>CM077088.1:143133883-144384334 GCA_039513925.1 Platanthera zijinensis
TGAGAAGTCCCAGCAAGTTCAGTTGGGAGAGAAGATGCAGGAGGAGAGGCAGAATGTCGTACTACAGTTGAAGTTGAAGGAACTTCAACTGCAGTAGACGGCAAAGTTGAGGAAGTGGATGGAAGGGATGGAAAAGCTGAGCCAGCTTCTAGAGGGCGAGGAGCGACTGAAACAGTCCTGGTGCTCTCAGATGCAGCTGGAGCAGCCCCTGTAGGAGCGGGCTTCAGGAATGTCCTTTTCCATTTGGAGAACAGATTGGGATCCATCTTTTTGCTGGCATTTATCGATGTAGCAGCTGAAATCAACAGGTGGGGATATCTTTCCTTCAGAAAAATCCCAACAACCCTTCCTAGGGTAACTTCCTTCTTGCTATTCTTCTTCCTTATCAAGTCAAACAGAACACCTGCCCAATTGATCCTTTTCTTGTTGACAATTGCACACATTAGTGCAAATTATTGTCTTGTAATGTTATCGTGGGCAGAGTGTTTGCCTAGCAGCACTTTTCCGACAATCTCAGCAAGAAATTTAATCTTAAAAGGAAAATTTATCTTGAGCAGCTTTGAGGGAATGCCTTCTGCATGTCCCAGCTCAATCAACATTCTTCCAAATTCTGGAGCATCTTGCTCATATTCTTCTTCCCCATTAATTAAACAAAAAACATCAGTCAAAACGGCGGGAGTCAAAATTACCTCTTCTCCGCCAATAATTCCTGTCATCGAATCATCGGTAGAAGATGAAGTGAATGCCCATTCCTTTATCTCTGGGATATTTAACTTGATCCTTGTAGACATTATGTAACATCCCATTTTCAAATTGGACCCCCCTAGGTGTGACTTGAGCATAACTAGGTCATATGAATTAACCTAGGTGAACCCAGGAGACCAAGTAACCTAAAAACCTAATTGAGACCCTCTTGGTCTACAAATAGTAATTTTCTAAACTCTGATTTTTGGGTGGCCTAGTAGGTTCATTTTGACTCTAAAGATCTCCTTAGACATAATGTGGGCCCAAGGAGTCACCAAGGACCCACTTGGGTCAACCATAGTGGTCAATTTGACCAAGTCAACCCCAAGCCCAAATCAAGTCAAACCTAGCCTATATGGGCTAACCCAACCTCAAACCACCCTCCCCCTTAGGCTAACTCTTGCATGATTATTTTTGTATGATATTTGGCTGCCTATATCCTAGGGAATTGACCAAGTCAACCTAGTGACTAGGAGAGAGAGAGAGAAGCCTAAATTTAGAGAGATAAAGAGGAGAGAGAAAGTGTTTAAAGAGGCCACTTATGGTGGAAGGTGAACCACTCCCTTCATGATTTTTCCTAAGGGGATTATAAACCTTAGTGGGATGCCAATAGGCTAGGGAGATGAGAAAATTCGTTCATAAGGGTGAAGAGAGAGAAAGCTTCATTTTCCCTTTAATGGAGGAGAGAGAAAGTGAGAAAAAGGAGGATATTCATGGTGGGGAAGGTGAATCACCCCTCCATTCATCACCAATTGATTAGTATTCATCTCCCCTATCAGTTTTTAGGAGTTTCCAAATGTATTGGGACCAAAGGGAGGTGAATTTCAAGGGTTTTTAACAATGGCCGAAATTTCATCTTAATGGCCATTAATGGCCATCAAGCCTACACCCTCCCTCTCCCTCATTTGATGCTTTTAAAAGCTTCCTTAGGCCAAGAGAATTCGTTTCCACCCTTTAACAGAAGAAACCGGGCTTATTGGTAGTGAGTTTGCAAGCATCGGAAAGCTCCACCGCCGGCCATGGCGCACCACCACCGCACTCGCCGACAAGCTCGGTTAAAGGTCCTCCTCCTCTCCTTCTCTTGTGCTTAGATCATAGAGCTTGTTAGGTGAAGGTTTCGGGCTCAACCGAGCCGGTCGTAAGGTGGCAAAACCAGGAAAAACTCCATTTTTAATGGAGTTGGAGAGTTCTCAGGTGAGGCGGCGCCGCCACCTCCGGCCGCCCCACCGCCGGCAAAGGTCATCCCCCACCACCGGGGACATAGGGGAGACGATTCCCGGTGGTTGCGCTGCCTTGGGTCGCCGGAAACAGCCCCGTATTCCTCCTCCCCGACGGATATAAACCAGCCTATTTGGGGAAGACGAAGTACAGATGCCGTTGGATCCGCTTTAAGATCCGTGCGGTCCTCCTTATATCTTTTAGGATTTATTTAAATACGAATTCTGTATTTTATATTACACAGATTACTGTAATTGAAATCATGGCCACTTAGAGGCATCTCCTGAAAAAGTGTACAACATGAAAGTTGTAGGTATTTTGAATACCTACAATTTGATATGCAGTGGTGAAAAAGTGGATGAGGGGACTGCCCTGTAGAGCCTTTTTAGTAAGGGTATGTCCTAGGATTAGGGCAGATTTCCTATAAAAATTATTTAGGCCCTTTAGAGGCTTGTCCATCAAATTTGATCAACATGAATGTTGTAGGCTTTTTAATTATCTACAGTTTGATATGTTATGGAAAATTTTAGGACAAGTATTCTGACATGTAGGGTCATTTTTCTAGGGTAGGTCCTACAAATAGGGCAAATCTTTGAAACATTTCCCACACCTAACCCTTGGTCCAAATGCTTTAAATTTTGGATAGGGGCTTAATCTCACCTAGAACTAGCTACTGTAAAAATTAAAACCCATTTAAAGAAGTTTAACCTAGGGTTTTGCCCTAAACCTAGAAAAGCTAGGGTAAGGTAGTTGAAGGGTCAAATCACCTCAAAAGTCTCCAAAATTTTGGAGGCATGTTTTTAGGGTTATCATTTAGCTCTGATAAAAATTTTAGCCCAATTGGGTTTGAAATTATTCGGTTTTGATGTGATCAAAGATTGGTCCTTAAAGGGAAAAATTAGGGCAAGGGGTTGTTGGGGCATGGTGGGTCCAATTCTCACCCAAATGGGTTGGGATTTTGTCCAGAGCCCCATGGACAGAGAAAACACCCCCTCATGGAATTTGAGATGGTTTGGGGTGGGTTTGCCCTAGGATCCAAGTTCAAACCTTAAGGGTTGATCTATGGGGTTTGTGAAGGACATAGGGTTTTATGACTTTGTATGGATCTAGAGTTTAGTCCATGATGTTCTAGGGGTGGAATTATGCCCTAGGAAGGAGTTGCATGGTATGGGTACTTAGTCACATCACTTAATTCTAATTATACAAAATTAGGTCTTTATATCTTATGGAATGGATGATGAGTCAAAGGATTTTAAGATCATGTAAAATTATGATAGAGGATGTTAATTTTGATATATTGAACAGTAGTTGTTGTTTCATGAAATTTAAATAAGTTTTCATATGGGTATCTTAACAAAAGTACATAATCGTAGAATCTTGGGAGAAATAATTTATGTGGTAGTATGATTTAGATTTTAATGAAATTGTGTACATCATGTTTTTAGGATATATTAAACCTCTGGAAATTTTATCATGATTTATGGGATAATAATTAGAGTACTTCCTTCACAACTTAGCAAATAGAGATTTTTACTTAGGAATTATTTATGAAGTAACCAGTCATTTAAAGTTTGTGAAATTTAGTCAGAGGAGTTTTAATATCATATTACATCTCAGTGAATTTTTATGGAATTATTTGAACTATAAATTTAGGGGTTGCTTCATTAAATGTTATTGCCCATAAAAATTTAGATAAATTCAATTTGGTATATTAAATGCAAATAAAATAATTATTTTTGGTCAGAGGACTTTTCTAATGATTATCAAGGCTCTGTAATTTTTACATAATTTTATGATGATTAATTGTTGTACTTCCTTCATTAAATATGAATTGTGGAATTTCGATGAATAATTTAATTAGAGGATAAATACTATTTGTGAAATCATGGGAGTTAATATTTAGTAATAATTCACTGTTATATAGTATCTATAATTTTTGGATGACCAATACTTGAGTAGATCATGTAGTTCATGTTCATTATCACCCATGGTCAATTATTTGGAAAATTAATTAATTATCAATTTAATTAGGAAAAATTATAATTTTCTGGATTTAGGCATATCATGACATGGTAGATTCCCAGTAATTATTACAAGGGTTTTGGAAGAGAATTTAATGGACGTTCTATCATGGGCAACGTATAGGGTAGAAGGGTATGTCTGGTGTGAAAAAGGCATGAACAATGTTAGTATGGGACTTGGATATAAGGGAGGAGTTTTGTACCTTATAGGCTTGGGAAAATGAGCATGGAATTCATCATTGGAGATTATGATGAGTAAAGATGTGTTTGGCTAGCATAGGAGGTGCTCGGGGTAGACGAAAGATCGTCTTGCCCTAGGAGTGGAAGAGTCAAGTACACTAGGGTTAGATTCATTATAACATTAAAAAGGGATTGGGTAAAGGGTAGACAACCAATAACAATAAGTGCCTTGCGAAAAGGGAACTTCGGGCCGTAATGCCGCCGTCTTGGTTCCTAGTGCCCCTTGAGAGCCCTTCACGGGGTATGCCGGGGGCAGTCCTGGGCTAACGTAAATCTTAAAACAAACGAAAGAGTAATTAGCCTAATAGGGATTTACATTGCACACACTCATTAGTTAGGGTTGGTAATGGTTAAGTCGTCCCGTGGTGTTCTAAGGGATGAAGTCTGGGGATGAGCCGGACGGTTTAGTCCGGGGAAGTTGGTCTCGGATGTGGTTTATACGGACGGTTTAGTCCGGGAGTTTGACACTTTAAAATTGTTATATATTAAACGGCTGCATGTGCATAAAAATAGAAAGATTAAGGTGGTGGGTTTTCGATATCGGGGAGTTCGATTGCACCGACACCGATATCGTTGACTCGGCAAGGTGACTAGCACTTAGCCAAGGTTAAGTCCGGCGGACCAGTCGGCAAGAGTACGCAGGAGTCCGCCTCGTGCACCAGGCGTTGAGGGCGTACGATAGGTCAGACCAGTGGTGCTTTTACTGGTTTTGAGGTGGGCGAGGCCCAACCCACCGCTTCCGTCTGCCACTACGGGAGTATCCTGTGAGTCATCTCCAGAAAGGGGGAACTAAAGGTTTGTGTGCACAAAGTTGTGTGTGTGAGTTGCACTGCTTGAACATCATAACCCACCATATAGCTGCATGTCATAATCATTCATAACAACCTTGACACCTAAAATATAAGTGGAATGGGACGCTTATACTTTAGGACTTGCAAAACGACCCCTTGGTCAATAAGCTTGTGTGGGCAAGTTTATAAATTAAGGTTAATTTGATATATGTATACCTGCTGCGTGATAACCGACACCCCAACGTATAAGCGGTATGGGACGCGTTATACGATGGGAGCCTTGCAAAAGATCCCTTGGCTTATGTGTACTCACATAAGCGAAGGTTTAATTTCTTACTTACTTCCTTTCTGTTATACCTATTTCAACACGTATATTGCTCCCATGTCATAACTTGCTAGTTAGGTCCACCGTCATCTGCTTTTGACTACTCTCCACTTTCATGTCCTCCCCTTTCTTCCTCTCCGCCCGGTGCCTTAGAGCGTGGGGGAAGGGGTGGGGGATGATAGGACTTAGTCTTTTAGACTAACGGTTTTCGAACCATATCATTTTAGGGGATCGCGGAGCCCAGCATGGAGGAGCAGCCCAGGAGGCCGGTACGCTTGGAGATGGGACAGTCTAGCACGGGAGTCCAGACTACGGGGACTGTGAGTCCCGACCCTTTAGTAGAGATTTAGTTTTGCTTCCGCATTGAGTGATTTTGTAGTGAGGACTTGATGTACCGGGCATGAGCCCTTTTATTTCCAGACTATTTATACTCTGATGTTTTTCTGTGGACACTCCCTTCGTGGAGTTTTATTTTATGTGATAATCTCTTTTGGTGGACTTGCTTCTCTCTTGCTTGCTACTTATTGTGATCGAAAAGGCCGGCAGAATCGGCGCGTTGTAGTGGCGACCTTCCCGGGTGCGAAGGTGTCACCGCAAAGTGGCGATTCTGGGCATAAGACCCCGGGTTTTCAAAAAACAAAAATGGGGTCTTACACATTAGCCTTTCCAATCCTTGATCTTTGCATAGCTGGAGAATTTCCACGATATCTGGTTCACAGCCGCTGAATGCATCAAAATCCACGCTGAAACCTGCGTCAAACTTGACTACTGCGAGGAGCGCTGGAGAAATCGCCATCGATTTGCTGGAGAAGGCGCGAGAGGAACGGAGAAGACGAATCAGCAGAGAAAAGAGACAAAGCAAGCACGACGACGGAATACGAAAAGACGCTCTCCGTCGACGATAAAAGCAAAGATCTTTTAACCTAGGTCGACTATCGGCTTTATATTAGACCGGAGATAGTCGATCTATTCAAAAGATACTGGAGACGATGGTCGAACGGTCGTTCGACGATCGGTCTAGAAGCAGAGTAGTCGAGCAATCGTTCGACTATTTCTGGCTTCTCAAACAACAAGCTGTCGTCATCCAGAGATCGACGATGAGCTCGACTTGTTCGACGATGGTCGAACGCCGGTCGACGATCTTCAAACAGACAAGCTTTCATCAACCATAGGTTGACGATGGGCTTGACCCGATCGACTATCTTCGAACGTCGTTCGACTATCTTCAAACAAGTTTCAACAAGGCAGAAGTCACACTTAGTCTCTTCCATTGATCATGCCTAGTTGAACCAAAAAGAACAGATGCTTCTGTTCATCTAAGGGCTTGGTGAATATATCACCTCTCTGAAACTCAGTGGATATGAACTCAAGACTAATCTTGTTCTTTTCCACACAATCTCCCAGGAAATGGTGCCGAATCTCAATGTGCTTCGTTCTAGAGTGGTGCACTGGATTTTGTGCAATTGAGATAGCACTGGTACTATCACACATGATTTTGGTGTTCTTGTGTGAGTAACCATAATCCACAAGCTGGTTTTGGATCCACAGGATCTGTGAACAACAACTGGCAGCTGCTATATATTCATCCTCTGCAGTTGAAGTTGAGACAGAAGCCTGCTTCTTACAGAACCAAGAGACCAATCTCTCTCCCAGGAACTGACAAGTTCTTGAGGTGCTCTTCCTGTCAACTCTGCAACCAGTATAATCAGAATCAGTATATCCAATTAATTCAAATTCTGTATCTCAGGATTCTCTTGAGAAGAATCAGATGAGATTCCTTGGGGTTGACCTGGAATCTAGCACAGAGGCATGTAGCAAACATTATATCTGGCCTACTTACAGTTAAATATAATAGGGAACCAACAATGGCCCTATAATTCTTTTGATCAACTGGCTTGCCATGATCATCAGAATCAATAACTATATTAGTAGCCATAGGTGTAGGCATTGCTGAAGCATCAGCCATCCCAAATTTCTTTACCAATTCCTTGTCATATTTTGATTGGGAGATGAAGATGCCATCAACATCTTGCTTAACTTGGAGACCAAGAAAGTAAGACAGCACACCCATACTACTCATCTCAAACTTAGAGTGCATCAGGTCAAAAAACCTTTTGCAAAGTTTGGGATCAGTGGAAGCAAATATAATATCATCCACATACACTTGAACTAACAGGATTGTGTCCTTGTGGTGCTTGACGAAAAGGGTTCTATCAACTACTCCCCTAGTAAAGTTGTGCTCTAAAAGGAAACTAGCTAGAGTCTCATACCAGGCTCTGGGTGCTTGCTTTAGTCCATAAAGAGCTTTCTGCAACTTGAACACATGTGAGGGTTGAGTTGAAGAAACAAACCCTGGTGGTTGTTTAACAAACACCTCTTCCTTAAGCTCACCATTTAGGAATGCACTTTTGACATCATCTGAAAGACCTTAAACTTCATGTAGGCTGCATAGGCCAAGAAGATCCTTATTGCTTCTAGCCTTGCAACAGGAGCAAAGGTTTGGTCATAATCTATACCTTCCTCCTGTCTGTAGCCCTGAGCTACAAGCCTAGCTTTATTCCTTAAAATAATTCCATTTGCATCCAACTTGTTTCTATACACCCACTTGGTGCCTATGATCAGTTGGCCTTTAGGTCTTGGAACCAAAGTCCAAACTTAACATCTCTCAAACTGATTGAGTTCCTCTTGCATAGCAGATCCAGTGGGGATCTAGCTCAGCATCTTTAAAGGTGAGGGGCTCAATCTGTGAGAGGAAACAAGCATGCATCACATCCTGTCTTAATTGGTGTCTTGTTTGAACACCAGCTGATATGTCTCCAATCACTTGAGATGTAGGATGATCTCTAAGTGTGACAATATCAGCAGGTAGGATGTGATCTTCAGCAATAGTTGGGATTAATTCCTCAGGAGGAATTTGATCTACTATTGGTGGTACAGCAGCAACTTCTGCAATGTATTCATCACTGTCTGATTCAGTGATCTGAAGAGTTGATAGTTGAAGAATCTCTTGAGTAGCATCAGGTACCTGCAATGAACTTGAGGAAGGAGAAGTTTCCTTCTCCTTGTAAAACATCTGAGACTCATCAAAAGATACATGCACAGATTCTTCAATTTTACAGGTTGATTTGTTATAAACCCTATAAGCTTTGCTTACTTGGGAATATCCAAGCATAATTCCCATTGAAGCTTTTGCTTCAAATTTTCTAAGGTATTCTTTATTGTTATTATGAATGTACACTACACAACCAAATACTCTAAAATAATTAATTTTAGGTTTCTTTCCTTTAAGTAACTCATAAGGAGTTTTACACTTAAAATTGTGTATCAGACTTCTATTCAAGACATAATTGGCTGTACTAACAGCTTCTGCCCAATAGGAGAGAGGCATATTAGCATCTGCCAACAATGTACTGGCAGCCTCAATGAGTGTTCGATTTTTCCTTTCAACTACCCCATTTTGTTGGGGAGTTCTAGGAGATGAGAAGCTATGTTTGATACCTTCTCTCTCACAGAATTCTTGCATGAGAAGAGAGTCAAACTCAGTACCATGATCACTTCTGATCAAGGCCACTTGAGTAGAGTACTCAGTCTGCACACATAATAGAAAGTCTGTAAGGGCTTTGAAGTTATCAGCCTTAGTTCTCAAAAAGAAAACCCAACTGAACCTAGAGAAGTCATCTACAATGACTAAGGTGTAATACTTCCCTCCTAAACTCTGTACATTTATTGGGCCAAAAAGGTCCAGATGTAATAAATACAGGATTCTAAGAGAATCACTTTTATTTACAGATTTAAAAGAGTTTTTGGTTTGCTTGCCTAGCTGACAAGCCTTGCATAGGCTCTCCATCTTGTAGGGGCAAGAAGGTAAACCTCTAACAAGGTTGTGTTTAGATAACCTAGATATATTTATAAGGTTAACATGACTAAGCCTCTTATGCTACAAAGAATTGTTATTAAGTGTTACTTCATTAAACAAGCAGATTTCAGGGTGAGTTGAGTTAAAATCTACTAAATAAATATTACCTAATCTAATGCCTCCTAAAACAACATTATTATTTAAAGTAATATTACAAGAGGAGTTAGAAAATGAAACCTGGTAGCCAGCATCACATAGCTGGCTGACTGAAATCAAATTGTGCTTCAGTCCAGTCACATATGCAACTCTCTTGAAAGTAACAGCTCCAATTGTGATCCTGCCATAGCCTTCTGTCTGACCACAGCTTGAATCTCCAAAGATAACCTTTGGGCCGAGCTTAGCTTTGAACTTTGACAGATGATTTTTATTTCCTGTCATATGCTTGGAGCATCCACTATCCAAATACCACTTATTTTGAGTGATAGGATAGGCCTTCACCTGCAAGAAATTCATTTAGACATTGTGGACCCAGGTAACCTTGGGTCCCTTGTTTTTCACATAAGAAAAGCTAGAAATAAATGAAAATGCAGGCTGAGGGTGATAACCTAATGGGTGAGATCTCCTAGGTGGGATTCTCCATGTAGATTATGGGTCAACAAACCTAGGGTTTCTATTTTCATTTAGGTTTCTACGGGTTTGATGATGATTTTGAAAATCATATTGAAAACGTCGATCGACGTTCGACGATGGGCGCTCAGATCGTCGAGCTTCGTTCGACCATTGAGCTTCCGATCGTCGAGCAGCGTTCGACTCTCTTTGTATTTCCTTAAAAAATTGTTTTCTTTTCTCTCTCTTAGCTTTATTTAAAGTTTTATTAACTTGGTTTACTTGCTCAGTGTTCTTTATCCCATCAGCTGAGATAAAGTTCACTGGAGTTGAAAGTTGGTTTTTAAGAATAACTGCGGGTTCACTGGGAGAAGCTCCTAAGCGTAGTTTGTTATTGCCTGACCTAGTATTAGTCATGATGGTTATCTCTAACAGCTTAAGGCTTCTACCATTTAGTGATTCTTCTAACCTTTTAGACTTAGCTAACTCAATTTTAAGAAACTTAATTTCTTCACTATAATTAGTGAGATCTTCCTTTAACTTAATATTTTCAGTAGATATGATTTCTGATTCAGCTAGCCTATGTCTAAGTTCTTTAATTTTTTTTCAGAACTAATTAAATCTAAGCATAAAGATTTAAAATCTAATTTGAATTCTGCTGAAGTAAAGTCATAAGAAGATAGTACCTCATCTTCTGTTGGCATTTCTTCCTCTGAATCTGAACTCTCTGCAGCTGAATGATTGCCGCAGGCATCTATTGCCATCAGGCAAACTTCCTTTGCCTTCTTCTCTTCCTCATCCTCACTGGAGCTAGAGGAGGAAGATTCTTCATCAGAATCACTCCAGGTTTCAGCAATGAAACCTCTCTCCTTCTTTTTGTTCTTGTAGGAGGATGGTTTGGAGTGCTTCCTGTGCTGTTCCTTTTCTTTCCTCCTATCTTTGTTCTTCTCCTCTGGACAATCTGGTAAGATATGTCCAGGCTTCCTGCAACCATAGTAGATAATTTCTTTAGAAGGAGAAAGATCATACCTTGGTTTGTCTTCATAGCGTGAAGACTTCTTTCTGAATTCCTTTCTCCCCATCTTGAGAAACCTCTTGGCAAATAATGTCATTAGCTCCTCTTTGGATTGGCTGCCTTCAGAAGCATCAGCAGCCTTAAGAGCTAGAGATTGCTCTTTTCTTGTTGGAGTAGGGGTCTTTGCTTCAGCTTCTGCTTCCCTTGTCTTCAGCACTTGCTCAAAGGATTTGAGCTTGCCGAGAAGAGCTTCTGTTGAGATCTCTATTGTACTTCTGGCTTCCTTGATAGGCCAGATCCTTAGATCCCATGTGCTAGGGAAGCACATAAGAATCTTATCATTGACCTCTGTCAATGAAATATCCTTGTCAAGGGTCCTCAGCTCATTGATGATTGAGCTGAGCCTTGTATACATGGCTTCAACTGATTCAACATCAGTTTTCTTGAAATTTTCATATTATGAGATAAGGTTGGACCTTCTGTCCTTCCTTTCATCAGCTGAAGCAGCTACAATCTGGTTCATTGTATCCCACATTGCTTTTGCTGAAGAGCAGTCAGCAACCTTCTGGAATACTTCATCAGACATTGTCTGAGCCAGTATATTCATTGCCTTGGCATCTACTATATTTGCCTTTTTGTACTCATCATTGTAGTCTGGAGGAGGCACTGCACTCATATCAGATGATGAGGCAGTAGCAGCAGCAGGTGCTCTTGGTGGTCCTGACAAAATAGAAGCAAAGATACTTTCATCAATAAAATTCATATATAATTTAATCCTTGCCTTCCAGATGCCAAACTTAGCTAAGTTGCATGCTGGAGGTCTGGTGCTAGAATAATCCTTGGACTGGGCCATGATAGGGAAAGTGAATATCTATAAACTTTGGTATATATCAGGATCTTGTAACTTAGGTGTTAGCCTATACAGTCAGACAACCTCGCTCTGATACCAATTGAAAGTGAAGGGATAGATACTACTCTAGAGGGGGGGGGGGGTGAATAGAGTTATCAAAATTTGACTTAACAAACTTGATAATCTACCCAACTCCCTTGGAGTGAAATGCGGAATGAAAAGATTATAGATAAGGAGATAACCCTAAAGCCTAACACAAGTGTTGTGCACAAACTCAAGGTAACTGTAATTACAGTTAAGGCTTGGAAATCCTAATCAGCAACTAGCAAACCTAGTTATATCTAATCACAGCCACAATGCAAGAATTTAAACAAGGCAATCCGGACGACACAAGGAATTTATAGTGGTTCCCCAAACAACTTGGGTACGTCCACTCTTCTACCAACAAGGTAGGAATCCACTCAGGTTTTTGATAAGGTGCCCTGCCACCAACAAGATCTGCTTCAGGTAGATCAAGAAACCCTTTAGACTTTTGATCAGGTGTCTAAAAACCGAACACAGGTTTTTGATCAGGTGCCCTGCCACCAAGGGATACTTTTGAAGGGAGTAATAACCCTGTACAGGAGGGGGAAAGGGGTTAAGGTGTCTTCTCTATTTTACCATAGATTAGAGAAGCACAATAACTTGCACTGAGCTAGACAGCTCTAAAAGAATCAAGGCTCCCCCTGGCTCAAAGAACGTCCAGGTGAAGTCTTTCTTCAGTGCAGAAACACTTCAGTAAAAACTGAAGGAAAAACTACAAGAAGATATAAAATAATAAAATAGAAAATCTTCTAGCAGCTATCTTCTTCTTCTTCTTCAAAAGATCTCTGAGTTAGAACTTCCTGGAATAGGAGAACTCAGGTTGAAGAAGAGCAGAAGAGTTAACACTTCTTAGTTGAATGAAGATTGCTGAGAGCAGTTAGACTTGTTCTTGCTGTAAGCTTGCTGAATGAATTTCTTAACTCTGTGAACTTGTTGATTTCTTCTTCAAAGAAATCTTTATATATCAGCAGCAGCAACGGCTCTAATTGATTTTGAATCTTGTCGTTTTCTGAACTCTGCAAGCTGGGCTGCAAAAAGCATAAAGCAAAAACAAACTACAGCAGGCAGATATCCTATAAAAGGATAAAGCTTTCTAAGAAGCTGCAAATACTTCTGATGAAATAATATAAGATAAAGTCACATCAGAAAGAACTCTTTACGGCCAAGGAAGACTTTTTGAGTCTAACGGCTATAAAGGACAGCCTGGCAGATAAAGCAGATTGCATATCTCAGCTACAAGACAAACAACTTTGTCAGAAAAGATTAGCTTATGCATATAGAATAGAACTGATATTGCATGGAAATAATGTTACAAAATATTCAGATAATCTATTATAAAAAAATGCCAAAATAGATATTAATTTAGTCACATCACAGAAGACGACAAACTAAATAAGAGCATACAGCAAAATGTCGAACGACCTTCGGAGATCGTCGAATGGCGCACAGAGATCGTCGATCTATCAGACAGATAGTCGAACGATCTAGATAGTCGAACTATCAAAGAAGATAGTCGAACTACCTCGGCAGATAGTCGACCTATCAGAACAGATAGTCAAGCTATCAGATAGTCGATCTATCCGGACAGATAGTCGAACTACCAAACAAACACAGATAGTCGACCTATCAAGCAGATAGTCGACCTATCCCAGAAAACAGATAGTCGACCTATCAACAGATAGTCGAACTATCAAAACACAACAGATAGTCGATCTATCAACAGATAGTCGAACTATCAGATAGTTGAACTATCCAAGCAGATAGTAGAACTATCAAGGCAACACAGATAGTCGACCTATCAACAGATAGTCGAACTATCAAAACAAAACAGATAGTCGATCTATCAACAGATAGTCGAACTATCACATAGTTGAACTATCAGGACAGATAGTCGAACTATCAAAGACAAGCAGATAGTCGACCTATCAACAGATAGTCGAGCTATCAACGCAGACATAACGTCGACCAACAGATAGACGATCGTCGATCAGCCGATAGACGATAGTCGAGCGACGTTCGACTATAGTCAAACGAAAAACTACTTAACCAAATATTCATCTGGAAAAGCAATTCTACACAACTAGGGAATCTAACCTATCAACTAACCTTTGACCATAGATAAATCTTGGGTCAAGAGACTAAAAAAGACAAGACTAAACTCAAATCAAACTAGGGTGCAGGAGCCTCTAGCAATATTTCAGCAAATCCATCTGCCCCTTCTGACAAATCTGCACCTTCTCAGCCTCCTTCAAGGAGAAGTTCTCAAAGCCATCAAGGTAAATCATATTCTGGATATCAAAGGCACGATGCTGAGACAAAAGAGCAAGTAAAGGAGGTGGTTTATCAAAAGCCAACATTTTCACCCCCTCCTTCACCCAAGAGAAAAGTTTCACCTGCTGCTAAAGACACTTCAAAGAGTAAAAGAACTGTTTTCTCAGAAAAATCCAGTAAGAAGTTTGCTGAGTTTGCTCCTCCGACATCTCTTGTTATTCAAGAAGTAAAAGATCCAGCTGAAAGTTTATTAGATCTATCTACCAAGTTTAAAGCTGTGAAGCCAATAGATACTACATCTGAAAATAAGTATGAAAGTCAAGAGTTAGATCCTGATTTCAGGATGGCTCGTTTTCTAGAGCTTGTTGGCTCAGCCCAGATAAAGAAAGCTAAGGCTGAAGGAAAAGATTCTGCAGGATTTACTACAATGTCAAAATTCAGAATGAAGGAACTTGATAAAATCCAGGTTAGTCCTGAAGTTTTTGACCCTTCTAAATACATGGAAAAGCATCCAGAAGAAGTCGTCCCAAGGGCATCAGAACTAAAAATTATTGGTGTACAAGATCTGAAGATGTCAAAGAAAGAAGCCTTAGATCCCTTGAGGAAAATCTCTTTTGTTCCTAGATCTTCTGATTCTAAACCTGATTCTGTAGATCCTTAAATTTGATTATCTGATGCTTATTTATCTGATTGATTGTTAATTGCTAGTTAGTTGTTTATCTATTTCCTGTATTGTTTTTTTTCTCTAGATAGTTCTGTGTTTTGATTGTTGAGAGACTTAACTCAAATAGGGGGAGATTGTTGGTACCCTAGTTTGATTTGAGTTTAGTCTTGTCTTTTTTAGTCTCTTGACCCAAGATTTATCTATGGTCAAAAGTTAGTTGATAGGTTAGATTCCCTAGTTGTGTAGAATTGCTTTTCCAGATGAATATTTGGTTAAGTAGTTTTTCGTTCGACTATAGTCGAACGTCGCTCGACTATCGTCTATCGGCTGATCGACGATCGTCTATCTATTGGTCGACGTTATGTCTGTGTTGATAGCTCGACTATCTGTTGATATGTCGACTATCTGCTTGTCTTTGATAGTTCGACTATCTGTCCTGATAGTTCAACTATGTGATAGTTTGACTATCTGTTGATAGATCGACTATCTGTTTTGTTTTGATAGTTCGACTATCTATTGATAGGTCGACTATCTGTGTTGCCTTAATAGTTCGACTATCTGCTTGGATAGTTCAACTATCTGATAGTTCGACTATCTGTTGATAGATCGACTATCTGTTGTGTTTTGATAGTTCGACTATCTGTTGATAGGTCGACTATCTGTTTTCTGGGATAGGTCGACTATCTGCTTGATAGGTCGACTATCTGTGTTTGTTTGGTAGTTCGACTATCTGTCCAGATAGATCGACTATCTGATAGCTCGACTATCTGTTCTGATAGGTCGACTATCTGCCGAGGTAGTTCGACTATCTTCTTTGATAGTTCGACTATCTGGATCGTTCGACTATCTGTCTGATAGATCGACGATCTCCGTGCGCCGTTCGACGATCTCCGAAGGTCGTTCGACGTTTTGCTGTATGCTCTTATTTAGTTTGTCGTCTTCTGTGATGTGACTAAATTAATATCTATTTTGAAATATTTTATAATAGATTATCTGAATATTTTGTAACATTATTTCCATGCAATATCAGTTCTATTCTATATGCATGAGCTAATCTTTTCTGACAAAGTTGTTTGTCTTGTAGCTGAGATATGCAATCTGCTTTATCTGCCAGGCTGTCCTTTATAGCCGTTAGACTCAAAAAGTCTTCCTTGGTCGTAAAGAGTTCTTTCTGATGTGACTTTATCTTATATTATTTCATCAGAAGTATTTGCAGCTTCTTAGAAAGCTTTATCCTTTTATAGGATATCTGCTTGCTGTAGTTTCTTTTTGCTTTATGCTTTTTGCAGCCCAGCTTGCAGAGTTCAGAAAACGACAAGATTCAAAATCAATTAGAGCCGTTGCTGCTGCTGATATATAAAGATTTCTTTGAAGAAGAAATCAACAAGTTCACAGAGTTAAGAAATTCATTCAGCAAGCTTACAGCAAGAACAAGTCTAACTGCTCTCAGCAATCTTCATTCAACTGAGAAGTGTTAACTCTTCTGCTCTTCTTCAACCTGAGTTCTCCTGTTCCAGGAAGTTCTAACTCAGAGATCTTTTGAAGAAGAAGAAGAAGAAGATAGCTGCTAGAAGATTTTCTATTTTATTATTTTATATCTTCTTGTAGTTTTTCCTTCAGTTTTTACTGAAGTGTTTCTGCACTGAAGCAAGACTTCACCTGGACGTTCTTTGAGCCAGGTGGAGCCTTGATTCTTTTAGAGCTGTCTAGCTCAGTGCAAGTTATTGTGCTTCTCTAATCTATGGTAAAATAGAGAAGACACCTTAACCCCTTTCCCCCTCCTGTACAGTGTTATTACTCCCTTCAAATGTTTCCCTTGGTGGCAGGGCACCTGATCAAAAACCTGTGTTCGGTTTTTAGACACCTGATCAAAAGTCTAAAGGGTTTCTTGATCTACCTGAAGCAGATCTTGTTGGTGGCAGGGCACCTGATCAAAAACCTGAGTGGATTCCTACCTTGTTGGTAGAAGAGTGGACGTACCCAAGTTGTTTGGGGAACCACTATAAATTCCTTGTGTCGTCTGGATTGCCTTGTTTAAATTCTTGCATTATGGCTGTGATTAGATATAACTAGGTTTGCTAGTTGCTGATTAGGATTTCCAAGCCTTAACTGTAATTACAGTTAGCTTGAGTTTGTGCACAACACTTGTGTTAGGCTTTAGGGTTATCTCCTTATCTATAATCTTTTCATTCCGCATTTCACTCCAAGGGAGTTGGGTAGATTATCAAGTTTGTTAAGTCAAATTTTGATAACTCTATTCACCCCCCCTCTAGAGTAGTATCTATCCCTTCACTTTCAAAGTGGTTTATGTGTTAGCCTTGTGTTTGAATCTTGGACTTGGTAGAAAGTCGTAGCCTTGGCTGACATCTTGTATTGGGAGAATCTAGTTTGACGTAACTGTGATGAGCTAATGCATTATCTATGTGTTGGAGCCCTTAGTTGTTTGATGGCATGGCTAAGTGTAATTTCATGTGGTGTGTGTTGATACGCGATGTAATAATCTTGGGTTAATGATAGTGTAACAGGTCTACAGGCTCACCAGTCGTCACACCGATGGGAGTTGATAGATAGACCTTGGGCAGTTGGGCTAGGTCCTTGGTTCTCACTCCTGAGGCTCCTTCCGTGCAACGATGATTGGCCAGTTGGGATGTGTTCTCTATACACATCTACCCAAGATCCCTTCTGAGCCATAGTATGTAGGGTCTCTACTATTATGTTCTTAGCGTTGAGTCATACAGAGGCCTAAGCTTGGTAGTGTGGATGCCAACATTGTAGTGGAGATGCCTGCTCTACCGTCACCATTTTTCCCTGATGGTTGATACCTGAGAGGTTAGTTATCTTCTCGAAAAGTGGGAACTAAATGTCTATGTAGGCATAGCAGTGTTCGTGGATGTGAGCATAAGTGAGTCATCATATTGAATTAATATTGTATTACACCACATAAGATCCTCATCATATAAATTTGTATGGGCACTTTTATTTGATGAGTTACTTTCTGTTGAACCCGAGCCTTAACTTATAAATTTGTATGGGCATTTTTATAAGTTAAGTTAATATCTGTAATTATGATAAATGCTATTTTTGGTAGTGAAGATTATTTTTTTCATGTTGATGTTTACCATTGACACTTGATTAATATGAACTGTTGATATATATACATGAACTATTATACAATAATGCTCTTCTGTCACTTGTGATTGTATACTATAATTATGTTGAGCTCCTCCATCATTTCCTCCGCCTGATGACTAAGAGTCATTGGGGTGAGCGGATGTGATAACCACTTAGTCTTTATGACTAATGGTTTCTATGTCTACCATTTTAGTAGGATACCCCGCAGATAGAGCAGCAGCAGCTAAGTGTAAGAGGATAGTCATACTAGGGAGATTGGGATTGATACGACATTTCCCTCCCTTCCTTCTGTGACCGATGTGAGTTTGAGCATTATGATATTAACGAAGCTGATGTAGCTTCTTATTATTGATGTGCTCTTTTTGGACATATTCTTACTGTATTATTCTGACTTCTGTGCTCTTCTTTTTGGTTCGGTTGGCATTGTGATATCAGATTAGATGGAAGGATAGGCGGCTTATGGTACAGATTATCCCATTTGCTAATGCTACCGCAAGGCAGCTATTCTGGGCATAAGACTCCCCTCGGCCGTATCGTGTGTTCCAGGAGGGGGGGGGTCATATATTTGGAATAGAGAATGAAACCTCTATGAGGAATCTTATGGGTTCTACTATAAATCTTGATAAGGATGAGAAAGGGAAAACTTTTGTTGAAATCAAGTATAGAAGCATAATTAGATACTTGCTCTACCTTACTGCTAGTATACTAGACATAATGTTTTCCATATGTTTATGTCCTAGATTCCAGGTGAACTAGGAGTAATCTCGTTATGCCACTACAAAGTGGATTTTGAGATACCTTAAAGGTACACCAAATCTTCGCTTATGCTACCCAAGAAGTAATGACAGTGAACGAATTTGTTTTTCAGATGCTGACTTTGCAATAAGCAGGGATGACATGAAAAGAACTTATAGGACATGTCAGTTCCTAGGAAGAGGCTTATCTCATGGAGAAGTTAGAAGCAAAATTTTGTTGCAATATCAACAGCTAAGTAAGTGTATATCTCTGCAGGTAGTTATTACACACAACTTCTATGGATAAGGAAACAACTTGAAGAGTACAACCTGAAGTTGAAGGAGATTCCTATGTTTTATGACTCATCCAGTGCCATCGCAATTGCTCACAATCCAGTCTCTCACAGCCGGACAAAGAACATCGAGATAAGGTATCATTTCATCCGGGACCATGTATAGAACGAGGACATCTATCACAATTATATCCCGACGGATGAGCATATTGCTGATATATTCACTAAGCCGTTGGACAAGGCATAGTTTTCCTTCTCAAAATGGAACATGGTATGCTCAACAAGGATTCATGACAGTCCATAAATATTTCAAAGAATAGGAATTCTTTATCTCAAGAAATCTAAGGAAAACTCATTGAGTATACTCATGTACTTTCGATAAATTCATCAAGACATCTCGAGAAATCAGAACATCTTTACGAGTCATTTCGATAAATTACCCTAGTCTTCAAGAGTTATTTTGATTAATTTATCAAGCTTTCTCGAGTCATTTCGATGAATCTGCTGAAGGTTTGAATTTTTTTTCTAAGTCACACTTATTGGATCCGAAAAGTCATTTCCGAAAAAAATGTTGTGCGGCTCTCTTCAAAACTTTAATAATATATATATAGGACTTAGGGGCATTCGGTTATCACACATAATCATAAAGATTACATGAGACTCTCAGCCAATTTATCTCCCTACAAATATTATAGAGACAGTGATTACATAGATAGTGATTATAGAGACAGTTGTTCTTGATGAGGATGTTGCTGAGGATGATGTTGATATTGGTGCTGATGGATATGCTGATAGTGGAAAATATGATGATGATTTTTATCTTTATGGTAATGCTGAGGAGAATGATGATGATGACAATAATGATGGTTAAATTATTGTTGTTGCTGACTTGGTAGTCATTTTCCCAAAAGATCTACCAACTATGGCTAAGGGGGAGCTGAACCAGTCATCTAACCTACATAAAGACCAAATTGATAAGTTGATACATGACCTTGAGGAAAGGATTACCAACATTCCCGGTGGACCGGGATTCCAGATCGAGAAGGATTTGGGTTTTCCAGTTGATGGGGAGTATCTCATTGAGCTTTCTGATGAGGAAGGGGAAACATAGGTAGTTCCTCCTATACTAAAGGTTGAAGGTCATCTTCTACTTGTAACGCCCCCGATTTTTCTGCGACTATTTTATTCTCATTTGGCATTACGGTGATGCGTTTTCGTGGCTTATGCCATTTTTGGAGTGTGGTTTAGCTCCTTAGAACTGAGTGGCCTATTTTGTAGCCTATGAGCAAGGTCTCCCTAGCAAGCCGAGTCATTTTGGGTGACCCGGTGTGGTCTCTTGGGGGATGCTTGTGTTTTGGCTTTAGGCGGGTATAACTCGAGTTCTGTTTGTCGAAAGTAAATTTCGACTTCACCGTTGTGTTCGTAGCATGGGTATTTAGCTACGGTGCGAATTTCGTCAAATTTCGAGGTTGTTCGGTTTTCGCGTCGTTTTGGGTGTGCTATTAGTAAAATCAAATTAGAAATTTGATTTTAGCTGAGTGAATCGGCATTTTTAGGCAGCGGTTAGGCTGATTAGGCGTGTTAAGACTTATTTAAAGCCTTAATTAGAAGTTGGCAGACCACTCTCCTCCTTCTTCCCAAGACAGAAAGCCGTCTGCTCCTGTTCGCGGAAAACAGAGGCGGAACGACGGTTAGCCCTAGCTTTCAAACGGTGATTCCGGGAGTGTTCTTGGACGGATTTCAATTCCGAAAGCGGTGTTGTATTGCTCTCGCTGAGATCTACGTTTCGACGGTAAGAAATTCGATTTTCGTGGTGTTTTAGGAGATTTGGGATTTCGGTCTTGTGGTTTTCCGCCATTAAAGTACGGGAGTGTGCTTTTAGGTGCTGCTGCTGCTAGTGCCAAGTAAAGAGGAGGGAAAGCCATCCAAGATTCAACGGAAATCGAGGCAAGTGGTATTATTGCCCTTGCCATTGTTATTCTCTTGAAATTCTGAAAATTCCCGATTAGCCCTAGGGTAGAAGCCAAACATGTTCTCTTTTAACTTGCTTAATTTAGGGCTTAGATTCTCCTATGAGCCCCCCTTCTTTGTGTTGCTGGTGCTCAACCCGCCAACGTAATGCCATCAGTTAAACTCCAGATTTGTTGTCTTGTTTGTGGCTTGCGGGTGAAGCCGAGAGAGTGAGAGAGGATGGGGTGCCTGCTGTGTTTGTTGGATAGAGCCTATTTTTGGATTCTGTCTGGCCGGCATTGAGTATAATGAACACACTTAAAGCCTTTGCAGGTTTGGCATTGAGTGTGGTGCATACACTCAACGCCGCAGCTATAGCCAGTCATAATTTTTGCTAAGTACTATGGCGTTGAGTGAGGTGGACTCACTCAACGCCGCAGCCCCTGCTAGCGGCTAAGTACTTTTGCGTTGAGTGAGTCGACCTCACTCAACGCCATTTCCATTTTGGCATTGAGTGAGGCAAGCTCACTCAACGCCGCAGTTTTCCTAAGAAGCTAAGTGTTTTGGCGTTGAGTGAGTCAACCTCACTCAACGCCATTTCGGTTTTGGCGTTGAGTGAGGTGGACTCACTCAATGCCGTCGCTTCTGTGCAGCCAAGTAATTTGGCGTTGAGTGAGGTGTGCTCACTCAATGACATAGCCTTTTTTGAGGCTATGTACTTTGGCGTTGAGTGAGTTGGCCTCACTCAACGCCATTTCTAGTTTGGCATTGAGTGAGGTAGACTCACTCAACGCCGAAGGAGAGTTTGCGGCCAAGTCCCGTGGCGTTGAGTGAGTGTACCTCACTCAACGCCATTTCTGATTTGGCGTTGAGTGAGGTAGACTAACTAAATGCCACAGCCATTCTTTGCTGCCAAAACTTCTGGCGTTGAGTGAGACGACCTCACTCAACGCCATTGCTGTTTTGGCGTTGAGTGAGGTCAGCTCACTCAACGCCGCAGATTTGCCTTGTTGCGGCTAAGTGCCAGGGTGTTGAGTGAGTGAACCTCACTCAACGCCATTGCTATTTTGGCGTTGAGTGAGGTAGACTCACTCAACGCCGTAGTTTTATTTTGTGGCTAAGTGTAAGGGAGTTAAGTGAGTGAGCTTCACTCAACGCCATTGCTGTTTTGGCGTTGAGTGAGGCTAGCAAACTCAACACCACTTTCTCTGTTTATGGTTAAGTACCAGGGGGTTGAGTGAGTGTGCCTCATTCAATGCCATCGCTGTTTTGGCGTTGAGTGAGGTTAGCTCACTCAATGCCAGAGTATTCTTGCAGGAGGCATTGAGTGAGTGAACCTCACTCAACGCCATGCATGTTGTGGCGTTGAGTGAGGCTAGCTCACTCAACGCCAGAGTAGTTCTTTTTGGGGGCGTTGAGTGAGTGAACCTCACTCAACGCCATGGCTGTTCCCGCGCTGAGTGAGGCTGACTCACTAAACGCCAAGGTATGGTTAGGCGTTGAGTGGGTCCCACTCAACGCCAAGCCGTGTTGAGTCATTTCAACACTTTTTCCCTTCCTTGATTTTCGCTCCCGAGTGAATTCCTTGATTTTCTTTGTTTTGTGAGGTTCCTTGTTGGCCATGTTTTACTTTCCTAAAGGCCGAATCGTGGGTCGTGGTTAGTAGTGGTGGTTTGAAGCTCTTCATGGGGGAGGTGTTGTGTAATTTAGCCGTGGCCACCCTTTTCTTCTATCTTGCACCAGGTATGGGCTGGGCACGGGGGTGGAAGGTCCCTAGTGCTTTCACATGTAGACCATTGAGCTTGTGTGCTTGGAAATGGTGGTTGGGGGACTGAGTTTTCCTCCAACCCAGATCCATGTTGTTTGTTTTTGCTACTACCACCTCCCACAGCTTAGGGTGTTAGATGTTTCTTACTTGGTAGATTGCAGCACTTTGGGCTCTTGGTAGCTTAGTAGACTCTGCAGGATGTAGTTTCCTGGCAGGGTTGATGCTGTTTCCTCTCACGTAGTGCATTTCTTTTTGTCTTGCTTTGGGCAGTTGTGACTTTTACTGTGGTGTGTTTACCTCTTTCATTTGTCCTCTGGTTGACACTTTCATGCAGTTTTTCCTTGTTTTGCTTGCTGAGGTATTCTTTCTTCTTTTGAATGCCTCAGGTTCTGAGCATTAGCCAGTGTGGTGGCTAGGTTGCGGTGGTGTCGCTGGTGGTCTCTTGGACTTTAGAGATCCTTCTGGATTTGTTTAGTGAGGTAGTTTTCTTCTGCACTTTCTTACAGACATACATATTTGCCAGTGAGTTTGTGTTAGGTTGTTGGCGCCCACTGGTAGTTTTTACCTTTGTACTTGATATGTTACTTTTGTTGCTACAATTTTTTGGAGATAGTCTACTTGCTCTGGGGAGGATTTATGCTAGGTTGCTAGTTATTTTAAAACTACAACTATTACTATAAGTATAGCTCATGATCAACATGTTTTATAAAACTTAATCATTATTTTCCCAACAACTTATAAAGATCGTTTTATTGTATATAATATAAATTAAATGTAGAGTCTTGCATAACATAAGCTGTCCTCTTGGGGCACTTATGCACACCTTAGGATGTCAAACCTGAATAAAGTATTTTTCCACAACGCATAAGTATAGTTTAAAACTGTGTACTATGTCATTCACCGAGCCGAGGGATACGACCTCTAAAATATAACTTATTTTGTAATCATTAAACTCATAAATTTCTTTCATAAAGTAAAGTAGATGGTTTTGCCTGAGCATCAGCAGTTATCCCCTGCTTGACGTGGCATCAAGATGCGTGTTTTCTCATACTCTGATAATTCCTAAATTCGGAGAAAATGCGGGTTGTGACAGTTGGTATCAGAGGGAGGTTGCTTGACAAGTTAGTCGGGCAACCTTTCTTTGATTGCTTTAGTAGTTCAACATCATGTCATTCACACACCGATATGTCATCAGCACGTCTTGGGAAAAGAACGAACACTACACTCATAGCATAACATGAAGTATACGGGGCATATTATGTAGTATGGGATGCATAATATGTGTTCGTATATGGATCCACCATAGAGGCAACATGTGAGGGTTATGTAGTATGGGATGCATAACCTCACCACATGGCTGCGACTAGCTCGTTTTCTCTTTCGTTGCATGAGAATGTTATGTAGTATGGGATGCATAACATTTTCATGCATATGCCGCTCATAACATGCATTAGGGCCTTTTTAGAATGCATAGCACAATCATGCATAGCATAACATTGCATAAGCATAACGTGCCAAGCTAAAGACTGGCAGGATGACATATGTACACACATAAGCTTTCAAGTCAAAAGTAATACAAATTCATGCATTCCCGATCTAGGCACATGAATTAGCATGGTGGTGGTTAACCATCTTAGGTTAGGACATAACATCAATTTTTGTAAAAAGATAAACTCCCAGAGAAAGTTTAGCAGCTTTAAGTTCATATCTATATATGTATTGTTTGTACTTGTAGTTGATTCTAGCCGTTGTACTAGGATCTAACTAGTGTTGCTATGATTTTAGGATGGCGAGACGTCCTTCGACTAAATTGACTCCCCTGTCTGAGGGTGAGTCATCTGGTGCTCAGAATGACGCGGTGATCGAGAGCTTGCGGCAGAGTAGCGATGCCATGAGCAGGCAGATGGTAGAGATGCAGGCCCAGATTCAGTCCCTGGTGGTGGTTGTTGCAGTTCAGACTAAAGGAGTGCAAGTTCCTGTAGGGGGGTTAGCTGTCCCTCCTCCTCCTGCACCCTTAAGGCCTCAAGTGGTGGTGCCAGCAGAGATGGCCTTCATCTCGCAATTTCAGAGGCTAAGCCCTCCCACTTATGACGGGAAGGCAGATTTCATGGTGATAGACGATCTGCTGATCTCCATGGAGGAGATGTTATCGTAATCAGGGATTGTAGATGATCAGAGGGTGATGATAGCCGCCTATTAGCTTAAAGGTTTGGCTAAGAGTTGGTGGCTGAGAGAGAAGGAGAGCTTGGTAGCTGGATGCTCTTCGGAGGTGTTCAAGGAGATGCTGTTTAGGAAGTTCTTACCCTCGGTCGAGCATGAACACCTCATGAACGACTTCCTCCATCTGAAGCAAAGGCAAATCACAGTGAGTGAGTATGAGATAGAGTTCAGCAAGTTGAGCCATTTTTCCCCTGGATTGGTCAGCATTGAGGCTGATCGAGTTAAGCGATTTCTCGGTGGTTTGAGAAGCGAGGTGCAGCAGTTGACCAGTGCTTATGGGTCAGAGACTTATGCAGGAGTAGTGGAGGCTGCTCTGAAGGTGGAGGCTATTGAGACCGCAAATTGCAGAGGCTAGCTAATGAGGAAGGACAAGAGGAAGTCTGTGGAGGAGAAGAAACCCCAGGTACCCGGTGCGGCTTCGAGAAAGAAAAGCAATGTGGTGTGCAACTTCTGTGGTCGATCAGGCCACCCTATCGAGAGATGTTTCAAGAAGGCAGCAGCTAAGAGGAAGGAGCAGGTTCATGGGATTCAGGGTGCTCCTAGGAGAGATGTCTCCTGTTCTGTTTGCAAGTGACCCGAGCATGATGCTGCCCAGTGCTGGTCCAAGGATAAAGTCTGCTTTCAATGTGGGCAGAAGGGACACATCAAGTCTAGGTGTCCTTAGGTCCAGCCTGTTCTTCATGCAGTTCCACTACAGGCATTACCTCCACCTCAGTGTGTGGACAAGGGAAAGGGAAAGCTGAACGTGATCTCTTCCGAGGAGGCTCAAACTTCGACTCAGGTCATCTCAGGTTAGTTGTCTTTCTAGCCAGAAGGTTTTGTTCTTGTTTTGCTAGAATGTTTGCAGTATTATTGTGGTAGTTCCTTAGTTTTATATGCTCCTATAGGGAAATTTAAGGTGAAGAACCGCTGGGCGCGTGCTCTGTTTGACTCCGACGCTACCCACTCGTTCGTGGCTAGAGCCTTTGTGGAGCGACATCGGTTGACTTTAGATAGAGTTCGGGATACCTTCCGTGTCAAGTTCCCCTCTGATGAATCTGGGTTGTCAGATTTGGGCATGTTAGATTCCCTTGTTTTGTTGGGGGACTTCCTTGCGAAGGCAGACCTGGAGATGATTGATCTGGAGAACTTCGATGTTATTTTGGGCATGGACTCGCTCTCTAGGTATGATGCAGTCATTCAGTGCAAAGGGAAGCACTTGGACTTCATCAGGTACGACGGTCAGCCCGGAAGCGTGTATGCTGATCTATGCCAGGATTCTCCAATTATCTCTGCGGTATGTGCTCAGAAGCTGTTTCTTTGGGATTTTTTTGCTTGTTTGGTCTCGGTGGTTGGGACCAATGTTAGTGTACCGTGTTTGGAAAAGATTCCAGTTGTTTGTGGTTTTGCCGATGTTTTTCCTGATGATCTTCCTGGCCTTCCTTCTGAGCCGGATGTTGAGTTTGTGATCAATCAGGAGCTGGGTACGCGTCCTATTGCTAAGGCGCCGTACCGGATGGCCCCTCGTGAGTTAGAGGAGTTGCGAGTTCAGTAGGATGAGCTGTTGGCAAAGGAATTTATCAGGCAGAGTTCGCCGCCTTGGGGTTCTCTTGTGCTGTTTGTGAAGAAGAAAGATGGGTCAATGCGGCTTTGCATCGACTATAGGGAGTTGAACAAAGTCACAATTAAGAATAGGTACCATATGCCGAGGATCGATGACTTATTTGACCAGTTGCGCGGTAGCTGTAACGCCCCCGATTTTTCAGCGATTATTTAATTCTCGTTTGCCGTTACGTTGACGCGTTTTCTTGGCTTGTGCCATCTATGGAGTTTGTTCTTAACTCCTTAGAACTGGGTGCCCTATTTTGTAGCCTGTTGGCAAGATCTCCCTAGCAAGCCGAGTCATTTTGGGGGACCCGGTGTGGCCTCTCGGGGGATGCTTGTGTTTTGGCTTCAGGAGGGTATAACTCGAGTTCTGTTCGTCGAAAGTTAATTTTGACTTCGTCGTTGTGTTCGTAGTGTGGATATTTAGTTACAGTGCGAATTTCGTCGAATTCCTAGGTGGTTCTGTTTTCGAGTCGTTTTGGGTGTGCTATTGGTAAAAACAAATTAGAAACCCTTTTAAATTAGGTGAACCGGTGGCTTGGGAGACAGTTAGGCTGAACCGTCATGGCTAAGCTTATATAAAAGCCTTATTAAGAAGTGGCGGGCCCACTTCTCCTTCCTCCTTCTTCCCGAGACCGAAAGAAGAACCGTTGTTCCTGTTTCGCGGAAGGCAGAGGCGGAAGCGACAATTAGCCCTTGCCTTTGGACGTTGATTTCGGGAGTGTTCGTGGACGGATTTCGATTCCGAAAGCGGCGTTGTCCTGCTCTCGCTCAGACCTTCATTTCGACGGTAAGATATTTGATTTTCGTGGAGTTTTAGGAGACTTGGATTTTCAGTTTCTTGTGGTTTTCCGCCATTAATGTGCGGGTTTGCTTGTTAGGTGCTTCTCTTTCTAGTGCAGAACGAAGAGGAGGGAATGCCGACCAAGCTTCGTTGGAAATCGAGGCAAGTGGTATTCTTGCCCTTGCCATTGTTGTTTTTTTTATATTCTAGAATGTTTTCCCGGTTAGCCCTAGGGTAGAAACCAAGCATATTCACTTTTACCTTGCTGAATTTAGGGCTTAGATTCGCCTATGAAACCCCACACCTTGTGCTGTTTTGCTCAACTCGATGGTTGTTTTAACCATTTAGACTCCAGTTTTGTAATTCTAGTTGGGGTCTTTTGCGGGTGGAGCCGAGAGAGAGTGAGGGAGGTTGTTGTGGTAGGGCTCTAGTTAGAACCAGTCTTGGTAGACTCTCGGGTTTTGGTGTCGAGTGTGGTGCGCACACTCAAAGCCAAAAGTCGCCCGGACTTGGCGTCGAGTGCGGTGGACACACTCAAAGCCATAGTTCGGTTTGTTCTTTGTGGCTGAGTGGTGGGGTGTTTGAGTGAAAATTTTCATCTAAGTCAAAATCGACGAGAATCATCCTTGATTCCCGCCGATTTCGACGTGATTCCCACCGATCGGCGAGAATCATCCTTGATTCCCGCCAATTCGGCGAGAATCATCCTTGATTCCTGCCGATTCGGCGAGAATCATCCTTGATTCCCGCCGATCGTCGAGAATCCTTCTGGATTCTCGCCGATTCGGCGAGAATCATCCTACATTCCCGCTGTTTCGGCGAGAATCAGTCGGCATTCCAGTCGACCTCCTCTTGTTGGCGTTGTCTTAGGGTTCTCCTACGAAAATGAGCCTTGGCGTAGAGTGAGTTCACCTCACTCAACGCCAAAGCTGCTTTGGCGTTGAGGGAGGTAGACTCACTCAACGCCACTGTTAGGTTTTGTGGTTTTGCTGAAGGCGTTGAGGGAGTGGACCTCACTCAACGCCATAGCTGTTTTGGCGTTGAGTAAGGTTAGCTCACTCAACTCCGCTGTCTCTTTTGCTGAAGGCGTTGAGGGAGTGGACCACACTCAATGCCATGGCTGTTCTGGCGCTGAGTGAGGCTTACTCCCTCAACGCCAAGGTCTGGTTAGGCACTGAGTGCATTCCACTCAACGCCGAGCCGTGTTGAGTAACTTAAAACACTGTTTCTCTTTCCTCGATTTACATTCCCGAGTGAATTCCTTGATTATATTTGTAGTTTCCTTGCCGTCCATGTTTTCTTTCCTAATGGCCGAATCGTGGGATGTGGATAGCAGTGGTGGTTTGAAGCTCTTCATGGGGGAGGTGTTGTGTAATCTAGCCAAGGCCACCCTTATTCTTCTATCTTGCTCCTGGTACGGGCTGGGCAAGGGGGTGGAAGGTCCCTTGTGCTTTCACATGTAGACCCTTGAGCTTGTTGGCTTGGAAATGGTGGTTGGGGGACTGAGTTTGCCTCCAACCCGGATCCATGCTGTTTGTTTTAGCTACTACCATATCCCACAGCTTAGGGTGTTAGAAGTTTCTTCCTTGGTAGATTGTGGCACTTTGGGCTCTTGGTAGCCTAGTAGACCCAGCAGGATGTAGTTTCTGGGCAGGGTTGGTGTTGTTTCCTTGCACGTAGTGCATTTCTTATTGTCTTGCCTTGGGCAGTTGTGACTTTTACTGCTGTGTGTTCTCCTCTTTTATTTATTCCCTGGTTGACACTTCCATACAGTTTTTCCTTGTTTTGCTTGCTGAGGTATTCTTTCTTCTTTTGAATGCCTCAGGTTCTGAGCAGTAGCCAGTTTGGTTGCTAGGTTGCGGTGGTGTTGCTTGTGGTCTCTTGGACTTTGGAGATCTTGTTTCTTTGTTAGTGAGGTAGTTTTTCAGTACTTTTCTTACAGACAAACATATTTGCCTGTGGGTTCGTGTCAGGTTGTTGGCGCCCACTGGTAGTTTTTACCTTTGTACTAGATATATTACTTTTGCTGCTATCATTTTCTAGAGATAGTCTACTTGCTCTGAGGAGGATTTATTCTAGGTTGCTAGTTATTTTAAAACTACAACTATTATTATTATAAGATTATTGCATGATCAGCATGTTTTATAAAGGTAAATCACTATTTTCCAAACAACGTATAAAGATTGTTTTCTTATATATAATATAAATTAAATGTAGAGTCTTGCATGACATAAGTGGTCCTCTTAGGGCTCTTATGCACTTCTTAGGATGTCAAACCTTAATAAAGTATTTTTCCGCAGCGCTTAAGTATAATTTTTTAACTGTGGACTAGGTGATCCACGGAGCCGAGGGATACGGCCTCTAAAGTATAACTGATTTTCTAATTATTAAACTCATAAATTTCTTTCATAAAGTGTAATAGATGGTTTTGCCTGAGCGTCAACAGTTGTCCCCTACTTGACGTGGCATCATGACGTGCGTTTTCTCATACTCTAATAATTCTTTAATTCGGAGAAAATGCGTGTTGTGACAGTTGGTATCAGAGGGAGGTTGCTTGACAAGTTATGTCAGGCAACCTTCCTTTGATTGCTTTAGAAGTTCAGCATCATGTCATTCGCACACCAATATGTCATCAGCACGTCTTGGCAAAAGCACGAACACTACACTCATAGCATAACATAAAGTATACGGGGCATATTATGTAGTATGGGATGCATAATATGTGTTCGTATATGGATCCACCATAGGGGCAACATGTGAGGGTTATGTAGTATGGGATGCATAACCTCACCACATGGCTACGACTAGCACGTTTTCTTTTCTTCGTTGCATGCGAATGTTATGTAGTATGGGATGCATAACATTCTCATGCGTACGACGCTCATAACATACATTAGGGCCTTTTTAGAATGCATAGCACAAACATGCATATCATAACATTGCATAAGAACAACGTGCCAAGCTAAAGACTGGCAGGATGACATATGTACACACATAAGTTTTCGAGTCAAAAATAACATAAAATCTTGCATTCCCGATTTAGGCACAAGAATTAGTATGGTGGTGGTTAACCATCCTAGGCTAGGGCATAACATCATTTTTTGTAAAAAGATAAACTCCCAGAGCAAGTTTAGCAGCTTTAAGTTCATATCTATATATGTATTGTATGTACTAGTAGTTGGGTCTAGCTGTTGTACTAGGATCTAACTAGTGTTGCTATGACTTTAGAATGGCAAGACGTCCCTCAATAAGATCAACTCCCCTGTCTGAGTGTGAGTCATCTAGAGCTCAGAATGAAGCGGTAATCGAAAGCTTGCGGCAGAGTAGCGATTCCTTGAGCAGGCAGTTGGTGGAGGTGCGAGGCCAGATTCAGTCTTTGGTAGCAGTTGTGGCAGGTCAGACTCAAGGAGTGCAAGGCCCTGCAGGGGGGATTGCTGTTCCTCGCCCTCCTACACCCTTAAGACCTCCAGTGGTGGTGCCAGCGGAGATGGCCTTCATCTCACAGTTTTAGCGGCTGAGCCCTCCCACTTATGATGGGAAGGAAGATTTCATGGTGTTAGACGACTAGCTGATCTCCATGGAGGAGATGTTCTCGTACTCAGGGATTGCAGACGATCAAAGGGTGATGATAGTCGCCTATCAGCTTAAAGGATTGGCTAAGAGTTGGTGGCTGAGAGAGAAGGAGAGCTTGGTAGCTGGATGCTCTTGGGAGGTGTTCAAGGAGGTGCTGTTGAGGAAGTTCTTACCCTCGGTCGAGCGTGACCGCCTTATGAATGACTTCCTCCATCTGAAGCAAAGGCAGCTCATGGTGGGTGAGTATGAGATAGAGTTCAGCAAGCTGAGCCGTTTTGCCCCAGGATTGATCAGCATTGAGGCTGATCGAGTTAAGCGATTTCTTGGTGGTTTGAGGAGTGAGGTACAACAACAAACCAATGCTTATGGGTTACAGACTTATGTAGGAGTAGTGGAGGCTGCTCTGAAAGTGGAGGCTATTGAGACCGCGAAGAGCACAGGACAGCAAAGTAGGAAGGATAAGAGGAAGTCTGTGGAGAAAAAGAAACCCCAGGTACCCGGTACGGTTCTTGGGAAGAAGAGCAAAGTGGTGTGCAGTTTCTGTGGCTGGTCAGGCAACCCTGTCGAGAGATGTTTCAAGAGGGCAGCAGCTCAGAGGAAGGAGCAGGTTCATGCGATTCAGGGTGCTCCTAGGAGAGATGTCTCCTGTTCTGTTTGCAAGCGACCCGGGCATGATACTGCCCAGTGTTGCTCCAAGGATAAGGTCTGTTTTCAGTATGGGCATAAGGGACACATCAAGTCTAGGTGTCCTCAGGTCCAGCCTGCTCTTCATGCAGTTCCTCTTCAGGCATTACCTCCGCCCCAGCGTGTGGACAAGGGAAAGGGAAAGCTGAACGTGATCTCTTCCGAGGAGGCTGAAGCTTCAACTCAGGTCATCTCAGGTTAGTTGTCTTCCAGCCTGAATGTTTTGTTCTTGTCTTACTAGAATGTTTGTAGAGTTGTTGTGGTAGTTCCTTAGTTATATATATTCCTATAGGGAAGTTTAAGGTGGAGAACCGCTGGGCACGGGTTCTGTTTGACTCCGGCGCTACCCACTCATTCGTGGCTAGAGCCTTTGTAGAGCGACATCGGTTGACTTTAGATCGAGTTCGGGATACCTTTCGTGTCAAGTTCCTCTCTAGTGAATCTGTGTTGTCAGATTTGGGCATGTTAGATTGCCCTGTTTTGTTGGGGGACTTCCTTGCGAAGGCAGACCTGAAGATGATTGATCTGGAGGACTTCGATGTTATTTTGGGCATGGACTGGCTGTCTAGGTATGATGCAATCATTCAGTGCAAAGGGAAGCGCTTGGACTTCATCAGGGACGACGGTCAGCCCGGAAGCGTATATGCAGATATGAGCTAGGATTCTTCTGTCATCTCTGCGGTATGTGCTCAGAAGCTTTTTCTTTCGGACTGTTTTGCTTGTTTTGTCTCGGTGGTTGGGACCGCTATTAGTGTGCCGCGCTTAGAGGAGATTCCAGTTGTTTGTGATTTCGCTGATGTTTTTCCTGATGACTTTCCTGGTCTTCCTCCCGAGCGGGATGTTGAGTTTGTGATCGATTTGGAGCCGGGTACGCGTCCTATTGCTAAGGCGCCGTACCAGATGGCCCCTCGAGAGCTAGAGGAGTTGCTAGTCCAGTTAGACGAGTTGTTGGCGAAAGGGTTTATCAGGCAGAGTTCGTCTCCTTGGGGTGCTCCTGTTCTATTTGTGAAGAAGAAAGATGGGTCAATGTGGCTTTGCATCGACTATAGGGAGTTGAACAAAGTCACAATTAAGAACAGGTACCCTCTGCCGAGGATCGATGATTTATTTGACCAGTTGCGCGGTAGCACGGTCTTCTCCAAGATTGACCTTCGTTCAGGCTATCATCAGCTTAGGATCCGTGAGACAGATATTCCACGGACTGCGTTTAGATCGAGGCACGGACATTTTGAGTTCTTAGTGATGTCGTTTGGATTGACCAACGCTCCATCAGCGTTCATGGATATGATGAACCGGGTGTTCAAGGATTTTCTAGATAAGTTCGTGGTGGTCTTCATCGATGACGTGTTGGTTTATTCTCGCAGTGCTGAGGAGTATGAGCAGCATCTGCGCTTGGTTCTATCGGAGTTGAGGAACCATAAGTTATTCGCCAGGTTAAGCAAGTGTGAATTTTGGTTGTCTCAGGTCTCGTTTCTGGGCCACGTGGTGAATGAGGATGGGATCTCGGTTGACCCAGAAAAGATCGCAGCAGTGATGGATTGGAGTAGGCCGGGCACGCCCAAGGAGATCAGGAGCTTTCTAGGATTGGCCGGCTACTACAGGAGGTTTATGGAGGGTTTCTCTACCCTAGCTGCACCTTTTACTAAGCTGACTCAGAAGAACGTGGCTTTTGTTTGGAGCGAGAAGTGCGAAGAAGCCTTCCTGGAGTTAAAGAGGAGATTGTGCACTGCCCCCGTTCTGACCCTGCCTACCGAGGGCGTGGATTATGATGTATACGTGGATGCTTCACATGTGGGTCTGGGATGCGTATTAATGCAGGTGGGAAAGGTGATTGCCTATGGGTCAAGGCAACTGAAGACTCATGAGAAGAATTATCCTACGCATGACCTCGAGATCGCAGCGGTTATTTATGCATTGAAGCTGTGGAGACACCTACTTTATGGAGCTCAGTGCAAGATCTTCACCGACCATAAGAGCCTGAAGTACGTGTTCACGCAGAAGGAGTTAAATCTGCGCCAGTGTCGGCGGCTAGAGTATGTGGCTGATTATGATGTAGAGATCCAGTATCATCAAGGCAAGGCCAATCTGGTGGCCGACGCCTTGAGCCGAAAGACGGGAAAGATCTTTAATCTCACCGCCGATCGTTTAGTGGAGGAGTTCCTCCTTATGGATATATCAGTGAGATACTATGGCTTATAGAGTAGTTTGTTAGTGGCAGAGCCGTCTTGGATTTCTTTGACCAGACTTCACCAGAAGGACAACCCGGATCTTTTACACTTGTACTCCAGGACTGAGAGAAGAGAGTTGCCGAATTATTCCATCGATGATGCGGGAACTTTGAAGTACCGCGAAATATTTTGCGTCACCGCGGTTGGAGACATTCGGGGTATGGTTTGCAGAGAGGCTCATGGATCCAGCGTTGCCTACCATCCAGGATCTACAAAGATGTATCGAGACTTAAAGCAAATTTCCTGGTGGTATGGCATGAAAGGAGATATAGCCCGATTTGTTGCGGAGTTCCACACTTGCAAGCGGGTGAAGGCCGATCATGGAAGGCCTAGTGGCAAACTGACTCCCTTAGAGATCCCTACTTGGAAGTGGGAAAGTATATCTATGGATTTCATCACGGGTTTACCGCGATCCCTGAGGGGATTAGATTCCGTTTGGGTCATAGTGGATAGACTGACGAAGTGTGCTCACTTCGTGCCATATAAGATTGATTACCCGAAGAAGAAGATAGCGGAGTTGTACCTGCATGAAGTCATCCGACTGCACGGTGTGCCGGTTAGCATCATTTCTGATCGAGACTCCCGATTTACTTCTCGTTTTTTGCAGAGTCTGCAGGAGGGTTTGGGTACGGATCTGAGGTATTCTACAGCGTACCACCCGCAGACTAATGGGCAGACGGAGTGGGTGAATCAGATAGTTGAGGATAAGATCTGATGCTACGTTTTAGACCACGGTAGAGTGTGGGACGAGCGGCTGCGACTTATGAAATTTGCATACAACAATAGTTATCAGGAGAGCTTGCAGATGGATCCGTTCGAAGCCTTGTATGGGAGGCGCTGCAGAACTCTATTGTTTTGGGCTGAGGCTGGTGAGAGGCCATTGTTGGGTCCTGATGCGCTCGAGGAAATGGAAGTCACAGTGAAGCTTGTTCGAGAGAAGCTTCGTATAGCTCCGGAGAGGTACGAGAAGAACGCCAATCGGTGTAGGTCTGCCTTGGTGTTTTCTGTAGGGGACCTTGTATTTCTTAAAGTTTCCCCGATGGTTGGTGTAAGGAGGTTTGGTAAGAATCGGAAATTGGACCCGAGGTATGTTGGCCCGTTTAAGATTTTGGAACGGATTGGCGTGTCAGCTTACAGGTTGGAATTGCCAGCAAACTTCCCAGGTGTTCATAATGTTTTCCATGTTAGTCAATTGCGGAAGTGTGTGCGGAGCAGTGGGCAAGTTTTGGACGTTGTGCCCCAGTTGGAGCCCAACCTCTCTTTTGTTGAAGTGCCAGTTCATATTTTGGATACTCAGGAACGGGTGCTGCGAAAGAAGTCTATTCCGATGGTGAAAGTTCTTTGGAAGAATCAGGATTTGGAGAACGCGACTTGGGAGCTAGAGTCGGCTATGAGGGAGGCTCACCCTCAGCTGTTTCCTTGATTAGTTTGGTTTGTTTTTCTTCTTGTAATGTTTGGATTATTACTTTCCTTCTATACTAGAAGTGTTGTGCGTAATGTTTCGGGACGAAACTTTCTTTTAGGGGGAGTGACTGTAACGCCCCCGATTTTTCAGCGATTATTTAATTCTCGTTTAGCGTTACGTTGACGCATTTTCTTGGCTTGTGCCATATGTGGAGTGTGGTCTTAACTCCTTAGAACTGGGTGCCCTATTTTGTAGACTGTTGGCAAGATCTCCCTAGAGGGCCGAGTCGTTTTGGGTGACCCGGTGTGGCCTCTCGGGGGATGCTTGTGTTTTGGCTTCGGGAGGGTATAACTCGATTTCTGTTCGTCGAAAGTTTATTTCGACTTCGTCGTTGTGTTCGTAGCGTGGATATTTAGTTACGGTGCGAATTTCGTCGAATTCCGAGGTGGTTCGGTTTTCGAGTCGTTTTGGGTGTGCTATTAGTAAAAACCAATTAGAAAACCCTTTTAAATTAGGTGAACCGGTGGCTTGGGAGGTAGTTAGGCTGAACCGTCATGGCTAAGCTTATATAAAAGCCTTATTAAGAAGTGGCGGGCCCACTTCTCCTTCCTCCTTCTTCCCGAGACCGAAAGAAGAACCGCTGTTCCTGTTTCGCGGAAGGCAGAGGCGGAAGCGACGGTTAGCCCTTGCCTTTGGACGTTGATTTCGGGAGTGTTCGTGGACGGATTTCGATTCTGAAAGCGGCGTTGTCCTGCTCTCGCTCAGACCTTCATTTCAACGGTAAGATATTTGATTTTCGTGGAGTTTTAGGAGACTTGGAATTTCGGTTTCTTGTGGTTTTCCGCCATTAATGTGCGGGTTTACTTGTTAGGTGCTTCTCCTTCTAGTGCAGAACGAAGAGGAGGGAAAGCCGACCAAGCTTCGCCGGAAATCGAGGCAAGTGGTATTCTTGCCCTTGCCATTATTGTTCTTTTGATATTCTAGAATGTTTTCCCGTTTAACCCTAGGGTAGAAACCAAGCATATTCTCTTTTACCTTGCTGAATTTAGGGCTTAGATCCGCCTATGAAACCCCCCTCCTTGTGCTGTTTTGATCAACCCAATGGTTGTTTTAACCATTTAGACTCCAGTTTTGTAGTTCTAGTTGGGTGCTTTTACGGGTGGAGCCGAGAGAGAGAGAGTTAGGGAGGTTGTTGTGGTAGGGCTCTGGTTAGAACAAGTCTTGGTAGACACTCGGGTTTTGGTGTCGAGTGTGGTGCGCACACTCAAAGCCAAAAGCCGCCCAGACTTGGCGTCGAGTGCGGTGGACACACTGGTGGGCCAAAACCCGAACAGGCAAGCGTACCTGTCGAATTGTAGTACCAAGGTCGTATTTAAACACGGGGCTGTCAGTACTTCTACTGACGCTTTAACTATTATCCTACCGGAAAACTACTGGGATTTGAGAATTTTTTAAAGTAAAACAAAAGACAACTTGCAAGACGAAAAACTTATAATAAAAAGCTAGCATTCGATCAATGATTCACCATGAAACTAGATGAGAGAGATAAAAATAAAGATAGTTTTAATTTTGCAAATCAAACTCGGCCGTGACGGATCCGAAAATAAGACAAAATCTCGCTAGAGCATTAGGTCTCCTAACTTATAGACTCTTTGATCGAAATCTCTTTACAAACCAAAGAAGCCTAAAGTTGCATTATCGAGGTGATCCGCACTATTGGATTTGACTCCAATCCGGAGGATTTACGTCGTCCTATCTCTAGGATTGCGCTCAACTCCTTCCTTCTTTGAGTGATCTTTCAAATCATGAGTCTCTCGACTACTATGAAATGAGAACAAGGCCTACTACCGTATACCGGAAATACGGAGTCAACGCCAAATAAATCAAAGAAGGATCGAGTAGAAATAACAAAAATAAAACTAAGAAATAAAATAAACTCTCATCTCACTTCATGGATCCTCACGATCGAATGCTATAAGAGATTAGCTACGCATATTGGAAAAGGAAACAACAAAATAAAGAGAGAAGAATTCCATTGATTAATAAAAAAGAAGTACACAATAATATTAAAATGATGATAATATTATGCTAAGAAGAAAATTACAGCCATAAAAAGAAAACAACAATGAAGAAAAACTTGTAATAGAACTCTCTTGCTCACTTGCTCTCTTGCTCCAATCCAACCTCTTCAAAGCATGGGATATGGGTTCCTTTTATAGGAGTGGAGGGAAGCATCTAGAAGAGGAAGACTAAGGGGTGGCCGGCCATAGGGGGGGAATGTTCATGCATGGTATTAAATGGAGGAGAGAGGAATGCATGCATGTGTTTAATGACAAAATATGTAATGGGAAGGGGGGAGTGAATGGGAAATAAAGGGGAGAGAGAAATGGTAGGGGCCGGCCATGCAAGGGGATGGATTCATGCATTGCATTAAATGGAGGAGAGAGGGGTGGATAAAAATGCATGCATGAGAGGAAAGGTGGCTAGGGAATAATAAAGGGGAGAGAGTGGCCGGCCACATGCATGAATAATTGCATGCATGTGGTCGGGTTGCATGGAAAGGGAGCTTCAATGGGCTGCTCTTTTGGTGGGCTTTAATAGGGCTCGGGTAGGGGAATATAGGCTATTTGGGCTGCTCCAAATGCTGGGCTTTATGAGGGGAGAGAGGCTCAGGTAGCTTCCAAAAGATGGGCTGCATGTAGGGCTTGGGTAGGAGGCTTGGCTGCACCAAATGGAAGTGGCCGGCTGCTCCATGTGGGCTTGGACTTGTATGGGCTGCTCCTTTGTAGGCTCGGGTAGAGGCTTTGAAGCTTGGGCATGAACCTACAAAGAAAAGAGACAACACAAACATGGATTAGTCTACATAAAATAACAAAGTTAAAAAAGATTTTAAAACACAATAATGATAAAAACATTACAACATTAAAATTAAAACATTAAGACATATCATTAACTATAATTATTAAACATAACATAACATATTATAAAATAACATAATACATATAATAAGACTATATAGATTTTTATATCAAAACTATAATAACACTAGGAAGTAATATATTGTAAAGAGACATTAAAACATGAAATAACAATCATAAAATATAAATAAAATTAGGCATTTTGAATACTAAATTACCCCCAAAAAGGATGACTAAAACTAGTCATCAAATTCCCCCATGCTTAGACATTTGCTTGCCCTCAAGCAAATAAAAATGAAAACTAGGGAAGGAAATAGAAAATAAACAAAGCTAATTTGGGTTTCATAATTAAGAAAAACAAAACATGGAAAATTAAACTATCCTAATTCCCATGTTATCAACTAGTGGGGTGAGAAGTGCACAATAGAAAATTTGAAAGTGGAATCCTAAAAATCTCATTAAAACATAAGAAAAGTCTACTAATTTATAAATCTTAAAACAAGGCATCCAAAATAAATGAAAATAAGGAAAACAAAAGTAGAAGTTCTAAATAAACGGCGCATTAACAAACTACTAGGTTGCTGGATAAACATTAACCCTAAAACACTCCAAGATAACCTCCAAAGAAATCCATCAAATATGGTGGCCATAGGCTTGTACGTTCACACTTTCTCCACTACGCGAAATTAAGTTCTAAGATCATTAGGACTTCTACTAGGCATTAAAACTTGGTTTAGGTGAATGATTAGGAAATGAAAACAAAGATAAACATGATGGCTTAAACACTAAACCAAGGGTGAGCTTAAAATACAAAGATAAGAAATGATAAGTACTTCAATTCAAACTAAAACAAACATAGGGCCATGTATTTTTTCTCTTTTATAAGCTTGGCCAAACATAAACTTTTTGCATTCTCTTTTTTTGATTTTGATTTTTTTTCATTTTACTTTCTCAAATTTTTTTCCTTTTTGAATAACAATTGATAAGGAAGCTCCAAAAATAAGCTTTATAATGTCCTTTTCATTTCCAAAATAATACAATACCCCTCCCACAAAAATAATTTTAAGCTCAAGGTTATAGTGTGAAAATAGGAAGGGCATTTGGCTTTGGTGAACAAGATGAAATGAAAGGTGGAGCTAAAAAAAAGAAAAATAAGGAAAAGGCCCAAAATTGTTTTGCAAGGGTTTTGTTTTTGGTGGGCAAGAAAAGCTCAAACTATTCAAATGGTGGCCTAAATCATTTCTAAAGAACGTAAAAACGGCGCAAATGCTTCGAGAGTAGCTTGGTACAAGTTCTAGACACCAAGAAAGACTACCCCGCAAATGAAAAAGGACTAATGATACATAGAACCATTCGTAAGTAACTAACCGAATAAAAAGACATAACTACGCATTGCTAGCTTATAACTTAAAAACCGGATGCCTATATTTAAGAAAAAGAAACTAGTAGAACTAGACTATGTTTTAATGATAGGTTTAGAAAAACATTTTCAAAGTGATCTATATAGAACTAAGAAACCGCATGGGCCTACACTTCACTAGAAGCAACATGAAAATAAAGATAGAAAAAAATTTAGGTTTTGTTTTTCAAATCGATTTAAGCACAATTTTTTTGATTTTTTGTTTTTCTATTTTTTTTTGGGTTTTATAATTTTATAATTTTTTTTGGATTTTAGATTTTGATGACATAAAATACTATACTAATATAAAACATAATATTTTTTTTTTGAAAGAAGAAGAACAGAAAGAAAAGACCAAAAGAAACTAGACCCCCCCATGCTTAAATTCTTCATTGCCCTCAATGAAGAAAACATAAAGAAAAAGAGAAGGGGACTGAGAAGAAGAAAAAAAGAAAAAATGCAGGAAAAATAAATAACTAAAAAAAACAGGACTTCCCTGGGTTCGTGAGATGAAGGCGGATGTCGCTCCCCCATGCTTGCCTTTTAGAGTACTTGATCGTCAGCAGGTATGACTTGATCCATCGGATATCAGCAGCGGCGGAGCGGCGACCACGATCATGGACTTGATTGGCCTCCGGTAGAAAGAGCAAAATAAAAGCAAAAAGGTAGAGTCCATGGGCAGATTGCCCGATAATGTTTTTTATTACAACATCCAAATAAAAGAGTTTCATAATAATAAGTCCAAAAATAAAAGTGAAAAATAAAAATGTCCATCACAAAATAAAAATGTCCATCAGAAATAATAAACTAAGAATCAAAGAGAAGATTCTCCTTTGCAGGAGTCACAGAATCATTAGAGAAATAGAGTTTAAGTCTATGGCCATTAACTTTAAAGTCCCCCTTATCGGGGTGTGAAAGTAGCACAGTGCCGTAAGGAAAAACATCCTTGACCGCGAACGGTCCGGACCATCTAGATTTAAGCTTTCCCGGGAAGAGACGTAAACGCGAATTAAAAAGAAGAACCTGATCGCCTGGTTTAAACGTTTTAGGGTGGCGCAGGTTCTTATCGTGATACAATTTCGTGCGTTCTTTATAAATTTTATTATTTTCATACGCGTACACTCTCCATTCATCGAGTTCATTCAATTGATTTTTTCTATGCTCGCCGACCGAGTGCGGATCGAAATTAAAAAACTTTAACGCCCAATACGCTTGGTGCTCTACTTCTACCGGAAGATGACACGATTTTCCATAGACCAATCGGAAAGGAGTACAACCGATGGCGGTCTTGTACGCTGTCCGATAAGCCCACAAAGCATCGTCTAATTTCAAAGACCAATCCTTACGAGAAGTAGAAACGGTTTTTTCCAAAATTCGCTTAAGTTCTCGATTGACTACCTCGACCTGACCGTTAGTCTGGGGGTGATAAGCAGTTGACAATTTATGCGTAACGCCATATTTAGTTAAAGCTTTAGCGAGTTGAGCGTTGAAAAATGACTTCCCCTATCACTAACGATCGCTTGAGGAAATCCAAAACGAGAAATTTTTTTTTTCAAAAAATTAACAACAACGCGAGCATCATTATTTGGCAGAGCTTGGGCCTCTGCCCACCTAGAAACATAATCGACTGCGACTAGGATATATTTATTTCCTAAGCTGGAGGGAAATGGGCCGACAAAGTCTATGCCCCATAGATCAAAAACTTCGCACTCGAGAAAGTAATTTTGCTCCATTTCATTTTTATTAGAGATATTTCCAGTTCGCTGACATCGATCGCACCCGCCCACAAAGATTTGTGCATCTTTAAATATGCTTGGCCAATAGAAGCCAGCACTAAGCACTTTGTGGGCGGTGCGGTTTGCTTGATAATGCCCGCCAGTCGGACCTTCATGAACATGTTTTAAAATTTGGTGACCCTCTTCCTGCGAAACGCATCTCCTTACCACCTGGTCCGCACAAATGCGAAATAGAAATGGGTCTTCCCAAAAATAATACTTCAACTCCGAAAAGAATTTCTTCTTTTGGTGAGTGGAGTATTCTTTTGGAAGGACCCGGGCCACAAGATAATTGGCCAGATCGGCAAACCAGGGGGTAGGAGATGAAGAAATATTAAAAAGACGCTCATCCGGAAAAGAGTCATTAATAAAAGTTTCATTTAAAAAATCTAGTTTGGGATTTTCAAGACGAGAAAGATGATCAGCCGCTAGGTTTTCCGCTCCTTTCTTATCCCGAATCTCCAAGTCGAATTCTTGAAGTAAGAGGATCCAACGAATAAGACGCGGCTTGGCATCCGGTTTAGAAAGGAGGTACTTCAAAGCGGAATGATCCGTAAAAACGATAACCTTGGAAAGGGTGATGTAGGGTCGGAATTTATCAAACGCAAAAATGATAGCTAAAAGTTCTTTCTCCGTCGTGGTGTAATTTTCTTGAGCAGAAGTTAGAGTTTTACTAGCATAAAAAATCGGATGAAAGTTCTTAGCAATTCGTTGTCCTAGTACCGCGCCTACCGCATGATTACTCGCGTCGCACATAATTTCAAAAGGCAAATCCCAAACTGGGGCGATCATAATCGGAGCATTTATAAGCTTTGATTTAATTAATTCAAAGGCCTCGAGACAAGATTTATCAAAAACAAAAGGATTGTCTTTTTCGAGCAAGTGGGTGAGAGGTTTAGTGATTTTTGAAAAGTCTTTAATAAATCTACGATAAAAACCCGCATGACCTAAAAAACTTCTAATCGCTTTAACGGTTGTAGGGGGCGGTAACTTTTCAATTACTTCAATTTTTGCCTTGTCCACTTCAATTCCCCTAGCGGAAATGTTGTGGCCAAGGACTAAACCCTCACGTACCATAAAGTGGCACTTCTCCCAATTTAAGACTAAATTTGTCTCCTCGCAGCGTTTTAAAACTTTTCCTAAATTTTCTAAACATAGTTCGAATGAGTCGCCAAAAACGGAAAAGTCGTCCATAAAAACTTCCATAATATTTTCTATATATTTATCAAAAATGGCAAGCATACACCGCTGAAAGGTGGCGGGTGCGTTGCATAATCCGAAAGGCATTCTACGATAGGCAAAAGTTCCGAAGGGGCAAGTGAATGTCATCTTCTCTTGGTCCTCGGGTGCGATAGGGATTTGAAAATATCCCGAGAGACCGTCGAGGAAGCAATAAAAATTGTGCCCGGACAAACGTTCTAAAATTTGATCGATAAAGGGGAGGGGGAAGTGATCTTTTCGAGTGGCATCGTTTAGTTTACAGTAATCGATGCACATCCTCCATCCCGTAATCGTCCTAGTTGGAACTAAATCGTTGTTTTCGTTTGGTACTACCGTGATCCCACCCTTCTTAGGAACAACCTGAACTGGACTTACCCACTGACTATCGGAAATAGGATAGATTATCCCCGCATCTAATAACTTAAGCACCTCTCCCTTCACAACCTCTTTCATATTCGGATTAAGACGACGTTGTGGTTGAACTACACCCTTAGGATTATTGTCAAAAAATATTTTGTGTGTGCAGAAAGAGGGGCTTATGCCAGGAATATCACAAATTTGCCACGCTATAGCTCGGCGATGCTTTTGTAGTAGTTCGATCAATTGATCGTTTTCGGATTGGGAAAGAAAAGCCGAGATTATAACGGGCAATTTTGAATCTTTTGCAAGAAAGGCATATTTGAGATGTTCGGGAAGGGGTTTGAGTTCTAAGTTGGGTGGTTCCTCGTAGGAATTCTTTAAAGCTTTTTCATTTTCAAAAATAAGTTTTTCATAATTTTTTTCTACCAAAAACAGAGTCATTTTCAAAATTTTCTTGTATTGACATCACCGTGCTTTCAAAACCATTTGAAGAAATTTCAGAAAAAGAAGAGGAAAATTCATTAGAAGAGATGTTAGAAAGGGGAAGGGAAGAATCTTCATTTAAAACATCAATAAAGAAGCATGAGTCATCATTTTGTAAAGAATTTTTCATTGATTGATTTATAGAAAATGTGACCTCATCATCTCCCACTCGCAAAAACAACTTTCCGTTACTAACGTCTATAACTGCTCGAGAGGTGGCTAGAAATGGTCGTCCAAGGATAAGAGGAACCTCGACGTCCTCTTCAATATCAAGAATGACAAAATCCACCGGGAAGATGAATATGTCGACCTTTACTAACACGTCCTCAACGATACCTAGTGGATACTTAATAGACCTATCAGCTAATTGGATACTCATTCTTGTAGGGCTCAGAGTGCCCAAACCAAGCTTCTTGAATAAAGAAAAAGGCATCAAATTGATGCTCGCTCCTAGATCCGCTAGCGCATGTTTAACGAATAAATCACCGAAGACGCAAGGAATTGAAAAGCTACCCGGGTCATTTATCTTTTTCGGAAGATTTGAATTTTTAATGACTGCCGAGCATTCTTCATTCAATGTTACATGTGATAAGTTCTCCAATTTTCGTCTTATTCGTTAATAAGTCCTTCAGATATTTTGCGTACTTCGGCATTTGACTAATCGCTTCATGAAATGGTAAATTAATGTGAATTTGTTTGAACATTTCAAGAAAGCGTTGGTACTGATCATCTAGTTTGTCTTTCCTAAGTCTAGCCGGATAAGGAGGTGGCGGGAATTCTTTTAGAACAATCGGAGCATCATTTTGAAAACCATTTTTTTCTTTTGTAGAATTAGAAATAATGGAGCTATCCTTTTCTTTTTCAAAAATAGATATGTCTTTTTCAAGATCTAAGTTATCATTCTCCGTGGGGGTGCAAACAGGAGGGACACTCACCCTTGGCTCTTCCCTTGTGGTGGGCTCGTTAACAACTTTACCGCTCCGAAGGGAAATCGCATTTGCGTGCTCCCTTGGGTTAGGCTCAGTGTTCGAGGGAAGAGTTCCAGGTGGTCTCTCGGAAAAGGCCTTGGAGAGTTGGCCAACTTGATTTTCTAAGTTTTTCATTGATCCTGTTAAATTTCTAATAGTGGCATCATTCGAGCTTATATATTTAACGAGGATCTCTTCCAAAGGGGAAGGTTTTTGAAAATTTTGTTGCGGTGGTGGTGGTGTAAAATCGTGTGGTGGGCGTACTACGTTAGCATTATTACTCCAAGAAAAATTAGGATGGTTACGCCATCCGGGATGATAAGTGTTCGAAGAAGCAGAAAAACCAGGAGGAGAAGAAAAATTCGAAAAAGCAGAAAAATTATTCGCAGAAATATTTTGAGCAGGCATGGGTATGTTCCCCAGATAATCCACCTGCTCAGCAGCAGCAGCATTTTCATATACCTTAGCGGCGGAGGGAGCAGTCATCTCCGAGATCTTCTTATTGAGCATTTCCACTTGCATCGCCAGTTGCGTCACCGAATCCACTTCGTAGATACCTGCAGGTTTAGATGGGCGAGACCTGGACGAATTCCACTGATAAGTGTTCATCGCGATGTCATCGATAAGCTCAAGAGCGGCTTCCGGAGTTTTGCGGTCTAAAGAACCAGCGGAAGCGGCATCTATCATTTGCTTAGTTTCTTGATTTAGCCCATTATAAAATGTCTGAACTTGCAACCATACAGGCAGAGCATGATGTGGGCACCTTCTCAAAAGTTCTTTGAACCACTCCCAAGTGTCATAGAGGGTCTCAGAATCAATTTGAGAATATGAAGTTATATCATTTCGAAGCTTAGCAGTTTTGGCGGGGGGAAAATAACGAGAAAGAAATTTTTCAGTTAAAATGTTCCAAGTAGTGATTGATCCTCTTGGAAGAGAACTCAACCACTGTTTGGCTTTAGTCCTTAGGGAGAATGGGAAGAGTCTTAGCCTTATCGCATCGTCTGAGACACCATTGATTTTGAAGGTGTCACAGATTTCGAGAAAATTAGCAATATGCAAGTTCGGATCTTCATCTTGTAATCCGTCGAACTGTACATATTGCTGCACCATTTGAATGATGCTAGGCTTGAGCTCGAAGTTATTGTTCGCAATTGCAGGTCGAACAATACTTGTCTCAGTCCCCTCCAGATTGGGTCGAGCATAATCGGACATGGTCCTTTGCTGAGCCATTTCTGGGTTAGGGTCTCCCATTTCAGAATTAAAATTACAATCCCCAAAGGAATCCTCAACCGCTGTTTGAGAAGTGGAAGCCCCGAATCGTAGTTGTCTCCGAAAGGAGCGTTCGATTTCCGGGTCCAAATCAACAAGTAGCGACGGATTCGCTCGGGTCATGCACTAGCAAAGAAAACGAGGGAAGATGAAAATGAAAGCTTGGAAAAGAAAGAAAAAAAAGGAAAAGAAAGGAATTTTTTTTTGAATAGATTTTTTACGGCTTGGCTCTCGAACTTCCCGAGGACTACCCGGTGAAGGGTTCGCCCGGTACTAGGTAAAATGGTGGCGCTTAAAGCCCCTTACCCTTTTCGAGAGAATTTAGGTGGAGTAGAAATAAAGTGAAGTGGGTTGATTATAAATATTTAAATATATAAATAAATTTTTTTTTTGATTTTTGTAGAAGTAATAGCGCAAGCGTTTTCAAAATATTGACGAGAAAAGTCCCCGGCAACGGCGCCAAAAACTTGGTGGGCCAAAACCCGAACAGGCAAGCGTACCTGTCAAATTGTAGTACCAAGGTCGTATTTAAACACGGGGCTGTCAAGTACTTCTACTCATGCTTTAACTATTATCCTACCGGAAAACTACTGGGATTTGAGAATTTTTTAAAGTAAAACAAAAGACAACTTGCGAGACGAAAAACTTATAATAAAAAGCTAGCATTCGATCAATGATTCACCATGAAACTAGATGAGAGAGATAAAAATAAAGATAGTTTTAATTTTGCAAATCAAACTCGGCCGTGACGGATCCGAAAATAAGACAAAATCTCGCTAGAGCATTAGGTCTCCTAACTTATAGACTCTTTGATCGAAATCTCTTTACAAACCAAAGAAGCCTAAAGTTGCATTATCGAGGTGATCCGCACTATTGGATTTGACTCCAATCCGGAGGATTTACGTCGTCCTATCTCTAGGATTGCGCTCAACTCCTTCCTTCTTTGAGTGATCTTTCAAATCATGAGTCTCTCGACTACTATGAAATGAGAACAAGGCCTACTACCGTATACCGGAAATACGGAGTCGACGCCAAATAAATCAAAGAAGGATCGAGTAGAAATAACAAAAATAAAACTAAGAAATAAAATAAACTCTTATCTCACTTCATGGATCCTCACGATCGAATGCTATAAGAGATTAGCTATGCATATTGGAAAAGGAAACAACAAAATAAAGAGAGAAGAATTCCATTGATTAATAAAAAAGAAGTACACAATAATATTAAAATGATGATAATATTATGCTAAGAAGAAAATTACAACCATAAAAAGAAAACAACAATGAAGAAAAACTTGTAATAGAACTCTCTTGCTCACTTGCTCTCTTGCTCCAATCCAACCTCTTCAAAGCATGGGATATGGGTTCCTTTTATAGGAGTGGAGGGAAGCATCTAGAAGAGGAAGACTAAGGGGTGGCCGGCCATAGGGGGGATTGTTCATGCATGGTATTAAATGGAGGAGAGAGGAATGCATGCATGTGTTTAATGACAAAATATGTAATGGGAAGGGGGGAGTGAATGGGAAATAAAGGGGAGAGAGAGATGGTAGGGGCCGGCCATGCAAGGGGATGGATTCATGCATTGCATTAAATGGAGGAGAGAGGGGTGGATAAAAATGCATGCATGAGAGGAAAGGTGGCTAGGGAATAATAAAGGGGAGAGAGTGGCCGGCCACATGCATGAATAATTGCATGCATGTGGTCGGGTTGCATGGAAAGGGAGCTTCAATGGGCTGCTCTTTTGGTGGGCTTTAATAGGGCTCGGGTAGGGGAATATAGGCTATTTGGGCTGCTCCAAATGCTGGGCTTTATGAGGGGAGAGAGGCTCGGGTAGCTTCCAAAAGATGGGCTGCATGTAGGGCTCGGGTAGGAGGCTTGGCTGCACCAAATGGAAGTGGCCGGCTGCTCCATGTGGGCTTGGACTTGCATGGGCTACTCCTTTGTAGGCTCGGGTAGAGGCTTTGAAGCTTGGGCATGAACCTACAAAGAAAAGAGACAACACAAACATGGATTAGTCTACATAAAATAACAAAGTTAAAAAAAGATTTTAAAACACAATAATGATAAAAACATTACAACATTAAAATTAAAACATTAAGACATATCATTAACTATAATTATTAAACATAACATAACATATTATAAAATAACATAATACATATAATAAGACTATATAGATTTTTATATCAAAACTATAATAACACTAGGAAGTAATATATTGTAAAGAGACATTAAAACATGAAATAACAATCATAAAATATAAATAAAATTAGGCATTTTGAATACTAAATTATCCCCAAAAAGGATGACTAAAACTAGTCATCACACACTCAAAGCCATAGTTCGGTTTGTTCTTTGCGGCTGAGTGGTGGGGTGTTTGAGTGAAAATTTTCGTCTAAGTCAAAATCGACGAGAATCATCCTTGATTCCCGCCGATTTCGACGTGATTCCCACCGATCGGCGAGAATCATCCTTGATTCCCGCCGATTCGGGGAGAATCATCCTTGATTCCCGCCGATTCGGCGAGAATCATCCTTGATTCCCGCCGATTCGGCGAGAATCATCCTTGATTTCCCGTCGATCGTCGAGAATCCTTCTGGATTCTCGCCGATTCGACGAGAATCATCCTGCATTCTCGCCGATTCGGCGAGAATCAGTCGGCATTCCCGCCGACCTCCTCTTGTTGGCGTTGGCTTAGGGTTCTCCTGCGGAAATGAGCCTTGGCGTAGAGTGAGTTGACCTCACTCAACGCCAAAGCTGCTTTGGCGTTGAGGGAGGTAGACTCACTCAACGCCACAGTTAGGTTTTGTGGTTTTGCTGAAGGCATTGAGGGAGTGGACCTAACTCAACGCCATAGCTGTTTTGGCGTTGAGTGAGGTTAGCTCACTCAACGCCGCTTCCTCTTTTGCTGAAGGCGTTGAGGGAGTGGACCTCACTCAACGCCATGGCTGTTCTGGCGCTAAGTGAGGCTAACTCCCTCAACGCCAAGGTCTGGTAAGGCACTGAGTGGATTCCACTCAACGCCGAGCCGTGTTGAGTAACTTCAAACACTGTTTCTCTTTCCTCGATTTATGTTCCCGAGTGAATTCCTTGATTATATTTGTAGTTTCCTTGTCGGCCATGTTTTCTTTCCTATTGGCCGAATCGTGGGATGTGGATAGTAGTGGTGGTTTGAAGCACTTCATGGGAGAGGTGTTGTGTAATCTAGCCAAGGCCACCCTTATTCTTCTATCTTGCTCCAGGTACGGGCTGGGCAAGGGGGTGGAAGGTCCCATGTGCTTTCACATGTAGACCCTTAAGCTTGTTTGCTTGGAAATGGTGGTTGGGGGACTGAGTTTTCCTCAAACCCGGATCCATGCTGTTTGTTTTAGCTACTACCATCTCCCACAGCTTAGGGTGTTAAAAGTTTCTTCCTTGGTAGATTGCGGCACTTTGGGCTCTTGGTAGCCTAGTAGACCCTGCAGGATGTAGTTTCTGGGCAGGGTTGGTGCTGTTTCCTTGCACGTAGTGCATTTCTTATTGTCTTGCCTTGGGCAGTTGTGACTTTTACTGCTGTGTGTTCTCCTCTTTTATTTATTCCTTGGTTGACACTTCCATGCAGTTTTTCCTTGTTTTGCTTGCTGAGGTATTCTTTCTTCTTTTGAATGCCTCAGGTTCTGAGCAGTAGCCAGTTTTGTGGCTAGGTTGCGGTGGTGTTGCTGGTGGTCTCTTGGACTTTGGAGATCTTGTTGCTTTGTTAGTGAGGTAGTTTTTCAGTACTTTTCTTACAGACAAACATATTTGCCCGTGGGTTCGTGTCAGGTTGTTGGCGCCCACTGGTAGTTTTTACCTTTGTACTAGATATATTACTTTTGCTGCTACCATTTTCTGGAGATAGTCTACTTGCTCTGAGGAGGATTTATGCTAGGTTGCTAGTTATTTTAAAACTACAACTATTATTATTATAAGATTATTGCATGACCAGCGTGTTTTATAAAGGTAAATCACTATTTTCCAAACAACGTATAAAGATCGTTTTCTTATATATAATATAAATTAAATGTAGAGTCTTGCATGGCATAAGTTGTCCTCTTAGGACTCTTATGCACTTCTTAGGATGCCAAACCTGAATAAAGTATTTTTCCGCAGCGCTTAAGTATTATTTTTTAACCGTGGACTAGGTGATCCACCGAGCCGAGGGATACGGCCTCTAAGTATAACTTATTTTCTAATCATTAAACTCATAAATTTCTTTCATAAAGTGAAATAGATGGTTTTGCCTGAGCGTCAGCAGTTATCCCCTACTTGACGTGGCATCATGACGCGTGTTTTCTCATACTCTGATAATTCTTTAATTCAGAGAAAATGCGGGTTGTGACAGTAGCACGGTTTTCTCCAAGATTGATCTTCGTTCAGGCTATAATCAGCTCAGGATCCGTGAGGCAGATATTCCACAGACTGCGTTTAGATCGAGGCATGGACACTTTGAGTTCTTGGTGATGTCATTTGGTTTGACCAACGCACCATCAGCCTTAACGGATATGATGAACTGGGTGTTCAAGGATTTCTTAGACAAGTTCGTGGTGGTTTTCATCGATGAAGTGTTGGTTTATTCTTACAGTGCTGAGGAGAAAGAGCAGCATCTGCGCTTGGTTCTATCAGAGTTGAGGAACCACAAGTTATTCGCCAAGCTGAGCAAGTACGGATTTTGGTTGCCTCAGGTTTCATTTCTAGGCCACGTGGTGTACAAGGATGGGATCTCGGTCGACCCAAAAAAGGTCGCAGCAGTGATGGATTGGAGTAGGTCGAATACGCCTAAGAAGGTAAGGAGTTTCCTAGGGTTGGCTGGCTATTACAGAAGGTTCGTGGAGGGTTTCTCTTCCCTAGCTGTACCTTTGACCAAGCTGACTCAGAAGAACGTGGCTTTTGTTTGGAGCGAGAAGTGCGAAGAAGCCTTCCTGGAGTTAAAGAGGAGATTGTGCACTACTCCCGTTCTGTCCCTTCCTACTGAAGGGGTGGATTATGATGTTTACGTGGATGCCTCGCTTGTTGGTCTGGGTTGTGTGTTAATGCAGGTTGGAAAAGTGATTGCCTATGGTTCAAGGCAACTGAAGACTCATGAGAAGAATTATCCTACGCATGACCTTGAGTTCGCAGCGATTATTTATTCGTTGAAGCTGTGGAGACACCTACTTTATGGGGCTCAGTGCAAGATCTTCACCGACCATAAGTGCTTGAAGTACGTGTTCATGTAGAAGGAGTTAAATCTGCGCTAGCGGCGATGGCTAGAGTATGTTGCCGATTATGACGTAGAGATCCAGTATCATCAAGGCAAGGCCAATGTGGTGGCCGACGCCTTGAGCCGAAAGACGGGAAAGATCTTTAATCTCACCGCCGATCGTTTAGTGGAGGAGTTCTTCCTTATGGATATATCAGAGGGATGTTGTGGCTTGCAGAGTAGTTTATCACTGGCAGAGCCGTCCTGGATTTCTTTGACCAGACTACACCAGAAGGACGATCCGGATCTTCTGCACTTATTCACCAGGACCGAGAAGGGGGAGTTGCCAGACTTTGCTATCGATGATGCGGGTACTTTGAAGTATCGCGGCAGATTTTGCATCCCCGCTGTTGGGGACATTAGAGGTATGATTTGCAGAGAGGCTCATGGATTCAGCGTTACCTACCATCTAGGATCTACGAAGATGTATCGTGACCTAAAGCAAATTGCCTGGTGGTATGGCATGAAAGGCGAAATAGCCCGATTTGTTGTGTAATGCCACACTTGCAAGCGTGTGAAGGCCGATCATGGAAGGCCTGGTGGCAAGTTGACTTCATTAGAGATCCCGACTTGGAAGTGGGAAAGTATATCTATGGACTTCATCACGGGTTTACCGCGATCCCTGAGGGGATTTGATTCTGTCTGGGTCATAGTGGATAGACTGACGAAGTGTCCTCACTTCGTGCCATATAAGATTGATTACTCGATGAAGAAGATAGCGGAGTTGTACTTGAATGAAGTCATCTGACTGCATGGTGTGCCTGTGAGTATCATTTCTTATCGAGACTCCAAGTTTACTTCTCGTTTTTGGCAGAGTCTGCAGGAGGGTTTGGGTACGGATCTGAGGTATTCTACTGCTTACCACCCGCATACCAATGTGTAGACAGAGCAGGTGAACCAGATAGTTGAGGATATGATCCGATGCTACATTTTAGACCATGGTGGAGTGTGGGATGAGCGGCTGCGACTTCTGGAATTTGCATACAACAACAGTTATCAGGAAAGCTTGCAGATGGCTCCTTTTAAAGCCTTATATGGGAGGCACTGCAAAACACTATTATTTTGGGCTGAGGCTGGTGAGAGGCCTTTGTTGGGTCCAAATGCTCTTGAGGAGATGGAAGTCGTTGTGAAGCTTATTCGTGAGAAGCTTCATATAGCTCAGGAGAGATACGAGAAGAACGCTAATTGGCGTAGGTCTGCCTTGGAGTTTTCTGTAGGGGACCTTGTATTTCTTAAGGTTTCCCCGATGGTGGGTGTAAAGAGGTATGGTAAGAATAGGAAATTGGACCCGAGGTATGTGGGCCCGTTTAAGATTTTGGAGCGGATTGACGTGTCAGCTTATAGATTGGATTTGCCAGCAAACTTCCCAGGTGTTCATAATGTTTTCCATGTAAGCCAATTGCGGAAGTGTGTGCGCAGCAGTGGGCAAGTCTTGGACGTTGTGCCCCAGTTGGAGCCCAACCTTTCTTTTGTTGAAGTGTCGGTCCGTATTTTGGATACTCAGGAATGGGTGCTGTGAAAGAAGTCCATTCCGATGGTGAAAGTTCTTTGGATGAATCAGGATTTGGAGAGCGCGACTTGGGAGCAAGAGTCGGCCATGAGGAAAGCTTACCCTCACCTGTTTCCCTGATTTTGATCGGTATGTTTTCCTTCTTGTAACTCCTATTTGTTACTTTTCCTTCTTTAGTAAGAGTGCTGTGCGTAAAGTTTCGGGACGAAACATTCTTTTAGGGGGAGTGACTGTAACGTCCCCGATTTTTCTGCGACTATTTTATTCTCGTTTGGTGTTACGGTGATGTGTTTTCGTGGCTTGTGCCATTTGTGGAGTGTGGTTTAGCTCCTTAGAACTGAGTGTCCTATTTTGTAGCCTATGGGCAAGGTCTTCCCTAGCAAGTCGAGTTGTTTTGGGTGACCCAGTGTGGCCTCTTGGGGGATGCTTGTGTTTTGGCTTTAGGCGGGTTTAACTCGAGTTCTGTTCGTCGAAAGTTAATTTCTACTTCGTTGTTGTGTTCATAGCGTTGGTATTTAGCTACGGTGCGAATTTCGTCGAATTCCGAGATGGTTTGGTTTTCACGTCGTTTTGGGTGTGCTATTAGTAAAATCAAATTAGAAATTTTATTTTAGCTGAGTGAATCGGCATTTTCAGCAGCGGTTAGGATGATTAGGCGTGTTAAGACTTATTTAGAGCCTTAATTAGAAGTTGGCGGGCCACTCTCCTCCTTCTTCCCAAGACAGAAAAATGTTTGCTCCTGTTCGCCGAAAATAGAGGCGGAACGGCGGTTAGCCCTAGCTTTCGAACTGTGATTCCGAGAGACTTCGTGGACGGATTTCGATTCTGAATGCGGTGTTGTCTTGCTCTCGCTCAGATCAACGTTTCGACGGTAAGAAATTCGATTTTCGTGGAGTTTTAGGAGATTTGGGATTTCGTCCTTGTGGTTTTCCGCCATTAAAGTACGGGAGTGTGCTTTTTGGTGCTGCTGCTGCTAGTGCCAAGTGAATAGGAGGGAAAGCCATCCAAGCTTAGTCAGAAATCTAGGCAAGTGGTATTCTTGCCCTTGCCATTGTTGTTCTCTTGAAATTCTGAAAATTCCCAGTTAGCCCTAGGGTAGAAGCCAAGTATGTTCTCTTTTATCTTGCTGAATTTAAGGCTTAAATTCTCCTATGAGCCCCCTTCTTTGTGTTGTTTGTGCTTAACCCGCCGGCGTAATGCCATCAGTTAAACTCCAGATTTGCTATCTGGTTGGTGGCTTGCGGGTGAAGCCGAGAGAGTGAGAGAGGAGGGGGTGCCTGCTGTGTTTATTGGATAGAGCCAATTTTTGGATTCTGACTTGCCGGTGTTGAGTGTGGTGCACACACTCAAAGCCTTTGCGGGTTTGGCGTTGAGTGTGGTGCATACACTCAACGCGCAGTTGTAGCCAGTCAGAATTTTTGCTAAGTACTAGGGCATTGAGTGAGGTGGACTCACTCAACGCTGCAGCCCCTGCTAGTGGCTAAGTACTTTGGCGTTGAGTGAGTCGACCTCACTCAACGCCATTTCCGTTTTTGCGTTGAGTGAGGCAAGCTCACTCAACGCCGCGGTTTTCCTGAGAAGCTATGTGTTTTGGCGTTGAGTGAGTCGACCTTACTCAACGCCATTTCAGTTTTGGCGTTGAGTGAGGTGGACTCACTCAACGTCATCGCTTCTGTGCAGCCAAGTACTTTGGCATTGAGTGAGGTGTGCTCACTCAACGCCATAGCCTTTTCTGAGGCTAAGTACTTCGGTGTTGACTAAGTTGACCTCACTCAATGCAATTTCTGGTTTGGCGTTGAGTGAGGTGGCCTCACTCAATGCCAAATGCAAGTTTGCGGCCAAGTCCCGTGGCGTTGAGTGAGTGTACCTCACTCAACGCCATTTCTGCTTTGGTGTTTAGTGAGCTAGACTCACTCAACGCCACAGCCCTCCTTCGTGGCCAGAACTTCTGGCATTGAGTGAGACGACCTCACTCAACGCGATTGCTGTTTTGGCGTTGAGTGAGGTAAGCTCACTCAACGCCGTAGATTTGCCTTGTTGCGGCTAAGTGCCAGGGCGTTGAGTGAGTGAACCTCACTCAACGCCATTGCTCTTTTGGCGTTGAGTGAGGTGGACTCACTCAACGCCGTAGTTTTCTTTTGCGACTAAGTGTAAGGGAGTTGAGTGAGTGAGCTTCACTCAACGCCATTGCTGTTTTGGCGTTGAGTGAGACCAGCTCACTCAACGCCACTTTCTCTGTTTATGGTTAAGTACCACGACATTGATTGAGTGTGCCTCACTCAACGCCATGGCTATTTTGGCATTGAGTGAGGTTAGCTCACTCAACGCCAGAGTATTCTTGAGGGAGGCGTTGAGTGAGTGAACCTCACTCAACGCCATGGCTTTTTTGGCGTTGAGTGAGGTTAGCTCACTCAACGCCAGAGTAGTTCTTCTAGAGGGCATTGAGTGAGTGAACCTCACTCAACGCCATGTCTGTTCTGGCGCTGAGTGAGGCTAACTCACTCAACGCCAAGGTATGGTTAGGCGTTGAGTGGGTCCCACTCAACGCCAAGCCGTGTTGAGTCATTTCAACACTTTTTCCCTATCTTGATTTTCGCTCTCGAGTGAATTCCTTGATTTTCTTTGTATTTTGAGGTTCTTGGCGGCCATGTTTTACTTTCCTAAAGTCCAAATTGTGGGTCGTGGTTAGTAGTGGTGGTTTGAAGCTCTTCATGGGGGAGGTGTTGTGTAATTTAGCTGTGGCCACCCTTTTCTTCTATCTTGCACCAGGTACGGGCTGGGCAAGGGGGTGGAAGGTCCCTAGTGCTTTCACATATAGACCCTTGAGCTTGTTGTAAGACCCCCTTTTTTTTTCATACCACCGGGGTCTTAGCCCAGAATTGCCGCTTTGCGGTGGCACCGACTCACGGGAAGGTCTCCACCACAGAACGCCAATTCTGCCGGCCCTTTTCGATCGCAGAATAGTAGCATAATAAGTAAAAGCAAGTCCACAATAACCACATGTAAATGAATAAATCTCCACGAAGGGAGAGTCCACAGTAATATTAAAAATCAGAGTATAGAAAGGGCTTGTGCCCAGTACATGTAATCCTCACTACAAGTCACTCGCGGAAGCAAAACTAAAACTAAGCATCACCGTAACTGTCACTGAACCGAGAGCACCCAAGCTGGACTGGCCCAACTCCACCGACTCTGTACTCTGCTGGTACTGCATCTCTGGGTGCTTCTTCCTTTTCGACCTGCCGTCGCCGCCTCGCGATCCACGTCTGCGTCTACGTCTTCGGCCTCCTGGCTGCTGAGCTGGTGGGGTCCCACCCATCAAGGGGCATTTGACCAGTGTATGTCCCGGCTGGTGGCAATGGTAACACGGTCGCGGGGTCAACTCTGTCAGGAACTGCAATAGCCGTGACCCTTCCATATGGTACACCTAAAATGTTGTGGTTCGAAAACCGTTAGTCATAAAGACTAAGCCCTATCATTCCCTACCCCTTCCCCCATGGCTCCTAGGTACCGAGCGGAGAGGAAGAAAGGGAAGGACATGAAGGTGGAGATTAAACCAAATAAATAGGTGACAGCGGACCTATGCTAGCAATTCTATAGTAAATAAGATAGAAACAGAAAGTAAGAAATGTAACCTTAACTTTTGCGTGGAAGCGCATAAGCCGAGGGATCTTTTGCAGGGCTCCCATCGTATAGAGTTTCCCATACCACTTATACGTTGGGGTGTCGGTTGTCAAACAGCAAGGAATGGCAAGTAAGTGAAAGTACAAGAAATATAACCATTGATTTATAGGGATTACCCCTATAGACCAAGGGGTCGTTTTGCAGAGCCTATCGTATAAAACGTCCCATACCATTTTATACGTTAGGTGACATGTTTATGCTATGACACACAGTTATGCTATGAAATGCACAAGCAAGTGCAACACACCCACACGACTCTATGCGCACAGACCTTTAGTTCCCCCTGTTCGGGAGGCTAGCTTCACCCCCAGGAACCTCCGCTGTGGCAAACGGAGACAGTGAGTCGGGCCCCCCACTCCTAGGCGGGTAATCACACTACCAGGCCTAGCCCTTCCATACGCCCCTAGAAGAACACAACCTAGAGTATCCGCGTATTAGTGCTGGCTGTACCCACCAGGCTTTTCGCCGAGTCAACGTACCGCTGTCGGTGTGATCGATCGCCTAGTACCGATGACCCACCACTTTTATGCACATGCAATCATGATAGTTATTATATTTGTATAAATTCTTATATTACCGAGCCTCCAGCTCTCTAGGCTACTAAGCCTATAATAAGTCCCCGAGCATCCCGCTCTCTGGACTTCCAAATCACAAACCAACCACCATCACTACTAGTAGGCCCTTAGACCACGGACCTACTCTACCCATTCCATGCCATTTCTTCTTCCTAAGTGTACAAGTGTAGGTGTGAGGTACAACTATTATTAGGGTTACTCTTGATCATTTTATTCCTAAGATTTAAGGTTAACCTTGGACTTCCCGAGGGTTACCCGGTGAAGGGCTCACAGCGGTACTAGGAGCTATGATGGGGTGAATCCCAAAACTCCCTTTCCAAGGCACTTATTATACTTGATTGGTTCCCTTAACCCATTCCCTTCTCGCATTACGGTGGGCTATTCCTAGGGTGGCTTTGACTCTTCCTCTTCTCGGGGAGGACGGTCTTCCGTCGAACCCGAGCACTACCTACCGCTAGTCACTCTCACCCCCTACCCATCCTGACTTCCAATAATGAACTTGATTTAACTCACCCTATCTAAACCAGCAAACTATCAAAATTCCATCTCCAAGTTCATCACCCACTCTAGCTCAGCTTCTGCAGTTTTACTACGCAAACCATCCTAATCTTTATGAGGTATGCAAGGGGTGGTACTCCCAACTGTCTTCCAAATCCCATATAATATTTACTGGAGGTCTACCATGACCTAATTAGTCTAAATCCAGAAAATAATAGTTTTCCTATTTCATTTGGCAATTTAATTTATTTATTCTAAGATCCCAAATGCCCATGTATGAACATGAAGTGCACTAATGAGTCAATAATAAATCATCATAAAATCAGTAAAAATCATATCCAACATTTAAACAGCAATTCCACGTTTTGAGAAATTCCAGAGATGTTTATGTCTATATTTCCTAATTTACCATTTTTGGCCACTTTTACTATATCATGAAGAAAGTACTGTAAATATTTATCCAAAAATTCCAAGAAAATTATATAAGTTATATAGTGACCTAAAACCATCATAAACCAAGTACCATAATTTTTCTCCATCATTTGAACTCTGAATCTATTTTAAAGTAAGATACTAATTTTCTTAACTTAATGAAGGAGGTACTGTTTTTATCCATCTAAAATTCCAGAGAAAATTACCGGGTGACTATCATAATTTGAAACACTCACTGATCAAATTTCATAATTTTCCAATCAATAATTGGGCTATATTTGTATTTTTGACTGTATATCATATTTAGCACATTAAAAAATAAAGTACCCAAAATATTCAGATAAAATTTCCAAGAAAATTACAGAAGATATAATATGCTATAAGATGCCCCAATCCAAGATCTCATAATATTCCAGTGAACAGAAATTCCATAACCATCAAAATAAATATCCAAGGCACCATTAGAGATGTAAATGAAGTACTGTATAAATTAATACAAAATTCTCAACAAAATTATATTATATTTACTTGGACCATAATCTCACTCTACCCAAATTTTTGCTTGATTTGTAGTTCATTTAGTAGCTTAATAATTCAAATTAAGGTTGGTGACCTAAACTAGGGTTAGGGTTTTAGGTGGGCTAAATGTCTCCAAATACCCTAATATTTCTACCAGAGAACTTTAATGTCCCTATCGTTCTTTCCACCAAATTTCAAGTCAGACCAAGGTCATTTGAACCCATGACCTTCACAACCCTACAAATCCCCATTAAGGGACCTACCCTAGGGTTCTAGGGCTACCCTACACCAAACCACTCTAAACTCCCTTGGAGGGTGTGTCATGCCCAAGAAAGTCTGTGACCAAAATATAGGCCTCTATTGAGGTGATATGGCCACTCATATACCAAGGGGGTGTTTGATCTTAAATTATCCTATAAGTATCAACCTAGGGTTGGACACAAACCTATCCAAAACATCTCCAAATGAGATGAAATTTTTACCAGGACCTTATGATAAACCCAGGGACCACTCACCAAAATTTGGGAGGGTTTGAAAGTCATTTAGCCATCTAATTATATTAGGCTAGGATTATTAAATTTTTCTAAAAACTATAGAAAAAAATTCTCCAAAAATTCTCATTTTTGGATAGCACCTAGATATAGGTAAGATTAGGCTACACCCCAAATTTCAGGTCATTTCGATGACTGGATTGGAGTGAGGAATTTTTCTAAGGTCAAGACAGCCCTATGGACAGACCTCACCAAAAAGGGTGCTGTGGTCTAACCAGGACTCCAAACCGAGTGAAATTAATTTTGAATTAAAGTAGACTTCCAGGGCTACATTTTCTATGTTGACCATTTTTCCAGTAGAAGCCTCTATGTATTTTCCCAAATTATTTAAAATGACAGATAAATTCATTCAGAAATTGTTTTAAAAATAGAATCTAATTTTCATGGCACTGTTCATCTTCTTCAACAGCCCGAAACCAGAAGCTTGAAAACTTAGTTTCCTGTAGCTTTTCCAAAGCTATTTCCCGACCATCCAGCCATCTCCCTGGCCGGCCACCACATCCACCACCTCTAATGAGGTGAGGGCTACCGTCGGGCGGCGGCACGGCCGCCGGAGAGGCGGTTCCCGGCGAACCCGCCACCATGCAAATTTCGGAAAAGCATGGAAACGCTCACCCGATCCGGCTCTTTTGAGCCCGATATCTCTCCTAATGATTTCTAAGATCTATCCATAGAAGAAAGAGTAGAGGAGGACCTTTTTCATGGTTTGACGGCGAGATGGACGTTGGGCTGTCATGGCGCGGTGGTGGCGTCGTCGGAATTCTTCTACAGCACAGTAGGAGGCTCGAAACTTCAGGTAAGGGTTGGGAAACTTCATCCTTGAGCCTAAGGGACCTTTTTAAAGGGAAGAAAGGAGGGAGGGGAAAGGTTGAAACGTTCACGGCCATTAATATTTCTTCTTAATAACGTTTCGGTTATGATGCTGGTAATTGAATTGCTGGAAACGAAGAGATGTTTGTCAGGTGGCGATTTCCTATTAGACTAACATTTTCTTATTTCTTTAAACAATTAAAGTAGGAAACGGCCCATAAATACTCCTGGTGTAACTTCCCATAATCCGAATTGATTACAACGTCGGTTACCGAAATTTCAAGTCTGGCTGACGTTTCGGCCTTGGTCACGGGCGTGACAGGCCCGGATAGCCAAATCTGGGATCGACGATCGTCGAACTAAGATCGACGATCGACGAAGGGTGGTCACGGGCGTGACACCCGGGTCACGGGCGTGACTGGCCCGTGTGGCCAATTCTGGTTCGACGATCGTCGAATTGGGATCGACGATCGTCGAGCGTGGTCACGCCCTATGTCACGGGCGTGACATTGTGGGTCACGGGCGTGACATGCCCGTGTGGCCAATTCTGGTTCGACGATCGTCGAATTGGGATCGACGATCGTCGAGCGTGGTCACGCCCTATATCACGGGCGTGACATTGGGGGTCACGGGCGTGACATGCCCGTGTGGCCAATTCCTGGTTCGACGATCGTCGAATTGGGATCGACGATCGTCGAGCGTGGTCACGCCCTATGTCACGGACGTGACATTGGGGGTCACGGGCGTGACATGCCCGTGTGGCCAATTCCTGGTTCGACGATCGTCGAATTGGGATCGACGATCGTCGAGCGTGGTCACGCCCTATGTCACGGGCGTGACGGGTCGGTCACGGGCGTGACCAACCCGTGACCCGAATTCTTGGTCGCTTTATTTCGATTTCTGGGCTCCCCAGGGTTCTACCACAACCAACCGACTCCTAGGGGTCTAGCCGGAAATGGGATGTTACAAATCCCAATAAACAAAACAAAGATTTCGTCCCCGAAATTAAGGTTAAGCCTACGGGACTCAAATCGGGAAAAGAAGCTTGTAACATCCCATGAGAATTAAAGAAATTACATCCCTATGTTATGTTCGCTTTATGCAGTTTTAATCCTAAGATTAATTCGTCCACCTAACTAGGTATATTCACCCCAATAAACAAAGGGTTAGCCCTTATTCTTGAAATTTCGGTCTTATTGGTTTAAAATAGGAACGCAGATTGAATTTCCAGAGGGGTTGTGAGGTATACCCGACCGAAAAGTTCTGGATACCTTTGTCGCATCGAGTCCTGTGGCTCCCATGCATGCTCCTCCTGTCCATGCTTGTTCTACAGAACCTTCACTAACGGAACCTTCTTCCGACGCAAAGTCCGTACTCCTCTGCCATCGATCCGAATCGGCTCCAAGTGAACTGACTAGTTGGAAGCTACCGGTCCATCTGTGGTCAAAATCTGCTGCTCCGGGCGCAGTATAGACCTCCTAAGTGAAGAAACGTAGAGTACGTCGTGCAGAGCTGCCAGCTCTGATGGCAACTCCAGCCTGTAAGCTAGGGCCCGATCCGTTCTAGGATCCCGTAAGGGCCCATATACCTAGGCTGAACTTCTTCCTCCGACCACGCACCTGTGAAACTCCATGCATGGGCCGGATCTTCAAAAAACACTCGGTCTCCCCACCTGAACGCCACCTGACGATGTCGGGCGTCATAATACTTAGCCTGTCTGCTCCGCGCTTCTAACATTCTGTCTCTGATTAGTCTCACACGATCGTCGACAAAATCCAATCCCAATGCCTTCGGATCTTCGTCCTGAATCCAGGGAAACACAAGCCAATACTAATTTGCCCAATAAACAAAGGTTTAGCCCCCAATAAACAAAAGATCAGCCCCTACCTATCTTGGGCTAAGTATCATGGATATCACCCTGTTACATCTGTCCTAGCTGGGTGCACAATTTCTAGGGCATCAATCTTCGACTTGGGGTTCCACCCTGAAACTCGTTAATATACTCCATACTTTAAACTCTCTGAGTCACATTTATGGCAACTTTATCCGGGTCAAAATGTTCCCAATCTCACATGGGTATCTTCCGAACTTGCATTCCTATCCGACCCTCAGTGTTTGTCTCGGTGGTTGCCTCTAGGTAATTTTGTTACTGGTGTTGACGGTTAAGACTACCTGTATTTTACCGTTCTGCTAATGTATTATTGGTCTCAATTCTCCTTAAAGTAGTCTACCGCTTCGAATAATCGTTGATTGGGATAGTAGGGACACCTGAGTTTTCGTCTTAGGTAGTCGTTCTCGTGCTAAACTCCTCATTTATTCTCTTTGGGTATCTCCTTACCTTAACCAAATTCATACCCATGGTCTATTTTGAACTAGGGCACACTATAAATTGTCATGTTTAGTCACGAGTCCTAGTTGGTTGAGTCTATGTCGTAGACTAGAGAATTATGGGAAATGTTCTCTGCCGCCGGAGGTGTTCCCTGCTGGGGGCGGGGTAGGCCACAGGCTACAGAGAAGGATTCCAATTAACGATGAAGGGGACTTTCACATGTGATTTCCCTTATGGGCACACCACTGCTTCCGCTGCTTTGATACCACTTGTAAGACCCCCCTTTTTTTTTCTTTTCATACCACCGGGGTCTTAGCCCAGAATTGCCGCTTTGCGGTGGCACCGACTCACGGGAAGGTCTCCACCACAGAACGCCAATTCTGCCGGCCCTTTTCGATCGCAGAATAGTAGCATAATAAGTAAAAGCAAGTCCACAATAACCACATGTAAATGAATAAATCTCCACGAAGGGAGAGTCCACAGTAATAATAAAAATCAGAGTATAGAAAGGGCTTGTGCCCAGTACATGTAATCCTCACTACAAGTCACTCGCGGAAGCAAAACTAAAACTAAGCGTCACCGTAACTGTCAATGAACCGAGAGCACCCAAGCTGGACTGGCCCACTCCACCGACTCTGTACTCTGCTGGTACTGCATCTCTGGGTGCTTCTTCCTTTTCGACCTGCCGTCGCCGCCTCGCGATCCACGTCTGCGTCTACGTCTTCGGCCTCCTGGCTGCTGAGCTGGTGGGGTCCCACCCATCAAGGGGCATTTGACCCGTGTATGTCCCGGCTGGTGGCAATGGTAACACGGTCGCGGGGTCAACTCTATCAGGAACTGCAATAGCCGTGACCCTTCCATATGGTACACCTAAAATGTTGTGGTTCGAAAACCGTTAGTCATAAAGACTAAGCCCTATCATCCCCTACCCCTTCCCCCATGGCTCCTAGGTACCGAGCGGAGAGGAAGAAAGGGAAGGACATGAAGGTGGAGATTAAATCAAATAAACAGGTGACAGTGGACCTATGCTAGCAATTCTATAGTAAATAAGATAGAAACAGAAAGTAAGAAATGTAACCTTAACTTATGCGTGGAAGCGCATAAGCCGAGGGATCTTTTGCAGGGCTCCCATCGTATAGAGTGTCCCATACCACTTATATGTTGGGGTGTCGGTTGTCAAACAACAAGGAATGGCAAGTAAGTGAAAGTACAAGAAATATAACCATTGATTTATAGGGATTACCCCTATAGACCAAGGGGTCGTTTTGCAGAGCCTATCGTATAAAACGTCCCATACCATTTTATACGTTAGGTGGCATGTTTATGCTATGACACACAGTTATGCTATGAAATGCACAAGCAAGTGCAACACACCCACACGACTCTATGCGCACAGACCTTTAGTTCCCCCTGTTCGGGAGGCTAGCTTCACCCCCAGGAACCTCCGCTGTGGCAAACGGAGACAGTGAGTCGGGCCCCCCACTCCTAGGCGAGTAATCACACTACCAGGCCTAGCCCTTCCATACGCCCCTAGAAGAACACAACCTAGAGTATCCGCGTATTAGTGCTGGCTGTACCCACCAGGCTTTTCGCCGAGTCAACGTACCGCTGTCGGTGTGATCGATCGCCTAGTACCGATGACCCACCACTTTTATGCACATGCAATCATGATAGTTATTATATTTGTATAAATTCTTATATTACCGAGCCTCCAGCTCTCTAGGCTACTAAGCCTATAACAAGTCCCCGAGCATCCCGCTCTCTGGACTTCCAAATCACAAACCAACCACCATCACTACTAGTAGGCCCTTAGACCACGGACCTACTCTACCCATTCCATGCCATTTCTTCTTCCTAAGTGTACAAGTGTAGGTGTGAGGTACAACTATTATTAGGGTTACTCTTGATCATTTTATTCCTAAGATTTAAGGTTAACCTTGGACTTCCCGAGGGTTACCCGGTGAAGGGCTCGCAGCGGTACTAGGAGCTATGATGGGGTGAATCCCAAAACTCCCTTTCCAAGGCACTTATTATACTTGATTGGTTCCCTTAACCCATTCCCTTCTCGCATTACGGTGGGCTATTCCTAGGGTGGCTTTGACTCTTCCTCTTCTCGGGGAGGACGGACTTCCGTCGAACCCGAGCACTACCTACCGCTAGTCACTCTCACCCCCCTACCCATCCTGACTTCCAATAATGAACTTGATTTAACTCACCCTATCTAAACCAGCAAACTATCAAAATTCCATCTCCAAGTTCATCACCCTCTCTAGCTCAGCTTCTGCAGTTTTACTACGCAAACCGTCCTAATCTTTATGAGGTATGCAAGGGGTGGTACTCCCAACTGTCTTCCAAATCCCATATAATATTTACTGGAGGTCTACCATGACCTAATTAGTCTAAATCCAGAAAATAATAATTTTCCTATTTCATTTGGCAATTTAATTTATTTATTCTAAGATCCCAAATGCCCATGTATGAACATGAAGTGCACTAATTAGTCAATAATAAATCATCATAAAATCAGTAAAAATCATATCCAACATTTAAACAGCAATTCCAAGTTTTGAGAAATTCCAGAGATGTTTATGTCTATATTTCCTAATTTACCATTTTCGGCCACTTTTACTATATCATGAAGAAAGTACTGTAAATATTTATCCAAAAATTCCAAGAAAATTATATAAGTTATATAGTGACCTAAAATCATCATAAACCAAGTACCATAATTTTTCTCCATCATTTGAACTCTGAATTCTATTTTAAAGTAAGATACTAATTTTCTTAACTTAATGAAGGAGGTACTGTTTTTATCCATCTAAAATTCCAGATAAAATTACCGGGTGACTATCATAATTTGAAACACTCACTGATCAAATTTCATAATTTTCCAATCAATAATTGGGCACTATTTGTATTTTTGACTGTATATCATATTTAGCACATTAAAGAATAAAGTACCCAAAATATTCAGATAAAATTTCCAAGAAAATTACAGAAGATATAATATGCTATAAGATGCCCTAATCCAAGATCTCATAATATTCCAGTGAACAGAAATTCCATAACCATCAAAATAAATATCCAGGGCACCATTAGAGTTGTAAATGAAGTACTGTATAAATTAATAAAAAATTCTCAACAAAATTATATTATATCTACTTGGACCATAATCTCACTCTACCCAAATTTTTGCTTGATTTGTAGTTCATTTAGTAGCTTAATAATTCAAATTAATGTTGGTGACCTAAACTAGGGTTAGGGTTTTAGGTGGGCTAAAGGTCTCCAAATACCCTAATATTTCTACCAGAGAACTTTAATGTCCCTATGGTTCTTTCCACCAAATTTCAAGTCAGACCAAGGTCATTTGACCCCATGACCTTCACAACCCTACAAATCCCCATTAAGGGACCTACCCTAGGGTTCTAGGGCTACCCTACACCAAACCACTCTAAACTCCCTTGGAGGGTGTGTCATGCCCAAGAAAGTCTGTGACCAAAATATAGGCCTCTGTTGAGGTGATATGGCCACTCATATACCAAGGGGGTGTTTGATCTTAAATTATCCTATAAGTATCAACCTAGGGTTGGACACAAACCTATCCAAAACATCTCCAAATGAGATGAAATTTTTACCAGGACCTTATGATAAACCCAGGGACCACTCACCAAAATTTGGGAGGGTTTGGAAGTCATTTAGCTATCTAATTATATTAGGCTAGGATTATTAAATTTTTCTAAAAACTATAGAAAAACATTCTCCAAAAATTCTCATTTTTGGATAGCACCTAGATATAGGTAAGATTAGGCTACACCGCAAATTTCAGGTCATTTCGATGACTGGATTGGAGTGAGGAATTTTTCTAAGGTCAAGACAGCCCTATGGACAGACCTCACCAAAAAGGGTGCTGTGGACTAACCAGGACTCCAAACCGAGTGAAATCAATTTTGAATTAAAGTAGACTTCCAGGGCTACATTTTCTATGTTGACCATTTTTCCAGTAGAAGCCTCTATGTATTTTCCCAAATTATTTAATGTGACAGATAAATTCATTCAGAAATTGTTTTAAAAATAGAATCTAATTTTCATGGCACTGTTCATCTTCTTCAACAGCCCGAAACCAGAAGCTTGAAAACTTAGTTTCCTGTAGCTTTTCCAAAGCTATTTCCCGGCCATCCAGCCATCTCCCTGGCCGGCCACCACAACCACCACCTCTATTGAGGTGAGGGCTACAGTCGGGCGGCGGCACGGCCGCCGGAGAGGCGGTTCCCGGCGAACCCGCCACCATGCAAATTTCGGAAAAGCATGGAAACGCTCACCCGATCCAGCTCTTCTGAGCCCGATATCTCTCCTAATGATTTCTAAGATCTATCCATAGAAGAAAGAGTAGAGGAGGACCTTTTTCATGGTTTGACGGCGAGATGGACGTTGGGCTGTCATGGCGCGGTGGTGGCGTCGTCGAAATTCTTCTACAGCACAGTAGGAGGCTCGAAACTTCAGGTAAGGGCTGGGAAACTTCATCCTTGAGCCTAAGGGACCTTTTTAAAGGGAAGAAAGGAGGGAGGGGAAAGGTTGAAACGTTCACGGCCATTAATATTTCTTCTTAATAACGTTTCAGTTATGATGCTGGTAATTGAATTGCTGGAAACGAAGAGATGTTTGCCAGGTGGCGATTTCCTATTGGACTAACATTTTCTTATTTCTTTAAACAATTAAAGTAGGAAACGGCCCATAAATACTCCTGGTGTAACTTCCGATTAATCCGAATTGATTACAACGTCGGTTACCGAAATTTCAAGTCTGGCTGACGTTTCGGCCTTGGTCACGGGCGTGACACATAGGTCACGGGCGTGACAGGCCCGGATAGCCAAATCTGGGATCGACGATCGTCGAACTAAGATCGACGATCGACGAAGGGTGGTCACGGGCGTGACACCCGGGTCACGGGCGTGACTGGCCCGTGTGGCCAATTCTGGTTCGACGATCGTCGAATTGGGATCGACGATCGTCGAGCGTGGTCACGCCCTATGTCACGGGCGTGAAATTGTGGGTCACGGGCGTGACATGCCCATGTGGCCAATTCTGGTTCGACGATCGTCGAATTGGGATCGACGATCGTCGAGCGTGGTCACGCCCTATGTCACGGGCGTGACATTGGGGGTCACGGGCGTGACATGCCCGTGTGGCCAATTCCTGGTTCGACGATCGTCAAATTGGGATCGACGATCGTCGAGCGTGGTCACGCCCTATGTCACGGGCGTGACATTGGGGGTCACGGGCGTGACATGCCCGTGTGGCCAATTCCTGGTTCGACGATCGTCGAATTGGGATCGACGATCGTCGAGCGTGGTCACGCCCTATGTCACGGGCGTGACGGGTCGGTCACGGGCGTGACCAACCCGTGACCCGAATTCTTGGTCGCTTTATTTCGATTTCTGGGCTCCCCAGGGTTCTACCACAACCAACCGACTCCTAGGGGTCTAGCCGGAAATGGGATGTTACATTGTTGGCTTGGAAATTGTGGTTGGGGGACTGAGTTTGCCTCCAACCCGAATCCATGTTGTTTGTTTTTGCTACTACCATCTCCCACATCTTAGGGTGTTAGATGTTTCTTCCTTGGTAGATTGAAGCACTTTGGGCTCTTGGTAGCTTAGTAGACTCTGCAGGATGTAGTTTCTAGGCAGGGTTGATGCTGTTTCCTCGCACGTAGTGCATTTCTTTTTGTCTTGCTTTTGGCAGTTGTGACTTTTACTGCGGTGTATTTACCTCTTTCATTTATCTTCTGGTTGACACTTTCATGCAGTTTTCCTTGTTTTGCTTGCTGAGTTATTCTTTCTTCTTTTGAATGCCTCAGGTTTTGAGCAGTAGCCAGTTTTATGGCTAGGTGTCGGTGGTGTTGCTGGTGGTCTCTTGGACTTTGGAGATCCTTCTTGATTTGTTTAGTGAGGTAGTTTTCTTATGCACTTTTCTTACATACATACATGTTTGCCGGTGGGTTCGTGTCAGGATGTTGGCACCCACTGGTAGTTTTTACCTTTGTACTAGATATGTTACTTTTGCTGCTACCATTTTTTTGGAGATAGTCTACTTGCTCTGGGGAGGATTTATGCTAGGTTGCTAGTTATTTTAAAACTACAACTATTACTATAAGTATAGCTCATGATCAGCATGTTTTTTAAAACTAAATAACTATTTTCCAAACAACGTATAAAGATCGTTTTCTTATATATAATATAAATTAAATGTAGAGTCTTGCATAACATAAGCTGTCCACTTGGGGCACTTATGCACTCCTTATGATGTCGTTTGGATTGACCAATGCTCCATCAGCGTTCATGGATATGATGAACCGGGTGTTCAAGGATTTCCTAGATAAGTTCGTGGTGGTTTTCATCGATGACGTTTTAGTTTATTCTCGCAGTGCCGAGGAGTATGAGCAGCATCTGCGCTTGGTTCTATTGGAGTTGAGGAACCATAAGTTATTCGCCAAGTTAAGCAAGTGCGAATTTTGGTTGCCTCAGGTCTCGTTTCTGGGCCACGTGGTGAATGAGGATGGGATCTCGGTTGACCCGGAAAAGATCGCAGCATTGATGGATTGGAGTAGGCCGGGCACGCCCAAGGAGATCAGGAGCTTTCTAGGATTGGTCGGCTACTACAGGAGGTTTATGGAGGGTTTCTCTACCCTAGCTGCACCTTTTACTAAGCTGACTCAGAAGAACGTGGCTTTTGTTTGGAGCGAGAAGTGCGAAGAAGCCTTCCTGGAGTTAAAGAGGAGATTGTGCACTGCCCCCGTTCTGACCCTGCCTAGCGAGGGCGTGGATTATGATGTATACGTGGATGCTTTGCATGTGGGTCTGGGATGCGTATTAATGCAGGTGGGAAAGGTGATTGCCTATGGGTCAAGGCAACTGAAGACTCAAGAGAAGAATTATCCTACGCATGACCTCGAGTTCGCAGCGGTTATTTATGCATTGAAGCTGTGAAGACAACTACTTTATGGGGCTCAGTGCAAGATCTTCACCGAGCATAAGAGCCTGAAGTACGTGTTCACGTAGAAGGAGTTAAATCTGCACCAGCGTCGGCGGCTAGAGTATGTGGCCGATTATGATGTAGAGATCCAGTATCATCAAGGCACGGCCAATCTGGTGGCCGACGCCTTGAGCCGAAAGACGGGAAAGATCTTTAATCTCACCGCCGATCGTTTAGTGGAGGAGTTCCTCCTTATGGATATATCAGTGAGATACTATGGCTTACAGAGTAGTTTGTTAGTGGCAGAGCCGTCTTGGATTTCTTTGACCAGACTTCACCAGAAGGACGACCCAGATCTTTTACACTTGTACTCCAGGACTGAGAGAGGAGAGTTGCCGAATTATTCCATCGATGATGCGGGAACTTTGAAGTACCATGATAGATTTTGCGTCCCCGCGGTTGGAGACATTCGGGGTATGGTTTGCTGAGAGGCTCATGGATCCAGCGTTGCCTACCATCCAGGATCTACAAAGATGTATCGAGACTTAAAGCAAATTTCCTGGTGGTATGGCATGAAAGGAGATATAGCCCGATTTGTTGCAGAGTGCCACACTTGCAAGCGGGTGAAGGCCGATCATGGAAGGCCTAGTGGCAAGCTGACTCCCTTAGAGATCCCGACTTGGAAGTGGGAAAGTATATCTATAGATTTCATCACGGGTTTACCGCGATCCCCGAGGGGATTTGATTATGTTTGGGTCATAGTGGATAGACTGACGAAGTGTGCTCACTTCGTGCCATATACGATTGATTACCCGATGAAGAAGATAGCGGAGTTGTACTTGAATGAAGTCATCCGACTGCACGGTGTGCCGGTTAGCATCATTTCTGATCGAGACTCCCGATTTACTTCTCGTTTTTTGCAGAGTCTGCAGGAGGGTTTGGGTACGGATCTGAGGTATTCTACTGCGTACCACCCGCAGACTAATGGGCAGACGGAGTGGGTGAATCAGATAGTTGAGGATATGATCCGATGCTATGTTTTAGACCACGGTAGAGCGTGGGACGAGCGGTTGCGACTTATGGAATTTGCATACAACAATAGTTATCAGGAGAGCTTGCAGATGGATCCGTTCGAAGCCTTGTATGGGAGGCGCTGCAGAACTCTGTTGTTTTGGGCTGAGGCTGGTGAGAGGCCATTGTTGGGTCCTGATGCGCTCGAGGAAATGGAAGTCGCAGTGAAGCTTGTTCGAGAGAAGCTTCGTATAGCTCAGGAGAGGTACGAGAAGAACGCCAATCGGTGTTGGTCTGCCTTGGAGTTTTCTGTAGGGGACCTTGTATTTCTTAAAGTTTCCCCGATGGTTGGTGTATGGAGGTTTGGTAAGAATCGAAAATTGGACCCGAGGTATGTGGGCCCGTTTAAGATTTTGGAACGGATTGGCGTGTCAGCTTACAGGTTGGAATTGCCAGCAAACTTCCCAGTTGTTCATAATGTTTTCCATGTTAGTCAATTGCGGAAGTGTGTGCGGAGTAGTGGGCAAGTTTTGGACATTGTGCCCCAGTTGGAGCCCAACCTCTCTTTTGTTGAAGTGCCAGTTCGTATTTTGGATACTCAGGAACGGGTGATGCGAAAGAAGTCTATTCCGATGGTGAAAGTTCTTTGGAAGAATCAGGATTTGGAGAGCGCGACTTGGGAGCTAGAGTCGGCTATGAGGGAGGCTCACCCTCAGCTGCTTCCCTGATTAGTTTGGTTTGTTTTTCTTCTTGTAATGTTTGGATTATTACTTTCCTTCTATAGTAGAAGTGTTGTGCGTAAAGTTTCGGGACGAAACTTTCTTTTAGGGGGAGTGATTGTAACGCCCCCGATTTTTCAGCGATTATTTATTTCTCGTTTGGCGTTACGTTGACGCATTTTCTTGGCTTGTGCCATATGTGGAGTGTGGTCTTAACTCCTTAGAACTGGGTGCCCTATTTTGTAGCCTGTTGGCAAGATCTCCCTAGAGGGCCGAGTCGTTTTGGGTCACCCGGTGTGGCCTCTTGGGGGATGCTTGTGTTTTGGATTCGGGAGGGTATAACTCGATTTCTGTTCGTCGAAAGTTTATTTCGACTTTGTCGTTGTGTTCGTAGCGTGGATATTTAGTTACGGTGCGAATTTCGTCGAATTCCGAGGTGGTTCGGTTTTCGAGTCGTTTTGGGTGTGTTATTAGTAAAAACAAATTAGAAACCCTTTTAAATTAGGTGAACCGGTGGCTTGGGAGGCAGTTAGGCTGAACCGTCATGGCTAAGCTTATATAAAAGCCTTATTAAGAAGTGGCGGGCCCACTTCTCCTTCCTCCTTCTTCCCGAGACCGAAAGAAGAACCGATGTTCCTGTTTCGCGGAAGGCAGAGGCGGAAGCGACGGTTAGCCCTTGCCTTTGGACGTTGATTTCGGGAGTGTTCGTGGACGGATTTCGATTCCGAAAGCGGCGTTGTCCTGCTCTCGCTCAGACCTTCATTTCAACGGTAAGATATTTGATTTTTGTGGAGTTTTAGGAGACTTGGATTTTCGGTTTCTTGTGGTTTTCCGCCATTAATGTGCGGGTTTCCTTGTTAGGTGCTTCTCCTTCTAGTGCAGAACAAAGAGGAGGGAAAGCCGACCAAGCTTCGCCAGAAATCGAGGCAAGTGGTATTCTTGCCCTTGCCATTATTGTTCTTTTGATATTCTAGAATGTTTTCCCGGTTAGCCCTAGGGTAGAAACAAAGCATATTCTCTTTTACCTTGCTGAATTTAGGGCTTAGATCTGCCTATGAAACCCCCCTCCTTGTGTTGTTTTGATCAACCCAATGGTTGTTTTAACTATTTAGACTCCAGTTTTGTAGTTCTAGTTGGGTGCTTTTGCGGGTAGAGCCGAGAGAGAGAGAGAGTTAGGGAGGTTGTTGTGGTAGGGCTCTGGTTAGAACAAGTCTTGGTAGACACTCGGGTTTTGGTGTCGAGTGTTGTGCGCACACACAAAGCCAAAAGCCGCCCGGACTTGGCGTCGAGTGCGGTGGACACACTCAAAGCCATAGTTCGGTTTGTTCTTTGCGGCTGAGTGGTGGGGTGTTTGAGTGAAAATTTTTGTCTAAGTCAAAATCGACGAGAATCATCCTTGATTCCCGCCGATTTCGACGTGATTCCCACCGATCGGCGGGAATCATCCTTGATTCCCGCCGCTTCTGCGAGAATCATCCTTGATTCCCGCCGATTCGACGAGAATCATCCTTGATTCCTGCCGATCGTCGAGAATCCTTCTGGATTCTTGCCGATTCGGCGAGAATCATCCTGCATTCCCGCCGATTCGGCGAGAATCAGTCGGCATTCCCGCCGACCTCCTCTTGTTGGCGTTGGCTTAGTGTTCTCCTGCGGAAATGAGCCTTGGCGTAGAGTGAGTTGACCCCACTCAACGCCAAGCTGCTTTGGCGTTGAGGGAGGTAGACTCACTCAACGCCACTGTTAGGTTTTGTGGTTTTGTTGAAGGCATTGAGGGAGTGGACCTCACTCAACGCCATAGCTGTTTTGGCGTTGAGTGAGGTTAGCTCACTCAACGCCGCTTCCTCTTTTGCTGAAGGCGTTGAGGGAGTGGACCTCACTCAACGCCATGGCTGTTCTGGCGTTGAGTGAGGCTAACTCCCTCAACGCCAAGGTCTGGTAAGGCACTGAGTGGATTCCACTCAACGCCGAGCCGTGTTGAGTAACTTCAAACACTGTTTCTCTTTCCTCGATTTAGGTTCCCAAGTGAATTCCTTGATTATATTTGTAGTTTCCTTGTCGGCCATGTTTTCTTTCCTAATGGACGAATCGTGGGATGTGGATAGTAGTGGTGGTTTGAAGCTCTTCATTGGGGAGGTGTTGTGTAATCTAGTCAAGGCCACCCTTATTCTTCTATCTTGCTCCAGGTACGGGCTGGGCAAGGGGGTGGAAGGTCCCATGTGCTTTCACATGTAGACCCTTAAGCTTGTTTGCTTGGAAATGGTGGTTGGGGGACTGAGTTTTCCTCAAACCCGGATCCATGCTGTTTGTTTTAGCTACTACCATCTCCCACAGCTTAGGGTGTTAGAAGTTTCTTCCTTGGTAGATTGCGGCACTTTGGGCTCTTGGTAGTATAGTAGACCCTACAGGATGTAGTTTCTGGGAAGGGTTGGTGCTGTTTCCTTGCACGTAGTGCATTTCTTATTGTCTTGCCTTGGGCAGTTGTGACTTTTACTACTGTGTGTTCTCCTCTTTTATTTATTCCCTAGTTGACACTTCCATGCAGTTTTTCCTTGTTTTGCTTGCTGAGGTATTCTTTCTTCTTTTGAATGCCTCAGGTTCTGAGTAGTAGCCAGTTTTGTGGCTAGGTTGCGGTGGTGTTGCTGGTGGTCTCTTGGACTTTGGAGATCTTGTTGCTTTGTTAGTGAGGTAGTTTTTCAGTACTTTTCTTACAGACAAACATATTTGCCCGTGGGTTTGTGTCAGGTTGTTGGCGCCCACTGGTAGTTTTTACCTTTGTACTAGATATATTACTTTTGCTGCTACCATTTTTTGGAGATAGTCTACTTGCTCTAAGGAGGATTTATGCTAGGTTGCTAGTTATTTTAAAACTACAACTATTATTATTATAAGATTATTGCATGATCAGCATGTTTTATAAAGGTAATTCAGTATTTTCCAAACAACGTATAAAGATCATTTTCTTATATATAATATAAATTAAATGTCGAGTCTTGCATGGCATAAGTTGTCCTCTTAGGGCTCTTATGCACTTCTTAGGATGCCAAACCTGAATAAAGTATTTTTCCGCAGCGCTTAAGTATAATTTTTTAACTGTGGACTAGGTGATCCACCAAGCCGAGCGATACGGCCTCTAAAGTATAACTTATTTTCTAATCATTAAACTCATAAATTTCTTTCATAAAATGTAATAGATGCTTTTGCCTGAGCGTCAGCAGTTATCCCCTGCTTGATGTGGCATCATGACGCGTGTTTTCTCATACTCTGATAATTCTTTAATTCGGAGAAAATGCGGGTTGTGACAGTAGCACGGTTTTCTACAAGATTGATCTTCATTCAGGCTATCATCAGCTCAGGATCCGTGAGGCAGATATTCCACAGACTGCGTTTAGATCGAGGCATGGACACTTTGAGTTCTTGGTGATGTCATTTGGTTTGACCAACGCACCATAAGCCTTAACGGATATGATGAACCGGGTGTTCAAGGATTTCTTAGACAAGTTCGTGGTGGTTTTCATCGATGAAGTGTTGGTTTATTCTTGCAGTGCTGAGGAGAATGAGCAGCATCTGCGCTTGGTTCTATCGGAGTTGAGGAACCACAAGTTATTCGCCAAGCTGAGCAAGTACGAATTTTGGTTGCCTCAGGTTTCATTTCTAGGCCACGTGGTGTACAAGGATGGGATCTCGGTCGACCCAAAAAAGGTCGCAGCAGTGATGGATTGGAGTAGGTCGAATACGCCTAAGGAGGTAAGGAGTTTCCTAGGGTTGGCTGGCTATTACAGAAGGTTCGTGGAGGGTTTCTCTTCCCTAGCTGCACCTTTGACCAAGCTGACTCAGAAGAACGTGGCTTTTGTTTGGAGCGAGAAGTGCGAAGAAGCCTTCCTGGAGTTAAAGAGGAGATTGTGCACTGCTCCCGTTCTGACCCGTCCTACTGAAGGGGTGGATTATGATGTTTACGTGGATGCCTCGCATGTAGGTCTGGGTTGTGTGTTAATGCAGGTTGGAAAAGTGATTGCCTATGGGTCAAGGCAACTGAAGACTCATGAGAAGAATTATCCTACGCATGACCTTGAGTTCGCAGCGATTATTTATTCATTGAAGCTGTGGAGACACCTACTTTATGGGGCTCAGTGCAAGATCTTCACCGACCATAAGATCTTGAAGTACGTGTTCACGTAGAAGGAGTTAAATCTGCGCTAGTGGCGGTGGCTAGAATATGTTGCTGATTATGACGTAGAGATCCAGTATCATCAAGGCAAGGCCAATGTGGTGGCCAACGCCTTGAGCCGAATGACGGGAAAGATCTTTAATCTCACCGCCGATCGTTTAGTGGAGGAGTTCTTCCTTATGGATATATCAGAGGGATGTTGTGGCTTGCAGAGTAGTTTATCACTGGCAGAGCCGTCCTGGATTTCTTTGACCAGACTGCACCAGAAGGATGACCCGGAATCTTCTGCACTTATTCACCAGTACCGAGAAGGGGGAGTTTCCAGACTTTGCTATCGATGATGCGGGTACTTTGAAGTACCGCGGAAGATTTTGCATCCCCGTTGATGGGGACATTAGAGGTATGATTTGCAGAGAGGCTCATGGATCCAGCGTTACCTACTATCCAGGATCTACGAAGATGTATCGTGACCTAAAGGAAATTGCCTGGTGGTATGGCATAAAAGGCGATATAGCCTGATTTGTTGTGTAATGCCGCACTTGCAAGCATGTGAAGGCCGATCATGTAAGGCCTGGTGGCAAGTTGACTTCGTTAGAGATCCCGACTTGGAAGTGGGAAAGTATATCTATGGACTTCATCACTGGTTTACCGCGATCCCCGAGGGGATTTGATTCTGTCTGGGTCATAGTGGATAGACTGATGAATTGTGCTCACTTCGTGCCATATAAGATTAATTACTCGATGAAGAAGATAGCGGAGTTGTACTTGAATGAAGTCATCTGACTGCATGGTGTGCCTGTGAGTATCATTTTCTTATCGAGACTCCAAGTTTACTTCTCGTTTTTGGCAGAGTCTGCAGGAGGGTTTGGGTACGGATCTGAGGTATTCTACTGCTTACCACCCGCAGATCAATGTGCAGACGGAGCAGGTAAACCAGATAGTTGAGGATATGATCCGATGCTACATTTTAGACCACGGTGGAGCGTGGGATGAGCGGCTGCGACTTCTGGAATTTGCATACAACAACAGTTATCAGGAAAGCTTGCAGATGGCTCCTTTTAAAGCCTTGTATGGGAGGCACTGCAGAACTACTGTTATTTTGGGCTGAGGCTGGTGAGAGGCCTTTGTTGGGTCCAAATGCTCTTGAGGAGATGGAAGTCGTAGTGAAGCTTATTCGTGAGAAGCTTCGTATAGCTCAGGAGAGATACGAGAAGAACGCTTATCGGCGTAGGTCTGCCTTGGAGTTTTCTATAGGGGACCTTGTATTTCTTAAGGTTTCCCCAATGGTGGGTGTAAAGAGGTATGGTAAGAATAGGAAATTGGACCCGAGGTATGTGGGCCCGTTTAAGATTTTGGAGCGGATTGACGTGTCAGCTTATAGATTGGATTTGCTAGCAAACTTCCCAGATGTTCATAATGTTTTCCATGTAAGCCAATTGCGGAAGTGTGTGCGCAGCAATGGGCAAGTCTTGGACGTTGTGCCCCAGTTGGAGCCCAACCTTTCTTTTGTTGAAGTGTCGGTCCTTATTTTGGATACTCAGGAACGGGTGCTGTGAAAGAAGTCCATTCTGATGGTGAAAGTTCTTTGGATGAATCAGGATTTGGGGAGCGCGACTTGGGAGCTAGAGTCGGCCATGAGGAAAGCTTACCCTCACCTGTTTCCCTGATTTTGATCGGTATGTTTTCCTTCTTGTAACTCCTATTTGTTACTTTTCCTTCTTTTGAAAGAGTGATATGCGTAAAGTTTCGGGATGAAACATTCTTTTAGGGGGAGTGACTGTAACGCACCCGATTTTTCTACGACTATTTTATTCTCGTTTGGTGTTACGGTGATGCGTTTTCGTGTCTTGTGCCATTTGTGGAGTGTGGTTTAGCTCCTTAGAACTGAGTGTCCTATTTTATAGCCTATGGGCAAGGTCTCCCTAGCAAGTCGAGTCGTTTTGGGTGACCCGGTGTGGCCTCTTGGGGGATGCTTGTGTTTTGGCTTTAGACGGGTTTAACTCGAGTTCTGTTCGTCGAAAATTAATTTCTACTTCGCTGTTGTGTTCGTAGCGTTGGTATTTAGCTACGGTGCGAATTTCATCGAATTCCGAGGTAGTTTGGTTTTCACGTCATTTTGGGTGTGCTATTAGAAAAATTCAAATTAGAAATTTTATTTTAGCTGAGTGAATCGGCATTTTCAACAGCGGTTAGGATGATTAGGCGTGTTAAGACTTATTTAGAGCCTTAATTAGAAGTTGGCGGGCCACTGTCCTCCTTCTTCCCAAGACAGGAAATCGTCTGCTCCTGTTCACGGAAAACAGAGGCGGAACGGCGGTTAGCCCTAGCTTTCGGACGGTGATTCCGAGAGAGTTCGTGGACGGATTTCGATTCTGAAAGCGGTGTTGTCTTGCTCTCGCTCAGATCTACGTTTCGACGGTAAGAAATTCGATTTTCATGGAGTTTTAGGAGATTTGGGATTTCGTCCTTGTGGTTTTCCGCCATTAAAGTACGGGAGTGTGCTTTTAGGTGCTGCTGCTGCTAGTGCTAAGTGAAGAGGAGGGAAAGCCGTCCAAGCTTCGTCAGAAATCGAGGCAAGTGGTATTCTTGCCCTTGCCATTGTTGTTCTCTTGAAATTCTGAAAATTCCCAGTTAGCCCTAGGGTAGAAGCCAAGCATGTTCTCTTTTATCTTGCTGAATTTAGGGCTTAAATTCTCCTATGAGCCCCCTTCTTTGTGCTGTTTGTGCTCAACCCGCCGGCGTAATGCCATCAGTTAAACTCCAGATTTGCTATCTGGTTGGTGGCTTGCGGGTGAAGCCGAGAGAGTGAGAGAGGAGGGGGTTCCTGCTGTGTTTATTGGATAGAGCCAATTTTTGGATTCTGTCTTGCCGGTGTTGAGTGTGGTGCACACACTCAAAGCCTTTGCAGGTTTGGCGTTGAGTGTGGTGCATACACTCAACGCCGCAGCTGTAGCCAGTCAGAATTTTTGCTAAGTACTAGGTCATTGAGTGAGGTGGACTCACTCAACGCCGCAGCCCCTGCTAGCGGCTAAGTACTTTGGCATTGAGTGAGTCGACCTCACTCAATGCCATTTCTATTTTTGCGTTGAGTGAGGCAATCTTACTCAACGCCGCGGTTTTCCTGAGAAGCTAAGTGTTTTGGCGTTGAGTGAGTCGACCTTAATCAACGCCATTTCAGTTTTGGCGTTGAGTGAGGTGGACTCACTCAACGCCGTCGCTTCTGTGCAGCCAAGTACTTTGGCGTTGAGTGAGGTGTGCTCACTCAACGGCATAGCCTTTTCTGAGGCTAAGTACTTCGGTGTTGAGTGAGTTGACCTCACTCAATGTAATTTCTGGTTTGGCGTTGAGTGAGGTGGCCTCACTCAACGCCAAATGCAAGTTTGAGGCCAAGTCCCGTGGCGTTGAGTGAGTGTACCTCACTCAACGCCATTTCTGCTTTGGTGTTTAGTGAGCTAGACTCACTCAATGCCACATCCCTTCTTCGCGGCCAGAACTTCTGGCATTGAGTGAGACGACCTCACTCAACACGATTGCTGTTTTGGCGTTGAGTGAGGTAAGCTCACTTAACGTCGTAGATTTGCCTTATTGCGGCTAAGTGCCAGGGAATTGAGTGAGTGAACCTAACTCAACGCCATTGCTCTTTTGGCGTTGAGTGAGGTGGACTCACTCAAAGCCGTAGTTTTCTTTTGCGACTAAGTGTAAGGGCGTTGAGTGAGTGATGCGTGGAAAATACGGCAAGCGCACCGGTCGCACAAGTAATAAAGTTTGGGAATAAATCCCCGAGTGTCGGTCTCTTGAGGAACACAGTAAGGGATGAGTTAATGTCGAGGAGGACTTGAGATTGAAGTCCTCGGCTCGGATGTAACGATGGGGTTTTGGTTGTTGCGGAAACAGAAAGTAAAATCTACAAGCTACTCCTATGCAACGCCGCTATGCGATGCTTCGCCAGGCGGAATGGAAGACTAGTCGGGCCGCAATGCACCGAATCGCTAGGCGGATGGGCGAGTAGGCAAGCGTATGAGGTGGAGAGAACGGCGGAAATCCTACTATGCAGGCCGCTATGCACTGCTTCGCCAGGCGGGATGGAAACTACACGGGCCGCTATGCACCGAATCGCTTGGCGGATGGACGAGTAGGCTAGCGGATGAGGTGGTTAGAATGGCGGAATGAGGGTCGTAAGCACCTCTTCGCAACGCACGCCACTAGCAATTGCTAGTGCGGCAAGGGTGGATGGATGGTGGAGTAATAAGGCGCACCTCAAGCAATAATAATGAAATCACACAAATCACATAGACATGAAAAAGTGCAAGATCATTAACTACAATAAAATTTACTTCATCAATACAAAGAGTTAAGCTAAGCTATCAAATACAAGAGGAAGAGGTGTGTGAATCGACCGAATCCGAAGCCTTGTTGAGGGTTCACGGTTGGAATCCCGGGTTGTCAATCCGAGTCCAAGCTCGGTCCTCAACTGCGTCCGGGGTAGAGGAGGCTGTCACTCACTCCCAATGGACCCGTCTTCTTCGTTGAAATGACCCGTAGATTGCGGCTCCAGCTCCTCCTAACATGATGGAGAAATCTAGGTCAAAACTCCGCTTGAAGCTCTAGGATGAAGGAGGAGGCCGAGAGGAAGCTCCAGCTATGATTTGGCGTTGAAAGCTTGCCCGGAGCACCTCCCTATGGTGGAAGATGAAGGAGGACGGTGGAAACCCTCCTTGGAGACGAAAATGGCGGAAAAACGGCGGATCGGGGCGATCTCTCCAAAATAGGGCGGAACCTGCGTATTTATAGAAAGCAGAATTAAACAGCGCGCACGATCACTGGCGCACGACCAGTGGTCGTGCGCGATGTGGTCAGTGATCATGCTAAATGGAGGCAGAAAAGTGAAAAAAGATGTCATGACTGCGCACGACCGGCAGCGCACGAGCAGTGATCGTGCGCGGTATGGCTGGTGATCGTGCGATATGCCGGGACAGAACTTTCACAGGAGAGGTCATGACTGCGCACGACCGATGATCGTGCGACAAAGAGGTCGATGGTCGTGCGCGGGTAAAAACGCACGACAATTGGCTCCTTTGCCAAAAATGGTGAAAGTCCTACCCCGGACGCCCACACGATCCCCGAACCTGCAGGAAAACTGGACGGGATGTCGACATGGCAGTCACAGACATAAATATTATGCACAGCAAAAAGGGAAATACACACACGCACAGAAATAGGCTAATAAAGAGTGCACAAGACGTGTAAAACCGTAGCGAACCAAAAGAAGTGCAAATGACGCTAAACAGTGTGCAAAGACAAGAAAATAAGCCTAGATGAGTCCGAAAATAGGTATATAAAGAGGACTCATCACACCCCCAGACTTAACCGTTTGCGCGTCCCGAGCAAACACAACTTAAGCAGACGGGGAAAATGAACTAGCTAACAAATAAATTGCAAAACGGAGTACCATGCGAAGTCGCATGCTCGCGTGCATAAAAATAAAGTAGAGGAAATTCTTAAGTATACAAAATATTTTATATTTTCCACAATGCGTAGCAAAAATTTATTATTACTCAAAAGTGGAATCACGGTGAATCATCCGGTCCTACGCAGGAAGAAAGTAGACAGGCCACTAAGGTGAGCATTGCCGAAGACCGGGGCTCAAGATTACCCCCAAAGGAATCCACCAATGTCGGAAACCATAAGATTGCCCGTTCGCACTCTCTCCACGGCACTAGTCAACTCAAGCGCATGTCCGTAGGACTTCGGGTAATAATGGGGCTTGGGTTACGGTGAGGAAAACAAGGATAAACATGAAGGGTATGCACCTAACCCAAATGAGCTAACGTACAAAACTAGTACCCGCTGCCCACAAAATAAACACGGGTGCACCACACCCCCAGATTTAACTTTTACTAAATGGGTGTGTGCACCGCCTACTCCAAATCCAAATCATCTCAAAAAGATTTTTAATTAAACTTTTTCTTTCAACATTTTTTTTTTCTATTTTTCTCTTTTTCAAATATTTTTCTTTTAAATATTTTCTTTTTCTTTTTACAAAATCAGCACATTTTTCTTTTGGGCACAACCACATATCACAAATACGAATCACAACATCACAACCCAACATTAAACGTAAACTACTAAAGCTCGAATTGGGTATGCGACTAGGATTGGCTATGAGGCTTTGGCGAATATAGTGGAGCTGAATCAAAAGAAGGGTAGGCACAAAGGGGCTAGCAAGGGCGATGTTAGGAATGGGTACAAAGCTCAACCGGGCCAAAAGGTGGCCTACATCACTCTCACGCTAGACTAACCGAGTACCAATGCTTCAAGAATAGCTTGGGGCAAGTTCTTAGCAACCGAGAAAGATAATCCTTCCTCCCGACTCAAGCAATACGAGTCTAGTGGCGGCTACACACATTCCTACGCTACCGTTTGATTCACACTGGATTCACCAACTTTTGAGTAGAATAAGAAATATGTACGCAAATAGAAAAATATAAACTATAAGCATACAGAAAAATTAAATCTACTCAAATTTCTACACAAAACGAGAGCAGTTGACTAGAAACACAGCAGGGCCAACATTTTACTCCGTCGCACAATCCTCAACTAGCACAGAAATTTTCCAAATCGAACAAAGATACAGGTTCAACTCGTGACACGCAAACCGCTAAGCACGCGCTCATGTGGGTGCAGTGGTGTGCGATGCAATGAACATAAACAAAATAAAATACGAAAAGCTTCTAGTATGCAAAAGAAATGTGCACGTGCAAAAGGTAAACATGCTCTCCCCCAGACTTAAACTAAACAACACATCAAATGATAGAGAAATTAAAATCAGAATGAGCTAAGGGAAGAGGTTACCCAATGCTCAGCTAGTGAGCATACCAGAAGACGCGTGGAAAGTAGCAGCAGGCCCACCGAACGAAGAATCACAACCCCGCCAATGCGTAGTTTCCATGAATACCTGCAGGGGTGAGCTCCGCAAAAACAAAAGAAAAATATACAAAAAGAAATACTAAACTAAGCTAGACATAAAAAAAAAAGAAAAATGCAGAAAATGAAAGATAAGCACTGGGGTTATTGTCATCCCAGCACGACTTATTCAGCAAAAGAAAAGTTCTAGCTAATGGGCCTTTGAAAAGAAAAGTGCACATGCAACTGTCCTAATATCCGTGTCGGTAACGGGTACCGATACGGTGATAGCACAGTTACCCCTCTACCTAGATAATAATACCTGCGACGCACAGGTAGAGGAAATAGGAAGTAAGATGAGGAGGAGCGCTGGTCCTCACTCATCTCACCACAAAACAAATCCTTGCCTAGCAAGGTATCGTCCATCACAAGCTCGTTGGGGGCGAAGGTGTAGGTAGAGGCTTCAACTGCAAAAGGAGTAGGAAACTCCTCATGCAAGCTGAGGCACTCGCCGACAACCTGAGCGCAAGGCTCAATGTCAACCCAACTCACCTGCAGGGAGTCAACCCACACAGGCGCAGAAGGAGAAGGGGGGTCAAGGAATAAAGGAGAAGAAAAACTAAAAGAAGCGGAAATAGGGAGAGTGATCCCGGAATCACTCTCAGCAGGATCCAAACATAGATCACTGTCGGTGTCATGTGAGTCATGGCGAGGGGAAACTGAGACCACGAGGTCCTCGGTGGTGGTTTGGACCCCCTCATCCAACAAGGAAGTAGAAACCTCCTCGCCGGCAAGGATTTCCTCATCACACCTCGGTACGTCACGGTGTTCCAAGACATAGTACTCACCATTGATGAGAATAATGTCCTCGTCACACCACAGCACATCCTCATGTTCCCAATTTCCAAAGGGCACAACATCATCAACCAACTCACTAGAAATGGGAGTAGGTAATTCATGCAAAGAAAGCGGAGGAGCAACATCATCAGAGATAATATGCGCAGGTTCCTCTGGGGGTGAATTAAGGAGAGGGGAAGAAGGTATAGAGGGCGACGGTACCGCAATGTCGTCACATCGATCAGTAGAAAGTCTGATGGGTGTATCCACAGCAGTCCCCCATAGACAAGGTGGTACTGCGGATACATCATCAGAATCAGAAGGAGCAGCCCTTTGAGAGGTGGATGAGACAGTCCGGATATCCGGTTCATCATCCGCCTCCAACTGGCGCTGAAATTCTGCGCAATCTTTCAACACATGGTCGGTGCTATGACAACACAAACACCGTTTTCCATTACTCCTCGGTCCAGGTGGGACCGGAGAGGAATATGAAAAAGGTGTAGGCGGAGAAGTGTAGTGACCATAAGACTGGGGTACGGTGTATGACAACGGTGCTCCATACACTGAACCACGAGAATTATGCTCCCATTCTTCAGTGGAGCACTCATCACTGCTATGCCCATAATCCCCGCACCAACGGCAACGGATATTCGCATAAGAATACATGGTGCAGCAAGAAAGAATTCACCACGAGAGATTTTCTAAGCAGAAATTAAATACTCGCAAGCAAATAAAGAGTGGAACAACCTGCTATAGCAAAATAAAAACTAGAAAGGGAATAAAATAAAATAAATAAATGAAAACAACAACTAAAAACCAAAACAAAAATAAAACATGAAATATACAAATGGAAAGGGCAACTATCTCAAATCTTCCTCTCCAAAAACTCAAACGACTATGTTCCCCGGCAACGGCGCCAAAAACTTGATGCGTGGAAAATACGGCAAGCGCACCGGTCCCACAAGTAATAAAGTTGGGGAATAAATCCCCGAGTGTCGGTCTCTTGAGGAACACAGTAAGGGATGAGTTAATGTCGAGGAGGACTTGAGATTGAAGTCCTCGGCTCGGATGTAACGATGGGGTTTTGGTTGTTGCGGAAACAGAAAGTAAAATCTACAAGCTACTCCTATGCAACGCCGCTATGCGATGCTTCGCCAGGCGGAATGGAAGACTAGTCGGGCCGCAATGCACCGAATCGCTAGGCGGATGGGCGAGTAGGCAAGCGTATGAGGTGGAGAGAACGACAGAAATCCTACTATGCAGGCCGCTATGCACTGCTTCGCCAGGCGGGATGGAAACTACACGGGCCGCTATGCACCGAATCGCTTGGCGGATGGACGAGTAGGCTAGCGGATGAGGTGGTTAGAACAGCGGAATGAGGGTCGTAAGCACCTCTTCGCAATGCATGCCACTAGCAATTGCTAGTGCGGCAAGGGTGGATGGATGGTGGAGTAATAAGGCGCACCTCAAGCAATAATAATGAAATCACACAAATCACATAGACATGAAAAAGTGCAAGATCATTAACTACAATAAAATTTACTTCATCAATACAAAGAGTTAAGCTAAGCTATCAAATACAAGAGGAAGAGGTGTGCGAATCGACCGAATCTGAAGCCTTGTTGAGGGTTCACGGTTGGAATCTCGGGTTGTCAATCCGAGTCCAAGCTCGGTCCTCAACTGCGTCCGGGGTAGAGGAGGCTGTCACTCACTCCCAATGGACCCGTCTTCTTCGTTGAAATGACCCGTAGATTGCGGCTCCAGCTCCTCCTAACATGATGGAGAAAGCTAGGTCAAAACTCCGCTTGAAGCTCTAGGATGAAGGAGGAGGCCGAGAGGAAGCTCCGGCTATGATTTGGCGTTGAAAGCTTGCCCGGAGCACCTCCCTATGGTGGAAGATGAAGGAGGACGGTGGAAACCCTCCTTGGAGACGAAAATGGCGAAAAAACGGCGGATCGGGGCGATCTCTCCAAAATAGGGTGGAACCTGCGTATTTATAGAAAGCAGAATTAAACAGTGCGCACGATCACTGGCGCACGACCAGTGGTCGTGCGCGATGTGGTCAGTGATCATGCTCAATGGAGGCAGAAAAGTGAAAAAAGATGTCATGACTGCGCACGACCGGCAGCGCACGAGCAGTGATCGTGCGCGGTATGGCTGGTGATCGTGCGATATGCCGGGACAGAACTTTCACAGGAGAGGTCATGACTGCGCACGACCGATGATCGTGCGACAAAGAGGTCGATGGTCGTGCGCGGGTAAAAACGCACGACCATTGGCTCCTTTGCCAAAAATGGTGAAAGTCCTACCCCGGACGCCCACACGATCCCCGAACCTGCAGGAAAACTGGACGGGATGTCGACATGGCAATCACAGACATAAATATTATGCACAGCAAAGAGGGAAATACACACACGCACAGAAATAGGCTAATAAAGAGTGCACAAGACGTGTAAAACCGTAGCGAACCAAAAGAAGTGCAAATGACGCTAAACAGTGTGCAAAGACAAGAAAATAAGCCTAGATGAGTCCGAAAATAGGTATATAAAGAGGACTCATCAGTGAGTGAGCTTCACTCAACGCCATTGCTGTTTTGGCGTTGAGTGAGGCCAGCTCACTCAACGCCACTTTCTCTGTTTATGGTTAAGTACCACGGCGTTGATTGAGTGTGCCTCACTCAACGCCATGGCTGTTTTGGCATTGAGTGAGGTTAGCTCACTCAATGCCAGAGTATTCTTGAGGGAGGCGTTGAGTGAGTGAACCTCACTCAACGCCATGGCTTTTTTGGCGTTGAGTGAGGTTAGCTCACTCAACGCCAGAGTAGTTCTTCTAGTGGGCGTTGAGTGAGTGAACCTCACTCAACGCCATGGCTGTTCTGGCGCTGAGTGAGGCTAACTCACTCAACGCCAAGGTCTGGTTAGGCGTTGAGTGGGTCCCACTCAACGCCAAGCCGTGTTGAGTCATTTCAACACTTTTTCCCTACTTTGATTTTCGCTCTCGAGTGAATTCCTTGATTTTCTTTGTTTTCTGAGGTTCTTGGCGGCCATGTTTTACTTTCCTAAAGGCCAAATCGTGGGTTGTGGTTAGTAGTGGTGGTTTGAAGCTCTTCATGGGGGAGGTGTTGTGTAATTTAGCCGTGGCCACCCTTTTCTTCTATCTTGCACCAGGTACGGGCTGGGCAAGGGGGTGGAAGGTCCCTAGTGCTTTCACATATAGACCCTTGAGCTTGTTGGCTTGGAAATTATGGTTGGGGGACTGAGTTTGCCTCCAACCAGGATCCATGTTAGTTGTTTTTGCTACTACCATCTCCCACATCTTAGGGTGTTAGATGTTTCTTCCTTGGTAGATTGAAGCACTTTGGGCTCTTGGTAGCTTAGTAGACTCTGCAGGTATGTAGTTTCTAGGCAGGGTTGATGTTGTTTCCTCGCACGTAGTGCATTTCTTTTTGTCTTGCTTTTGGCAGTTGTGACTTTTACTGCGGTGTGTTTACCTCTTTCATTTATCTTCTGGTTGACACTTTCATGTAGTTTTCCTTGTTTTGCTTGCTGAGGTATTCTTTCTTCTTTTGAATGCCTCAGGTTCTGAGCAGTAGCCAGTTTCGTAGCTAGGTGTCGGTGGTATTGGTGGTGGTCTCTTGGACTTTGGAGATCCTTCTTGATTTGTTTAGTGAGGTAGTTTTCTTATGCACTTTTCTTACAGACATACATGTTTGCCGGTGTGTTCGTGTCAGGATGTTGGCACCCACTAGTAGTTTTTACCTTTGTACTAGATATGTTACTTTTGCTGCTACCATTTTTTTTGGAGATAGTCTACTTGCTCTGGGGAGGATTTATGCTAGGTTGCTAGTTATTTTAAAGCTACAACTATTACTATAAGTATAGCTCATGATCAACATGTTTTTTAAAACTAAATAACTATTTTCCAAACAACGTATAAAGATTGTTTTCTTATATTTAATATAAATTAAATGTAGAGTCTTGCATAGCATAAGCTGTCCTCTTGGGGCACTTATGCACTCCTTAGGATGTCAAACCTGAATAAAGTATTTTTCCGCAGCGCATAAGTATAGTTTAAAACTGTGGACTAGGTGATCCATCGAGCCGAGGGATACGACCTCTAAAATATAAATGATTTTCTAATCATTAAACTCATGAATTTCTTTCATAAAGTAAAGTACATGGTTTTGCCTGAGCGTACGCAGTTATCCCCTGCTTGACGTGGCGTCATGACACATTTTTTCTCATACTCTGATAATTCCTAAATTCGGAGAAAATACGGGTTGTGACACTACTCAAGGCCAATGTCTCCCAAGTAGCACATCCTTCTAATGACCATGAGACTCATGCAGAACTTCCTTCACCTCCAAGAACTCAGGGTGAGGATTTTTCTAGTTCTAGTTCTGATAATACTCTTCTAAAATCTATTGAAGCTATGCTTGCTAAGAAGAGAGCTCACTTTGTTTTGTTCTTGAAGAAAATACTTGATAAAGTAGAAGAGGTGGAGAAATACATGAATAATACACTTGCTGAAGTCAAAGTAAACATTGAGAAGCTGGAATCCAACTTGGACAATTGGCTTATTCAAGGGTGCAAAGCAAATCTGTATACAATGAAAGGAATTTATAGCAACCTTGATGAGATGAGGAATGTACATGAAACAAGAAAGACTATTATTGATGCACAAAACTATGGGATGCACCATTTTGATGACCAAATGGTCTACTTTAGAGATACAATTATAAATGCCTTCACTTCAAAAGTCAGAAAGGGGGAGGACCAACTTAACAGGAAGGTGAATGCAATAGAATTATTGCTATGAAATAGGAGTTTTAAGGTGTCAACACTTACTCTTTTGAGAATTTTAAGTGGCTAATGCGAAGAGTAGGATACACTTTTAGAAGTATAGGAGAGATGATCCAGATGCTCCTTCTCCTCCTCCAAATTACTTCCCATAGTCAAAGGCTTATTTTGATAGGCAAAATGAGAAGAGCAGAGGAAAAAATGTTTAGTATTCATACTCTAATTATGAATATGTGTGAATTCTGGAATGCCACTTAGAATTATTTATATAACATGATTGTTTTGATGATTTTTAGATCTCTGATTATGTCATTACATTTCCTTATATGTTTTTGTTTAAGATTATTTTATTTGCAATTCGCCTTAGTATATAGGGTTCTGACTTCTTCAAATAGGGGGAGATTTTTGGGTATCGTTTCCACAATATCCATGATTTGAAGAAGTCCCCTTTAATAATGATTAATTGAGTTGTATTTGACAATGCTTTCAAGTTATGTGCTTGCATGATTTAATTGCCAAGTACACACCAGTGTCAGATTACAATGAGTCATGTAACACAGGACCATGCAATGTAATCCCTCATCGTGTAGGACATGGTGTTAACTCTTGTCTAATCTCTTTGTCGGGGTGTACTTTATTTTCAAGTGCATAGGAATCAAGGAAATAGAAGGTTGCTGAGTTCAGGAAGAATCAAAAAATATCCTAAGTAAAATTCATCGAGTATACAAGTGAAGTCTCGTGTCATTCATTGAGACACCATGCGAATACTAGTGGAATTCGTCATGTTTACTCGGTAAATTATTGATGGTTCTTAAATCTTCTTAAGAAATGGCAAAGTTAAATTCGTCGAGTATATATGTGATGTCTCGTGTCATTCATTGAGAAATCATGTGAATACTCGTTGAATTCGTCAAGTTTTATTGGGAAATTTTTGTCAGCTTCTTATAATATCTAAAAAAATGGCTAAGTCAAATTCGTCGAGTATTCACGTGAAGTCTCGTGTCATTCGTCGAGATGTCACTTGAATACTTGTGGAATTCATCAAGTATTCTCGAGAAGTCCAGTGACTTTTGGCAAAAATATTTCTTCTGGCCTCATTTCCTTATAAGTAAAATTTGTCAATTGATCTCGTGTAATTCGTCGAATGATATTGTGTAATTTGTCGAATTCTCTCATCAAATTTGTCGAGTGGTTAACCAATTCGTCGAGTGTTCTATATATGACACAAGTAATTTTGACAAATGGACTTAATGATTTTTCTTGATCAATTTTTCCGACTGATTCTGTTTCAAATGACGATCATGTGCAGTACATGTGAAGCTCGTTTTTGGAAGGATATTTCTTGCCATTGAGAATGAATCTTATAAATTGTAAGGATTCCATTTCTAACATGAAGTATTACACGAATTGCAAGAATCGCAAAACCTATTTTTCAAGATCGTGAATGGTCGAACTTCTCTTATGATCAATTGTTCTCCGAAACGCTCTTCCTGACGACCTAGAGTTCATGATCGGTGATTAATCTCAAAGTTAGATTCCACAAGATCATTGCTTTAAAATTATTCAAAGGTGTTCTTGATTTAGTCGAATTCCAAATCTTTCCGATCAAGGTTTTCAAGTTTTCAAGTATTCTCTTTCAACCTTCATTTGAAGATCTACTCTCCAAGAAGGAAGAAGATTGAATCCATTTAGATCTAAAGAAGAAGATTATTTTCAAACTAGATACTTGTAAAAATTATTTTCCATTTTGTCGGAAGTTTCTACTTCTGGGTTTGCAGATCATTATTTATTGGATCGAGTTGTTGGAGAGGTTATTCTCCAAGTTGTAGGAAAGTTGTCTCCGAGTAGTCGAGTCTTTCCTGAAGTTCTAGATAGGTGAGGTGGGAAAGTAGACGTACCCATTCTGAGGAACAAATATAAATCCTTGTGTCTGTGTAGTTCTTCAGTGTATTTGATATTATCAATTTTTTATTCCGCAAAGAGACACATAACTCACCTATTCACCCCCTCTAGGTTACTTAGGTAGACAACTAGATACTTTCACATAAAATAGAAGCAGTGGATTCCATCATTTTTTTTAGAGCTCATGCTGGAGGATGAGGACAACCTTCAAACATTATTGATTCCATTTTGTGATTTTTTTTATTTAGAGCATTATACTTAGCTGGAAGTCGGTTACAACTCGACAGTAGCTTTGGAATTACGTACCCCAGTCCAAACTTTCTAGATCCATGACACTATGCTCACAGCAGTATATTTATATATTTTTGCCCTATTACAAATTTTGGACAACACAGTTTAGATCTTGGATCCTCGCCTTTAGGGAGGTGTTTTTCGTGACTAGGAATACACACTGATTTGTGAATTGCTTTTTACCTTCTTCTATTCTTACAAGAGATATTTGATGCTTTTTCTCTAAGACATTCTTTTCGTTAATTAGATTGTTAATTTTCAAGGATATCTTGGAGAGCCTTTTCTTAGCTCTCTGATGGCTGCCACCGAGTGGGATCACTCTTGGCACTCGATCCTCTCTTTGCCACATTAATTAGTTCATACTTTAGATTTTCTAAGACCTTTTTTTATTTTATTTTGTTTTTAGTTTTGAAGGACTTTTTCTCAAGAATTATGATATCTAGCTTATCAAAAAGATGTTCATAGATTTCAAAGAGTTCATTATAAGAATCTAGGGTTACCTTAGTGTCGCTCTGGACACTAGATTCATTGTCGGACTCATCTTAATTCTTCCTTATGAGGAATAGATTTGCCTAATCTTCACTACTTGAGCTAGAAGTTCTTGACTTATAAGATCAATCTTCATCCCATGTTAATGCCTTCCGCACTTTCTTCCTTACATTGTCACAACTATGTTTCTCCTTTTCCTCATTCTGGAGCATTAGACACTCCCTCTTAATGTGCCCAGGCTTATGGCAATTGTAGCACTCTAGTAGAGATTTCTCATCATCACTCTCAGTCTCCTTTGTCGGTTTGTTCCACCTCTTCTTCTCTTCAGGAACTTCTTGAACTTTCCTTACCTCTTGGGAATCTTCATGAATTTTTGGAATTCTTAAACATAGAGGCTTTCTTCATATCCATCCTTAGACTCTTCAGCAACCTTCCTCTCTTTTGTGGCCTTCAGTTCCTGACCCTTATTTTTCATTTCCTTGGGACACTACTTATCTAGTATCTTTAAGTCAAACTCATGGGTCTTCAGGTTTCTAATGAAGCTATCTATCTCCAGTGTGCTGATATCGTGTTACTAATCAATCGCTGTCACCTTTGGGTTGAATCGTGGAGGCAAAGATCGCAGGATCTTCCTCACCAGGTCTCTATTTGAGAATGTCTTCCTGAGAGATCTATTGGCATTGACAATCTTGGTAAAACGAGTGTACATGTTATCCACCTCCTCATTGATCTTCATCCGAAAATGGTCATATTTAGATTCTAGTAGGAATAGTCTCGACTCCTTCACCTGCGAGGTACCTTCATGAGTCAGTTCAAAGTAAATGCAAGATATCATAAGCAGTTTCAATATTGCAAATTCTATTGAATTCAATTTTATCCAATGCATAGAATAAAGAGTTCATGAATTTTGCATTGTTAGTACTTTTCAGTTTATAAGGATCATCCCATTTATCGTGCGGTTTGATTTAAACTATATCGCCTATAGTGATTGTGGGAGCGATGTATTTTATTTCTACCATGGCCCATACGTCCATGTTTTGTGTCATTAAGAATATCTTCATGCGAGTTTTCCAGTGGCTATAATCACTCCCCATAAATAATGGGGGTCTACTAACAACTTGACCCTAAGGGAAAGCATGATTAATATTGCCCATCTTACTTCAGGAATTTAACAATTTTTTGTAGTAACCCCCTCTGATACCACTTGTTGGATCAGGTGGCAATCCTTAGAGGGGGGGGGGGGTGAATAAGGTTTGGATATTAATTTAAAATTTAAAATTATTTTTATCCAGGTAAACTTGTCCTAGATTCTACTGTGGGGCGCTAGTTTGCCAGTGCGCAACGGTAGGTCACATAACTCATTTTCTTAGATAAAATTCGCCTTCGAGATGCACAGACCCTTCAAAAATCTACTATTACATAATAACAAAGTTACATTATTGTTGGAACCGGCAAAGCCGACTCCACCTAAAGCTCGGAACTACCGAGGAAGCTCGTGCTTACTCCCTTGGGATCACTCTCCAGGCGAAGAACTAGACCGGAGGCTTTAGTGAGGAGGTCCCACCTCTTACCCGGAAGAGACTAGAACTAGAGCTCTTCCCCTCCCTAGCCAAAACTGAGCTAGGTGCCTTAGGAAAGATAAGTGGAGTCAAGAATGCTTGCTTCTCTAAGGCACCTTACCGGTCTATTTATAGGCCTCTGAACTGGGACTGCTAATAACCAAACTATGCCGCTGTGAAAATACCAGAATACCCTTGGCTGGGTCTGCCAACAGCCAAACTCTGCTGTCTTAAAAGACTAAACGCAGCCCACGCAGGGTAAAAGAGTAAAAACACCTCCGGGACCCAGAAGGTGGGCCCGACCTTACCTGAACCGACCCTGAAACCAAGATGACCCTTCTCTCGAGGCACCTCTCACTAGGGTCCTCTCGCCAGGCCAAACCCTCTCTACTCGCCAGGCCAAACCATCTCTCCTCTCGCCTGGGCCCCTCTACTCGCCGGGCCGAACCCTCTCTCCTCTCGCCTAGGCCCCTCTACTCGCCGGGCCGAACCCTCTCTCCTCTCGCCTAGGCCTCTCTCGCCGCGGAGCTTCTCTTCTGAGCCCTCTCGACTCGCCTAGGCCCCTCTCGCTGGGCTGCGAGCCCGAGGTTGTACACAATCCCCGCTCTTTTTGAGGTTGGCACAAGCTCGGAAAGATAGTCCAACCGAGGCTTGCGATGGTACAACCAATTTATTGAGGGAATCTTTTGGTGGGCCCCTTGCCTGACCTATAAATATAGAACCTCCCTCCCCTCAAGGGGGTGTTTCCTCTCTTTCTCCTTCCTTAACGCTTGTTCCTATGTCTCTCAGCCAAAGTGTTCGGGACTGCATCGCGGCCGTGCGCTAGCGGAATAGGGCGACGGCGGTGGGTCTGAACAAAATCCCAGCCCGTGCTCCTCCCTCGCTACCGCTATCCGCATCTCCTCCTAAGAAGACGAAAACTCCTGAGCCTCATATTCTGGCTGAGGAACCCTCTCGCACCTATCCAAGGGGGTCGACGCCCCCGCCTCCTGCTAGCCTCAAGGGAAAAGAAGTACGTTCTTCCAACCCCTCCTGGTTTCTTGTCACTGCCCATCCTTTATTTGTTGTCTATTCTCAGAGATTTTTGGAGGCCTCTCAACGTCCCGAGACCATCCGTATAAACATTTCCGAACTCCCTTCTCAACGCCTCTCGCCCCAGGATTCCACTCCTTCTACGCCGGTGAAGAAGAGGGATGACCCTTCTACCACCTCGGACCGCACCCACCGATTTGGTAAGAGATCTTGTCACTGACTTGTTTCATCCTTGTCATTCCTTCCGCCACTCTCAGCCACCATTGGTCTTCTGGCAGGTGCGAGTGGGGGGCCTGTCGAGAGCACTCTGGCCACCGACTCGCCAGCTGAGGGTCATTCTGGGCGAGGAGCCTTCTCGCCTCCTCCGCCAGTAGACGAGATTGACGATTATCTGGGCAATCCCGCGGATCCCATAGAGATGAAGCGAAAGGTGGCCGAGATGCTGCGGAAACACGCGTTGCTCATTCAAGCACTGGAAAAAGGAAAGCAGGCTGCGGACCACCGAATTGATTGGCTCGAGATGGAGTGTGTTCGCCTGTCGAATGAGATTGATGTCGACACGGAGGTGGACCAGACTGATCCTCTAGCAATTCTGAACGATGTCGATCAACAGCTTCGTCTCGCCCGGGGCGGTGTTGCGGCTGCTCGCGCCTTCCACATCCCCCATCGCCCCCCCTGCGTGAGAGGCCGTGGAGGACGATGGAGGTGGGACAAGAACTGACGGAGCCCGAGCGTTCTTTCCTCCTGCAGTCGCCTCTTGCTTCTCGTCTTCCGCCCAATAACTCTCTTTTCTTACCCTGTAATAAGATTGACTGGTATAGCGCCTGCTGTGCGCTCTTTGAACTCGCCACTCGCCAAGTGCGGGATCAATTAATTTCATAATTTGTCGGTTTAATCATCACTACTGCTTCTTATTGGATATTAATTAATTTTTATTCAACATTATTGACTTTCATCATTAGCTGCCTGCCCCCCAGTCTTTTCACCGCTCTTTTCTCGAGAAGGCTGCTCACCCGGCGTTCCGCTGCCCGAGGCCCGGAGGGCGAAGGGTCGGCCGACTCTTCCCCTCCCCTGACGCAACCCCTTTGCCCGTACTTCCCCGCTGAGGAAGGTTATAAATACTCCCCCCCCTGCCGGGGCAAGAGGTACGCTTCCTTTAGACTTCCCCTCGCGAGTAGCCTTCTTCCTGTGGCTCGCCTCGCGCTCCAGCTCCTCCAGCTTCTTGTGCTAACTCGCTCGTCTCACTCGCCAGCCACCTCCCTTTCTTCTCTTCCTGCGCTCATAATGGTAAAGAAGAGGTCCGAAGAGAATGAGGGGCGCAGCCGCTGCGGAAAGCGATTCACCGATCATGACTTCCCCCCCGGTCGCCTCCCTGCCGACGATTATGAGTCCTTTCGAAGTGATTATCTGCCGGAAGGCTTTGAGTCGCGCCCTCCCCGGGTCGGCGAGAGCATCAACACTTTCTACCCGGGAGAACTCGCCTTCCCAATTTCCCACTTTGAGGCTGGGCTCCGGCTTCCCTTTTGGCCAGAGGTAAAACAGGTCTTGAAGTACTTCGGCGTTGTACCCGCTCAGCTGAACCCGAATGCCATCTCCGTCATCATTGCATTCGCCTGCTATATGCGGAGGGAAAGGATAGAGTTTAGCCTTACCGTCTTCCGTAAGATGTTCGTGTACCATGCCAACCAGGACGGAGTGTCCTTCTTCACGGGGCTGAACCTGAAGGTGTGCGAGACCCCCAACAAGAACCACCACTGGCTCACCCGCTTCGTATTCATTCGCGGGAATCTAGGCGGAGTTCCTCTCGCGCTGGTGTCTCCTGCTGAAATCTTCTACACCTCCCCTCAGGTGGGCGGCACGGACAGACTTCTCTGCGAATACCTTGCAGGGAAGAATTTTGAAGTCCGGTATCTGAGGAGAGGGCTCGCCTCTCTACCCCCCGTGCTCCCTGGAGAAGGTACACTTCGAACTTCTCTTTTCATTATCCCTCGCCTCTCTCGCGAGAGCTTGTCTGCTGATGTTAGTTCTCTCTTTTCTTTTCAGGGGAGAGGATCGTGCCAATGCATCCCCCCTATCGAAGCGCTATTAAGCCTTCCCCCGATGTAGCTCTCGCCACTATGGCGGCCGAGGCGGCCAGAGAATCGCTGGCCCCTCCCTCCCAAAAGAGGGTGGCCGAGGATTCCGCGCCGCTCCGCCTTAGCCCCTCGAAGAAGAAGATGAAGATGAAGATGAAGAAGACCGTCTCCTTCCCCTCTGGGAAGGGCAAATCTCCTGCCGATCTCGCGGGGACGCCGGGATCACTGAGCCCAATTTCCATGGGGTCTCTGTCTCCCCACTCGCCTCCTCTAACTTCTCCACCCAAAGCGGTCTCGCTCCCCGAAGGGGCAGCCCCCTTCGCTCCCCCGGCGAGTTCATCCTACCCTACCCCTCGATCCCCCTCTCGCGAGGGGACTTCTCAGATTCCTCCGCCGTCCAGTCATCTCAACTTCGACATGGGGCCGGCGGTCCCTGACGGCAACAATGACCCCTCTCTGATCTGGGACAAGGGGTCCTACCGAGTCTCCATCTCCACCCTCTTGCCCTCCTGGAGAGAGCAGGCTGAGCCCAGCGCTCACGCTTTCTCCTTGGGCTTTGGCCTATATGGAGGCCTTACTCCCGATCCACTCGACGCGGCCACTACGCGAGACCTGGTCCTGAGGACGGCACACTCGCAGCTGCGCACCTTAGAGCTGTCGCACCGCCTCTCGCGGCGCCTGATTTTCAACACCAAGAGCTGGAAGGAGATACACACCAAGCTGGAGGCCGAGTGTGAAAAGTCAGGGGATCTCGCCCAGCGGCTAAAGGTGTTCGAAAGCCTTCTGGCGAAAGCGAGCGGCGGAGTGGTAGGTCGATACCCTGCCAATGTTCTACGGGCACCTGCCCCGGTACCCTCTCTTTTTTCCTCTTTTTCATCTCTTCCTTTCCCTCGCAGGATGCCGAGACGGCCGATCGACTTCGTTCGCGGGTGGAGGAGCTGGAGACCGAAGTAAGAGAGCTGAAGGCGGAGAATGCCAGGCTTAAGGAAGCTCCCCTTCCCTGTTCGCAGGCCTCTCCACCTCCTCTCCCGCGCTACACCCACGATGATGTGGAAGAGTTCTGTAGGGATGCGAACATAAGGACCGCCGAGCTCATTCTCAAGATGATGCGAGAGCTAGGTGTTGTAAAAGACGACTGCGAGGACATCACTGCTCGAGATCTCGTGCCCGAGATCTATGGCGAGGATGAGGATCCTTCAGCGAGTGAGAGGGGCTAGGGCCTTATTTTTCTTTTTGCTGAGATTGTAACACTTTATCTTCCATAGTTGTAGGGTGTTAAACGCTGTTATAACTCACGTTTAAATTCTCACTTTTTTGCTCGCCTCTCGCTTCTTTCTTATCTTGTGAATGCGTTGTCTTAAAATATTGATGACTCGTGTGCATGTACGTATATATATTCTTGCTCGCGCCTTCTTAAAGCTAGACCTTTCTTTTATATTGGGATCGCTCGAGTAAACCTCGAGATTGTTGATAGGCGAGAGAAAGCTGCCTTCCCTCTCGCCTAACTATTGCCTGTGGGCTTGGCTCCTGGGGTGAGTTGGTGAGCCTCCATGGTTTTCTATGAGCGAGAGGAGTATTTCCTCGCTTTCGGCTCGCGGGATGGCTCCTCTCGGCGCGAGTGGACAGGAAGGGTCTGCTATCCTCCCTCTCCCCCCTTTTCTCCTTCCTCTTTTTTTTTCTTTATGCAATGACTTCCCCCGAAGCATCCCTTTTTTTGCTAAGGGGAATAAATTTTCCTGATCAACCAACCTCCGTTGCTGCTGGCGGACATTAACACGAAAACACAAACCCTTGTTTGCGGAGGGCCCGAGAGCGTTGAGTCCCTCCTCTTCTCTCTTCCAACCACCGAGTGAGCCTACAGCCCTGCCAGCTTGATGAGAGCCTGGTCAGCGGGTCTGCTCGGGGTCTCCTCTCCTCTTTCTCCTCCAACCACCGAGTGAGCCTATAGCCCTGCCAGCTTGATGAGAGCCTGGTCAGCGGGTCTGCTCGGGGTCTCCTCTCCTCTTTCTCCTCCAACCACCGAGCGAGCCTACAACCCTGCCAGCTTGATGAGAGCCTGGTCAGCGGGTCTGCTCGGGGTCTCCTTTCCTCTTTCTCCTCCAACCATCGAGCGAGCCTACAGCCCTGCCAGCTTGATGAGAGCCTGGTAAGCGGGTCTGCTCGGGGTCTCCTCTCCTCTTTCCTCCAACCACCGAGTGAGCCTACAGCCCTGCCAGCTTGATGAGAGCCTGGTCAGCGGGTCTGCTCGGGGTCTCCTCTCCTCTTTCTCCTCCAACCACCGAGTGAGCCTACAGCCCTGCCAGCTTGATGAGAGCCTGGTCAGCGGGTCTGCTCGGGGTCTCCTCTCCTCTTTTCCTCCAACCACCGAGTGAGCCTACAGCCCTGCCAGCTTGATGAGAGCCTGGTCAGCGGGTCTGCTCGGGGTCTCCTCTCCTCTTTCTCCTCCAACCACCGAGTGAGCCTACAGCCCTGCCAGCTTGATGAGAGCCTGGTCAGCGGGTCTGCTCGGGGTCTCCTCTCCTCTTTCTCCTCCAACCACCGAGTGAGCCTACAGCCCTGCCAGCTTGATGAGAGCCTGGTCAGCGGGTCTGCTCGGGGTCTCCTCTCCTCTTTCTCCTCCAACCACCGAGTGAGCCTACAGCCCTGCCAGCTTGATGAGAGCCTGGTCAGCGGGTCTGCTCGGGGTCTCCTCTCCTCTTTCTCCTCCAACCACCGAGTGAGCCTACAGCCCTGCCAGCTTGATGAGAGCCTGGTCAGCGGGTCTGCTCGGGGTCTCCTCTCCTCTTTCTCCTCCAACCACCGAGTGAGCCTACAGCCCTGCCAGCTTGATGAGAGCCTGGTCAGCGGGTCTGCTCGGGGTCTCCTCTCCTCTTTCTCCTCCAACCACCGAGTGAGCCTACAGCCCTGCCAGCTTGATGAGAGCCTGGTCAGCGGGTCTGCTCGGGGTCTCCTCTCCTCTTTCTCCTCCAACCACCGAGTGAGCCTACAGCCCTGCCAGCTTGATGAGAGCCTGGTCAGCGGGTCTGCTCGGGGTCTCCTCTCCTCTTTCTCCTCCAACCACCGAGTGAGCCTACAGCCCTGCCAGCTTGATGAGAGCCTGGTCAGCGGGTCTGCTCGGGGTCTCCTCTCCTCTTTCTCCTCCAACCACCGAGTGAGCCTACAACCCTGCCAGCTTGATGAGAGCCTGGTCAGCGGGTCTGCTCGGGGTCTCCTCTCCTCTTTCTCCTCCAACCACCGAGTGAGCCTACAGCCCTGCCAGCTTGATGAGAGCCTGGTCAGCGGGTCTGCTCGGGGTCTCCTCTCCTCTTTCTCCTCCAACCACCGAGTGAGCCTACAGCCCTGCCAGCTTGATGAGAGCCTGGTCAGCGGGTCTGCTCGGGGTCTCCTCTCCTCTTTCTCCTCCAACCACCGAGTGAGCCTACAGCCCTGCCAGCTTGATGAGAGCCTGGTCAGCGGGTCTGCTCGGGGTCTCCTCTCCTCTTTCTCCTCCAACCACCGAGTGAGCCTACAGCCCTGCCAGCTTGATGAGAGCCTGGTCAGCGGGTCTGCTCGGGGTCTCCTCTCCTCTTTCTCCTCCAACCACCGAGTGAGCCTACAGCCCTGCCAGCTTGATGAGAGCCTGGTCAGCGGGTTTGCTCGGGGTCTCCTCTCCTCTTTCTCCTCCAACCACCGAGTGAGCCTACAACCCTGCCAGCTTGATGAGAGCCTGGTCAGCGGGTCTGCTCGGGGTCTCCTCTCCTCTTTCTCCTCCAACCACCGAGTGAGCCTACAGCCCTGCCAGCTTGATGAGAGCCTGGTCAGCGGGTCTGCTCGGGGTCTCCTCTCCTCTTTCTCCTCCAACCACCGAGTGAGCCTACAGCCCTGCCAGCTTGATGAGAGCCTGGTCAGCGGGTCTGCTCGGGGTCTCCTCTCCTCTCTCTACTCCAACCACCGAGTGAGCCTACAGCCCTGCCAGCTTAATGAGAGCCTGGTCAGCGGGTCTGCTCGGGGTCTCCTCTCCTCTTTCTCCTCCAACCACCGAGTGAGCCTACAGCCCTGCCAGCTTGATGAGAGCCTGGTCAGCGGGTCTGCTCGGGGTCTCCTCTCCTCTTTCTCCTCCAACCACCGATTGAGCCTACAGCCCTGCCAGCTTGATGAGAGCCTGGTCAGCGGGTCTGCTCGGGGTCTCCTCTCCTCTTTCTCCTCCAACCACCGAGTGAGCCTACAGCCCTGCCAGCTTGATGAGAGCCTGGTCAGCGGGTCTGCTCGGGGTCTCCTCTCCTCTTTCTCCTCCAACCACCGAGTGAGCCTATAGCCCTGCCAGCTTGATGAGAGCCTGGTCAGCGGGTATGCTCGGGGTCTCCTCTCCTTTTTCTCCTCCAACCACCGAGTGAGCCTACAGCCCTGCCAGCTTGATGAGAGCCTGGTCAGCGGGTCTGCTCGGGGTCTCCTCTCCTCTTTCTCCTCCAACCACCGAGTGAGCCTACAGCCCTGCCAGCTTGATGAGAGCCTGGTCAGCGGGTCTGCTCGGGGTCTCCTCTCCTCTTTCTCCTCCAACCACCGAGTGAGCCTACAGCCCTGCCAGCTTGATGAGAGCCTGGTCAGCGGGTCTGCTCGGGGTCTCCTCTCCTCTTTCTCCTCCAACACCGAGTGAGCCTACAGCCCTGCCAGCTTGATGAGAGCCTGGTCAGCGGGTCTGCTCGGGGTCTCCTCTCCTCTTTCTCCTCCAACCACCGAGTGAGCCTACAGCCCTGCCAGCTTGATGAGAGCCTGGTCAGCGGGTCTGCTCGGGGTCTCCTCTCCTCTTTCTCCTCCATCCACCGAGTGAGCCTACAGCCCTGCCAGCTTGATGAGAGCCTGGTCAGCGGGTCTGCTCGGGGTCTCCTCTCCTCTTTCTCCTCCAACCACCGAGTGAGCCTACAGCCCTGCCAGCTTGATGAGAGCCTGGTCAGTGGGTCTGCTCGGGGTCTCCTCTCCTCTTTCTCCTCCAACCACCGCTCTCATCCTCTGAAGGAGGGCGTCCCGAGGTATAGTGTTAGCATATTCAAAAGAGGGAGGATTATTAACGCTATGCTCAAGTAAATTCAAAGGACTTTTATTACTATGGATAAAAACGTTTCAGATCATCGCCACTGTGGGCGCAGTCCAGGGGTATCCCGTCCACATCCTGGAGGTGATACCCCCCTGACTTTAAGACTTCTTTCACTATGAAAGGACCTTCCCAATTGGGGTTGAGCTTCCCCACCGAGGCTCCCCTTCCTGCAGCATCTACCTTCTTGAGGACCAAATCCCCTTTTTGAAACTGCTTGATTCGGATGTGCTTATCGAAGTATCGGGACATCCGGCGCTTGACCTCCTCCTGCCGGACTGTTGTTAGCTCTCTGAGTTCTTCCACGTGGTCGAGGGAAAGCCTCTGCTCCTCTCCATTATCGAACTGCCACCTTTCCTCTCCTTCTCTAGCTGCTGTGACCCTGGGCGATTCAACTTCGAATTCCACAGGTATGACGGCCTCGGAGCCATGAGAGAGCTTGAAGGGCGTCTCTCCTGTGGCCGTGTTAGGTGTAGTTCGCAGAGCCCACAGGACAGAGGGGAGCTGTTCCACCCAGCTCCCCCTCAAATTCTCTACTTTCTTCTTCAAGAGGTTCACTATAATCTTGTTTGCTGCCTCGACCTGTCCGTTGCTTCGTCGATGGTGGACCGAGGCGAACCGAAGGTCTATACCGAGCTGTGCACAAAAATCCACAAACTCTCTGCTAGCAAATTGCGGCCCGTTATCGGTGACTATGGCTAAAGGAAGCACATGCCGGCAAATAATCTCCCCCCATACGAAATTCCTCACCACCTGTGAGGTTACTTTTGCCAGGGCCTTAACCTCTAACCACTTCGAGAAGTAGTCCACCATGACCAGTAGGAACCTCCTCTGACCACTGGCTTGAGGAAACGGTCCTACCAGATCCAATCCCCATATGGCGAAGGGCCAAGGAGAGGTGATCGTTCGCAGCCTTTGTGCTGGAAGGAGCTGCAAGGGAGCAAACTCTTGGCACTTTCTACACCTTTTGGCAAGCTCTTCTGCGTCTCTTCGTATGGTAGGCCGAAAATAGCCTTGCCTTAGCACTCTCCCTTCCAAGGTTCGACTTCCCGAATGGCTCCCGCACTCTCCCAAATGGACCTCTTCCAGCACCTTTGGTGCTTCCTTCTCGGATACGCATCGGGCTAACAGTCCAGACAGCGTTTTTCGATAAAGTACTCCTTCCTTCAACAAATAGTATGCAGACTTGTATCGGATCCGTTTCTTCTCGAGATCCCCCTCAGGCAGTCGCCCCGACGCCAGGAAAATCACCAAGGGATCCATCCAAGACCTCTCCTGGTCGATCTCCATCACCTCCCCCTCTTCTATGGAGGGTCTGAAGAGCTCGGTCATGGTCCCTCCGGCCTGAGGGCCATACTTCGCGAGCAGGTCTGCCCGAGCATTCTCCTCTCGAGGAACATGCTGAATGGAAAAGCTGTGGAACTGTCCAACTATGCCTTTTATCTTCACTAGGTACAATTGGAGAGTCGGCTCCCTCACCTCGAACTCTCCGCTGATATGTCGCGCCACCACCAAGGAGTCCGTGAAGACCCTGATATCCTGTATACCCAACTCCCTGGCCAACCGAAGTCCGGCGATGATGGCCTCATACTCCGCCTGATTATTGGTGAGGGTGAAGTGTATTTTCAAAGCTTGCTCAATCCTAGTTCCCTCAGGACTCATCAGGATGACCCCTCCCCCGAAAGAATTCCTACCAGAAGCTCCGTCTACCAGCATCTTCCATGCTGCTACGGAAGGTACCCCCATTTCTTCGGCCTCCAGTACGTAGTCCGCCAAGAAATCTGCCACCACTTGTGCTTTAATAGCTTCTCGAGGAACGTAGGAGAGGTCGAATTCACTGAGCTCTATCGACCACTTGGCCAACCTCCCCGAGTGTTCGACCCCCTCGAGGATACGGCGAAGGGGGTGATCCGTCACAACCTGGATGGCATGGGCTTGGAAATAGGGTCTGATCTTCCGGGCCGATACAATGAGAGCGAAGGCCAACTTTTCGAGGATGGGGTACTTCAGCTCTGCCTTCTTGAGGACTCTACTTACATAATAAATTGGGAACTGCCTCTTCCCTTCTTCGCGGACGAGGACTGAGCTGACCGCCCCCGTCCCTACCCCGAGGTAGAGGAACAAGGTCTCCCCTTCCCTCGGCCCCTGAAGCAGCGGTGTCTGAGTGAGTTGCTGCTTTAGATCCGCGAAGGCTTTCTCACACTCAATGGTCCATTCGAACTCCTTCCCTCCCCTTAGGGTTCGAAAGAAAGAAGAACACCTCTCCCCCGCTCTGGAGAGGAACCTGCTCAAACCGGCTAATTTACCAGTGAGACGTTGGACTTCTTTGATATTCCTAGGAGACCCCAGCTCCAGTATCGCCCTCACCTTGTCAGGATTGGGCTCCACCCCTTCAGGGGTGAGTAGATGTCCTAAAAACTTCCCTCGGCTGGCCCCGAACACACATTTCAAAGGGTTAAGCCTCATCTTGTACTTTCTAACGGTTGCAAAAGTCTCCTGCAGGTCTAGGACATGAGACTCAAGGTCCCGACTCTTCCCCATCAAGTCGTCCACGTAGACCTCGAGGTTCCTCCCCTTCTGCTCCCGGAAGATCCGGTCCATCATCCTTTGGTAGGTTGCTCCCGTGTTTTTTAGCCCAAAGGGCATCATGTTATAGCTGAAGCAACCGTCCTCCGTGACGAAGGTGACATCCTTGACGTCCGGAGGGTGCATGCGTATCTGATGGTACCCTGAAAAAGCATCTAAAAAACTCATTAGCGAGAAACCGATGGCTGAGTCAACCAGCGCGTCGATCCGAGGCAGGGGTAACAATCCTTAGGACAAGCTTTATTTAAGAGAGAGAAATCGATACACATCCTCCACTTGCCCTCCCCCTTTTTCACCATTGCAACCTTGCTCACCCATCCCGGATACCTGTTAGCCGATATGAATCCTGCCCGGAGCAGCTTCTCTACCTCTTCTCTGATGGGCCCGGCCATCTTGGAGGCAATGGCTCTCTTCTTCTGCTGGATGGGGCGAACCCCGGGGTCGAGGTTGAGACGATGGCACGCCACATCCGCGTCGACCCCCGGCATGTCTGCTGCACTCCAGGCGAAGACATCAATGTTTTCTTCTACACACTTCCGAATTTCTTCCTGGTCCTGCGGAGTGAGCTCGCCGCTGATCTTTATCTTCTCTTTTCTCCCATCTTTGGTGAGGATCTCGACCTCCAGAACTTCTACCGCCACTCTCAACCTTGAGGGTTCTTCCTCCTCCTGCTCTCTCGGCTCTTCCTCTAGATCCTTCGACCCACACCCCACTCCTGAGACTTCCACAGCAGCCACCCTCTCCTGGGCCTTTCCTCCTTCTCCCTTCTCCAACCCCTCTCCTTCATCCATCCCCTCCTCCACTACCAGACTTCCTTCCACTCCCTCTCCTGCTCTTCCCAGCTCCTCTCCTCCAGCCACCTGCTCTCCAGCCATCACTGGCTCCACCGCAATGCCCCTCTCCACTACTATCTCAAACTCCTCTCCTCCAGTCATCTGCTCTCCAGCCATCACTGGCTCCACCGCAATGCCCCTCTCCACTACTATCTCCAACTCCTCTCCTCCAGCCATCTGCTCTCCAGCCATCACTGGCTCCACCGCAATGCCCCTCTCCACTACTATCTCCAACTCCTCTCCTTCAGCCATGTCTTCTTCCGCTACCAGATCTTCCTCCACTCCTGCTCCCACTCTTCCCAGCTCCTCTCTCTCCATCCTTGCTCCCAGCTCCTCCGCATCCTCCATCCATGAGATGGTGTTGACCACCGTTACATAACACTCCCGAGCCGCTTTCGGGTCCCCTCTCACCCTGATCTGGGTTCCTCCCGAATTGAGCTTCAGGCACTGATGAAAAGAGGACGGAATGCATCTAAAGGCACTAATAAGGGGGCGCCCAAAGATCGCGTTGTAACTGTTGGGAGCGTCCACTATCACGAAACGACAATTCCTGGACAACCCCCCCAAGGTCACCTGAAGTCCTACTCCTCCCTTAACCTCCTTCCTTTCTCCTGAAAAACCAAACAACGGCCCATCCGCCGTCAACACCCTTCGAGACTCCACCCTCATCTCGTTGAAAGCCTTCTTGAAGATTACATTAACGGAACTCCCATTGTCCACCAGAATGCGGGATACCGTGAAGTTCTCGATGGCAGTCCTGATCACCAGCGCGTCACAGAAAGGGTCTTCGTGGTCAGGTAGGTCCCTTCTGGAAAACGTGATTTTCTCATCCGGGGGCGGGGTTTGCGACGTCGAGGCAACGCTCCGACGATACATAGTGTGAAGACTGGCCTTGCGGGTGGCCTCGATCCCCACCCCCCCATGAATCACTCCAATCCCCCCTCGATCTCCTGTATCCGAACAGTCTACACACCGATCTTCCTCCCGGCTCCCGGCACCTCTACTATCCGCACTGCCGTTTGTCAGTCTTCTCCTCCTTTTCCTCTCTTCAACTCCAAGAACTCGGGACATGTTGCCGTCGCGTGACCCTCCTCCTCGTGGAAGTCACAATAGGGCAAAACTCTTTCCCCACGTCTCTCTTCTGTGGGATTCCTCCTCCTCCCTGCTCCCGTTCTTCCACGGTCTCTTCCCCTTCCTCTCCCTCTGTCTATGGCCATAGCATGCTGAGGTGGGGGTGGGAGCGGCCTCGGACCATGTCCCCATCCTAGCGGGTGAAACCTTCCTGGTCCTTGATAAAAGTTTCTTCCCCCCTGCGGAGGACCTCTCCCAGGTCCCTGAACCGGGCCTCCTGGTTGTCTCCACCCCGGCTCCGGGTGCACGGGCCCTCTTAGTTCCTCTCTCCTCCTTCCTTCTGGCTTCCTTCCCCCTCCAGGCTCCCTCTGCTCCACTTCTGTCAACCTTGCCAACTTCCTTGCGAATGCCGGGTTTGCCGCCTCCATGGCTATTTCTTTCGCGGCCTTCTCCATCAACCCTTCGAAGGACAACGGCGCCTTCCTGGTGAGGCTCATCTTGAAGAAGCCTTCCCTTAGCCCCACGGTGAAAGCCATCTAGAGGGTGAAGCCATGCACCTCCTGAATGTCCAACATCTCCTCCTGGAAGCGGTCTACGTACTGAGCCAAAGACTCGTCTGCCCTCTGCTTGATCAGGAAGATGGACTCCGGGTTGCTTTTCCTCTTTTTGGAGGTTGAGAACCGCAGCTGGAAACTTCTGCTCAGGTCCTCGAAGCAATAAATAGAACCAGTTGGGAGTTGGTGGAACCAATCCCTAGCCTTATCCTTCAAAGTGATGGCGAAGAGGCGGCACTTGAAGGCGTCCGTCATGGGTCTGATGGAAACTGCGTCTTCAAACCACTGCAAGTGTTGGAGGGGGTCATCCTTCCCCACGTAGTAGTTCATTTCCGGCTCACGGAACCCTTCTGGAACGGATGCCGATAGGACCAACTCGCAAAAAGGAGATCCTCTCGCCAGTGACTTCGCCTGGTCCACTCGCGCCACGAGGTCCACCGACGCGGCACTCGTCGGACTAGGGAAGAGCTCCCTTCCTTCCACCTCTCGCCGACTTCCTTCCGCCATTACCTCTTATCCTGGCCGCCTCCCAGGTGCATCTTCACCTATCCTCGCCGAGTCGGCCCCTCCCCTGGGCGCGAGATCTGGCACTTGAGGAGAGGGGGTCTCGCACTCGCCTCTTTGTGCAAGTTGTTTGAGGAGATCCATGATCCCTCCAATGGACGACATGAAATCTGTCCTCCCAACATACTCCTCCTGGCTGGGGGACCTCTCGCCTCCTCCTCCCGCATCTCCTGCCATGGGATAACCCCTCGTTCTTCCGCACAGGCTGCAGCTCCACGCTCACAGCACCAAAAATGTTGGAACCGGCAAAGCCGACTCCACCTAAAGCTCGGAACTACTGAGGCAGCTCGTGCTTACTCCCTTGGGATCACTCTCCAGGCGAAGAACTAGACCGGAGGCTTCAGTGAGGAGGTCCCACCTCTTACCCGGAAGAGACTAGAACTAGGGCTCTTCCCCTCCCTAGCCAAAACTGAGCTAGGTGCCTTAGGAAAGATAAGTGGAGTCAAGAATGCTTGCTTCTCTAAGGCACCTTACCGGTCTATTTATAGGCCTCTGAACTGGGACTGCTAATAACCAAACTATGCCGCTGTGAAAATACCAGAATACCCTTGGCTGGGTCTGCCAACAGCCAAACTCCGCTGTCTTAAAAGACTAAACGCAGCCCACGCAGGGTAAAAGAGTAAAAACACCTCCGGGACAAAGAAGGTGGGCCCGACCTTACCTGAACCGACCCTGAAACCAAGACGACCCTTCTCTCGAGGCACCACTCACTAGGGTCCTCTCGCCAGGCCAAACCCTCTCTACTCGCCAGGCCAAACCCTCTGTCCTCTCGCCTGGGCCCCTCTACTCGCCGGGCCGAACCCTCTCTCCTCTCGCCTAGGCCCCTCTACTCGCCGGGCCGAACCCTCTCTCCTCTCGCCTAGGCCTCTCTCGCCGCGGAGCTTCTCTTCTGAGCCCTCTCGACTCGCCTAGGCCCCTCTCGCCGGGCTGCGAGCCCGAGGTTGTACAATTATAAATGAAGAATGAATAATAATTTTATTCAATAGAAATGAAATTGGTTTACAGTACTTGACAACTAGATCTCTATGATGCCGGAGATTGGATGTTGTGAAATACAAACTCCTTTTCATTTTCTATACCGACACAAACCCGAACAGGTTGGCTCTCTCGCTTTCCCTCATCGGAAAGGTCTTCGAGCCTGCTCTTCACCTTCCTTCACAGAAGTATCTTAGAGCCCCGCTAGATCCCCCGATCTAGACTTCCCTTCCCCGGGGCGATTTTTCACAGAATCCTTCCCGGATTTCGATGACCTTCACCTCTAAATTTTCCTCACCCACAAAACAGTTAAAAAAGAGAAAAATACAATAAGAGATTAAATATGATTTAAAGTGATTCTCCCTCAAGACGATTCCTCCATTGAGCGGTGTGTGACCGATGTTAGAGATCTTCATTCTATTATAAATGATCAACTCCCCTTGGTCATTGTAGTCTTTTTCTCATCGGAGATCTTCGTGCTCGAATGGGAGGGAGGCGACTTTATCTTCCTTCGATGGAGATGGTAGAATGTTGCTCTAATACAGCACACGAACCCTATAATAATAATATGTCTCTCTTCATGTCTCAAGGAAAAGAGGCGCTCTTTTATATGTCTTAAGAAAATAAGTAACCTCCACCAGTAGATCTAGCGTCTAGCTGTAGGTCAATGCGCGTTGATGTGACTGATGTCCAACCTATTTGGAAAAATATCTGAAAATTTTTTTCCCGCTTTTTTGAGCTATCATGGAGCTGTACGTAGCTATCGCTTGGCGGTAGCATGCTTACTCGATGGTCAATGAGAGAGCTTGCACACTGCGATAAAGTGGTAGCACCACGCGGTTGCCCACAGAGTGCTTGTCATGAATTAATCCCAAAGCAAGTGTGGGCGATAGTGCTAGCACTCGGCGGTAGGTTCAAGAGCTTTATTTTTCATTCCTTTGTACCTATAGACTTGTGCACTATACACAAACCTTGTATCATCAAATACAACATAGGATTTGATATTGTCAAACTAAAGAGATGAGAACCATAGGGTCCAATGTACGGGTCATGCCTGCGTGCGGTTGCGCAAGCACATATGACTAGCCCACAGGCATGTGCGCTTGTACACCATACTCCTCTTGACACGTGTTCGGGTCCACCCCACGCAATTGCGAACGCGTGGATAGCCAGCACACACACGTGATCCCCACACTCGTGAGTCTGCACCTTTTACAAGCATGAATCCCTCGGGCTCCTCGTACAGACAAGCCTCAAGTATGATCATCCCCTACTATCTATGTTTGCTCCTCACATTAGAAATTCTTCAAGAACCACTTGCATTTTTTTGCGCTCCTTAATCTTCCTCTACCAGAATTCCGGTAATTTAGTCTCGAAAAAAATTCCTCGTTCTTCTCCAACTCAGGTTCCAAACATCGAGTACTTTGAGGGGGAAATAATGAGGTCTACCATAATTTATACAAAAACTAGGTTGTGATTAATCAGAATCCCATAACACAAAGTAACTTAATGGGGGCTATGCGAATAACCCCTCTGCACGTGATCCACGCGCATGATCCCTGCTCTATCCGTGCACACAATCATTCAACAATTACGTGAAAAACCGTCTTCCTGCGGCTGACCCTATCCTTGGCCAGTGTGTCGGCGACTAGACACCTCATCAACTATAACTCTCCCCTATATCTGCGACGTTACATCCATGAGGCTCTATCGGTGGTACAGCCGACATCCCCAGCTGGCTCGCATGAGGCTCGTATCCCAGCCGGCCGTGGCCTTGCCTCGAGGCTATAAACCTATGGGCACTAGAGGCAGATGACATCACGACTGGCCTCCCCGGGTGGTGCGCCTATGGCCGGTCTCCCGACCGATTGAAGTCACATTTCATGGTCACGAGCCCATGGCCTCAAGGCATGGCCGGACTTCCCGGCTAGCGTGCCTATTATTAGCCTCTTAGTTATCCATGACCATGGGACCGCGGGGTGTGACCGGTCTCGCGGCTAGACATCCCAACCGATACACTTAGGGCCGACCTCCTAGTCGTTAGTGGTTGCATCTTGCGATCATGTGCTAGTAACCGCATTGCACGGCCGACACCGCGCCCATCCTCCCCAGCCAGCATGCCATTTGATAACCTTATGTATGACCACGACTCTCCCTCCTCCAATGGCAGACACCTACATTTGGGGCCTCCTCTCCTAGAAACCTCCAACAACGGCCCCTCTCTATCGTTCGATCATACCTTTGCGATCACCGTCATTCGTTCGCAGGTAACCACCCACATAACTACCAGCATAACCACTATCATGGAGGAGTGCCAATAACCAGAATTATTACGGTCACCGCATAATAAAATTATAATATTAAAGCTCGGCTTAAAATATATTAACAATGGTATGCAATAAGTAATATTGGTGGTTATATTCTGTGGATAATCACTTAACCACCGTAACCACCCCAAAGATCAATAAATAGGGGACTCCTAACCCCCTCTCATTCTGATTTTTCTTCTCCAAGTCCTATACTCCTATAGGGCAGAGCTCTACCGGAAAACTCCTACGAGGCTATTGGAACCGATGTTTCACATTCACTGTGTTTGAGAATATAACCTCCCAGGTTGTATTTGATCATGTCGTATGTTGATAGAGTGTGCAGGTTGATAGATGCAAGCAAGGAAAAAGGCTCGTATGGATGCTACCGCCAAGCATTATCACATACCGTACCGCGCTAGCCTCTTGACGACCTTCGAGATAGATTCGTCGTGACTCTTGCCTACCGCCTAGCGATATTCCTACCACAGGAGCTACCGTAATGAATTATTTTGACTTAGCGATTGGGAAGAAATCGGCGTTAATCTTACCGCGCTGCGCTAGCCTTTCGACGAACGTCGAGCCATATTTGTCGAGACACTGGCCTACCACCTGACGCTAGTACTACCGCAGGCGCTAACATAATGAATTATTTTGACTTAGCGCTCGGGATGAAATCGACGCTAGCCCTACCGCGCCACTCTTGCCGATCGGCGAATATCGACGCACTATAACCGCGTGGTGCTAGCACAAATGAAACGAAAAAAAAATCATTTTTGAATATTTCTTTCAAGATTTGGAGAACATCTTGCACAACATCCGTGTAAACCAACCGCCGGGCGCTAGTCTTACCGCCTGCGGTAGCCTATTTTCATTAAGACATATAAAAGGCCGCCTTCTTGTGGAGCGTTCCAAAAGTATCGATCGTAGAAGAAGAAAGTTGTCTCCCTCCCGTTAGTGAACGAATAACTCCTGCGATCCAAGATATACATCAACTATGAAGAACCGACTGGTGGCGAGAAAATGAAGATCTAAAGCACCAGTCGTAGATCGCTCAACGGAGAAGTCGTCAAGAGGGAGAACTTCATCCTTTAGAATATTTACACTTTTATTCGTGTTATTTTTCCTTTGTCTTTAAACCGTGTGGAGAGGAAAATCGACCGGTAAGGGTCGTCAGAATTAGGGTAGGATTCCGCGGTAAATCGTCCTAGGGATAGGGATGTCTTGATCGGAGGATCTAGCGGGGCTCTTAGTCACTTCCTTGTTAGGAGGTGAAGTGCCGGCTTGAAAACTTTTCTTGGAGGGAAAAGGAGAGGGCCAACCGGTCTGTGGAGCGGTTCGGTATAGAAAATAAAAGAGTTTTCATTTTCACCGCCTTCGATCCCCGACGTCACTAATAGTTTTTTTGCAGCCTAAACTATTATGGTATTTTCTAGTTTTAATTTACAAATCATGTCTTGTATGTTAATTTGTTGGCCCCTTTTTGTATATATTATTGTCACTAACGTTTTTCCTTCTTTTTGCCGGTTTTTGCCAAGTTTTGCTGTTACACGCCCCCTGGTCAAGCCCCCCATGGCGTGTACCTAGGGCGTGTAACCCAGTGGAATGAAGCCATCGGTCCGAAGACAGAATCAAGAAATTTCCACCCAGTACGCCCGATACACGGGCGTGTCACATTTGACACGGGCGTGTACGTCGGGCGTGACCCACATGTCGACAAAATTCTACTCCATCAGCGCCTTTCCATCCTTCACCAACAAGTCACGGGCGTGTCATCCTAGTCACCGGCGTGTACTAAGGGCGTGACCTGCAAAATTCACAATTTCAGTGCCAACAATAACTTTGACTTATCTGTAGGCAGCCACAATCGACACGCCCCGACACGGGCGTGACAAGGGGGCGTGTCATCCCAAGTTCTGAGAAAAAGTCATCATCAGCTGTTTCCTGCCAGAGTTATTACTGCGATTTTGTATCTAACCCGACACGCTCCCGATAAGGGCGTGAAAGGGGGCGTGACTCGGTCGAAAAAATTTCTATAAATAGCGACCCCTCTCCTTGAGTCCGGAATCCATATTTTTGGGTGAGAGGTGCTGTTATTTTAGAGTTGTTCATGTTTTAAGCTTTTCTCTTCCTCCTTCTTATTTCAAGTCTTTATAATTTTAGTTTTCATGCAAGTCCTTGTAGTGTTCCTGTACTTCCTTTTTATAGCATTTGTAATCATAGTGGAAGCTTTTCTTATAATATCTGTGTGCCATGGTTGTGATACCTTTTCATTAAGAAATAAAATAGCTCGTTATTCTCTTTCACTTCTACTCTCTATCAGTTTTCATATTCTAAATATAATTTTCTTTTTATACACCATGAGTATCTAATCCTCCTTGACTCAATCTTGATGATCTGAGGTTTGAGGTTATTAAGTTATGATGCTGTAATTTTCTTTTCCTTTGAAAAGCTTAGACCTCGATTTATTCTTGATTTATCGTGTTTGGGGGTGTATCATCGATGTACATTTTCCATCTTTGTTTCCATTCTTAGCTAGCCGAGAGGCTCGTAGTTTGGAGTGAACATTATAGAATTAATAGATTTGCACGCACCCCTCGAGAGAGGCAGACATTAAATCTCCTGGATTGGAGTGACATCTAATAGCGGGGTTCATGGCGTAAAGCGAGTTTTAGGCCTCCAACTTGGGCGAGAGTTCGGTCGGACCTTCCTAAACTCAGGTGAGCACAACTTCAAGAGAAGCGTGTTCGTGCTTTAGGAACCTCCACGGTCAAGGTCCTTTTCTTTATTAAGTTAAAGTTTATTATAGCATTTTTTTAGTCAACTCTTGCTGAGGTGACTCTCGATCGAGTGCTTTTCTTTATCATTGTTTAACCTCTCATTTTCATAACTATTTGTGCTCTTTCTGTTTAAGTCGTATTGTTTCTCTTTATACAACTAATCTCTTCTTGTGATTTTGTTAACAAACCATAAAATAATCTTTTGATAAGATAATAGTCTTCGTGTAAGTAAAATTACTCAACGGTTCCTAGATTTAAATATGACACTTGTGTCCCCTAGCTACAGTTCGATAGGTACACTTGCCATATCTGGATTGCTAAATCGGTTTTTATTTTCTTCACGATTAGTAGACATCAAGTTTTTGGCGCCATTGTCGGGGATGACACTTTAGTTGATAATTTGAAATCACGAACCTGTTACTCTTATCATATATATATATATATATATATATATATCGTTCTTAATAGAAACCCACATCACAAGTTTCCTACACCAACAAATTCTCACAAAAAGGGCAAAGCGGCTTTAAGTGCCGCTACCTTGTCTAGTACCTTGCGAACCCTTTATTGGGTAGTCCTTGGGAAGTTTTGGAGCTAAAAAATCTTTAAAAAAAATCTATTTTTAAAACCCAATACTTTTCTCTTTCTTCTTCAAGTGCATGACCCGGGGAAGTCCGTCAGTTATTTTTGACTTGGACCAAGAAATTGTGCATACTCTTCGGAGAAGATCGTTATTTCAAGGCCCTACTCTCCAAATATCGTTTGAGCATTCCGAGTCATATTCTACCTTAAGAATGGAAATACCCAATGCAGAGGAAGTCTTGCAAAGACCCAACCAAGAGGAAGCCATGCAAAGGACTATGTCCCATTATGCAAGACCAAACCTGGAGGGTAAAGAATCTAGCATAGTTTGCCCCGCTATTGCTAACAATAACTTCGAACTAAAGCCTAGCATAATTCAAATGGTGCAGCTATATGTGCAATATGACGAACTTAAAGACGAAGATCCGAACGCGCATATAGCTAGCTTTCTTGAGATCTGTGACACCTTCAAAATTAATGGTATCACAAATGATATTATAAGGCTAAGACTCTTCCTTTTCTCCCTATAAATCAAAGCTAAGCAGTGGCCAAACACTCTACCAAAAAATAGTATCTCCACCTGGAATCAACTAACTGAAAAATTCCTGGCGAAGTATTTTCCGCCTGCTAAAACTACAAAACTTAGGAACGACATTTTGGCCTTTGGGCAAATAGATTCTGAAACATTAAATGAAACCTGGGAAAGGTTTAATGAACTTTTAAGACAATGCCCACATCACGCGCTGCCTGTATGGTTACAAGTGCAGATGTTTTATAACGGGCTAAATCAAAGCACAATGCAAATGATAGACGCAACTTCCGGTGGTACCTTAAACCACAAAACCCCAGAAGCAGCTCTTGAGCTCTTCGAGGACATGGCAATGAACACATATCAGTGGAATGTGCCTAGATCTCGCCCGAACAAACCTGCAGGTATCTATGAAGTGGACAATATCTCCCAGTTACCTCTACAAGTGGAAATTTTAAGCAAGAAGATAACGGAGATGATGGCTTCCTCCGCCCCTCAGATATGGGAATCTGCAACTCCCCCTCTCCCGAACAATTGGACTATATTAATAATATGTCTATAAGCACTCTGCATACTTTTCTGCTCCTAATTATCCTACTCCTGGTTTTCTTTCCCGAATAGCTATAATCTTGGTTTACGTAATCACCCGAACTTTTCATGGAGTAATCCCTCCAATGCAATACGTCCTCCACCACAAAATTATTTTTCTATCCCACCACCACCACCTACCCAAAATTTTCCAAAACCTCCATGTTTGGAGGAAAGGTTTGCTAAATACATGAATATAAATGACGCTACCATAAGAACCCTTGTCGGGACCGTTAAAAGTTTAGAAAATCAAGTAGGACAACTCGCAAAAATTATTTCTGACCGACCCGCCGGGTCTCTTCCTGCCAATACCGAGCCAAACCCAAGAGAGCAAGCGAAAGCTAAAACTCTTCGGAGTGGGAAGCAAAGTTCTGGCATGGTTTGCATATAGCCCGAGGCAAGCTCCGTCCCCATTTCAAAAATTCCACCCTCTGCTGAAGAAGTTATCACCTATGTTTTAGAAAAAGATCTCACTCCACCATCCATCTTTAAAAATAATCCAACCCCACCATACCCTTTTTAAATTAATAAACAACGTCAGGATGATCAGTACTCCCGCTTCCTAGAGATGTTCAAGCAAATCCACATAAATCTGCCTTTCCACGAAGCTATTTCCTAGATGCCGAAATACGCCAAGTATCTTATGGATCTCCTCACCAATAAGAAGAAGTTAGAGAACCTTTCTCACGTCACGCTAAACGTCGAGTGCTCTGTTATTTTGACGAATGATTTGCCGAAGAAGATCAGTGATCCTGGTATTTTTTCTATTCTGTGTGTCTTCGGTGACCTTTTTGTCAAGCATGCATTAGCCGACTTAGGTGCGAGAATAAACCTGATGCCCCTCTCATTGTTTATGAAGCTATGGATTGGTAGCCTCAACCCCACACGCATGAGTATCTAGCTCACTGATAGATCCGTCAAGTACCCGGTAGGAATAGTGGAGGATGTCTTAGTAAAAGTCGGCAAGTTCATCTTCCCGGTGGACTTTGTCATTTTGTACATCGAAGAAGACGTTAAGGTTCCCCTGATCCTTGGCCGACCCTTCCTTGCCACCTCCCAAGCCATCATTGATATAAGCAATGGTAAGCTCTTCCTCGAGTAGGCAATGATTAAGTAACTTTCTCTATAACCCCTTCAATGAAAAACACCCTAGCAAATGATGACTTCTTTTTTTCGTAGATGCCATAAGTGAAGAATCCTCTGATTGCCTCTCTGAATTTGAGAAAGAATTTTCTGATTTTTATTCCTCCTCTACTCTTCCAATGGAATCGCTGCAACAAGCCGCCATGGCCGTTAGCCCCAACCCTTTTAATTATCTGTTTAAAAAAGTATACCAAGATATAGTACTTGAAAAAGAAAGAATTTCTAAAACCACTTATGAAGAACCCCCTACCCTAGAACTTAAAGAACTTCCTGAACATCTCAAGTATGCTTTCTTAAAAGAAGATTGCAAGTTACCAGTTATACTTTCGGCCTACCTCACGGATGCGCAAAATGATAAACTTCTTTTAGCTTTACGTAAGCATCACTGAGCTATTGCCTGGCAAATTTCCGATATCAAGGGCATAAGCCCATCTTTCTGCACTCAAAAAATTTTAATGGAAGATAATTCGCGTAACTCCATACAACCTAAGCGACGTATAAACCCAAACATGAAAGAAGTAGTTAAGGGCGAGGTTATGAAATTATTAGACGCCGGAATTATCTACACGATATTAGATAGTAAGTGGGTTAGCCCTATTCATGTAGTACCAAAGAAGGGAGGGATAATGGTAGTTAGTAATGAGAATAACGAATTAATACCGACGCGGATGGAGACGGGGTGGCGCATGTGTATAGATTATCTTAAGTTAAATGACGCCACCCGCAAGGATCACTTCCCCTTGCCATTCATCGATCAGATTTTAGAACGATTATCCGACCATAGTTTTTATTGTTTTCTCGATGGCCTCTCAGGATATTTTCAAATCCCCATTTCTCCTGAGGACCAGGAGAAATCTACGTTTACTTGTCCCTTCGGTACGTTCGCCTACCGAAGAATGCCATTTGTATTGTGCAACGTGCCAGCTACATTTCAACGATGTATGCTTGCTATCTTTGACAAATACGTAAAAAGCATTATGGAGGTATTCATGGATGATTTTTTCGTGTTCGATGATGTATTTGATAGTTGTTTAGAAAACCTCGAAAAGTCTTAGAACGATGCGAAGAAACTAAACTTGCCCTAAACTGGGAAAAATGCCATTTTATGGTGAAGGAAGGATTAGTTTTGAGTAATAAAATTTCTACGAAAGAAATTGAGGTAGACATAGCCAAGATAAAAGTTATAGAAAAGCTGTCGCTGCCTACGAACATAAAAGCTATAAGAAGTTTCCTAGGGCACGCTGGTTTCTACCGTAATTTCATAAAGGACTTCTCCAAGATCACTAAACCCCTTACACATCTCTTAGAAAAAGACGCCGCATTCATTTTTGATGACTCTTGTCTTTCTGCCTTTGAATTAATTAAAGAAAAATTAATTAACGCACCCATTATGATAGCTCCGGTGTGGGACCTTCCTTTTGAGATAATGTGCGATGTGAGTAGTTTAGTGGTGGGAGCCGTATTAGGTCAACGTATATCTAAAAACTTCCACCCCATCTATTACGCTAGTAAAACGCTCGCATATGCACAAGAAAATTACAGCACGACCGAGAAGGAGCTCCTCATTGTAGTATTCGCTTTTGATAAATTCCGCCCCTACATTACACTTTCGAAAATTATTGTTTTTAGGGACCACTTGGCCCCCAAATATCTTCTTTCTAAAATGGATGCCAAGCCGCGCTTGATTCGCTGGGTCTTACACCTCTAGGAGTTTGAATTAGAGATCTGTGATAAGCGAGGAGCCGAGAACTTGGCCTCCGGCCATCTTTTCATATTGGATAATCCGTTTATTGAAAAATATGATGAAAAATCTTTTAACGATTATTTTCCCGATGAAAAGCTGCTTTCAATTAACAAATCAACTTCTCCTTGGTTCGCACACATCGCAAACTATTTAGTGGCTCGTGTGCTCCCAAAAGAGTTCTCCTCTCAGCAAAAGAAGAAATTCTTTTCTGAGTTGAAGAACAATTTTTGGGAAGACCCGCACCTTTTCAGAATCTGTGCGGACCAAGTAAAAAGGAGATGTGTTTCTTTAGAAGAAGATTTTGACATTTTAAAACACTTACATGAAGGGCCGATAGGTGGGCACTATCATGCAACTCACACTGCTGATAAAGTGCTAAGCATGGGTTTTTACTAGCCCATCATGTTTAAAGACGCGCAATCCTTTGTGAGTAGGTGTGATAGTTACCAACTGTCGTACAACATTTCCAATAAAAATGAAATGCCACAAAATTATTTCCTTGAGTGTGATGTTTTCGACCTCTAGGGAATTGATTTTGTTGGGCCTCTTCCTTCTAGCTTCGGGAATAAGTATAATTTAGTTGCCGTCGATTATGTTTCACATTGGGCCGAAGCCCAAGCTCTTCCTACGAACGACGCCCGAGTCGTAATTACTTTCTTAAAAAAATTATTTTCTCAATTCAGTATGCCACACGCCATCATTAGCGATAGGGGTTCCCATTTCTATAAAGCTTAGTTTTCTAAAATCCTTACTAAATACGGCATTACACATAAGCTTTCAACTGACTACCACCCCTAACTAACGGACAAGTCGAGGTATGAATAGAGAAATAAAAAGAATATTCGAAAAGACTGTTTCAACATCTAGAAAAGACTGGTCAACCAAATTAGGCGATGCCCTATGGGTCTACCGAACAACGTACAAAACCTCCCTCGGATGTACGCCGTATCGGTTGGTTTATAGAAAATCGTGACATTTACCTGTAGAATTCGAACACCGAGCTTTTTGGGCCATATGATTTTTAAACTTCGATCCCCACTCTGTCTCCAACTTTAGAAAATTTTAACTCAACGAACTCGACGAGTGGCGCTCTTACGCCTATGAAAATAAAAAATTTTATAAGGGAGCGAACGAAACTTTTTCATGACAAACACTTAAGGCACCCAAAAACCATTAAGCCGGGCGACCAAGTTCTTTTGTATAACTCTCGTTTATGTTTATTTCCGGGCAAGTTAAAATCACGTTGGTCTGGGCCCTTTACTGTTTCAGAAGTTTTTCCGTATGGAACTATTTCACACCCTGATAAGGGTAATTTCAAAGTAAATGGTCAGCCTCTTAAACTATATTTTTGTGGTGATGTCAGTCCTAACTGTGTTAACTCAATCCTCCATGATTTGATTTTCGAATAGTTTAAAACTTTGTTTTATTATTAGAACTTTGAGCATTATTATTTTGGACAAAATATTTTGGGACATCAATATTTTTTTGATGTATCGAGCTCAAACGACGCTTTAAACAAATGGCTCTCTTGGGAGGCAACCCAAGTTATTTTTCTGTTTTCTTTATTTTACACTTTTTTGGTTGCCCCGGATGACTATGATAAGCCAAAGCTTCTGCAATCACCCGCTCCAACGCTGTTGAATCTATCATAAAGTCCGAAGAAGATTTTGCTAGAAGTTCTAAAGCGCAAGCATGGGGGAGAAGCATCAATCAGCATTCGCGATGCATATATCTGGGGAAGTACCTATTTTTAAATTCCGTACTTTCATTTATATTTAATTTTCTCTCTCTCTCTCAAACCTCGTTTCTCAATTGAGGACAATGTCAATTTTAAGCTTGGGGGAGAATTTCGTCCTTCTTTTAGCTATTCGTGTATATATTTGTCTTTACTTTAATAGTTTAAGCAATAGTACCTCTCGCTTTTTGTTTTGTTTTTCCCAAAATCCCATACAAACAACTTAGCTAATTATAATATTTCTAATCATTTTTTTTATTTATGTTTCACACGTAAAATGTTGGTCATGCTGTGTTTCTAATTCACGGTAGCATGTTAATGTTAAAACGTTTTTTTAAAAACTTATTTTTTTATGGTTTCATCCTTTATTTTCTTTACTTTCTCGAAAATTCGTCATCCACTATTTTCCTTTTCATAATTTTTGTAATATCAACCTTTGATTAGCGTAGTAGATGTGAACGATCCAAGTCGCCTTTTATTTCTATTTTCAAGATAATATCATCAATCTTCTTTTGTTATCTAGGACTTGCTTTTTAAAATTTTTCAAATCTGTGCTTTAAAAGCATGAAAATGATTTAGGCCGTTTTTGTTTTCGTTTGAGGCTTCTTGCCAACCTAAATTTTTTTTACCCCTATTAAGCCACTTTTGAGCCTTTTTCTAATTTCAATTGATAGCTCCACTTATCATTTAATTCTCACCAAAGACAACTTTTCCAACCTATCTAATCGCGCTACACTTTTTTAGTTTCAATAAAAATTTTCATGATCATGATAGGTTGTCTTGTGATATTCTTGGAGAAAATTTTAAAAAAAGTATGCTTAAAAGAAGTGTTTGATTTTAATTGGCCAATTTTAAAATGAAAATAAAGTTATTATGTCCTTTATTTTGAAAAAAAAATGGAAAAGAAAGAAAAAAAAATATTTTGTTTATTATAAATTTTTTTTTGAAACTCTTTGTTTTGTTTTAGTGTGACTTTTAAAACCTCCTTGTTTATCTTTGAATTCCACTCCTAATCATAATCATAAACCAAACATTTCGGTCCTAATAAGTCCTTTTGATTCATGTTTTTGATTTCTTGTTTATTAGATAAGAAAAAAAAGGAAAAGTAGACTAGTAAAGTTTTTGATTTAAATTTAGATTTTTGTTATTTGATTGATATGGTTATAATATGTCCCTTGGATCTAGTAACAACTCAATGCATTTTTTTTGATTTTGTTGATTTGCTTAAAGAATTTTGTTGAAATTTTGGATGATTTATTTTCGTTAGTAAAGCTTATAAAAAATTGTAAACCATGTTTAAGTAATTGTTTTAGGTTTACGTTTCACGTTCTCCCTACTTAGAATTTTGCATGATACTTGTGTTGACATAATTAAAATTCTCCTGATTAGTCACCTGTTATTTTATCTAGTTTTTATATCTTTGCTTGGGGACAAGCAAAGCTTATGCTTGGGGGAATTTGATAGTTCGTTTTGTAGCCTAAACTATTATGGTATTTTCTAGTTTTAATTTACAAATCATGTCTTGTATGCTTATTTGTTGGCCTCTTTTTGTATATATTATTGTCACTAACATTTTTGCTTCTTTTTGCAGGTTTTTGCCAAGTTTTGTTGTTACACGCCGCTGGTCACGCCCCCCAGAGTGTGTACCTAGGGCGGGTAACCCAATAGAATGAAGCCACCGGTCCGAAGACAGAATCTGTCTCGGGCATGTCACATTCGACACGGGCGCGTATGTTGGGCGTGACCCACATGTCCACAAAATTCTACGCTGCCAGCGCCTTTCCATCCTTCACCAACAAGTCACAGGCGTGTCATCCTAGTCACGGACGTGTACTAAGGGAGTGACCTGCAAAATTCACAATTTCGGCGCCAACAACAACTTTGACTTATCCGCAGGCAGCCACCGTCGACACGCCCCCGACACCGGCGTGATAAGGGGGCATGTCATCCAAAGTTACGAGAAAAAGTAGTCAGTAGATGTTTCCTGCCAGAGTTATTACTACGATTTCGTACCTAATCCGACACGCCCCCGGCACGGGCGTGACAGGGCCGTGACTCGGTCGAAAAAATTTCTATAAATAGCGACCCCTCTCCTTGAGTCTGATATCCAGATTTTTGGGTGAGAGGTGCTGCTATTTTAGAGTTGTTCATGTTTTAAGCTTTTCTCTTCCTCCTTCTCATTTCAAGTCTGTATTATTTTAGTTTTCATGCAAGTCCTTGTAGTGTTCCTGTACTTCCTTTTTATAGCACTTGAAATCATCGTGGAAGCTTTTCTTATAATATCTGTGTGCCCTGGATGTGACACCTTTTCATTAAGAAATAAAATAGCTCGTTATTCTCTCTCACTTCTGCTCGCTATCAGTTTTCATATTCTAAATATAATTTTCTTTTTATACACCATGAGTAATTAATCCTCCTTGTACTCGATCTTGATGATCTGAGGTTTGAGTTGATTAAGTTATGAAGCTATAATTTTCTTTTCCTTTGAAAAGCTTAGACCTCGATTTATTCTTGATTTATCATGTTTGGGGGTGTATCATCGATGTAAAGTTTCCATCTTTGTTTCAACTCTTAGCTAGCCGAGAGGCTCGTAGTTTGGAGTGAACATTCAAGAATAAAGAGATTTGCACGCACCCCTCGATAGAGGTAGACGTTAAATCTCCTGGATTGGAGTGAAATCTAATAGCGGGGTTCACAACATAAAGTGAGTTTTAGGCCTCCGACTTGGGCGATAGTTCGGTCGGACCTTCCTAAACTCAGGTGAGCACAACTTCGAGAGAAGCGTGTTCATGCTTTAGGAACCTCCACGGTTAATGTCCTTTGCTTTATTAAGTTAAAGTTAATTATCACATTTTTTTAGTCAACTCTTGCTGTGGTGACTCTCGATCGAGTGCTTTTCTTTATCATTGTTTAACCTCTCATTTTCATAACTATTTGTGCTCTTTCTGTTTAAGTCGTATTGTTTTTCTTTATACAACTAATCTCTTCTTGTGATTTAGTTAACAAACTATAAAATAATCTTTCGATAAGATAATAGTCTTCGTGTGAGTAAAATTACTCAACGGTTCCCGGATTTAAATACGACACTTGTGTCCCCTAGCTACAGTTCGATAGGTACACTTGCCTTATCTTGATTGCTAGTTCAGTTTTTATTTTCTTCACGATTAGTAGATATCAGTCACGGGGATCACAATTTTGTAAATGTAAAACCATCTATTGTTAATTCTTGAAAAGAATTATATTTTTTGTATTATTTCTTCTACGATTCTGCTGTGAACGTAAATTTAATTTCTTGTGTGTGGTGTAGGATCAAGTTCGCAGAGGAAATGATTTCATAGACTTACCGTCGCGCGTTAACTACCTAATGCCCCGCGGTAGCCTCCAGAACTCGATTTACTAGGATGAAATATTTTAAATTCCTTTTAACGCATAAAACCTTATTCACCCCCCCCCCTTTTAAGGTTGGCCACTGGATCCAACAAGTGGTATCAGAGGGAGGTTACTTCACAAAGGCTTACAAAACCTAAATTAAGATGTCCAACTCTGTACATGCATTCAATGAGGGTCAAGGTGTGAGTATACCTCAACTATTCATGTGGAGTGACTATAGTCACTGGAATACTCGAATGAAAATATTTCTGATGACTCTTAACATGGACATATGAGCCATGATATAGACAAAGTACACTACACCCTCTGTCACGGTTGGGGATACTGTCGTAATAAAACCGCGTGATAAGTGGGATGACGCAGATAAGCTTAGATGTACGAATAATTCCAAGGCAATGAACTCATTATTTTGTGCCTTGGACAAGACTGAATTTAACAGGATATGTAACTGCGAGACTGCTTATAATATATGACGTCTTCATGAGCTTACTCACGAAGGTACTTTGCATATAAAGGAGTCGAACCTGTTCTGACTCGAATCAGAATATTAGCAGTTCCGGATGGAGATCGACGAGGATGTGGAGAACATGTACACGCGCTTTAACAAGATCGTCAACACATCAAGATCTCTCGGAAAGAACTTTCCAAATGTTGACTTAGTGAGGAAGATCCTGCAATCTTTACCTCCTCGCTTCAACCCGAAGGTGACAGTTATTACTGAGTCTCATCAGATCAGCACCTAAGAGATAGAGAGCCTCATCGGAAATCTGAAGACACATGAACTTGAATTGAAGATTCAAGCAGAGGAATATCCCAGGGATGTAAAGAAGAAGGGACTATCGCTGAAGGCTGCAAAGGAGAGAAAAGCTATTTAGGACTCTGAGGTGGAAGAGGAGGAGAGCCTCTATATCTGGGAGTTCAAGAAATTCTAGAGGAATCCCAAGAAGCGAGGACAATTTAAGAAATTCCTAAGGAGAGGAGCTGGAGATGGCAGAAGGTTGAATAAGCCATCGAATGAGACGGGAAGCGATGATGAGAAGTCTCAGCCAGAATACTATCACTATCACAAGCCAGGGAACCTAAAGTGAGAATGCCCAATACTCCAGAAGGTGGAAAAAGGAAAGGAAAACCAACACAAAGGGAAGAAGAAGGTGCTGAAGGCGCTCACATGGGATGAGGATTGATCTGAAGAGTCAAGCACCACAGACTCTAGAAATGAAGACGAGGATAATCTGTGCCTAATGGGAATGAATCAAAAAGATTATAACGTTCAGTCAAGTGTTTAAAGCGACACTGAGGTAACACCACCTACCTATACTGAACTTCTTGAGATTTATGAAAATTTAGTTGAAAAATTAGAAAGCATTATTTCTGAGAAAAAGTCCTTGAGAGACGAGAATGAGAAAATCAATAAGGACTTTGAAAAATTGAAAAGTTAGGTAATTAGAACTGGCAAAGAGAAGATAGAATGTCTTGAGTGCTCTCACTTGATGACAACGATCGAAGAACAAAAGGCAAGTGTCTCCAAGTCAATGGTGAGGATGAATAGTCTCATAAATGAAAAGAATGTCTTGAAGAAGAGACTTCCCTTGTCGCTTGCGAAGGTAGAGGAAGGAAATAAATAATTTGCCAATCAGTGTGCGATGCTTGTGACAGAAAACACCGCCCTAAAGGCGAAAATCCATGATATAAACTGAGCAATCCAAAAGTTTGGCATAAGCAAAAAGTCCTTAAATATGTTGTTGGGTGCATAGTGTCATGGATCACTGAAGTTTGGTCTGGGATATGTGAGTCCAACATCACCAGCGAGCGGAAATCACCACACTCTGAGCCCAAGTCAATTTTTAAGAAATCTAAAGATAAGGCTAAGAGATTTGGAGGGCTATCCCCATCCTCAAGCAAGAGCTCGAGCAAATCGATAAAGGAAACATCCACTACTTACATTATGTGTGCGAACTGTCATAAGTTTGGTCACACATTTTGCTCGTGTTTGAGGAAAGGTGCCAAAAAACAATTGCAAGGCTGGCTACAAAATTCTTCTACCTATCTTATGGGTGGGATAACTTGGGTAACCAGAACTTTACCCTCATCTTCTTTTTAGGTATGTTGGCAGGCTAAGGACACGAAGAATGTGTTGTACTTGGACACTAGTTGCTCCAAGAACATGACGGGAAATAAAGAAAAGTTCTTTAGCTTGGAGCAGAAGAAAGGTTGCATGGTGACCTTTGGGGACAACAACAAAGAATGTATTTTGGGAATCGGCACTATAGGTTACAAGGCATTTTTTATTTCTAATGTTCTGTTTATAGATGGACTTAAGCATAATCTTATTTCGATTAGACAATTGTGTGATAAAGGTAAAGATGTCATATTTGAGTCATCTACAAACACATGTAAAACTATTGATGCCCAAACTTCTATTGTATTGCTTGTAGCTCATAGAATTCATAACGTGTACACTGTTAGTTTTGATGACATTTCTTCATCTAATTTGAAATGCATTTTTACTAAGAATGAGGAATTAGATCTTTGGCATAGGAGACTAGGACATACTTATAGCAAGCTTATTATAAAACTATCGAGAAAGAAACTTGTTGGGGTCTTCCCACCTTAAGCGGTAGTTTAAATATCTTATGTGCTCCTTGTCAAAAATGCAAATTTGTTAAAACTTCTTTCAAGAGCAAATCTATAGTTTCCACGTCTAGACCACTCGAACTCATTCCCATGGATCTGTTTATACCCCTTAGTACGTGTAGTCTAGGTGGAAAACGATACACCTTTGTTATCATAGATGAGTTTTCACGCTATTGCTGGATGATCTTTCTAGCAAACAAATCTGACACCTTTAGAGAATTCTCAACTCTTTGCACGCATCCTCAAAATGAGAAAGAGCTAAAGATAAAATATATCAGATCAGATCATTGAGGAGAGTTTATGAATGAGGACTTCTCAAACCTGTGTGATTCCTTAGGAATTAAGCACAAATTCTCTTCCCCACGCACTCCTCAATAGAACGGGGTTGTAGAAAGAAAGAATCACAGTCTTCTAGAATTAGCCTGCACAATGCTCGCTGAGTTCGACTTACCACGATCTTTTTGGCAGAAGCGGTTAACACGGCGAGCTACATGATTAACCAAGTCATGCTTCACCCACTTTTAAAGCGAACTCTATAAGAGCTATATTTCGAAAGGAAACCCTCAGTATCGTACTTTAAGGTCTTTGGATGCTCGTGCTACATTCTTAACACTAAGGATCATCTAGGGAAATTTGACGAAAAATCTGATCTAGGTACCTTCTTTGGATACTCAAGCAAGAGTCGAGCCTATATCATCTACAATAAGAGGGCATTAGTGGTTGAAGAGTCGGCTCATGTGCATTTCGATGAGAATTCCCCAACTAACGAGCCGAAGTCGAATGAAGAGGAGGTTGAAGAAAGTGTGTCGATTGGGGATGAGGGTGATGAGAGAATCGTGGAAAGTGAAACTCAAACTTTTGAACAAGGTTATAGGGCTCCTAGTAACTTGATTTTTTCATAGCAACATCCCCATGATCTAGTCATAGGAGAGCAATATAAAGGACTTAAAACTTGGTCTGCACTCCATGAATCTTTCTCAAACTTGTGCTTTTTATCTGATATTGAACCCAATAATATTTCAGAAGCCTTAAATGATGAATCATGGTTCTTGGTTATGAATGAAGAGCTGAGCCAATTCGAGCAAAGTAAGGTATGGGTATTAGTGGAACATCCAGATAACCATCTTGTTAACCCCCAAAAATCGGCGACCCCTCCCAAGGTCTCTAGCTCGCAAGTCGCGGTCCACTCAAGGGAACCCCCCCGAGGATCGCGATCTGCCTCGGCTTTCCCTTTTTGGCCCAAGCGGTCTGGCCAGGCTAACCATGCAGCATTGCTTTCTTGCAGGAGGAAAACCTATATCAGTTCGCAGGTTCGATCTGCCGGTGCCGGCACCCGACCGAACCATCGCAAGGCTCGGCTCCCCTGTCCAGCCTGGCCCCAGGCTTCCGCCGTCAGGCCGCCCTTCCTAGGGGCGGCCTGGCCTCAGGCCGCCCTTCCTAGGCGCGGCCTGGCCTCAGGCCGCCCCCCTTAGGGGCGGCCTGGCCTCAGGCCGCCCCCCTTAGGGGCGGCCTGGCCTCAGGCCGCCCCCCTTAGGGGCGGCCTGGCCTCAGGCCGCCCTTCCTAGGGGCGGCCTGGCCTCAGGCCGCCCCCCTTAGGGGCGGCCTGGCCTCAGGCCGCCCCCCTTAGGGGCGGCCTGGCCTCAGGCCGCCCCCCTTAGGGGCGGCCTGGCCTCAGGCAGCCCCCCCTTAGGGGCGGCCTGGCCTCAGGCCGCCCTTCCTAGGGGCGGCCTGGCCTCAGGCCGCCCCCCTTAGGGGCGGCCTGGCCTCAGGCCGCCCATCCTAGGGGCGGCCTGGCCTCAGGCCGCCCCCCTTAGGGCGGCCTGGCCTCAGGCCGCCCCCTTAGGGGCGGCCTGGCCTCAGGCCGCCCCCCCCCCCCCCCTTAGGGGCGGCCTGGCCTCAGGCCGCCCCCCCTTAGGGGCGGCCTGGCCTCAGGCCGCCCCCCTTAGGGGCGGCCTAGCCTCAGGCCGCCCCCCTTAGGGGCGGCCTGGCCTCAGGCCGCCCCCCCTTAGGGGCGGCCTGGCCTCAGGCCGCCCTTCCTAGGGGCGGCCTGGCCTCAGGCCGCCCCCCCTTAGGGGCGGCCTGGCCTCAGGCCGCCCTTCCTAGGGGCGGCCTGGCCTCATGCCGCCCTTCTTAGGGGCGGCCTGGCCTCAGGACACCCCCCTTAGGGGCGGCCTGGCCTCAGGCCGCCCCCCCTTAGGGGCGGCCTGGCCTCAGGCCGCCCTTCCTAGGGGCGGCCTGGATTCAGGCCGCCTGCCCTCAGGAGGGGCCTGCTCCTCAGGCCTCCCCCTCTTCCTGCTCCTCAGGCCTCCCCCTCTTCCTGCTCTTCAGGTTGAAGTCCTCCGAGGTCGTCTCAGGTCGCCGAGGTCGTCAAGGATGACATCACTGGGCCCCGCTTCAAAGATTCTCCCCGGGCCTATAAATACCCCCCAAGACCTCTCATTCTGCATCGGCGGGAGTAGAACTGCCACCTTGATCAAAGGCTGCGGACTCAGTTTTCTCAGTCCGTCAAGGTTGATCAGGCAAGGTCTGCGGCCTCCAAATCTCCAGTCCGCCCAGGTCGTCAAGGGCCGTGGACTTGGTTTTTCTGCCAGCAGCAGCTTGCGCAGCCTCCGCAGCCTCTAATTTCCAGTTCTCCCAGGTTATCAAGGGCCGTGGACTTGGTTTTTCTGCCAGCAGCAGCAGCTTGCGCAGCCTCCGCAGCCTCTGATTTCCAGTTCTCCCAGGTCGTCAAAGCTGTGGACTTAGTTTTTTCTGCCCTCATCAGGCAGCTTCAGCGGCATCTTCAGCTTCAGTTCTCCAGTCCTCTGCAGCACCTTTTACTAAGTTTCTGGCATCTCCTTCCTCAGCCGCCAGCTTCCCCCATTGTACCCTCTACTGCTCTTATGTGTAATGGTGCAATAGCAAATTGTAACTCTTCTTGAATAAAGGAAAAGCCCGTCGCAAGAGTGGCATTCAAGCCGCGACGGGCGAAGTCTGCTGTTGCCGCTGCTAGCGGCCTCCTCTCTTCTTCTCTCCTCCCTCGGCATCAACCTGCAAAGCTAACCATTCAAGTAGCTGTCTGCTCGACAGTACCTGAGCAAGCTTCTCCTCCGCTCAAGCAAGCTTCCTCTCTATCCCCGCAACCCTTCTTCCTTCATCCTTAGCCTGTGAGATCGAACACCCGTTAACTGGTTGGAACCGCATTTCGCGGATCAACAGTTAACACGCGACCTTCAGATCTCGATTAGACAGTGAAAGCAGTGGTTACTCATGACAGACCATCAACCAACCGAGAGTCTTTCTCCAAGTCCCAGTGATGATTCTCTTTGGGAGGCCTTAGAGCAATCTCGCAGAGAAACTGCCCAACAGTTTCAAGCCATCAACCGTACTCTAGCAGCTCTCACTCAGCAATTGGTCGCTCAATCTTCAGCAGCGCCAGTTCCTCCAGTCAATCTAGCACCAACATCGGAGACTCCTCAAGTTTATCCACCGGCTCATCCGCCGGTCTACCCTCCTCTTTACACTCCAACTTTTCTGCAAGGACCTGCAGCTCCTTTGCGATCTCAAGATGATGAGTTTGCAGCTCGTCAAAACTTCTTCCGGGAGGCTGCCCGGGGAAGTCCAGCCAGATTTTTGAACTTTCAGGGAAGTCACCCCTCCTCTTCAGCTCCTGCCTTTGCTCCTCCCGCAGCAACCTTTTACTCCTATCCTCCTGCTCCTTTTGCAACTACTGCTCATGCTCCTTACTTTCCTTATGCAGTAGAACCAGAAGAGCCATCGCCGTTTACAGAGAGTGTTCGGTATGAACCAACTCCAGTCAACTTCCGAGAGCCGCGGTTGCCCATTTACACTGGGGAGACTGATCCTGTCAAGCATCTTCAAGCCTTTGAATCAGCCGTTGCTCTCAAGACCCTCTCAGATGCTACCAAGAGCAAGCTCCTCGTAACGACCTTTGATGGTCAAGTGAGAGACTGGTTCTATGGATTGCGACCTCAGTCAATCTCTTCCTTTATTGATTTGCGAAGGGAGTTCCTGCTCAGGTTTTCTACCTCTTCAAAGAGGAAGGGCGGTCCAGAAGCCCTCTTTGAGATCAGGCAGCGAGAGAATGAGACTTGGTCTCATTATGTGGATCGTTTTCAGAAAGAAATCTTGGACATTGAGATCGTTGATCAAGAAATGTACCGAGTGGCTCTCATCCACGGCCTGCGTGAAGGCCCTCTAAAGTTTGAAGCTAATGTCCGAGCACCGAGGACTTACCAAGAGTTGATTGGTTTAGCCAACTCATATATTCGCGGTGAAAAGAGCAACCCCAGCTTCGTCTCCAGGCTGGTATCAGAGAAAAATTCTTCTTCTTACAAGCAACCTCTGAGGTCTCCTCGGAAAGACTTTCCATCTCGCTCTAGGAAAGCAAGAAGATTTCAGCATCATCAACACCCCTTCCAAGGCCATGATCGTACCCAAGAGCGGCTGCTACCATTATCAACATCATCTCCGCTAACAGCTGCAGTTCATCAGCAGCAAGAAGGTGATCTGCCAGAATTTGAGCTAGATGAGGTCATGCAAGAAGTTAGCCAAATCATGAAGGATAAGGCATATCCCAAAAGGCCTTACCAGCCGGCAAATCAGAGATCAAGAAATTCAGACCTGTTCTGCGAATTCCACAGAGAGAAAGGTCATTTAACTGAAGATTGCAAGGCCCTTCGGCGATTGGTTGAAAGATTGCTCATCGAGGGCAAGATCAACGACCTGGTCAAGAAAATTGATTCTTCAAAACCTTCCACCTCCAAGGGCAAGGAGGTGGCTGAGGGTCAGCCGGAGTGCATAGAGATACATGACAAGGGCCGTCTGGGGTCCATTAATTTTGCAAGTGAGTGCATCGATGTCGTTGACGAAGGTCCCCTTGGAAGGCTATTTTGAAGCAAAGAGGACACAGTTCTTGTGTCATCAGCTATGACCAATCGCAGTTCCTCAAAGCCCCTCACGATCGTAACTGGTTACCTTTACTTTACTCTTCAAACATTTTACTTTTCAGCACTTCTAAGTGTTTCATTTTTTCATTCAATAAAGCTTACGTAAGAGATCTCATACTGACACAGTCCCCTTTTTGTGATGCTTCTTCACCATATTTTTCTCTTTGCCAAAGGGATCACTGAACCACCGAGATATCGCCAAGTCTTGCTCAGTGCCCCCTCGAGATTGTCCTCAGGCGTAAAACCACAATGACCACATATGATGAGGAGTTTTCTCATATGTGTAGTGGGGGCCGTTCAACTCTCGTGCGGAGGATGACGGGGCTTCGGATCCCGGCCGATGTCTAGCGCAGTGTGAGTGCTTAGGGGAGGCCTCCTGCGATAGTTCTATCGTGCTCCGCTAGGGATACGTTACAGTTACGATGATCTTTGCTTGACAAGCAATGGCGATCAAGTGTAGCCTTGTCTCCTCGATCATCTCACAACTGTGACGGCCGAACACTCTATGGTACTCTCGATCCGTGCCTCCGCGGGACTCACAACTCCGCTGATCAATCCGCAGACAAGCAATAGGCCACTTGGCGCAACTAGTCTAATTGATCAGCGATGCTTGTAACCCGAGGCAAGAGAGTAGTGCATCTGTCGATCCTTCTTAGGGTTTTTTCTTGTTTATTTGTGCCCTTCTAAAGGATGCGCGGCCAGCCCGCTTTGGTTAGGACTACACCCAGGATGACTTTGTCAAGTGATGCATAATTCCCACGGGGAACACCTGTGGCAGCATTCAACCTTTTAGTTCATCCTCGGGGGTAGCCTCTTTTCTCTCCTTTTTTACCTTCTTACAGGTTGAATCCAACCTATTCCAAGAATCTGAAACATCTTTCCTTGACTTATGATCATCCTATATACGCTACCTGCATAAGCTCTTACCAGATGATGGTCAACAAGTTCTCCTATCAGATGTTAATCACACATCATTTAAGGCATATGGATCTTCTTGATTAACAAGCCATGTCATCATGAATCTAATTTCGGATTTTCTTATCTCGCGGATCTGGATTTTTATGTTGACATTGTACCTTGATCACGCGAGACAGTCATCATCGCAGTTTGATCATTACTCAATCGATAGCAGAGTGTGTCAGGTATCTATTCTGTTATCTGATTATGTCTTATCATACCAACAGTTAACAGCCAACATTCGCAGGTTCCGCCCAGGTACTTGTGAACTTAGTTTTCTCTCCTATCATATCTGTTGCTTACTCTTCTTTTGCAGAGACCAGCAGATAGTAGCAAGTTCCCCTCAGGTACTTGCACCTTGCTCCCTTATCATATCTGTTGCTTACCTGTCTTTTACAGAGACCAGCAGATAGTAGCAAGTTCCCCCCAGGTACTTGCACCTTACTCTCCTGTCATATCTGCCTGCTTACTCTCCTTTTGCAGAGACTAGCAGATAATAGCAAGATCCTCTCAGGTACTTGCAGTTTATTTTCCTTTTTTCTATCTGCTCGCTCACCTTACTTTTGCAGAAGCTAGCAGATAGTAGCAAGTTCCTCTCAGGTACTTGCAGCTTATTTTCTTTTTTCTGCTCACTCACCCTACTTTGGCAGAGTTCAATAGAAGACGGTTATCCTCTTCCTCATTTACAAAAGCAACTCAGGTACACGCAAGATGTACCTCTTTGTGCCTGCAATAATTTTTTCTTCGCAGGCAAAAGATAGGCGCTGATAGATTTTTTCTGAGAAGGGACATCAGGTTCTATCTCTCCTGACCTCTAATTTTTTCTCTCCTTATTACTGAGGGGAGGATTACGATTTTTGTGGGTCTTCTACTTTTTCGAAGTTCCTTTCAGAACTTAAAAAAGTGCGGGGATTATGTTAACCCCCAAAAATCGGCAACCCCTCCCAAGGTCTCTAGCTCGCAAGTCGCGGTCCACTCAAGGGAACCCCCCTGAGGATCGCGATCTGCCTCAGCTTTCCCTTTTTGGCACAAGCGGTCTGGCCAGGCTAACCATGCAGCATTGCTTTCTTGCAGGAAGCAAACCTATATCAGTTCGCAGGTTCGATCTGCCGGTGCCGGCACCCGACCGAACCATCGCAAGGCTCGGCTCCCCTGTCCAGCCTGGCCCCAGGCTTCCGCCGTCAGGGCGCCCTTCCTAGGGGCGGCCTGGCCTCAGGCCGCCCTTCCTAGGGGCGGCCTGGCCTCAGGCCGCCCCCCTTAGGGGCGGCCTGGCCTCAGGCCGCCCCCCTTAGGGGCGGCCTGGCCTCAGGCCGCCCTTCCTAGGGGCGGCCTGGCCTCAGGCCGCCCCCTTAGGGGCGGCCTGGCCTCAGGCCGCCCCCCCCCCCCTTAGGGGCGGCCTGGCCTCAGGCCGCCCTTTATAGGGGCGGCCTGGACTCAGGCCGCCCCCTTAGGGGCGGCCTGGCCTCAGGCCGCCCTTCCTAGGGGCGGCCTGGCCTCAGGCCGCCCCCCTTAGGGGCTGCCTGGCCTCAGGCCGCCCCCCTTAGGGGCGGCCTGGCCTCAGGCCGCCCTTCCTAGGGGCGGCCTGGCCTCAGGCCGCGCCCCCTTAGGGGCGGCCTGGCCTCACGCCGCCCCCCCCCCTTAGGGGCGGCCTGGCCTCAGGCCGCCCCCCTTAGGGGCGGCCTGGCCTCAGGCCGCCCCCCCTTAGGGGCGGCCTGGCCTCAGGCCGCCCCCCCTTAGGGGCGGCCTGGCCTCAGGCCGCCCTTCCTAGGGGCGGCCTGGCTTCAGGCCGCCTGCCCTCAGGAGGGGCCTAGGCCTCCCCCTCTTCCTGCTCCTCAGGCCTCCCCCTCTTCCTGCTCTTCAGGTTGAAGTCCTCCGAGGTCGTCTCAGGTCGCCGAGGTCGTCAAGGATGACATCACTGGGCCCCGCTTCAAAGATTCTCCCTGGGCCTATAAATACCCCCCAAGACCTCTCATTCTGCATCGGCGGGAGGAGAACTGCCACCTTGATCAAAGGCTGCGGACTCAATTTTCTCAGTCCGTCAAGGTTGATCAGGCAAGGTCTGCGGCCTCCAAATCTCCAGTCCGCCCAGGTCGTCAAGGGCCGTGGACTTGGTTTTTTTGCCAGCAGCAGCAGCTTGCGCAGCCTCCGCAGCCTCTGATTTCCAGTTCTCCCAGGTCGTCAAGGGCCGTGGACTTGGTTTTTCTGCCAGCAGCAGCAGCTTGCGCAGCCTCCGCAGCCTCTGATTTCCAGTTCTCCCAGGTCTTCAAAGCTGTGGACTTAGTTTTTTCTGCCCTCATCAGGCAGCTTCAGCGGCATCTTCAGCTTCAGTTCTCCAGTCCTCTGCAGCTCCTTTTACTAAGTTTCTGGCATCTCCTTCCTCAGCCGCCAGCTTCCCCCATTGTACCCTCTACTGCTCTTATGTGTAATGGTGCAATAGCAAATTGTAACTCTTCTTGAATAAAGGAAAAGCCCGTCGCAAGAGTGGCATTCAAGCCGCGGCGGGCGAAGTCTGCTGTTGCCGCTGCTAGCGGCCTCCTCTCTTCTTCTCTCCTCCCTCGGCATCAACCTGCAAAGCTAACCATTCAAGTAGCTGTCTGCTCGACAGTACCTGAGCAAGCTTCTCCTCCGCTCAAGCAAGCTTCCTCTCTATCCCCGCAACCCTTCTTCCTTCATCCTTAGCCTGTGAGATCGAACACCCGTTAACTGGTTGGAACCGCATTTTGCGCATCAACACATCTGGTCATAAGCTTGAAATGGGTGTTCAAAAATAAACTTGGTGGTGAGTCTATGATAACTAGGAACAAAGCGAAGTTGGTGGCTCAAGGGTATTCTCAGATAGAGGGTTCTTATTTTGACGAATCATTTTCCCCATTTGCTCGTCTTGAGTCCATCCGTAAGGTTTTAGCGTTTGTTAGTTATAAGAAAATTAGATTATACCAAATGGACGTTAAGAGTGCCTTCCAAAATGGATATATTAAGGAAGAGGTATATGTCAAGCAACCACCCGGTTTCATGAATGTCTCTTACCCAAACCATGTATATAAGTTGGTTAAGGCCCTGTACAGATTGAAGCAAGCACCTCGTGCTTGGTACGATAGGCTCACTACTTTTCTCTTAAATCATGGCTTTAGGATGTGTAGTGTAGACACAACTCTATTTGTAAAGACCATGAGTTTTGATCTAATTATCCTACAAATCTATGTGGATGATATGATTTTTGGGACAACGAATGAAAAGATGTGTGAAGACATTGTCATGCTAATGAAATCTGAATTCAAAATGAGCCTAGTAGGAGAACTTACCTATTTACTAGGATTCCAGATTTCTCAGCGCCAAGACTTGATTTTTATAAGTCAATAAAAATATGTTAAAGATATGCTTGTGTGTTTTGGGAATGAGAATCTGAAGCAAGTCAAAACTCCTATAAGTGCTTCTCTTAAATTAGGAAAAGATAAAAGTGGCATTTCTGTCGATCAAACTTTGTTTAGAGGTATGATAGGATCAATATTATAATTGAGTGCCTCTAAGCCAGATATCACGTTTGCGGTAGGAATGTGTGCTAGGTACCAAGTCGACCCGAAAGAGTCTCACTTGAAAGCAGTAAAGCATATTTTTAGGTACCTTATAGGCACACAGAACCTTGGACTTTGGTACCCACATACCACCGATCTTACACTTCACGGTTACTCAGACTCATACTATGCTGGATGTTCACTTGATCGCACGAGCATAAGCTGTACATGCCATTTCCTAAGCCCAGCATTAGTCTCATGGTCAAGCCGCAAACAGAACTCAGTTTCCCTCTCCACTGCTGAGGCCAAGTATATTACCTTAGGAAGCTATTGCGCTCAAGCACTATGGATGTATCAAACATTAGAAGACTTTTGCCTCAAGTGTAGGAACATTATACTTAGGTGCGACAATAAGAATGCCATAGACTTGACATACAATACAATGCACCATTCTAGATCAAAATATATTAACGCGTGTCACCACTTCGTTCGTGATCATTTAAAAAAGGAGAACGTGAGTGTATGCTCCATTGGCACTGATGACCAACTAGCGGACATCTTCACTAATCCACTCCCAGATGCACGATTTTCTCTACTTCGACTCGAGGTCGGAGTTCTGGATCTCTCATCCTTGATATTTTTTTGTTCAGTTCTCATGGTTTGCATTTTTATCTATTTTTTTGGTGTTTTGTCTATGTGTGCATATCTGCTTATGAGTTGTGCATTTGAGTTTTTTCTTAAAAAACAACAAAAACAAAAAAATTGCAATTTCTTTCTCTGTCTCATGTGTTTTTTACTTTCGTTTAAAAAAAACAACAAAACTACAAAAAAAACTACTACTGTAGAACTATAATGTTATAAGCTCACATGACTACAACCAAGACAATAATGAGTATGTATAATGTTTGAATTTAGTCTCTTAATTTTTGTAAACATTATCCTCCTGGTTATAGTGGGCTAAATCTCTAAGTGCTTAGCTATTGAGTGCGACAATACATGTTAGTGTATGTTGACTATAACTCTAGGTATGTGTGAGGATTTAGATAGGGGAATGACTTGACACTATGCACTCATCCTAGATAGAGCACTCATGTACATAAAATAGCCTTACATGCTATAACTCGTGACATTGTATCTTAACTCGTTAGAGATACTTTGAATAATCAATGTCACAATCTATATGTGATTGTATAACGATTAAAAACTTTGGGCAAACTCTCTGGTGCAAAGCTCCTACGTATATAAGTTAATGTGTATCTATCTAGGTGGATAGATTTTGAATGGCATGGGGCTCCTTGAACTCAAAAATATATAAAAGTGATAGCTCAAAGCGAACTAAAAAGTAAATTATGCAAGCTATTAAATGTCTTGTTAAGGACCTCCCAAGCACTACTAATTCCTCCTGATAAGTCTTTATGAGCATTGTGAGGATGAGCACCTTGGTGCAAAGAGTCATTTCGATCTTGTGCATAGAAACAAACATAAGCTTAGTGCCCCTAGTTCAAATCTTGGTATGACATTGATTGTCATGTGATGTGATTCTTCACTCCATTTCTCCTGTGTTAGCATTCTCAAGAATCGAGATAAACATGTAAAATAAGATATTTCTACTGAGTTTTTTCTCTTTCGATGCTACACATACACATGTCATTGCTTTATATAACGCTTCCACGCATAAGAATTGGACTGAAACTCCACTATCTGTTTTTCGCACAATACGTACTAGCACACGATTTACACTCATGACAATTTAATAATGTGGTCAATGTGATTACATGTATAACTCTTATATAATTTTATTTCTACTTGTTGTGTGTTTAGTTCAATCTGTGTTGTCTAATTCACATAAACACTAAAGAATGATTTATCTATGCTCGTGTATTTGAGCTCTTTTGTATGACCCATATACTTCATAGTCTCTGATTTACATTTTTTGGGTCAACCCTATGTCTCTTAATGTTTGCTTTACCTTCTGTGTGCACTATTTGCATTCTATCTAAACATTCATCATATCTCCTATTTTTTCATCCTGCTGTATGGTAGGCCTTGCCCCCCTTTTGATATTATAAAAGGGGGAGAATAAGTTGTGTTATCGTGATCATGAGTATTTCATGAGTATGAGTCACGAGTTAGGAGAGGTCACATGTAGGGGGATCACGTTAACAATGTGTGCACATAAATAGGGGAGCATGTCCAACATGTATATAGGGGGAGCGTGCGTGTAGGGGAGCCATAGAGAACCTGCAATGGGATCGTTCGATTATCACTCTTATTTTCTATATGCACTCTATCTTATGTATTACTTATCATGAACGGGAATTGATATTATCAAAAGGGGGGGTTTGTTAGAACCGATGTTTCACATTCCCTGTGTTTGAGAATATCAAATCCCAGGTTGTATTTGATCATATCGTGTGTTGATAGAGTGTGCAGGTTGACAAATGCAAGAAAAGGAAAAAGGCTCTTATGGATGCTACCGCCAAGCACTATCACTTAACGCGTCGCGCTAGCCTCTCTATGAACTTCGAGACAGATTCGTCGAGACACTGGCCTACCTCCTAGCGATAGTCCTTCTGAAGGCGCTACCGCAATGAATTATTTGGACTTAGCGCTGGGGAAGAAATCAGCATTAGTCTTATAGCTCGGCGCTAGCCTTTTGACGAACATTGATCCAGATTCGTCGAGACACTGGCCTACCGCCTGACGCTAGTACTACCGCAAGCGCTAACACAATGAATTATTTGGACTTAGCGATCAGGAAGAAATCGGTGCTAGCCCTACCGCACCACGCTTGAGATCGGCGAATATCGACGCGCTGTTCTTGAATCATTACGTCCAACATTATTACGCGGCGGAAGCTATAACCGCGCGGCGCTAGCACAAATGAAACGATAAATATTTGCTTTTGAATATTTCTTTCTAGATTTGGAGGACAGCTGACACAACATGCGCGCGAACCTACCTCCGGGCACTAATATTACCGCCGGAGGTAGCCTATTTTCATGAAGATGTATAAAAGGCCGCCTTAGTTTTAGTGCCTAATGAGGATTCTGATTGAAGGACTAAAGAACGATGGGAGTATATGAATTCTACGGTTCGACAACCTTCTTATGGATAGTTCCAAAAGTCTTCATCGTAGAAGAAGAAAGTTGACTCCCTCCCATTAGCGAACGTATAACTCAAACGATCCAAGATCTATATTGACTACGAAGAATCGACTGGTAGAGAGCAAACGATGATCTCAAGCATCGCACGTAGATCGCTCAATAGAGAAGTCGTCAAGAGGGAGAACTTCATCCTTTAGATTGTCTTTAAACCGTGTGGAGAGAAAAATCGACCGGTAAGGGTCGTCGGAATCTGGTTAGGATTCCATGGTAAATCGTCCTAGGGATAGGGACGTCAATATCGGAGGATCTATCGGGGCTCTAAGACCCTTCCTTTTGAGGAGTTGAAGAGTCGGCTCAAAGAATTTTCTTGGAGGGAAAAGGAGAGAGCCAACTGGTCTGTGGAGCGGTTCGGTATAGAAAACAAAAGAGTTTTCATTTTCACCTCTTTCAATCCCCGGCGTCACGGGGATCATAATTTTGTATTTGTAAAACCATCTATTGTTAATTCTTATTTTGAAATATATTTTATGTATTATTGCTTCTATGATTCTGCTGTGAACGTTAGTTTAATTTCTTATGTGTGGTGTACGAGCAAATTCGCACAGGAAATGAGTTCATAGACTTACAGTCGCGTGTTAGCTACCTAATGCCCCGTTGTAGCCTCTAGAACTCGATTTCCTGGGACAAAATATTTTAATTTCCATTTAATGCATAAAACCTTATTCACCCCCTATAAGGTTGGCCACTAGATCCAATAGAGGCACCTCCCTAGAAGATCTTCAAGTGCATTGAAATTTTTTCAAATTCCTCAACGCTCCTACGTGCAAGTCATTTGGCTAGCCTTCCTCTATAATTCTTCTATGAGATACCCGCCAGCCCTTAGCATCCGGACAATGACTGTGAGCATTCCATTCCACCACATAAAACCAATATTAAGATTTGTGAGTGGTGGCCTGTCACCCTCCGAGTTAGTCTCATTCTCTCGCACTCCCAAGTCGTAATGAGGAGTGGTCTATCGCCCCTGATTCCTCCAAAGCTTTATAAATAGAATCAAATAGTGATGTTTGACCGACACCGAACTGGTCACATGGTTTTTACCAAATAATGTGTTTTCCACATTAAAAATCTACTCGTCCATTTCTCTATTTTCTCTTTGACTGATTGTAAACTCAACCGCTCCGTGTGCTAAGACGACCAAATTTAGTCTGGTCTACCGAGAGCCTTGAGTGACCCGCAACATGTTTTATAGAGTAAATTTGGATCTTGAAAAGATTTAAGTAACTTATTTTGCACAATTTCTCCTTTATCTTAAAGTAGCTTCAATGTTTTGTAGTATTTGCTAAAACACCTTTAGATTATTTAAATTATATTCACTTCCAACTTTTTGTACCATAGGAATATTCAAGCTACCATAGTTGTTGTCAAAAGATTTTATTTTATAATCTAGCATTTCTTTTAACCTTTAAACCTTAGCCATTACCCTTCCACTACCTAAAAAAAGAGCATTAAAAGATCATATGTCAAGGGAATAAGTGGTTCATTCCATAAACATATGCACTTAGTTTTATTAAATGATTATTTGTCATGAAGTAAGAGGATAAAATTCATTACATCTAAACATATATATTTTTGGTTTTATTTGATGATTGATTTCTAAAATATTATATGTCAATGAAATAAGATGTTCATTTCCTAAACATATACAAAAAAAATAAGTGGGGTGAGAGGATAAAATTCATCACATCTAATCAACAATCTTTTTATATGCCATGGTTAACCCCCTTAGCCAATTTAATTGATGCCTAGACATAAATTAAAATTTGCGAAGAACATATTTAGTGGGCTGTAATTTTTCATTACGTTTCTTTTAAAATTGAAGTTTTTATAATTCTAATATAAAATTTGTTTACGCATTTCTCCACTTTTGTTTGCTAGTTAATTATTTGAAGAAAACTTAGCTAAATATTTTCCTCTTTTCAAATCATTATCATATTTTAGCACTTATCACTTAAATTCTTAAATTTTATTTTTTAAGTTAATTTTGATTTAATTAAATTTTTTGTTTATTTAAAATTTTATAAATGTCTTATGAATATTTATCATAATTTTGATCTGGAAAAACAAAAACTTAAGTATGAGTGTATTTGATGAGTACTCAAATATATATATTATTATTATTAAATCTATTTTAATTTTAATATTAATTAGTAGTATTTGAACAAAATTCATTAGTAAATAACTTCTTTTTATATTTTCTTTGATAACTTAATTTTATTTTGTGTTTTGGATATTTTCTAACAAATTTTGAAAAAAAATGCATTATACCCTCAATCACGCTCGTGACTGAGGGCAAGTTAACTCATTCCATATTCCAGAGCTAGCAGCCGCCTTCTAAAGTAAATTACTAAAGAAAGTCTTAGATCACACAAGTGTCAATTCTTATATGCTTGGTGTTTGCCACATCATGATTTCATCATGTCTGCTGTCATTCCTGCAGTCATGCCACCAGTTTGAGTTTCTGGCTTACCAAATACACAAAAATTCACGCTCATGAACCTCCACTTACATGCATGTTCAACTAAATATATGTCATGTCGCCATCGTCCTATCGCCAGCAGTTAACGATAGCTGGCTTAAGATTTTATCTACAAATACCCAGCTTCTCATAAATTTAAGGTTAAGAATTTTTAGTTTTTGGGAGTGTATTTTAGCCTGTTGTGAAATTTTCATACTTTTTCTGCTCTTTATTTTTGATAATTTGTAATTTCATCGTATAGCCTAGTTGTAATCTTATTTATTAGAAATAAAATAACTTGTTGTTCTTACATTGTTCTTTTTTTCATCTTACTTTTCATTATTTTCTAGAGTGAGTGTGTGTGTTAGTTAGCTGTTTTTCTTATTCTTATTTAATTGCACTTTATATTACTATAGAGAGAGAGTTTGTGTGTTAGTTAATTTCTATACTTGTTCTTATTTACATGAAATTTACTTTTAGTAGAGAGTGTGTGTGTTCTAAGTTAGTTGTTTTACTTGCAATTAACTTTTTGTTGAGAGTGTGTGTGTGTTCTAACATAGCTTTTCTTATTTACTTGCACTTATTTATTATTATAGAGTGGGTGAGTGTGCTAACTAGTTTTATTCTCATCTTTATTATCTTTTTCTACTTATTTATTTCTGCTAATCACACACTTAATCCCTTATTTATTATCATGCACGTCTTTATTTCTAAGGTCATCCCCATCCAGATGAGTGACTAATTTTCTTATAGCACTTGATCTAGATGAACCTTGGGATGAAATAACATTTCATTAAATTAAAAATCTACCTTTCTCTATAAAAAATGCTTTATATTTACCCTAGATTTTTATTGAGTGATATCATGTAAATCAATATATGATTTTCATATTTGTTTTCATACACTAGCTAGATGGGAGGCTCTTATGTATGAATTATTCACTCATGGGTATGAGATTTGCAAGCAACCCTCAAGAGAGGATAACCTATGTCTCCCAGATTTGGTTAAAAAACAAATAGTGGGGTTCACAACATAAAGAAAATATTAGGGGTTTCAAATAAAGAACGAGATTTCGGTCGATCAAATTAATCTCAAGTGAGCGCATTCCTCGAGAGAGGCGCATTCACAATTTGGAAACCTCCATGATCAAGCATTTTATTAAACAAATATTAAGAGATTTACTGTTTTTAAAAAATATATTTTATCTCAAGGTAATTCAAAATCGAGTACTCGCCTTTTTATAATAATCAAAACCTTAGTTTTAAGTCACAATCAATCTTTAATTTACAAACAAATCTAGCGCTTTTTTCTCACAAGATAATAGTTGGTTCCTTAAAGTAAAAATAATCAACATGATAAAAAAATACGACATTGATATTTATAAATTTTTTATATGATAATCGATAAATATGTTTGTCTTTATCGAATATAAAATTGAATAAAACATCTAAAATCTAAAACGTTAAATTAATCACATTGAAACCCCATCAAATTTCCCCTCGTTTTTGAAGGTCGTGGCTTGCAAAAAGCATGGTCGAAATTTTTCTTGTCGTACATATTTTTGTTTGCTGGAAATTCAATATAGATTTGGCACGTGCATGATATGAATTGGCGTATCTGTTGAATACATGAACAGTTCATTGTTATATTTTGCATTCCTTTTTTCCTGCACTATAAATCATTGTATGTTTGAAGAACATTAATCAATAGAAATGCAATGTGTTGTTCTTCCACCGTGGTCTTCCCTTAAACATTTCCTCTTAAGATTTGCTTCACCTTTGTGAGCTGAGAGTGATTTTGTCTAACATTGGTATCAGAGCTACTTGATTTTGCATACCTGTTTCAAAAAATGAGTTCATCATGTACCAATCAATCACCAATGCCTCAGCCCTCTGCCCCTCTTTTCAATGGGAAATGTATGATCATTGGGCTATCAAAATGCAGACATTGTTTTACTCTCAAGAGTTGTGGGATGTCATCGAGAACGAGCCATGACCAAGAGCAGCAATAGGGAAAGAAAAAGAAGGAATTATAGCAGAAATACCCAGAGAGAAAATAAAGAAACAGTTCTTTGGCGCTGTTACTAATCCAAAAATCTGCCACCTCAGTCGTACTCCAAAGGATTATGGGAGAAAGGACTGCCAAAGATGCATGGGGATACTCTTAAAGAAGCATACCAAGGTGATAAGAAAGTAAACTCTATAAGGCGCCAAAATCTTAGGAGAACCTTTGACTCAACAAATATGAGATATGATGAATCAATTTTTGATTATCTTCCTAGAATTACAAATATCTCCAATCAGATATGTAACATTGGAGCTCCAATACCCGAAATTGAAATTGTGCTCAAAGTTTTGAGAAGTCTTCGAAGACCATATGAACACATTATGGTAGCTATAGAGGAAATCAACGATCTTGATGTGCTCTCTATTGGTGCCCTTATGGGGACAATTAAATCACATGAGGAGAGAATGAAGGGGTACTCTTATTGGGTCCTTTGATTTCAATGTCCCATATTTGAAAAAGTTCTATAGGATAATGGTATACACATGATTGTATCTAATGCATGTTATAAGTTATATGCATGCAAGTGGTTCCTTATTACTTTTATTAGAAAGGTTTTCCAAGTGACAATGAGAGGAGGACATAGGACAATATGTTGAGAAAGATGAAATTTGTATAAGTCTAGAAGCGTTGAGTGAAGGCAGTTCACTCAACCCCAGATGGGCTTAAGCGCTGGTTAAGGACTAGACAATCAAGTCTCATCATTGCTAAGGCAAAAATCTGGTTAAGTCCAAAAGAATTGAGTGAAGGTAGTTCACTCAACACCTAGAACCAGAAGAGTTGAGTAAAGCTCAAGCTGTCAAAGCTGCAGAGAATATGCTAAGAGATCTGGCTAAGTCCAAAAGCATTGAGTAAAGGAAGTTCACTCAATGCCATGCATAGAAAGCGTCGACAAAATGTTGTTCAGTCAGAGCATGCTGTATTATTTGATACATAATTCTATCTAAGGACAAAAGCATTAAGTGATGTCCACTCACTCAATACCGATTCAACAAAAAATCTATCTAAGGATAGAAGCATTGAGTGAAGCCCGTTCACTCAATGCCTCTTGACAAAATAGGCAAAGCCAGTAACCATTGAGTGAAGACAACTCACTCAATGCCTTCATATAGAGAAAACCAGCTAAGTCCAGATGCATTGAGTGATGAAGGCTCACTCAATGCCTATTCAGTTAGACTGCAAATGTTTATATTCATTGAGTGATGACTGGTCACTCAATGCCTGAAGATGCAAAAATCTGCCCAAGTTTTTTGGCATTGAGTGAGAAGGCTTCACTCAACGCCTATGCAAAATTATAAATTTGGCTAAGTCAACAGGTGCTATGTCATAATGACGTCAGCAAAAATTAAAATGTTACAGGAACTGAATAGTAGATGACAAAGGCGTGGCTTGCCTGTTGTACAACATTTAATGCTAAAGACAAGTTGTAGCTACCAACTCCTAGTGGTGTCACTGCTCAAAGAGCCATTGGACTGCGTAATAGAAAAGGAAGAGATAAAGGAAGAAGAAATTAACTTTTTGGATAATAAATTTTTTACATACAGAGCTTCATCTTCTTTCTCTCGACTCAGTTGCAGAGCTTGAAGAAGTTGTTCATTCTGTTGATTTAAAAGTACAAGAAAGTTAGTTATTAACTGACACAACTTCAACAATAATTTCAAAGATCTTTCTCTCTGAGGTAGAAGAAGGAACAAAGCAAGCCCTAACTGATGTGACTTCACAGCTCAAGAAAAACTAATCTTGAAGATCAATTCCTGGAGATGTGAAGAAGAAGGAATAAATCATTTCAGTTCAGGAAAAGGCAGACTCAGAGATTGTTTCTCCATAGTCATTCAACAACACCAACCATTCTTTCAATTGTAGGATCATTACTGATCTGACTGTAAGCGTGATCTATAAAGACTGGGTAGGAACTTTTTGTAGATCTGAGTTGTAGGGCCCTTGGGCCTGAGTTGTAGGATTCCAGTTGGGAATCTGAGGGGTAAGATCGTTGTGTGGATCTGAGGTGGGGCTTCCCACCAAGCCTGACTATAGCACATTGAGTTAAAGTCTGATATAGGGCATTTGTGCCTATATAGTCGGAGCAAATTTCTCAAACTGTAGGGCCTTGGGACTGAGTGTAGGACTTGAATGAGTCTGAGAAACCCTGAGGGGTTTGTGTTGTAAGCTCTTGGTGCCGAGTTGGAAAAGTTGGCGATGTCTAACAAACTGTTAGAAAGGTGGAAGGGACATTGGATGTACCCATAATCTAGGGAACCACTATAAATCATTTGTGTGATGTTTGTGTGTTCTTGAAAGCAAACCTAAACTAAGCAAAACTTATCAATATTAAAAGAATCACAAAAAAAAGAAAAATCTATTCACCCCCTCTAAGTGTTTAGCTACTCTTGAATCTAAAAACTTTCAACTCTCCTGCTTTGGATAACGCTTTCCCATCAAAGATGAGCTTTGGAAAGCATGCTCCTCATGACTAGCGCCACAAAAACTTCAACAAAGTAAACCATGCATCAGAAAAAGGTCAAATAGGGTGGCGGGGGGGGGGGGGGGGGGGGTACTTGGAATGCCTCATTTAAACCTTTTTCAAAACCAGGTGAGTGGCCAAATAATTCCTACAATCATCTCGTGTTTTGTGCAACATGTAAGAAAGCAAACCATCTAACGAAAAAATTCTATATCAAATGTAAACGATGTAAGAAACCGACTCATTTTCAATGTTATTGCTTGTTCAAAAATAATTAAGAAGCAAAGTTCCTGGAGCAGTCCAAAGAAGATGAAGAAAGACTTCTCCTTACCTATAACATTGAAGCTGTCAATTCTTCAAAACAAATGACTGAATAGTTCATTGACTCGGGATGTTCAAGCCATATGGCTAAGGGCAGAAATCTCTTTACCTCACTAGATGAAACATTCAAGTCAAAGGTTCTTCTAGGAAATGAAAAATAAAAACAAATTGAAGGAATGGGAACTGTGTCTGTTGTTGATGACGATGGACAGACAAAGCTTCCAACAGAGGTTTAATTTGTCCTGGTACTGGCTCATAACATGCTCAGTGTTGGGCAGCTTCTCACCAATGGCCTCATCATAACCTTTGACTCAAAGTCATACAAATGCTCAATCACTGACTCATCCATCAAGAAGGTTATCTCAACAGACATGAATAAAAATAGAATTTTTTTATTACAGCTAGGAGAACAAGTTCAGACTGCCCTCTCCTCATTCGGTTGCAGTACTAAATTTTGATCCGTCTGGCATCAATATTTGTGAATCAAAAGTATGAAACAATGAAGACTTTGTTCAAAGATAAGCTAGCAACATCAATTCCTTTTTTTCAAATCCGTCCTTGCCATTACAGCACATGTGCAAAAGAAAAATCTCAAAGGCAACATTTCCCAACATCTACTCATAGATCAAGTCAACCGCTAGAACTACTACATTGTGATCTTTGGGGACCGAAGACTACTCCAACGCAGGGATGAAAAAGGTATTTCTTCCTCCTAGTGGATACTCACACTTGGTATCTGTAGATTTATCTCCATCAATCAAAATCTGAAACTTTTAAATGCTTCACCGAATTTTAGAGATTAGTTGAGAAGAGATTTGAGAAGAATATCAAAATACTAAGGAGTGATAATGGGGGAGAATTCACTTCACATGCCTTTTAAAACTTCCTAAATCTCCATGACATTAAGAATGAACTTACTATTCCAGGAACCCTACAGTAAAACAGGGTTGTCAAACATAGAAACAGAACCATTATTGAAATGTTTCATTCAGAGCTACTCCACATGGGCTGCCAAAATATCAGTGGGGAGAAGCTGTCACAACCCACATTTACTCAACATTAAATAATATATCAGAGTGAGAGAAAATATGCGTCGTGTTGTCACACCGTGCAGGGAACAACTGCAGTCTCTCAGGTAAGAACCTACTCCTAATACTTTTCAAGAAATCCTCAAGTTTGTTATGATAAAAATATAGTTTGAGTTTAAGTTTTGATGGTTGTGTCCCTCGGCTCAGTGGATCAACTAGTCCACTGGTAGAATATATATATAAGCAACGGAAATACTTTATTTAGTTCATTTATTATCCTATATGAGCATAAAATTCCAATAGAAAAATTCATGATAAGCATACCTCTAAATTTATTATAAGTACTAAAAAAGCTTATACATTCTTTAAAATAGAGTGACATTTGGTTTAAAAGGATTTCATGAGTATGAGAAACGAATATTGATCTCTTTATACTTTGAAAATAACTAAGATGCAACCTAGCACAAATCATTTTCTGAGAGGAAGTTGGTAAGACAAACCAATAGTAATATAGCAGCTAGCAAATAGTCTAAAATCTATAATAACTCACTGTGAGCATCAACAACCTGACACGAACCCACAGAATAATATGCAGGCCTGAACCAAAGTAATAATAAAAAAACTACCTTACGAAGGTGAGGGAAGGAAAACCACTGCTACAAAATCCCATGCCTCGAAACACCAACTCTAGCTGCTTAGACCGCTACTACTCCGAGCCTGAGGAATTCAAAAGAAAGAATGCCTCAACAAGAATGGACAATTGACAAAAAAAGACCAAAAGTAAATAAACAAGAGAAGTCAAAGGGTTACCAACCGAAGATATAATATCTATCAAACCACGGTATCTAAATAATAAAATAGTATGCATTGAAGAGTTCAAAGAATTTTAATTATGTGAAGTTGCACCAAGTGTGCTTTAGAGCTATGCTTCATTAACATCTGCAAGAGTATGTATATGGACATATGTATATTTATAAAAATGAGACTGATCAGCTCAAACACGTGAATCATTAACACCGATAAAAATGGTATTGAGTTAGTGGCCACATTGTCCAACACAAACCATTAGACCAAACTTCTTGAAAAGGCACTGTGGTGGTGGCCACATTGTCCAACACAACCCAACAGCCCATAAGAAGAGAAGAAAACCCACCAGGTGTAATGATTCACAAACCGGCACTGAGGTGGTGGTCCTTTATCCACTTCCAACCATAGAAATAATCATACAATATACAAATAAATGATAAGAACTCCAGACTTAGCATCATATTTTCACAACAGCGCAAAAGGAAGAAAACCCAAAAGAATTTCCTAAGGTACACTCGAAAAAATAATGTTCACTCGACAAATTGGAAGGTCACTCGATGAAAAAGTTCTATGTACAGACAGATTCATTGAAAATACTCAACGAATTTGAAGGTTTCTAAACGAATTGACTTGACCTCACATCGATACTCGATGAATTTAACTTAACGGATTTGGAGACACTTGACAAATTGACTGAATTCACTCAACAGCAACTCTGAAATCACTCGACACCTTTTTGCTTCACTCAACACCAAGACTAGATTCCCTCGACGCTAAGACTAGATTCCCTCGACGGCAAGACTTGATTCACTCAGTGCCAAGGAGTCATTCGATGCCTTTCTGCTTCACTCGACTCCAAGAATGGGTTCACTCGATGCCAAGGCCTAACTCGACACCAAGACTGGATTCACTCGATGATAAGGCCTCACTCGATGCCTTTCTGCTTAGCTCGATGCCAAGACAACACTCGATGCACTCGACGCTAAGGAATAACTCGACGAACTCTACGCCAACGTATCACTCGACGCACACGATGCGCTCAACGCCAAGGCATCACTCGATGCACTCGATTCCAAGGAATCACTCGATGCACTCGACGCCAAGGCTCACTCGACGTACTCGACGCAAAGGTATCACTCGAAAAAAAAGTATGATCAGGACTTCAGTGGGTAGTGAGGAAATGACTTGGTTCCGAACTAACCTGGGTAAGGATTAACCTAATAAAATTCTCATAATACAACCAAGGTTTGACAATCATCAAGAAATAACTACAGAATATACATATTCCACATAATTTAGGAGGAGAAAGAATAGAACAACCTTCTAAACACTCCGCATCACAGATCGTTTGAAAAAGAAGGCGCGACAATGAAATCTGGAGAAATTGGGACAAAAAGAAAGTTTAGGGCCATACACCCCAATGCCAAAAGTCTATAAAACAAAAATACCAACCACCAATGTGTAGATCTTGATGAGAGCTTTTCAGATCTATTCACCGCTGAAGATTTTGTCCAGCGGAGCTCCTGAAACGACTATCGGAAGGTTCACAATGAAAAACTCGCAGCCTCTATCACGACCCTATCGATCAGACCCTTTTGGGAAAGAAGGATGAATATGGTTTTCTTTTCACAAGTGTATATATATATTATTAATATAATAACTAGAAAAACTCAAATGACGAGTGACCAAATCACCACGATTTTTGATGAAATTCACACCAAAGCAATATGTCAGTGCTATAAATCCAATGGCAATGTAGAAATTTGGATCAGAGAAACCAAACTCGAGTAAAAATTCCCCGAAGTTAAAATAACAATAATCCTTATAAAATTCACTAAGACTTCAAATTTGCCCGGATCGCCACAAAACTTTACAAGCACAAAAAAAATTAATTACATTAATTTTTCAAGTAAAAAACTCTAATTTTGATGAGTCTAAAAACTAGCTGACACGTCCTAATGAACAAAATCTTGCGACAAACGATCTGCTTTAGATCTCTATACACAATACTTCCAGATCTCTATACACAAACGATCTTGCGACAAACGATCAGTCAGTGTCCAACCCTTCCTGCAAACTTTGCCAGAAATGCGACAAACCTGGAGTCCTGATCAGACACAATACTTCCAGCTCTCCATACAATCTGATGACTTCATCCAAATCAACTCTGCTATCTTTTACATGGAATAACCAATCTTGAAGGGAATAAAGTGAGCACATTTCATCAATCTATCAAATATGACCCTGAAAGAATCATGCCCTTGGGGAGACCTCGGCAAACCAGTAATAATGTCCATAAAAATGCTCTCCCACTTCTAACTTTGAATAACCAAAGGCATAAGATTGCCACCAGGCCTTCTATGATCTGCCTTAACATGCTTGCAGGTGAAGCACTCAGACACAAACGTATCTATATCGTTCTTCATCCCATACCACCAAATGATCTGCTTCAGATCTCTATACATCTTTGTAGAGCTTGGGTGGTATGCAACACATGAACCATGCGCTTCCCTATACATCTTTGCTCGAATGTCCTCAACAACGATAATATAATACCCGTCGTGGTACTTCAAGGGACCTACATCATTAATCAAAAAGTCATGTAATTCTCCTTTTTCAGTTCAACTCTGGATATGATGTAAATGAGGATCGTCCTTTGAATGCAGCCTTATGAGCGTAATCCAGGAAGGCTCTACCACTTCCAAGCTACTCGGCAAAACGTTACTCCCAAGAGTTATGTTCATTAATAAGAACTCCTCCACCAAGGATTGTACAGAAAGGTTAAAGATTTGGGTGGTATTTCTCCTCAAGGCATTGGCTACCACGTTAGCTTTTCCCTTATGATAAAGGATATCAACATAATAATCCGTAATGTACTCCGGCCATCTGCGCTGGCACAAATTCGACTCCTTTTGAGTGAAGACATACTATAAGCTCTTATGGTCTGGTAAATCTTGCACGTCGCATTATACAACTAATGTATCCAAAGCTTCAGGGCATAGATTACTGCTAGAAACTCCAAATCATGCATAGAATAATTCTTTTCGTGAACCTTAGATTTCCTCAACCCATATGCAACTACTTTTCCTTCTTACATCAAGACGCAACCAAGCCGGACGTGCGATGTGTAACACCTCCATCCATCATATGAAATATAATAAAGGGTCCGGCCGGGGCCCTACGCCATATTCCATAGATAGTCGGCAGATTTACGCATTGAAACCATATTATCGTATACCCATCCTAACTCAGAGGTCATTCTAACGGAAGCAGTTTAAGTTTGTTGGAACCCTATTACTAATTTGGGCTAGGATTACTATTAGGATGTTTTGTTTGACCCATTTTGTATAGTCTAGGGTCATAGGTTATTTCCAGGGTTATTGCACCATCAAAAGAATTCCACCTGAAATGCAGTTAGTCGAATGTAGAATTCAGGTCGATGAAAGCTATGCGCAGTTCAACGATCGCTGAGCTTAGCTCGATGAACTCAAAGTTTTAACTTGGAGTTTAGCTCAATTAATTTTGAGCTCCGATCGACGAATCCGGATCTCTACATAGAAACTAAGCTAGATGAAAGTCAAGCTCAGCTCGACGAACTCTGAGCTCAGGTCGACAAATAAGCAAATTCTGTTCGACTAACTCCAGGCTCAGGTCAAAGAAATTCCTGCTGAGTTTGACTAATTCTCTGTAGTGTTTTTAGGAAGTTTTGCTTACAGAAGGCAGAACAAGTTTCAGGCTTAATTTCAGGCTGATTATATTCTGAAGGCAAAAAGATTTAAAGGCTTAATTACAGACAACTATGACTCTGATATTTAATGTCAAATATTCCAACAAATATAGCCGTTTAGAGGCAGCATTAAATATGGATTTATCACAGAGTTTAAGGTGGTCTATTTTCAAGGCAGTTACCATTCTCGAGAAATCGCTCAGGCGTTTCAGAATTGACTAATTCAAATGTTTGAATTCTTATCTACATCCTATATATATACAGAAGATTTCCGCCTCAAGGTTATTCACTTAGATATACTCACCAAGGTTACTCACTTCGAGATACTCACCAAGACATATAGACTTAGAGATACTGACGTAGAGATTTGCAGATCAACACATACTCTTATAGAATTAGATCTTCAATCTCTGTTTGTGCAAAGTCTTCATTTTCTCATATACATGAAGGCCTACACCTTGAAGAAAAGACTCCCTCTCCTGATCATAAACTATACTCAAATCAGGGGGAGCTTTTTGTTTCAACATCCACTACTCTTCTCATAGATTCTTGACAGAGAAGACACCATCATTCTTTTTGTTTATTTTCATAAACTGTGTACAGGGTTCTTAACTCCCTTAAAAAGTTACCCTTTTGGTTTATAAGTCTCCTGATTAAAATACTTAAGTTGGTTTTTGGGCACCTTATCAAAATCTCAAAGGGTTGCTAGATCTCCCTTAGAAAAATAGATCTTTTGGTGGTAGGGCACCTGAGCAAAAACTTTGTGTGGCAGGGCACCTGATCAAAAACCTGTAGTGGATTCCTACTAGTGCGGTAAAAGAGTGGATGTACTCAGATTTATTGGGGAACCACTATAAAATTTCTTGTGTCATCTATGATTGTTATTCTCTTTATTTTTGTGATGTGATTGTTTCTATATATATATATATATATATGTTACTAGTTTTAAAATTCTCTATAAAAATAAATCATGATTTTAAAATACCCTATTCACCCCCCCCCCCTCTAGTGTAAAGTAGATCTATCCCTCACTTTCAATTGGTATCAGAGGGTGGTTCTTTGGTTTCACAGGCTAACACCTGGACCATAAGATCTAATAGATTTTACTTTTACCTAGAAATCTATCATGGCACGGAATAAGGAATATTCAAGCACTAGACCTCGTGTTTGCAACCTAAATAAGTTTGCACTATGGAAGGCAAGGATTAGGCTGCATATGAACTCTATTGATGAACATATCTACAACTCTTTCTTGACAAGTCCACCTCTACTAGTGGAAACAACAAGTACAAGTGCTTTACCACCTCTAGAATGGACAGAAGCATATAAGAAATCAAATATTTTTGATGCCAAAGCTTTGAACATCTTAGCTCAAACAATGTAAGATGACATTTTCAAGAAGATTGCTGAGTACTCTTCAGCAAGGAACATTTGGAACTCCCTCAACATAATGTTTGTTGGATCTGCTGATGAGAGAAAGGATAGAAGATCCCACTTGATCTCTCAATATGAGAATTTCAAGAAGGGAGAATCTGAATCAATTACTGAGATATACACAAGAATTAGTCTCATTATCAATGAGTTGAAAACCCTAAAGAAGCACATTACATTGACATAAGTCAATGATAAGATCCTCATGTATTTCCCTAGCACATGGGATTCAAGGATCTGGCCAATCAAGGAAGCCAGAAGTTTAAATGAGATTACCATAGAGACCCTATTGGGCAGGCTCAAGTCTTATGAGCAGCTCATCAAAACCAGAGAAGCTGAATAGAAGTCTTCACCCCCAGTAAGGAAAGAGAAAAACACTACTCTTCAAGCAACAGAAAAGGAATAAAAATCTCTAGAGAATGAAGATCTTATAGGACTCTTGGATAAGAGATTCTACAAAATGGCAAGAAAAGAATTCAGGAGAAGATCTTCCAGAAATGATGACAAACTAATGTATGATAAAACTCCCACTAAAGAAATAGTTTGTTAGGGTTGTAAGAAACCAGGACATATCCTTCCAGAATGTCCTAAAAACAAGAAGAAAGACAAGATGAAGGAGAAAGACTATTAGAAGTACTCAAAAAAACCCTATTCCAGTAAATACAAAAAGACGGAGAGAGGCTTTATTACTGAGACTTGGAGTGAATCTGATTTAGAATCTTCATCTAGCTCAAGTGAAGATAAAGAAGAAGCAAAGGCTAAAGAAATCTATTTGATGGTAATCAATGCATCATGCAGCAATTTTGAGTCTGAGTCAGAATCTGAAGAAGATCAGGTAATATCTTCTTTTGATTTTACTTCATATCATTTTAAAATAGAATCTAAATTACTATGTAAATATTTAATAAAATCTGAGAATGAATTATAATATCTCAAGGGGAAACTAACTGAATTTGATAATCTTTCCTCAGAAAACCTTGAACTTAAAGAAAATTTAAAAATTTCTAATGAACAAATAGGTTCCTTAGAAAACAAGCTAAATGAGGCTAAAAGTTTGAAGAATCCATTAATGGGAGAAGCATCAAACTGATGGATATCACAAGCACAGTCAATGCCAGGCTCAATGGCAAACTAGGCTTAGGGGCTTCATCTAGTCAGCCTCATCTTATTCAGAAAAATATTTTATCAACCCCTATAAACTTCATATCAGGTAAAGGAAAAGAAGTTCTACAAATTACAGATAAAATTACTAATGTCTCACAAAAGAATAAGTCAAAGCAAAATATAAATTCATTGAAAAATCATGTTTAACAAAATTCGTCGAACCAAGATCGACGAAATCAGTATTTTTCGTCGAACGGCGATCGACGTACCAGAACCCAGAATTTGGGTATAATTACTCAACAGCTGGTGCTCGACAAAATCAATATGTTTCGTCGAATTGAGATTGACGAACGTGGAATGCATAAAATGAATACTATCATTCTAAGAACCGAGCTCGACGAAATCAGTATTATTCGTCGAACGAAGCTTGATGAAATAATTATAATTCGTTCAACCCTATTTCCTCAAACAGAAATTTTACTTATTTAACAATAATAAAAAAATGAAAAACCCCTTTACTCAGTGGATCATCCCTCCTAGGAGATATCATCCATTTAGTTATAAAGATCAATTAGAGTGTTCTTATATTTCCAATTATCATTATGAAAGAAAATTAGGACCCAAGGTAACCCGGGTCAAGAACATATAATTTATTTTTATGAAGATAGTGTTGCTCAAAACACATGATAGGAAGAAAATCTAATCTAATGGATTTTAAAGCAAAGCTTGGACCAAAGGTTATCTTTAGAGACTCCAACTATGGCCAGACAGAAGGCTATGGAAATTTCAAGGTTGGAGCAATTACTTTTAAGAACGTAGCCTATGTGAATGGTCTGAAGCATAACCACATCTCCATAAGTCAATTATGTGATCAAGGTTATCAGGTAACCTTTAATAAGTATTTATGTTCAATTACTTCTAGTTTTGATAAAATAGTTTTAACTGGAGTTAAACAAGGTAATATCTACTTAGTTAATTTTAACTCTACAAAATTGAAATCTGTTTATTTAATCAGTTTAGTAAGACCAGTGAAATAAGGCAAAGTTAAGACATGTAAACCTTAGGACTATTGTTAAACAATCTAAGGACAACCTTATTAGATGACTACCTTTTGGTTCTTATAAGAAGGAAGAACTCTACAGGGCTTGTCAATTAGGCAAGAAAACTAAAAATAGCTTTAAATCCATTTCTAAAAGTGATTTAACCAGGATTTTGTATTTGCTACATATGGACCTTTTTGGACCTATTGCAGTACAAAGTTTGGGAGGAAAGTCATATACCTTAGTTATTGTAGATGATTTCTCTAAATTCACTTGGGTATTCTTTCTGAGAAACAAGTTAGATAGCTTTAAAGTTTTTATAGATTTTGTTAAGAACATCAAGATTGAGTTCTCTACTAAGATTGCATTGAATAGAAGTGATCATGGCACTGAGTTTGAATCTCTTCTAATGCAAGAATTCTGTGAGAAGTAAGGTATTAGGCATTATTTTTCATGCTCCTAGAACTCCTCAACAAAATGTTAGTAGCTGAAAGGAAAAATAAAACCCTAATTGGATCTGCTGGTACATTACTTGCAGATGCTCACTTGCCCTATCCTTTTGGGCAAAGGCAGTAAACACAACAAAATATGTCCTTAACAAAAGTCTTATACATAAACTTAAGGGTAAGACTCCCTATGAATTATTTAAATCTAAGAAACCTAAAGTAAATTATTTTAAAGTCTTTGGTTCTAAGTGTTATATTCATAATAATGATAAGAAATACTTAAGAAAATTTGAAGCCAAAGCTGCAGAAGGAATTTTACTTTGATATTCTCATGTTAGCAAGGCTTATAGGGTTTATAACAAATCTACTCTTAAAATTGAAGAATCTGTACATGTAACTTTTGATGAGACTAATATATTTAACAAAAAGAGAAATGGCTCAACCATATAATCTTTAAAGGTAGCAAATCTGTCTGAGAAAATGGATGAATTAATCCTATCACAAGACGATACATTACATACTTCTCAACAGATTGCTGAAGACAGTGATTAAGAAAATCATGAGATTTATGCTGAAAATATTGTGGCAAATAAAATTCCAACAAAGGTATTTGCACCACAAATACATGAACAACCAACTCTACCTGTTGATCTTGTCATACTTAGGGATCACCCTAGATCTCAAGTGATTGGAGATATATCAGTTAGTATTCAAAAAAGGCATTAATTGAATCAAGATTAGATGCATGCCTGTTTATTTCTCAGATTGAACCTCAATCCATCAAATATGCAGAACAAGATCACCACTAGATCATTGCAATACAAAAGGAACTCAATCAATTTGAGAGATGTAGAGTTTGGTTCTTAGTTCCATGACCCATAGACTATCCATTCATTAGAACCAAGTGGGTCTTTAGGAATGAGATTGATGCTCAAGGTATTATTGTAAGCAAAAAGGCAAGATTGGTAGATCAAGGATATTCACAGGAGGAAGGTATAGACTAAGACAAGACATTTTCTCCTGTTGTAAGATTGGAGGCTATCAGGATCTTTCTTACATATGCAGCATTCAAGAAATTCACAGTATATCAGATGGATGTGAAGAGTGTCTTTCTAAATGGAGAGCTTAAAGAAGAAGTGTATGTTGAACAACCACCAGGTTTTATCTCTCCAAGTCACTCTTCATATGTTTTTAGACATAACAAAGCTATTTATGATCTTAAACAAGCTCCAAGTGCTTGGTATGAGACTCTGACTAATTTTCTTTTAGAAAATAAATTTAGTAGGGGCATTGTAATAAAACATTATTTGTTAGACATCATAAAAATAAAATTTTTCTAGTTCAAATATATGTAGATGATATAATATTTGGCTCTACTGATTCCAAAGGCATTCTAAGTTCGAAATGAGTAGCATGGGTGAACTATCCTACTTCCTTGGTTTACAAGTGAAATAATCTCCTGATGGTATTTTTATATCCTAATCTAAATATGCTAAAGAGCTAATTAAAAGATTTGGGATGTCAGATGCCTCAACTATGAAAACAACCATGCCCTCCAATGCTATTGTTGATAATGATGAACAAGGCAATCTTGTTGATTAGAAAATATATTGGACTATCATTGGGTCCTTATTATATTTAACAATTAGTAGACCAAACATAATGTTTGCTACCTGTATTTGTGATAGGTTTCAAGTAAATCCCAATGAGCCTAACTTAATTTTTGCTAAAAGGATCTTGAGATATATAAAGGGTTGCCCTAATCTAGGACTTTGGTATCCAATAGAGTCAGAATTGGAATTTACTAGATTCTCAGATGCTTCCCATATTGGATGCAGAGTTGACAGGAAAAGCACATCAGGAACTTGTCAGTTTCTTGGTGATAGGCTTGTGTCATGTTTTTGCAAGAAGTAAACCTCTATGTCTACCTCAACTGATTAAGATGAATATATGACAACTAGTAGTTGTTATTCATAGATCTTGTGGATTCAAAATCAATTACTGGGTTATGGATACAACTTAAATAATTCAACTATATTTTGTGATAATACCAGTGCAATTTCTATTGCACAATATCCAGTTCTGCATTGTAGGACTAAGCATAAAGAAAGAAGACATCATTTTCTTAAACATAATATAGAAAAAAATAAAATTAATCTTGTCTTCATTTCTATTGATTTACAAAGGGTAGATATTTTCACTAAACCCTTAGATGAAAAGAAATATATATTCTTCCTAAATTAGCTAGGCATGATAAATGGAGAATCCCTAATTAGACTTTTGTTTCTGAGATTGATGAATTGCACACCTTTTGTCGAATTGAGCTCGACGAACTGTGTTCTTTTCGTGAATCGTTCTTCGAACGGAGATCGACGAACTTTCCTTTAGAAAGTTTCTTCGAACGGAGAACGACGGATTAGTTTCATGTATTTTTCATCGAATAGAGCTCGACAAAATGTATTTCTTTCACAAAACTTTCGTCGACCAGAGATCGACGAAATGCATTTCTTTTGAGAATTTTTTGTCAAACAAGAGCTCAATGCTTTGTTTTTCGTCAGATAGAGTTCGCCGTTTCAACTTCTAAAAACTTATATTTAGGTTTTCATCGAACTCTGTCCCGCGCTTTCTCTTTTTTCCCTTGCACTTGATCTCTTTGTCTTGCAGGAAGATGGGGATTTCACAGGCAAACCTCTCGGTGATGAAGTTTGATGCTGGTTATGATATAGACATGGATTCCTTCCGCCATTCTTACCAAATATTCAAGGTTATTCTTAAATTGTTTGAGGATCAGACTCTGAAGAACTTCATGACCATATGGATAAAACTTAAGTTGCTGAAATCAAAGAATGGGTTCACACTGCAAGGTTTTCTGATCAGACAATAGTTACTAGATCAATCTCTGGAAATCAGGTTACTTTATCACCAAATTTTTTTCTAAAGTTTTTTACTTTGTTAATGGAGAAGATGAAATTGAAATATCTAGTATTGAATTTGATGAGATGCTAGATAGAATAGGACATAATCAGGGAAACCCTAATCACCTACTAAAAAAAAATTTTTCTGTTGAATATAAGTTTTTGGCCGATGTGGTCGGTAAAGTTTTGTTGGGAAAACATTTTGCACATGATTATTTCACCAGGCAACAATTTTTGTTGATGTGTGCCTTGGTTAATAAGAAATCTGTGAATTGGGGAACAATATTATTTGATTCAATTAAGAAGAAAATTAATATGAAGGATGTCTGTTATGGTAGGGTACTAGGAATTTTCTTACAGGCAAAGTGCCCTGAACTCCTGGTCTCACAGACCACCCATATTAATGCATCCAAAATGCTAACATATGCCTTGTTTGGAAGATGGGAGAGGGTTATCCCTAAGCCTTCAAGGGCTACCTCTTCTAGAACAACTTCTGAAGGCACAAGGGCTATAACAGCTACTCTCCCAACCCCAACAGAAGTTTCTGCTCCTCCTTCTTCTTCTCCTCTACCATCTCTATCTCATTCTCCTATTCAGTTAACAACTCCACATGATGACTCCCTCATTCCTCAGTCATCTATTCAGTCATCTATACCACCTATTACATCTGAAGATATACCATCCACTTCAATTCATCTAGAATCACCATTCATCAATCACCCTCATCTCCTCTAATTTCTAATCTACCTATTTTCAATCAACCTCCTATATATCCACCTCACTCATCTCCAATTCATGTATCTCCATCTCCATCTCACTCCCCTATATAGGAAGAAACTATTCTTGATGACACTCCTACTGTCATTCCTCACTCATCCATTCCAAAAACATTCTATCTCTACTCCAACTGCGCTAACAGCTTCATCCCTTCTACCATCATTCGTTCTACTTCCAATCAACATTCAACCTCTACTCAGAATACTAATGAGTTTATGTATGTGAATTTTTCTTCTATTTCTGCTAACATTCTTGAATTTATTACCCCCACACTGAAAAAGCTAATAAATGAAGCTATAACTCCTCTTGCTACTTTCATTTCTGCTCTCTCTTCTCAGCTGTCTTCTTCTTCCATTATCCCTTCTTCTGGGGGCATAGATTCAGGTATCCCTTGATCTAGGAAGGGGGACATGCTTTATGAAGAAGCTCCAAACAATTTTGTAGTTTCAGTCCCAATAGCATAAGCAGTTTTTGATTAAGATATAGAGATGATAAGTTCAGCAGCAGTAATAGAAGTAGAAGTTGTTACTGTTGGTGATGTATTTATTCATCCTACAGTTAACTTGCACTCTCTACTATCTGTTTTTGATACTCCGTATAGTTATTCTCCAATTTTTGAGCATTCTTCTTCTAAGGCTATAGTATGCTATACTGCCCAAGTTAATTCTTCACTTGTAGAACAGATAAGGAACAGTCTTATATATTTTTTTACCATTAATAATCTAGTTCTTGTGACTGAAGTAGCGTATAATATAATAGATATTATAAAGCAAGCCTGTTCCCCTCTAACTTCTGCATGGGATGAATCCGTAATTCCTAATTTAGATGATATTCTTTTTGAAGATATGGAAGAAGATGATGATAATGTACATATTCAAGTAGTAGATACAAGATATTGTAAATACATTGCCAGTAGCTTCAATTCCAGATCAATTAGAATTGCTTAAACACCTTGATGTTCTATATGATCAACCTGTAGAAGATTCTGATGATGATGATGAATCAGATGATTCAGATGACTCTAGTTCTAAGAAAAGAAAGTATAAGAAAAAGAAAGTTCTTGCAAAGGTTCTCCTTAACCTTCTTCTACTGCTGGCATTCCATCTACATCTTGCATGGATTAACTCTCACTCCAGACCTCACCCACTGGATGAGAAATTCTAAAAATAAATTGAAAAGGAGGAAGAAAATGAAGAAATATCAGTCACCTCCAAGGTCTAGCAGAGGACCTCCTCCTCCTCCTCCAGCAGCAAGTGCAACAGGAAACATTTCTCAAAGGTCTACTTCTTCTCATTATCAATCTAAACCTACTCAGAGAAGACATGATAGACCCTCAAGGTCTGATTCTCAAAGAAGTCAAAGCAGTAGTCAACAACAAATAGATCCAGAAAAGCCTCCTTCACCAATTTATGATCCAGAACTGGATCCAAACTTCAAAATAGCTAGATTTAATGAAGTTGTTGCTTTATCTATGATTAAAAAAGCTAAAGAAAGGACACCTCCCAGTTCTCCATTATGTCCTCTTACAGAAAGAAGGAACTTGATAAATACCAGGTAAAGAACGTATTTAATGTTGATCAATCAATGAGCTTATATTCAGAGGCAGTGGTGCCTAGGATTACTTCTTTGAAGATTATTGGCTCTCAATATTTGAAGATGAGCCAAAAGGAAGTTGTTGATCCTAATAGGAAGTGAATCTTCACCAAACCTTCTTCGGAATATTCCTCTAATGCTCCTAAGAAAGACAAGTGATTTCTGATTATATGTTCTTATAACTATGTTTATGTTTTTGTACTCTCAAAGAACTTTATTTTATATCTGCTGAAAGTTCTTCTGGTAGATATTTTATTCTTTGTGTTGTTTTTTCCTTGTAAATAGTATTCTCACAAAAAAGGGGAAGATTGTTGGAACCCTATTACTTATTTGGGCGAGGATTACTATTAGGATGTTTAGTTTGACCCAATTTGTATAGTCTAGGGTCATAGGTTTTTTTAGGGTTGTTGCTCCTTTAGAAGAATTCCAGCAGAAATGTAGTTAGCCGAATACAGAATTCAGGTCGACGAAAGCTTAGTGCAGTTCGACGATCACCGAGCTCAGCTCGACGAACTCAGAGTTATAACTTTGAGCTCCGATCGACGAACTTTGAGCTCCGATCGACGAACTCTGATCTCTACTCAGAAACTAAGCTCGACGAAAGTCAAGCTCAGCTCGACAAACTCTGACCTCAGGTCGACAAATAAGCAAATTTAGTTCGATGAACACAAGGAACAGGTCGACGAAATGCTTACTGAGTTCGACTAATTCTCTGAAGTGTTTTTAGGCAATTTTTTTATAGAAGGAAGAATAAGTTTCAAGCTTAAATTCAGGCTGATTATATTCTGTAGGCAGAAGTATTTAAAGGCTAATTACAGACAGCTATGACTCTGATATTAAATGCCAAATATTCTAACGAATATAGCCGTTTATAGGCAGCAATAAATATGGATTTATCATAGAGTTTAAGGCTGATCTATTTTCAAGGAAGTTTCCATTCTCGAGAAATCTCTTAGACGTTTCAAAATCGACTAATTTAAATGTTTGAATTCTTCCCTACATCCTATATATATTTACAGAAGATTGCTGCCTCATGGTTACTTATATATAGATACTCACAAAGGTTACTCAATTAAGGATAGTCACCAAGACATACAGACTTAGAGATACTGACTTTGAGAATTGCAGATCAATACATACTTTTTGGGTATTGTCTCCACAATAACCCAGATTTGCATGAAGTCACCCTTTGCACTAAGTTTAATTAAGGTGTATTAGACATGTGTACTCTAGTTGTGTGTTTGCAGATTCTCAGTTCTAAGTGTAGATCAATGTCAGTCTACATTGGGTCAGGAACACATGACCACTTAGTGTAATCCCTAATTGGGTGATCCAAAGTGTTGACTCATGTGTAGCCTCTCAATTAGGATACACTTCATATTCAAACTTTGGAACACAAGATGGAGACAAGACCAGAAGGAGATCTTTCATGGAATTCTTAAGAAATTTTTTCTAAGTCCATCTCTCGAGAAGTTCCTTCAAAGTTATCGAGAAGTAGTACATAGTTCTCGAGAGGCTCAGACTTTACTTCTCGAGAAGTCAGAACAGCTAGAATTCCTCTAAGTAGAAATTTTCGAGAGGTTAACAAAGTTCTCGAGAACTACTATAGAAGTTCTCGAGAAGTACTCCTTAGCTCTCGAAAAGTTCTGCCCTCTTCAGGAATTGGAATCTAGCTAAGTTCTCGAGAACTAGACTAGAAGTTCTCGAGAAGTCGATAGAGTTCTCGAGAACTGCTTAACAAAGTTCTCGAGAAGTTTTCAGTTCAGAATTTTTCTTTAGCAATTGACTCTAAGTAAAGTTCTCGAAAAGTTCTGACTAAGTTCTCGAGAAGTGCTAACCAAGTTTTCGGGATGTTTCCTTTAAGCTCTCGAAAATTTCTGTTAAGTTCTCAAGAAGTTCTATATCAGTTTTCGAGTAAGTGTTTTAGTTCTCGAAAAGTGAGCATAATTCTCGTGAACTATAATTCCAAGTTCTCGAGAAGTCTAAGGCCATTTCCAGAAGTTCAGTGATCGAGATCCTGCCATAGTTTTCAAAAGGTCAGTACATTGTTCTTGAGAACTATTTCGACCTCTCGAGAACTAAGTACTTCATTATTCCTAAAAATTCTCTAAGTCCAGTTTTGATGGAGATTTCGAATTAATCTTTTCTGATTGGTCCACGTGTCATCTTCAATTAAGATTATGACCGTTGGAGATCACCTATATATAGGTCCTTTTAGATTTGACTAATTACACAAGTTATTACAGAGAAAATACGATAATCTCGTCCGTCCTTGTTAAGAAAGAATTCCTGAAAACCTAATCTCTCGATCATCCGGCCGCCGCCGCATTTAGCGTTTTCTGGAAGAAAGCTTTGGATCGACGTTCTCTCAAGCGCTGCTACCAAGATTGATCCAAGATCAAGAACAATCATCCGATCCGATCGTACTTCAATGACTTCTGGATTTCTCATTGATCGTGGTGATTTCAGATCTAAGTTTCTTGGAAACAGTCCAGCCTTCTTCTATCTTTCCTGATCAAGCATAAAGTTCTCAACGAAGAAGACGAAGACCAAGATCTAGATCGGTGTTATTTTTGTTTGTAACTTTTATTCAAACAACTTTCTTTGTAGGATATTTATCTCCGAGTGGTAGGAATTTTTATCTTCTGAGTGTAGATCCCTTGTGGATCGAGTTTGTAGGAACGTTGTTCTGAGGCGTAGGATTGGTTTGCAATCCGAGATAGTGGAGTAGCCGGATCTAGTGATTTGCTAGAACGGTGAGGTAAAGTGGATGCACCCAAGGACGGGGAACCACTATAAATCTTTTGTGTCCTTCTGTGATTGCTTTATTGCGTGCGCTAGATCTCTAAATTTTTATTCCGCAAACAAATGCACGATTCACCAATTCACCCCCTCTAGGTGATTTAGGTCAACAACTTTCCACTTTCAATTGGTATCAAAGCGAGGTTGATCGTTTAAAAGGTTAACACCTTAATCAAGTTCTTGTTTGTGAAAGTTGTTACTCAACCTAGCAATGGACAAAGTCAAAGATTTCGCCAAGCTTCCCCTGTGCACAAAGAACAATTTTCCCATGTGGAAAGAAAGAATTAAATTCTTCATGGAAGCTTTTGACCCACGGATCTTCATGATTGTTGAAAAGGTCCCCATATTCCTATGACCGTCTCCACCATAGATCAAACCAAAAAGGTTCCCAAGAAATTGATTGATCTGGACAAGGACGAGATATCACTTGTCTCTTTGGACAAAAAGGCTAAAGACATTATAGCAAGTGCAGTCGATGACTCAATGTTGCAAAACTTGATTCACTGCCAATCGGCTAAAGAGATGTGGCAATCTCTAGTTACTCTTATGGAAGGCACTGAAGAAGTGAGGGATGATCGAAGGTCCCTTCTGAACCAGAAATATGAAGCCTTCAGACAAGGACCAAAGGAGACCATTGCTGACACCTTTAAAAATTTCTTCAAGATAGTGAATGGCTTAAGAGTGTATGGCAGAGTCTTCACAAATGGAGAGCTGAACGATAAATTTCTGAGATCTCTCACCAAGGAATGGGATAACAAAGTCTGTGCCATTCGGGAGTTTGGGAGACTAGCAGAGACAGATCCACAAAATTCTTTTGGGAAGCTGATGTCCTATGAACTGCAAATAAACTCCAGGAAAGCTGAAGAAGAGAAAAGTCACATCTCGTTGAAAGAGAAGCTACTGCATTAAAGGCTGACAGTTCAAGTAAGGTCAAAGCTACCCAACCAGCACCAGCTCAAGAAGTCAGTGAAGAATAAAGCTCCGAGCCAAGCTCCCAGGATCAGAACTATTTGATGGAGTGTTCTCATTACTTTCACGACAGTTCAAGGAATTCTTGAACAAGAAGAAGCAATGGAGAGGCAAGGATGTCTCATACCGAAGATCACGACACGACAATGATCAAAGAAAGAAAGGCTCGGGTAGCCATGACAGGTATAATTCTAAACAGAACAAATAGATTTCTACTGACATCGTTTGCTACTGTTGTAACAAGCCAGGTCACGTCATAGCTGACTGCCCCCACAAAAAGAAGGAAGGTGGCAGAAGAGAGGAAAAGAAATCCTCATACCATAAGAAGAGAACTGAGAAGAGCCTGGTGGCCAAGAAGGGAAAAACTCTCAGTGACTCTGACTCATCTGAGTCATGTGAAGAAGAGGAAGTCTATTTTGGCCTCATGGCCCAATCAGATGATGAACAAGAGCCCCAGTTTACTTGGGAGGTAAATTATCATACTCCTCTCTCTGAATCTTAAAGTTCGAAACATGAACATGAGGACATCTCTTCTGACGATGAGTCTGAACTTATGGCCCAGTACAAGGAGTTAATCATAACTTACGACAAGTGTCGTCGAGTTGTGAAAACTCAGGCCAAAGAGATTAATTCTCTAAAAGCTTCTGAGAGCAGTCTGAGAGAAGAAGTCGCTAAGACTAACACTCTTCAGGAGAACTTTAATCTTGATATTGAGGAATACAATCAGGCTCTCAAGCACCTCGACTTTAAAGAGGAAATCATATAAGAGTTGGAAAAACAACTCGAGGCTGAGAAGAAACTTGTTGAAAGTTTCTCTAAGCCTAAGACAGTTCTTCCACTCGTTGCTGAATTCTCAGCTAAGGCCAAAGGAGCTGGACTAGGCCATGTTGGCGCTCCTAGTAAATCTTCTAGGAGAAATAAGGCCAAAAGAAAGAATAAGAATGCAAAGAAGGCCTTAGCCAAGGAAAAAGGGAAAGCTCCTTTTGAGCCTGTATCGTTCAAAAAAGTTATCTTTCCTACGAACGAATTCGACTATGAGTCCACTTATGGACACTTCTCTAGGCCGATCCCGGAGAAGCCCAAGTCAAGGTACCAAGGTTGGACCCGCCCCCGTAACTTTGGCGAAAGTGTCTTTAAGGCACCTTATGAAGAAGTGATTCTTCAGGGCTATGGTCCCTATGTTCATGGTCACAACTTCCAGAAACCACCAAAAGTAAAACCTGTTGTGGAAAAGCCTATGAAGGAGAAGACTTCATGTAGCTGCCATCATCATGAAGCTTCTTCCTCCAACAATGCTACCCCAGCTGGACCTCCACCCAAGAAGGTCAAGCAGGAGTTTTGAAGGCAAAGATACAATAGATTTGACTGTTGGTGATGTGGTAGAGTTGGTCACTTTGACATAGATTGTTGGTTTAATCCTAGAAATGCTGCAACTCCTCAAGTTGGCAACATGAGAATGACTGCTCATGAGGCTAATACTCGTAGGGGGAGCAATCTAACCTGAGACCAAGGACACAAATATGTTTGGGTTCCTAAGGCTAAGTGAATATAATTGCAGGTATGTCCAAAGACCACTAAAATGCCAATCTGGTACTTGGACAGTGGATGCTCTCGGCATATGACCGGGACGAGGAGCCTACTTCAGAAATTTTCACCGATGTTGAACGGACCAAAGGTCATCTTTGGAGGTTCAGATAGTGGAATTACCAAAGGCTACGGTATGATTACTAATGGTAGCGTATCCTTTTTCGATGTAGCCTATGTTGAAGGATTGGAACACAATCTCATCAGCATAAGCCAACTATGCGACAAAAGATACGTAGTTGAATTCCACGCTGACAAGTGCTTGATAAAATCTGTTGACAATATGGAAACAATTCTATCAGGCACTCGAAGCAGGAATGTGTTTTGCTTAAATTTTATTTGTATAGATTCTTTCACACCAGTGTGTCTTTTGGCTAAAGATAGTGCGTCTCTTGTTGACCAATGGCACAAGAGAATAGCACATATTAATTTTAAAACTATTAATAAATTATTCTCCAAGAACTTAGTGCGTGATACCCCGAATGTCAAGCATGTCAAAGAGAGACCTTGTCATGCATGCGTAAAAGGCAAGCAAACAAGGGCTACCTTCAAAAGCATTATAGGCAAAAACTCTAACAGGTGTTTACACCTGCTACATATGGACTTGTTCGGTCCACTACAAGTTAGAAGCTTAGGAGGTAAGGATTATACGTTAGTTATTGTTGATGAATACTCGCATTTTGCGTGGGTGTTCTTTCTGAAAAACAAGTCAGATACCTTCGATATCTTTACTAATTTTGTCAGGCAAATCCAGAATGAATACAACTGTTCCGTAGTCAAAATTAGAAGTAACAATGGAACGGAGTTCAAATCTGGAGCCATGATAGAATACTGTGAAAGCCTAGGTATCTTTCATGAGTTTTCCTCTCCCCGTACTCCACAGCAAAATAAAGTAGCTGAGAGAAGGAACAGAACACTCATAGAGGCCTGCAGGACCATGCTAAGTGATGCTTCACTACCATAGTACTTCTGGACTGAAGCGGTCAATACTGCATTCCACGTGCAAAACCGAGCCCTCATAAACAAGAACCATGATAAGACACCTTATGAACTTCTAAAAGGCAGGAAACAAACAGTTTTATATTTTAGAATTTTTGGCTGTAAATACTTCGTGCTTAACAACGACAAGTATTATACTACCAAGTTCAGTGAGAATAGTTTTGATGGTATTTTTGTAGGATATAGCAGCCATAGTAAGGAATATAGGATTTTTAATAGAAAAACCCTTCTCGTTGAAGAATCAATACATGTTGTATTTGATGAGACGAGCTTGCTGCAAAGCGAATCGTCTAGTGTGCGTGTTGAAGCTGCAGGTACAAGAATTAAGGAAATCAACTTAGATGAACCCACCAAAGATAGAAATGAACAGTTCATCGAGATCACCTCTCCAAACCCCATTGAAGAGGCAGCTGATAAAGATGAGGAGATTGTCCAAGATGATGAAGTCACACCAATGGCTGAAGAACTTCAAGATACTAGAGAACCTGAGCTTAAACACCTAAAGGATCATACTATGTACCAAATCATAGGAGACCCCCGAGTCAGTGTCAGAACTCGTCGAAGTACAGCTAACGAGAATCTTTATCTAAGCTTCCTCTCGCAGGTTGAACCAAAGATGTTTGAAGAAGCAAACGTAGATGTATCATGGATCTTTGCCATGGATGAAGAGCTAAGTCAGTTCAAACGTTGCAAAATTTTTACACTTGTTCCTAGACCCAAAGATAAAAACTTCATCGGAACAAAATGGGTCTATAGGAACAAGATGGACGAGGATGGAACGATCATAAAGAACAAGGCCAGACTCGTTGCTAAAGGATATCGTCAAGAAGAAGGGATCGATTTTGACCAGACCTATGCTCCAGTGGCAAGGCTGGAGGCCATCAGACTGTTTCTAGCATACACTTAACTGAAGGGCTTCACCGTCTACCAAATGGACGTGAAGTCCGCCTTCCTGAATGGTAACATAAAGGAAGAAGTGTGTGTGGAACAACCCCCAGGTTTCGTTGATTCTAACCATCCTGATTATGTTTATTTATTATCGAAGGAACTGTACGGTTTGAAACAAGCCCCTCGGGCATGGTACGAAATGATGTCTAGCTTTCTCCTCGAGAATAAATTCATGAGGGGAAAGATAGACAAGACATTGTTTCTCAGGGAAATTAAAGGCAAGATTTTGCTAGTGCAAATCTATGTCGATGACATCATATTTGGCTTTACTGACGACAACCTCTACAAAAACTTTTCTAAACTTATGCAAGGGAAGTTCGAAATGAGCAGTATGAGAGAGCTGATGTATTTCTTAGGACTTCAGGTGAAACAATCTGAAGATGGGATCTTCATCTCTCAGACCAAGTTCACCAAGGAGTTACTTAAGAAATTCAGAATGGAGAGTGCAACATCTATGAGGACACCAATGGCCTAAGCTATGTCTCTGGACAAGGATAAGAAAGGGAAACCTTTCGATGAAACCAAGTATAGAAGCATAGTTGGATCCTTGTTCTACCTTACTGCTAGTAGACCAGATATAATGTTCTCCACATGTGTCTGTGCTAGATTCCGAGTGAACTGTAAGGAATCTCATTATGCTGCTAAAAAGAGGATCTTGAGATACCTTAAAGGTACACCAAATCTTGGCTTATGGTACCCGAGAAGCAATGACAGTGAATTGATTGTATTTTCAGATGCAGATTTTGCCGGAAGCAAAGACGACAGGAAAAAGCACTTCCGGGACTTGCAAGTTCCTAGGAAGAAGGCTCATCTTATGGAGCAGCAAGAAGCAAAACTATGTCGCAAACTCAACAGCCGAGTCAGAATGCATTTCTGCCGGTAGTTGTTGTGCACAGTTGCTTTGGCTGAAGCACCAACTGGAGGATTAAAACATGAAGATCAAAGATATTCCCTTGTTCTGTGACTCCTCAAGCGCTATCGCAATCGCAAACAACCCAGTCTCAAACAGCCGGACTAAACACATCAAGCTGCGATACCACTTCATCCGGGAGAATGTGGAGCAAGGGGATGTAGATCTGAGGTATGTGCCTACAGACCAGCAGGTTGCAGATATCTTCACCAAGCCGCTGGACGAGACCAAATTCAACTTCTTCAAAACTAAACTTGGGTTGCTGAACAAGGAGGATTAAGCCAAAGTAGTCAGCTCAAAGGCTAAAGAATCAAGGATTCACCTTAAAGGTAAGATTTTACTAAGTAGACGGGAGTTCTCGAAAACTCACTTAAAATTCTCGAAAAGTTGAAGTCACTTCTCGAAAAACTAAGTCAACTTCTCGAGAGGCAGAAAATTTCTCTCGAAAAGTGACTTACGTTCTCGAAAAGTCCTTTAACTTCTCGAAAAATTCACTGTAAGTTCTCGAGAACTAGTTCTCGAGAAGTCCATCAGTCCTTCGAGAACTCTGGAGGACAGTTTTCGAAAAGTCACTTTCTGTCTCGAAAACGCTGGACCCCAGTTCTCGAAAACTTTCTAAACTTCTCGAAAACCTCTCGGCCACTTCTCGAAAAGTTAACCCTACTTCTCGAGAGGTGGACCGACCTTCCGCCGAAATATCTCAACTCTATAATTTCGTAAACTTCATGATTTCTGCCCTAATTTACGGCCAATTAGACTTATAATTAACTTAATTAGGATACTATATATATCTAAATCCCTTTAGAATCGGAAATCAACCGACATTTCAAAAGTTCTCCCGCACCTCTTCATATTTCGCCGACCGAAACCTCCGTCTCTGCCGCTGTCTCTCCGCTCAGTTCGTCACCTTCTTCATCGCAAATGGCTTACAGTTCTAAGATAGGGATTGGGAGTGAACTCGTGGTTTAAGGCATGGTCGACATCTCCGACGACTTCAAGAATTTGCTGATACTTCTCGAGATAGCAGGTCTCATGTTCGTTCTAATAGAGCTAGTGAAGATAGTATTTCCAGAGGTAGAGGAGTTCTTCAAAAATGCCAAGATAAGGAGGATTGGGACGATTTTGAAGACTAAGGTCAAGGGAATTAAGATAAAGCATGACAAGAATAGAGTTTCTCAACTTATGAAATTACCTATTGTGGATGAGGAAGATGACCTCACCCTAGAAGATTATAACAGAGCATACTCCCTCTGTGGAATTTCCGAAGAATACCACTCCCTCAGGAGAAATTTGCTAAATGATGTGGGCAAACTCCTCGTTGATATCCTTGGGAAAATACTATGGAGCATCATAGGTTCTGTAAGTTTCATCTCACATGATTTGTTTGGAGTTATGACAGCTGTAATCTGCAGGAAGAGTATTCAGTTTGGAATGATGATCTTTGAAATGATAAGGGATAGCATTCATGAACCAAAGTTTGCAAGGATAATCTCATTGCTGTTGAGTGAGATTGATCCAGTAACTTTCAAAATTTCCAAAGGTACACCAGTCCATCATCTGAAGAAAATCTCTATCACCTCAATCCAACGATGGGAACTCAAGTTGAAGAACCCTAGACAGCTAGCCAAGGAAGTTGATGCTACTGTCATAGAGGTCAGGACTCTATCTCCACCTCAACATCATGTTGCTGAACCATCTGGTGCAGTAACAGAGGGGGAGCTTGCAGATTTTACCTGAGTCCTAAGGATACCTACTCCACCAGAGAGCCCCAGGGAGGCTTCTCAAATATCTACCCACTCAGAACTACCAGCTCAAGAGGTACTTAAAGATACAAATGAAGTAATAGACAGAATGATCGAGGAACTCTCAGCTAAAGACCCACTTCCTCCTCATCCAAAGGATGTCACTACTGATCTACCAAAAGATACCCAATCCCACCACTCTTCACCTAAAGGTACTCCTTCTCCTCCACAATCCCCTGTATAAGTATCCACTACTCCAGAAACCATTCTGCTATCTGGAGAGGATGAGCCAGCACCTGAGGAGGTAGAACTACCTCTCAGGAAACAAGACTTCAACCTTCCAACATTCATTGATGAGGAGGGTGATCCAGTCCCCTGCTCTGTAAGATCTCAGAGCACTGTTGTTTTAGAAGAACTGCCCCCATGGAAATCCCCTCCACCTCCAGCTTCTCCTACCAGTGCTCAAATTGCTTCCATTCCTCAAGCTACTACTGCTGTTGCTGCTGCTGTGATGGTGAATATAGATATTCTTTCCAAGATCGAAGAAATGCTCTCTGAACAAAGGAAACTTTTTGATGAATCTCTTAAGGATATTCAGAAGCAAGTCACTGCCTTGGCACAAGAGATGAGAAGAGGCTTCGCAGAAATTCAGGTAAACACTGATCAGCTTAAAGAACTATTTAGAATATGAGGAAAGGCTCTAGATACTATCATAAGTATTGGACAAGTTATGGACCAGTCAATTACTCTTGCAAACAATCAGATTCAACTGGACAAAAGAGCAGAGGAAAATGTTATGAAGGTATGCAATGAGGTTGGAACCTTCAAGGTGGATTCCATAGCCAAACAAACTGTAGAAGTCAGAAAGGGGGAGGATATTGTCAAACAACAAGTTGAAAAGCTTAATGATGAAGCAAAAACTCTGTGGACTGCCAAAATTACTGAGATCAATAAAGTTGTTCTTGAACAAATTTAGTCTGTAAAATTCCACACTTATGATACAGTAGTATGGGTGCATAATCAGATATTCCCAGACTTTCAAGCATATCCAAATGTTATTCCTCACCACTTCAATCCTCTGGCTGAAGGCACTTCTATCCAAGTGGCTCAACCCCAAATGCCTTAACCTCAGTATCCAACCTTCTCTCCTAGGCCTGAAGATCAGGAACCTCCTCCATCTTCATACTCTCATGTCTGGGATGATGTAATACCTGAAGATCTACCAGAAATTCAGATCCCAAAGAAAAGTAAGTATGGGGTGGGACCTTCTGCTAGTAAATAAGTTCCTCAACATGGAGCAGAGAAGAGGAAATCCCAAGAGTTTGCAGAAGTATGGAGCCCTACATCAAAATCTCTAATTCTTAATACATTGAAACTAGTAATGGATCTGAATGAGGAAAGAAGCCTGCATTATAGCTATACAGAATGGGAATTATATGAGAAGTCATTGACTAAAAGGAGAGTATATGATAGAGAATATGGTAAAAACAATCCCAAAGCTCCTCCAAAGCCTCCAAGAAACTATCCCAAACCATTAAGCCACTATAGAAGACAACAGGCTAAGCTGGACAAGCAACACGAGATCTGAAATGATTCTTGATGATTATGGTGTTTAGAACTATGAAATGAATGTTGATTAAAACTCTAAAATATTTTTGATATATATACAATTTCCTAGTTTTGCCTAATTAGAAGTTGTAATTTTCTTTCTGTGTTTTACTGCTTTTACTTTCCATTATTCTTGCTCTATTTTTGTTATAATAATTCACCTTAGTATAAAGGGTTTTGACTTCTACAAATAGGGGGAGATTATTGGGTATTGTCTCCACAATAATCCAGATTTGCATGAAGTCACCCTTTGCACTAAGATGAATTAAGGTGTATTTGACATGTGTACTCTAGTTGTGTGTTTGCAAATTCTCAGTTCTAAGTGTAGACCAATGTCAGTCTACAGTGGGTCAGGAACACATGACCACTGAGTGTAATCCCTCACTGGGTGATCCAAAGTGTTGACTCATGTGTAGCCTCTCAATTGGGATACACTTCATATTCAAACTTTGGAACACAAGATGGAGACAAGACCAGAAGGAGATCTTTCATGGAATTCTTAAGAAATTTTTTCTAAGTCCATCTCTCGAGAAGTTCCTTCAAAGTTCTTGAGAAGTAGTACATAATTCTCAAGAGGCTCAGACTTTACTTCTCGAGAAGTCAGGACAGCTAGAATTTCTCTAAGTAGAAATTTTCGAGAGGTTAACAAAGTTCTCGAGAACTACTACAGAAGTTCTCGAGAAGTACTCCTTAGCTCTCGAAAAGTTCTGCCCTATTCAGGAATTGGACTCTAGCTAAGTTCTCGAGAACTAGACTATATGTTCTCGAGAAGTCGATAGAGTTCTCGAGAACTGCTTAACAAAGTTCTCGAGAAGTTTTCAGTTAAGAATTTTTCTTTGGCAATTGACTCTAAGTAAAGTTCTTGAAAAGTTCTGACTAAGTTCTCGAGAAGTGCTAACCAAGTTTTCGGAAAGTTTCCTTTAAGCTCTCGAAAAGTTCTTTTAAGTTCTCGAGAAGTTCTATATCAGTTTTCGAGTAAGTGTTTTAGTTCTCGAAAAGTCAGCATAGTTCTCGAGAACTATAATTCCAAGTTCTCGAGAAGTCCAAGGCCATTTCCAGAAGTTCAGTGATCGAGATCCTGCCATAGTTTTCGAAAGGTCAGTACATAGTTCTCGAGAACTATTTCGACCTCTCGAGAACTAAGTACTTCATTATTCCTGAAAATTCCCTAAGTCCAGTTTTGACGGAGATTTCAAATTAATTTTTTCTGATTGGTCCATGTGTCATCCTTAATTATGATTATGACCGTTGGAGATCACTTATATATAGGTCCTTTCATATTTGACTAATTACACAAGTTATTACAGATAAAATACGATTGTCTCGTCCGTCCTTGTTAAGAAAGAATTCCTGAAAACCTAATCTCTCGATCATCCGGCCGCCGCCGCATTTTGCATTTTTTGGAAGAAAGCTTTGGATCGACGTTCTCTCAAGCGCTGCTACCTATATCAATCCAAGATCAAGAACAATAATCCGATCCTATCATGCTTCAACGACTTGTAAATTTCTCGTTGATCGTGGTGATTTCAGATCTCAGTTTCTTGGAAAACAGTCCAGCCTTCTTCTACCTTTCCTGATCAAGCCTAAAGTTCTCAACGAAGAAGACGAAGACCAAGATCCAGATCTGAGTTATTTTTGTTTGTAACTTTTATTCAAACAACTTTCTTTGTAGGAGATTTATCTCCGAGTGGTAGGAAGTTTTATCTTCTGAGTGTAGATCCCTTGTGGATCGAGTTTGTAGGAGCGTTGTTCCGAGGTGTAGGATTGGTTTGCAATCCGAGATAGTGGAGTAGCCGGATCTAGTGATTTGCTAGAACGGTGAGGTAATGTGGACGTACCCAAGGATGGGGAACCAATATAAATCTTTTATGTCTTTCTGTGATTGCTTGATTGCGTTCGCTAGATCTCTAAATTTTTATTCCGCAAACAAACGCACGATTCACCTATTCACCCCCCTCTAGGTGATTTAGGTCAACAACTTTCCATTTTAAATACTCTTAAAAAATTAGATCTTCAATCTCTACTTGTGCAAAGTCTTCATTTTCTCAAATATAAGAAGGCCTACACCCTGAAGAAAAGAATCCCTCTCCTGATCATAAACTTTACTCAAATCAGGGGGAAGCTTTCTGCTTCAACATCCACCAGTCTTCTTAGTGATTCTTGACAGAGAAGACACCATAATTCTTTTTATATATTGTCATAAACTGTGTACAGGGTTCTTAACTCCCTTCAAAAGTTACCCTTTTGGTTTCTAAGTCTCCTGATCAAAAGTCTTAAGTTGGTTTTTAGGCACCTGATCAAAATCTCAAAGGGTTGCTAGATCTCCCTTAGAAAAATAGATCTTGTGGTGGCAGGGCACCTGAGCAAAAACCTATAGTGGTAGGGCACCTGATCAAAAACCTATAGTGGATTCCTACTAGGGTGGTAGAAGAGTGGATGTACCCAGATTTATTGGGGAATCATTATAAAATTCCTTATGTCCTCTGTGATTGTTATTCTTTTTATTTGTGTGCTGTGATTGTTTATTTATATATATATATATATATATATATCACTAGTTTTTAAATTCGTTATAAAACTAAATCAAGATTTTAAAAAAACCTATTCACCCCCCTCCCTCTAGAGTAAAGTAGATCTATCCCTCACTTTCAAAGTTGTAGAACCCAAATACCAGAAATGTCCACTACACATATATGAATGATAATCAAATACACCAAATATACTGTCCTTAAGGGCAGTAAACTTTTTTCCTTTACAAAAAGTGTTTTCGTACATCGACACGTAGGCCGGCAACACATGAGAAACAGTAATCGTTCTCCTTTGGGCCTTTGAGGGTCAACCAATTGCACCATAAGGGTCTTCAGCCCGCTACTCTCTACCTTGCTCTCCAATACCTACATAGCAAGACCCACCAAAACGTGGCAAACAAAGCAGCAGTCAGCATTAGCTGACCAATTAATAACGACTAAACTCCACACTCGGGGCGGAGGTTCTACTTCCCTACAAAGAGCAGCATATTTATCTTTTAGCTAAAACACAACGTGTATATAAGCACCATTTGCCACAAATGCAGGCTCGATTGGATATATGCCTCGTGTACTTAGGGCACATTCTCGGTGTACCAAACTTCCCGTGTACCACCACCATCCATAGTCCCAGACATGATGGAATACTTGAGCATTTTAGCCTTTCCGACTAGGGGCCTAAGACTCTCATTATGCCAACGACGAAAGCGAGTTACTTTAGGCGATCTTTGTCCAAATGACCTAACACGGCTAGAGTTCATCCACAGCCCATTGCTCAAATTGTCATGTCAATGCCAATGGTCATAACCATCATGACAAATGAAAAGACGCGTGTCAGGCTCCCCTGCCCATTCGTCTCTCTAGCCTTTTTGTCTGGCACTCCAGGCTCTTAGCATCAATTGCCACTAACATATCTCCAGGACCTGAGCCTGCAATGATCAACATGGCTCTCATGGCTAATTGTTGAGCTCTCTAGGCTCCCAACTTTTCATGATACGCACCTTTGTCTCATGGACATTGGCTTCGCAAAAAGCTACGCACCTTATTTCACGGACACAGCCTTCGCAAAAACATTCAGGTTGGCTCGCATAGCCACCTGAGCTGGGCTCACAAAGCTCTCAGCTTCAAACAATGGCCCGAAGTCTCCCAGAGACAGACCTCATAGCTTACTGGAAGTAATCGCCGGCGGTAGTAGTACCGCCATGTGGTAGGGATAGAACTTGCTTCTTTCCTATTTTTTGGTGTTTTCCTGGAGATCACCTCTAGTACTATCACTGTAGAATCCTGCACACCCCTAGAACCTAGATTCTACATGTTTATCCACACATTTTATCCACAGAGTCTTCTCCGGCACGCAAATCAATTCATCAACAATCTAGACCAAGTTGTCCAAACGGGCTTCACACAACATGCTTATTCTGTACTTCGATTCCGGATCTAAATGCATGTTTTAGCGTAGATCACCATGATCAACCCACTAGAAACCCCTTTTTATTCACCTTTTGGTGAGGGGTTCCATACACGTATGCAAATTGAGGACTTCACTTGTCTAAGGAGAAATTCGTTACCTTTATCGATCGCTTAGGAGCCATGCCCTTTTTCTTTGATCCGGATGGTACTTATCGTCACAGCTTCCACTCCACGGATCTAGAGTCGACTCGCAATTCTGATCACAAGCACACCTTAGATCGCTTCTCCTCTTACCCTCCTGGACTTTTTTACTCCTCTTCCCTCAAGATACTCGATAACGAAGAGAGAAAGTGTGAGAGAGGAAAAATGAGAATGAAATCTCAAATCCAACCCTTAACAATAAGCTACCACCGTGCGGTATCCTCTACCGCCGTACGGTATCAAAGGCGGTCGCTGCTTGGGCCAATTATCATCGCTCTGTCACCGAAACCAGCCACCACCGCACTGTAATGTGGTAAGCTACCGCCGTTGTTAACTTACTACCGCCGAGCGATACTTTCCCGAGGCATATACCATTTTAATCATCTATCGCCACGCATTAGCTCACTACTGCCGCGCGGTAGTCAATCAGTGATTCGTCAAAAGAGTTTAGTGCGTCGACAAATATCACAACGCGATAGCTAACAACTACCCTGCAGTAGTCTCTCAACGATTTGTCAAAAGTGATAAGTGCATCGAGTGCGTCGAGTGATATCGCCACACAATACCTTTCTACCACCGCGCAGTAGATACCCGAGGCGCCAGTCACTTTAATTAAATGGCTAACGCCGAAGTTAACACTAGCACCATGCATTAACTTCCAATCCTTTCTTTGTAAGGATTTTTGGGGCATTACAAAGTGCGTCCATTAAAACAGTATACTCCACCCCTTCGTGAGGTAAATTAAACACTAGAGTAGTACACAATCCCTTTTTAAATTCCTGAAAGGCTCTTTCGCACTCATCGCTCCACACAAACGCTGTGTTCTTTTGCATAAGCTATACAGATGTGCTGTCAAAACAAATAATCCTTCCACAAACATTCTATAATAGGATTCCAATCTTAGGAAGCTTCTTATCTCCTTAGGTATGGCAGGTCTTTTCCAATCCATCACATCAGTTATCTTTTCTAGGTCAATAGAAATTCCACATTTATTTATAACATGACCCAAAAAGGACACTTAAGGAAGCCAAAACTCGAACTTACTCAACTTTGCATACAACTTATGTTCTCTTAAAGGAGACAGAACTAAACGCAAGTGTTGGGCATGCTCCTCAGCACTCTGGGAATATACAAAAACATGGTTGATAAAAATGACCACAAAATGATCTAGGAAATCTTTAAACACTCTATTCATCATGTACATGAAAGTAGAGGGTGCATTTGCCAGTCCAAAGGACATTACTTAGAACTTTAAATGTCCATGCCGGGACGACATGCGGTTCGCGGAACATCCGACTCACAGATTCTCAGTTGATGGTAGCCAGAACATAGATTAATCTTCGAGAACATTGTACTACCACAGAACTGATCAAACAAATCATCTATCTGCGGCAAAGGATACCTATTCTTGATGGTTACCTTATTCAACTCCATGTAATCAATGCACAACCTCATAGAACAATTCTTCTTATTCACAAACAAGAAAGGAGCACCCCAAGAAGAAGAACTTGGGCTAATAAATCTACACTACAATAGTTCATCTAGCTAGGTACGCTTGTCATCTAGCTCATGCGGGGCTATACGATATGGTGTCATAGGTAAAGGGCAAGTACCCGGCTCAAGATCAAAAATAAATTCCACATCTCTCTCAGGAGGAAGACATCGGGGAATTCTCGCACCACAAAGATATTCTCGATGAGCGGCAAACTACCAACCATTTAAGAAATTGAAACTAAGTTAGCAAAACAACTAAAATCTAAGAGTTTTTGAGCAAATATCACAGAAATAATTGGGGAATCCTGGCGCGAAAAACAATAGACACTCAAGGGGTGTCCATTGTCCCTCTTGAAGTCCAAATGCTTTACCTTGCATTAGATAACATAATATCTGGATAACCAGTCCATTCCCAAAATCACATCAAAATCCTCCAGGTCTAGCAACTTCATTTCAGCAAAAGCTAGGAAGTCACCCAAACGGATATGATAACTCTGGATTCCCAAGTTCGACACCATCGAGTCACTAGAAGGAAACTTAATGCAAAAAGAATTGCCAACTTGATCGAGAGTCAGATGATTACATTTTACGAAAGTCTTAGCCACGAATGAGTGGGTAGCACCAGAATCGAAAAGAACACGTGCCAAATAGTTCTTTACCTTAAACTTCCCTATTAAATCGTACACGCAACTAGCTAAATAAACATCGAAGCCATAACTGAAAGCTAAGAACTAGTTTAGCATCTAACTTGAGATCACTTGGGTGGAAGTCTGCGCGTCTTACTTGTTTACCATATTCAACTAACCCTTCCCTTTATCCAGATACTCCGGCGGCAGCGGTAAGGCTTGATGTAGAACTGGCTGCAGCGGGGGCTAAGACTGCAAGCACCTAGATTTCAAATGCCTTTTCTTCCCACACTGGAAGCAGACCTTATCCTATGTCCAACAATGTGCAATATCATTCCCCTTCTTCTTACATGAAGCACAAACCAGGTCTCCTTTAGGTGTGCTTTGAATTGCTAGAACTCATTGTTTCTTTTGGGCTCCCAAACTCTTAAAACATTTCTCAAAGGGTTGGCCTGGTCGGCCACAAAAAACAAACACTTCTTTGCTTACTTTTTTGAAGCAGGGCAAGACGTCCGAGTGCTTTCGCTATCATTGGTCTTTCTCTTTTCCTTCCACATATACGCACCTCGATTCTTTGCATTATCTATCACCATGACCTTCAGGGCAGCTTCTACCACTTGAGCATAACTGTCTGATTTGTATACACAAGCCAACTACTAGACGTCGCTACGATGACCTCCCAGAAACCGCTTTACTCTACCTACCTCACAGGCTACCAAGTCTTGAACAAACCTGCTCAACTTGATGAATTCTATCTCATACTCACTAATCGTGAGCTGTCTATGTTCCAAGTGTAGAAAATCATTCATCATACGGTCTTGCTCTACCAATGGTAGAAATTTCTTCACAAACATCCCTTTGAAAGATTCTCACAAACACCCCTCTAAGAGGCTCTCTTTCTCTCGTATCAACCAGGTCTTAGCAAGGCCGTTCAGCTGGAAAGCAGTGACAATCACCTTCTTGTCTACAGAGATCCCCAAATACGAAAACATCTCTTCAATAGTAATGATCCAATCTGCTAGAGCCATGAAATTGGCTCTCCCCTTATATGTACGAGGTCCTAATCACCTGAAGTGTGAAATGAAATTCATCTCTGGTGGAAACAAAATTGGAGGTAACAAAGGATTAGGAGGAATAGGTATAGACTATCCCACTGCAGGGTTCTTCACCACAGGCTGCTGCCCTAAGGCAGCAGTCAACAATGCCTCAATCTGTGATTGCATTGCAACCACTTGCCTTAACAGAGCCTCATTGCTTTACCGCAGCCCATCGATCATGGTATCACTTTGCGCACCCGATGACTCGCCCTCTAACTGGGGAGTCGACCTCATCGCAATATGATTTGGCAGCATCCCTAATAATACAAACGAATAATACATCAAAACCTAGCTTAAAGCTAAAACTACTCAACTCAGTTCTGACCAAATATGTATAGATACTTGCTCTCACTGCTACCTTCCTCTGGGATTTTCAAAAGTTATGTTATGATTTAACTTAGGATGATATACCATCATCCTACTTACTAATGTGCATGTAATATGAATGGATGAATTCTTATTACTTTGTTTGAAAACCATGTGTGTAGGACTATCACCATGTAGATCTTAACTTGGCATATATGCTCATGTTATGTTATGTTATGTTATGTATGCAATGCAATGCATTATAATGAAGGGCTCAATGCATGTTATGAGCGACGTACACATGAAATATTATGCATCTCATAGTACATAATATCACATGTAATGAAAAAAAATCTAATGGGCATCCATGTGATGATTTTTATGCATCCCATCCTACATAACAGTCACATGTGTCTTCTTATGAGGATCCATATACAAAGACATATGATGCATCCCATACTATATAATATGCCCCGTATACTTCTTGCCATGCTTACGAGTGTAGTGTTCAAGTGATAGTTCGTTTTGTAGTCTAAACTATTAGGGTATTTTCTAGTTTTAATGTACGAATCATGTCTTGTAAGCTTATATGTTGACCACCTTATATATATATTTTTTCCACTAATATTTTCATGTCTTTTTGAAGGTTTACAGGATTTTCAGCCAAAAATTACCCTGACACGCCCCCTGACATGCCTTCCCTGGGTGTGTCATAGGCCGTGTCACCTAGTCCAGAGGAGTTTTGCTACTAGAAGCCATTTCTAGAGAAAAACCACTTAATAAGCCCCCTACACTGGCATGGCCCTAGGGCGTGTTCCATCTTTTTTGATGACTAACGGATTTCCGACCAATGATTGAGACTTGACGTGCCTTACAGGCCCCTCCTACACGGGCGTGGCCCAAGGCGTGTCCACTGACGTACAAAAGCAATCATCATTCCAGCCAGAATCCACAGCCCAAGGTCAACTTCGTGCATGTCATCCCCCCTGACACGCCCTCCTCGGGCGTGACAGAGGGTGTGACCAACCCGAGAATTTTGCCTATAAATATAGTGGTACCCCCTTTGTGTCCAGAAAAGTTTTTGGGTTTAGAGGGGAGGTGCTGCCCTTTTATTTCTTAGTATTTTTCATGATTTCTCTCTCTCTCTTTCTTTCTCATTTTATGTTTTTCTTATCCCTAGGTTAGTGTGCTCTTTTGTAATAGCTTTTGTAACTTCATTTGTAGCTTAATGTTATGCTAGCTTAGGTTATCATTTTTATTGCAAGTGTAGACCTTTTCTTTCAAGTTGTTGTAGCTCTCTTTGATATTAATAAATGCGCCCTCTGTTTACTTTGTGTTCTTAATGCTCTTCTTCTCATCCCTCCTCCTCCACTTATCCATGATTAACTAATCCTCCTTGTACTCAATCTTGATTATCCGAGGTTCGAGTTGATTAAGTTATGATGCTTTGAATTTACTTTTTCTTTTTAGGGTTTAGGCCTTCGAATTGCTCTTGATTTTTCATGTTTAGGTTTATATCATCGATATATAATTTCCATCTTTGTTTTCACTCTTAGCTAGCCGAGAGGTTCTTAGTTTGAAGTGAACACTCAAGAGTAAAGAGTGTTGCATGCACCCCTCGAGAGAGGCAGACGTCCAAATCTCATGGATTGGAGTGAAATCCAATAGTGGGGTTCACCGCATAAAGTAAGCTTTAGGCCTCCGATTTGGACGAGAGTTCGGTCGGACCTTCCTAAACTCAGTTGGGCATGACTTCGAGAGAAGTTTGTTCAAGCTTTAGGAACCTCCAAAGTCAATGACCTTTACCCTATTAAGTTAGTTTTTATCGCATTTTTAGTGAACTCTTGCCGAGGTGATTCTCGATCGAGTGCTTTTCCTTTTCATCGTTTCAACCCTTCATTGTGATCGCTTTTATTAGCTCTTTATTTTGCTGCAAGTAATTCTCTTTTTAGCACTATATTTCTTTTCTTAATTGCATTTAGATTTCTCTTTAACCCTAAAACAATCCTTCGATAAGATAATAGTTTTCGTGTGAGTAGGTTTACTCAACACTTCCCGGATTTAAATACGACACTTGTATCCCCTAGCTACAGTTTGATTGGTATACTTGCCTAGTTGGATTGCTAGTTCAGCTCTCTTTTTCTTTAATGGAAAAGCGATCACAAAGTTTTTTGCGCCGTTGCCGGGGAGTAACTTTTGTTGATAATTTGAAAACACGAACCTATTACTTTTATCATTTCTCTTTCTCATCCTCTTTCTAAAAAATTAAAAATTCAAAAATAATCAACGCTCTTAATAGAAACCCACTTCACAATTTTTCTACACCACCTAACTCTCTTGAAAAGGGCAAAGTTGCTTAAATACCACTAACTTGTCTAGTTCCTTGCGAACCCTTAATTGGGTAGCACTTGGGAAGTTAGGGAGTTAAAATATAAAAAATCTATTTCAAAACATTTTAGCTTCTCTTTTTCTAAGTTATTTTCTTCTTTATCTTCTCTTCTTCTAGTGCATGACCTGCAGGAGTCCGTCGCTTATTTTGGACTTGGACCACAAAATTGAGCGTACTCTTCGGAGAAAATTGCGATTTCAAGGCCCTACTCCCCAAATACCGGTTGAGGATTCTGAGTCATTTTCCACTTTAAGAATGGAAGAACCCCACATGGAGGAAGCCATGCATAAGCCTATGTCCTATTATGCACGACAGAATCTAGAGGGAACATAATCTAGTATAGTGTGCCCTGCTATAGCTAATAATAATTTTGAACTAAAGCTTATCATAATTCAAATGGTGTAGCAGTATGTGCAATATGATGGACTTAAAGATGAAGATCTGAAAGCACATATAACAAGATTTCTTGAGATTTGTGACACCTTCAAGATAAAGTATGTTACAAATGATGCTATTAGGCTAAGATTATTTCCTTTCTCCCTAAGAACCAAAGCTAAACAATGGTTGATAACTCTGCCAAGAGGGAATATCACCACTTGGGATCAATTAACTGAAACATTTCTCACGAAGTATTTTTCCGCCAGCTAAAATAACAAAACTTAGGAACGATATTTCTGCCTTTGGACAAATAGACTCTGAAATCTTATATGAAACCTGGGAAAGATTTAAAGAACTATTAAGACGATGCGCCCATCATGCGCTGCCTATATGGTTACAAGTGCAGATGTTTTATAACTGGATAAAACAAAATACAAAGCAAATGATAGAGGAAGCTTCTGGTGGTACATTAAACCATAAGACCTTGGAAGAAGTTCTTGAGCTTTTTAAGGACATGGCCATGAACACCTATCAGTGGAATGTGCCTAGGTCCCGCCCGAACAAATATGCAGGTATATTTGATGTGGAAAATGCATATCAGGTTGCTCTACAAGTGGAAATTTTAAGTAAAAAAATTACAGAGATGACTACAGCCTCTGCCCCTCAGGTATAGGAATCTGCAACTCCTGCTCCAGAACAATTAGATTATGTTAATAATATGCCCAAAAATTCTTTTAATAATTTTTTTGCTGCGAATTTTGATAGTTTTACTTTCAAGACAACCTAAACACCTAGAGGGGGGGGGGGTGAATAGGTTCTAATTGCTTGTTCAAATTTTTAGGCAGAATTTATTTATAAAAATTAAAACATCCAGCACAGCATTCACAGACATTTAATCATCACAGATTGCACAATGTTTTATAGTGGTTCCCCAAGGTCTGGGTACATCCACTTTCCCCCTTCACCTATCTAGTAGTATGCTAGATTCGGCCAAACTTCCACTATTCTCAGATCCTCAGATCCTACAGTTCAGAACCTGGATAGGTTCCTACAACTCAGGCACAACAGCCCTACCTCAGCCTTGCCACAAGGCCTACAACTCAGAGAAGAACCTTCTCCTACACTCAGGCAAACAGCCCTACCACTCAGAGATCAACTCTCCTACACTCAGCCTTTATAACACAGGCTTACAACTCAGATCTGTGTAAAACAGATCCTACAGAAATTTAGAAAAGAAGTTTTAATGTCTTGCCTTTGTTGAGAGAGAAGAGGACAAGACAATTCTTGATCAGCTGATGAAATCAACTGAATCTGAGCTTTCTTCAAAGCTTCTTGAATCTGAACTTAGCTGAGTTGATTTCCAAACAGCTTCTTGAGAAACCACTGATGGCTTCCTTATTCTTCTTCAAAATGGGTGGATCCCTCTCTATCCAACACCTTTGATGATACTTCTGAATTCTTGTTAGAACTCTTCTTAGATCGATCCTGAGATCGTCTTCTTAGATCTTCTGATGAAGATCTTCTTTAGTGTATTACACCTTCTTGATTTGATTTCTCAATTTGATTGCCAAAGTTCAATCTTCTCATCCATCTTTACTTCTATCTGAATCTGTCTATTTATAGATCTTCTTAATGGTAACCGGCTGATCCGGTTTATAACTGTCTTCTGACAAGTCTAACAACATCAGCTAACTGGCTGCAACCCACAGCTGTCAAGTCTTCAAACAGATCCTGTGCCTTAGTCTTGGTCAGCAATGTGTTGAGACAGACTGTCAGGAAGTGTCGAGACCAACTGTCTGTATGTGTCGACACAAGTAACTTTGGTGTCGACACAGCCTTTGATGATGTCGACAAGTTTGCCTTTAAGTCGATACAGCTTCTTCAGAGAATAACTTGGTCTTGACTTTGCAGTGTGTCGACACAAGTCCTGTGTGTCGACACAGTTGTTGTAGATTCAGAACTCAGTATTTGTTGACTTAGTCTTCTGGTGTTGACACAAGTATTGTCGACTTCTGCCAATGTGTGTCGACTCTGTCTCATTGTGTCGACACAGCCTCCCAGTGTCGACACAAATGTGGTCGACTATCTTCCTGTGAGTCGACACTGCTTCCCAGTGTCGACACAAATGTGGTCGACTATCTTTCTCTGTGTCGACACAGCTTCCTTCAAGTGTCGACACAAATATTCTGAAGTGTCGACACTGTTTCTTCAGGTGTCGACACATGGACTTAGAATATTTTTCTGCATTCTTTAACACTTCTTCACCTGCACATGTCAACTTAAAACAACATCAAATACACTTTGATGTATATCATTGAGCTAAGTTGGGCTTCTTCAAATCAGGTACACATTTTCCAATGTACCCAACAATCTCCCCCTATTTGGAGAAGTCATAACCCTTATAGCCAATGATATACACCATTTATAAAAAGTATAATATGATGATATATGACATAACAGGAATACTTAATATAAACAAAATATGAACAATCCATCACAGAGTGAACATTATATGATTCCAAACAAAATATGAACAATCCATCACAGAGTGAACATTATATGATTCCAAACAAAATATTGTTTATAACTTGATAATGTTTGATTACAGAGTTTTACATTGAATGTTTTAATCAAAACATTACAAAATACTTTTGAAAGAACTTAAAATTAAGACTGATCAGGCTCTCTTATGACAATCCCTTTGCTAGATTGGATTTGAGCCTTCACAGGAGCTTCAGCATCTTCAGCTGGCTTCTTGCCTTTTTGATCAGCCTTCTTCTTTGCTTCTTCCTTGAGCCTTTGCCTTTCAAAGTAATGAAGGGGCTTTGGAAAGTACTTGCTCGGCTCCTGAGCATCTGGTGGCAGCCTACCCAGCTTTGCTTTTCTTCTGAACTGTACTATTGCCTCCTGCCTAGCTTCATGCTTTTGCCATTCTATTTCATTATACCACTTTCCTCTTTCATGAACTTGGTCTTTCACAGCCTTCCATGCAGTGAGTATAATATTTCTTGAAGTAGGGCTCCACTGCTCAAAATCTGGCTTAAGTTCAGCCTGCTCTCTAAATCTCTTCTTAGATAGTAGAGCATCTTGCTGTTCTTTCAAAGTGGCCTCAGGCTTATCCACTTTCTCAATAACAACCCTGTTAACCTCCTTTGGAGGACTATACATTTCTTGAACTTGCTGATCAATCATATCAAAATCTGGAGGAGGGTAAATGACTTGGGCAACCTCAGGTTGATTGCCTTCAAGTAGACCTGTTTGTATTCCTGCTCAGCCACCATAGCATCATCACACAAAGGTGGATATCCCAATGTGGCTCGAATACTATTGGTCACCCATTTGGTGTGCTCTGAGCCTGCATGAACTAACAACCTCTCCCCCTTTATGGCTTCTCTGGTAATATGATCTTTTAGATCTTCCTTCTGAAATCTGATCTGTCCATCCAGATAATTCACACCCTCTTTAAAAAATGGTTTTAACTTTTGAAGCTTGTTAGATATGTCCTTTTGAGAGGTAGTGATAGCAGTTTTAATAGATTCAATAGCAGCTTGAAATTTCTTATCAAATTCTTCCATCTCCTTTGCTTTAGCTGCAGGCAGGCCTTGAGTAGTCTTTTTCAATTCATCAATAATCTCTTGATGAGATTCAGTTAAATTGTCATTCATCCTTAGCTGATTCTCCAAAACATAGCTTTGCTTTAAAGCAATATCATCCACTTTAGGGATGATGGACTGCTGTTGTTTTGCCAAATACACCACAGCATTACCTCCCTTATGGAAGCAATCTGTCATCTCCTTCTTATGCATATTGACTTCAAATCGAATTGACTTTATATCCTGAGCCAAGTCAAATTGAAGGGCCTTATTGCTCTCATCAACATATTTTTCAACTGCCACTCTATGGTCATCTAACTTAACTTGTAAATCAACCATAAACTTGTTATAATTAAAGTCAGAATGGGATGGTTGAGTTGTAGTCTGTAGAGCCTGCTTATAACCTTTGCTCCTTCTCTTGAAGACTACAAGTTTTCTCTTCTTAGCCATTCTGGCTTCTTCAGTCTCAGATTCAGATGAACTATCAACTTGAACTCTTTCTTGAGGAGGAGGATTATCTGTCTCAGTGCCATGTTGTTCAGCCTCAATATGCACAGACTCCCCCTCAACCATTTGCTCCTTCTCAATTTCTATCTCCATGTCAAGGGCCTTTTCAATCTCTTGCCCCTCTTCTACTCTATCAGTAGCCATATCAACATTAGGGAATAACTCATCTAGAGTATATTCCTTCTGAGCTTGAACATAAGATGTATCAATTAGATCTTCTATATTCAGATCTTTGGAGATATCAATTTGGACTGCCTCTTGCACCGGGTCAGACATCTTCTCCCCCTGTACTTATTCAGTATTGGTAATGACCTGGGCAGGTGATTATACTTGCTCCCCCTGCACCTGTGCAGAAATAGAAATATTAGAAATGTCTTTAGTAAGGAAATACACCAGCTCCCCCTACAACTGTACCTGGTCAGGAGTAGATACAATCTGGGCAGGTGAATGAGCTTGCTCCCCCTACATCTGTGCAGGTATAGTATCTTGCTGGGCTGGAGTAGACACAGGGTGATCTTCATCCTGCTTCCTCTCTTGTTCTTCTTGAAGCTGCTCAATATCTTGAGCATGAGAAGAGGATTTCACTGGGGTGTCCTGCCTGCTCTCATCAGGCACATCCTTAGACAGCACCCTATCCCACCTAGAAAACAATCTCATGTCCATCTTTCTCATGTGATTGATCTTTGTTCCTGGCAGGTGTTGCATTACCTCAGGGATCACTCCATTCAGATATAAACTCATAATTCTAGCCAGATTTGGCTTCTTTATTCCTTCCTTGATCTTTTCAAAGATTACAGCTGACCAATCAGTTGGAATTGTAAACACAATTCTGGTCATGAGGCGGAACATATAGGCTGAAATCCTATCATGTCCCCCTGGTTTGCACCGAATCACCTTGCCAACTACTTCAGACAGAAATTTCCCTTGCTGATTCATCCCTTTCCTGTTGAAAGCAGCTCCAATCTTCAGAGTGGGATCCAATCCGCACCATTGGATAGCCTCCCTTAACTTAGAAGCAGGGACTTCTTCTTCATTCTCAATTATTGGTAAATGTAGAATCTTCCTTAGACTTCTTGGGGTAATCTTCACTGTCGACCCATGCACAGTGGACTTTATCTTGAGAACATCTGAACCTATTGATGCAGAGTTAAAGAATTCATGCACCTCCTTCTTCCATATCTTGGAAGGTTCAGAAACTATGAACTCTAATCCGGATTCGGAAATAAGAGAGATAACTCGTTGAACATCTGTTGGGGCTTCGGCAAAGGCATTCCTTACTAACTCATAACCTTCATTGACGTTGTCTTCAATCTTCGGCGCCATTGTTCAGGTGAGAAAGCTTGAGAGAAGAGAGAGAGAGAGAGAAAGTTGACACAGGGTTTCAGTCTCGAAAACCTTGTAAGCGTGTCGACTGAATAAGTTCTTGACCTATTTATACCTTTTATTGAAAGAAGATCAAAAGGCGGGCAAAAACAGTCTATATGTGTCGACACAGATGGAATGTGTCGACATAAACTTCTATTGTCTCGACAACAAATCTGTCTACTATGTGTCGACACCAAATGTGGATATGTCGACACCTGAGAGATATAGTAGAGTATCAGAAAATCTGTGTCGACTCTTAGGATAAGTGTCGACACAAAATTTGTAAGTGTCGACATCACTATTCTGGTGAAGTCGACACTACATTCCTGGATAAGTCGACAATTTAATTCTTAAGTGTCGACACATATTCTCTGTGTCGACACAATATTTCTGACTTGTCGACATTACTTCACTGAGTCGACACATTATCACTGAATGTGTCGACACTATTTTACTTAGCCAATTTTTGTTTCTGTCTACACCACTTAAGACCATTTGATAATCTAATATGTTATTTGTAAGTTTGTTGATAATCTAATCAATGGTCAGCATGCCTAATTCAATTTTAAATTTATTGAATTTTGTTTCATCCAGAGGCTTAGTGAATACATCTGCTATTTGATAATCTGTTTTAACAAATTCCAATGCGATGTCTTCTCTTTCTACATGATCTCTAAGAAAATGGTATTTAATTTCTATATGCTTAGTTCTACTATGAGAAACAGGATTATTAGCGATAGAAATTGCACTCTTAGAATCACACAAAAGAGGTGTTCTACTTACTTGAATACCATAATCTTTAAGCTGATGCTGTATCCACAATAGTTGTGCACAGCAGCTGCCAGCAGCAACATATTCTGACTCAGCTGTAGATATAGCCACACTGGTCTGCTTCTTACTACTCCAAGATATCAATCTTCCTCCCAAGAATTGACAAGTACCTGTTGTACTCTTCCTATCCTCTCTACAGCCTGCAAAGTCTGCATTTGAATAACCTGTTAGTAGAAAATCTCTATTCCTATGGTACCAAAGGCCTAGATTAGGTGTGCCCTTAAGATATCTCAGAATCCTTTTGACTGCAGTATAATGAGACTCTTTAGGGCAGCTTGGTACCTAGCACAGACACATGTATCATACATAATATCTGGTCTACTAGCTGTGAGATATAGTAGAGAACCAACTATTCCTCTATACAAAGTCTCATCAACAGGTTTACCTGCATCATCTTTGCATATAGGCATACTTGCCCCCATAGGAGTTCTCATGATGGAGGATGACTCCATACCATACTTCTTGATTAATTCTTTAGTAAACTTTGACTGGGATATGGACAAGCCATCATCAGTCTGTCTTACTTGGAGTCCCAAGAAGAACTTCAGTTCCCCCATACTGCTCATCTCAAACTCCCTTGCATAAGTTTGGCAAACTTTTTACAAAGGTTGTTTTCAGTAGATCCAAAGATTATGTCATCAACATAGATCTGAACTAAGATGATCTTGCCTTTGGATTCCCTAAGGAATAGAGTTTTGTCAATTTTTCCTCTTGAGAATTTATTCTCAATAAGGAAAGTAGACAGGGTTTCATACCAAGCCCTTGGGGCTTGCTTTAACCCATACAAAGCTTTTCTAAGCTTATAAACATAATCAGGTTTAAGAGGATCTACAAAACCTGATGGCTGCTCTACATATACTTCTTCTTTAAGATCACCATTCAGAAATGCTGACTTCACATCCATCTGGTATACCTTGAAGTCTTGATAGGCTGCATAGGCAAGGAACATTCTGATTGCCTCCAGCCTTGCTACTGGGGCAAAGGTTTGATCAAAGTCAATCCCTTCTTCCTGCCTGTATCCTTTAGCAACCAATCTTGCTTTATTTTTCACTATTACTCCATTCTCATCCAACTTGTTCCTGTAGATCCATTTTGTCCCAATTATATTGTGGCCTCTTGGTTTAGGAACAAGCTCCCAGACATTGCACCTTCTGAATTGATTCAGCTCCTCTTGCATAGCATCAGTCCAGTGCAGGTCTTGGATGGCTTCTTCAAACTTCTTAGGCTCCATTTGTGACAGGAAACTTGAATGCAGAACTGTGCTTTGACTTTGCTTCTAGTCTGCACTCCCTGTCTTGGATCACCTATTATCTGATCAGTTGGATGGTCTCTTAAATGTCTTATAGCTGGAGGAAGATTCCCTTCTGGTTGAACATCTCCAGCTCCTTCATTATGCTGAATCTCTTGGTTTTCTTCATCTTCTATTGTGTCTTGTACTCCCCCTGGACAATATCCTTCATTTTCCAATACTCCATCTTCCCTTGAAGCTTCAGCAATGGAGAGCTTGTCCATTCCTTTGCTTATACCTGTTGAGTCATTTGATCTACAAGACAACTCACAGTTGATTAATCTTGTTTCATCAAACACAACATGCACAGATTCTTCAATAACTTGAGTAGTCAAGTTGAAGATTCTATAGGCCTTACTATTTGTGATGTACCCAACAAATATCCCATCCTGGGATTTGGCAGCAAACTTAGTCAAATATGACTTACCATTGTTAAGTATATAGCATTTGCAACCAAAGATTCTGAAGTAGGATAGATTTGGTTTTCTACCTTTCATAATCTCATAGGGAGTCTTTTTGTGGCTCTTGGTGATAGAAGCCCTATTGATCACATGACAAGCAGTGTTTACTGTCTCAGCCCAGAAATATTCTGGTAGAGAGGTGTCACTCAATAGAGTTCTATCAGCTTCAATTAATGTTCTATTCTTTCTTTCAGCAATTCTATTTTGCTGAGGTGTTCTTGGTGAGGAGAACTCTTGGAAAATCCCAAAGTCTTCACATAACTTTGTCATGCTTTCAGATTGAAACTCAGTACCATGGTCACTTCTGATTTTGACCACTGTACTATTCAGTTCATTCTTAATTTGCTTTACAAAATTAAGTAAGACACTTGGGGTTTCAGATTTCTGTCTCAGAAAGAACACCCATGTAAATCTAGAATAGTCATCTACAACTACAAAAGTGTAGACCTTCCTACCTAGACTATGAACTGGCATAGGACCAAAAAGATCCATATGCAAGAGGTATAAGCACCTCACAGAATCCTTGTTTTCAAGGCTTTGAAAGGAGGATTTTGTCTGCTTGCCCTTTTGACAAGCTGAGCATATCCCTTCCTTCATACACTTAACTTGAGGACCATTCCTCACTAACTCTTTGATAAAGAGTTGGCCAATTGTCTTGTAGTTAAGATGAGCCAATCTCTTGTGCCACTTAACACAATGAGAAGCATTGTCATCAGCTACAAGACAGATGGGAGAAGCTTTATTCTCACATACAAAATTAAGACAATATACATTTCTCTTCCTATACCAGTCAAAATGATCTCTTGATCACTTAACCTTTTGATATGACATCCATCCTTAACAAATGAAATGTCATATCTTAAATCACTCAGCTGGCTTATGCTTATTAGATTATGTTTCAAACCTTTTACATAAGCCACTTGGGTGATAGTAATTAGGTTAGAAGAAATGTTACCAAACCCTTTGATGACTCCTTTTTTAGATCCACCAAAGATCACTTTAGGTCCATTTTGACAGATGAATACTCCTTCAGCAGCCCCTTTGTTCCAGTCATGTGCCTGGAACAACCACTATCCAAGTACCATATAGGGGCATGGTTACTTGGATTCACCTGCAACACAGATTTACTTACCCTTAGAACCCAAGCAAGTCTTGGGTCCTTGGTTCAAGTTAGCATAAACAAAGCTACCATTATTTCTTCTAACAGGTAGACTATTGTTCTTTCTAACACTTGTGTTATACCAGCAGTCTAGTGCAAAATGGCCTCTCTTGCCACAGCACCAACATTCAAACCTATTGTATCTAGTTCTAGATACATCCTTGACAAAAGAATTTCTGTCCATTGCTGGTGCTGCAGCAGCTTCACCCACTGATTTTTTATAACCATTGGGTTTATGAACATGGGTAGGCCTGTTGGCATTTACACCCTTGTTTTTCAGAACATTAGACTTAATATGACCATGAATATTTTCATGATCATATAGGTTAGAAGGCACTTCCACCTTTCTAAACTTAATAGGGACTGAAAAGTTCAATGGCTTGACAGGAGCTTTGCCTTTCCTCTTGAATTGGCCAGCCCTGGAGTTACCTTTGAATCCTAATCCTGCCTTACCCTTTTGATTCACAAATTCATCAATCAAGGGTAAGACAGACTTTGGCTTAGAGTAACTAGCCACTAAATCTTTTTCAATTCTTAGTCTGGCCTCCAGACTCTTCACTTGATCATTGGTATAATTAATTGTGCCCATCTGATTAATAGTTATATTCTTCAGCTTGGCAATTTCATTTAACTTTTGATCAATTACTTTCTCTAACTCAGTTGCAGCTACCCTTAGTTCAGCAATTTCATGAGCCTGAGATTTAACTAGGTTCTTGCATTTCTTAAGGGCCTGCAACAAGTCCCCATACTTATCTATCAATTGATAGACATCTCCTTCAGATTCAGATGCATCTACATCACTTGATGCAGATGTAGCTGATTCTGTACTTGTACTACAAACAGATTTCATAGAAGGACATTGTACCTTATTAGGACCAGACTGATTCTGGCATATGTCCTCTTCTGATCCTGCCATTAGTCCCATGCACTGATGATTCTCTTGATCATAGATGGAGTCTAGCAACTGCAGAAACTCCTCTTCTTCAGATACAGCACATAGTCCAATATATGGTTCTGCTTCAGATTCTGACTCTGAAGTTGACTGATCTGTTAGGCTCTTATCCTTCTTTGCAACAAAGGATTTCTCCTTCTTGCCCTTTTTATGAGTCTTATTCTTGTCTGAAGACTCCTTTGTCTTATCAGGACAGTCAGCCACTACATGTCCAGGTCTATTGCAACAATAGCAGACAATCTTTGAAGTAGTAGCCTTGCTGGGCTTTGATCTGCTCTTTTCTTTCCTTGATGACTTTTTCTTCTGATAATAGTCATCAACTTATTGTGAAGTAGAGGGCTTAGACTTCCACTGTTTCTTCTTCAAGAACCTCTGGAATTGCCTTGTGAATGCAGCAAAGTCTGCATTTGAATCACAGCTTTCTGAACCCTGATTATCTGAATTTTCTGAACTGTCTTCTGCAATTTCCTTAGGAGGGGATGGTGATATCCTCCTATTCTTTCTGATGGATTCTGCATTGAATTCCACAGTCTTTTCTCTATGCTCTCCTCTTGAATTCTTTTCCTCCTCCTTCCTCACCAAAAGTTGCATTCCATAGGATAGCAGCTTTCCAAACAAGGTGGGAGGAGAGATCTCTGCCAATTTAGCCACTTCTCTTATGGCACAGATCTTTGTGTCCCAATCCTTTGTTAAGGATCTCAAGAATTTGTCATTCAGTTCATAATTACTGAAGACTCTTCCATAGGACATTAGCTCATTCACAATTCTATAGAATTTCTTATAGCACTCAGTTATGCTATCAGATTTTCCTTGTCTAAAACTTTCATATTCCTGATTGAGCATAGATTTCCTGTCCTGTCTTACTTCTTCTGATCCCTCCATGTAGACAATCAATGTGTCCCACATTTCTTTGAAGGTCTTGCAGTGAATCAGATTCTGAAATGTTGAATCATCTATGGCACTTACAATAATGTTCTGTGCTCTTTTATCCATGGTTGCCAAAATGATTTCATCCTTGGTCATTTCAGAATAACTCTTTGGAGTTTGAATATTAGCATCAAGAACTGATACCTTCATTGGAATGAAGGGTCCTTCCTGAACTGTGATGTATATTATTGGGTCAGATGCCTCCATAAACAACCTGACTCTTTCTTTCCAAATTCCAAAGATTTCCTTCTTGCATATGGGTAATTTCATAGACCCTAGCTCCTTATGATTCTCTCCAGAACCCATCTTCTTGAATCTTGATTCTGCCTTTCAGATCTACCTCAGACTGTTAAGTCCTTTTTGAGGAACCTCCCTCTGATACCACTTGATAGTTTTACTTTCAAGACAACCTAAACACCTAGAGGGGGGGGGGGTGAATAGGTTCTAATTGCTTGTTCAAATTTTTAGGCAGAATTTAATTACAAAAATTAAAACATCCAGCATAGCATTCACAGACATTTAATCATCACAGATTGCACAATGTTTTATAGTGGTTCCCCAAGGTCTGGGTACATCCACTTTCCCCCTTCACCTATCTAGCAGTATGCTAGATTCGGCCAAACTTCCACTATTCTCAGATCCCCAGATCCTACAGTTCAGAACCTGGATAGGTTCCTACAACTCAGGCACAACAGCCCTACCTCAACCTTGCCACAAGGCCTACAACTCAGAGAAGAACCTTCTCCTACACTCAAGCAAACAGCCCTACCACTCAGAGATCAACTCTCCTACACTCAGCCTTTATATCACAGGCTTACAACTCAGATCTGTGTAAAACAGATCCTACAGAAATTTAGAAAAGTAGTTTTAATGTCTTGCCTTTGTTGAGAGAGAAGAGGACAAGACAATTCTTGATCAGCTGATGAAATCAACTGAATCTGAGCTTTCTTCAAAGCTTCTTGAATCTGAACTTAGCTGAGTTGATTTCCAAACAGCTTCTTGAGAAACCACTGATGGCTTCCTTCTTCTTCTTCAAAATGGGTGGATCCCTCTCTATCCAACACCTTTGATGATACTTCTGAATTCTTGTTAGAACTCTTCTTAGATCGATCCTGAGATCGTCTTCTTAGATCTTCTGATGAAGATCTTCTTTAGTGTATTACACCTTCTTGATTTGATTTCTCAATTTGATTGCCAAAGTTCAATCTTCTCATCCATCTTTACTTCTCTCTGAATCTGTCTATTTATAGATCTTCTTAATGGTAACCGGCTGATCCAGTTTATAACTGTCTTCTGACAAGTCTGACAACATCAGTTAACTGGCTGCAACCCACAGCTGTCAAGTCTTCAAACAGATCCTGTGCCTTAGTCTTGGTCAGCAATGTGTTGAGACAGAATGTCAGGAAGTGTCGAGACCAACTGTCTGTATGTGTCGACACAAGTAACTTTGGTGTCGACACAGCCTTTGATGATGTCGACAAGTTTGCCTTTAAGTCGACACAGCTTCTTCAGAGAATAACTTGGTCTTGAATTTGCAGTGTGTCGACACAAGTCCTGTGTGTCGACACAGTTGTTGTAGATTCAGAACTCAGTATGTGTTGACTTAGTCTTCTGGTGTCGACACAAGTATTGTCGACTTCTGCCAATGTGTGTCGACTCTGTCTCATTGTGTCGACACAGCCTCCCAGTGTCGACACAAATGTGGTCGACTATCTTCCTGTGAGTCGACACTGCTTCCCAGTGTCGACACAATTGTGGTCGACTATCTTTCTCTGTGTCGACACAGCTTCCTTCAAGTGTCGACACAAATATTCTGAAGTGTCGACACTGTTTCTTCAGGTGTCGACACATGGACTTAGAATATTTTTCTGCATTCTTTAACACTTCTTCACCTACACATGTCAACTTAAAACAACATCAAATATACCTTGATGTATATCATTGAGCTAAGTTGGGCTTCTTCAAATCAGGTACACATTTTCCAATGTACCCAATAAATTTTCATACTCCTGGTTTTACTTTTCCAAATAGTTATAATCCTCCTTAACGAAACCACCCAAAATTTTCATGGAGTAACCCTTCGAACGCAATGCACCCGCCACCACAAAATGATTTTTCTGTACCACCTCCACCTCTTCAAAACTATCCAAAACCTCCAAGATTGGAGGAGTTACTTTCAAAATATATAACCTCAAATGATGCTACTATAAGAACCTTAACCGAAAGCGTTAAAAATCTAGAAAATCAAGTAGGAAAACTCGCAAAAATTATTTCTGAGCGACCCGTAGGGTCTCTTCCTTCCAAAATCGAGCCAAACCCGAGAGAGCAAGCGAAAGCTATAATTCTTCGGAGTGGGAAGCAAGTTTCCGATAAGGATAGCGAAGAGATCGAGGCAAGCTCCAATACCGTTTTAAAAATTCTACCACCCGCTGAAAAAGAAGTTATCACTCTGCTCTCTACTTTAAAAAAATATCTCGCTCCACCACCCATCTTTAAAAATAATCCAACTCCGCCATACCCTTCCGAACATAACAAACAATTTCAGGATGATTTGTATACCCGCTTCTTAGATATGTTTAAGCAAATCCACATAAACCTACCCTTCCATCAAGCGATTTCCCAGATGCTGAAGTACGTTAGGTACCTTAAGGACCTCCTGACTAACAAAAAGATGTTAAAGAACTTATCACACATCATACAAAACATTGAGTACTCTACGCTCTTGACAAATGACTTACCGAAGAAGATCAGTGATCTAGGTAGTTTTTTTATTCTGTTTCTTTGGTGATCATTTTGTCAAGCACGCATTTGCCGACTTAGGTGCGAGTATCAACCTGATGCCATTCTCGTTGTTCAAGAAGTTAGGAATTGGTCGCCTCAACCCCAAACACATGAGTATCCAGCTCGCCGATAGATCAGTTAAGTACCCGTTAGGAATAGTGGAGGATGTTTTAGTAAAAGTCGAAAAATTCATCTTTCCGGTGGATTTCGTCATTTTGGACATCGAAGAAGACATCGAGGTTCCCTTGATCCTTGGCCAACCCTTCCTTACCACCTCCTGAGCTATCATTGACGTAAGCAATCGTAAGCTCTTCCTTCAAGTAGGCAATGATAAATACCTTGAAGAATGACGACTCCTGTTTCTTCTTAAATACCTTATGTGATGAATCTTCCTACATCATTTCTGATATAAAAAAGTCTACGAAGACATAGTTTTTGAAAAAGAAAGATTTTCTAAAACCTTGTATGAAGAACCCCCTACCCTAGAATTAAAAGAACTACCTGAACATCTCAAGTATGCCTTCCTAGAAAAAATTCCAAATTGCCAGTGATAGTTTCGACATACTTATCTGAAATCCAAAATGAAAAACTCCTTCTAGTTTTATGTAAACATCGCCGAGCTATTGCTTGGCAGATTTCAGATATCAAGGGCGCAAGCCCATCCTTCTTCACTCACAAAATCTTAATGGAAGATAATTCATGTAATTCAATCTAACCTCAGCTCTGTATAAATCCGAACATCAAAGAAGTCGTAAAGGGCGAGGTTATGAAACTCTTAGACGCAGGAATTATCTATCCTATATCTGATATTAAGTGGGTTAGACATGTTTAGGTAGTGCCAAAAAAGGAGGGATAACTGTAGTTATAAATGAAAATAATGATTTAATCCCGACATAGACGGTGACAGGGTGGAGAATGTGTATTGATTATCGTAAGTTAAATGACGCCACCCACAAGGACCACTTCCCCTTGTCATTCATCGATCAAATTTTAGAGCAATTATTCGGCCATAGCTTTTATTGTTTTATCGATGGCCTCTCGGGGTATTTTCAAATCCCCATTTGTCCCGAGGATCAGCAGAAAACTACGTTTACTTGTACCTTCGGCACATTCTCTTACCGAAGAATGCCATTTAGATTATGCAATGCACCAGCTACATTCAAGCAATGCATGCTCTCTATCTTCGACAAGTACGTAGAAAGCATTATAGAGGTATTTATGGGTGATTTAACTGTGTTCGGCGATGCCTTTGATATTTGTTTAGAAAATCTAGAAAAAGTCTTAGAATGATGCTAAGAAACTAACCTTGCCCTAAATTAGGAAAAATGCCATTTTATGAAGAGGGAAGCGTTAGTTTTGGGTCATAAGATTTCTGCGAGAGGAATTGATGTAGACATAGCCATGATAGAAGTTATCAAGAAACTTCCTTTGCCTACGAACGTCAAAGCTATAAGAAGTTTCTTAGGACACGCTGGCTTCTACCGTCACTTCATAAATAACTTCTCCAAAATCACGAAACCTCTTACCCATCTTCTGGAAAAATTCGCCCTATTTTTTTGATGACCTTTTTCTGTCTGCATTTGAAATAATAAAAGATAAATTAGTTAACGCCCCCATTATGATAGCTCCGGTGTAGGACCTTCCTTTTGAAATTATGTGTGATGCGAGTAGTTTCGCAGTAGGAGCCATACTAGGACAACGAATTTCTAAAAACTTTCACCCCATCTATTATGCAAGTAAAATGCTTACATCAGCATAAGAGAATTACACCACAACCGAGAAGGAGGTCCTAACTATCGTGTTCGTTTTTGATAAATTCTGCCCTTATATTACACTTTCAAAAATTATCGTTTTGACAGACCACACGACCCTCAAATATCTTCTTTCTAACACAGATGTCAAGCCGCACCTGATTAGCTGGGTCTTACTCCTCCAGGAGTTTGACTTAGAAATTCGTGATAAGCGAGGTGCCGAGAATTTGGCCATCGACCATCTCTCACGATTAGATAATGCTTATACTGAAAATTTAGATGAAAAATCTTTTAATGATTATTTTCTTGATGAAAACCTTCTTTAAATTAACACTTCTCCTTCTCCTTGGTTAGCACACAAAGCCAATTATTTAGTGGCTCGTGTGCTCCTAAAAGAGTTCTCCTCTTAACAAAAGAAGAAATTATTTTCTGAGTTGAAGAACTATTTTTGGGAGGATACACATCTTTTCAGATTCTGTGCGGACCAAGTGATAAGGATATGTGTCTCTTTTGAAGGTTTTGATATTTTAAAACATTTGCACGAAAGACCGACTGGTGGTCACTATCAAGCTACTCGCACCACTCACAAGGTTCTTTGTGCGGGTTTTTACAGGCCTAGCCTGTTTAAAGATGCGCAAGCCTTTGGGAATAGGTGTGATAGTTGTCAACAGTCGGGCAATATTTCCAATTAAAATGAAATGCCACAAAATTATTTCCTCGAGTGCGAAATTTTTGTTCTCTGAGGAATTTATTTTGTTGGCCCCCTTCCTTCTAGCTTCTAAAACAAATATATCTTAGTTATCGTCGATTATGTTTCACGATGGGCTGAAGCCCAAGCTCTTCCTACTAACGACGCCTGAGTCATAATTATGTTCTTAAAAAAAATTATTTTCTCGATTCGGAAAGCCGCGAGCCATCGATAGCGATAGGGTTTCACATTTCTATAACGCGTAGTTTTCAAAAATCCTTATTAAATACGACATTACGCATAAGCTTTCAACTGCCTAGCACCCCGAAACTAACGGACAAGTCGAAGTAGTGAACAGAGAGATAAAAAGATTATTAGAAAAGTCTGTTTCAACTTCTAGGAAAGACTGGTCAGGCAAATTATATGATGCTCTATGGGCCTACCGAACAATGTACAAAACTGCCCTTAGATGTACGCCATATCGGTTTGTTTTTGGAAAACCGTGCCATTAACACGTATAAATAGAACACAGCGCTTTTTGGGCCTTGTGATTTTTACATTTCGATCCCCACTCTATCGGCGCCCTTAGAAAATTTCAACTTAATAAACTCGACGAGTGGCGCTCTTACTTATACGAAAACAAAAAATTTTATAAAGAGTGGACGAAACATTTTCATGACAAACACTTAAGGCGCCCAAAAACCTTTAAGCCGGGCGACCAAGTTCTTCTTTATAATTCTTGTTTACGTTTATTTTCGGGAAAGTTAAAGTCGCATTGGTCTTGATCGTTTTTTGTTATTCAAGTTTTTCCATATGGTACTGTTTTAATTTCGCACCCTAATAAGGGTGATTTCAAAGTAAATGGGCAGCGTCTTAAACTATATTTTTCTGGTGATGATGATGTTAGTCCGAACAATATTAATTTTCTTTTGCACGATATGTAACTTAAGACTATTTTGTTTAGTTAAAACTTTATTTATTATTTTTGGACAATATTATTTTGTTGAGTCGAGCTCAAATGACGTTTTAAACAAAGGGCGCTTTTTGGAGGCAACCCAAGTTATTTTTTTATTTTTTTTTATTTTACAATTTTGTCCCTGGTCGGCTCCGACAAGCTGAAGCTTCTGCGATGGCCTGCTCCAACATTGTGTATTCCATCACGAAGTCCAAAGAAGAGATTTCCTGAAGATCAAAGTGTAAGCATGGGGGAGCGGCATCACTCAACTTTCGCGACACATAAATCCGGGGAAGTACTTATTTTTCAATTCTGTACTTTTATTTTTTATTTAATATCTCCCACTCTCTACCCTCCTTTCTCCAATGAGGAGAATGTCTATTTTAAGCTTGGAGGAGGATTTCATCCTTCTCTTGCCTTTATTTTATTTTTATATTTCAAAATTCAAAAAAATAGAAAATATTTCAAAATAAAAAAAAGAGAATATTTCAAAATATAAAAAATATTTACTATTTGTTTTTACTTTAATAATTTAGACAGTTTTTTTGGTATTTCAATAGTACCCCTTGATTTTGTTTTGTTTTTCTCAAAATCCCATATAAATAACTTCACTAATTATAATTTTTCTAATCGTTCTTTTTAATTATGTTTCACAAGTAAAATGTTGGTCATGCTGTGTTTCTAATTCACAGTAGCATGTTAATGTGAAATGTTTTTCTAAAACTCGCATTTTTATTGCGGTTTTCGTTCTTTATTTTCTTTACTTTCTCGAAAATTAATCATCCACTATTTCCCTTTTTGTTTTTGATAATTTTTGTAATGTCAATTTTTGATTAACGTAGTAGATGTGAATGATCCAAGGCGCCTATTATTTCTATTATCAAGATAATTTCATTAGTCGTCTTTTATTATGTTGGTACCCTAGGTTTTGATTTGAGTTCAGTCTTCTCTTTTAGTCTCTTGACCCAAGATTTATCTATGGTCATAGGTTAGTTGATAGGATAGATTCTCTAGTTGTGTAGAATTGCCTGTCCAGATGAAAATCTGGCTAAGTAATTTCTGGTTCGACTATAGTCGAACGTCGCTCGACTATCGTCGATCAGCCGATCGACGATCGTCTTCCTGATAGCTCGACTATCTGCTTGATAGGTCGACTATCTGTTGTCTTTGATAGTTCGACTATCTGTTGATAGGTCGACTATCTGTTTTCCTTCATAGTTCGACTATCTGTTGATAGGCCGACTATCTGCTCTTCTTGATAGTTCAACTATCTGCTTGGATAGTTCAACTATCTGATAGTTTGACTATCTGTTGATAAGTCGACTATCTGTTTTCCTTAATAGTTCGACTATCTGTTGATAGGTCGACTATCTGCTCTTCTTGATAGTTCAACCATCTGCTTGGATAGTTCAACTATCTGATAGTTCGACTATCTGTTGATAGGTCGACTATCTGTGTTGGTTGATAGTTCGACTATCTGTTGATAGGTCGACTATCTGTTTTCTTTGATAGGTCGACTATCTGTTTGATAGGTCGACTATCTGTTTTGCTTTGGTAGTTCGACTATCTGTCCTGATAGATCGACTATCTGATAGCTCGACTATTTGTTCTGATAGGTCAACTATCTGCTGAGGTAGTTCGACTATCTTTTTTGATAGTTCGACTATCTGTATCGTTCGACTATCTGTCTGATAGGTCGACGATCTCTGTGCTTAGGTCGACGATCTCCGAGGGTCGTTCGACGTTTTGTTGTATGTCTTGAGTAATTTTGTCATCTTCTATGATGTGATTTATTTCATATTTATTTTGGCATATTTTATAAAAGATTATTTGAATAGATTTATGATATTATTTCCATGCAATATCTGCTCCATTCCTTATGCATGAGCCAATCTTTTTCTGACAAAGTTGTTTGTCTTATTAGTTGAAATATGTTTTCTGCTTTATCTGCCAGGCTGTCCTTTATAGCCGTTAGACTCAAAAAGTCTTCCTTGGCCGTAAAGAGTCTCTTCTGATGTGACTTTCTCTAGTATTATTTTATCAGAGTTACTTGCAGCTTCTTAGAAAGCTTTATCCTTTTATAGGATATCTGTCTGCAGTTTTTGTTCCTGCTTTATGCTATTTGCAGCCCAGCTTGCAGATTTCAGTAGAAGACAAGATTCAAACTCAAATTAGTGTCGTTGCTGCTGCTGCTATATAAAGAATTCTTAGGAGAAAGAGATCAACTAATTCACATAGCCAAAAACCAGTTCATTCAGGAAAAAGAGATCAAAAGCTAACAGCTGCATTCAAGCTTACAACTTATAGTTTACAACTGCTCTCAGCTCGTTCACATTCAACTGAGAAGAAGTTTTAGCTCTTCACTCTTCTTCAACCTGAGTTCTCCTGCTGCCTGAAGAAGAATTTTCAATTCATATTCTTTATCTTCTTGTAGCTTTTTCCTTCAGATTTTCTGAAGTGTTTTCTGCACTAAAGCAAGACTTCACCTAGACGTTATTTTAGCCAGGGGGAGCCTTGACTCTTTAGAGCTTTCTAGCTCAGTGCAAGTTCTTGTGCTTCTCTAATCTATTGTAAAATAGAGAAGACATCTTAACCTCCTTTCCACCTCCTGTAAAGGGTTATTACTCCCTTCAAAAGTATACCTTGGTGGCAGGGCACCTGATCAAAAACCGGTGTTGGTTTTTAGACACCTGATCAAAAGTCTAAAGGATTTCTGGATTTACCTGAAGCAGATCTTGTTGGTGGCAGGGCACCTGATCAAAAACCTGAGTGGATTCCTACCTTGTTGGTAGAAGAGTGGACGTACCTAAGTTGTTTGGGGAACCACTATAAATTCCCTTGTGTCGTCTGGTTGTTTGATTCATTACTTGTGCTGTTGGCTGTGATTAGTCTTAACTAGGTTGCTAGTTGCTGTTTAGGATTCCAAGCCTTAACTGTAATTAAAGTTGGCTGCCTTTTGTGCACAACACTTGTGTTAGGCTTTAGGGTTACTTCTCAAATATCTATAACCTTCATTCCGCAATTAACTCGAAGGGAGTTGAGTAGACAGTCAACTTTGCTAGTGCAATTTTTGATTACTCTATTCACCCCTCCTCTAGAGTAGTATCTATCCCTTTTCTTTCAATTGGTATCAGAGGGAGGTTTGCTGACTGTATAGGCTAACACCTAAGTCACAAGATCCTTATAGATACCAAAGTTTATAGATATTCACTTTCACTATCATGGCCCAGTTCAAGGATTACTCTAACACCAGACCTCCAGCATGCAACTTAGCCAAGTTCAGCATCTAGAAGGCAAGGATTAAACTATATATGAACTCTATTGATGACAGTATTTTTGCTTCAATTTTGACAGGACCACCAAGAGCACCTGCTGCAGCTACTGCTTCATCATCAACTTATATGAGTGCAGTGCCTCCTCCAGATTACAATGATGAATACAAAAAGGAAAAGATAGCAGATGCTAAGGCAATGAACATTCTGGCTCAGACAATGTCTGATGAAGTATTCCAGAAGGTTGCTGACTGCTCCTCAGCAAAAGCATTGTGGAATACACTGAACTAGATTGTAGCTAGTTCAGCTGATGAAAGGAAGGACAGAAGGTCCAACCTTATCTCCCAATATGAGAATTTCAAGAAAACTGATGTTGAATCAGTTGAAGCAATGTACACAAGGCTCAGCTCAATCATCAATGAGCTGAGAACTCTTGATAAGGATATTTCATTGACAGAGGTCAATGATAAGATTCTTATGTGCTTCCCTAGCATATGGGATCTGAGGATCTGGCCTATCAAGGAGGCCAGAAGCACAACAGAAATTTCAACAGAAGCCCTTCTCGGCAAGCTCAAGTCTTTTGAGCAAGTGCTGAAGTCCAGGGAAGCTGAGGCTGAAGCAAAGACTCCAACTCCCACAAGAAAAGAGCAAACCCTTGCTCTCAAAGCTGCTGATGCTTCTGAAGGAAGCCAGTCTAATGAGGAACTGATGGCATTATTTGCAAAAAGGTTTCTCAAGATGGGAAGGAAAGAATTTAGAAAGAAGTCTTCAAAATATGAAGAAAAACCAAGGTATGATCGCACTCCTACTAAAGAAATAATTTGCTATGGTTGCAGGAAGCCTGGACATATTCTTCCAGACTGTCCAGAGGAAAAGAATAAAGAGAAAATGAAAGACAAGGATCAGCACAGGAAGCATTCCAAGCTATCCTCCTACAAGAACAAAAAGAAGGAGAGAGGTTTTGTTGCTGAAACCTGGAGCGATTTTGATGAGGAATCTTCCTCCTCAAGCTCCAGTGAGGATGAGGAAGAAAAGAAGGCAAAGGAAGTTTGCCTGATGGCAATTGATGCCTGCAGCAATCACACAGCTGCAGAGAGTTCAGATTCTGATGAAGAAATGCCAACTGAAGATGAGGTATTGTCTTCTTACGATTTTACATCTGATGAATTTAAATCAGATTTTAAATCTTTATGTTTAGATTTAATTAGTTCTGAAAAGGAAATTAAAGAGCTTAGAAATAAACTAGCTGAATCTGAATTAATTTCTAATGAAAACATTAGGTTAACAGCAGAACTCACTAATTCTAGTGAAGAAATAAAATTCCTTAAGAATGAATTAGCTAAGTCCAAAAGGTTAGAAGAATCTCTGAATGGTAAAAGCCTTAAGTTGCTTGAAATAACCAGCATGTCTAACACTAGGTCAGGCAATAATAAATTAGGCTTAGGAGCATCTTCTAGTGAACCCCCAATCATTCTTAAAAACCATCTTTCAACTCCAGTGAAATTTATCTCGGCTGATGGGATAAACAACACTGAGCAAGTTAATCAGGTTAATAAGGCTTTAAATAAAGCTAAGAGAGAGAAAAGAAAACAAAAATTTAAGGAAATACAAAGAGCGTCGAACGCTGCTCGACGATCGCAGGCCCAATGGTCGAACGGAGATCGACGATCTGGGCACCCATCGTCGAACGTCGATCGACATTTTCAACATGAATTTCAAAACTTCAACCAGAACTTTAGAAACCCGAATGTAAATAGAAACCCTAGGTTCATTGACCCATCATCTACATGGAGAATCCCACCTAGGAGATCTTACCCGTTAGGTTATCTCCCTCAACCTGCTTATTCATTAATTTCCAGTTTTTCTTATGAGAAAAACAAGGGACCCAAGGTTACCTGGGTCCACAATGTTTAATTGATTTATTTGCAGGTGAAGACCTATCCTATCACTCAGAATAAGTGGTATTTGGATAGTGGTTGCTCCAAGCATATGACAGGAAATAAAGAACATCTGTCAAGGTTCAAGGCCAAGCTTGGCCCAAAGGTAATCTTTGGAGATTCAAGCTGTGGTCAAACTGAAGGCTATTACAAAGTGAGTTGCTTATGTAACTGGACAGAAGCATAATCTCATTTCAGTAAGTCAGTTATGTGATGCTGGATACCAGGTATCATTTTCTAACTCTCTTTGTAATATTACTTTAAATAATAATGTTGTGTTAGTAGGTATTAGACAAGGTAACATTTATTTAGTAGATTTTAACTCAACTCACTCTGAAATCTGCTTATTTAATGAGGTAACAAATAACAATACCTTATGGCATAAAAGGCTTAGCCATGTTAACCTCAAGAATATATCTAGGTTATCTAAACACAACCTTGTTAGAGGTTTACATTCTTGCCCCTACAAGAAGGAGAGCCTATGCAAGGCTTGTCAATTAGGCAAGCAAACCAAGAATTCATTTAAATCAGTAAATAAAAGTAATTCTCCTAGAATCCTGTATTTATTACATTTGGACCTATTTGACCCAATAAATGTATAGAGTTTAGGAGGGAAGTATTACACCCTAGTCATTGTAGATGACTTCTCTAGGTTCAGTTGGGTGTTCTTTTTGAGAACTAAGGCTGATAACTTCAAAGCCCTTACAGATTTTCAATTATGTGTGCAGACTGAGTACTCTACTCATGTTGCCTTGATCAGAAGTGATCATGGTACTGAGTTTGACTCTCTTCTCATGCAAGAATTCTGTGAGAGAGAAGGTATCAAACATAGCATCTCAGCTCCTAGAACTCCCCAACAAAATGGGGTAGTTGAAAGGAAGAATCGAACACTAATTGAAGCTGCTAGCACATTGTTCGCAGATGCTAATATGCCTCTTTCCTATTGGGCAGAGGCTGTTATTACAGCCAACTATGTCTTGAACAGAAGTCTGATACACAAGCTTAAGTGTAAAACTCCTTATGAGTTGCTTAAAGGAAAGAAACCTAAAATAAATTATTTTAGAGTTTTTGGCTGTGTAGTTTATATTCATAATAATAATAAAGAATACCTTAGAAAATTTGAAGCAAAAGCTTCAATGGGAATTTTTCTTGGATATTCCCAAGTAAGCAAAGCTTATAGGGTTTTTAATAAATCTTCTTCTAAAATTGAAGAGTCTGTTCATGTGTCCTTTGATGAATCTCAAATGTTTTACAAGGAGAAGGAAACTTCCCCTTCCTCAAGTTCATTGCAGGTACAGGAATCTAGCAAAGATGTCACTCAAGAGATTCTCCATCTTTCAACTCTTCATATCACTGAATCAGACAGTGATGAAGACCTTGCAGAAGTTGTTGTACCACCAATAGTAGATCAAATTCCTCCTGAGGAATTAATCCCAACTATTGGTGAAGATCACATCCCACCTGCTGATATTGTCACACTTAGAGATCATCCTACATCTCAAGTGATTGGAGACATATCAGCTGGTGTTCAAACAAGACATCAGTTAAGACAGGATGTGATGCATGCTTGTTTCCTTTCACAGATTGAGCCCCTCACCATTAAAGATGCGTAGCTAGATCCCCACTGGATCATTGCTATGCAAGAGGAACTCAATCAGTTTGAAAGATGTAAAGTATGGACTTTGGTTCCAAGACCTAATGGCCAACTGATCATAGGCACCAAGTGGGTGTATAGAAACAAGTTGGATGCAAATGGAATCATTGTAAGGAACAAAGCTAGGCTTGTAGCTCAAGGCTACAGACAGGAGGAAGGTATAGATTATGACCAAACCTTTGCTCCTATTGCAAGGCTAGAGGCAATAAGGATCTTTCTAGCCTATGCAGTCTATATGAAGTTTAAGGTTTTTCAGATGGATGTCAAAAGTGCCTTTCTAAATGGTGAGCTAAAGGAAGAGGTATTTGTTGAACAACCACCTGGGTTTGTTTCTTCAACTCAGCCCTCACATGTTTTTAAGTTGCAAAAAGCTCTTTATGGACTCAAACAAGCACCAAGAGCCTGGTATGAGACTCTAGCTAGTTTCCTGTTAGAGCACAACTTTGTTAGGGGAGTAGTTGATAGAACCCTTTTCGTTAAGCACCACAAGGACACAATCCTGTTAGTTCAAGTGTATGTGGATGACATTATTTTTGGTTCCACTGATCCCAAACTGTGCAAAAAGTTCTCTAACTTGATGCATTCCAAGTTTGAGATGAGTAGTATGGGTGAGCTGTCTTACTTCTTGGTCTCCAAGTAAAGCAAGATGCTGATGGCATCTTCATCTCCCAATCCAAATATGCCAAGGAATTGGTAAAGAAGTTTGGGATGGCTGATGCTTCAGCAATGCATACACCTATGGCTACTAATGTAGTTATAGATTCTGATGATCAGGGAAAGCCTGTTGATCAAAAGAATTATAGGGCCATTGTTGGTTCCCTATTGTATTTAACTGCAAGTAGGCCAGATATAATGTTTGCTACATGCCTTTGTGCTAGATTCCAGGTCAACCCCAAGGAATCTCATCTGATTCTTCTCAAGAGAATCTTGAGATACCTGAAGGGATGTCCAAATCTAGGACTTTGGTACCCAGCTGAATCAGAATTTGAATTAATTGGATACTCTGATTCTGATTATGCTGGTTATCGAGTTGACAGGAAAAGTACCTCAGGAACTTGTCAGTTCCTGGGAGAGAGATTGGTCTCTTGGTTCTGTAAGAAGCAGGCTTCTGTCTCAACTTCAACTTCAGAGGCTGAATATATAGCAGCTGCTAGTTGTTGTTCACAGATCCTGTGGATACAAAACCAACTTTTGGATTATGTGTACTCACACAAGAACCCAAAATCATGTGTGATAGTACCAGTGCTATCTCTATTGCACAAAATCCAGTGCACCACTCTAGAACGAAACACATTGAGATCCGGCACCATTTCTTGAGAGATTGTGTGGAAAAGAACAAGATCAGCCTTGAGTTCATATCCACAGACCTTCAGAGAGGTGATATATTCACCAAGCCCTTAGATGAACATAAGCATCTGTTCTTTTTGGTTCAACTAGGCATGATTAATGGAAGAGACTAAGTGTGACGTCTGCCTTGTTGAAACTTGTTTGAAGATCGTCGAACGACGTTCGAAGATAGTCGATCGGATCAAGCCTATCGTCAACCTATGGTTGAAGATAGCTTATCTGCTTGAAGATCGTCGACCGGCGTTCGAAGATAGTCGAATAGGTCGAGCCTATCGTCGATCTATGGTTGACGAAAGCTTGTTGTTTGTGAAGACAAAAATAGTCGAACGATTGATCGACTACTCTGCTTCAGGACTGATCGTCGAACGACCGTTCGACCAACGTCTCCAGTATCTTTTAAATAGATCGACGATCGTTGTTTTAATATAAAGCCGATGGTCGACCTAGGTTAAGAGATCTTTCTTTTTATCATCGACGGAGAGCATCTTTTCGCATTCCGTCTTCCTGCTTGCTCTTTGTCTTACGATTTCTGTCGCTTCGTCCTCACCATCTCTCCCTCGTCTTCTCCAGCCCTTTCGATGGCGATAGCTCCAGCTCTCCTGATAGTGGTTAAGTTCGATGCAGGCTTCAGTGTGGATTTCGATTCTTTCAGTTGCTGCGAATCCGGAATTGTGGAAATTCTCACCTTATGCAAAGATCAAGGCTTGGAAAGCTCATGTCCTCCAGGATAAAGATAAACATTCAAGAGATTAAAGAATGGGCATTTACTTCGTCTTCAAATGATGATTCTATGACGGGAACAATTGGCGGAGAAGAGGTATCTTTGACTCCCGCCATTTTAACTCAAATATTTGGATTGATAAATGGGGAACGAGATTACGAGCAAGATACCCCAGAGTTTGGGAGAATGCTGACAGAGCTGGGACATGCCGAAGGCATTCCCTCTAAGTTGCTTAAAGTAAATTTTCCGTTTAAGATTAAGTTCCTTGCTGAACTCTTCGGAAAAGTGCTACTGGGAAAGCACTCTGCCCATGACAATATTACAAGGCAGCAGTTTGCACTGATGTGTGCAATTGTGAATAAGAAACAGATTAATTGGGCATGAGTTCTGTTTGATTTGATCAGGAAAAAGAACAGCAAGAAAGAAGTCACCCTAGGTAGGGTGCTTGGGATTTTTCTGAAGGAGAAATATCCCCATCTGTTAGTTTCAGCTGCTACTTCCATCAATGCCAGCAAGAAGATGGATCCAACATTATTCTCCAAGTGGAAAAGGACTTTTCTGAAGCCCGCTCCCGCAGGGGTTGCTCCAGCTGCATCTGAGAGCACCAGGACTGCCTCAGTCACTCATCTCCTACAAGAAGCTGGCTCAGCAAATCTCTCCCTTCCATCTTCTTCATCTGCATTACCGTCTACTTCAGTTGAAGTTCCATCAACTTCAATTGAAGTACGACCTTCTGCTTCTCACCTTGCATCACCTCCTGCATCTCCTCTCCCTTCTCATCTTGCTGGGATTTCACATCCCAGTTTTGATTTATTGGTTTCTGAGATTTCTACTCCTCCTCAGTCACCAATTCCTTCTTCAGATCATATTGATCATCCTGCATCCACTCATCCAACTCCAGTTCACTCTCTATCTCCAGTTCACTCTCCAGATCATCAAGAATACACCATTCCTGCTGATCATCCATCCACTGAGATTCCTCCATCTTTTGAAATCACTCCAGCATTCATTTCTAGCATTTTGGAGTTAATTACTCCTTCAATCAAAATTATGATTGAAGAGGCAATTGCTCCCCTTGCATCCTCCATCTCTTCTTTGACTGCTGTCATCCAAGCACTCTCAAAGTATGCTGAGCCCTCTTCCTCTAGGGGACTGGTTTCAGTATCTACTGAAATCAGGCAGGGGGAGATGCTTAATGAAGATGTCTCTGAGCTGCCTTTGGCCTCCCCTCCAGCAGATCCTCCTCCAGTTGTAGAGAAAGAAATAGAAGATTCAGCTCCTCCTCCATTATCTGAAAAAGAAATTTTTGATGCCTTAATGAAGTCTGAATTCATTGTCAAAGTTTGCCTAGAAGAATGTTCCACTCCCCTGGTCGCCTTATACCTAGAAGGAGTTATCACTTCCTTCCTAGATGAATTATGGGAGTTAGGACACTCAAAGGACAATTCTGAAGGTATCCCTTTTACTCACTTTTTAGACTTGATAACTGATATGCTAGTATGGGAATACTTGGAAGGGATGATTCGATGTCATTTAGAAAAATGTTATTCATAATACTACAGATAAAATGGAAGAAGTACTAGATGTTCAAGAGCCTGATCACCAACCAGCTCCAGAAGTTCAATCTAAACCAGAACTAGTTGCTCAAGTTTCTGAGGCTGCTCAGCCAGCTCAGCTAGCAGTGCAAGTAGAACTGGTCTCCATGACAGTTTCTGATCATCAAGAAAAGGCTTCAGATGCTCAAATTGAAAAGTCTACTGTATGGGATGATTCCCCTGGATTGGATTTAGATGCTCTCCTGGCACAGGATGCTATGGAAGAAGAATTAGAAAAAGCTGCTTTAAATGAAAAGGAAAGAGCTGTGCAAGAGGCAATTGATCCATATGATCTTCCCATTTCTTCAAATTTTGAGGATGAAATTGATTCTGATGAATCTGATGAGTCTAAAAGAAAAAGATATGCTAAAAAGAAAAGGAAAGTTGTGGCTCCTCCTCCTCCAAATCCAGATAATGATACTCCTTATTATATCCTAAAAGGCATTGATCCTAAATCAAAAGATTTCCAGCACTGGATGGCATTTTCTAAAAATCAGCAGAAGCAAAGGAAGAAGTCAAAGAGGTATGACAGTCCTGTCCCAAGATGGACTCCCAGAGGTCCTCCTCCTCCACCTCCCAGTGCAGGAGCCTCTGGAAACCAATCTGCAAATCCAGCTGCTCAGTCTGTCAGATTCAACCCATCTCAGTCATCACAAAGGAGAAGTTCTCAAGGATATCAAGGTAAAACTCAATCTGGCTATCAAAGACTTGATGCTATTGTTAAGGAACAAGTAAAGGAGGTGGTGTATCAAAGACCAACTTTTTCTCCTCATCCTTCCAAAGAACTCAAGAGCTCAACCTCTCCAAAGCCAGATCATGCTGTGAAGGCTGTTGTAAAAGGTAAGCGAATTATTTTCTCTGAAAAATCTAGCAAGATATTTGTTGAGTTTGCTCCTCCTTCTTATCTAGTTATTCAGGATAAAGAGCCAGTTGATACATCTTCTGAAAATGTGTATGAAAGCCCAGAGCTTGATCCTTTCAGGATGGCTCATTTTCTTGAACTTGTTGGTTCAGCTCAAATTAAGAAAGCCAAAGCTGAAGGCAAAAACACTGCAGGATTGACCACTATGTCAAAATTCAGAATGAAGGAGCTCGATAAATTCCAGGTTAGACCTGAGGTATTTGATCCTTCAAAATACATGGAAAAGCATCCTGAGGCAGTTGTCCTAAGAGCGTCAGAATCGAAAATCATTGGAGAACAAGACCTGAAGTTGTCGAGAAAAGAAGCTCAAGATCCTTCTAGAAAAATTACTTTCATTCCTAGTTCTTCTCAACCTAAACCTAATTCTGAAGCATCTTAAAAATTTCATTGATTGACAGTTAATTGCTTATCTGTTTGATTGATGTTATCTGCTTAGTTATTTCTCTTCATGCATTTTATTTACTTTCAGTAATTAGTTTTGTGTGTTTTTGTTGTTGAGAGACTTAACTCAAATAGGGGGAGATTTTTGGTACCCTGGGTTTTGATTTGAGTTCAGTCTTCTCTTTTAGTCTCTTGACCCAAGATTTATCTATGGTCAAAGGTTAGTTGATAGGATAGATTCTCTAGTTGTGTAGAATTGCCTGTCCAGATGAAAATCTAGCAAAGTAATTTCTGGTTCAACTATAGTCGAACGTCGCTCGACTATCGTCGATCAGCCGATCAACGATCGTCTTCCTGATATCTCAATTATCTGCTTGATAGGTCGACTATCTGTTGTCTTTGATAGTTCGACTATCTGTTGAAAGGTCGACTATCTGTTTTCCTTGATAGTTCGACTATCAGTTGATAGGCCGACTATCTTCTCTTCTTGATATTTCAACTATCTGCTTGGATAGTTCAACTATCTGATAGTTCGACTATCTGTTGATAGGTCGACTATCTATTTTCCTTGATAGTTCGACTATCAGTTGATAGGTCGACTATCTGCTCTTCTTGATAGTTCAACTATCTGCTTGGATAGTTCAACTATCTGATAGTTCGACTATCTGTTGATAGGTCGACTATCTGTGTTGGTTGATAGTTCGACTATCTGTTGATAGGTCGACTATCTATTTTCTTTGATAGTTCGACTATCTGTTTGATAGGTCGACTATCTGTTTGATAGGTCGACTATCTGTTTTGCTTTGGTAGTTCGACTATCTGTCCTGATAGATCGACTATCTGATAGCTCGACTATCTGTTCTGATAGGTCGACTATCTGCTGAGGTAGTTCGACAATCTTCTTTGATAGTTTGACTATCTGTATCGTTCGACTATCTGTCTGATAGGTCGACGATCTCTGTGCTTAGGTCGACGATCTCCGAGGGTCGTTCGACGTTTTGCTGTATGTCTTGAGTAATTTTGTCATCTTCTATGATGTGATTTATTTCATATTTATTTTGGCATATTTTATAAAAGATTATTTGAATAGATTTATGATATTATTTCCATGCAATATCTGCTCCATTCCTTATGCATGAGCCAATCTTTTTCTGACAAAGTTGTTTGTCTTATTAGTTGAAATATGTTTTCTGCTTTATCTGCCAGGCTGTCCTTTATAGCCGTTAGACTCAAAAAGTCTTTCTTGGCCGTAAAGAGTCTCTTCTGATGTGACTTTCTCTAGTATTAATTTATCAGAGTTACTTGCAGCTTCTTAGAAAGCTTTATCCTTTTATAGGATATCTGTCTGCAGTTTTTGTTCCGACTTTATGCTATTTGCAGCCCAGCTTGCAGATTTCAGTAGAAGACAAGATTCAAACTCAAATTAGAGACGTTGCTGCTGCTGCTATATAAAGAATTCTTTGGAGAAAGAGATCAACTAGTTCACATAGCCAAAACCCAGTTCATTCAGGAAAAGGAGATCAAAAGCTAACAGCTGCATTCAAGCTTACAACTTACAGTTTACAACTGCTCTCAGCTTGTTCACATTCAACTGAGAAGAAGTTTTAGCTCTTCACTCTTCTTCAACCTGAGTTCTCCTGCTTCCAGGAAGATCTTCACACAGAGCTTTTTGAAGAAGAAGAAGAAGATAGCTGCTTGAAGAAGAATTTTCAATTCATATTCTTTGTCTTCTTGTACCTTTTTCCTTCAGATTTTCTGAAGTGTTTTCTGCACCAAAGCAAGACTTCACGTGGACGTTCTTTTAGCCAGGGGGAGCCTTGACTCTTTAGAGCTTTCTAGCTCAGTGCAAGTTCTTGTGCTTCTCTAATCTATTGTAAAATAGAGAAGACATCTTAACCTCCTTTCCCCCTCCAGTAAAGGGTTATTACTCCCTTCAAAAGTATACCTTGGTGGCAGGGCACCTGATCAAAAACCTGTGTTGGTTTTTACACACCTGATCAAAAGTCTAAAGGGTTTCTAGATCTACCTGAAGCAAATCTTGTTGGTGGCAGGGCACCTGATCAAAAACCTGAGTGGATTCCTACCTTGTTGGTAGAAGAGTGGACGTACCCAAGTTGTTTGGGGAACCACTATAAATTCCCTTGTGTCGTCTGGTTATTTGATTCATTACTTGTGTTGTTGGCTGTGATTAGTCTTAACTAGGTTGCTAGTTGCTGTTTAGGATTCCACGCCTTAACTGTAATTATAGTTGGCTGCCTTTTGTGCACAACACTTGTGTTAGGCTTTAGGGTTACTTCTCAAATATCTATAACCTTCATTCTGCAATTAACTCGAAGGGAGTTGAGTAGACAGTCAACTTTGCTAGTGCAATTTTTGATTACTCTATTCACCCCCCCCCCCCCCGCTTGAGTAGTATCTATCCCTTTTCTTTCATATTATCTAGAACTTGCTTTTTGAAATTTTTCAAAACTATGCTTTAGATAAATTTAGAAGCATGAAAATGATTGAGGCCGTTATTGTTTTAGATCCACTTATCATTTCATTTTCACCAAAGCAAAATTTTCCAACCTATCTAATCACATTAACCTTGTTTAGTTTCATTTAAAAATTTTCATTATTATGATAGGGTTATTTTGTGATATATTTGGAGTAGTTTTTTAAAAAGTATGCTCAAAAAAAGTGTTTACCTTTGTTTGGCCAATTTAAAAAGAAAAGAAAAACTATTTTTTGCCTTTGTTTTGAAAAGAAAAGAAAAAAAAATTAAAGAAAAGAAAATGGAAAAGAAAAAGAAAAATATTTTAATAAAATTTTTGAAACTCGTTGTTTTGGTTTAGTGTGATTTTTAAACCTCCTTGTTTATCTTGGAATTCCACTCCTAATCAAAATCCTAAACCAAATATTTCGGTCCTAATAAATCCTTTTGATTAATGCTTTTGAATTTTATTTATTAGCTAAGTAAAGAAGAAAAGTAAATCAGTATTAGTTTTGGATATAAATTTAGATTTTTGTTATTTAATTGATATAGTCATAATGCATTGCGTGGATCTAGTAACAACTCAATGCGTTTTTTCATTTTGTTGTTTTACTTCAGTTTATTTAAAGAAATTTGTTAAAATTTTGGATGATTTATTTTCATTAGCAAAGCTAATAAATTGTGAACCATGTTTAAGTAATTATTTTAGGTTTACGTTTCACCTTCTCCCTACTTAGAATTTTGCATGGTACTTGTGCAAGCATAATTAGAATGTTTTTTTGATTAGTCACTTTTTATGATTACCTAGTTTTTATATCTTTGTTTGGGGATAAGCAAAGCTTAAGCTTGGGGGAATTTGATAGTTCGTTTTGTATTCTAAACTATTAGGATATTTTCTAGATTTTAATGCACAAATCATGCTTGGGGCAAAGACTCGATGCCAGCCGGACTCAACGCATTCAGCAATGCAAGGACTAAATTGCTCCATCAAGGCATGGACTCATTGACTCCAGCAAGGCAAGGACTCAATGCCACCAGCACACTCGTGACCTTTTTGACACGCCCGTGTCGGTCCTGGAGTTTTCAACCCGGTTCAAATTATTGTTGCAAACATTAAATTTCTTCCAGGTGTCCAGTCACGCCCCCTCTACACGCCCATGACCTTCTGTCACGCCCGTGACCACCACGTGGATTTTCCAGAAGCTTCCAAAATTTTGCTAGTCATTAGATTTTCGGCTTCACCAGCACGCCAACTTTACACGCCCCCCCCGGTCTCAGCCGTGACCAGGGTGTGTAATCCAAAAAAAAATTCTATAAATTGAAATTTTTTGTAAGTCCGAAGGGTTCAGTTTTTTGGACCATTTTGATTTTAGTAACCTGCCTAAGTGGAATTTGTGCTATGTAAGGAGAACTTTCTCCCTCCCTCTTTATGCTAGTTTTAGATTTTTGTAACACCCTTTTATCTTAATAAAATGTGTTAGTTTTGCCTCCTTATCTTGTACTAGATTTCATTTGGGTACCTCACTTTCATTTTTCTATTTATTCCTTGTCTTTCCTTATCTTTCTCTTTAATATGGGTGTGTGTGTGTATGAGTTAGATTTGTTATTTTTATTTTTTCAAATTGTCATTTTGCTTACTTTTGTTTTATGTTTTCTCAAACCAATTAAGTGTTGTTATGATAGCTTTCCTTAATGTCCCTTAGCTTTGCTTAGGTTTAGTTTTTTTAAGTGCTTTATATTCATTTTTATTGTTTTATAAAAGCGTTTTCAAAGTGGTTTTTATCTTTTTTTTAACTTAGGTTTTTTTTGTTTGTAAAACCTTTTGTTCCTTTAAACTTTTTTTCCCACTTTTTAAACACTTTTACAAAGTTATAAGAATGAATTAGTAGTTGTTTTAATTTTTGGTAACCTTCATTTTTCTCTTTTATTTTAAAAGCTTTTTTCCTTCTTTAAATTTTATTTTGTCTTTTTATGCATTTTTAGCAAGTTCTAAGAGTAGAATTGTAGTCATTTTAATTTTTCGAACACTTTCTTGTGTGTGTGAGTGTATGAGTTAGGTTTTCATTGCTTTCCTTTTTTTATGTAGAGTGTGTGTGTGTGTATGAGTTAGTCTTTATCACTTTCTTTTAATGCTTTCCTTTATTGCTTCCTTTTATGCATTTTTTTAATTCATGTAGAGTGTGTGTGTGTATGAGATAACTTTCATTGATTTCATTTCCTACCTACTCATTTGAGTAGGACTTTCTCTTTATTGCTTTCATTTCATGCCTACTTGTTTGAGTAGGACTTGCATTTATTTCCCGCCTACTCGTTTGAGTAGGACTTGCAATTTCAATTATGTATTTTCTTTTTTGTAACTTAGCTTTTTTCCTTTATTATGGCTTTGTTGAGTGCGTGCGTTCTCCTTTTTTTAGTAAGCTCTTCTATTTCTAATGTTAGGTTATTTTATGTATTTTTTATAACCCTAAAACGCTTAGTTTCGAGTTCATGCCTCACCAAACTCATAAGCCATCCCATCCCGATGAGTGGCTAATCACTCTTAGCCCTCGGAATTGAAGAGCATTGGGACATAAAAATCTTTTTAAATAATTAAAGGTCCTCTTTTTCACTCTAATTAAAGAACTTAAGGTTTACCCCGGGTATACGATGTGTAGAACCACATATCTATGTGTGGGCTCTATTTCCGTTATCCATACGCTACCTAGCCGAGAGGCCGTGCGTATGGACTGATTACCCTTGGGTAAAGAAAATTGCACACTAAACCTCGAGAGAGGGGGATCGGAATTCTTCTGGATTGGGTTCCCCACCCAATAGAGAGGTTCTTAGTATAAAGAGTGCATTAAGAGGAATCCTTTGCCGAACAAGACCTCGGTGGAATAGTCTTAATGTTCAGGTGAGCGATATCCCTAAAGATAGGTGAGCTCATACTTGTGGAACCTCCACGGCAAAGTTGCCTTTAATTAATTTGAAACTTTAGATCTCTAGTTTTATAAAGCTATTTTAGTCCTAACGTAATTCGATATCAAGCGTTATTCCTTCATCGAACTTTTTCCAGTATATTTTCAGCCTATTTTTATTTAGCCGCCCTAGTTAGTTAGTTACCCCGACACCTTTATTTTCGGTTAGGTAATAGTCCCTCTGGTAGGAGTAGAGATAATCAGCACGCCCCATGGATTTTTATAACCTTTATATTCCCCCCGAATATCCTGTACTACTTGCGATAGGTGCACTTAACTCCTTTCGTTATAACTCATCTTTAACTCCCTCTGCGAAATCCCCCCCCCCCGCATTACTAACTAAATAAAGGTCGGGCATCGCGGAGACCATCAAGTTTTTGGTCATTGTAGCATAGTGGTGAGTATTCCCGCCTGTCATGCGTGACCCGGGTTCGCTCCCAACCAATGGCACTAAAACCTTGATGGTCTCCGTGATGCCCGACCTTTATTTAGTTTGTAATGTGGGGGTCGAATTTCACGAAGGGAGCTAAAATTGAGTTTTAACGAAACAAGGCAAGTGAACCTATCGCGAGTAGTACAGGATATTTGGGGGGAATATAAAGGTCATATAAATACTCGGGGCGTTCTGATTATCTCTACTCCTCCCTAAGTGACTATTATCTTACCGAAAATCAAGGTTTCAGGGTAACTAACTAACTAGGGATGCTAAATAAAAAAGTCTGAAAATAGAATGGAAAAAGATCGATAAAGGAATAATGCTCGGTATCGAATTACGTTAGGACTAAAATAGCTTTATATAACTAGAGATCTAAAATTTCAAATTAATTAAAGGCAACTTGGTCGTGGAGGTTCCACAAGTATGAGCTCACCTATCTATAGGGCTATCGCTCACCGGAACAATAAGACTATTCGACCGAGCTCTCGTTCGGCGAAAGATTGCTCTTTATTTGCGCTTTACGCTAAGAATCCCGTTATTGGGTAGAGAACCCAATCCGAAAGATTTCTTCTCCTCCTCTCTCGAGGTTCAGTACGAAATTCTCTTTACCCAAGGGTGATCAGCCCATACGCACGACCTCTCAGCTAGCTAGCATATGGATAACAGAAATAGAGCCCACATATATATATGTGCTTCTACGCATCGTATACCCGGGGTAAACCTTAAGCTCTTTAATTATAGTGAAAAAGAGGACCTTTAATTATTTAAAAAGATTTTTATGTCCCAATGTTATTCTATACCAAGCGTTATTCCTTCATTGATCTTTTTCCAGTCTATTTTTTAGCCATTTTTTATTTAGCCGCCCTAGTTAGTTAGTTACCCCGACACCTATATTTTTAGTAAGATAATAGTCCCTCTGGGAGGAGCAGAGATAATTATCACACCCCGAGGATTTATACGTCCTTGTTATTCACCCCTAATATCGTGTACTACTCGTGATAGGTGCACTTTCCTCCTTTAATTAAAACTTGGTATTAACTCCCTCCATGAAATTTGACCCCCGCATTACTAACAAAATAATGGTCGGGCGTCGCGGAGACCGTCAAGCTTCCAATTTACAGAAAGGAATGCTCTGAAACTTAGAAGGAGTGGGTCAGGCTCTTCATGGAAGCATCTGACCCAAGGATCTTTGTGATAGTAGAAGAGGGTCCTTTCATCCCTACAAAAGTCTCAGCTCTGGATGCCAATTTCCAGACACCTAAGACATATTCAGAGATGATAAAGGATGAGGTCATTCTTGCCACCTTGGACATGAGAGAGAAGAACATCATAGTCAGTGTTATTGATGATTCTACCTTTCAGAACCTAGTTCATTACAAGACCTCCAAGGAGATGTGCGACACTTTGGTGGTCTACATGGAAGGCACAGAAGAGGTCAGAGATGATAGGAATTCCATGATCAACCAAGAGTATGAAGCTTTCATGCAGTCCAAAGAAGAGGGCATAGCTAGTTGCTATGAAAGATTCTTCAGAATAATAAATGAGCTAAGGACCTATGGATGGGTCTTTACCAATTATGATCTTAATGACAAGTTCCTAAGGTCTCTAGCTATAGACAGGGACACCAAGATTTGTTCTATCAGGGAGGTGGCAAAGCTAGCTCATACTCCACCACCAACTCTATTTGGGAAGCTGTTGTCTTCTGAAATTTAGCTGACTGCCAGAAAAGAGGAGGAGACAAGCAGCAGATCCCTAATTAGGGAGAAGGCTATGGCCTTTAAGTTAGAGGGATTAAAAAGAAGCAAGGAGAGGATTGCCTCTCCTCTAAGAAGGCCAGCTGAGTCAGGCAGCTCAGAACCAAGAACATCAGACTGCAATATGTTTGATGAGGAATTTTTTGTCTTCTCTACGCAATTTCTGAAGCTGGCAAAGAGGAAGGGGTGGAGGAGCAGACCTTCCTCCTCCTCGCATCACAAGAAGAATCACTATAGAACTGAGAAGAAACCCTCGAAGGAGGACATGTATGACTCTCAAACTAGCAAACATATTTTTTATAAATTTGTGTGTTACTACTGCAGCAAGCTGAGGCATATTATAGTTGACTACCCAATCAAGAGAAAGGAAGCTGATGAGAAGAAGGTTCACCAACACAAGGGAAAGAAGGAGAAGTCCTTCATTGCAAAGAAGGAGAAGAGTTGGACTGACTCATCTTCATCAGAGTCTGAAGATGAAGAAGAAGCCTGCATAGGGCTGGTTGCTGTTGAGGTAGAAACTGAGTTTTAATGAAAGGGGGAAAGTGCACCTATCACGAGTTGTACAGGAAATTCCGGTGGGGAATATCGAGGCCATATTATTCTCGGGGATGGGTTAATTATTTCAACTCTTCCCTGGAGGGACTATTATTTTACCAAAGATAACTTGTCGGGTTATATAATTAACTATCACGAGTATAAATATATAAAAAAAAGAATAAACTGAAAAAGCCGATGAAGAAATAGCACATTGGTACCGAATCGATTAGAACTAAAAAACTTTTAATAACTAGTGATAATAAATTTCAAATTAATTAAAGGGCGACTTGGCCGTGGAGGTTTCAAAAGAATGAGCTCACCTAGATCTAGAAATATCGCTCACTTGAACATTAAGACCATTCGACCGAACTCTCGTCCGACGAAGGATTCCTCTTAATTCCTGCATTACGCTAAGAACCCCACTATTGGGTCGGGAACCCAATCCGAGAGAAGTACGCTTCTCCTCTCTCGAGGTTATGCATGCAATTCTCTTTACCATACGGTGATTGGTCCATATGCACGACCTCTTGGCTAGGTATCATATGGACAACGGAAATAGGGCCCACACATCGATATGTGGTCCTATGCATTGTAGACCCGGGGCAAACCATAAATGATTTAATTAACGAGAAAAAGAAGACCTTTAATTATTTAAAAAAATTTTATCTGTCCCAATTCTATTCGATACTGAGGGCTAAGAGTGATTTGCCACTCATCGGAATGGGGACGGCTTAAGAAAAGAAATTGCATAATTGAAATGCAAGTTCCACTAAAACGAGTTGGCAGGAAATTAAAGCAGAAAATTGCGAGTCCTACTCAAACGAGTTGGCGGGAAATTAAGGCAGTAAAGAAAGCAGTAAAATGAAGTCTTACTCAAACGAGTAGGCGGGAAATGAAAACGATAAAATGCGAGTTCTACTCAAATGAGTAGGTAGGAAATAAAAGCAGTAAAAACTATCTCACACACACACTCTACAGGAATTGAAGAAAGCAGTAAATAAAGCAATAAAATCTAACTCCTAAATGCACGCACTCTATAAAAAGAGAAAAACAAAGTGCTCGAAAAATTAAAACGATTATAAATCTATTCCTACAATTTGTTAAAAAATCATAGTAAGGAAAAATAAAAATAAAAAGAGGAAAAGTTTTTTAAAATTAAAGTAATAACAAAGTGTTACAAAAATTAAAACGATAACTTATTCATTCTTATAACATTATAAAAATGCTTAAAAAGTGGAAAAAAAGTTAAAAAGAACAAAAAATTTTACGAACTAAAAAAAACCTAAGTTAAAAGAAAAAAAAACCACTTTAAAAAACCCTTTTATAAATTCATAAGAATGAATACAAAGCTAAAAAATAACTAAAGCTCCCAAAGCTAAGGAAAAATGAGAAGAAAAGCTTGCATAACAAGTCCTAACATAATAGAAAACTAAGAACCAACTAAGTAAGAAAAATAACTTAAAAAAACTAAAAACATATACTACTCTCATACACACACACACCCATTTTAAAAAGAAAGACAAAGATACTTAAGATTGCTGAAAGAGAGGCACTCAGAGGCATTCCAGTACAATATGAGGATTAAAAAACTAACATATTTTATTAAGTAGAAAGTTGATTACAAATGCTAAGACAAACCCAAAGAGGAGGGGGGGAAGTTATCCTTACATTGCACAAAAATCAACTAAGCTTGTTCAACAGCAAAATGGCCCAAAATTTTGAACCCTTGGACCTTACAGAGAATTTATATTTATAAGCAAAAAATCGGAGGTTACACGCCATTGTCACGGGCGTGACAGGGGGGCGTGTCAGGCTGTCTTGCTGAAGACTGCAAAATTTTTGTGATTGGTTGGTTTATAGAAGCTTTTAGAACGGGTCACGTGTTGGTCACCGGCGTGACAGGGATATCACAGGCATGTTAGTGACTCACTGTTAATCATAATTGACTCATGAAATACTATATTAACAAACTCTTCTACAACTCTGCTTATCAAGTTATAGATCATATAGGACTTACTGTGATTGTTGTACCCAACAAAAATCCCTCCATAGGACTTGGCAAAAAACTTAGTCACATGAGACTTCCCATTATTCAGCACATAGCACATGCTACCAAAGATCGTGAGATAACCCAGATTTGGTTTTTTGTCATTCAAGATCTCATAGGGAGTCTTTTTGTGGCTCTTGGTGATAGAGGCTCTGTTAAGGATATGACATGTAGTATTTACAACCTCACCCTAGAAATATTATAGGAGAGTTGTGTCATTCAGTAAGGTCCTTCCAGTTCTTAAGAGAGTCCTATTCTTCCTCTTAGCAATCCCATTTTGTTGAGGTGTTCTTGGAGAAGAAAATTCTTGGTGAAGCCCTTGCTCTTCACAGAACCTTGTCATGCTATCAGATTGAAATTCTTTCCCATGGTCACTTCTAATTTTTACCACAGTACTGTCCAATTCTTTCTGAATTTACTGGACAAATGTCTGGAAGACATCAGGGGTTTCAGAATTTTTCATCAAAAATAAAACTGAAGCAAATATGGAAAAGTCATCAACAACCACAAGGGTGTAGACTTTCCTACCTAGACTATGAACTGACATAGGACCAAACAAGTCCATATGCAATAGGTACAAATACCTCAAAGTGTCTTTGATCCCAATGCTCTTGAAGGAATCTATGGTTTATTTGCCCTTTTGGCATGCGGAGCAAATGCCTTCCTTAGTGTATTTCATTTTAGGACCATTCATAACTAGCTCTTCACTGAAGAGCTTGCAAATTGTCTTATAGTTCAAATGAGCTTGTCTCTTGTGCCATTGGACAAAGTATGAGACTTCCTCATTTTCAACTAGGCATATAGGAGAGTCTATATGTAAACACTGAAAATTTAAAAAATAAACCTTCCCACTCCAAGTGCCTATCATGATGACCTCTTGGTCACACAACCTCTTAATATGGAACTCATCCTTGTGGAATACTATGTCATATCCAAGATCACAAAGTTGGCTTATGCTTATCAGGTTGGGTTGCAACCCTTCCACACAAGCTACTTATGTGATAGTGACTATACAAATTGTGATCTTACCATAACCTCTGGTTCCTCTTCTATCTGATCCACCAAAGATCACTTTGGGTCCATCCTTCACTTGAGTGTACTCCCTCAAGTTTCTCCTTGTTCCAGTCATGTGCCTGGAACTTCAACTATCCAAGTACCATAATGGAGTATGGGCACTTAGAATAACCTGCAAGACATGATTTAGTTTACCTTAGGACCACAATAGGTATTGGGTCCTAGGTTCTGATTAGTCTGAAAAAAGACTTGTCTACCAGCAGTATTTCTTACTGGTGTACTAACTATTTCTTTAACCAAATTGTGATTATTCCAGCAATCAATGGCATAGTGTCCCACTTTCACATAGAACCAACACAAATAAATGTTGTACCTTCTTTTCTGAGTAGGTCTTCTAGCTGTGTTAACAACAGCTCTCTATTTAAAGGAACAAAAACAACCTTTTTCAGGTTCCTTTCAGCTAGGATCTGGCTGAAAGTAAGTCTTCTAGTAGACCTATTTGGCTTACTCTGAATGCCATCAACAACATACTTCTTTGAAAAAGAAATGCTCTTGATAACATCAAAAATAGCTAAATCAGGCTTGTTGATCGACTGACCCTTGGTCAGAGTCTTTGCTGGATGGCCTTGAGATTTGGCTGCAGCCACATTCTTGAGAGTGAGGGTTGGAACACCAAAGAAAAATGGTCCATGATGGGACATTTGAATTTCTTCATGGGCTTCCTTGAAGGCACTCATACCCATTCCTCTTCTCCTTCCATTGGAAGGTACACTTATATTCTTCTAGGAAGAATTCCCATTCTTCTAGTAACCATACATGGAGTTCTGGTCATACCTATTAGAAGGGAGTATTACCCTTTCAAAGGTAATGGGTGGCTGAACTGGATCTTTTCCCTTTCCTTTGAAAGGGGCAGCCCATGTGTTTCCCTTGAATCATAAGCCCCTCTTATTTCTCTGAGAGGAGTAGTCAATGATGGATAACACAAAATTTGACTGAGAGTAGCTAGCCACAATCCTCTTCTCCCTCTAGAGTTTCTCTTCCAGATCTCTAATGAGACTGCCCTTGAATTTAATGGTACCAATATAAATTACTGTGATATTCTTTAGTTGGATAACCTCCGTAATTTTTTGTTCCAGCAAGATTGCTAACTCAGACAGTAGGGAAGCAGTATGCTGAAGGGAGATAATCTCCTCAGCCTGTTTTTTAGCCAGCTTCTTACTATTATTTAAAGAATTCATAAGTTCACCATACTTACCAATTAGCCGATTGATAACTTCCTCAGATTCAGAGTCACTTTCATCTGTAGATGAAGATGCTTCAAAATTGGGACCAGTCTCATATTCTAACTCAGATGATGAATTGGACAGAGAGTGTACCTTAGCTGGAGCAGGATGATCCTGACAGGATTCCTCATCAGAACTTGCCATCAGATCATAACATCTTATGTTATCTTCATCTCTTTCATCCTCAATTGAGTCACTATCTGACTGTGATAGAGGAGTCCTAATCACTATCCTAGCAATAAGATAGTCTTCACTCACATGCCTGTGATATCATAATTGACTCATGAAATACTAGAAGGCGTCTAGCGTCGAGCTGGGATCGACAAACTTTGAACGTCGAACGTCGAATGGCATTGAAACGAGTGTGTCGAATCGGGACACTGGCGCGTTCAGCTAAGCGTCGATCGCCGATCGTCAAACTTAGATCGACGAACATCGAGCTATTGGACACGAGTGTGTCAATGGGGCATGGGCATGTCAGCGGCATCGAGTGGTTGCTGGAAGCGTCGAGCTTGGATCGATGAACATCGAGCTTGAATCGACGAACGTCGAGCTGTAGGACACGAGCATGTCGGATGGGACACAAGCGTGACTTCATCTTTTCATTACAAACAGTGCTTTGGTTTTTAGAGGTGAGGTATTTTTTTATCAAACGTCTAATATTTTTTTTGGATGTTTAGGAAAATGAAATTTTATCTTCCATAAATTTTTTTTGAACAAATTCATATAACCCAATGTATATGTATAGGAGTAATGAATTTTATCCTCTTACTCCGTAACATATAATCTTTTTTTATTGGATGCCTATGTTTACGGAATGAAATCTTATTCCCATTGTCATAGGTTCTTTTAAGGATCAAAATTAATCATGCCAAGTAAGACATAAAAAAAATAGGGAGAGAGGTTTCTTTTTTCAAAAAGAAAACTAGATTTTAATTAATAAAATTTGAGAGCAACCTTTATAAATTTAACGTTCCTATATTTCATAAAAAAAAAAGCTTAGAGTAAACATAATTGAAGTCTAAGGTTGTTATGTTTTAACAAAATGCATGTGCAACTATTCTAGATAAATTAGAAGTAGTGCTGAAAACAAGTCTCTTATCTAAAAAATATAAAGGCATAAGATATTTTTAAAACTTAACCCCAGATATTTGAATCTATCAATCTCCAATTAATAAACGGGTAGTACATAAAGAATTAATGAAATTCACTCATAAATAAACTCACAACTAGATTTTTGGAGAGCGAAAATTGTTAAGAATGGTATATTCGATTTATTTGTTTCATAATAATAATAAAAAATTTTAGGGTTATTATCTTTTTTTGTATATTTATTTATTATCTTTTTTCGGATTTTTAGATTTATTATCTTTTTTGGATTTTCTATATTTTTTGAGTTTTTTATGCTTTTTATCTATTTATTTAAAAGAAAGGGAAGAGAAAGAGACGTTATTTACAAAGAAAGGAAGGGGGAAAGAGAAAGATTATTTACAAAAAAGATTTACAAAGTAAAAACAAAATATTTTTTGGAATTTTTGTTTTATTATTATTTTTTGATATTTTTGTTTTATGAATTTTTTTTGGGTTTTTGATGATAAAATAAACAAAAATTTAGGAGTTCTAGATTTTTTTAATTTTTTTGGTATTTTTAATGAGTGCAAAATATAAAAGTGCAATAAAGGAAAATAGGAAAACACCCACATACTTAATTCCAATATTGTCCCTAATGTTGCAAGATAAGTATGAGGAACAAAAAGAAATAAAATGTAGTATTTACAAAAATAAAGAGGGAGGGTAGAAACTTCCTTGAAACGAGTTCGGGGAGGCTTGTTTGGAAACTCTACATTATTAAGAACAAATAGCAAAAAAAATATAACTCAAACCGAAAAAGATAAACTCGGCCACAAGTTTGCGGTAGGGGTGCGTAACTCCGATTAGCTATATATGTGTAATAGAAATGTGTTCCCCTATCGCTCATAATAGCGCGAGACGATGCCGAGACAAGAAAATACATATTTAATTTTTGATAATAAAAATTTGTTGGTTTTTAGGTAGGGTTTTTTAGTTTTTTTTTGTTTGTTTTGTGGCTTTTTAGTTTTTTAGTTTTTTAGTTTTTAGTTTTTTCTAAAAAGTTTAAGTTTGTTTAGATTTTTTTTGGGAAACGGCATCATTTCATTTTTTTTTCATTTTTTAACGATAAATAAATATGTATATGAAATATTAATAATAATAAAAAAAGGTAAAAGAAATTTTACAGATTTTGTAGATTTAGTTTTTTTAAGTAGTTATTATTATTATTATTTCAGCCAATTTTTTTATGTAATATATATAAATATAATAGGTAAAAGTAATAGTAATCCGGAGTTTGAAAAAACAACGCGGATCTCCCCGGCAATGGCGCAAGAAACATGATAGTTAATACTTGCGGTGCCCCGAGGCTTCTTTATTTTGGTTTGTGGTTTATTTAGTCTGAATTGTGGGGAGGGCGGAATATCGGGGTCGTATTGTTCTTGGGGACGGGTTGATTATTTCTACTCTTCCCTGGAGGGGCTACTATTTTACCGAAAATAACTTGTAGGGTTATATAATTAACTAGCGCGGGTATAAATATATATTTGAAAAAAAATAAATTTAAAAAGCGGAGGAAGAAATAGAGCATCGGTACCGAATCGATTAGAACTAAAATAACTTTTAATTACTAGAGATTCTAAATTTCAAATTAATTAAAGGGCAACTTGGCCATGGAGGTTTCAAAAGAATGAGCTCACCTAACTCTTGAAATATCGCTCACCTGAATATTAAGACTATTCGACCGAACTATCGTTCGACGATTTATTCCTCTTAATGCCTGCATTAAGCTAAGAACCAAGATATAGGGTGGGGAACCCAATCCGGGACAATTATGTTTCTCCTCTCTCGATATTATGCACGCAATTCTCTTTACCCAAGGGTGATCGGTCCATATGCACAACCTCTCAGCTAGCTAGCATATGGACAACGGAAATAGAGCCCACACATTGATATGTAGTCCTACGCATCGTTGACCCGGGGCAAAACCTTAAGGGCTTTAATTAACGAGAAAAAGAAGACCTATAATTATTTAAAAATATTTTAACTGTCCCAGTGCTCTTCGATATTGAGGGCTAAGAGCGATTTGCCACTCATTGGAATGAGGACACCTTAAGAAAAGAAATTGCATAATTGAAAAGCAAGTCCTACTCAAACGAGTAGGCGATAAATTAAAGTAGAAAATTGTGAGTCCTACTCAAATGAGCAGGTGGGAAATTAAAGTTGTAAAGAACGCAGTAAAATACAAGTCCTACTCAAACGAGTAGGAGGGAAATGAAAGCGATAAAATGCGAGTCCTACTCAAACAAGTAGGCGGGAAATGAAAGCTGTAAAAACTATCTCATACATACATGCACTCTACAGGAATTGAAGTAAGCAGTAAATAAAGCAATAAAATCAAACTCTTAAACGCACGCACTCTACAAAAAGAGAAAAACAAAGTACTCGAAAAATTAAAATGATAATAAATCTACTCCTAGAATTTATTAAAAACTCATAAAAAGGCAAAATAAAAATAAAAAGAGAAGAAGTTTTTTAAAATAAAAGTAAAAACAAAGTGTTACAAAAATTAAAACAATAACTTATTCATTCTTATAACTTTATAAAAATGCTTAAAATGTGGAAATAAAGTTAAAAATTACAAAAGGTTTTATGAACTAAAAAAGAAAACCTAAGTTAAAAGAAATAAAACCACTTTGAAAAACCCTTTTATAAATTCATAAGAATGAATACAAAGCACAAAAATAACTAAAGCTAACAAAGTTAAGGAAAAATCAGAAGAAAGGCTTGCATAACAAGTCCTAACATAATAGAAAACTAAGAACCAATAAAGTAAGAAAAATAACTAAAAAAAATAAAAACATAAACTACTCTCATACAAACACACACCCATTTTAAAATGAAAGACAAAGATACTTAAGATTTCTGAAAGAGAGGCACTCAGAGGCATTCCAATACAATATGATGGTGAAAAAACTAACATATTTTATTAAGTAGAAATTTGATTACAAAATCAAAGACAAACACAAAGAGGAGGGGGGGGGGAAGTTATACTTATAAAGGACAAAAAGCAACTAAGCAGCAGTCCAACAGCAAAATGGCCCGAAATTTTGAACCCTTGGACCTTACAAAGAAGTTATATTTATAAGAAAAAACTTGAGGTGACACGGCCTAGTCACAGGCGTGACAAGGGGGCTTTCAGGCTGGCTTGCTGAAGACGGCGAAATTTTGGTGACTGGTCGATTTTTGGAAGCTTCTAGAATGGGACACATGTTGGTCACGGGCGTGACAGGGATGTCACGGCCGTGTCAGCAAGGTATGACTAGTTAAGGCATCGAGCATCGAGCTGGGATCTAAGAACATCAAACGTCGAATGGAATTGACACGGGCGCGTCCAATCGGGACACGGGCGTGTTCAGCTAAGCGTCGAATATCGATCGTAAAACTTGGATCGACGAATGTCGAGATGTTGGACATGGGCGTGTCGAGGTGGGGGGGGCACGGGCATGTCGGAGGCATCGAGTGGTTACTGGAAGCGTCGAGCTTGGATCGACGAATGTCGAGCTTGAATCGACGAATGCCGAGCTTGAATTGACGAACGTAGAGCGGTTGGACACGGGCGTGTAGGACGAGACACGAGCGTGACTTCATCTTTTCTTTGCAGGCAGCGCTTTTTTCACAGGATTAAAGTAACACGCATGGTCACGGGCGTGACCTAAGTGACATGAGTGTGTACTTTGAAAAATTTGCCTTTTCTGAAAAAATTCTCAAAAACAAAATAAAGCTATGTTAGAACAATATTTACAAAAAAGAAACATTTTATTGAAGAAAAATAACTAAAAACAACGAAAATTAAACTAAGATGACGTAATAGAAGTACTAAAAAATACGTATATTTATAACTTATCAATGATGGACAAGCTGATTATCAAGGAAGCTGCTCCAATAATTCAAGATGAAGCTGACAGAGTGTGCATTCCAGAGGAAGCACAAGGCACACAGGTTATAAATGTTGATCAGCAAAATGAAGACAATGAAGATCAAGAACCTGGAGCAAGATTTCCTCCAGCAGTCAGGCATCTAAAGATCATCCAAGACACCTGATTATTGGTGATGCCAACCAGGGAGTGGTGACAAGAAGAAAGAGCCTTAATACAACTATATATTCATGTTTTTTGTCACAGGTTGAGCCCAACAGATTTGAAGAGGCAACATAGATTAGTTCTTGATTATAGCAATGCAGGAGGAACTGAACAAGTTTAAGAGGTGTAAGGTCTAGAAACTGGTTCCCAGACCACAAAAACATGATGTCATTGGAACCAAGAGGATCTATAGGAACAAACTTGATGAAAATGGCATTATAGTTAAGAATAAGGCTAGACTGGTGGCTAAAGGATAGAAGCAAGAAGAAGGTATTGATTTTGATCAAATATTTGCCCCAGTAGCAAGATTGGAAGTGATCAGACTATTCCTTTCATATACTGCATACCAAGGATTCCAAGTCTACCAGATGGATGTGAAGTCAGCCTTTCTGAATGGTGACATAAAGGAAGAGGTTTATGTTGAACAGCCTCCAGGTTTTGTTTACTCTAACTCACCTGAATCTGTTTATAGACTAAGGAAAGCTATATATGGGTTAAAGCAAGCCCCTGGATCATGGTATGAGACATTGTCTTGCTTTCTTATTGAGAACAAATTCTCAAGGGGGACGATAGTCAAGACCTTATTCCTAAGGGAATCTAAGGGCAAGATCATCCTAGTCAAAATTTATGTTGATGACATAATCTATGGATCTACTAATAATTCCCTTTGTAGGAAGTTTGTCAAACTTATGCAGGGGAAGTTTGAGATGAGCATTATGGGTGAGCTCAAGTTCTTCTTGGGCCTCCAAGTAAGATAAACTGAAGATGGGTTATCCATATCCCAATATAAGTTCACCAGGGAGCTGATCAAAATGTTTGGTATAGAGAATGCCTCTAGCATGAAAACTCTCATTGGGTCAAGTATGCCCATAGAAAAAGAAAAGGCAGGGAAACCTGTTGATCAATCTTTGTATAGAGGGATAATAGGCTCCCTTCTATACCTTACAACAAGTAGGGAAGACAGCATGTATGCTATATGTGTTTGTGCTAGGTATAAGGCTTGCCCCAAGGAATCTCACTACTCTACTGCTAAGAGGATTTTTAGGTGTCTTAAGGGCACAGCAGATCATGTCATATGGTACCACAGAAATAGGGATTTTAAATTAACTGGCTATTAAGATGCAGATTTTATAGGCTGTAAAGAGGACAGGAAAAGCACTTCAGGCACCTGTTAGTTCTTGGGAGGAAGACTAGTGTCTTTGAGCAGCAAGAAGAAAACAAGTATTGTAATTTCAACAGTAGAGTCAGAATATATAGCTGCTGGGAGCTGCTGTACTATGTTGTTATAGAATTATCATCAACTCCGAGGACTTTAACCTCCGAATAAGTAGAAGTCCTTTTTTTGTGATTCTTCCAGTGCAATCTCTATAGCTAGGAATCTTGTCTCACACAGAAGGACATCATGTATAATGACTCCACCCGTTAAATAACATATAATAGAAGGTCCGGCAGGGCCCCCACACTATGTGCTACAAACAGACGATGAGGTCACAGTATAATATAATTATCGCATCCTAACACAGAGCATGCTAGAGGAATAGATACACAAGTAGCTGAACTCATAGCAGGAATATCTACTAGATATATATAAACCAACGTTATATACAACCACTCAAACGAGGGCATAACAAATACTATAGTTTGGCCTTAAGGCCCTACAGTTCCTCTTTAAACAGTATAGATTACAGACAACGGCGCGCAGGCCGGCCATACATGAATAATAGAAACTAAAAAAGCTAGCCTTCAAGGGCTAGTAGCAACAGCAAGAGCGGAAGCAGCAGCAAGAGCAGCAGGGCATCAGCCCTTAATTTTTCGCTCGGCTCTCCAGCACCTGCACAGGGACAATCCACCCAGAAGGTGGCAAACAAGGCAACAGTCAGCATTTTGCTGAACAATTTATAACAATCCTACCCCTTTCCCGGGGCAGAGGCATTCCTTCCCTGTAGAGCAATACATCAGTTGACAGATCATATATATATTGTGCTCTCATGCAGAAGCAATCCATCACAATCGTCGAGCCACCTGGCCCGATGATTAGTGCTCTAGAGCACACTTTTGGGTATACAGGCGAACCGAGATCAACACTATTGAGCATTCAGTCTTATTGGCGTGCAAGCCTAAGACTCTCATTATGCTACTAACGAAAGCCCAATGCCTTGGCACTTCCTTGTACAGTCAACATAACGCAGGTACAGATCCGCCACCCCCCGTTGTTCAAGTTGCCTTGCCCTCACCAAGCACATCGTACTTGCGGCTATGATAAAAGGCGCGGGTCGGCTTCACCTTTCCTGTTTGGCACGAGGCCTTATAGTGCTCGTAGCTCCCAATCGCCATAACGTCCGCCAAGGACTGGCGTCACAATAGCCACACTGTCCAACTAGGACTGGCTTCATCGTCTAGCAAGGACTGGCTATATCGTAGCCACAACACAACAAGCACAAGGTCATTTTCCTAGAGTTCCACATTCCAGTACTTCCTACTACTCCCCTTCACAGGCATAACCCAACGACCCCACTAACTACACGAGTATACGCGCAGTCTTCTCCGGTGCGTAAACGCAACATCACCAATCCAGGCCAACATATATAGATGGGCTTCACACAGCATGCCTATCCCGTACTATACTTTTTCGGGTCTATATGCAGACTCAAGCTGGGGATAGCAACTATCACCCACTGGAATTACTCACTTTTTCCACCTTTTGGTGGAGAAGATTCCTTACTCATGCATAAAGGAGGACATTACATGTCCAAGAAGCAAGATCGTTACCCTTAACGATCTCTTGGGAGCCATCGAAAATATGGCCGATTGGAAAGCACCGCAGCAGCTTTGCCTCCACTAAACTAGCCTCGGATCGCGAATCGGACTGCGGGAGCACCACCAAAGCCTTGATCTTCTCCTCCTTCTCCTTCCTCCAAGCTCTCTCTCTTTTTCTTTCTTGATAAGAATGAGAGAAGAAGCTACTACTCAGTATTATCACTAAGAAAAAAGACCAGGTCCATTGGATCCAAATAGAAATAATTGGATGGCCAAGATCTGCCCAAAATTCCATTTTTGACTTGACACAGCCTGTGACACGCCCGTGTCCCAGGCCGTGTCCCCCAAGCGGTGTACAAACCGACTCAAAATGAACCAGAACACGGGCTCCACACGCCCGTGTCAGAGGGCAGACACACCTGTGTCAACTTTGATACGGCCGTGTGACTGGCCGTGTCACCTATTGTAACACAAGCACAAATCACCCGAGCAGGACACGGCTAAGGAACACGCCCGTGTCCCTGACCTGTGTGTCCAACACGCCCCTATGACACGCCCGTATCATAGGCCATGTTCCACACTCAACTCCACTCAATGCCATTTCTCTCAGCGCCACTCAACGCCATCGATTTTCTCCCGAGAAGGACACGCCCTGGGACACGCCCGTATCCCCGGCCGTATCGCCTCTCGGCGATAAATTCTCGAGTACTCGAGTCGACGCCTCGAGAGAAGGACATGCCCTGGGGCACGCCCGTGTCCTAGGCCGTGTACCTGGACACGCTCGTGTCCCAGGCTTTGTCACCCAGCCTGACTCCATCTTAAGATTTTTGGGTCTTACAATCCTCCCCCTTAAGATAAATTTTGTCCCGAAATTTGTACTCAGCAAATAAACAGGAATCCCAAAGCTATAACATTAAAAGAGTTGTTATAACAAAATGTACACGGTCAACAGTTTATACAAAAAGTTCGGGAAACTCAGCTCGCATGGTCTGCTCATGCTCCCATGTTAGCTCCTCTCGGCCACAATTGTCCCACCGGACTTTGACAATCCCGATTATCTTGTTCTGCAACTATTTCTCGACTCGATCCTCGATCCGAATGGGTCGAACCTTCGTCGTTAGCCCATACTCGACCGGTACACGATCATTCGCAAAAATATGTGCTGGTTCCTTGGCGGTTTTGCGAAGTACTGAGATGTGGAAGACATCATGCAATCCACTCAACTCTGTTGAAAGCGATAGCCGATAAGAAGCTTCCCTGGCTCCACCACTTCAAACGGACCAAGGTATCTGGGACTTAACTTTTTCAATCGCCGAATCCGAGATATTCCTTTGAAGGGTTTGATCTTCAAATAGACCCAACCGCGAACTCCACATTCTGATGTTTGGCATTGTATTCCTTTGCTTGTCTATCTTGGGCTATCAATTGCCTCTCCCGAATAGACCGTATAATTGAGGTAGCTTCTTCGACTTCCTTTCGCCCATGCAGCTTGGATTTGCCTACCTCCGCCCAAGCTAATGGTGTACGACATTTATGACCATATAGAGCCTCAAACGGTGCCATACCGATGCTCACTTGGTAGCTGTTATTATAGGAAAATTCAACCAAGTAAATGTACTCTTCCCATTTCTTACCGAAATCTAGGGCGCACATACGAAGCATATCGTCCATTGTCCTGTTAGTTCGCTCAGTCTGGCCATCTGTCTGGGGGTGAAAGGCTGTACTGAATGCTAATTTTGTACCGAACATTTGATGAATTAACCTCCAATCAGTTGAGGTGAATCGCCCATCATGATCACTGACAATGCTCCGAGGAACACCATGCAGTCGAACAATCTGTTCCACATATAGTTTAGCCAAGGTTTCCACTGAATCATCTCTCTTGTTTGGAAGGAAGTGAGCCACTTTTGTCAATCGGTCTACAATCACCCAAATAGAGTCATGACCGCGTTGAGATCTCAGTAATCTGTGAACGAAATCCATTGTAATATCATCACACTTCCACTCCGGAATCGATAACGACTTCAGGAAACCACCAGGTTCTTGGTATTCCGCTTTTACCAAAGCACAAGTATGACATTCTGCCACATAACGTGCTATGTCTTTCTTTAGTCCAGGGCACCAGAACAACTTTTTCATGTCTCTGTACATTTTTGTGCTCCCAGGGTGAATTGAGTACTTGGCAAAATGCACTCATACATCAACTCTTCTCTCAACTTCCCTGAACTTGGGAGGCACAATCGACCATCTTTTCGCAATAACCCATCATCCCAGGAGAATTGGTCACCAGGAACATCCTTTTCATAGCATTGGAGAATTTCATCAAGCTCCGTTGCTCGCTGAACTCTATCCGCAATGTCATATTGTACCTCCGTCCAGTTCAAGCAAGCGTCGGTCGTAGCATCCTTGTCAACACAAGATATCGCTAATGCTTCCATCTCCTGGATTTGTCGCACCTCATGCCTCTGTAACCAGTTTGCCCGTACTGGCTTCTTACGGCTCAAAGCATCAGCGACCACATTTCCCTTCACGGGAGTATAGTGAATATCAAAAGTGTAGTCCCCAAGGAACTCCATCCTCCTCCGTTGTCGGATATTCAGATCCTTTTGATCTAACAAATATTTTAGGCTCTTGTGATCTGTATAAAGATAGTGTCTCCATAACTTTAGTGCAAAGATTACCGCCACCAACTCTAAATCGTGGACAGGGTAGTTTCGTTCATGCATCGTTAGTTGGCGTGAGCCATAAGCAATCACTTTACAAAATTGCAGAAGAACGCAGCCTAAGCTGCTCCCTGACGCATCATTATAGATCTCATAGCCGTCTGTACCATATGGCGATGTCAACACAGGCCCTGTGGTAAAACGACTCTTCAGCTCTTCAAAAGCTCACGCACACTCCGGTGTCCAAATGAACTTCTGATCTTTTCTCGTCAACGTGGTCAGAGGTAAAGCAATCCGTGAGAAGTTTTCTAAAAACTATCTATAGTAGCCTGCCAAGCAAAGAAAGCTCCTGACTTTGGCCGCCGAAGACATCAATGGACAATCTCGTATGGCACTTATCTTTGCCGGATCTACCGCTATGCCCTTTCCACTTACCACATGGCCCAGAAAAGCCACTGACGAGAGCCAGAACTTTGAGAACTTGGCATACAACTTATGCCTCCGTAGGGTATGCAACACCAACCATAAATGGTTTGCATGATCATCTCCCGACTAAGAGTACACAAGAATATCATCAATGAACACAATTACGAATAAATCCACGTACTCTCGGAATGTCCGGTGCATTAGATCCATGAATACCGAAGGCGCATTACATTAGCCAAACGGCATCACCGTGAATTCATAATGACCATTGCATGTCCCAAACGCTGTCTTGGGAATATCGCCTTCCCGAATCCTAAATTGATAATAACCCGATTTCAAATCCAACTATAAATAGATGGTTGACCCCGCTAGCTGATCAAATCGGTCATCGATCCGTGGAATCGGATATTTGTTCTTTTCCGTCAGCTTATTCAATTCTCGGTAACCAATACACAAACGCAAACTACTGTCTTTCTTTTTCACAAATTGAACAGATGCGCTCCAAGGTGACATACTTGGGCATATGTATCCCTGCTTTAATAATTCATGCAATTGGACTTTAAGCTCAGCCATTTCCTTTTGCGCAACACAATATGGTGAGCGGGCCATAAGTTTTCACCTGGCACCAACTCAATCGCGAAGTCAATCTCCCGCTGGGGCAGTAACCTAGGAAGATCCTCAGGAAACACATCTGTAAACTCAGACACAATCGGAACTTCACTTACACTGGCCTTTGGCACAATAGCCTGAATAGCATGAAAAATAACTATGCGCCCTTCCGAACAGCACTGATGACTTGGAGTGCGGACAATAAGGTCCTGAATACTCCTCGCATACCAGCGAACTTCGTCTAAAGTTCGGTATTCTGGCCCAGTGTGATCTCCTTGGAAGTGCAATCAATCAAGGCACGCTGCTCCGAGTGCCAGTCCATCCCAAAGATCACATCAAACTCCGATAATGGCAGCACGAATGCTCTCAATCTGAAATCTCGATTTCCTATATGCATGTCCACATCACAAGTCCTATCCGCAAGCATGATACACCCATTCAGTAGTAGCACATTTACACCATCTGTCGTCACATGACTCGTTACTCCAACTTGAGTTACAAAGTCCTTAGATAGAAAAGAATGCGAAGCACCCGTATCAAACAGGGCTCTCGTCGGATTGTTCCAAATCAGGACAAAGCCTGTAGCACACACATCATGCACAAGCTACATACAAAATATGCAATCAATACCACAAGCATTAACTTAACTCATACCTGTGATGACGTCACTTTTCTTAATAGCATCTTGTTGGCAAAGATTGTAGACTCTAGGCTGCGCCTGCGATGCAGAGGAATCAACCACTGCATTTGCCCTTCTCAGCATAAGACGCACCCGTTTTCTTTTCTCCTTTGGGTTGAGCAACCCGAAAATCATGGGCTAAATGCCCCACTTTTCCACAGGTAAATCATGCACGAGACTCCGGCCTTGACGTTGCTCCCGATATAACCTGTAACACCCCGAAACTCAAAAGAGGGACGGGTGATGTTTTAAGCCCAGTTTGGTTTTTGGAGCAGGTGTTACGGGCGTGTCACGGGCGTGATACAGGCGTGTTCGGCCTCGGGTCGTACAGTCGACGCTTTGGCGGTTGACGCTAGTCGAGTTGTAGAACACGGCCTAGGACACGGGCGTGTCCCAGGCCGTGTCACTCCAGGGATTCTGCAAGTGTGGTACACAGGCCGTGACATGGGCACAAACACGGGCGTGTCAAATTTGACACGGGCGTGTCTGATGCCGTGTCACAAGGCCGTGTACCTATCTGACTGCGAAATGTTGGTCGAGTGCACACGGGGGGCGTGACACGAGTCCCGACACGGGCGTGTCGCAGGTGACACGGGCGTGTCGGAGGCCGTATCAAAGGCCGTGTGCTGGTTTTTCGACTCGATCAAGACGGCGAATGGGTGACACGGCCAGGCACACGGCCGTGTTGCAACCCATGTTCGGCCCAGTTTTTGTGATTTTAGGCCGAATCGTGGCCGTCCGTTTCTTTGATTGAGATCCAACGGCTGGGGGCTAGGTCTGAGGGATTAAACTCGGGAATAGGGTTTGAAACCCTCACTTTTCTCCCATCTTTATCTCTCTTGATTCTAGAGAGAAGGGAGAGCAAGGAGGAGGAAGAAGGCCAAGATCCGGCCGCCGGCGAAGCTTCGGAGGTCCGTTTCGCGAGCGGAGTTCAGATCCACGAAGGTGGGAGCGTTGCGGTGCTTTTCAACCGAGCAAATCTTCTCCATGGCGAGGAAGAGGGGACGGAAGGTAATGACACTTCTCCTCTCGGTTTTTAGGATTTAGGATGCATGTATAGCATCCCCTTCCTTTCGTATTTTGAGCACCGAATCTCTCAAATGAGAGGGATTCGTGTAGCCTAGGTTTAAGAGGACCTCCGGGTTGAGTATGTTCATCCCGGCAAGCTTTGCATTAGAGATCCGCTCCGTTAGCGGATTAGGCATTGTGGGTCAAGCCGTGGTCGCAATTGTTGGTCCGACCCGGTGATGTTGCATAGCGAGTTTCGGGGTTTCGATAGAAATCCGCATCGGCAATACGCCGTTGTATGTATGCGTTTTCCCCCTCATATTTGAGTGAGTACTCGTAGTCGGAACCAGACGAGGTTAGCTCCGCTTTGTGCGGTAGATGGTTTCCTTGTAGCACGGGAAAGACACGGTGTGAGTGGCGATTGGGGTGGGGAAACCTTTGTTTGTGCTGTGCTAAGGCGCGGCTATGTCTCCGTGGTCGGCTGGAAACCCCGTGGCGCGCAAGTCATGTGGGGGGAAGTGTCCTGGCGAGACTAGCCCCTTTTGTGGACTGACGAGAATGTCGAGCGGAGGACAAGCCCGGGCAATGTGGCCATGAGCGGGTGGGGTCCAGCAAGGCTTCTTAGAATCGTTCAGTGTGAGATGGAACCCTGACGTGCGAAGTCAGAATGTGCGGGCAAGCCTCGAGGTATATGACCCTTGTGCGGGTGGGGCCTTTGCAAGGTTCCGTGTGACGGCGTGTGTGTCGTTAGGGACATGGTGGTTCCCTTATGTTTGCGGCTTTAAGCCAATGGGGAAACGGAAGTACCCAGTGTTTGATGTTGTGCTAGATGCATATGAACTAGGGTGCCTTGGGTGAAACCCGGGTTGCATTCATGCCGCATTATAGGCCCCTTTCACTTTGTACAAAACATATAGAACATGTATGCTGTATGAGACATCCAAGCCTGTTTTACCGCTTTATTATATATACTCTTTTGGTATACGAAGTGCTAACTTGCAGGTGTAGTGCTACCCCGGGGTCCGTTAGGGACGGCCGTGAGGAGATGTGTTTGTTACACAGTAGAGGTCAGCCTTTTCTGACCCACGTTACTTCAAATCCTTACAGGGCAAGGATCGCATGCAGGAGTTAGCGCGCCGGGCGAAAAGCCCTAAGCCTCATGAAGTGTTGCTGTGCTTGGATTTTCCTTTCGTGTTTGCTACCCTTGTTATGTTTATGTCCAGCTTGCATGCCGAGGTTGCCTAGGAGTGCTTGGCACATTTATATTTTTGGACTATTATTGTGTAAGGCCTTAAGGCCATTTGATACTCTACCGTTAGTGGATAACTTCTGTCTGTTAGTATTCTGTTTCCGCTGTGTTTGTCTGGAGTTTTGAGATTGGGTAGTTTTCATATCATCTTTTAATACTAAAGCTGTGGCGTCCGTATGTTGTGGGGCCCCGGCCGGACCCATACTATATGGTCTTTACAGGGGAGGTGTTACAATTTGGTATCGGAGGCAGGTTGGCGTTCCAGTGAGAAGTTTCGCGGTCGAAAGTATAAGTCGAGTCGCGTATTAAAAGTTATCCACATAGGAGTATCGTAGGACCATGAGTGTCCTTGTGTTCGAGTCTTGCAATTAGAGACTGATTTGCATTTTCTTGCTTGTGTTTAGAGTGCAAGCAACGAGGCTGGGACCTCGAGGCCAAGAGAAGAGCTCTCGGCAAGTAGTGCGACTGCGCAAGGTCCGCTAGGGATGGGGGTCACACCGACCGACTTCTGTCGTATGCTTGCAGAAGCGATGGTGGCGGCCCAAGCTGCAGCGACAGCACAAGTAGCAGCTCCGTTGCTCAGGTAGCAACTCCGTCTACCCCGGACACGGCAGCGACCGTGCAGGTTGAGGAAGCCAGGCGGGCAGAGCCGCAGGCCGAGAGAGTGGTTGTCGGGCATGGGGATCGACCAATGAAGTACTTTCTGAGTTTCCACCCTCCAACCTTCAAGGGAATCGGCACACCCACAGATGCAGAGGATTGGTGGGCTAGAATTCAGGAGCTTCTGAGGGCGGCAGAGGTGCCAGATGAGAAAAAGGCAGAGTTCGCAGCCTTTATGTTGGAGGGAGATGCCAAGTTATGGTGGGTGAGCCACAGTGGCCGGCAGTTTCTAGGACACACACCGTCCATCGAGGAGTTTGGGAATGCCTTCCTGAAGAAGTACATACCCGCCTCAACGAGGTTAGCCCTCCAGAGGCAGTTCCTACATCTGGTGCAGCGAGACAAGTCAGTGGATGAGTATGTTCAGGAATTTACTCGCTTGGGTCGTTATGCAGGGACGACCATGGCAGACGATGAAGAGAGGGACAATCTCTTCTACCATGGATTGAGGGAGAACCTAAGACAATCCCTCATATCGATGAAACGTGCGGGTTTCAACGAATTGGTGGAGGCGGCCCGTATTTTGGAGAGTGACATGGAGCGATCCCAGCGTCGCAAGGGTTTCACACCCAAACAGGGGGAGGAGAAGAAGCCTGCCCAGTCACATGGAAAGGCGGAAGGGAGCCGATGGAAGAAGAAGCCTTCCCCATATAAGTCGGGCGAGTAAAGTAATTGGACGTCCCAAGGGTCACGCTCTAAGGGCCCTCAGATGTGTTATAGTTGTGGCAAGCCTGGCCACATAGCAAGATTTTGTACCCAAGGGGGCACTGAGCAAGAGTCAAGGCAGAAGCAAACTGTGCGCTCCGGCCCCAGTGCCGCAGAGAGAGGGAAGATGGCGGAGTCGAGTGCTTCTCGGTTTCAACCAGTGCAGCCAAGGGCCTACAACCTTGGGCAACAAGAAGCAATCCGTCAACCCGATGTGGTGACAGGTACGAGAGTTCAACCTGCACCTTAGATTCCTGTCTTTCAAGACTTTATGTTTGTTACATGTGTGTAGGCTTTGTAATGGTATCTGGGTACCCCGCTAGGGTACTCTTTGATACGGGAGCGTCGCACTCCTTCCTTGCGGAAGGCTTTATCCGGAGGATCGGAGTGGAGTCTTTCTCGACGGACTCCGAGTTGAAAGTGCGCATGCCCAATGGGTCATCTATGACTACCAGGGCTAGAGGCCGGATTGTTGGAGTCTTGAGGGAGTCGACTTATTTTTGGTAGCAGCGATCTTGCCGTTGTCCGAGTTCGATGTGATTTTGGGGATGGATTGGCTAGCGGAGCAGCGTGCCAGTATCGACTGTTTGTCTAAGGTGTAACCCTGAGGGGCGTGGGGCAAGCAGAAGTTAAGTTTGAAGGCCAGCACGGAGTGGCCTGTTCCCTTGTTTCGGCACTTCAGTTAGTACGAGCTGTTAACCAGGGAGGTGTAGCTCTAGTAGCGTTGTTGGAGGTTAGCCTTTCTAGGCCGTCTCTTGGAGAAGTGCCCGTGGTGGCGGAGTTTGGAGATGTATTTCCTGAGGAGTTACCGGGAGCACCTCCTCGGCGGGAGATTGATTTCTCCATCGAGTTGGTGCCCGAGGCTAGACCAGTATCGCGTCCACCCTTCAGGATGGCACCAAAGGAGTTGGCTGAGCTCAAGGTTCAGTTGCAGGAGCTTTTGGAGCAAGGGTATATCAGGCCCAGCTCTTCACCGTGGAGTGCACCGGTGTTATTTGTAAAGAAGAAGGACGGTAGTATGCGTCTGTGCATAGACTACCAGGAGTTGAACAAATTGACTGTCAAGAATAAGTATCCGATTCCTCGGATAGACGATCTCTTCGACCAGTTGGTGGGGTCGGTGGTGTACTCCAAGTTGGACCTGAAGTCCGGGTATTATCAGTTGCGGATTCGTGACGAAGACATACCCAAGACCGCGTTTGGTACGAGGTATGGTCATTTTGAGTTCTCGGTGATGCCGTTCGGGCTGACGAACGCGCTGTCCGTGTTCATGGACTTGATGAACCGAGTGTTTTGCGAATATTTGGACTGGTTCGTAGTCGTCTTTATCGATGACATTTTGGTGTATTCCAAGTCGGAAGCGGAGCACGAGTTGCACTTGCGGACAGTGTTGCAAGTATTGAGAGAGAACCAGCTTTATGCGAAGTTCTCCAAGTGTGAGTTCTGGTTGGAGAAGGTGGCATTTCTAGGCCATGTGATTAGTGGGGATGGGGTGGCGGTGGATCCAACGAAAGTAGAAGCCATCAGAAAGTGGCCAGTTTTGAGGACCGTGGCAGAAGTCCGAAGTTTTCTTGGATTGGCCGGGTACTACCGAAGGTTTGTGGAAAACTTTCACGGATAGCTCTACCCCTCACTTCACTAACTCGCAAGGATCAGAAGTTTGTATGGACTCAAGAGTGCAAACAGGCGTTTGAAACCCTGAAGGAAAGGCTAATGACGGCGCCGATCCTAAGTCTACCAAAGGGGACTGAAGGGTTCCAGATTTTCAGCGACGCATCCGGATGCGGTTTAGGGTGCGTGTTGGTGCAGCATGGTAGCGTGATAGCTTTTGGGTCGAGGCAGCTGAAGCCTCATGAGAGAAATTACCCCATCCATGATTTGGAGTTGGCAGCGGTAATTTTTGCTTTGAAGTTATGGAGGCACTACGTTTATGGTGCAAAGGTGGAGATCTTCACGGACCACAAGAGTCTGAAGTATCTCCTAGATCAGAAGGACCTAAATATGCAACAGCGCAGGTGGGTCGAGTTCCTTGGGGACTACGAGGTGGCGATTCAGTACACGCCAGGGAAAGCCAATGTGGTGGCAGATGCTTTGAGTAGGAAATACTCGGGGCAAGGAAATTGGATTGAAGCTCACGATGAGCGGTTAAGGCGGGACTGGGAGTCCCTTGGCTTGGAATGTGTGGCAAGAGGCGAGTCTAGCGTGGCTTGACTAAATTGGATTGAGATGCAGAGTGACTTATGCGATCGTATTCGGGAAGCGACCCGTGTAGATGCGGAGTTCCAACCTTTCGTGGAGGAAGCTCTAAAAGGTGAGGGTAGCGCCTGGGAGATGGTTGATGGGATTCTGAGGAAGGGCGGAAGGATTTGTGTACGCAGTTCGGCAAGCTCCGCGAGGAGTTGATGTTTGAGGCCCACTTCACTAAGTACTCCATTCACCCGGGTAGTACAAAGATGTACTTGGACTTGAAGAAGTCCTATTGGTGGCCTGGGATGAAGCGGGGCGTAGCTTTGTGTGTGAGTCGGTGCCAAACTTGTGCCTTGGTGAAGGCCGAGTGTCAGAAGCCGGCCGGGTTCTTGAAGCCTCTTCCAATCCCCGAATGGAAATTTGATGACATCTCCATGGACTTTGTGCATGGGTTGCCTAGATCGCAGTAGGGTAATGATGCCATTTGGGTGATCGTGGACCGCCTGACCAAAGTGGCACATTTCATCCCAAACCGGAAGGAGGACGGTGTGGAAAAGTTGGTGGAGTTGTACGTCCGCAATATTGTACGACTTCAAGGGATTCCGAAGAGTATAGTCAGCGACCGAGATGGACGTTTCACGTCCAAGGATTGGCGGTTAGTGCAGAAGAGCTTGGGCACAAAACTCAAGTTCAGTACGACTTTTCATCCTCAAACCGATGGGCAAACTGAGAGAACGAACCGTACTTTGGAAGATATGCTAAGGATGTGTACTCTCGACTTCGGCAAGAAGTGGGGGATCACCTCTTCATGGTGGAGTTTGCGTATAACAATAGTTACCAAGCTAGTATTAAGATGGCGTCATACGAAGCTCTGTATGGGAGGCGGTGTCGAACACCGATGTCTTGGACAAAGGCGGGAGACACCAAGCTTTTGGGGAAAGAAGTGGTAGCCTACGCTAGTGAGCTAGTGCGGACCATCCAAGAGCGCATGAACGTAGCTCAAGATCGGCAGTCGAAGTATTTCAATGCTCGCCACAGGCATGTGGAATTCGCTGTGGGCGACTGGGTGTATCTTAAGATCAAGCCGTTCAAAGGCGTTTCGCGAATTCGCCGACTCAAGAAGCTGAGTCCGAGATTTTTGGGACCATTCAAGGTGATCGAGCGAGTGGGAGAGGCAGCGTACCGGTTGGCGTTGTCCACAGAGCTAAGTGTTTTGCATGACGTTTTTCACGTCTCCGTCCTGAGGAAAGCGTTGTTAGAAGCCAGCGTGGTGATTGAGCCGACGGCGGTGCCGGTAGAGGAAGACTTGAGGACGCGAGTTCGTCCAATCGGGATAGAAGACTCAGAGGTTCGGTAATTGCGGAACAAGGAGGTCAGACTCGTAAAGGTCCGTTGGGACAACTGCGGTTACGAGGAGCTCTCATGGGAGCGAGAGCAGGCCATACTAGAGGAGTACCCCGAGCTTTTCTCCTCAGGTACTGTTTAGTTTTGTTTACCTTCCATGTTTTAAATTTCGGGACGAAATTCTTTCAAGGGGGAGAGAGTTGTAACACCCCGAAACTCAAATGAGGGACGGGTGATGTTTTAAACCCAGTTTGGTTTTTGGAGCAGGTGTCACGGGCGTGTCACGGGCGTGTCACGGGCGTGTCACGGGCGTGTCACGGGCGTGTCACGGGCGTGTCATGGGCGTGTCACGGGCGTGTCACGGGCGTGACACAGGCGTGTTCGGCCTCGGGTCGTGCGGTCGACGCTTTGGCGGTCGACGCTAGTCGAGTTGTAGAACACGGCCTAAGACACGGGCGTGTCCCAGGCCGTGTCACTCCAGGGATTCTGCAAGTGTGGTACACGGGCCGTGACACGGGCACAAACACGGGCATGTCAAATTTGACCCGGGCGTGTCTGATGCCGTGTCACAAGGCCGTGTACCTCTCTGACTGCGAAATGTTGGTCGAGTGCACACGGGGGGCGTGACACGGGTCCTGACACGGGCGTGTCGCAGCTGACACGGGCGTGTCGGATGCCGTGTCAAAGGCCGTGCGCTGGTTTTTCGACTCGATCGAGACGGCAAATGGGTGACACGGCCAGGCACACGGCCATGTTGCAACCCGTGTTCGACCCAGTTTTTGTGATTTTAGGCCGAATCGTGGCTGTCCGTTTCTTTGATTGAGATCCAACGGCTGGGGGCTAGGTCTGAGGGATTAAACTCAGGAATAGGGTTTGAAACCCTCACTTTTCTCCCATCTTTATCTCTCTTGATTCTAGAGAGAAGGGAGAGCAAGGAGGAGGAAGAAGGCCAAGATCCGGCCGCCGGCGAAGCTTCGGAGGTCCGTTTCGCGAGCGGAGTTCAGATCCGCGAAGGTGGGAGTGTTGCGGTGGTTTTCAACCGATCAAATCTTCTCTATGGCAAGGAAGAGGGGACGGAAGGTAACGACACTTCTCCTCTCGGTTTTTAGGATTTAGGATGCATGAATAGCATCCCTTCCTTTCGTATTTTGAGCACCGAATCTCTCAAATGAGAGGGATTCGTGTAGCCTAGGTTCAAGAGGACCTCCGGGTTGAGTATGTTCATCCCGGCATGCTTTGCATTAGAGATCCGCTCCGTTAGCGGATTAGGCATTGTGGGTGAAGCCGTGGTCGCGATTGTTGGTCCGACCCGGTGATGTTGCATAGCGAGTTTCGGGGTTTCGATAGAAATCCGCAGCGGCAATACGCCGTTGTATGTATGCATTTTCCCCCTCATATTTGAGTGAGTACTCGTAGTCGGAACCGGACGAGGTTAGCTCCGCTTTGTGCGGCAGATGGTTTCCTTGGAGCACGGGAAAGACACGGTGCGAGTGGCGATTGGGGTGGGGAAACCTTTGTTTGTGCTGTCCTAAGGCGCGGCTATGTCTCCGTGGTCGGCTGGCTACCCCGTGGCGCGCAAGTCATGTGGGGGGAAGTGTCCCGGCGAGACTAGCCCCTTTTGTGGACTGACGAGAATGTCGAGCGGAGGACAAGCCCGGGCAATGTGGCCATGAGCGGGTGGGGTCCAGCAAGGCTTCTTAGAATCGGTCAGTGTGAGACGGAACCCTGACGTGCGAAGTCAGAATGTGCGGGCAAGCCCCGGGGTATATGACCCTTGTGCGGGTGGGGCCTTTGCAAGGTTCCGTGTGACGGCGTGTGTGCGGTTAGGGACATGGTGGTTCCCTTGTGTTTGCGGCTTTAAGCCAATGGGGAAACGGAAGTACCCAGTGTTTGAGGTTGTGCTAGATGCATACAAACTAGGGTGCCTTGGGTGAAACCCGGGTTGCATTCATGCCGCATAGTAGGCCCCTTTCACTTTGTACAAAACATAGAGAACATGTATGTTGTATGAGACATCCAAGCTTGTTTTACCGCTTTATTATATATACTCTTTTGGTATACGAAGTGCTAACTTGCAGGTGGAGTGGTACCCCGGGGTCCGTTATGGACGGCCGGGAGGAGATGTGTTTGTTACACAGTAGAGGTCAGCCTTTGCTGACCCACGTTACATCAAATCCTTACAGGGCAAGGATCGCATGCAGGAGCTAGCGAGCCGGGCGAAAAGCCCTAAGCCTCACGAAGTGTTGCTGTGCTTGGATTTTCCTTTCGTGATTGCTACCCTTGTTATGTTTATGTCCGGCTTGCATGCTGAGGTAGCCTAGGAGTGCTTGGCACATTTATATTTTTGGACAATTATTGTGTAAGGCCTTAAGGCCATTTGATACTCTACCGTTAGTGGATAACTTCTGTCTGTTAGTATTCTGTTTCCGCTGTGTTTGTCTGGAGTTTTGAGATAGGGTAGTTTTCATATCATCTTTTAATACTAAAGCTGTGGCGTCCGTATGTTGTGGGGCCCCGGCCGGACCCATATTATATGGTCTTTACAGGGGAGGTGTTACATAACCGTCCCTGAAGTTTGCCCCAAAGGCTTGGACCTCTTGCCACATTTCTTTTGGTAGTACGATTTGCAAGAGCGGGGTGCTTTGAACTCGGGCTTTGCCACAGCCAAGTCCTTCCTGTCTTGTACCCGCTTCATATCCTTTTCCAGCGCACCCGTCATATCAACCAAAGCCTGAAATCCCTAGTTCACTGAACTAGAAAGCAGGAACCTCAACTCGTCCCGCAATCCTTCATAGAACAGATTTTTTTTCTTTGTTCATCAGCGAAGATTGTTCCAGCATACCGTCCCAATCTTGTAAATTAATGTAGGTACGCATCAATGCTATTTTCTCCTTGCGTTAGCCGCTGGAACTCATTCTCCATCGAAATGCGTTGTGCCGCTGGGAGATGTTTAGCCAAAAAAATGAGAGAACTCATCAATCGATACTTGAGTACATTGTCTGCCCGCCAAATGGTGTAACTCAACCTCGTCCCACAATAACCTCGCCTCTCCTTCTAACAAGAAGGTGTCCAAAGTGACCTTTTGAGTTTCCTCCGTCCTAATCGCCGTCAAATTATGTTTGACTCGCGATAACCAGTCCTCTGCCTGCGTTGGGGATCCTAGTCCCATGAACGTAGGCGGATTGAAGCTCATGAATTTCTTCAATTGTCGTTCAGCTGCTCGACGATCCACAGCCTCAACCGGTTCGGGTCGGACACCAACACGATCTGGCACCACTGCCGACAGCGCCTACCCGGTCGGCCGAATCATCGCAAATAAAGCTTCAGAAACTAATCGAACATTTTCCGCAGAGGGTGGAGGTATTAGCACTATAGCTGGTACCGCACTCTCATCAGAGCGTTGGGGCTCAGATTGCCTAGCACCACTATGAGTCAGCTATGGGTGGACAAGACACACATTAGAGATAATACACAAGCAATAACAACAAAGTAGGAATGCGCAGATTCCTCAAACAAGTGTATTTGCATTTCTTAGTGGATATTCTAGAGTTCACTAGAGTTACAGCGGTTCGCACAGACACGTGCTCGCAACCCCACAAAATATTTCGACCACAAATTCGAAAGAGGAAGACCGAGACAAGCTGATACCAAAATGTAACGACTCCACCCGTTAAATAATATATAATAGAAGGTTCGGTCGGGGCCCCACGCTATATGCTACAAACAAACGGTGAGGTCACATAATAATACCATCATCGTATCCTTACACAGAGCATGCTAGTGGAATAGATACACAAGTAGTTGAACTCATAGCAAGAATTTCCACTAGATATATATAAACCAACGTTATATACAACCACTCAAACGAGGGCATAGCAAATACGATAGTTTGGCCTTAAGACCTTACAGTTCCTCTTTAAACAGTATGGATTACAGACATCGGTGCGCAGGCTGACCATATATAAATAACAGAAACTACAAAAGCTAGCCTTAAATGGCTAGTAGCAACAGCAAGAGCGGCAGCAGCAGCAAAAAGGCACCAGCCCTTCATTTTCCGCTCGGCGCTCTAGCACCTGCACAGGGACAATCCACCTAGAAGGTGGAAAACACGGCAACGATCAGCATTTCACTTACCAATTTATAACAATCCTACCCCTTTCCCGGGGCAGAGGCATTCCTTCCCTGAAGAGCAATACATCAGTTAAAAGATCATATATATATATTGTGCTCTCACGCAGAAGCAATCCATCACAATCGTCGACCACCCGGCCCGACGATCTGTGCTCTCAGGCACACTTTTGGGTACACCAGCGAACCGAGATCAACACCATTGAGCATTCAGTATTACTGGCGCGCAGTCCTAAGACTCTCATTATGCTACTGACGAAATACCAATGCCTTGGCACTTCCTTGTACAGTCAACATAACGCAATTACAGATCCGCCACCCCCCGTTGCTCAAGTCGCCTTGTCCTCACCAAGCACATCGTACTTGCGGCTATGATAAAAGGCGCGGGTCGGCTTCACCTTTCATGTTCGGCACGAGGGCTTCTAGAGCTCGCAGCTCCCAATCATCATAACGTCTGCCAAAAACTGGCGTCACAATAGCCGCACTGTCAAACTAGGACCGGCTTCATCGTCCAGCAAGGACTTGCTACATCATAGCCACAACACAACCAGCACAAGGGCATTTTCCTAGAGTTCCACATTCCAGTACTTCCTGTTACTCCCCTTCACAGGCATAACCAAACGACCCCACTAACTACACGAGTATACGCGGAGTCTTCTCCGCTGCGTAAATGCAACATCACCAATCCAGACTGAAAGTGCAGGATAAGATCACTCCTAACTCTAGAGGAGGGTGAATAGAGTTATTTAAAATAATTTTCCAAATAAAAACTTGTGTGTAGAGAAGGTTTGAATTTACTTAGTGTAAGGTGCTAGAGTAAATAATCAGAGTAAAAAGGTATTCACAGCACAAAGCAAAACACAAGGAGCATAAGCAATCCAGACGACACAAGGAGCTATAGTGGTTCCCCAAATCTGGGTACATCCACTCTTCTATCACCCTTGATAGGAATCCACTTCAAGATGAGTTGATCAGGTGTCTTGAGCACCAGAGAGTTTTTGATCAGGTTCTCACAAACCAACAGAGCTGATTTTGACCAGGTTTCAGCAAAACCAAAAGTAACTTTTGAAGGGAGTTAAAACCCTGTACAGAAAGAAAAAGAAAAAGAGATGATGTTGTCTTCTCTATTCAACAAGCAAAGAGAAGCAGAAGTGGATCTGAAGTTGTTGCCAAAGCTCCCCTGAGATCAAGATGAGGTTCAGGAAGGAGAGCTCTGCACAAGGGTGACAGGTCTTCAAAGATCTGATTTGCTCCAGCAAAGGATGATCCAAGAGAGTTGGATGGAGGTGTCTGAAGCAATCAGATTTTCTGTGAGTTAGCTTTTCAACACAATGTCACAGAGAGCAACTAAAGTCCTGTATTGTTATTCTGTATTCTGTATGCTGTTCTTGTTTTTGAATAAAAATGAATGAATATCTGAGTCTTCTTCTTCCTTTTACTTTGATAGCCGTTGGAAGACAGCATTAATTGCTTTCCTTAACTGTCCATGCCTCAAAGGAAATGACAGGCAGACATTCCTTAGAAAATTCCTTGAGCCATGCACCAGATATGCTGTAACGGCCAATAAATCTTCAGCATTAATTGTCTGTCAGAAGGAATTTGATTCCTATCCAAAATCGATGGAAGTCTGGAAGGCGTCGAGCTCACAGAAAAATGTCGATCTGAGCACGACACACGTCGGCCAGAGAGTGTTTTCTGTAAGCAGAACTGGGTTCGACGGAACGTCGAGCTGAGGTCGACTCCACGTCGAGCTGAGGTCGACTCTGCGTCGAGCTGAGGTCGACTCTGCGTCGAGCAGAGGTCGACTCTGCGTCGAGCTGAGATCGACTCTGCGTCGAGCTGAAGTCGACTATGCATCGAGCTGACTAGCACTACTCTAAAACTAAGCCTATGATGACCTTATAACAAAATGGAGGTCACAGCACACAATCCCTATAGAAATTAGTCATCCTGGTCCAAATAGTAATAGGGTGTTCCAACAATCTCCCCCTATTTGGATTAGGATTACTATTTACATGAATTTTAGGGATTCAAAAGAAAAAAATAAAGCAGATACAACACAATATAATACAGCCAGACATGACAGAATAATAAGCAGCATATATAAAACACTATATAGCAGCAGAATTGTTCAAATGTCCTGAGTCCAGTATATAGAAGTGTTAGAGTACCTTACTTTACTTGTCCTTTGATGCTTTGTCTTGATCACTCTTTTTGAAGATGATTTCTCTGTTTGGATTGGAAGCTTCCTTTTTGGATCTGTAGTCATCAGCTGCACCTAAAGACTTTTGATCTCTAGCACTGGGTGGTACAGCTGCAGGGTGGAGTTCCATGTATCTGTCTGAATCAAAAAATTTCTTTGAGCTATACTTTTCCAATTCCCTCTTCTTTGTTCTGACATAGTACTGATATGAGAGGTGTCCAGTCCTCTTTCTCTGGCTTTGTTAATTTCATTTAGAGCAGCCATCTCTGTCATCCTAGCTTTCCAGTAAGCTGGAGTTTTGGTGGGATCTTCAAAAGGTACTGCAGGTTCAAATTTGTTAGAGGATGTTTCTTGAGAAGTTCTTGGGGTGAGGTCAACTCTAGGCCTGTAAGGATAGGGCCCAGAGGTTGGATCAATGGATCTTCCCCTTTGATAAGGTTGAGAGCCTGATCTTCCTCTGGACTGCCTGCCTCTATAATTTCCTCTTTGTTGACCTCCCCTTTGCTGGCTATCTCCTTGATGTCTTCTGGCTTGATAAGTCTTTCTATGTAGAGCTGAAGGTGCTGAAGAGGAAGATAGACCAGTACCTGCTCCTGCATCTGGAGTAGGTGGAGGTGGAGGCTGATGGACTGGTTTAGTTGGTCCCTCATTGAATTTTCTCTTCTGTTTCATAGCTTTTCTCTGATTCTGAGAGTACTGCATCCATGGCTCTGTGATTTCACAATTTATTTGATGTAATAGGGAATGTCATGATCTGTAGCTCTGGCAGGAGGTACTCTTTTCATGGCTTTTGATCTGGCTTTCCTCTTCCTTGCAATAGTTGCAGAGGAGTCATCAGAATCTGTAGCAAACTCATCTTCAGAACTTTGTGATTCTTCATATGGATCTATATACTTTCTTTTGGAGATGGGAAAGCTGATGGAGGCTGGAGCTGCTGAGGAGGAGACTGAAGGAAGCTCTGCTGTCAGTGGGGAGGAGGAAGCAACCACTGCAGGAGAGGGCACAGCCTCAGGAGCCATAGAGGCTGAAGAGGCTGGTTCCTGAAGGGCTTGGGAGATATGGGCCTCTGCAGCATCAGGTGTCTCAATCACTTCACCTGAAGTCTCAACAGGAGCTAACAAATCAATTTCAACACTAGTAGGAGCCACTGCTACCACTGCTATATCAGAAGTCAAGGCCTTCTGAAAAGGGACAATAGCCCTGGACAGATCTTCTTGAAGCTGTTCTTCTGTTTGAGGAGGAGCCTCAGGTGCCATGGGTAGGTCTTCTTGTATTGAAGCTGGAGGAGAGAAGCTCTGAACAGAAGCTGCCAAAGACTGAATGTCTAAGGCACTGCTGATTTGCTGAGCTGAAACTATTTGATCTTCTGCAACAGACACTGTCTCTGAACAAGCAACTGATACTGTCTCTGAATAAGTCTGAGCAAGCTGAACTGAAGAAGGAGGCAGCTCTTCTTCTGCTGACATCTCCCCCTGCCTAGAATCAGTGGTAGCTGACTCTAGGCCCCCAGAAGAAGGGCATGCCAACTGAGAGGAATCATGAGGAGACAGAGGCAGAAAGAGTTCACAAGGAAAGAAGGAGAGGAAGACAGCTTGGCATCCAAAAAGGAGAGCCTAGGGGGCCAAGAGATCAAGAGATCTGATTGGCCAAAAGGCAAGAGAGCTACTTGCTCAAGTGAACTTGAGTAGAGGTAGAGAAAAGTAGCAGAACTGAGGAGAGGGTGGTGTAGACAATGGAGTGTGTAAATCCTGAATGAGAGGGTAAGAAGAGTAAGTCTGAAAAAGTAGAGGGATGGTGGAAGTCATGAGGAGAGGAGGTAGAGGCATCCATGAAGGAGACTTCATGCATGTCAAAAAAAAGAGATCCTCATGAGGGGTGGAATCCATGTTTATGGGGAGGAAAGTAGTGTGAGGTGGAAGAGAGGAGGCAATGATAGATATGGAGGAGGGGAGAGTTTGAGTGGATGAGATAATTGTGGTTGAGGGGATGAAGGTGGATGGAAGGGTGAGAGAGGGGGCTGGCATGGTCCCTACTTCTGGACCAGTGGACTGAGGGTGAGAGACCTCTACAGTCCTGGTGTCTGCAGAGGATTTCATTGCTGCAGCAGCCCTGGGATTCACAATTCTCCTGTCCCATTTGCCAATTAGAGCACATGTGAGCCTCTTGGAAGCATTGATGTGCTTCTTTGAGGACACAAGCAGTTGGGGGCAGCAGTGGTTGAGAATCAACCCAAGAACTCTTCCAAAATGGACAGAGTTTTATCCAACTTTTTCTTAAGCATTTCAAACACAATTAATCCCCAATTGGGATGTTTCTTATCCATTAGTGCAGCCATAAGCAAAACTGATGCCTTGTTATTGCATCATGTGCAGTCCTCTTTGCACAGATCACTTTTCCAGTTATATCTGCTAATAACCTATACTCAATTGCTAGGTTAATTTTAAGGAGTTTAGAGGGGTTACCAGCAGCATGCCCCATCCTGTCCAGCATCAAAGTATACTCTTCCACTAATAGTTCTATGTCATCATCTCCAGCAGCAAAGTTGAAAGCTTCTGTAATGACTTGAGGTGAGATGGCTACCTCATTTCCTGAAATCTTCCCAGTCAAAGAGTTATTATCTGAAACGATTGCTGTAAGACACCATTCTTTAATTTCTGATTCTGGAAGGGTATCCTGGTAGACATAAAGTGGACTAGTTGCTGCTCCTTGAAAAGATTCAGTATATCCAGAAAGTGTTGTGGAGATCCATCAAAAGAATCGAAGTCAATGTCGAAACCAGAGTCGAACTTCATGGCCGCCAGAGCTCCTGCTGTGATTGCCATTGTCCTGCAAAAGAAAGAATACCTTCCAAGATCAAAAGTATAGTATTTGGAGGGAGAAAGCTTGAGCAGAAAGATATGAAAGTGCAACTGCGAACGACGATGAGGAAATGATTTTATACTTAGGTTTCGACGCAGAAAAGGAAAGATCGTCGAGCTCAGTTCGACGCTCTCAGGCTCTAGGAGAACTGAAACGACTCAACAGCGTGCAGCTTAGGTCGACGTTCGACGCTTTGGCTGAAGCTATACGTCGAGCTCAGGTCGACGTTGAACGAAGACGTCGACCGGGGGAGAGAGAAACTAAAGAAGCCAGGGAGCTGTGAACTTAGTTCGACGCTGGAAGCTGAGTTCGACGTTCGACGCTTTTGAGGGCGACGGACCGTCGATCTCCGTTCGATGCCGCGTCGAGCTTAGTTCAGAGCTCAGAACAACCACTCAGACAGGAAATTTTGAAATGAAATTTTTCCTATTCCTGTTTATTATGGGTTTCAAAATCTTGGAGTTTTATTTTAAGCTGTCTCCATCTAGCATCCCAACTGATTGAGGAAAAAGAAGTGCTTCTTTTCATCCAAGGGTTTGGTGAAAATATCTCCTCTCTGTAATTCAGTGGAAATGTATTCTAGTGCAATTTTCTTCTTTTCTACATTATCCTTAAGAAGTGATGTCTGATTTCTCTGTGCTTAGTCCTACTATGGAGAACTGGATTTTGTGCAATTGATATTGCACTGGTATTATCACAAAAGATTTTAGACATCTCTAAGTTGTAGCCATAGTCTAGGAGCTGGTTTTGAATCCACAAAATCTGTGAGCAAACAACTGCCTGCAGCCATATACTCAGCTTCAGCAGTTGATGTGGACACAGAGGTTTGTTTCTAACAGAACTAGGAGACAAGTCTATCACCAAGGAATTGACAAGTTCCACTGGTGCTTTTCCTGTCTACTCTACATCCAGCATAATCAGAATCTGAAAATCCAGTTAGATCAAATCCTGAGTCATGTGAATACCAGAGACCTAGATTAGGACAACTTTTTACATACCTAAGAATCCTCTTAACTAATGTGAGGTGGGACTCTCTAGGGCTTACTTGGAATCTAGCACAAATGCATGTAGCAAACATTATATCTGGTCTAGTAGCTGTTAGATAAAGTATTGAGCCAATGATTGCTCTATAGTTTGTCTGATCATGACTGGTTTCCAGATTCTCAGCATCTAAAACAACAGCATTTGTAGGCATAGGTGTTTTCATGGAGGATGCTTCAGACATTCCAAATTTCTTTAACCAGTTCTCTTGCATACTTGGTTTGAGAAATGAAAATGCCATCCACATGTTGTTTAACTTGCAATCCATGAAAGAAAGCAAGCTCACCCATGCTACTCATTTCAAACTTTGAGTGCATAAGTTGTGAGAACTTTTTGCATAAGTTTGTAATCAGTAGACCCAAATATGATGTCGTCTACATAAACTTGTACTAGTAGGGTGTGGGGGACCTATGGGTTCTACACAAAAAGAGTTTGGTCTACTCTACCCCTTTTTAAAATCATTTTCCAACAGAAAACAAGCTAAGGTCTCATACCATGCTCTAGGAGCTTGCTTGAGACCATATAAGCTTTATGCAGTTTGAATACATGATCAGGAAAAGTTGGAGAGATAAAAGCTGGAGGTTGCTTTACATAGACTTCTTCCTTGATGTCTCCATTGAGGAATGCACTCTTGACATCCATCTGATATACCTTGAATCTCTTGTGAGCTGCATATGCAAGGAAGATTCTTATGGCCTCCAACCTTGCAACTGGTGCAAAGGTTTGGTCATAATCAATTCCTTCTTCTTGGCAATATCCTTGTGCAACAAGTCTTGCCTTGTTTCTCACAATTATTCCTTGATCATCCAATTTGTTCCTGAATACCCATTTTGTTCCAACAATTTGCTGGTTCCTTGGTCTTGGTACTAATTCCCAAACTTTATTCCTCTCAAATTGATTCAACTCTTCTTGCATTGCAATGATCCAGTTTGGATCTTGCTCTGCATCTTGTTTGGTTTGAGGCTCAATTGAGAAAGAAAGCAGGTGTGCATAATATTTTGATTGACTTGATTCCTTGTTTGCACACCCACTGAGATATCTCCAATTACTTGTGAGATTGGGTGATCTCTTGTTGTTGCTAGATCAACAAGGGGTGTTGATGATGCACCAACCTGTGTTGTTGTTTCCTCTTGTGGAACAACAACTGGTTCTTCACTCTGTTGGCCCTTTGAACTTTCCAGAACTTGAAATTCCTCTTCATTGTCACTAAGTTCAGTGACTTGTTGAATTGGTGAAGGTGATGACCCTTTGTCTGTGATGGTAAGCTGCCTCAGATTCTCTGAAATTGAGTGTTCCTGCAAATTACTTATGGTAGAAGTCTCCTTCTCTGTCAACACAGTTGTGTTGTCCACTGACTGGACTTTGCATATGGCTTTGTTAAAGGTTACTTGATATCCTTCATCACACAATTGACTGATACTTATCAGGTTGTGTTTGAGTCCTTCAACATATGCCACCTTTTTGAAAGTGACTGAGCCAATTTGGACTGCCCCATATCCTTTTGTAGTTCCAAAGCTTGAGTCTCCAAAAATTACTTTGGGTCCAAGCTTGGCTTTGAAGGAAGTGAGGTTGTCCTTATCCCCTGTCATGTGCTTTGAGCACCCACTATCCAGATACCATTGATGTTTGATGCTGGATAGGTCTTCACCTGCACACAAAAACAGCTTATTTGTTTTTGACCCAGTTAACCTTGGGCCTAGGTTGATATCCCTTAAATTCTGAAATGAAGGACATCTCAGGTTGACTCTTATAGCCTACAGGATGATATCTCCTAGGAGGTATGATCCATTCAGCATAAGGGTTAAAGTAATGAGATGTGGAGCTAGAATTGAAATTTGAATTAACCCTTGAGAACTGGGTTTTGCTCTGAACTCGGCTCGACGCACGTCGAGCTTCGGTCGACGGACTCAAGTGAGTGCGTCGAGCTCCGTTCGATGGCAAGGTCTTGCTTTGTTCAGAGGGTAGAGGGCGTCGACCTGAGTTCGACGTTTTCTTGCGATTACGTCGAGCTCTGGTCGACGTCCGTCGAGCTTCGTTCGACGCTTTTTGTCCAGTTTCCTGGGTTAAGTCAGCATTCTTCCTAGCCACTATCAAGACTCCTTTACCTTTCTCACTGGTAAATTGATTGGAGTTGTCAGGACTATGGGTTGGCTGGATGAAGCACCCAAGCCCAGTGAACCATTCAATCTTGAGTTCACTGTACTTGTGATGTCCATCAATTTGATACTTCTCCCATTAAGGGTTTCTTCAAATTGTTTGGCCTTAGATAGCTCACCTTTCAGTGAAGCTATCTCCTCCCCACACTGCTTCAACTCTTCTAAGAGTCTAAGATTATCTGAGTTAATGGATTTGCATTCAATTAATTATTCTCTGAGAGTTTTAATCAACTTTTGAGATTCAATCAAGTCAATGCACATAGATTTGAACTCAGATTTAAATTCATCAGAAGTAAAATCAAATGAATCTATTACTGCTCAGTAAGTTCCTGATCAGATAGGTAGTCAGCATCAGGCTCTGAATTAGTGTTCTTTTGAGATGCACTGATGGCCATCATGCAGAATCCTTTTTCTTCTGCATCATCCTCATCATCACTAGAGCTGGATGATGAATCAGACTCATCTGAGTCACTCCAGGATTCAGCCACAAATCCTTTTCTGGTGTGCTTGCTGTTGCTGGAGGAAGGCTTGTCATGGTGCTTCCTTGACTCCTTATCCTTCCTTTTATCTTTTCTTTCCTTCTTGTCCCTTCTGTCCTTATCTTGATTTTCTGGACAGTTGGGGAAAATGTGTCCTGGTTCCTGCAGCCAAAGCAGATAATATCTTTATTAGTAGATCTGTCATACCTTGGCTTGTCTTTGTCTTTGGATGACCATCTTCTGAAGTTCCTTTTATTCAGCTTATTGAACCTTTTGACCAGTAGGCTCATAAGCTCTTCATTTCCCAACACCTTTTCTTTAGGTTCTTCTTCCTGTGCTTTGAAGGCAATGGTTTTCTCAACCTTTTTTTGTTGGTGTGGATGTCTTCTGCTCTTCTTCTCTCTTCTTAATGAATTGCTCATAACTCTTGAGCTTCCCTAGAAAAGCTTCTGTGGATAACTCACAGACATTTCTTCCATCTTTAATTGACCATATTCTTGAGTCCCAAGAGCTAGGAAACAAGTCAGTATTTTGTCATTTATCTCAGTGAGAGATATGTCCTTCTCTAGTGATCTGAGCTCGCTGATGATTAGGCTCAGTCTGTTGTACATGTCAGCAACTGACTCAGACTCTGCCTTTTTGAAGTTCTCATACTAGGTGATGAGGTAGGATCTCCTATCCTTTCTTTCATCTGCAGAACCTGATACAATTTCTGAAAGTTTTTCCCAGATCTCTTTAGCAGTATTGCAATCAGCTACTTTCTGGAAAATGTCATCTGACATGGTTTGAGCCAAGATGTTCATGGCTTTAGCATCTGCTGCCTTCCACTTCTTTATGTCAGCATCAGTTCCTGAAGGAGGAGGAACAGCTGATGTACTTGTTCCTGTGGGAGGTCTTGGACAATCTGTCAACACAGAATTAAAAATGTCTTCATCAAAAGAGTTCATGTAAAGTCTAATCCTTGCCTTCCATAGTGCAAACTTAGAGAGATTGCACATAGGAGGTCTGGTGCTAGCAAAGTCCTTGTTTTGTGCCCTGAGTTTCAAAGATAAGTAAACTAAAGAAACTAACCCTTGAGGGAAATGATCTTATCAGGGATCTTTTGATCCAGGTGTTAGCCTGTATAAATGATCAACCTCCCTCTGATACCAATTGAAAGTGCAGGATAAGATCACTCCTAACTCTAGAGGGGGGTGAATAGAGTTATTTAAAATAATTTTCCAAATAAAAAACTTGTGTGTAGAGAAGGTTTGAATTTACTTAGTGTAAGGTGCTAGAGTAAATAATCAGAGTAAAAGGTATTCACAGCACAAAGCAAAACACAAGGAGCATAAGCAATCCAGACGACACAAGGAACTATAATGGTTCCCCAAATCTGGGTACATCCACTCTTCTATCACCCTTGATAGGAATCCACTTCAAGATGAGTTGATCAGGTGTCTTGAGCACCAGAGAGTTTTTGATCAGGTTCTCAGTAAACAACAGAGCTGATTTTGACCAGGTTTCAGCAAAACCAAAAGTAACTTTTGAAGGGAGTTAAAACCCTGTACAGAAAGAAAAAGAAAAAGAGATGATGTTGTCTTCTCTATTCAACAAGCAAAGAGAAGCAGAAGTGGATCTGAAGTTGTTGTCAAAGCTCCCCCTGAGATCAAGATGAGGTTCAGGAAGGAGAGCTCTGCACAAGGGTGACAGGTCTTCAAAGATCTGATTTGCTCCAGCAAAGGATGATCCAAGAGAGTTGGATGGAGGTGTCTGAAGCAATCAGATTTTCTGTGAGTTAGCTTTTCAACACAATGTCACAGAGAGCAACTAAAGTCCTGTATTGTTATTCTGTATTCTGTATGCTGTTCTTGTTTTTGAATAAAAATGAATGAATATCTGAGTCTTCTTCTTCCTTTTACTTTGATAGCCGTTGGAAGACAGCATTAATTGCTTTCCTTAACTGTCCATGCCTCAAAGGAAATAACAGGCAGACATTCCTTAGAAAATTCCTTGAGCCATGCACCAGATATGCTGTAACGGCCAATAAATCTTCAGCATTAATTGTCTGTCAGAAGGAATTTGAATTCCTATCCAAAATCGACGGAAGTCTGGAAGGCGTCGAGCTCATAGAAAAAGTCGATCTGAGCACGACACACGTCGGCCAGAGAGTGTTTTCTGTAAGCAGAACTGGGTTCGACGGAACGTCGAGCTGAGGTCGACTCCACGTCGAGCTGAGGTCGACTCTGCGTCGAGCTGAGGTCGACTCTGCGTCGAGCAGAGGTCGACTCTGCGTCGAGCTGAGATCGACTCTGCGTCGAGCTGAAGTCGACTATGCGTCGAGCTGAAGACTACTCTAACTAGCCTATGTGACCTTTATAACAACATGGAGGTAACAGCACATAATCCCTATAGAAATATAGTCATCCTGGTCCAAATAGTAATAGGGTGTTCCAACACAGACCAACATGTCCAGATGGGCTTCACACAGCATGCCTATCCCGTACTACACTTTTCCGGGTCTATATGCAGACTCAAGATGGGGATAGCAACTATCACCCACTGGAATTACTAACTTTTTCCACCTTTTGGTGGAGAGGATTCCTTACTCATGCATAAAGGAGGACTTCACATATCCAAGAAGGAAGATCGTTACCCTTGACGATCTCTTGGGAGCCATCAAAAATCTGGCCGGTTAGAAAGCACCGCAGCAGCTTTGCCTCCACTAAACTCGCCTCGGATCGCGAATCGGACCGCGGGAGAACCACTAAAGCCTTGCTCTTCTCCCCCTTGTCCTTCCTCCAAGCTCTCTCTCTTTTTCTCTCTTGATAAGAATGAGAGAAGAAGCTACTACTCGGTCTAATCACTTCAGGAAAAGACCAGGGCCATTGGATCCAAATAGAAATAATTGGATTGCCAAGATCTGCCCAGAATTCCATTTTTGACTTGACACGGCCTGTGACACGCCCGTTTCCCAGGTCGTGTCCCCCAAGCGGTGTACCAACCGACTCAAAATGAACCAGAACACGGGCTCCAAGCGCCCGTGTCAGAGGGCAGACACACCTGTGTCAACTTTGACACGGTCGTGTGACTGGCCGTGTCACCTGTTGTAACATAAGCACAAATCACCCGAGCAGTACACAGCTAAGGCACACTCCTGTGTCCCTGGCCGTGTGTCCAACACGCCCCTGTGACACGGCCGTGTTACATGCCGTGTTCCACACTCAATTCCACTCAATGCCATTTCTCTCAGCTCACTCAACGCCATCGATTTTCTCCCGAGCAGGACACGGCCTGGGACACGCCCGTGTCCCAGGCCGTGTCGCCTCTCGACGATTATTTCTCGAGTACTCGAGTCAACGCCTCGAGAGAAGGACAAGCCCTGGGACACGCCCGTGTCCCAGGCCGTGTGCCTAGACATGCCCTGGGAAACGCCCGTGTCCCAGGCCGTGTCACCCAGCCTGACTCCATCTTAAGATTTTGGGGTGTTACATCATTTATGCTACATGGGTTTGTGCTAGGTATAAGGATTGCCCCAAGTAATCTCACTACTCTACTGCTAAGAGGATTTTGAGGTATCTTGAGGGCACACCAGATCATGTCATATGGTAAGACAGAAATAGGGATTTTAAATTAACTTGCTATTAAGATGCAGATTTTATAGGCTATAAAGAGGACAGGAAAAGCACTTCAGGCACCTGTCAGTTCTTGAGAGCAACAGTAGTCTCTTGGAGCAGCAAGAAGCAAACAAGTGTTGTAATTTCAATAGTAGAGTCAGAATATATAGCTGCTGGGAGCTGTTGTACTCAGTTGTTATAGAATTATCATCAACTCCGGGACTTTAACCTCCGAATAAGTAGAAGTCCTTTTTTTGTGATTCTAATAGTGCAATCTCTATAGCTAGGAATCCTGTCTCACACAGTAGGACTAAGCACATAAAGATTGGGTATCACTTTATAAGAGAGCATGTGGAATGTGAAGATATCAGTCTTAGTTTGTCCTTACATACAAGCAAGTGACTGACCTCTTCACCAAGCCACTAGATGAAGCAAAGTTCAACACTTTTAAGTTTGAGTTGGGTATGTTAAACTTGGTATAACTTCAGTTTCTCCTCACTTTGTTTTCGGTTGCAAGAATTACTACTTCTTGCAGGGTGTGAAGACCACAAGTAATATCAAGACTGAATTATACTAGAGTGTCTCTCAGATAAAATGATAAAAGATGCTCCTAATGAGGAGGAGCATGTACATATGCTCCTATTAAGGGGGAGCAATTCCACCATACAGGAATAGATTCAGCCACTTGTAGACAAGAAGCTAGCAGCTACACCAATTGATTATCTAAAATCAGAAAGCGGGAGAAGATAATCATAGACGGCAAGCACCTCCCTGACTATTCTACAGAAGTCAAAAAGGGAGAGAAGCGAATGATCAAGGAAATGACCAAGGAAAGGTAACAAAATAGGGGGTAGTAGGTGATGATCACCATACAAGAAAGGAAAATGTTGTACAAGGAAAATAGGGTAACCTATATCTCTCTTTTTGATATATATTATTGCTACATATATTAGTGTATATCATTGACAATGAATTTTGAATATGGGTTTTGACTTCTTCAAATAGCGGGAGATTTTTTGGTCTATTGATCCCAATGTCCCTGATTTTTTAGAAGTCAAATAAGTCAATGGTATACACCTAGTTGTATTTGATGTATGTTCAAGTTCATGCATACAGGTTGGTCCTTGTCATATTGATTGAACAGGTATTCCAAGTGGTTGTGACAGGTAGTCACAAGGTAGAGAAGTGGAGATACATAAATCTGTCTAATTCCATAGGCGTTGAGTGAAGCCAGTTCACTCAATGCCTGATGTAAAAGAAGGATGCTGGAAAGGCTGAAAATCGCTTAAATCCATAGGCGTTCAGTGAAGCCAGTTCACTCAATGCTAGATGCCAAAAAGCGCTGAGTAAGGTGTGGACCGTCAAAGCCCAACAGTCTGTAAACCAATTCTGTGACTAAGTCCACAAGCGTTGAGTGAAGGCAGTTCACTCAATACCAGATAATAAGAGGCATCGAGTGTAGCTGAGTCTGTCAAAGCTTCAGCAGTGGCAAGAAGAAAATCCGCTAAGTCCAGAGGCGTTGAATGAGGACAGCTCACTCAATGCAAGACGAGAATAAGCTTCGAGTAAAGCCCAATCAGTCAAAGCCTTTGGTTTGATAGTGAAGAAAAGTGCCTAAGTCCACAAGCATTGAGTGAAGCCAGTTCACTCAATGCCATGCAACAAAAAGCGCTGAGGAAAGACTGTGCAGTTAAAGCTTAAGAAGAAGGAAGACTTAAAAGTGGCAAAGTCCACATGCTTTGAGTGATGTCAACTCACTCAACACCATACAGCTAAAAGCATTGAATCAAGCTACTTCAGTCAAAGCCACAGAGAATCTTTCAAAGAAATATGGCTTAGTCAACAAGCGTTGAGTGAAGCCAGTTCACTCAATTCCATGCTAACTCTATCAAAGCCAAAGAAGAAGGAGACAGAAAAATTAACTAAGTCCAGAAGCATTGAGTGAAGCCAGTTCACTCAACGCCATGCTAATTCTGTCAAAGCCAAAGAAGAAGAAGAGAGAAAAATAAACTAAGTCCAGACGCATTGAGTGAGGTAAGCTCACTCAACGCCCAAAGAGGAAAGCGTCGATAGAGCTCTGGTATGTCAAAGCTTAATGAAGATAGACATGAAAATATTTCTAAGTCTAGGGGCATTGAGTGAAGCAAGTTAACTCAACGCACTCAACGCCCAAGCAAGGAAGAAGAATTGGCTAAGTTAGGAGGTGTTGAGTGAAGCCAGTTTACTCAACGCACTTAACGCCTTAGCAAGGGAGAAGAATTGGCTAAGTCCAAAGGCATTGAGTGAAGCAAGTTCACTCAATGCATAAGCAAGGCAGAAGAATTGGCAAAGTCCAGAGGCATTGAGTGAAGGTCATCCACTCAACGCACTCAACACCTGAGATGGATCTGAGAATTTGGCTAAGTCCATAGATGCTGATGTCAACAAAAGTCAACAATAGTCAACGCAATTCAAATTCATTACGGGAAAGCTGCAGTCCACCAGTAATGGCATCAGCGGCTAGCTGTAAGATTTATTCTATAAAAGGAAGGACATATATCTACAATTAAAGCTGGACCCACGGGTCGTAAGAGCCGTTGAACGACGAATAATAAAAGGAATTAGATTGGCAGAGAACAGTATCTTTTATATAGGGTATGTCTTTTCGCAAAGCGGCGCAACTTCTTCTTCTTCCTCGCCATTGTTGTCGAGCTTGAGGCAGAAGTTAAAAATCGACTGAACCCAAAAGGTCATCAAGTTAGCTGCTTCGATCAACAGAACCAACAACAAGATTAGAGACATTTCTCTTAGAGAAAAGAAGCCAATGCCTACCCCTACTGCAGTTACTTCACAGCCCAAGCAGAGCTTATCCTGAAGACTATTTTCTAGAGCTGTGAAGAAGGAATTTGGACAGAGTTTTCTCAGGACAGAAGGAGGAAGACACAGGGATCATTCTTTGTTGTCTATTCAACATCAAGAAACTTCTCTATATTTGTAGGATCTTTCCAGATCTGAGTTGTAAGCCTATTTATAAAGGCCAATTGAAAGATCTTATATAGATCTGAGTGGTAGGATTCTGTTAAGAATCTGAGTGTAGGGCTTTGGCCTGAGTGGTAGGATTCAAGTTTTAATCTGAGTTGTAGTATCCTTTGGATCTGAGGTAGTGCTATCCTCCTAGCCTGAGTGGTAGGGCCTTTTGGCCTGAGGTTTATGATTATTTGATCACTGAGTTATAGGGCTTTGTGCCGGAGATATAGGTCTTGGAGGAGACTGAGTGGTCCTGCGGGATCATGTTGTAAGCTTTTAGGAGCCGAGTTTTGGAGAAGGAGCCTTATCTAAAAAGCTGTTAGAAAGGTGAGGGATAGTGGACATACCCATTGTAACATCTCCATCTGTTAAATGAAATATAATAGAGGGTCCGGCCGGGGTCCAACACTATAGTTCACAAATAAACGAAAAAGTTACAGGTTAAAATAATATATTAATCGCATCCTAAATCAGAGCATGCTAACAGAAGCTTTAAGGTTACATGAACTCGAACACATTTGAAGGTCCACAATATATAAACCACTATTTATATATAACGGCACAGGAATGTCACTTTCATATACACAAAAGCTATGGCATTAAGGCCTTACATTTACATTTTACCAGTATGGATTACAAACATCGGCACGAAGGCCGGTCATACAAGAAAATAGTAAAAGTCTTAATTTGGCCTTCGAGGGCCAGCAACAATAGCAAGGGCTTCAGCCTGCTATTTCCCGCTCGACTCTCCAGCACCTGTACATGGACATTCAACCGCGATGGTGGAAAACAAGGCAACGGTTAGCATTTAGCTGACCAATTTATAATGACCCTACCCCTTTCCCGGGGCAGTGGTATTCCTTCCTTATAGGCATAGCATTTTCACAAGTAGATATATCACAAAACGTGCACTCACGCACAGTTCAATATATCACAAACGTCGGCCTCACGGCCCGACGCTCCATGCACTCAGGGAACATTATCGGTGTATCGGATAACAAGGGTCCCACCACCGTTCAAAGGTTCAAGTCCCAACAATAAACATCGAGCATTCATGCTCCGCGGCCTACGACATGAGACTTCATTCTTGATTGCATACCGCCCAAGACTCTCATTATATGATCCTAATGAATGCCACTCACTTAGGGACTCAAGTTAGACAACCATAATGGGGATACAGTTCATCCCTTGCCCATTTCTCAAATCGCCAGTTCAATGTCTAGACTGACCCAGGTCGGCTTCCCCTTGTCCATTCGGCTCACGAGACTTTAAGAGTGCATAGATCATAATAGCAAAACTTTCCCCTAAGGGCTGTCTTCAAATTCAAAGCGGGAGTCAATGCCAACATTCATCATGATCGCTTGGCAGGGCCAACAGAAGCTCTCTTTCTACGCCTAAACTCAACCCAAACCCTACAACATCCTATAGTGCCAGAAACACTGATCTTTCTATAGCATACAACTCACAAATTTCTTGATCTATATGCAAGACTTATTGGGGATTACAGGAATCAACCCAAAGGAATTCCCTCGATTCTCCACCTATTGGTGGGGGATTCCATGCACATGCAAAAATAAGGACTTCACATGTCCAATAAGAAAGTTCGTTACCCTTGGAGTTCTCTTCGGAGCCATGACACGGCTTTTCTATGCAGAGGGAAATGAGCGTCTTACATTCCCTTATGTAGATCTAGCCTCGGATCCCGATTCCGATGAGGAAATCTACTTCAGCACCTTCACCAAGAACTACCCACTCCCTAGCTCTAGCCGTGAGTTCTTTACTCCAGAACTAGGAGGAAATGAAGAGAGAGAGTGAGAAGGACATAATAAGTTCCTCCTACCAACCCCTCTATAAAAGTACAAAGGAGGTAAACCCCAGCCGACGTTTGTTTGACGTTCGTTCGACGTTCGTCGAATCGAACGTTCGTCGAGCGCCGGCTCGACGTTCGTCGAGCGCCGGCTCGACGTTCGTCGAGCGCCGGCTCGACGTTCGTCGAGCGCCGGCTCGACGTTCGTCGAGCGCCGGCTCGACGTTCGTCGAGCGCCGGCTCGACGTTCGTCGAGCGCCGGCTCGACGTTCGTCGAGCGCCGGCTCGACGTTCGTCGAGCGCCGGCTCGACGTTCGTCGAGCGCCGGCTCGACGTTCGTCGAGCGCCGGCTCGACGTTCGTCGAGCGCCGGCTCGACGTTCGTCGAGCGCCGGCTCGACGTTCGTCGAGCGCCGGCTCGACGTTCGTCGAGCGCCGGCTCGACGTTCGTCGAGCGCCGGCTCGACGTTCGTCGAGCGCCGGCTCGACGTTCGTCGAGCGCCGGCTCGACGTTCGTCGAGACGTTCGTCGAGCGCCGGCTCGACGTTCGTCGAGCGCCGGCTCGACGTTCGTCGAGCGCCGGCTCGACGTTCGTCGAGCGCCGGCTCGACGTTCGTCGAGCGCCGGCTCGACGTTCGTCGAGCGCCGGCTCGACGTTCGTCGAGCGCCGGCTCGACGTTCGTCGAGCGCCGGCTCGACGTTCGTCGAGCGCCGGCTCGACGTTCGTCGAGCGCCGGCTCGACGTTCGTCGAGCGCCGGCTCGACGTTCGTTCGACGCGTCGAGCGCCGGCTCGACGTTCGTCGAGCGCCGGCTCGACGTTCGTCGAGCGCCGGCTCGACGTTCGTCGAGCGCCGGCTCGACGTTCGTCGAGCGCCGGCTCGACGTTCGTCGAGCGCCGGCTCGACGTTCGTCGAGCGCCGGCTCGACGTTCGTCGAGCGCCGGCTCGACGTTCGTCGAGCGCCGGCTCGACGTTCGTCGAGCGCCGGCTCGACGTTCGTCGAGCGCCGGCTCGACGTTCGTCGAGCGCCGGCTCGACGTTCGTCGAGCGCCGGCTCGACGTTCGTCGAGCGCCGGCTCGACGTTCGTCGAGCGCCGGCTCGACGTTCGTCGAGCGCCGGCTCGACGTTCGTCGAGCGCCGGCTCGACGTTCGTCGAGCGCCGGCTCGACGTTCGTCGAGCGCCGGCTCGACGTTCGTCGAGCGCCGGCTCGACGTTCGTCGAGCGCCGGCTCGACGTTCGTCGAGCGCCGGCTCGACGTTCGTCGAGCGCCGGCTCGACGTTCGTCGAGCGCCGGCTCGACGTTCGTCGAGCGCCGGCTCGACGTTCGTCGAGCGCCGGCTCGACGTTCGTCGAGCGCCGGCTCGACGTTCGTCGAGCGCCGGCTCGACGTTCCGAGCGCCGGCTCGACGTTCGTCGAGCGCCGGCTCGACGTTCGTCGAGCGCCGGCTCGACGTTCGTCGAGCGCCGGCTCGACGTTCGTCGAGCGCCGGCTCGACGTTCGTCGAGCGCCGGCTCCACGTTCGTCGAGCGCCGGCTCCACGTTCGTCGAGCGCCGGCTCCACGTTCGTCGAGCGCCGGCTCCACGTTCGTCGAGCGCCGGCTCCACGTTCGTCGAGCGCCGGCTCCACGTTCGTCGAGCGCCGGCTCCACGTTCGTCGAGCGCCGGCTCCACGTTCGTCGAGCGCCGGCTCCACGTTCGTCGAGCGCCGGCTCCACGTTCGTCGAGCGCCGGCTCCACGTTCGTCGAGCGCCGGCTCCACGTTCGTCGAGCGCCGGCTCCACGTTCGTCGAGCGCCGGCTCCACGTTCGTCGAGCGCCGGCTCCACGTTCGTCGAGCGCCGGCTCCACGTTCGTCGAGCGCCGGCTCCACGGTTCGTCGAGCGCCGGATCCACGGTTCGTCGAGCGCCGGCTCCACGGTCGTCGAGCGCCGGCTCCACGGTCGTCGAGCGCCGGCTCCACGGTCGTCGAGCGCCGGCTCCACGGTCGTCGAGCCGGCGGATCCACGGTCGTCGAGCGCCGGCTCCACGGTCGTCGAGCGCCAGGCTCCACGGTCGTCGAGCGCCGGCTCCACGGTCGTCGAGCGCCGGCTCCACGTTATACATGTTTCTGCCTATACCTTTTTAGGGTGTTACAACCCTCTCCTCCTTACAAAAATTTTGTCCCGAAATTTGCATACCACGCAAAATAAGCAGTAACAATTATGTTACAACATATCCCCTATGTACAACAAAAATATTATAACATTTTATACAAACAACTCGATAAATTCAACACACATGGTTTTCTCCCACTCCCATGTTAGCTCCTCACGGCCATAGTTTTCCCACCGGACTTTTACCATCCCGATTTTCTTGTTCTGTAGCTGTTTAATTGTCTTATCCTCGATCCGAATGGGCCTAACCTTCGTCGTTATCCCCGACTCGACCGGTACTCGATCATTCACAAATACTTGATCTTGATCCTTCATGGATTTTAGAAGCACGGATATGTGGAACACATCATGCAAGCAAATCAGTTCTGTCGATAGTGCTAGCCGATAGGCAGCTTCTCCAACTCTCTCCACTACTTCAAATGGACCAAGATACCTCAGACTCAATTTTTTCAAGCGCCGAATCCTGGACACGCCCTTGAATGATTTTATTTTCATGTATATCCACTCGCCAACCGCAAACTCTATGTTTTCGTGCTTGGCATTGTAGTACTTTGCCTGCATATCTTGGGATATCAGTAACCTCTCCCGGATAGAGCGTATCGTCGAATTAGCCTCTTCGACTTCCTTATGCTTATATAACTTTGATTCGCCTGTTTCCGCCCAAGCTAATGGTTTACAGCACTTCCTACCATACAAAGTTTCAAAAGGCGTCTTATTTATGCTAGCTTGATAGCTATTATTGTAAGAGAAGTCTACCATATTGAGATTGTCTTCCACCTCTTCCAAAAAATCCAAGGCGCAGATTCGGAGCATGTCCTACATAATTCAGTTGGTCCTCTCAGTATGGCCATCCATTTGTGGATGAAAGGACATACTGAACGTTAATTTTGTCCCCAAGAACTGATGGATTAGCCTCCAATCATTCAAAGTGAAGCGCCCATCTTGTTCACTTACGATGCTACGGGGCACACAACGATTAGCCAAGATTTTCATAGGGTCATCCCTCTTATTTGGAATGAAGTGAGCCACTTTCATAAGCCGGTCCATGATTACTAAAATAGAATCATTCCTGAGTTGAGATCTCGACAAACCGTGCATGAAATCCATTGAAATGTTATCAAATTTCCATTCCGGAATAGGTAACGACTTTAGGAAACCTCCATGCTTCTGACAAATCTGCTTTCACTAAGGCACAGGTCTGACATTTAACCACGTAATGTGTTATGTCTTTCTTCATGCCTGGCAACCAGAACATCTTTTTAATGTCCTTATATATCTTTGTGCTCCCTGGGTGAATTGAGTATTTTGTAAAGTGAGCCTCATACATCAATTCTTCTCTTAGCTTATCCATAATCAGAATTGATTATTTTGTAAAGTGGTTATAATCTGGTGATCGCATTTCTTGCTAGAGAAAAGAGAGCTAGCAATCCAACTAGGCAGGTATACCTATCGAATTGTAGCTTGGGAACACAAGTGTCGTATAAAAATCCGGGAACCGTTGAGTAATCTTACTCACACAAAAAACTATTATCTTATCGAAGGATTGTTTGAGGGTTTAAAAGAAAACTAATTGTGATTAAGAAAAGAAATATTGCGCTAAAAAGAGAACTACTTACAGTTAAATAAAGAGCTATTAAAAGCAATCACAACGAAGGGTTGAAACGATGAAATGGAAAAGCATTCGATCGAGAATCACCTCGGCAAAATTTGATTAAAAATTTGATAATAATCATAAGCTCTATAGGGTAAAGGTCCTTGACCATGGAGGTTCCCAAAGCATGAACACGCTTCTCTTGAAGTCGTGCCCAACTGAGTTTAGGAAGGCCCCACCGAACTCTCGTCAAAATCAGAGGCATAAAGCTCGCTTTACGAGGAGAACCCCACTATTGGATTTCGCTCCAATAAATGAGATTTAACGCCTGCCTCTCTAAAGGGGTGAGTGCAACTCTCTTTACTCTTGAGTGTTCACTTCAAACTACGAGCCTCTCGGCTAAATAAGAGTGAAAATAAACATGGAAATTATATATCGATTATATAACTCCAAACATGAATAATCAAGAGTAAATAGAAGGCATAAACCCTAAAAAGAAAAAGTAAATTTAAATCATCATAACTTAATCAACTCAAACCTCAGATCATCAAGATCGAGTACAAGGAGGATTAATATTAAAAGAGGGCATTTATATTAATATTAAAAGAGAGCTACAACATGGAGTAAAGGGTTACACTTGCAATGAAATAAAAACCTAAACAAGCATTACATTAAGCTAGTAAAGCAATTACAAAAACTATAACAAAAGAGTACACTAAGCTAGTGGTAAGAAAAGCATAAAGAGAGAGAGAGAGCATAAAAACACTAAGAAACAAAGGGGCAGCACCTCCCCTCTCAACCCAAAACTTCTTTGGACACAAGGGGGAAGCATGAATTTATAGAAATTCTCACAGGTTGGTGACACTCTCTTTCACGCCCAGGGAGGGCGTGTCAGGGGGCGTGTCATGTACAGAGTTGACCTCGGGCTCTGGATTCTGGCAGGAATGATGATTTCTTCTATACAATGGTGGACACGACCGTATAGGAGGGGCGTATTAGGCACGTTAAGTCTCAATCATTGGTCGAAAATCCATCAGTCATCGAAAAAAGTGGAACATGCCCTAGGGCCACGCCCGTGTAGAGGTGCATGTCTGTACTGTTGACGTGCATAAAAGAAAAATCTTTAAATACAGCAACAGGCTTCGTGATGAGGGTGACATGCCCTGTAACACGCCCAGTGAGGGCATGGTAGGGGCGTGTCAGCGGCTTTTCTCGGTATTTTGGATCTGGCAGCAAACTTCCACAGGATCAAGTTACACGCCCTATGACACACCTAGTGAGGGCGTGTCATGGGGGTGTGTCAGGTCATTTTTGGCCGAAAGCTCTAAAAACCTGCAAAAAGAGATGAAAACATTAGTGTAAATAATATACACAAAAAGAGGTCAATAAATAAGCTTACAAGACATGATTCGCGTATTAAAAATCTGAAAATACTCTAATAGTTTAAACTACAAAACGTATTATCAAATTTTCCCAAGCTTAAGCTTTGCTTGTCCCCAAGCAAAAAATATAAAAACTAGCTAACATAAAAAGTGACTAATCAAAAAGTTCTAATTATGCTTACACAAGTACTATGCAAAATTCTAAGTAGGGAGAAGGTGAAAGGTAAACCTAAAATAATTACTTAAATATAGTTTAACAATTTATAAACTTTACTAACGAAAATAAATCATCCAAAATTTTAACAAAATTCTTTAAATAAAATTAAGCAAGGTAACGAAATGAAAAAAAACGCATTGAGTTGTTACAAGATTCATGAGACACATTATAACTATATCAATGAAATAATAAAAATCTAAATTTAAATCCAACACTTTACTGTTTTACTTTTCTTCTTTACTTAGCTAATAAATAAAATTCCAAAACATGAATCAAAAAGTCTTATTAGGATTGAAACGTTTGGTTTAGGAATATGACTAGGAGTGGAATTCAAAGATAAATATGGAGGCTCAAAAATCACACTAAACAAAAATAAAGAGTTTCAAAAATAAAATATTTTTCTTTTTCTTTTCCATTTTTTCCTTTAATTTCTTTTCTTTTCTTTTCAAAACAAAGGCCAAAAATAATTTTTCTTCTCATTTTGAAATTGGCCAAACAAAAGTAAACACTTTTTTTGAGCATACTTTTTCAAAAAGTTCTCCAAAAATATCACAAAATAACCCTATCATAATCATGAAAGTTTTTTTTATGAAACTCAAAAGGTTAGTGTGATTAGATAGGTTGGAAAATTTTAGCTTTGGTGAACATGAAACGATAAGTGGAGCTATCAATTGAAATTGGAAAAAGTCTCAAAAGCCGCTAACTAGGGATTAATAAATCTTAGGTTGGCAAGAAGGCTCAAACGAAAACAAAAGTGTCCTAAATTATTTTCATGTTTTTAAATTTATCTAAAGCATAGTTTTGAAAAAAAATTCAAAAAGCAAGTCCTAGATAATAAAAGAAGATTAATGAAATTATCTTTAAAATATAAATAATATGTGGCTTGGATCATTCACATCTACTACACTAATCAAAAATTGACATTACAAAAATTATTCAAAAACGAAAAAGAAAATAGTGGATGAAATATTTTCAAAAAAATAAAGAAAATAAATAACGAAAATCATTAAAAAAATTCGAGTTTTAGAAAAACATTTCACGTTAACATACTACCGTGAATTTGAAACACAGCATGGCCAACATTTTACTTGTGAAACATAATTAAAAAGAACGATTAAAAATATTATAGTTAGCTAAATCGTAATAAAAAATTTTGAGAAAAACAAAACAAAAATAAGAGGTACTATTGAAATACAAAAATTAGTTTAACCTATTAAAATTACATAATAATTTTTTTTTATTTTGAAATATTCTCTTTTTTTGGATTTTTAAAGATATTATCTTTTTTTGAGATTTTTCATTAAGAAGAAAAAGGAGAAAGCACAAGATTTTTTTTTAATTTCTATTTTATAGATTTTTATAGGGAAACAAAAATAAAGAAAAGAGAAAGAGAAAATCCTCCCGCAAGCTTAAAATTGACATTGTCCTCAATGGAGAAAAGAGGGGAAGGAGAGAAAAAAATTAAAACAGAAATAAATGTACAAAATTTAAAATAGGTACTTCCCCGGATTTATGCGCCGCGAATGTTGATTAATGCCGCTACCCCATGCTTACGCTTTGGAACTTCATGAAATGTCTCCTTTGGACTTCGTCTTGGATTCAGCGGCATTGGAGCAGGCGATCGCAGAGGCTTCAGCTTATCAGAGCCATCCGGGGCAAATAAGTGTAAAATAAAGAAAACAAAAAAATAACTTGGGTTGCCTCCCAAGAGCGCCCTTTGTTTAAAACGTCGTTTGAGCTCGACATATCAAAAAAATATTGTCCAGAAGATTATTGTCCAAAATAATAATAATATCAAAAATAATATTTGAAGTTTTTAACAAATAAAAAGTCTTAAATTATCCAAAATTCAGATCAAGCAGAATAACATTAATACAGTTCGGAATGACATCACCAACGAAATATAGTTTAAGATGTTGACCATTTACTTTGAAATCCCCCTTATCAGGGTGTGAAATTAAAACAGTACCATATGAAAAAACTTGTTTAACAAAAAATGGCCCAGACCAACGAGACTTTAACTTGACCGGAAATAAACGTAAATGTGAATTAAAAAAAAGAACTTGGTCGCCCTGTTTGAAGGTTTTTGGGTACCTTAGGTGCGTGTCGTGAAATCATTTTGTCTGCTCTTTATAAAATTTGTTATTCTCATATGCGTAAGAGCGCCACTCATCGAGCTCGTTAAGTTGAAACTTTCTAAGGTCGCCGATAGAGTGGGGATCGGAATTTAAAAATTGCAAGGCCCAAAAAGCATGGTGTTATAATTCTACGAGTAAATGGCACGATTTTCCAAAAACCAACCGATACGGCATACATCCGATGGCGATTTTGTACGCTATTCGGTAGGCCCAAAGATCATCATCTAATTTGGTTGATCAGTCTTTTCTAGAAGTTGAAATAGTCTTTTCTAATATTCTTTTTATCTCTCTATTCACTACATCGACTTGTCCGTTAGTTTGGGGGTTGTAGGCAGTTGAAAGCTTATGTGTAACGCTATATTTAATAAGAATTTTTGAAAAATGCGCGTTACAAAAGTGTGAAGCCCTATCGCTAATGATGGCTCGCGGCGTATCGAATCGAGAAAATTATTTTTTTAAGAAAGTAATTAGGACTCTGGAGTCGTTAGTAGGAAGAGCTTGGGCTTCAGCCCAACGTGAAAAATAATCGATGGCAACTAAGATGTATTTGTTTCTGTTGCTACAAGGAAGAGGGCCAACAAAATCAATTCCCCAGAGGTCGAAAACTTCACACTCGAGGAAAAAAAATTTCGGCATTTCGTTTTTATTGGAAATATTTTCCGACCGTTTGCAACTATCACACCCACTCACAAAGGCTTGTGCATCTTTGAACAGGCTAGGCCTGTAAAAAACCTCCCAAAGAACCTTGTAAGCAGTGCGGTAGCTTGATAGTGACCATTAGTCGGTCCTTCATGTAAGTGCTTTAGAATATCTAATCCTTCTTCAAAAGAAACACATCTCCTTATCACTTGGTCCATACAGACTCGGAAAAGATGCGGGTCCTCCCAAAATAGTTCTTCAACTCAGAAAAGAATTTCTTCTTTTATTGAGAGGAGAACTATTTCGGAAGGGCACGAGCCACTAAATAGTTGGCTATATGTGCAAACCAAGGAGAAGGCGGTGTGGTAATTGAAAGCAGCTTCTCATCAGGAAAATAATCATTAAAAGAATTTTCATCTAAATTTTCTATATACGGATTATATAATCGTGAGAGATGGTCGGAGGCCAAATTCTCGGCTCCTCGCTTATGCTAGATTTCTAAGTAAAACTCCTGGAGGAGTAATACCCAGCGAATCAGGCGTGGCTTGGCATCCATCTTAGCTAGAATATACTTGAGGGTCGAGTGGTCTGTAAAAACTATAATTTTGGAAAGCATAATATAAAGATGAAATTTATCAAAAGTGAAAACAACAGCTAGGAGCTCCTTCTAGGTACTGGTATAATTCTCTTGTGCCGATGTAAGTGTTTTACTTGCATAATATATGGGTGGAAGTTTTTAGATATTTGTTGTCCTAGTACAGGTCCCACCACTAAACTACTCGAATCACACATAATTTCAAAGGGGAGGCCCCACACCGGAGCTATCATAATGAGGGCGTTAATTAATTTATCTTTAATTGTTTCAAAAACAGATAGGCAAGGTTTGTCAAAAATGAATGGGCGTCTTGTTCTAAGATTGAGTAAGGGGTTTGGTGATTTTGGAGAAGTCTTTTATGAAACGGCGGTAGAAACCAGTGTGTCCTAAGAAACTTCTTAAAGATTTTACGTTCATAGGTTGCGGCAGCTTCTCAATAACTTCTATCTTAGCTATGTCTACTTCAATTCCTCTCGTAGAAATCTTATGACCCAAAACTAACCCTTCCCACACCATAAAATGGCATTTTTCCCAATTTCGGGCAAGGTTAGTTTCTTCGCATTTTTCTAAGACTTTTTCGAGGTTTTATAAACAACTATCAAAGGCATCACCGAATAAAGAGAAATTATCCATAAATACCTCCATTATATTTTCTATGTACTTATCGAAGATAGCGAGCATACATCGCTGGAATGTAGCGGCCGCATTGCATAATCCAAACTACATTCTTTGGTAAGCGAAGGTGCTGAAGGGATAAGTAAATGTAGTTTTCTCTTGGTCCTCGGGAGACATGGGGATTTTAAAATACTCTGAGAGGCCATCGAGAAAATAATAAAAGCTATGGCCGGATAATCGCTCTAAAATTTGATCGATGAACGACAAGGAAAGTAGTCCTTGCAGGTGGCGTCATTTAACTTACGATAGTCGATACACATTCGTCACCCCTTCACCGTCTGTGTCAGGATTAAATCATTATTTTCATTTATAACTGCAGTTATCCCTCCCTTTTTCGGCACTACCTGAATAGGGCTAACCCACTTACTATCAGATATAGGATAGATAATTCCTGGGTCTAATAATTTCATAACCTCGCCCTTTACGGCTTCTTTCATGTTCGGGTTTATACGGTGCTGAGGTTGTATGGAGTTACACGAATTATATTCCATTAAGATTTTGTGAGTGCAGAAGGATGGTCTTATGCCCTTGATATCAGATATCTGCCATGCAATAGCTCGGTGATGTTTACATAAAACTAGAAGGAGTTAGTAATTTTGTAATTCAGATAAGTAAGTCGAAAATATCACTGGCACTTTGGATTTTTTTTTCCAAGAAGGCAAACTTGAGATGTTCAGGAAGTTATTTTAATTCTAAGGTAGGGGGTTCTTCATAAGATGTTTTGGAAGTTCTTTCTTTTTCAAAAATAATATCTCCGTAGACTTTTAACTTATATAAAAAATTTGAAGTCGGTGAATAAATGGTCATGGCGGTTTCTTGTACACTTTCAGTAGGAAGAGTTGAGGAAGAAAAAAAATCAGAAAATTCATCGTCAGAAATGTTGTCGGAAGATTCATCACTTAAGGTATCTAAGAAGAAATAAGAGTCGTCATTCTAGAGGATGTTTTTCATCGAAGGGGTGATAGAGAAGGTCACTACATCATCGCCTACTCGTAAGAAGACCTTGTCATTGCTTACATCAATGATAGCTTGGGAGGTGGAAAGGAAGGGTCGGCCAAGGGTCAGGGGAACCTCGATGTCTTCTTCGATGTCCAATATGATGAAATCCACCAAAAAGATGAATTTGTCGACTTTGACTAGAACATCCTCAACTATTCCTAACGGGTACTTAATAAATATATCAGTGAGATGGTTACTCATACGCATGGGGTTGAGGCTACCAATTCCTAACTACATAAATAACGAGAGGGGCATAAGGTTGATACTTACACCTAAGTCGGCCAATTCGTGCTTGACAAAAAGATCACCAAAGACACACGGAATAAAAAAACTACCCAAATCACTGATCTTCTTTGGTAAACAATTTTTCAAGACTGCATAGCACTCGGAGTTTAACTTGACATACAATAAGTTCTCTGACTTCTTCTTATTAGTCAAGAGGTCCTTAAGATATTTAGCGTTCTTCAGCATTTGGGAGATTGCTTCGTGGAAAGGCAGATTTATGTGGATTTGCTTAAACATTTCTAAGAAGGGGGTATACTGATCATCTAGACGTTGTTTGTTAATTTGGGAAGGGTCTGATGGAGTTTGATAATTTTTAAAAATAGGTGGTGGAGCGAGATCTTTTTCTGAAGTAGAGAGCAGAGTGATAACTTCTTTTTCAGCAGGTGGTGGAATATTTAAAACGGTGGTGGAACTTTCCCCGGGCTCTTCGCTAATCATTCCGGAAACTTGATTCCCACTCTGAAGAGTTATAGATTTCGCTTGCTCTTTCGGTTTGGGCTCAATATTGGAAGGAAGAAACCCTGCGGTTCGCTCATAAATAATTGTTGCGAGTTGTCCTACTTGATTTTCTAGATTTTTAACGTTTCCGGTTAAGGTTCTTATTGTAGCGTCATTCATGGTTATATATTTAGAAAGTAACTCCTCAAAGCTTGGAGGTTTTGGATAGTTTTGAAGAGGTGGAGGTGGTGCATAAAAATCATTTTGTGGTGGCGGGCGCATTGCGTTCGAGGGATTACTCCACCAAAAATTCGGGTGGTTCTGTAAAGCAGGATTATAAATATTCGGAAAAGAAAAACCCGGAGCATGAAAATTCATAGTAGAAAAATAATTAAAAGCATTTCTAGGCATATTATTAACATAATCCAATTGTTTGGGAGCAGGAGTTGCAGATTACCATACTTGAGGGGCGGAGGTAGCAGTCATCTCCGTAATTTTTTTACTTAATATTTCTACTTGCAGAGCTAGTTGAGAGACGTTATCAACATCAAAGATACCAGTAGGTTTGTTTGTGCAGGACCTAGGCACATCCCCCCTTTGGTGTTCATGGCAATGTCCTCGAAAAGCTCAAGAGATCCTTCCGTGGTCTTATGGCTTAAAGTACCACCAGAAGCAGCGTCTATCATTTGCTTTGTATTTGATTTAGCCCGTTATAAAATGTCGGCACTTATAACCATACAGGCAGCGCATGATGGGGGCATCATCTTAATAGTTCCTTAAATCTTTCCCAGGTTTCATATAAGGTTTCAGAGTTTATTTGTCAAAAGTCAGAAATATCGTTCCTAAGTTTTGCAGTTTTAGCTGGTGAAAAATACTTCGTCAGAAATTTTTCAATTAGTTGTTCCCAAGTGGTGATGCTCTCTCTTAGTAGAGTCATCAGCCACTGTTTTGCTTTGGTGCTTAGGGAGAAAGGAAACAATCTTAGCCTAATAGCATCATTTGTAACACCATTGATTTTGAAGGTGTCACAAATCTCAAGAAAGCATGCTATATGCGCGTTCGAATCTTCATCTTGAAGTCCGTCGTATTGCACATACTGCTGCACCATTTGAATTATGCTAGGCTTAAGTTCAAAATTATTATTAGTTATAGCAGTGCGCACGATGCTTGATTCTGTTCCCTCTAGATTCGGTCGTGTGTAATAGTATATAGGCCTATGCAAGGCTTCCTCCATGTGGGGTTCTTCCATTATTAAAGTAAAAAATTACTCGGAATCCTCAACCGATATTTGACTGTATGTCCTTGAAATCGTGATCTTCTCTGAAGAGTACACTCAATTTCGTGGTCCAAGTCAAAAAAATTCGACGGATTCCCGCGGGTCATGCATTAAAAGAAGAAAAGATGAAGAAAGAGAAATAAATAAACTAGAAAAAGAGAAGCTAAAAATTTTTTGAAGTAGATTTTTTTTTAATGTTTTAACTCCCAAACTTCTCAAGGGCTACCCGATAAAGGGTTCGCAAGGTACTAGACAAGATAGTGTTATTTAAGCCACTTTGCCCTTTTCGAGAGAGTTAGGTGGTGTAGAAAATTTGTGATGTGGGTTTCTATTAAGAGCGTTGATATTTTTTTTGAATATTTTTTTTAATTTTTAAGAAAGAGAGTTCGAAAGAGAAGAGATAAGAGCAATAGGTTCGTGTTTCAAAATTATCAACAAAAGTTGCTCCACGGAACCGACACAAAAAACTTGGTAATCGCTTTTCGTGTTAGAGAAAAGAGAGCTAGCAATCTAACTAGGAAAGTAAACCTATCGAACTGTAGCTAGGGGACACAAGTGTCGTATTAAAATCCGGGAACCGTTGAGTAATCTTGCTCACACGAAAACTATTATCTTATCAAAGGATTGTTTGAGGGTTTAAGAGAAAGCTAATTGCGATTAAGAAAAGAAATATTACGCTAAAAAGAGAACTACTTGTAGTTAATTAAAGAGCTATTAAAAGCGATCACAACGAAGGGTTGAAATAATGAAATGGAAAAGCAATCGATCGAGAATCACCTCAGCAAAAGTTGATTAAAAATGTGATAATAAACCTAAGCTTTATAGGGTAAAGGTCCTTGACCGTGGAGGTTCCCAACGCTTGAACACGCTTCTCTTGAAGTCGTGCCAAACTGAGTTTAGGAAGGTCCGACCGAACTCTCGTCCAAATCGGAGGCCTAAAGCTCGCTTTACGCGATGAACCCCACTATTGGATTTCACTCAAATCTAGGAGATTTAACGTCTGCCTCTGTCGAGGGGTGCGTACAACTCTCTTTACTCTTGATTGTTCACTTCAATCTTCGAAACTCTCGGCTAGCTAAGAGTGAAAACAAAGATGGAAATTATATATCGATTATATAACTCCAAACATGAATAATCAAGAGTAAATCGAAGGCCTAAACCCTAAAGAGAAAAAGTAAATTTAAAGCATCATAACTTAAGTAACTTGAACCTCGGATCATGAAGATCGAGTACAAGGAGGATTAGTTAATCATGGAGAAGTGGAGGAGGAGAGATGAGTAGAAGAACATTAAGAACACAAAGAAAAAGGGCACTTTATATTAATATTAAAAGAGAGCTATAACATGGAGTAAAGGGAAACACTTACAATGAAAAAAAAAACCTAAACTAGCTTTACATTAAGCTACTAAAGCAATTACAAATACTATAACAAAAGAGTACACAAAGCTAGGGGTAAGAAAAGCATAAAAAGAGAGAGAGAGAGAACATAAAAACACTAAGAAATAAAGGGACAGCACCTCCCCTCTTAACCCAAAACTTCTTTGGACACAAGGGGGAAGCCTGAATTTATAAAAAATCTCACAGGTTTGTCACGCCCTCTATCACGCCCATGGAGGGCGTGTCATGTACGAAGTTGACCTCGAACTCTGGATTCTGGCGGGAATGATGTTTGCTACTATACAATGGTTGACACGCCCTGGGCCACGCACGTGTAGAAGGGGCGTGTAAGGCATGTCATGTCTTAATCATTGGTCGGAAATTCGTCAGTCATCGAAAAAGGTGGAACACGCCCCAAGGCCACGCCCGTGTAGAGGGGCGTGTCCATACTGTTGACGTACAACATCGGAAAATCTTTAAATGCGGCAGCAGGCTTCGGGATGAGGGTGACATGCCCTATGACACTCCTAGTGAGGGCGTGCCAGGGGGCGTGTCAGCGGTATTTCTCGGTATTTTAGTTCTGGAAGCAAACTTCCTCGGGATCAGGTTACACGCCCTATGATACGCCAAGGGAGGGCGTATCATGGGGCGTGTCAGTCATTTTTGGCCGAAAGCTCTGAAAACCTGCAAAAAAAGAAGAAAACATTAGTGGCAATAATATATACAAAAAAGGCCAACAAATAAGCTTACAAGACATGATTTGTGTATTAAAAACAAGAAAATACTCTAATAGTTTAGACTACAAAATGTATTATCATCATCCCAGGAGAATTGGGCATTTGACTCATCCGCTGCATAACGTTGTAGACTTTCATCAAGTTCCATCGCTCATCGAACCCTGTCCGCAAGGTCATACTGTACCTCGGTCAAGTTTAGGTACACATTTAGAGTGGAATTCTTGTCAATACAACAAATATCTAAAGCTTCCAGCTCTTGGATCAGACGCTTATCATGCATCTGTAACTCATTTGCCCTTACCTGATTCCTACCACTAAAGGCATCTGCGATAACGTTTCCTTTCTCGGGAGTGTAATGAATATCAAAGGTGTAGTCCCCGAGGAACTCCATCCACCTTTGTTGTCGCATATTGAGATCCTTCTGATCCAAAAGATACTTCAGGCTCTTATGGTCTGTGAATATATCCACTTTCACGCCATATGAATAATGACGTTGTAGTTTAAGTGCAAAAATCACCGCCTCCAACTCCAAGTCATGGACGGGATAGTTTCACTCATGCACTTTCAACTGTTGTGAGCCATACGCTATCAATTTTCCAAATTGAACCAGAATGCAGCCTAAGCCGCTCCCTGATGCATAACTATAAATATCATAGTCGTCTGTACCATATGGCAATGTCAAAACAGGAGTCGTGGTCAAACGACTCTTCAGCTCTTCAAAAGCTCAAGCGCACTCCGACGACCAAACGAACTTTTGATCCTTTCGCATCAGTGTGGTGAGGGGTAATGCTATTCTGGAAAAGTTCTCTACAAAGTGCATGTAGTATCCCGCAAGTCCAAGGAAACTCCTTCCTTCAACTAAAGAAGATAGAATCGGCCACTCTTGTATTGCAATGACTTTCACTGGATCCACTGCTATACCTTCTCCACTAACCACATGGCCAAGAAAAGCCACTGACGATAGCCAAAACTCACACTTTGAGAACTTGGCGTAGAGCTTGTTCCTTCTCGGGGTGTGCAACACCATCTGTAAATGGTTCGTATGGTCTTCTTCAAATTGAGAGTACACCAAGATGTCATCAATGAAGATGATCACAAATAAATCCAAGTACTCTCTAAAAGTGTGGTGCATTAAATCCATGATCATCGATGGCACATTGCATAGCCCAAACGACATCACAGTCAACTCGTTATGACCGTAGCATTTCTAAATGCTGTCTTGGGAATGTCACATTCCCGAATCACCAACCGGTAAAAGCCAGCTTCAAATCAAGCTTTGAGTATACCATAGACCCAGCTAATTGTTCGAACAAGTCATCAATCCGTGGAATCAGATACTTGTTTTTCTCCGTCAACTTGTTCAATTTAAGATATTCGGTACACAACCCCACACTACCGTCCTTCTTTTTTACAAAGAGAATATGTGTGCTCCAAGGTGACATACTTGGGCGTATATATCCCTGTTCCAGAAACTCTTGTAGTTGAACATTCTTCTCTGCCTTTACCTTTGGAGCTACACTATAAGGCTAGTGGGCCACAGGTTTCGCACCTAGTACCAACTCGATAGTGAAGTCAATCTCCCGCTGGGGTGGTAACCCAAGAAGATATTTAGGAAACAATATGCATACTCTGACACAATCAGAACGTCACTCACAATGGCCTTTGGCTCAACAGCCTGAATAAGCATGAAGAACAACTCCGGGCCCTTCCGAACAACATTGATGACTTTGAGAGAAGACATCAAGATCCTTCTCATTCCCCGCATACTAGCGAATTTAGTCTCAAACTCGGTATTCTTACCCAGTGCGACTTCCTTTGAGTTGCAATCAATACAGGCACACTGCTCTAAAAGCCAATCCATACGAAAGATCACATCAAACTCAGATATCGACACCAAGGATGCGTCCAACCAAAAATCCTGACTTCCTATCCGTACCTAAACATAGCAAGCCCTGACTGTATGCATTACGCTTCCGTTAGGCAACAACACCTTCACACTATCTACCGTCATAAGACTAGGCACTCTGATCCGTACTACAAAGTCCTAAATCGAAATGAAGGTGAAGCACCCGTATCAAAAAGTGCCATCGCCGGACAGTCCCAAATTAAGACAAAGCCTAAGACAAATACATCATACAAAAACAACACACAAGGTATGAAGTATGAAAAGCAATAAACCAATATCTTAACTCGTACATATGACGAAGTCATTTTTCTTTATGGCCTGATGTTGGCCAAGGTTATACACTCGGGGTTGCGCCTGGGTTGTAGAGGACTCCACTACTGCCTTTCCCTTATCAGCATATGACGCTCCTATCTTCTTTTCAATGTTTGGAGGACCAACCCGACAATCACAGGCTAGATGACCCACCTTACCACATGTATAATAGGCACCAGGATCTTGCCTCGAAGTTGCTCCAAATGTAACTGTAATGCCCCTTATTTTTCGGCAATTATTCAGTCCTCTTGTTGACATCTTAATGAAATAAGGGGCATTACATTAGCGTGGAGTTGTTGCGCGGCGTCGTTAGTGCGTTTTTGCGTCTAATCGATCGAGTCGGCCAAATTCGTGAATCCTTGTCGAAAATGGAAAATTTCACATTGGAAAATTAAATTGATTAATTTTTGTCATGCTCGTCATGTTTCATCGCGATCCGAGCCATATTCAAGCCTCGGCAAATTTCCAAAGTTTTGTAAAATTTAAGTTCACCGTAGACTTTGAAAATTTATATCTCAAGAGCGGCTCGTCAGATTTTGTTTTTGAGTTCGTCGTTGTGTTCGTAACGTCTGTGTTCGCCTACGGTGTGAGTTTCGTTCAATTCAGCGCGCATTTGGGCCTCCGTTTTGAACTCGTCTCCCCTAGTTCAAAATTATAAAATACGATTAATTTAATATTATAGTACTATTCAAAAATGTGATTCACTATTCATCTCTATAGTTTGATTTCTGGTATTTTTGCAAAATGAGCACTTTTCATGCAATTTTTTAAATTTTTCTCTCGGGTAATTAGGAAAGATGTCCTAGAGAATGTTGGTTCTTCTCGAGAAATCAGGTGAGCCTGGGATTTGTTCTCGATAACTCAGGGTTTTTTTTCCGGATTTTTTTTATGTAGTTCTCGAGAACTTTAAAATTTGTTCTCGAGAACTTATTTTCGCTTCTCAAGAAGTCTTGTGTTGCTCTCGAGAAGTCCTTTGCTGCTTTCGAGAATTTCGTTCCAGTTTGCGTTCGGGAGCCATTTTGAGGGTCAAAACGTTGTCGTATGGAAAGATGGTTAACATAAATTCTTTTCATCTCGACGAGATCTACAACTTTCATGTTGGGCACTTTTCGAGTTGAGGCCATTCTAAACATTTATTTTTTATCTTCCACGCACCCGCGCGTATATAGTTCATTTTTTGACAGAATGTTTTATAAACCTATATATTTATATATCTTTATATAAATATATATATATATATATACATATCTATATAGATATGTATGTATATATATATATATATATATACATATCTATATAGATATGTATATATACATATCTATATAGATATGTATATATACATATCTATATAGATATGTATATATATAGATATATATATATATATATATATATATATATATATATATATATATATATATTTATACTATTAGAGAAAACTTCATCTTCTCCAATTCTCCCGAACCAGAGCGGCGTGAGCGAGAGAGAAAATTTTTTTCTTGAACCTTCCGGTGGCCGGCGACGGAGCTACGGTGCTCGAAATCGCAAAGCGAGTATAGATCCGGAAAGCTCTCGCCGAGATCTTCGTGATCGTGGTGAGTATTTCTAATTTCCAGGAAGTTTTTCGTTAGGGTATTCGGCCCTAACCTCTCTTTTGGTCAAATCCTTGTAGATTCCGCTTCACCGAGCCTTCTTTTGGCTAACCGCAACGTATAGTTAATTAGAAGACCGATTAGGTTACAAACCGAGGCAAGTGATGTTCTTGATCTCTCCCTTGCTCTTCTTTTCCTAATTGCAGCCATATTTCTCGGATTTGACCTGTTTAAGTTAACTTTATCATCGAATTGTTAGTTAATTGTCTTGGATTACGAAGTGTGTCAAACCTAGAACAATTTCACGCAATTTCTATCTAGTGGATTTGGTAAATAAACGTAGTCGTAATGTCACTCCTTTATCGAGTCGATTTATAGTCCATTGACCGTTAATCTCGTTAACCTATGTTGAATGAAAGAAACTCTGCCTATATTAAAATATAATCGAGATAAACTCTGTTGGTCTGTGCGCGTTGGGGTTTCTCCCTCGGCATAGTGCCTTATGGTTGAGTATATGCGTATTGTGGATCTTCATCCCCGGCACTTTACCTTAGCCAATGGCATGTCCGTGTTGGGGTTTCACCTTCGGCACAGTGCCCTTTTTAGCTAGGTTTGTGCGCGTTGTGGACCTTTTCCCAGCGCAGTACTCTTTTCTTTTGAGCTGACCAGCCTCATTTTTATTGATAAATAACATAAATCTTAATGAAAGATGAAAGTTTGAACTTCTGATGTTGGTGCTTTGTTCTGTCCTGATGATGTGATTATCCATTCTTGCTCGACTAGATTTACTGTTGCTTACTTTTACTCTACTACTGACACTTTTATTGCAGTTGTTTTACAAATTTCTTTCATTTTGGGGTTTGTTTGGTCTGCCTTTATTCTTTGCACCATTTGTAACTTGCTTCTAAGGTGTTCTTCTTTCGAATGCCTCAGGATCAGAGCAGTAACAGGTTTAGCTGACCGTGTTGTACTTCTAGTGTTGCGGGTTGCTGTGGACATTTTGTTCCACCTCAGAGCCTTGAGGTAGTTTACTTTGATTAGACTACTCAGATTTTACTTTGGGTTCGTGTCAGTTGTCTACACCCATAGTCTTGAACTTTTTCTGTGATAGACTACTTGTTGCTTTTACTGCTGTTACTTTTTACCTGTTATACTTGCTCTCTGGGAAGGATTTATGTTAGGATGCATTTAGTTATTTTAAAGTATGCAAAACTGCATTCTGGAATATTGTCATGGCATAATTTTTAACTGCAAAACTTACTACTTTTAAGCGTTATGAAAGTCTTTTATACATATACATTAAATGTAGAAGTCATATCATCATTATAATAAGCAAGAGCTTTATTCTCATATAAGATAACAAAGGAATCAACTAAGTATTTTCTGCCGCATAAAAACATATATATTTTCTCACCTGTGGACTTGTGAACCACCTGACTGAGGGACACGGTCAGTAGCTCTAATAACTCATATGCAATGTTTTTAACTTAATTTCATAAATATTTTACATGAAGTAAGTGTGAGGTCAAGTAGCCTGAGCATGTAACACCTCTACCCGTCACGTAGGATATAATAGAGGGTCCGGCCGGGCCCAACACCATATTCCACAAACAGGCGGAGACGTCACGAAATAATACCAAGAACCACCGCACCCAAACACAGAGCATTCTAGCGAAGCTTCAGGGTTGAAAACATGAACTCAATAATAACAGAAATGTCCACTTCTATAACAAAATAGGAATGTATACAACCATACACAACAGGTATACAGCCTTAAGGCATTTACAAGTTTCTGTGAACATAAGGCGTGGTTTAGAAACATCGACACGCAGGCAGGCCACACATAAACAAGATTAAGAAAAATAAGGAATTCGTGGGCAGCAACGTCGCTTGGGCTTTAGCCCGCTAAGTCCCGCTTTGACCAGCACCACCTGCACCTACAAGAACCATTCCACCAACCAGTGGCAAATAGGGCAACGGTCAGCATTCAGCTGACCAATTATAACGACCCTGCCCCTGGCACGGGGCAGCGGAATTACTTCCCTGTATAGATTTTACATAACTCACATATATATTTTCAGCCACCAAGGAAATACATATCATAAATGCCGGCCCGACATTCTGTGCACTCAGGGCACATTCTGGTGTACCGAAAACAACGGATCCCACCACCTTTCATAGGTCCAAGACATGACGGTAAAACTCGAGCATTACTAGTCTTTATGGCGCCAAGGCCAAAGACTCTCATTATGCCCCTAATGAAAGCCCAATGCCTTGACGCTCTCTTGTACAGCTGGCATAACACAGGTACAGATCAGCTACCCCCCGTTGCTCAAATCACCTTGAAACAATGGAATACCGAAGTACTCATGGTCAACTTACAAGCGCTGGTCGGTTTTACCTTTCTTTTTCGGCACTAAGTCCTTTTCGCAGTTGCAACCCTACGACTCAACTTTATAACTCATGGCACTCACGACCACAAGAGTTGATCCCAACTCTCACCATTTCCTGGACTTCCTCCAGTAATTCCTGTGGCACCAAGCCACAGGCATCCATCACAGATTTCATGCATACTAGCAATAATCACGGAGTCTTCTCCGATGTTCAAACAAATATCACCAATCAAAACCAACATGTCCAGATGGACTTCACACAGCATGCCTAACCGTACTCACACTTCCGGTTCTAATGCACTACAAGAAGGGATGAACCACCAATCCTAAGGGAATCTCTTTGTCATCCACCTTTTGGTGGAGGATTCCTATGCAAATGTAGGAAAGAAGGACTTCACTTGTCCAAAAAGGGAATCGTTACCATTGGAAGATGCTTCGGAGCCATGGGGAGAAAAGTAAACGGATGAACGTTCTCGCAGCAGCCTTGCCTTCACAAATCCAAACTCGGCTCGCGATTTGAACCACCGTAGCACCACCGGCAGCCGACTTCCTCTTTTTCTTCCTCCTCAAGCTCTCCTCTCTCTCTTACTTAAGAAAAAGCAAGACACAACTCAAAATGAGCTTTCTCCTTCTCAAGGCCGGCCTTATCACCCCAAGGATGAGCCTAGACCATTTGATCTTTGGTAAAGAAAATGAACGGATCAGATCAGCCATTAAACTGATTTCCTAGACTGAACACGGGTTGTGACATGCCCATGTCACAGACCGTGTTCCTGAAGCGTCTACAGAACTGACTTACCCAGTCCAAAACACGGGCTTAGACACGCCTGTGTCAAACGCCTGACACGCCCGTGTCAGTAAGCATACGACCGTGTGACTAGCCGTATCACTCTTTCAAGACAAGACCAGATTACACGAGAAGGATACGGCTAAGGCACACACCCTTGTCCTTAGCCCTGTGCCAAACACGCCCCGGTAACACGCCCGTGTCACAGGCCATGCTCCACACTCAACGCCACTTTACGCCACCCGGGTATTTACCCGAGCAGGACACGCCCTGGGACACGCCCGTGTCCCACGCAGTGTCACCTCTCGACGATCGTCGACCGTGCCATCTCGAGAACTCGAGTTGACGCATACAGTAAAGTACACGCCCTGGGACACGCCCGTGTCCTAGGCTGTGTGCACTGGACATGCCTTGGGACATGCCCGTGTCCCAGGCCGTGTCACCCAGCCTGACCCATTTTGGGACTTAGGGATTTTTAGGGTGTTACAATCCTCCCCCCCCTTAAAATAAATTTCATCCTGAAATTTGTACGTAGAATGGGAACAAACATTACAATACTATGCCACTAACAGTTTTGTTAAAACAGAATGTACACGATCAACAATTTACACAAAAAGCTCAGGAAACTCAGCTCGCATGGTTTGCTCTCGTTTCAATGTTAGCTCCTTACGGCCACAATTGTCCCACTGGACTTTTACCATCCCGATCATCTTATTCTGAAACTGTTTTTTGGCTCGATCCTCGATTCGAATAGGCCTAACTTTCGTCGTTATCCCACTGTCGACTGATACTTTATCTGCAACAACCACTTGGATTGGATCTCTTACAACTTTCCACAACACCGAGACATGAAACACATCATGTAAACCGCTCATCTCTTGAGAAAGTGCTAACCGATAGGCAGCTTCACCAATACGCTCGACCATCTCAAACGGTCCCAGATACCTCGAGCTCAACTTTTTCAGACGCCGTATCCTTGACACACCTTTGAATGGTTTGATTTTCAAGTATACACAATCGCCCACCGCAAACTCCACGTTTCGGTGCTTGGCATTGTAATACTTAGCTTGCCTATCTTTAGCCACCATAAGTCTTTCACGTATCAACCGTATAATTGAGTTGGCATCATCTAACTCTTTTCGCCGATACAACTTCGTTTCGCAAGTCTCTGCCCAAGCCAAAGGTGTACGACATTTTCTACAGTATAAAGCCTCAAAGGGCGTCATCTGGATACTAGCTTGGTAGTTGCTGTTGTTGTAGGCGAACTCAACCATAGCGAGATGATCTTCCCAATTCTTCCCGAAATCCAGTGCACACATTCAGAGCATATCCTCCAATGTCTTGTTGGTCCTCTCGGTATGACCATTCGTTTGAGAGTGGAAGGCCGTGCTAAAATGTAATTTTTTACCCAACAGTTCGTGAACTAATCTCCAATCACCCGAAGTGAAACGCCCATCTCGATCACTAACGATGCTACGGGGCACACCGTGCAATCGTACAATAGTATCCACATACATCTTTGCCAACTTCTCAACTGAATCGTCCTTACGGTTTGGGATGAAGTGTGATAACTTGGTTAACCGGTCTACAATCACCCATACCGCATCATTTCCACGGTGTGATCTCGGCAATTCATGCACGAAATCCATGGAAATATCGTCAAATTTCCATTCAGGAATAGGTAACGGCTTTAGTAAACAACCCGGTTTTTGGTATTCCGCCTTTTCCAAAGCACACGTTTGACACTTAGCGACATAGTGTGCTATGTCCTTCTTCATTACAGTCCACCAGAACAGTTTCTTCATATCTTTATACATCTTCGTGCTCCCGGGGTGAACTGAATATTTGGTGAAGTGGCCTTCATACATCACCTCTTCACGAAGCTTACCCCTACTTGGGACACACAGACGACCGTCCTTCCGAAAAATACTGTCAATAAACGAAAATCTGGTGTCCGCACTTTCCGCTGCATAGCATGGTAGACTTTCATCAATTTTTGTTTCTTGCCAAACTCTATCCGCCAGGTCACACTGTACCTCCTTCAAGTTTTAGCACGCATCTACAGTGGCATTCCTTTCAACACAAGAAATATTTAATGCCTCCAGTTCTCGAATTAGGCCTTTATCATGCCTTAAAAGCCAACTTGCCCTTTCCGGAGTCCGACCACTCAAGGCATCCGCGACTACATTCCCTTTTTCGGGAGTATAATGAATCTGGAAGGTGTAGTCACCAAGAAACTCCATCCACCTTCTCTGTCGCATATTAAGATCTTTCTGGTCCAACAGATATTTCAGGCTCTTATGGTCCGTGAATATATCCACTTTCATGCCATATAGATAATGACACCATAGTTTGAGTGCAAATATTACCGCCGCCAATTCCAAATCATGGACGGGGTAATTCCATTCATGCACCTTCAACTGGCGTGAGCCATAAGCTATCAATTTTCTGAATTGCCAAAGGACGCAGCCTAAGCCCCTCCCTGATGCATCACTATAGACCTCAAAGCCGTCTTGACCACATGGCGATGTAAAGATTGGCGCCGCGGTCAAACGACTCTTTAACTCTTCAAAATCTCGAGCGCACTCCGGCGTCCAAATGAACTTCTGTTCCTTTCTCGTCAGTGTGGAGAGAGGCAAAGCTATTCTCGAGAAATTCTCTACGAAGCGCCTGTAGTAGCCCGCAAGCCCAAGAAAACTCCTGACTTCTGCAACTGAAGAAAGAACAGGCCACTCCCGTATAGTAACTATCTTGGAAGGATCCACCGCAATGCCCTCTCCACTAACCACATGGCCAAGGAAAGCCACTGATGATAGCCAAAACTCACACTTAGAGAACTTGGCGTAGAGCTTATTCTTCCTCAGGGTATGCAATATAAATCACAAGTTATTTGCATGATCTTCTTTGGATTGGGAATATACGAGAATATCGTCAATAGAGACGATCACAAAGAGATCCAAGTATTCCCTAAATGTTTGATGCATCAAGTCCATGAATACCGATAGCGCATTACACAGCACAAACGGCATTACCATGAACTCATAGTGACCATAGCGTGTTCCAAACGCTGTTTTGGGTATGTCACTTTCACGAACTCTCAACTGATAGTAGCCTGACTTCAAATCCAACTTGGAGTATACAGTCAAGCCAACTAACTGATCAAACAAGTCGTCGATCCGTGGATTTGGATACTTTTTCTTTTCTGTTAGTTTGTTCAGTTCTCTATAGTCAATGCATAGACGCAAGCTGTCGTCCTTCTTTTTCACAAAGAGAACCGACGCGCACCAAGGCGAGTGACTTGGGCGTATATAGCCTTGCTCTTGCAATTCTTTCAACTGAACCTTTAGTTCCGCCATCTCCTTTGGTGCTACTTGATAAGACGAGCAGGCCACAGGTTTCGCACCTGGCTCAAGCTCGATAGCGAAGTCGATTTACCTTTGGGCTGGTAACCCCGAAAGGTCTTTTGGAAACACATCAGCGTATTTCGATACAATCGGCACCTCACTTATACTGGCCTTCAGCCCCACCGCCTCAAAGAGTGTGAAGAAAAACTCTGCACCCTTCCGAAGTGCCTTAACCACTTGGAGAGCGGATATCAATACCCTACTCATTCCCCGAATACCACTGAACTTGGCCTCTTGCTCGGTATTTTTCCTAGTGTAACCTCTTTTGAGGTGCAATCTATACAAGCATGCTGCTCTGAAAGCCAGTCCATACCAATGATTATATCAAACTATGATATCGACAATACTAACGTTTCTACCTTGAAATCCCGACTCCCTATCTTGACCTCAACACAAAGAGACTTATCCGCACACATCAAACATTCGTTAGGTAGTAACACCTTTAGACTGTCTGTCGCGGTCCGTATAGGCACCTTTATTCGCATGATGAAATCTTCCGACAGAAATGAATGTTAAGAACCTGTATCGAACAGTGCTCATGCCAGAAAGTCCCGTATAAGGACAAAACCTATAACACCAAGATTAAAATAAGCACAACAAACAACATATAATAAAATTAAAAACTGCACGCACCTATGACGACATCGGCCTGCTTAATGGCCTCTTGTTGCCCAAGGTTGAAGACCCGGGGCTGCGCGTGCGATGCAGAAGACTCCACCACAGTCTTCCCTTTCTCCGCATAAGACGCTCCCATCTTCTTTTCACCCTTTAGAGGGCCAACTCGGCAATAACGTGCAAAGTGTCCCGACTTCCCACACGTAAAACAAGCACGATATCCATACCCAGAAGATGCTTCCATCACAGTCGCTGAAGGAGCTTTTCCAGTAGATTTGGACTTCTTATTCCATCTCCTTCAATATCCAGACTTCTCCGGATGCGGCAGATTAAACTCCGGTTTTGTAACAGCCAAGGTCCCCCTTGCGTGTCCTCTGTTAATATCCTTTTCCAAAGACCGAGCAGTACAGGCCAATGTTTAGAATCCCATATTTACAGAACTCGAGAACAAATGCCACAGCTCATCTCGTAGTCCTCCATAGAACTGACTGGTCTTACACTCCTCTTCAGCGAAGATATTGCATGTGTACCATCCCAAACGTTTAAATTCATGCAGATACTCATCCACACTATGCTCCCCTTGAGTTAAACGTTGGAACTCCAACTCCATGGAAATTCTTTGCTGCATCGGGAGATGCTTTACTAAAAATAATCTAGAGAACTCTTCCATCGAGACACCCGTCAAACGTCTGCCCACCAAGTGATGCAGTTCTACCTCGTCCCACCACAACTGAGCCTCTCCCTCAAGAAGGAAAGTTGTTTGTGTGACTTTCTGTTCCTCCTATACTCTGATAGCGATCAAGAGCCTCTTAATCCTAGAGAGCCGATCCTCCTTTTGTGCTGGGGAACCCGCCCCAGTAAATTGAGGAGGATTGAAGCTCATGAACAACTTCAATTGTTGATCTTCCCCCCGCAGATCAACTACAGCTTCCACTAGTTCTTGTCTTATCTCAGCATGCATTTGCACCACTGTAGGCCGAGCCTGCCCAGCTTGCTGAGCATTCATTACTGCAATCACTATCTACGTAATCAAACAGACAGTTTCAGTAGATGGAGGAGGTGTGGGCACCTCAGCTGGTGCCGCACTTTCAACAGAATGCTGAGGTTTCGACTGACCAACAACACTTCTAGTCACCTATATGTGTAGAAACACAATTAAGCGACTAAACAAACGACAAACAACCAAAAAATGAACACATAGGTTCACTAAACAAGTGTATTTACATTCCAAAGTGGGCATTATTGAGTTCAATAGATGCGTTATAACGGCAGCACTGACACGTGCTCACCACCCCTCAAAAGAATTTGTCTGCTAATTTGGAAGAGATCGACCAACAAGATGATACCAAATTGTAACACCTCTACCCGTCACGTAGGATATAATAGAGGGGTCCGGCCGGGGCACCACACCATATTCCACAAATAGGTGGAGACGTCACGAAATAATACCAAGAACCACCGCACCCAAACACAGAGCATTCTAGCGGAATCTTAAGGGTTGAAAACATGAACTCAATAATAACAGAAATGTCCACTTCTATAACAAAATAGGAATGTAAACAACCATACACAATAGGTACATAGCCTTATGGCGTTTACAAGTTTCTCTGAACAAAAGGCGTGGTTTACAAACATCGGCACACAGGTCGGCCACACATGAACAAGATTAAGCAAAACAAGGCCTTCGAGGGCAGCAACGCTGCTTGGGCTTCAGCCCGCTAAGTCCCGCTTAGACCAGCACCACCTGCACCTGCAAGAACCATTCCACAAACCGATGGCAAACAGGGCAACGGTCAGCATTCAGCTGACCAATTATAATGACCCTTCCCCTGGCATGGGGCAGCGGAATTCCTTCCCTGTATAGCAATTTACATCACACACATATATATTTTAAGCCACCAAGGCAATACATATCACAAATACCGGAACGACGGCCCGACATTTCGTGCACTCAGGGCATATTCTGGTGTACCGGAAACACCGGATCCCACCACCGTTCAGAGGTCCCAGACATGACGGTCAAACTTGAGCATTTATAGTCTTTATGGCGCCCAGGCAAAAGACTCTCATTATGCCCCTGACGAAAGCCCAATGCCTTTACGTTCTCTTGTACAGCTGGCATAACGCAGGCACAGATCAGCCACCCCCCGTTACTCAAATCGCCTTGCTACAAAGGAATACCAAAGTACTCATGGTCAACTTACAAGCGTAGGTCGGTTTCACCTTTCCTGTTCGGCACTAAGTCCTTTTCGCAGTTGCAGCCCTACGACTCAAATTTATACCACATGGCGCTCACGGCCACAAGAGTTGATCCCAACTCTCACCATTTCCTGGACTTCCTCCAGTACTTCCTGCGGCACCAAGCCACAGGCATCCATCACAGATTTCATGCATACTAGCAATAATCACTGAGTCTTCTCCAATGTGCAAACAAGCATCACCAATCCAGACCAACATGTACAGATGGGCTTCACACAGCATGACAAACCGTACTCACACTTCCGGTTCTAATGCACTACAACAAGGGATGAACCACTAATCCCAAGGGAATCTCTTCGCCATCCACCTTTTGGTGGAGGATTTCTATGCAAATGAAGGAAAGAAGGACTTCACTTGTCCAAGAAGGGAATCTTTACCCTTGGAAGACGCTTCGGAGCCATGGGGAGAAAAGTAAACAGATGAACGTTCTCGCAGTAGCCTTGCCTTCGCAAATCCGAACTCGGCTCGCGATTTGAACCACCGTAGCACCACCAGCAGCCGACTTCCTCTTCTTCTTCCTCCTCAAGCTCTCCTCTCTCTTACTTAATAACAAGAAAGAAACAACTCAAAATGAGCTTTCTCCTTCTCAAGGCCGACCTTATCACCCTAGGGATGAGCCTAGACCATTGGATCTTGGTAAAAGAAAATGAACGGATCAGATCAGCCCTTAAACTGATTTCCTGGACTGAACATGGGTTGTGACACGCCTGTGTCACAGGCCGTGTTCCCGAAGTGGCTACAGAACCAACTTACCTAGTCTATAACACATTCTTAGACACGCCCGTGTCAAACCCCTGACACGCCCGTGTCAGAAAGCACACGACCGTGTGACTAGCCGTGTCACTCTTTAGACACAAGACCAGATTACCCTAGAAGGACACGGCTAAGGCACATGCCCGTATCCTTAGCCGTGTGCCAAACACGCCCCTATGACACGCCCGTGTCACAGGCCTTGCTCCACACTCAATGCCACTCTATGCCACCCTGGTATTTACCCGAGCAGGACACGCCCTAGGACACGCCCGTGTCCCAGTTCATGTCACCTCTCTAAGATTGTCGACATTGCCATCTCGAGAACTCGAGTCGATGCCTACAGTAAAGGACACGCCTTGGGACACGCCCATATCCTAGGCCGTGTGCACTGGACATGACCTGGGACACACCCATATCCTAGGCCGTGTCACCCAGCCTGACCCATTTTAGCACTTAGGGATTTTTGGGGTGTTACAGATCATCTGCAGTTGTCCCCTGCACGACGTGGCATCACGACGCGTATTTTCTCTACTCTGATGTATTTTTGAATACGGAGCAAATGCGGGTTGTGACAGTTGGTATTATAGGGAGGTTTTGCAAAACGGTTGGTTGGTTTGGCAAGCAAGTCGAACAACTTTCCCTAAAGCAAAACTCTTATCATATCATTTCATTGCATACACACACCGATATATCATCAGTAGATCTTGATGGAAGCACGGACACTACACTCATAGCATGATAAGAAGTATACAGGCCATAATATGTAGTATGGGATGCATAATATGTGTTTGTATATGGATCCACCAAAGGTGGCAACATGTGACGGTTATGTAGTATGGGATGCATAACCACCATCACATGGATGCACATTAGCACGTTTACTTTTCTTCGTTGCATACAATATTATATAGTATGGGATGCATAACATTGTATGTGTATGCCGCTCATAACATGCAATAAGGCCTTTTTTTAGAATGCATAACACTATATACATAATATATCATCGCATGAGCACACGTGCCAAGTTAAAGATCTGCATGATTACATATGTACATCCATGATTTGAAACAAAATTTAAACATTCATGCATTCATATTATAGGCACAAGTTAGAAGCATAGCATCATTTTATGATTTCCAAGAGCAAGGTAACAACAAGGGAAAGTATCTGTTCTTTTCAAATTTGATCTGAGGTTGTTCGTTCTTGATCTGATCTGAGTCTGGGTATTCGAGTTTTCTAGCTTCAGTGTCGTAAGATAGGCCCTTGATAAGTCGTTTGTTCGTGTCGGTAAAATATAAACCCGAAACAGTTTGCGAAGGGAATTTCTTCCCAGTTTGTGATGCCCTAGGCAAGGTTTGACTAGATATCCGTTTATTCTGTAGAATGCCGCCTAAACGCTTTGCGACGAGGTCGAATCCCTAGTCAGAGGGGAGTCTTCTGGTGCCCAGAGTGAGGCGGTGATTGAAGGGACGCGGCAAAGTAATGAGGCACTTACAAGGCAGATGGTGGACATGCAATCTCAGATATAATTGTTGTTGGCTGTCGTCGCTGGGCAGCAGACTAGAGCCCAGAACCCTACTGTGGGCAAATCTATTCCTACTCCTCCTGCTACTCTAGTTCCCCCAGTCGTACTGCCGCCTGAGATGAATTTCATTTCTCACATCCAGCGATTAGGACCTCCTTCGTATGATGGTAGAGCAGACTTTATGGCATTGGATGACTGGATCATCGCCATTTAAGAAATGTTTTCTTATTCTGGCATCTCCGCCGATCAGAAGGTGATGATTGCGGTGTATCAGCTCAAGGGTCTTGCAAAGATTTGGTGGATTAGAGAAAAAGAGAACCTTATTGATGTGTGCTCGTAGGAATCATTCCAGAGTATGTTACTGAAGAATTTTTTACCATCAGTCGAGCGAGACCGTCTTAAGAACAACTTTCTACACCTAAAGCAGGTGCAACTCACTGTTAGTGAGTATGAGGTCGAGTTTAGCAAGCTCAGACATTTCGCACCAGATCTGGTAGCATCCGAAGAAGGCAGAGTAAAGCGTTTCCTGGGTAGTAAGAGGTATGACATCCAAGAGTTGGCTAGCGTGTACAAGTCTGAGAGCTTTACAAAAGTAGCTGAAGCTGCCTTAAAGGTTGAGGCGATAGAAAATGCGAAGAATCAGGGATTGCATGCAAGGAAGGACAAGAGGAAATCTGACGATGGAGGAAGTGCTAGGACATCTGGCCCTGCAGCGAAGAAGGATAAAAGGGAAGCGTGTAGCTTCTGTGGTAAGCCAGGACACCCTTTTGAGAAGTGCTTTAAAAGACTGGATGTGCAGAAGCTGTCTCAGGTACACGCGATCTTGGATGCTCCAAAGGGAGGTCCTGTATATTCTTATTTCCAGAGTAGTGGGCATGATGTGGCACATTGTCGCAAGAAGGATGGAGCTTGTTTTCGCTGCGGCCAGAAGGGGCACATGAAGGCTAATTGCCCGCAGAGCCAGTCTATGCTGCATGCAGTTCCGTTGCATACTCTACCGCCGCCCCCGCCTCTCGTGGACAAGGGAAAAGGAAAGTTTAATGTGCTGACCAAGGAGGAAGCCAAATCTTTGCCTCAAGTAATCTCGGGTTTGTCCCTGACTCAGCTAGTAAACTCTTTTAGTAGATTTATAGTTTTCGTATTTTAGTTGTGTGCGCTATTTGTTTAGATGAATTTAAGGTGAAGGGTAAGTGGGCGTGCATTTTGTTTGATTCGGGTGCTACTCACTCCTTTGTGGCAAGGAGTTTTGTAGACCAATATTGCTGGGCTCTCGACCAGTTAGACACCTCCATAAACGTCAAATTTCCTTCAGGAGAGTTGGTGAGGTCATGTCAGGGTATCGAAAAATGCCCCATCTTCCTAGGTGGTTGTCTAGCCTTTGCGGATCTGAAGGTGCTAGATTTGTTAGACTTTGACGTGATTTTGGGAATGGACTGGCTTTCCAGTTATGATGTCGTCATTCAGTGCAAGCACAAGCGCTTGGATTTTAAAGGTTACAATGGACAACCCATGAGTGTGTATTGTTTGCCGCGTCAGGAATCTCTGATCATTACTGCAGTACGTGCTCGTAAATTTCTAGAGTCTCGTTGTGATTCTTTTCTTGTATCTGTTTATATTCTGGGAGTTGCACCGGTTGAGCCTCGAGTTGAGGACGTTTCTGTGGTGCGCGAGTTTTCGGATGTCTTTCCTATTGGTCTTCCTGGACTTCCTCCTGAGAGAGAGGTGGAGTTTGTTATAGACCTCGAGCTAGGCACTCGCCCTATTGCAAAGGCACCATACCGCATTGCACCGCGTGAGTTAGAGGAGTTGCGTACTCAACTGGATGTGTTATTGTAGTGTGGTTTTATTAGACACAGTTCTTCCCCTGGGGTGCACCAGTGCTCTTCGTGAAGAAAAGGGATGAAACGATGAAGCTATGCATCGACTATCGAGAGCTAAACAAGGTGACAATTAAGAACAGATATCTGCTACCCAAGATCTATTACTTGTTTGATCAGTTGCGAGGTAGTTCCGGGTTCTCGAATATTGACCTCCGTTCAGGTTACCATCAGTTAAGAATCCGGGAGTCAAACATTCCGCGAACTTCTTTTCGTTCTCGCTATGGTCACTTTGAATTTCTTGTAATGTCATTTTGATTAACGAACACACCGTCAGCTTTTATGGACATGATGAACAGGGTGTTCAAGGATTTTCTGGATAAGTTCGTGGTGGTATTCATTGACGATGTTCTGGTATATTACAGAAATACAGATGAGCATACCTTGCACTTGCGCTTGGTCTTGTCTACTCTAAGGGAGCATAAGCTGTATGTGAAGCTTAGCAAGTGCGAGTTCTGGTTCTCTTAGGTGTCATTCCTAGGACACATTGTAAGTAAGGACAGTATCTCAGTAGATCCCGCGAAGATAGCCGCTGTATTGGATTGGAAGAGACCTACAACGCCTAAGGAGATAAGGAGCTTCTTAGGGTTGGCAGGTTAGTACAGAAGATTTGTGGAAGGATTCTCTGTTCTCTCTGCGCCGTTGACCAGGCTTATGCAAAAGAGCGCAACTTTTGTTTGGAGTGATGCCTGTGAGGAAGCTTTTTAAGAGCTCAAGAGGAGATTGTGTTCTGCTCAAGTATTGGCATTGCCGGTGCAAGGAGTAGAGTATGTTGTTTATGTGGATGCCTCGTGAGTTGGACTCGGTTGCGTGTTGATGCAGGACGGCAAAGTGATTGCGTATGGATCGAGAAAATTGAAGGAGCATGAAAATAATTACCCTATGCACGACCTGGAATTTGCTGCCGTCATTTATGCCTTGAAGTTGTGGAGACATCTTCTGTATGGAGTGTCGTGCAAAATTTATTCAGACCACAAAAGTTTGAAATATGACTTCACTCAGAAGGAGTTTAATTTGCGCCAGCGTAGATGGCTAGAGTATGTTGCGTACTATGAAGTTGATATCCTTTATCATCCCGGCAAGGCTAATATAGTAGCGGATGCATTGAGCCGGAAGCCCGCACATATCTTTAACCTCTGGGTGCAATCCCTTGTTGAAGAGTTTTTGCTCATGGACATAATCGTAGGGAATAGTGCTTCGTCGAGTGGCTTGGAGATGGGAGAGCCTTCATGGATTACTCTCACTATGCTACATTAGAAGGACGATCCTAATTTGCAGCACCTCCACAGTAGGACTTAGAAAGGGGAATTACCTGACTTTTCAATTGATGACGTGTGTACCCTTAGGTACCGCGGAAGATACTGTATTCCCTCTGTTGGGGACATCCGAGCAAGAATATTCAGTGAAGCGCATGGTTCCAGTGTGGTTTATCATCCTTGTTCCACGAAAATGTATAGAGATTTGAAGCAGATTGTTTGGTGGTCAAGTATGAAAAATGACATTGCAAGGTTTGTATCTGAATGTTATACCTGCCGGCCTATCAAAGAAGATCATAGAAGGATGGGTGGTAAGTTAACGCCTTTAGACATACCAAGTTTGAAATGGGAGAGTTTATCCATGGATTTCATAACCGGTTTGCCGAGATCTCCCCGAGGGCATGATGTAGTGTGGGTTATCGTGGAAAGACTAACCAAGTGTGCCCACTTTGTGCCTTTCAAGATTGATTATTCCATGGAAAAGGTAGCTGAGCTTTATCTAGACAAAGTTATCAGACTGCATGGTGTACCTACGAGTATTGTGTCAGACTGAGACTCCCGGTTCATGTCTCGTTTCTAGCAAAGCTTGCATGGAGCCCTAGGCAGTGATCTTAGGTATTCTACTGCCTATCACCCTCAGATGAATGGTCAGACTGAGAGAGTGAATAAGATCTTGGAGGATATGATTCGATGCTATATTATGGACCATGGTGGAGCATGGGATAAACACCTCAGATTTATGGAGTTCGCCTATAATAAGAGTTATCAGGAGAGTTTGCAGATGGCGCCCTTTGAAGCTTTATATGGAAGGCGTTGTAAAATCCCCCTGTTTTGGGCAGAATTTGGTGAAAGACCCTTGCTCGGTCCGGAAGCGCTAGAGGATATGAGTGTTTCAGTGACGCATATTCGTGAAAAGCTGAGGTTGGCTCAGGAGCGATACGAGAAGTATGCAAATCAGCGCAGAGTTGATCTAGTATTTGCAGTTGGGGATATGGTCTTTCTAAAGGTCTCTCCGATGCCAGGTATTAAGAGATTTAGAGGGAACCATAAGCTGGATCCCAGGTATGTGGGACCTTTTCAAATTTTGGAGCGCATCAGAGTTTCTGCCTATAGACTGGAATTGCCCGATTCTTTCCCTGGCGTTCACGACGTGTTTCACGTGAGCCAGTTGCAAAAGTGTGTTCGTAGTGATCGGCATGTCCTTGACTCAGTGCCCTAGTTGCATCCTTATCTCTCGTATGTCGAAGAGCCTGTCCGTATTCTGGAGACGTAAGATCGTATGCTAAGAAAGAAAATAATTCTGATGGTTAAGGTTCTCTGGTGAAATCAGGATGCTAGAGGTGCAACGTGGGAATTGGAATTCGCAATGAGAGAATATCATAATCAGCTGTTCTCCTAGTCTTCCCCGGTTAGTATTCTCGTTTAAGAATTCTCATGTCGTGTCTCTTCTTCTGCCCTCTTATTTCATTTTGTGTTCCAAGTTTCGGGGTGAAACAACCCTTTTGGAGGGGTTCCTGTAACGCCCCTGATATTTCGGCAATTATTTAATCCTCTTGTTGACGTCATAATGACGTAAGGGGCGTTACGTTAGCGTGGAGTTGTCGGCGCGGCGCCGTTAGTACGTTTTTGCGTCTAATCGATCGAGTCGGCCAAATTCGTGAATACTTGCCGAAAATGGAAAATTTCACATTGGAAAATTAAATTGATTAATTTTTGTCATGCTCGTCAAGTTTCGTCGCGATCCGAGCGATATTCAAGCCTCGGCGAATTTCCAAATTTTGAAAAATTTAAGTTTGCCGTAGACTTTGAAAATTTATATCTCAAGAGCGGCTCGTCAGATTTTGGTTTTGACTTCGTCGTTGTGTTCGTAGCGTCTTTGTTCACATACGGTGTGAGTTTCGTTCAATTCAGCGCGCGTTTGGGCCTCCGTTTTGAACTCTTCTTCCCTAGTTCAAAAATATAAAATACGATTATTTTAATATTATAGTACTATTCAAAAATATGATTCACTATTCATCTCTATAGTTTGATTTATGGTATTTTTGCAAAATGAGCACTGTTCATGCAATTTTTAAAAATTTTCTCTCGGGTAATCAGGAAAGATGTTCTCGAGAATGTTGGTTCTTCTCAATTAATCAGGTGGGCCTTGGATTTCGCTTCTCGAGAAGTCCTGTGCTGCTCTCGAGAAGTCTTTTGCTGCTCTCGAGAATTTCGTTCCAGTTTGCGTTCGGGAGCTGTTTTGATGGTCAAAGTGTTGTCGTATGGAAAGATCGTTAACATTAAATTTGTTTGTCTCGGCGAGATCTACAACTTTCATGTTGGACACTTTTTGATTTGAAGCCATTCTAAACCTTTATTTTTTGTCTTCCGCTCAACCGAGCGTATATAGTTCGTTTTTAGACAGAATGTTTTATAAACCTATATATTTATATATATACATATATATTTATATATCTATCTATATATATATATATATATTTATATATATATATATATATATTTATGCTATTAGAGAAAACTTCATCTTCTCCAAATCTCCAGAACCAGAGTGGCGTGAGCGAGAGAGAGATTTTTTTTCGTGAACCTTCTGTTGGCCACCGACGGAGCTACGGAGCTCGAAACCGTAAACCGAGCATAGATCCGGAAAGCTCTCCTCGAGATCTTCGTGATCGTGGTGAGTATTTCTCGTTTCGTGGAAGTTTTTCGTTAGGGTTTTTCGTTAGGGTATTTGGCCCTAAACTCTCTTTTGGCCAAATCCTTGTAGATTTCGCTTCCCCGAGCCTTCTTTTGGCTAGAACCGCGACGTAGAGTTAATTTGAAGACCAATTAGGGTACAAACCGAGGAAAGTGATGTTCTTGATCTCTCCCTTGCTCTTCTCTTCCAAATTGCAGCCAAATTTCTCGGATTTGACATGTTTAAGTTAACTTTATCATCAAATTGCTAGTTAATTGCCTTGGATTATGAAGTGTGTCAAATCTAGAACCATTTCACCCAATTTATATCTTGTGGATTTAGTAAATAAACGTAGTCGTCATGTCACTTTACTTATCGAGTCAATTTATAGTACGTTGACCGTTAATCTCGTTAACCTATGTTGATTGAAAGAAAATCTGCCTATATTAAAATGTAATCGAGATAAACTCTGTTGGTCTGTGCGCGTTGGGGTTTCTCCCTCAACATAGTGCCTTATGTTTGAGTCTGTGCGCATTGTGGATCTTCATCCCAGGCACTTTACCTTAACCGATGTCCTGTGCGTGTTGGGGTTTCTCCCTCGGCATACTGCCCTTTTTGGCTAGGTTCGTGCGCGTTGTGGACCTTTTCCCGGCGCAGTACTCTTTTCTTTTGAGCTGATCAGTCTCATTTTTATTGATAAATAACATGAATCTTAATGATAGATGAAAGTTTGAACTTCTGATGTGGGTGCTTTGTTCTGTCCTGATGATGTTATTAGCCATTCTTTCTCGGCTTGATTTACTGTTGCTTACTTTTACTCTACTACTGACCCTTTTGTTATAGTCGTTTTACAAATTTCCTTCACTTTGAGGTTTGTTTGGTCTGTCTTTATTATTTGCACCATTTGTAACTTGCTTCTTAGGTGTTCTTCTTTTGAATGCCTCAGGATCAGAGTAGTGGGACGTTTAGCTGACCGTGTTGTACTTCTGGTGCTGCAGGTTGCTATGGCCATTTGATTACACCTTAGAGCCTTGAGGTAGTTGACTTTGTTTAGACTTATCAGATTTTACTATGGGTTCGTGTCAGTTGTTGACGCCCATAGTCTTGAACTTTTTCTGTGATAGACTACTTGCTGCTTTTACTGCTGATACTTTTTACCTGTTATACTTGCTCTCTGGGAAGAATTTATGTTAGGATGCATTTAGTTATTTTAAAGTATATAAAACTGCATTCTGGAATATTGTCATGGCATAATTTTTAACTTCAAAACTTACTACTTTTAAGCACTATGAAAGTCTTTTATACATATACATTAAATGTAGAAGTCATATCATCATTATAATATGCTAGACCTTCATTCTCATATAGGATAACAAAGGAATCAACTCAGTATTTTTCGCCGCATAAAAACATATATATTTTCTCACCTATGGACAAGTGAACCACCCGACCGAGGGACACGGTCAGTAGCTCTAATAACTCATATGCATTTTTTTACTTAATTTCATAAATCTTTTACATGAAGTAAGTGTTAGGTCGAGTAGCCTTAGCGTCTGCAGTTGTCCCCTACACGGCGTGGCATCACGATGCGTATTTTCTCTACTTTGATGTATTTTTGAATACGGAGAAAATGCGGGTTGTGACAGCAACTGTAGACGGAACCTATCAAGAAGACTTGGATCTCTTACCCCATTTCCTTAGGTAGTTAAATTTTCCCTGGTACGACGCTTTGAACTCAGACTTTGTCACAACAAAGTACCTTTTTCCATGTACCTGCTTCATATCTTTCTCCAACACACAAGCCATATCCACCAGCGCTTGAAACACTTGGTTCACCGAACTCGAGAGCAGGAATCTCAACTCATCCCACAGCCCTTCGTAGAACCTATTGGTTTTACACTCTTCGTCAGCAAAGATAGACACCGCATAGCGTCCCAATCGTGTAAACTCATGTAAGTAGGTTTCGACATTACTTTCTCCCTGAGTTAGACGGTGGAACTCATTTTCCATGGAGAGGAGTTGTGCTGATGGTAAGTGCTTTGCCAAGAATAGTCTCGAAAACTCCTCTATTGAGACTTCTGTTAATTTCCTGCCCGCTAAGTGGTGCAACTCTATCTCATCCCACCATAGTCGAGCCTCTCCTTCTAGCAAAAAAGTGCCCAAGGTGACCTTTTGTTCTTCCTTCATCCTTATCGCCGTCACTATTCGCTTAACGCGCGACAACAAATCCTCCGCCTGCGTTTGGGATCCCATACCCGTAAATGTAGGAGGATTGAAGCTCATAAACTGATTCAGTTTCCGTTCAGCTTCTCGTTGATCTACAACAGCCTCAACAGGTACGAGCTTTTCACAAACCTGTCCTGCCACAACCGAAGGCTGCCCCTGCCCAGTAGGCTGTGCTTGAATCATTGCAAACAACGCCTCAACAACAAAGCGTACAGTCTCCGTAGAAGGAGGAGGTGTATGCACCTCAACTGGTGTCGTACTCTCATCAGAATGCTGGGGCTAAGACTTCCCCGCACTACTTGGAGTCACCTATATGTTTAAAAGACACACTTTAGCAACTTTGCAAAAGCATCGACAACTTTAAAGGAACATGTAGGTTCTACAAATAGGTGTATTTGCTTTCCTTAGTAGACATTCTTGAGTTCATTTATGTTATAATGGGTCGCACTTACATGTGCTCGCCACCCCCACAAAAGAATTCGACAATGAATTCGAAAGAGAAAGACCAAGATAAGCTGATACCAAATTGTAACATCTCCATCCGTTAAATGAAATATAATAGAGGGTCCTGCTAGGGCACCACACCATAGTTCACAAACAGACGGAAAGGTTACAGGTTAATACCAAATATAAATCATATCCTAACTCTGAGCATGCTAACGGAAGTTCTTAGGTTACTTGAACTAAAACTCATTTGAATGTCCACAATATATAAACCACAATTTATATATAACAGCACAGGAATGTCACTTTCATATACACAAAGGCTATGACCTTAAGGCCTTACAATTAAATTTTACCAGTGTGGATTACAAACATCGGCACGAAGGCCGGCTACACATGAAAACAGTAAAATTCTTCATTCGGCCTTCGAGGGCCAACAACAGCAGCAAGGGCTTCAGCCTGCTATTTCCCGCTTAGATCTCCAGCTCCATCACAAGGATAGTCCACCGCGATGGAGGAAAACAAGACAACGGTCAGCATTCAGCTGACCAATTTATAACGACCCTACCCCTTTCCCGGGGCAGTGGTATTCCTTCCCTATAGGCATATCATTTTCACAAGTAGATATTTCACAAAACGTACACCCACGCACATCTTAATATATCACAAACGTCGGCCGCACGGCCCGACGCTCCGTGCACTTAGGGAACATTATTGGTGTGGCGAAAAACTAGGGTCCCACCACTGTTAATAGGTTCAAGAGCCAACGGTAAACATTGAGCATTCATGCTCCATGGCCAACGGCCGGAAACTTCAGTCTTGATGGAGTACCACCCAATACTCTCATTATGTGATCCTAATGAACGCCAATCACTTAGGCACTCAAGTTAGACAACCATAATGCTGATATAGTTCATCCCTTGCCCGTTGCTCAAATCGCCAGTTAAATGTCTAGACTGACTCGGGTTAGCTTCCCCTTGTCAGTTCGGCTCACCGGCCTTTAAGAGCGCATAGCTAATAATAGCCACACTTTCCACTAAGGACTGACTTCACAGTCAAAGCGGGAGTAAATGCTAGCATTTGTCATGATCACTTGGCAGGGCCAACAGAAGTTCTCTTTCTACGCCCAAACTCACCCCAAACCCTGCAGCGTCCTGCAGTGCCAAAAACACTGGTCTTTCCATAGCATACAACTCATGAATTTCTATGGTATTTTACTGTAACTCCACTCCAGTACTTACTGTTACTCCACCTCACAAGCACAACCCACTGAGTCCACAAAATACTCATTTATACACGAGTCTTCTTCGGTTCGCAAAATAAAGAATCATCAATCCAGCCCAACCTGTCCGGATGGGGTTCACACAACATGTCTATTTCATACAACACATTTCCGGATCTATATGCAAGAATTATTGAGGATTACAGGAATCAACCCAAAAAATTTCCTCGATTCTCAACCTATTGGTTGGGGATTCCATGAACATGCCAAAATAAGGATTCACATGTCCAAGAAGGAAGGTCATTACCCTTGGAGTTCTCTTCAGAGACATGGCACAACTTTTTTATGTGGAGGGAAATGAGCGCCTAACTTTCCCCTATGCAGATCTAGCCTCGGATCCCACTTCTGATGAGGAAATCACCTTCAACACCTTTACCTGATCTACCCAGACCCTAGCTCCATCTGTGAGTTCTTTACTCGAGAACTGGGAGGAAACGAAGAGAGAGAGAGAGAGTGAGAAGGGCATAATAAGTTCTTCCTCCCAACCCATCTGTATAAGTAGCTTCGGGTAAACCCCAGCCACACGATCTTTTCTTATCCTTAAGTAACAGTCACCATTTTGGGTTGCAAAGTAAACCCACTGCTTATCGGCCGCTGTTAGTCCAAACCCCATTCGGCTTTCGCCGAGCTCGAGCAATGGATTCAATGTGGATGCATTAGTCGAACGCTGCTCAGCATTTGTCGAATGTTGGTCGACCATTATTGATCAAAGTGCTGCAGTACCAACACCTTCATCGAGCGCCGGCTCGACGTGCGCCGAGCGCCGGCTCGACGTGCGCCGAGCGCCGGCTCGACGTGCGCCGAGCGCCGGCTCGACGTGCGCCGAGCGCCGGCTCGACGTGCGCCGAGCGCCGGCTCGACGTGCGCCGAGCGCCGGCTCGACGTTACGCTTGTTTTTGCTTACACCTTTTTTGGGTGTTACACCCATAATCCAGGGAACCACTATAAATATTGTGTGTACTTTTATGGATTGTCTTGAAAATAAGCTAACCTAGCTAACTCACAACACACCAAGTAAAATAAAATCTTAAAAGACTAGAAAACCTATTCACCTCCCCCCTCTAAGTGTTTAGCTACCTTGGAATTAAAGAATTTCAGATGATCTATCTATCCATGACAATCCAAGCTCAACAGGAAGTTCATCTAAAGTTGAAGTGCTCTATGAAGGCATTCAGCCAGTTAACTGCACAAAGGAAATTACTAAAGAAAAACAACCAGCTGGAATAATTCCAACTGCTCAGCAAGGTGCTATAAGGATGCCTGCAGCAACCAGGCATATGAGGGACCATCCTAGCACCCTCATAATTAGAGATGCAAGTCAAGGTGTCACCACCAGAAGAAGACTTATGAATGAAGCTCTATTCCTGAGCTTTCTGTCTCAAGTATAGCCAAAAAGATTTGAAGATGCCAATGAAGATGCATTTTAGATCAATGCAATGTAGGAAGAACTTCAACAGTTCATGAGATGTAAGGTTTGAAAGTTGTTGGTACCAAGGCCATAAGGACACTACATCATTGGAACTAAATTGATATATAGAAATAAGATGGATGAGAATGGTGTCATTATGAAGAACAAGGCTACACTAGTAGCTAAGGGCTATAGGCAAGAGGAAGGTATTGACTTTGATCAAACCTTTGCCCCAGTTGCAAGGTTGGAAGTGTAACGCCTCCATCTGTCACATGGAATATAACAGATGGTCTGGCCGGGTCCCCATACTATATTTCATAGACAGGCACCAGAATCACGTGTGAATATCAAAATACTTTCTACTCGCATCTTAACTCAGAGTATTCTAGCAGAAGTTTATAACTTACAAGAACTCATCCAATGAATGTCCACTAAATATATAAATAACACATTTAAATATAACACAAGGAATGTATACAAGAACACAAACGCTCACAGACTGAAGGCCTTACATGTTTCTATTTACAAGATGTGGTTTTATATATCGGCACGTAGGCCGGCCACACATGAAATCCAATTCTTCGCACGGCCTTCGAGGGCCTACAAGCAGCAGCAAGGGCTTCGTCCCGCTCAATCCAAGTCAGCACAAGCAAGGGCAGCACCTGCATATGGACATACACTCCAAGGGTGATAAACAAAGTAACGGTCAGCATTCAGCTGACCAATTATAACGACCCTACCCCTTACCCGAGGCAGTGGTTCCTTCTTTGTATGCATTATAATCACAATAAATATATATCACAACAAGTGAACTCACGCACAACAACATCACAAACGCTGGCCTTCGTGCTAGATGCTTCGTGCACTCAGGGCACACTTACGGTGTACCGAATCATTCCTGGTCCCACCACAGATTATAGGTTATTAGCTTGTTGGTCGGGTACTAGTCTACTACAACACGCATGCTGGATTCACACTCGCCCATCCCACTCAAAGGTGTTCACCTCACGACCACTAATGAGCACTTTAGATCGACTTACGCCCGTAGTGTAACAAGCCAGGAAGGCCCACAGCCACCATTTGCAATGCTACCAATCGACTACTCACAATGCAGGTACACAGTACCTCTAGATCAACTTACCACCGTAGTGTAACAAGCCAGGAAGGCCCGTAAACCCCCATTTGCATTGCCACCACTCTATCTCTCATTACACAGGCACACAGCTCACGCAGAACATACAATTCCATAGCCACAAAGGCTCCACAACCACAATGAATGGCTCTCACGCCCACATCGCATACGGCTCACGCAGAGCGTACAATACAAGGAACTCACAAGAATCCTCACAAACTCCGTAACCTACATGTTTCCTACACGGAGTCTTCTCCGGGCAGATTATGAGGGACGCGGACGAGCGGAAATAAAGTAAAGAGTGTACTTTAATGTTGTCATGATGTAATATTGTATGTCTGTTTTTAAAAAACTTATGTTTGTGTGATGCCATGGGGCGATACAAGATGCGGCCTCTGAGCTCTAAACTCGGATGGTTTTTGCTATAATTGCAATAAAGGAGTGTTGTGTTGGTATCTACAATTGTGCTAAATTTATGGACGCAATTTTTGTAAGGGGGGAGGGTTGTAACACCCCAAAATCCCAAATTGGAGTCAAGCTGGGCAACATGGCCTGGGAGATGGGCGTGTCACGGGGCGTGTCCTGCTCAATATACTCGAGTGGGTCTCGAGTAGGACTCGAGGGGGTCTCGAGTGTGTCTCGAGTGAGGCACACGGCCTGGGACACGGGCGTGTCCCACGCCGTGCCCTTCACTATGTTGTCGCGAGTTATCGATGAAGTGCAGTCGACGATCTTCAAGATGTGACATTGCCAGGGACACGGGTGTGTCCAAGGCCGTATCCTGCTTGGGTTGGTAGCCGGGCTATGTCGGGTGAGGAACAAGGTCTAGATCCCAGGCATTTTCATGGTTACACGAGCGTGAAAAAGTTGACACAAGCGTGTTGAGAACCCGTGTCCTTTTTGGGATTTGTTGGTCCTGTGTCGATTGAGTGACACGCCCATCAGCCCGGGCATGTATTGATTGACACTGGCGTGTCAAGAGCTTGACACGGGCATGTCTAAGCCCGTGTCCTTTTCTTGATTGAGTCGGTTGTGTGCCGCTTAAGGTACATATCCTGTTACACGGGAACATCACCAATCCATACTAACCTTCCGGATGGGCTTCACACAGCATGCCAAATCCGTACTACTCATTTCCGGATCTAGATGCAGACTCAACCGGGGATATCAACTATCAACCCACTGGAATCGCTTACGCTTTCCACCTCTTAGTGGAGGATTCCATTCACATGCATATAGGAGGACTTCACTTGTAAAAGAAGGAGATTGTTACCCTTGACGATCGCTTTGGAGTCATGGAAATCTAGCCGGATGAAAAGCACCGCAATGGTCTTGCCTTCACGGAATTGAACTCGGCTAACGACTCGGAACTCCGAAGCTCCACCGGCGGCCGGAATCCTTCTCCTTCTTCCTTCCTTGCTCTCCCCTCTCTCTATCTTTATAGAAAGAGAATGGCCAAGATAGAATGAGAGATAACTCTCAATCCTTTGTCTTATAACAGCAGTAAGGAGCTTGGACCACAAGATCCAATTAGAAGGAAATGAACGGCCACGATAAGCTCTGAAAAGTATCTTCCTTGGGCTGACACGGCTTGTGACACGCCCGTATCACAGGCCATGTACCTTAAGCGGCACACAACTGACTCAATCAAGACCAGGACACGGGCTTAGACACGCCCGTGTCTAGCTCCTGACATGCCCGTGCCAATAAGTACACGCCCGTGTTGAGGGGTGTGTCCCTCAATCAACACAGAACCAACAAATCTCGAAAGGGACATGGGTTCCCAACACGCCCGTATCAACTTTGACATGCCCTTATCACCCAAAACACGCCCGGGATCAAGGCCGTGTTCTTCACCTAACACAGCCCAGGTACCAACTAGAGCAAAACATGGTCTGGGACACGCCCGTGTCCCTGGCCGTGTCGCCTCTCGAAGATTGTTGACTGCACTTCGTCGAGAACTCGTGACAATACAGTGAAAGACACGGCGTGGGACATGCCCGTGTCCCAGGCCGTGTGCCTCACTCGAGACACACTCGAGGCCCACTTGAGTCCTACTCGAGACCAGCTCGAGTATACGGAGCAGGACACGGCTTAGGACACGTTGTGTCCCTGGCCGTGTTGCCCAGTGTACATGCAAAGTATTTTTGGAGTGTTACAACCCTCCCCTCCTAACAAGAAATTTCATCCCGAAATTTGCACATAGTAAGGAAACAGAATCAAGATGTTAAAACTTTACAAAAGTTTGATACAACTCAGCTTGCATGGTGTAACCTACATCGGTACGCTGCTCCAAGGGCTAGACCGTACCTATGACCACAACAACCAAAACTATTGTCACATTCTACCACAATCACTCTTTTCACTACGGCCATGTCATTCCACTCTTATCTGTGAAACTAAGATAAGTTCACAGGGCATAAAAGTCTTAAACCAACAACTTCTTAATTCTCGATCATAACATGTTTATATGCGCAAAACAAAGATCGTACACATTATTACAGACTAGGAATATACGGTACATAATTACAGATAGATATGAACATAAATTATTTCCCTTCTTGTTCAGTGTCGTCTAAGGGCCACTTTTGCAGTCTTGGTCTTTTTGTCCTTCTTTGCCACACGAGTAGCAAATGGTTGGAGTTCGCCCAGCAACTTCTCAAATCTTAGCTTTCTTTGCCCTTGGTGTAGTACCATTATAGCATTATTGGGCACGATGTCCTACCTTACCATAAGAAAAACAAATATGTGGACCACACCTTTTCTTTGTTCCCATGATGGTGGAAGAGGTTAACACATTTGCAAAGGTTGGCACATTGACACCGTGCCTTGCTCTGAACTGCTTTAAGTCCATTTCGAAAGACCTAGCTTGCATTACCAAGGCACAAAATCCAAGCAACTTTGGACCAACCAATAAACGTCATAGTTCATCGCACAGACCATCGTAAAATCTATTGGTCTTAGTCTCCTCGGTTTCAAACACAAACTCTGCATGTTGTCTCAACTCAACTAATGTATGAAAGTACTCCTCGACTGTATACGGTCCTTGGATCAGACATATATTCAACGGCTGGATCGATGCTCCTTCCCTTGACACCTTCTCACGCACACCAACCGGAATGGGACACACCACAAGAACATAGAGTTGTACATGTCCCTCATGGTGGGACTTGATCATTGCAAAAACCACATTCACGATCAACCGGATCGTCTATACGGAAGGAGGAGGTGTGGGCACAGCTTGTGCCGCAATCTCATCCGAACATTGGGGCTCATACTGCCTAGCTCCACTCCTCGTCACCTATACATGAACAAGACATCATTAACGTCCATTTAAAAACGGGAAACATGCCTAGTATACACGCTCACACTTCTCAAATACATGTATTGCATTCCTAGTGGACATTCTTGAGTTCAATTAAGTTATCCCTACCAACCCTATCCTCTGATACCACTTTGTAATGCCTCCATCCCTCATATAGAATATAACATGGGGTTCGGTCGGGGCCCCACACCATATTTCACAGACAGACAGCGGAATCACGTGTGAATATCAAAATTCATTCTACTCGCATTTTAACTCGGAACATTCTAGTGGAAGTTTATAACTTGCAAGAACTCATCCAATGAATGCCCCATAAATATATAAATAACGCATATATATATAACACCAGAAATGTATACAAGAACACAAACGCTCACGACCTTAAGGTTTTACATGTTTCTTTTTACAAGATGTGGTTTCACATATCGACACGCCGGCCGGCCACACAAGAAATCCAATTCTTCGCACGGCCTTCGAGGGCCTACAAGCAAGAAGAAACAAGGGATTCAGCCCGCTCAATCCAAGTCAGCACCAGCAAGGGCAGCACCTACATATGGACGTCCACCCCAAGGGTGATAAACAAAGCAACGGTCAGCATTCAGCTGACCAATTATAACGACCCTACTCCTTACTCGGGGCAGTGGTTCCTTCCCTGCATGCATTACAATCAAAACAAATTTATATCACAACAAATGCACTCACGCATAATAACATCACAAATCCCGGCCATCGTGTCAGACACTCCGTGCACTAAGGGCACGCTTACGGTGTACTGAATCATTCCTGGTCCCACCACTAATTAGAGGTTATTAGTTGGTTGGCTGGGAACTAGTCTACTACAACACGCATGCTTGAGACATCCTCGCCCATCCCACTCAAAGGTGTTCACCTCACGGCAACTAATGAGCACTTTAGATTGACCTAAGCATGTAGTGTAACAAGCCGGGAAGGCCCGCAGCCCCCCATTTGCAATGCTACCAATCGAACGCTCACAATGCAGGTACACAGTACCTCTAGATCAACTTAACACCGTAGTGTAACAAGCCGGGAAGGCCCGCAACCCCCCATTTGCATTGCCACCACAAGATCTCTCAATACACAAGCACACAGCTCACGCAGAGCGTACAATTCCAATGCCACAAAGGCTCCATAACCACAAAGAATGGCTCTCACGACCACATCGCATAAAGCTCACGCAGAGCATACAACACAAGGAACTCACAAGCATCCTCACAAACTCCGTAACCTATATGTTTCATATACAGAGTATTCTCCGGTTCGCAATATAAACATCACCAATCCATACTAACCGTCTTGATGGGCTTCACACATCATGCCTATTCCGTACTACTCATTTCCAGATCTAGATGCAAACTTAACCGGGGATATCAACTATCAACCTGCTGGGATCGCTTACGCTTTCCACCTCTTTGTGGAGGATTCCATGCACATGCATAAAGAAGTACTTCACTTGTCCAAGATGGAAATCGTTACCCTTGACGATCTCTTTCGAGCCATGGAAATCTAGCCGGATGAAAAGCACCGCAACAGCCTTGCCTTCACAAAACAAACTCAGCTCGCGACTCGAAACTCTGAAACTCCACCGGCGGCCGGAATCCTTCTCCTTCTTCCTTCCTTTCTCTACCATCTCTCTATCTCTTTAGAAAGAGAATGGACAAAGATAGAATGAGAGATAACTCTCAATCCTTGGTCTTATAACAGTAGGAAGGAGCTTGGACCGCATGATCCAATTAGAAGGAAATGAATGGACACGATTCGCTCTGAAAAACATCTTCCCTGGGCTGACACGGCCTGTGACACGCCCGTATCACAGGTCGTGTACCTTAAGCGTCACACAACCGACTCAATCCAGAAAATGACATGGGCTTAGACACGCCCGTGTTAAGCTCCTAACACGCCCATTCCAATCAGTACACGCACGTGCTGAGGGGCGTGTCCCTCAATCAACACAGGACCAACAAATCTCGTAAGGGACACGGGTTCCCAACACGCCCGTGTCAACTTTGACACGCCCGTGTCACTCAGAACAAGCCTTGGATCCAAGCCATGTCCCTTTCCCGACATAGCCCAGCTACCAACCTGAGCAGGATACGACCTAAGACACGCCTGTGTCTCTAGCCGTGCCTCCTCTTGAAGATCGTCGACTGCACTTCGTCGAGAACTCGCGACAACACAGTGAAGCACACGACATGGGACATGCCTATGTCCTAGGTCGTGTGCCTCACTCAAGACACACTCGAGGCCCACTCGAGTCCTACTTGAGACCCACTCGAGTATACAGAGTAGGACATGGCTTTGGACACGCCCGTGTCCCTAGCCGTGTGGCCCAGTCAACATGCCATGTATTTTTGGGGTATTACAGGAAGCCATTAGGATGTTCTTGGCTTATGCAACAATCAATGGATTCAAAGTCTACCAAATAGATGTCAAGTCTGCATTCCTAAATGGTAATCTTAATGAAGAGGTGCACATATAACGACCCTTAGGTTTTGTTCATCCAACTTTTAAATATCATATCTATTTTCTCAAGAAAGCCTTGTATGGGTTAAAGAAAGCCCCAAGGGCTTTGTATGAAACTCTGTCATTCTTTCTCATTAAGGACAATTTCTTATGGGGGAAGATAAACAACACATTGTTCCATTGGGAAACAAAGGGCAAGTGTTTCTTTATCCAAATGTATATTGATGACATAATTTTTGGGTCTACTGATGACAACTTTTGCAAAAGGTTTGCCAACCTTATGCAAGATGAGTTTGACTGAGTAGTAAATGGGATCTTAAGTACTTTATAGGCCTCCAAGTGTAACAGTCTAATGAGGGGATATTCATCTCTTAGACCAAGTACAGTAGGGAGCATATTAAGAAGTTTGGGATGGAATTAGCCTCCACCATGAAAACTCTCATGTGTTCAAATGTATCCCCGAACAAGGATAAGAAGGGGAAACCTTTTGATGAATCTATGTATTAGTGTATCATGGGATCCTTATTATATTTATCTGCTAATAGACCAGACATTATGTATGCAAAATGTGTTTATGTACCAATCATGCCTTAAGGAATCTCATTATTCAGCTGTGAAGAGGATTTTGAGATACATCAAGGGCAACAAACATCTATGGTACTATAGGAACAATGATATGAACGAACTTGATTTTCATATGCAGATTTTGTATGTTGTAAAGAGGACAAAAAAAGTACAAATGCCACTTGTTAATTCCTAGGAAGGAGATTGATTTCCTGGAGTAGTAAGAAGCAGACCAGTGTGGCCCTATCCATTGCTAAGTCTAAATACATATTTGTAGGGAGTTGTTGTACACAATTACTATAGATTCAACATTAATTGGAGGATTATAACATCAAGATGAGTAAAAAACAATTTTTGTGACTCATCTAGTGCTATTTCCATTACTAAGAAGTTTGGGATGGAATTAGCAATGGATATCTTTACAAAGCCACTGGATGTGGCTAAGTTTAATTCATTTAAAATTTAGTTAGGTATACTAAACATAGAGTAATGCACGCATTTTTTAGTCAAGGGAGTTGACTCGGCCGCGGGGTGCACTGGTAGGAAGGTAGGAAAAAGGACATACCACGGGTAAGCTGCGAGACAAGTACAATTTGTCGAATATTGTCAAGTTGGACTTGACGAATTCGTCAGATTTACATTGAAGACTTAGTCGATTGGTCGACATAATATTGAGATTCCCTACGATTCGTCAGATATCGTTGAATGATACTAGATGCATATGATGCATTTACTTAGAGCATTTTTGGCCAGTGGAATTTCACAGTATTTCGCCGGATATACCAGACGAACATACTCAACGAATTCATTGAGAATGACTTGGACACTTCCAGTGAGACAAGTATAATTCTTCGAATATCGTCGAGTTGGACTTGTTGTATTCATTAGATTTACTTCGAATGTTTATATGATTCATCAGGATGATGCGAAGGTTTCAAACGATTCGTCGAGTATGTATATGTATATTCGACGAATTTGACTTAACAGATTTTCGGTCGGGCTGTGTTCGCTGACTTATATGTATGGGCTGAACTGGGTTTCGGGATCTATGCTGAGTGACTTTTAGAACAAGTCCTTTCAACAAAGACATGTTTAATGTAATAATGGGCAGTCCAATGATGAAGTGACATGTGGTGAAGTAATCATAACTCTAATGCTTCCTTATAAAAAGGAATGATCAAAACCCTAGTTGTCTTCATTCTCTGTGGTCGAATCGTATCGATCTTGATGAAAATGAAGAAGGTCGGCAGTGATGGGTTCCTGAGAAGGGCGAGTGCTGGACTTCATGGAAGGACACCGAAGTATTTTCACTTGCTATTCCTAGCCTCCCAAGATGATCTGAAAGACTCAGACACCGCCATGCCGCCTGGACGAAGAACCCGATCTATGGCTGAAAATGAGGTAAGCTTCCTACCCTCTACATTGGTGCTAGATATTTAGATATATTATAGGAGAGATGTCTGCTCAAGAGAGAGTGACTTTGGTGCTAATGAAGATCTCCTAGGAAGAGACCACGATAGGACCTTTGTCCTAGCATTTTTGTGAAGAATGGTGGTCTATTGAGGGTAAATAAGGGAGGAGGAAGAGCTGAATGTAACTTTGTAGGAATGTTTCGAGGAAGAAGACGAACCGATGTCATTCGTTCGACTTTGCGATGCGTGCAGAAATCTGATTTCTATACGCAGCAGGCCTCATCCTTGATTTAATCCCCGATCTTTGTACTTCTATGTCTTGGGCTGAAAACGAAATTGTAGCCCTTGTAAATACCTTTCCAACGGATAGTTGCACGTTTTCTGGTGAGCATTGTGGCTCCCGTAAAGTGCAACGGAAGTTGCTGAGTTAAACTAACCTAAGGCCGTAATAGACTTTTTGTCTAAGTGATGTGTTAGCCATTCATCCGGAATTTTTGGTTCAGTAGGAAGATCATATCCAAATGATATTTTGGATTGGGTGAATTTATTATACGTAACCATGATAACCTAATGGCTGGGGATGAACCTTTGTTGTACAAATTAATATTCATGAAATCCGATAAGGATACACTTAATAATAATGTGATGAATGTCACAAGTCTTGGAAGAATTTATGATGCATGAATGTGTAATCTATAGCTATGCTGTAATTTACAATCATTAGAAGAACATGTGCATGCAAAACTTAGAAAAAAGGCTAGATGAATATTACGCCCGTAGTCATGTTATGAGCTTATTGATCATATGAATTCAAAGTATGATTGGAACAGTCCACCACTTAGAGCTATATTAAATCCCTAGGGGTAGCAGTGAGGATTATATTGTTGTCAAAGGGATTTAATATCCTAGGTTGTGATGGAACCTTGTGTGCTTTTGAGCACGAGATCATATTAATGAGAAGTAACTCGGTTGGAGCCCTTTGATGTTTGATTGCATGGCTAAGTATAATTAGACGTGGTTTGTGTTGATACACGGTGACATAATCCTGGGTAAAGGATAGTGTGGTATGTCTACGGGCTCGCTAGTCATCACACTGACGGGAATTTGCAGATAGACCTTAGGCAGTTGGGCTTGGTCCTCGGTGATCATTCCCGAGGCTCCTTCTGTGCTAGTGGATGGTTGGGCTTGGTCCTTTGGTGATATGCTCCAGAGGCTCCTTATGTGTCATGATAATAGGCAAGTTTGGTTTGTGTTCTTGGTGTACATCTACCCAAGACCCCTTCTGAGCCGAAGTACGTAGAGGCTCTGTTATTATGTTCTTAGCGTTGAGGCGTACGGAGGCCTTGGCCTAGTAGTGTGGATACCCGCCTATTAGTGGAGACACCCACTCTACTATCACCATTTCGCCACGATAGATGATGCCAGATAGGTTAGCTACCTTCTCGAAAAGTGGGAACTAGAGCACTATGTCGAAATAGCAAAATAGAGTACGTGAGTTGCATGGGTGAATCATAAACCATCATTGCATTGCATAAGATCCTCATCATATAAATTTGTAGGGGCACTTTTATACGATGAGTTACTTTCTGTTATGCTAATCCTTAACTTATAAATATTTATGGGCATTTTTATAAGTTAAGTTCTAATTCTGTTGTTAAATTATATGTTGTAGTTGATTGTTCTTACCTTTACCGAATTGTTAGTATAGAAAGATGTTATCATGTGTTATACATTGTTTTCATTACTCTTATGATATATAGAGATATAACACTTGCTTGTACTTACTTTATATATATATATATAGTACCTCTTTTCTTTCTCATGCTTGTTGCCTAAGAGCCGTGGGGTGAGAGAATGGGATAGTGACTTAGTCTTTATGACTAATTGTTGTTATGACGACCTTTTTAGGAGGACACCAATCGGACAGAGTAGCAACAGCAGGTTATGTTGGAGGGCAGCCAAGCCAGGGAGACAGGGCCTAATGCAACGATACCATCACTGCCAATGGTTACTGAGGTGTGAGATTTTTGAGATATATTGTTATAGCCTTCGGGCAATTTTGTTGTACTATGATATTAAAGGAACCAATGTAGTTCCTTATTATTCATGTATTTTGCTATGGACATTTACTTATTATGATGCTTTAACATCTATTTATTGTCTTTATGTTGGGTTGGCATGGATGATATTGTGAGAGCCAGCAGAATAGGCGTCTTGTAGTACCGGTCAACCCATGTGTTGAACGCTACCATAAGGTGGTTGTTCTGGGCATAAGATGTCCTTCAGCGTGTATTCTATTTCGGGAGGGGGGGGTCTTACAAATGGTACCAACTTGCTGCGATCCTGACCTAAAGAAGTTATTGAACAATGGTGCCACCCCCGCTCGATTGGTCATTTAGAGGTCAAACTGACATAGCGGAAGTAGTGGTGTGCCCATGAGTAATTCAAACTATGTATGCCTAGTTGTTAACCTATGATTAACCAACCTGACCTGAGGTTTGTGCCTTTATACGTAGTTTCCAGTATGTATAGAGCTAGTAGTGGGTACTCTTACCCCTTCCATCCCCACTCAATTTCACCAATCGGAACTTGGACAAACCATCATGGCAATCTTAGATGCATTCAGATCCCATCAGGCCACAGTGCAGCAACAACCCCTGAGTTCTAACTGGTTGAGTTTCTTTTGGGCCCTCTCCCTACCTGCTTACCATGGGATGGAGTTGGCTATTCATACTGAGGAATATCTAGATACTGTGAAAGAACAGATGGCCGAAATTAGATGCCCAGCAAACATGGCAGTTACTCTAGCAGTGTCTGTCCTCGAAACACATGCAAAGAGATGGTGGAAGTCCCTTTTGGGCTCCAATTTTGAGGGAAGTATTTACACAGACATAAGTTGGGATGAATTTTGAAACGTCTTACTAGAGAATTTCATTCCTTCTATAGCTTATGACGAGCTTGAAGAAAAGTTCCTGTAGTTGAAGAAATGATCCAAGTTAGTGGCAGAAAATCAGCGGGAGTTTCAGCATCTCACAAGGTTCGCTGACTCCTAAAATTTTGATTATCGCGGATATGTGAAACGCTTCTACAAAGGTTTGCGATATCCACTAAGGCAATCACTTTTGTTTATAGCGGAGCCTAACGGAGATAATATATATAGGAAAAAAGAAGGAGGCGCACCATTTAGGAGTCTAAGCTAGTGGTAAGAGACCCGCAAAAGGCATGATGGAAGCGGGACCCACCTTGAGAAGGAGGCAGAATGCTCGTGGTAGTGGAGGAATTCAATGAGGGGGTGGTCACTTCCGTCAGAACTTTAGGATAGAGCACCCGGCTCTATGACTAGTGTTGCCTCCACCTTAGCAGATTCAACGGTATCAACAACCTAGGGAGCAGTTCAGATGAGTTTGTTTCCACTATAATCAGTCGGGCCACATTAGACATTATTGTCTGCATCTCGGAGTAGATGTTTCGCCTATTGCTCCTGCAGTGGCTCAGCAAGGATGAGGACGAGGGCGTGGCCGAGGACCACAAGGAAGGAATCTAGGACCTCTGCAGGAGCAAATGTTCACGCTAGATATGATACAAAAATAAGTCCCGCAAGACGTCATAGCAGGTACTTTATGCATTAGAATATTCCCTTACACTTGTCTGAAATGCCATAAAATAGCAATATTATGGTTAACATTTAGGCATGGTGACTATAAGTGGGAGTCCTGCCTATTCCCGGTTTGATATGAGTGCAACACACACGTTTGTCTCGTCAGATTTTGTGAAGGACGTAGATGGGGTGCGCCAGTACACCGGAGCCAACCGGAGAGTTCGACTTCCAAATGGGTCCGTGATAAATGTATCTGCCAAATGCACCCTGGATGTGTATATAAGAGGAAGACTTTTTGAAACCCGGGTAACGTGTTGCTGCTACCCAAGTTTAACCTCATTTTAGGCATGACCTAGATGGAGTGGACCAAGGCCCGGATCGACTGTGCAGCAAAGGAGATTACGTTGTCGCTTGGGGATTCAAAGATCGTATTCCAAGGTATTAAATCTGAACCCCACACGTTAATATCTTCTATTCAGGCCAATAAGGCCTATGCTAAGGGATACAAGGTCTTTGCTATAAGTTTTAAGATGAAGAAGGAAGTGGGAAGCATAGCGGATGTTCCCGTAGTTTGGGAATTTCTGGATGTTTCTCCGGAAAAGCTTCCAGGATTACCCCCACATAGAGAAATATACTTTTAGATCAGACTAGTACCGGGTGCCAAACCCGTCTCTTGAACCCCATATAGGACGGACCCAAAGGAACTAGCAGAGTTTCGGGTGCAGCTTTAGGAGTTGGTAGATTTTTGATTTGTTCCCTCCAGTTCATTGTCATGGGGAGCTCTAGTGTTGTTTGTAAAGAATAAGGATGTGTCACTTCGGTTGTGTATAGATTATTGGGAGCTTAACCGATTTACTGTGCAAAACACTTACCCTTTTCCCCAGATCGACGAGCTTTTCGATATGTTTGTGGGGGCACACTGGTTTTCCAAGTTGGACTTACAATCAGGGTACAATCATTTGAGATTTAAAGAGGAAGATATTTTGAAGACAAACTTTAGTTCAAGGCATGACTTGTATTAGTTCACGATAATGTCATTTGTACTCAAAAACACCCCCTTTGAATTCATGAGCTTGATGAATAGGGTGTTTGATCAATATCTGGACATCTTTGTCATCGTCTTCATTGACGATATGTTGATTTATTCAAAGATGGAGAAGGATCATATGGAGCACTCCTTATTTACTAAGTTAAGCAAGTGCGAGTTTTGGCTCCGGAAAGTTGCCTTCTTGGGCCATGTTATTTGTAGTGATGGATTAGCAGTAGACCCGGCCAAGGAGCGTGCTATGAAGGAGTGGTCATCTTTGAGGTCGGCGGCTGACGTGTGAAGTTTTCTTGGACTTGTAGGGTTTTATCGTAAGTTTGTGGAGGGATTTTCGAAGCTCACCCTCCTCTCACTACCCTGACAAAGAAAGGTATGCCATATGAATAGACACGTCCGTTTATTATCGTAGGGAGCTCCAGTGTTGTTCATAAAGAAGAAGGAAGGATTACTTCGATTGTGCATAGATTACCGGGAGCTTAACAGGTTGACCGTGCGAAACAATTACCATTTACCCCGGATCGACGAGCTTTTCGATCAGTAGGTGGGTACGCGTTGGTTTTTTAAGTTGGACTTATGATCAGGGTACCATCAGTTGCGAGTTAAGGAGGAAGATATTGAGAAAATAGCCTTTAGCTCATAGTATGAGCTATATGAGTTCACAGTGATGCCGTTTTGACTCACAAATGCCCCCTCCATATTCATGAGATTGATGATTAGGGTGTTTGAGCAGTATCTGGATATCTTCATCATCATCTTCATCGATGACGTGTTGGTTTATTCCAAGATGGAGAAGGATCCTGTGGAGCACTTGGTCCTAGCGTTGGAGAAGTTTAGAGAGCACTCATTGTTTGCTATGTTCAGCAAGTGCGAGTTTTGGATTCGAGAAGTTGCCTTCTTGTGCCTTGTTATTAGTTTTACTAGATTAACGGTAGACCCGCCAAGGTGCGTGCTATGAACGAGTGGTCGCCTTTGAGGTCAGTGGCCAACGTGCAAAATTTTCTTGGACTCGTAGGGTATTAGCGCAAGTTTGTGGAGGGATTTTCGAAGATCGCCCTCCTTGTCACTTCCTTGATAAAGAAAGGTGTGCCATATGAGTGGACACCTCAGTATGAGGCTGTATTTTAAGAGATGAAGGATTGACTTACCTCCACACCAATCCTAGCCCTTCCATCCGGGAAGGAGGGATTTCAGGTTTACACGGATACGTCCTATCAAGGTGTAGGAGCAGTGTTGATACAGCATGGGCATGTGATTGCTTATGCTTCAATACAGCTAAAGAAGCATGAGTTTAATTACCCAGTGCTTGATTTAGAGTTGGGGCAGTGGTCTTCGCAGTAAAGATTTGGAGGCACTATCTCTACAGAGTTTATTGTGAGATTTTCTTAGACCATAAGAATTTGAAATATGTTCATACTCAGAAGGAGTTGAATTTGAGGCATCGGCGGTGGTTAGAATTTTTGTGCGATTATGAGTTCATGTTGAATTGCCACCCCAGGAAAGCGAACTTTGTAGTAGATGCATTAAGCAGAAAGGTACCAAAGTCAAGCCTCGAATCTCGTATGATGGCTATGGAATTGGCTCGAGTGCTCGAGGATATCGAGATTTTGCTGGTTCGTAAGGATCATTCCTAAACGTATTCGAAATACTTGGCTTTCTTGAGTATAATATGTAACATCCGTGAGCGGATCTGGGCAGAGCAAAGGAAGGATGATGCTTTGGCCCCTTTGTTTAAGGCAATTGAGTGTGGGTCTAATGAAGAGTATACTCTTAAGGAAGGCCTTATTCATTTCCATGGCAGGCTCTATATTCTAGAGGGCGATGGAATCAGATAATACATCTTGAGAGAGGCTCATTGCACCACGTATTCAGTGTATCCCGGGATTGCCAAGATGTATGATGACTTGCAACAAAACATGTTCTGGCCAAGAATGAAGAGAGTTGTTAAGTATTACGTTACGCACTGTGAGGCTTTTTAAAGGGTGAAGGTGGAGTGTAAGAGCCCGGGAGGATTATTGCAGTCATTACCCATCCTCGAGTGGAAGTTCGAGGATATCTCCATGGATTTCGTCCATGGGTTGCCTCGTTCGCGCTCAGGTAATGATTCAGTTTGGGTGATTGTGGATCGCTTGACGAAGGTCACCAGGTTCATTCCAATGAGGAAAGAGTCGCATGTTGATGTTTTGGTGCGTCTCTTTGTGGTGTAGTTTGTTCAGTGCCATGGGGTGCCCAAGACAATTTTCTCTGACCGCGATGGTCGCTTCACTTCCAAGGAATGGAGGGAAGTTCAAGCCTATATGGGAAATCGCATTACCTTTCGTACGTCTTTTCATCCTCAGACCGACGGTCAGTCTGAGAGGACCATCAAAACCATGGAAGATTTATTGATATTATGCGTATTAGATAGGGGAAAGCCGTGGGTAAGGCTCTTGCGGCAAGTGAAGTTTTCATACAATAACAATTATCAAGATAGCATCGGATTGGCACCCTACAAAGCAATTTAGGAGTTGATTATATTGATGACATTATTGCTATGGATAGATTAATATGAGACTACATGCTGGAGGCTCAGAGTCGCCAAGCAAAGTACTATAATGCGAAGCACCGGATGGTGGAATTTCAAGTGGGTGACAATGTGTTCTTAAAGATCAGGCCAATGCATGGAAAGAAGCTCAACCTGATATATGTAGAGCCTTATCGTATATTGGAGATTATTGGCCCTTTGGCCTTTTGGTAGGAGCTACCATCTATGCTAGAAAATTTGCACGACGTCTTCCATGTGTTGTCGCTTCAGAAAGCATTATTACGACCCGATCAACATGTCCCTACTACAAATGGAACAGTGGCAACTAATAGGTCTGTTCGACTAGAGCCGGTGTGAATAGTGGATATCGAGACAAGAAGCTTGCGGTGAAAGAGTGTTCCATTGGTGAAGGTCCAATGGTCTAATCATCGAAAAGAAGAGTATACTTGAGAGCTGGTGGACTCAATGCGGAAGCGCTAGTCGGAGTTATTTTCCCAATATAAACTTAAACACATACCTTGTATTCTTCATACCTTGTTTTTTGCCTATAGAATTTGCCTGATTTTGTGTACAAAATCTTTATTTTGTTTATAGGATTTATAACGTCCCGATTTGTGTTATACCCCTCGCAAGTGTTTTGAGTCAAGGTAGATGACTAGAGCGCGAGGTGCACTAGTAGGAAGGTGGGAAAAAGGACAGGACGTGGGTAGGCTGTGAGACCAGTACAATTCATCGAATATCGTCGAGTTAGAATCGACGAATTTGTCAGATTTAATTAGAAGACTTAGTCGATTCGTCAAGATTATATGGAGATTCCCTACGATTCGTCGCATATCGTTGAATGATACTCGACACAAACGACGCATTTAATTAGAGGATTTTCAGCCAGTGGAATTTCCCAGGATTTTGCCTGATATACCAGATGAATTTATTGAGTCATACTAAACGAATTCATCGATAATGACTTGGACACTTCCAGTGAGACAAGTATAATACGTCGAATATCGTCGAGTTGGAGTCGATGAATTTGTTGGATTTACTTCAAATGTTTAGATGATTCATTGAGATTATGCGAAGGATTCCTACGATTCGTCAAGTATATATATGTATATTCTACGAATTTGACTTAGAAGATTTTCGGTCGGGCTGTGTTTGCTGACTTATACTTACGGTATGAACTGTGTTTCGGGATCTATGCTGAGTGACTATTAGTACTGGTCTTTTCAACAAAGACTTGTTTAATATAATAATGGGCGGTCCAATGAGGAAGTGATATGTGGCGAAGTAATCTTAACCCTTATACTTCCTTATAAAAAAAGAACGATAAAAACCCTAGCCGTCTTCATTCTCTCTGGTAAAATCGTGTCGAGCATAATGAGAACTAAGAAGGCCGATGGTGGTGGATTCCCGAGAAGTACGAGTGTTGGACATCTTTTGAAGGACTCTGAAGTTATTTCCCTTGGTATTCCTTTCCTCCCGAGAATGATCCGAAAGAGTTGGACACCGCCATGCCGCCAAGATGAAGAACTCGATCTATGGACAAAAATAAGGTGAGATTCCTACCCTCTCCCTTGGTGCTAGATCTTTAGATATATTGTAGGAGAGATGTCTGCTAAAAGGAGTGTGACTTTAGTGAGTAATGAAGATCTCCTAGGAAAAGACCACGCTAGGACCTTTTTCTTAGGGTTTTCATGAAGAATGGTGGTATATTGAGGGTGAATAAGGGAGGAAGAAGAGCTGAATTTAACTTTATAGGAATGGCTTGAGGAAGAAGACGAACCGATGTCATTCATTTGACTTTGCGATGGGTATAAAAATCTGATTTCTTTATGCAGCAGGCTTCATCCTCGATTTAAGCCATGGCCCACGTACTTCTAGGTCTTCAGCTGAACATGAAAGTTGTAGCCCTCGTAAATTCCTTTCCAATGGATGGTTGCATGTTTTCTAGTAAGCACTTTGGCTCCCGCAAAGTCTGACGGATTTTGCTGCATTAAACTAACCTAAGGCTGGAATAGACTTTCTATCTAAGTGATGTGTTAGCCGTGAATCCTGGAATTTTTTGTTTAGTAGGATGATCTTAGCCAAATGATATTTTTGATTTGGTGAATTTATTATATGTAACCATGATAATCTAATGTCTTGGGATGAACCTTGGTTGTGCAAATGATTATTCATGAAATCCGATAAGGATGCAATTTATAATAATGCGATGAATGTCACAAGTCTTGGAAGTGTTTGTGATGCATGATACATGAATGTGTAAGCTATAACTATGCAGTAATTTATAATCATTGGGAGAACATGTGCATGCAAAACTTAGAAAAATGGCTAGATTAATATTACGCCGGTGGTAATGCTATGAGCTTATTGGCCTTATGAATTGAATGTATGATTGGAAATAGTCCACTGCTTAGAGTTATGTTAACCTTCAGGTAGCGGTGAGGATCATATAGTGGTCAAAGGGATTTTATATCCTAGGTTGTGACGGAACCTTGGGTGCTTTTGAGCATGGGATCGTTATGATGAGAAGGGACTCAGTTGGAGCGCTTGGATGTTTGATTGCATGCAGTGTGTGTTGACATGCGGTGTCATAATCCTGGGTTAAGGATTGTGTGGTATGTTTACGCGCTTGCCAATCATCACACCGACGGGAGTTGGAAGATAGACCATGGGCAGTTGGTCTTGGTCCTCGGTTATCATTCTTGAGGCTCCTTCCATGCCAGTGGACGGTTGGGCTTGGTCCTTCGATGATGCGCTCCCAAAGGATCCTTCCATGCCACGTTGATAGGCTAGTTGGGTTGTGTTCTTGGTTCACATATACTTGAGACTACTTTTGAGGCGAATTATGCAAAGGCTCCACAGTTGTGTTCTTAGCATTAATGTTTATAGAGGCCTAGGCCTGGTATTGTGGATAACCACCTAGTAGTTAAGACGCCCGCTCTACTATCTCCGTTTGGCTACGACGGATGACTCCTGAGAGGTTATGTAACACCCCAAAACTTGGAAGGGCAATCGACGACGTCGCTTAGCTAATTTTGGGTTTTGGGGGTAGGCACACGGCCTGTGACACGGTCGTGTCACAAGCCGTGTTGCGCCTGGGTCGCCGAGCCGTGTTGGTCGACGATCGGCGAGAAGGCACACGGCCTTGGACACGGGCGTGTCCCTGGCCGTGTCCTTCTCGGGCTGTTCGCAGAATTTATTCTGCTAGGCGTGACACGGGTCACGACACGGCCGTGTCGGGGCTGACACGGGCGTGTCGAGGGCCGTGTCTTTGGCCGTATCTTGGGCCGTGTCCTTCTCTGACTGGGAATGTTGGTCGGTCGGGGGAGTGACACGGGCCTCGACACGGGCGTGTCAACGGCGACACGGCCGTGTCGGAAGCCGTGTCAAAGGCTGTGTCGAAGGCCGTGTGCTGGTTTTCGAATAAGTCGAGACGGCGAATGGCTAACACGGCCATGCACACGGCCGTGTTGCAACCCGTGTTCGGCCCAGATTTTCTATTTTGGGTTCCGATCGTGGCCGTTCGTTCTTTTCTTTGGAAGATCCAACGGTGGGGAGCCTCCCTGGGTGGTTTAAGGCCAGGAATAGGGTTTCAAACCCTCATTTTCCATTTGGCTTTATCTCTCTTGATTCTAGAGAGAAGGGAGAGCAAGGTGGAGGAAGGAGGCCAAGATCCGGCCGCCGGTGAAGCTTCGGAGGTCCGTTTCGCGAGCGGAGTTCAGATCCGCGAAGGTGGGAGCGTTGCGGTGGTGTTCAACCGAGAAAATCTTCTCCATGGCTAGGAAGAGGGGACGAAAGGTAACGACACTTCTCCTCTCGGTTTTTAGGATTTAGGATGCATGAATAGCATCCCCTTCCTTTCGTATTTTGAGCACCGAATCTCTCAAATGAGAGGGATTCGTGTAGCCTAGGTTCAAGAGGAACCTCCGGGTTGAGTATGTCCATCCCGGCATGCTTTGCATTAGAGATCCGCTCCGTTAGAGGATTAGGCATTGTGGGTGAGGCCGTGGTCGTGACCGTTAGTCCGACCCGGTGATGTTGCATAGCGAGCTTCGGGGATTCGGTAGAAATCCGTTGCGGCAATACGCCGTTGTACGTATGTGTTTTCCCCCTTATATTTGAGTGAGTACTCGTGGTCGGAACCGGACAAGGTTAGCTCCGTGTTGTGCGGTAGATGATTTCCTTGGAGCATGGGAAAGACACGGTGCGAATGGTGATTGGGGTGGGGAAACCTTTGTTTGTGCTGTGCAAAGGCGCAGCTATGTCTCCGTGGTCGGCTGGCTATCCCGTGACGCGCAAGTCATGTGGGGGAAGTGTCCCGGCGAGACTAGCCCCTTGTGTGGACTGACGAGAATGTCGAGCGGAGGACAAGACCGGGCAACGTGGCCATGAGCGGGTGGGGTCCAGTAAGGCTTCTTAGAATCGGTCAGCGTGAGACGGAACCCTGACGTGCGAAGTCAGAATATGCGGGCAAGCCCCTGGGTATATGACCCTTGTGCGGGTGGGGCCTTTGCAAGGTTCCATGTGACGGCGTGTGTGCCGTTAGGGACATGGTGGTTCCCTTGTGTTTGCGGCTTTAAGCCAATGGGGAAACGGAAGTACCCAGTGTTTGATGTTGTGCTAGATGCATACGAGCTAGGGTGCCTTGGGTGAAACCCGGGTTGCATTCATGTTGCATAGTAGGCCCCTTTCACTTTGTACAAAACATAGAGAACATGTATGCTGTATGAGACATCCAAGCCTGTTTTACCGCTTTAATATATATGCTCTTTTGGTATACGAAGTGCTAACTTGCAGGTGGAGTGGTACCCCGGGGTCTGTTAGGGACGGCCGGGAGGAGATGTGTTTGTTACACAGTAGAGGTCAGCCTTTGCTGACCCACGTTACTTCAAATCCTTACAGGGCAAGGATCGCATGCAGGAGCTAGCGCGCCGGGCGAAAAGCCCTAAGCCTCATGAAGTGTTGCTGTGCTTGGTTTCTCCTTTTGTGTTTGCTACTCTTGTTATGTTTATGTCCGGCTTGCATGCCGAGGTAGCCTAGGAGTGCTTGGCACATTTATATTTTTGGACTATTATTGTGTAAGGCCTTAAGGTCATTTGATACTCTATCGTTAGTGGATAACTTCTGTCGGTTAATGTTCTGTTTCCGCTGTGTTTGTCTGGAGTTTTGAGATTGGGTAGTTTTCATATCATCTTTTAATACTAAAGCTGTGGCGTCCGTATGTTGTGGGGCCCCGGCCGGACCCATATTATATGGGCTTTACAGGGGAGGTGTTACAATTTGGTATCAGAGGGAGGTTGGCGTTCCAGTGAGAAGTTTCGCGGTCGAAAGTATAAGTCGAGTCGCGTATTAGAAGTTATCCACATAGGAGTATCGCAGGACCATGAGTGTCCTTGTGTTCGAGTCTTGCAATTAGAGACTGATTTGCATTTTCTTGCTTGTGTTTAGAGTGCAAGCAACGAGGCTGGGACCTCGAGGCCAAGAGAAGAGCTCTCGGCAAGTAGTGCGACTGCGCAAGGTCCGCTAGGGATGGGGGTCACACCGGCCGACTTCTGCCGTATGCTTGCAGAAGCGATGGTGGCGGCCCAAGCTGCAGCGACAGCACATGTAGCAGCTCCCGTTGCTCAGGTAGTAACTCCTGCTACCCCGGTCACGGCAGCGACCGTGCCGGTTGAGGAGGCCAGGCGGGCGGAGCCGCAGGCCGAGAGAGTGGTTGTCGGGCAGGGGGACCGGCAGATGAAGTACTTTCTGAGCTTCCACCCTCCAACCTTCAAGGGAATCGGCACGCCCATAGATGCAGAGGATTGGTGGGCTAGAATTCAGGAGCTTCTGAGGGCGGCAGAGGCGCCCGAAGAGAAAAAGGCAGAGTTCGCAGCCTTTATGTTGGAGGGAGATGCCAAGTTATGGTGGGTGAGCCACAGTGGCCGGCAGTTTCTAGGACGCACACCGTCCATCGAGGAATTTGGGAATGCCTTCCTGAAGAAGTACATTCCCGCCTCAACGAGGTTAGCCCTCTAGAGGCAGTTCCAACATCTGGTGCAGCGAGACAAGTCAGTGGATGAGTATGTTCAGGAATTTACTCGCTTGGGTCGTTATGCAGGGACGACCATGGCAGACGATGAAGAGAGGGACAATCTCTTCTATCATGGACTGAGGGAGAATCTAAGACAACCCCTCATATCGATGAAACGTGCGGGTTTCAACGAATTGGTGGAGGCAGCCCGAATTTTGGAGAGTGGCATGGAGCGATCCCAGCGTCGCAAGTGTTTCACACCCAAATAGGGGGAGGAGAAGAAGCCTGCTCAGTCCCATGGAAAGGCGGAAGGGAGCCGATGGAAGAAGAAGCCTTCCCCATATAAGTCGGGCGAGAAAAGTAATTGGACATCCGGAGGGTCACGCTCTAAGGGCCCTCAGACGTGCTATAGTTGTGGCAAGCCGGGCCACATAGCAAGATTTTGTACCCAAGGGGGCGCTGATCAAGAGCCAAGGCAGGAGCAAACCGTACGCTCCGGACCCAGTGTAGCAGAGAAGAGGAAAATGGCGGAGTCGAGTGCTTCCCGGTTTCAACCAGTGCAGTCAAGGGCTTACAACCTTGGGCAGCAGGAAGCAATCCGCCAAATCGATGTGGTGACAGGTATGAGAGTTCAACCTGCATCGTAGATTTCTTCCTTTCAAGCCTTTTTATGTTGTTGCATGTGTGTAGGCTTTGTAATGGTATCTGGGTACCCCGCTAGGGTACTCTTTGATACGGGAGCGTCGCACTCCTTCCTTGCGGAAGGCTTTATCCGGAGGATCGGAGTGGAGTCTTTCTCGACGGACTCCGAGTTAAAAGTGCGCATGCCTAATGGGTCATCTATGACTACCAGGGCTAGGGGCCGGATTTATTGGAGTCTTGAGGGAGTTGACTTCTTATTGGTAGCGGCGATCTTGCCGTTGTCCGAGTTCGATGTGATTTTGGGGATGGATTGGCTAGCGGAGCAGCGTGCCAGTATCAACTGTTTGCCCAAGGTGGTAACCCTGAGGGGCGTGGGGCAAGCGGAAGTCAAGTTTGAAGGCCTGCATGGAGTGACCTGTTCCCTAGTTTCGGCACTTCAGTTAGTGCGAGCTGTTAACCAGGGAGGTGTAGCTCTAGTAGCGTTGTTGGAGGTTAGCCTTTCTAGGCTATCTCTTGGAGAAGTGCCCGTGGTGGCGGAGTTTCGAGATGTATTTCCCGAGGAGTTACCGGGAGCACCTCCTCGGCGGGAGATTGATTTCTCCATCGAGTTGGTGCCCGAGGCTAGACCAGTGTCGCGTCCACCCTTCAGGATGGCACCAAAGGAGTTAGCCGAGCTCAAGGTTCAGTTGCAGGAGCTTTTGGAGCAAGGGTATATCAGGCCCAGCTCTTCACCGTGGAGTGCGCCGGTGTTATTCGTAAAGAAGAAGGACGGTAGTATGCGTCTGTGCATAGACTATCGAGAGTTGAACAAATTGATTGTCAAGAATAAGTATCTGATCCCTCGGATAGACGATCTCTTCGACCAGTTGGTGGGATCGGTGGTGTACTCCAAGTTGGACTTGAAGTCCGAATATTATCAGTTGCGGATTCGTGACGAAGACATACCCAAGACCGCGTTTGGTACGAGGTATGGTCATTTTGAGTTCTCGGTGATGCCGTTCGGGCTGACGAACGCGCCGTCCGTGTTCATGGACTTGATGAACCGAGTGTTTCGCGAATATTTGGACTGATTCGTAGTGGTCTTTATCGATGACATATTGGTGTATTCCAAGTCAGAAGCGGAGCACGAGTCGCACTTGCGGATAGTGTTACAAGTGTTGAGAGAGAACCAGCTCTATGCGAAGTTCTCGAAATGCGAGTTTTGGTTGGAGAAGGTGGCGTTTTTGGGCCATGTAATCAGTGGGGACGGGGTGGTGGTGGATCCAACGAAAGTAGAAGCCATCAGAGAGTGGCCAGTTTTGAGGACCGTGGCGGAAGTCCGAAGTTTTCTTGGACTAGCCGGGTACTACCGAAGGTTTGTGGAAAAATTTTCGCGGATAGCTCTACCCCTCACTTCACTAACTCGCAAGGATCAGAAGTTTGTATGGACTCAAGAGTGCAAACAGGCGTTTGAAACCCTGAAGGAAAGGCTAATGACGGCGCCGATCCTAAGTCTACCAAAGGGGACCGAAGGGTTCCAGATTTTCAGCGACGCATCCAGATGCGGTTTAGTGTGCGTGTTGGTGCAGCATGGTAGCGTGATAGCTTTTGGGTCGAGGCAGCTGAAGCCTCATGAGAGAAATTACCCCGTCCATGATTTGGAGTTGGCGGCGGTAATTTTTGCTTTGAAGTTGTGGAGGCACTACGTTTATGGTGCAAAGGTGGAGATCTTCACGGACCACAAGAGTCTGAAGTATCTCCTAGATCAGAAGGTCCTAAATATGCGGCAGCGCAGGTGGGTCGAGTTCCTTGGGGACTACGAGGTGGCGATTCAGTTCACGCCAGGGAAAGCCAATGTGGTGGCAGATGCTTTGAGTAGGAAATACTCGGGGCAAGGAAATTGGATTGAAGCTCACGATGAGCGGTTAAGGCGGGACTGGGAGTCCCTTGGTTTGGAATGTGTGGCAAGAGGCGAGTCTAGCGTGGCTCGACTAAATTGGATTGAGATGCAGAGTGACTTATGCGATCGTATTCGGGAAGAGAACCGTGTAGATGCGGAGTTCCAACCTTTCGTGGAGGAAGCTCTAAAGGGTGAGGGTGGCGCCTGGGAGATGGTTGATGGGATTCTGAGGAAGGGCGGAAGGATTTGTGTATCGCAGTTCGGCAAGCTCCGCGAGGAGTTGATGTTTGAGGCCCACTTCACTAAGTACTCCATTCACCCAGGTAGTACAAAGATGTACTTGGATTTGAAGAAGTCCTATTGGTGGCCTGGGATGAAGCGGGACATAGCTTTGTGCGTGAGTCGGTCCCAAACTTGTGCCTTGGTGAAGGCCGAGTGTCAGAAGCCGGGCGGGTTCTTGAAGCCTCTTCCAATCCCCGAATGGAAATTTGATGACATCTCCATGGATTTTGTGCATGGATTGCCTAGATCGCAGCAGGGTAATGATGCCATTTGGGTGATTGTGGACCGCTTGACCAAAGTGGCACATTTCATCCCAAACCGGAAGGAGGACGGTGTGGAAAAGTTGGTAGAGTTGTACGTCCGCAATATTGTACGACTTCATGGGATTCCGAAGAGTATAGTCAGCGACCGGGATGGACGTTTCACGTCTAAGGATTGGCGGTTGGTGCAGAAGAGCTTGGGCACAAAACTCAAGTTTAGTACGGCCTTTCATCCTCAAACCGATGGGCAAACTGATAGAACGAACCGTACTTTGGAGGATATGCTAAGGATGTGTACTCTCGACTTCGGTAAGAAGTGGGAGGATCACCTCTGCATGGTGGAGTTTGCTTATAACAATAGCTACCAAGCTAGTATCAAGATGGCGCCATATGATGCTCTTTATGGGAGGCGGTGTCGAACACCGATGTCTTGGACAGAGGCGGGAGACACAAAGCTTTTGGGGAAAGAAGTGGTAGCCGACGCTAGTGAGCTAGTGCGGACCATCCAAGAGCGCATGAAGGTAGCTCAAGATCGGCAGTCGAAGTATTTCAATGCCCGCCACAGGCATGTGTAATTCGCTGTGGGCGACTGGGTGTACCTTAAGATCAAGCCGTTCAAAGGCGTTTCACGAATTCGCCGACTCAAGAAGCTGAGTCCGAGATTTTTGGGACCATTCAAGGTGATCGAGCGAGTGGGAGAGGCAGCATACCGTTTGGCGTTGTCCACATAGCTAAGTGGATTGCATGACATTTTTCACATCTCTGTTTTGAGGAAAGCTTTGTTAGAAGCCAGCGTGGTGATTGAGCCGACGGCGGTGCCGGTAGAGGAAGACTTGAGGACGCGAGTTCGTCCAATCGGGATAGAAGATTTAGAGGTTCGGCAATTGCGGAACAAGGAAGTCAGACTCGTAAAGGTCCGTTGGGACAACTGTGGCTGCGAGGAACTCTCATGGGAGCGAGAGCAGGCCATGCTGGAGGAGTACCCCGAGCTTTTCTCCTCAGGCACCGTTTAGAATTTGTGTACTTTCCATGTTTTAAATTTCGGGACGAAATTCTTTGAAGGGGGGGGGGGGGTGAGAATTGTAACACCCCAAAACTTGTAAGGGCAATCGACGGCGTCGCTTAGCTAATTTTGGGTTTTGGGGGTAGGCACACGGCCTGTGACACGGTCGTGTCACAAGCCGTGTTGCGCCTGGGTCGTCGAGCCGTGTTGCGCCTGGGTCGCCGAGCCGTGTTGGTCGACGATCGGCGAGAAGGCACACGGCCTTGGACACGGGCGTGTCCCTGGCCGTGTCCTTCTCGGGCTGTTCGCAGAATTTATTCTGCTAGGCGTGACACGGGTCACGACACGGCCGTGTCGGGGCTGACACGGGCGTGTCGAGGGCCGTGTCTTGGGCCGTGTCCTTCTCTGACTGGGAATGTTGGTCGGTGGGGGGAGTGACACGGGCCTCGACACAGGCGTGTCAACGGCGACACGGCCGTGTCGGAAGCCGTGTCAAAGGCCATGTCGAAGGCCGTGTGCTGGTTTTTGAATCAGTCGAGACGGCGAATGGCTAACACGGCCATGCACACGGCCGTGTTGCAACCCGTGTTCGGCCCAGATTTTCTATTTTGGGTTCCGATCGTGGCCGTTCATTTCTTTTCTTTGGAAGATCCAACGGTGGGGAGCCTCCCTGGGTGGTTTAAGGCCAGGAATAGGGTTTCAAACCCTCATTTTCCATTTGGCTTTATCTCTCTTGATTCTAGAGAGAAGGGAGAGCAAGGTGGAGGAAGGAGGCCAAGATCCGGCCGCCGGCGAAGCTTTGGAGGTCCGTTTCGCGAGCGGAGTTCAGATCCGCGAAGGTGGGAGCGTTGCGGTGGTGTTCAACCGAGCAAATCTTCTCCATGGCTAGGAAGAGGGGACGAAAGGTAACGACACTTCTCCTCTCGGTTTTTAGGATTTAGGATGCATGAATAGCATCCCCTTCCTTTCGTATTTTGAGAACCGAATCTCTCAAATGAGAGGGATTCGTGTAGCCTAGGTTCAAGAGGAACCTCCGGGTTGAGTATGTTCATCCCGGCATGCTTTGCATTAGAGATCCGCTCCGTTAGCGGATTAGGCATTGTGGGTGAAGCCGTGGTCGCGACTGTTAGTCCGACCCGGTGATGTTGCATAGCGAGCTTCGGTGATTCGGTAGAAATCCGTTGCGGCAATACGCCTGTTGTATGTATGTGTTTTCCCCCTTATATTTGAGTGAGTACTCGTGGTCGGAACCGGACAAGGTTAGCTCTGTGTTGTGCGGTAGATTATTTCCTTGGAGCACGGGAAAGACACGGTCCGAATGGTGATTGGGGTGGGGAAACCTTTGTTTGTGCTGTGCAAAGGCGCGGCTATGTCTCCGTGGTCGGCTGGCTATCCCGTGACGCGCAAGTCATGTGGAGGAAGTGTCCCGGCGAGACTAGCCCCTTGTGTGGACTGACGAGAATGTCGAGCGGAGGACAAGCCCGGGCAATGTGGCCATGAGCGGGTGGGGTCCAGCAAGGCTTCTTAGAATCGGTCAACGTGAGACGGAACACTGACGTGCGAAGTCAGAATGTGCGGGCAAGCCCCGGGGTATATGACCCTTGTGCGGGTGGGGCCTTTTCAAGGTTCCGTGTGACGGCGTGTGTGCCGTTAGGGACATGGTGGTTCCCTTGTGTTTGCGGCTTTAAGCCAATGGGGAAACAGAAGTACCCAGTGTTTGATGTTGTGCTAGATGCATATGAGCTAGGGTGCCTTGGGTGAAACCCGGGTTGCATTCATGTTGCATAGTAGGCCCCTTTCACTTTGTACAAAACATAGAGAACATGTATGTTGTATGAGACATCCAAGCCTGTTTTACCGCTTTAATATATATGCTCTTTTGGTATAAGAAGTGCTAACTTGCAGGTGGAGTGGTACCCCGAGGTCCGTTAGGGACGGCCGGGAGGAGATGTGTTTGTTACACAGTAGAGGTCAGCCTTTGCTGACCCACGTTACTTCAAATCCTTACAGGGCAAGGATCGCATGCAGGAGCTAGCGCGCCGGGCGAAAAGCCCTAAGCCTCATGAAGTGTTGCTGTGCTTGGTTTCTCCTTTTGTGTTTGCTACTCTTATTATGTTTATGTCCGGCTTGCATGCCGAGGTAGCCTAGGAGTGCTTGACACATTTATATTTTTGGACTATTATTGTGTAAGCCCTTATGGTCATTTGATACTCTATCGTTAGTGGATAACTTCTGTCGGCTAATGTTCTGTTTCCGCTGTGTTTGTCTGGAGTTTTGAGATTGGGTAGTTTTCATATCATCTTTTAATACTAAAGCTGTGGCGTCCGTATGTTGTGGGGCCCCGGCCGGACCCATATTATATGGGCTTTACAGGGGAGGTGTTATAGGTTAACTACTTGCTCTAAAAGTGGGTACTAGAGGACTGTGTCGACATAGCAAAACAGAGTGTGTGAGTTGCATGGGTGCATCATAAACAATCATTGCATTGTATATGATCCGCATCATATAAATTTTTTTGGGCACTTTTCTTTGATGAGTTACTTTCTGTTAAGACGATCCTTAATTTATAAATCTGCATTGTCATTTTTATAAGTTAAGTTCTAATTCTGTTGTTAAATTATATATTATAGTTGATAGCTCTTACCTTTACTAAATTTCTAGTGTAGAAAGATGTTATCACTTGTTATATACTGTTTTCGTTACTCTTATGATATGTAGAGATATACAACTTGCTTGTACTTACTGTTTAAATATATATTGTACCTCCTTTCTTTCTCTCGCCCAGTGCCTAAGAGCATCCGGGGTGAGAGGATGAGATAGCAACTTATTCTTTATGACTAATGGTGGCTACGACGATCTTTTTAGGAGGACACCCAGCGGATAGAGCTGCAACAAAAAAAGGTTATGTAGGAGGGCAGCCATGCTAGGGAGATAGGGCCTGATACATTGATATCCTCACTGCCGTCGGTTACTAAGGTGTGAGATTTTTGATAGATTTTGTTGAAGCCTTCGGGCAATTTTGCTGTACTCTGATATTATAGGAACTAATGTAGTTCCTTATTATTCATGTACTGCGCTATAAACATTTACTTATTGTGATGTTTTGACATATGTTTATTATCTTTATGTTGGGTTTGCATGGATGATATTATGAGAGCTGGTAGAATAGGCGTCTTTTGTACCGGTCAACCCATGTGTTGATGCTAACGCATGGCGGCTGTTTTGGGAATTAGACCTCCTTCGACCGTATGTTGTATTTCGGGAGGGGGGTCTTACATAATTTTTCCCTTACATATCATTTATGCTTTCAAGTTTTAAATTTCTATTATCTGAATTTATTTATGTTATTTACCTTTAATTAATTTAGATACATCAATATATGATTATCTAGTAGAAAATTATTTTGTTCAATATTTCAATTTCTGTTATTTACTAAAAAACTCATGTTCAATAGCAAAAAAGTTTGTCAACCTTAGCTTATATTTCTCATTAGGTGGCATTGACTTGCTGAAAACACTAGCTAACAAATCTACCTGAGAAATCTAGATAAGTAGCCTAATTTAGATGGCTAGCTAAGACAAGCTTAGCTACATCATGGTAACCACTGAGAAAATACTCAGCGGTATATCTCGTTGTATCAACGATACCGCAAAGACGGGATGCTATGTTAAAAGATGATCAATCTAGGTCGTTAGATCAACTCTTTATGTTTAGTCAAATAGATGACGCTTCAATTCACATTAATATCAATTAGATAATTATGAAATTTAAAGACTATATAAATCCAAGTAAACTAAGAACATAAACACTAAACCCTAGAAAGTTGACAATAACCTTTCGCCTTTCTCAGCATCTCAGCATCTAATTTCTCGGAACAAATGTCTCCAAAATAAGTTAAGATATTAACAATGGGTATGAAGTCATTAGGAATGGGTTCACACATGCTCCTGAGGAGATTAAAGAAGTAATCAGACTATTAGAAGCCATCGACATGGAGTATTTGCTGTCAGAACCAACATCAATTCTGACAGATTATGTGTTAGAGCATTATTCCAATGCTAAAATATCCACATCAAGGACAAAAATCAAGAGCAAATTAGGGGAAGAAAGTATAAAGATAAACCATAAAAGGTTGGCCAAAGCCCTAACCATGCCTTTTGTAGTTAGTGAAGGAGTAGATAAAGTATCTGCCCAGGACATAGAACAAGCCCTGGTGTAGTGTGGATATGATTGAGAAAAATATTGCTCATTGAAGAGAAAATGTTTCAACCAGGGAGGAAAACTTCTAGCTGATATCATTGGGAAAGAAATCCAGTGTAAGACAAGTTTATATGATAGTATTTCCAAGCCAATGTTTGAAATAATTACAAGAGTAATTCTGTAGAAAAAGAATAATTGGGCTTTGATAGTCTTTAAAAGGGTAATTACTAGCCTACGGGTTCCCAACCTTGGCAGAATCATGTCCTTGTTTGTGATAAATGCTTACCCAGAGCATTTCAACAAGACTCAAGGAGTAAAATTTCACTATATGAAGAAGATGGATGTAAAGACTCAGGAAAGGTTCACCAGAGTTTGCCAAAGAGCCAAGCTGTCCAGACAAAGGACAAGAAAAGGAGAAAGGGACAAAAAACAACTGAAGAAAGTTCTTCAAGCTCTTATTCTTAAAGTTAGATTTATGTTAACAACACACCCATTTTTGAAAATGATCTATCTTCATCTGAAGAAGAAGATTATGTTCTTGAAGATCTAGGAATTCAAGTGGATGACAATGTCTCTACTCAATAGTAGTTAGAGAGGTCTGTAGAAGAATTTGGAGAAGTTCGAAAAGATCTAGACATAGAAAAGGCACCAACTGAGGGGGAGATGAACCAATCACCTGAGAATCTGTAAGGAGAAATTAATAGGATAATTGATGATCTCCAAGATATAATTGATCAAATCCCAGATGATTCACAAGTCCTGATTCAGGAAAAGACAGATGCTCAAATGAGGGGGACCTTCACACAGAAGTCTCTAGTCAGGTAGAAGAATTACATATCTCCCAACTGGCTGAGTCATCCACCTTAGTTGAGTTGGATGGTCGAGAGGACCAAGTGAAATATATTGATCCTGCTGAGGTTCAACCAAAACATATGCCCCACCATCTACCTTCTACCAACAATGTAGAGAGCTCAATAATAGCTTTACCTAAAGCTCTACTGGATGAGCAGATGATAACATTGAAAAGCTACATTGATGAATCTGTTCAAAGACTGAAGGTTGAACTTATATCAGAATTGCAGAAAGTTAAAAGTGAGATAATAAGTGATCTTAAGATTTGGAGAGGTGATAATGCATACATCAACCTAGAGATCACAAGATCATTTGACCTTGTAGCGAGCTCTATCAAGAAGAATGTTACCATTCTCAAGTCAATAGATGAAAGCCTGAAGGAGTCTGTCCTTTACTTACATAGTGTGAAAAACTATGTTAGTGAAACAGATGAAGTCATAAGAGAGGGTGTGGACCATGTAGAAAATTATGTTTTCTCCACTCAGATAAGGGAGTCTTAGCAATTGAGAACAAGGAAACTATTATGACAGATTTGGAAAATGCTTTCCAAATTGTGTCAGGTAGGCTTGAAGCCAACACTCTCCATTTAGACAATAAAATTAATAAAGAAGCTAGAATGGGTGAGAAGGACAATGTAGTGCAAGCCCTTAAGGTTCTTCAGGGAAGAAAGGTTGCCTTACACTTACCCTTGATGTATCCTAAAAGGACTGAAGACTTTGATTTGCAGGGACAAGCCAGAGTGGCTAATGATGCTCAGTTGGTTGAGAGAAGAAGAAAAGATGGCTTTATGCTTAATGAGTTCATGGCTAAAAGAAGGGCAGAAATTGTTGATGATCCAGATTATAAATACTGGATTGAATACTCTGATAACATCATCATAAATGCTTGGATCAATCATGGGCAACTCTTGAAGAACACTCACAGTGTTTATCCCAGTGAAGAGTGGATCAAACACTTGGAGAACAATTCTCTAAGGGAAAGGGTAAACAAAGAAAACTTGGTACACAAGAATAATCCTAGAAGGATACCCTCCAAATACTTTCCTAATCCATTCTTGTTCTTCATGAGATAGGATGCCAAAGATAAATAGGTTGAAAGATTAGCTGCTGCACAAGGAGAAGGCTCAAGCTCTGCTCGCAAGAAGAGGTGAACAGATACAACAAGCTAGCTAGTGGACTAACACACTATGAATTCTGCAATTTCTTTTGATTGTATTCATAATTAAAACTAAAATTGAATTATGAAACTTGTTTGAACTTTCATGATTAAAATTATAATGTTTTCATTATTTGTTGTTCACTTCGTAGATATGCTTGATAGTTATCTATAATAATAAATATTGCTACTGCTGAACCCAGAAACAACGGTTCAACGAAGAGTTCGGACCTGGGGTGTAGCTCAGATTTACATCTCTCAAGTTAGTGCCACAGCTATGGACTGAGAATTCAGAAAACTTCCCACCATAACAACCTCAAACCGACCCCGATTCACAATGAGGAGGTGTTTCCACACACCCAGAAGATCTTAGATTGCTTCCCCTCCAAAACCATCGCTGGACCGAGCACCTTTGGAGAGCCAAAGAAACTTCCGAACACCCACTCAGAAACTACAGTGAATGATGAGACGAAGCTCCTGCCAACCAAAGCTAGTAAGAGGAGAGGAAAAATAAGAAAGAGGTCCTCTCAAAAGGTTCCATTGGGGGTTTTTTTATAGTTTTTTTGTGATGGTTTTCCAATAGTGAGATCCAGCCTTCTAGAAACTATTAAATGCAACCCAAAGTGGTCTGTTAATAGCGAGATCCCACTGTCTAGAGCAACTAATGGCAGTCCAGAAATGAATTATCAGAAAAAAAGGGATATGATAATGAATACCCTCCAATGATGAGTCAGCACACCTAAGCACATTCGCCTAGGCGACGAGAAGTCGATGAGACTAAGCTCTTGCCACTCGCCCTGCTGACGAGTACCCAATGGAGTTGAGCACTTACCAACTTGCCTCTCTCCTGCGGCCATGACATCAACTCGCTGGTTCTGCTAGCTTATTACTAAACTGGACAAGTAGCGAGCACCTAATGAAACTGAGCACTTGTTCTCTTCCATTTGGCTTGATAGGCTCACTCGACAAATACGGGGTTGCATACAATCCCCACTCTTTGTGATATCTATCCCAGGCTCAGAAAGATAGTTTAACCCCATCATTATTTGGCGAGTGGGGGTCGAGAGGAATCTTTTGGTGGGCCCTCACACAAGCTTTCCATCGCTATGCTAATCTCGCAAGCTGCTCTCGCGTGTCTTGCCGCTGACAGAGAAAAGAATAAGATAAACACCGCCAACATAATGGCCCTTGCTACACAGCACTTGTCCCAACTCAAGATGAAGAAACCGGAGATTCGGATGCACATAAAGTCAAGGGTTGATCCCCCCAGAGAGGTGTCGGGCTCACCGAAATCCCTTCTACCCGCCTCTGGCCGTGAGGTCATCTCTCAACCTCTATACATTCTTCCGTAATTTTTCTGCAAAATGTTGATTATGTATTCGTGAAGCTGAATCGAGCTTTTGACTCATAGCTTCGCAATTTAATTACTTTGCTGATGAGTCGTGGGAGACTTCTATAAGTCGAGGTGAGTCAGATTTGCGCATAAATTCCAAGTCAGTATGTTTTTTCTTGATTCCATTTGCGCTCTCCGGCTGGCACGGTTCTAAACTTACCTTGTATCTACATAGTGCCTCCTTTTACTGACATTATCTAGAATCTTTGCTGACCAGGTCTCCCACTCGCGAAATAAGTCCATATCTCGTTGATGCTGCTAAATCTCTAGGGAGTTTGGGCGAAGGGACCTCAGTGCCACAAGTTCAATCTCCTCACAATACTATTATCCCGTGAGTTGGATTAGGAAAGTCATTGATACTACCCCCCAACAATCCTTTTAGTGGTCAACCATACCTTCCCTTATACTATACAGGTAAGGGGGAAGAGATCTCTCTAGGTTAGTAGATGATATCTCATAATTTTCTTCATGCCAGCCTATACTGATCTCTCGCTTACCTTCTCCAGACATGACCAACATCTCCATAGGGGCTACCAGGATACTATCACGACGTACTCAGCACCGCCTTATTCTGACATGATCTGAGGCTTCCTGTGGGAACCGGCATCTATCATGGAGCTAAATGATCGGGTGGTGACTATTTTGCGAAAGCAAGGGTTCATGCTTCGCGAGATACAGGACGAGCAAGCTTAGCCAATGAATGACAGCTTTCCATACCTGCTTGTTATACAATAGCGGGTGGAGACGTTGTAACGTGAGTGCGCCTCATTTACGAGTACGTTGCAGAGACTTCTCAGAGGGAACACGACTTTGCTTGAGGCGCATTTAAAGAAAAAAGAGGAAGTCACCCAGAGCGGTGGTCCGAAAGTTAGGACGCGAGTATAGGGCTCATGGAAATAGGTCCCTCACTAATTCTGCTAGAGCAAGTTTTTTGCGAACTGAATTTGTTTATTATTAATTCATTTAATGTCCATCAAGAACTATTAGAACAATGCTTGCTAATTCATGAATATTTAATAATTTTGATCATTCTGCATAAATACTATCTGTTTCGATGCGGGTGCAGGACCTATAATGTCACGCCATTTTATTCTACGAATGGATGTGTTCAGGTCTCGATCCGCGAGTGGGCTAAGTTGATACATGTCGCGGGATGCTTTGCGAGCATGGGAGAAGCGAGTGGATTCACGCCAATTGGCAACACCCGCCCCCTCAGCTTCTATAAATACACCCCGCCCCCGACCGGTCTTCACCTACCATCATAATTGCTTTTACTCCTCTTCTCTCCAATTAACCAAGAACTAACAGTTCGTGCTCGCAAGATGGTCGAAGATAGAGAGGAGGGGCTCCAGAACTGTGTGGTGCACTTCCTAGACTACATCTTATGTAATGCCTTAAGTTTCCCGTAGACTGGAGATTGGTTCTATGAGCTACTGCCTGGCAGTACGGTTAGCACCGGTGGTAGTTTTGTGGAATTATTGCAAGAACTCTCAAAGAGATACCTCCTGGTGATAGGTTGATACAACGCCACGGTGGCATAGGCAGAGCACTTGGTGAGCTACTGCCCGACAGTAAGGTTAACACTGAAGGTAGCGTGGCATATTTATTTGGCGGGACTCTATAACTACCCGTATTTTCTCAAGGTTTAAAGTAATATCAGAGAAATAGAAAATACGCACCGTGATGCCACGCCATACAGGGGACAACTACAGACGCTCGTGTAAGGACAAACTTCTAATCAACATTATAAAAGACATGTATTTTTATGGTTGAAAATGCTATTTGAGTTTATAGTTCAAGACCATGTCCCTCGATTTAATGGATTAACTAGTCCACATATGATAAAAATATAATTGCAACGAAAAAACTCTATTTTACAACATTCATTTATCCTATGTTAACGTGAAAACACAACCAACATGATAATGTGTGCAATTTCGAAATTTAGTATAAGTAAAAGAAATGAGTTTTATATCCATTAAAGTAGGTTGATATAGAGTTGAAAGAGATGCGAAGAATGTAGATTTGTTTAGTTGAAAATAACTATCCTGCAACCTAACATAAAACATTTCCAGAGAGAGAAACCCTTCAACAATCGAAATAAAGTAGTTGCAGAGACAAAAATACAATAATCTGAAGCACAAGAAACTATACTATAGGCGCGAACAAACAAACATGAAACTGTATCATTAACAACAAAAGTCTAAACTTCTAACACAAAGAAAGAAAAAGACACCAACCACTCCTCAGATGGAAGAGGGAGGGGAAAAACAGTCGCAGAAGACTAGTCCAATATCTCGGTCAGCTTTACCTGCTACCTGCCTGAACCTGATGCATTCTAAAGAATGAATGCATCAACACAAGAGCGCAAAAGGTGTAGCACCTACCCTATAATGACCATATAATATGGGTCTGATGGGTCCCAATAACATATATATGCCATAACTTTAGCATAAAATAGTTATATAAAAAAACTACCCATCTCAAAACTCAGAAAACAAGACAGCGGAAACACACAAGAAGACAAGAAGTTATCCACAACCATAGGAGTCCAACACGGTCTAAAGTCCTTACAACATAAAGATGTCTAAAACTATAATAACACCAAACAAAACAAAGTGCCTTAGCACTCCTAGGCTACCTCGACATGCAAGTCGGATTACAGTACACGGAACATAACATTCAACAATTCACAAACTAATAGAAGAGGGTCCACTTCTTGATGCTTAGGCCTTTTTGCTCGGCAAGCTTGCTCCAGCTTACGATCACTGCCCTGTAAAAATTTGTTGTAACGTAGGTCAGCAAAGGCTGACCTCAACTGTGTAACCAACACATCTCTTCTATGTCATCCCTAGCAGTCCCCGAGGCACTACATCACCCTACTGGTCAGAACTTCATATGCACATGTAAATAAACATAATTGAGTATAGAAAATAACAGGTAGAGGTGTCTCATATATCAAACAGATTTCTGTTGGAGCATGTGTTCCATACTTCATGGTTTGCTAATAACAAATCTCGTTTGTATTTGATTATTGAGTGTTTATGATGTGCAGATATCATAGTTCTAACACTAATATCATTTGAGGTTGGGTTCGGGTTTGAACAGAGGAGCTAAGGTGATGTCGCCAGGCGATATCCAGTATTGCCACCACGTGATAGTCAACTGAACAGTTACAACATTATCTCCACGCGACGTGCATTTTAGCTCGATATCTCCCAGTGACATCGATATCGCCAGGCGACAGTCCGCGATTGGCCGTGAACGATCTATTATGCAAAAATCAGGAATACGTGGGACACATGGCAGCCTGAGAGGATATCGTCAGCTGGTGATATCCATTGTCACCAGGCAATATCGCTAAAATATAAAACAACTAATTTTTCCTGTGGAGATCGATCAATTATAGAAGTTAGAGTGTTCCTTCCCGTGTAACTATTTCAGAGAGCTCCATCAACTAGAAAAATCCATTATCCCAAGAAGGTTCAAACGCGAAAAGACGATGATTCTTATACGGTATCTGAAGCAACTTCGATAAGGATTTATCGGCATCTTCAATGCTTTATTGAGAAGGAGTTTTTACTTCTGAAGTTTATACCTTGTAATTTGTCATTAATTTCATTGTAACTGATAGAGGAAATCGTCGCCTTGTGCATGGCGTCTAAGTACTTGCATTGCTTAGGAGAGAATCGTGACCTTGTGTGTGGCGTCTAGGTCCTTGTGTGGCTTAAGGAGTTATCGCCGCCTTGTGTGTAGCGATTAGATCATTATTAGATCTAGGGGAGGCTAGTAGCAAGATCTAGGGAGAGATAAGCTTTTGCCTACCGGTTCTTATATAAGGACCGACGAAATAAAAAGTAGACTATATTTTTCATAACCTTAATCTATAGCTTCATAGAGATATGCTATATTCTGTTTTATCACTTTTGAAATAAAATATTATCATTTTTGTTCTTATATGTTTTAAGTGTTTAGTTTTGTCTATGAAAAATTAGTTTTGATTTCTTTAATTATTTCACCAAGTAAACTCTATTTAAGAAATAAATATTATGAACCCTTATTCACCCCCCACCCCTCTAAGGGCACATCACAATCCAATAATTGGTATCAGAGCAAGGCTACTCCAAATTGGTTTCACCTCAGGGAGTAATGGCCCAAAATAATCACGCATTTTTCGAGGGGCAAGGGATAAGTAGACCTCCCTTATTCACTAGCATAGATTATAATTATTAGAAAGCTTGAATGCGATGCTTTCTAATTGCTTTAGATATCAAAGTATGGGGCATGATAGAAACATGCAACCCTCCACCTATAATGGTTGTTGGAACTGTTAGCATAGAAAAACCCAAAGACAAATGGGATGAAACTAATAAGCTTCGATGTAAAAATAACGCAAAGGTAATGAACGCTTTATTTTGCGTGTTAGATAGAACTGAAATCAATCGTTTATGTGCTTTTGAAACTGCATATGATGTTTGGAAGTTACTTGAAGTTACTCATAAAGGTACATCGCAGGTGAAGGACTCAAAGCTTTTTTAATTAGAGTCAAAATTTGAAAAGTTCAAGATGGAGGTCGATGAAGATGTAGACTCCATGTACACGAGGTTCAGTAAAATCGTGAATGACTCAAAGATTCTTGGAAAAAATTTCTCAAACAGAGATTCATTGAGGAAGATTCTTAGATCGCTTAAACTAAAGATCAATCCAAAAGTGACTTCCATCTCGGAGTCACACGATCTAAAGACTCTTCAAATTTAGAATCTTATAGGAAACTTGAAAACTCATGAAGTGGAACTGAGGATTCAACAATAAGAGTACAATATGGAGCCAAGAAAGAAATTTTTGCATTTAAGTCCAAGAAGGATGCTGAGAGTGAGTCTGATGAGAATGAGGAAGAAGATGAAGAAAGCCTGTTTGTAAAGAAGTTCAAAAGATTCATGAGAAACCCTAAAAGAAGAAATTCTTTCAGAACGTTTTTCAACAAGAAAGGGTCTGAGTACATGAAAAGAAACGGAAAAGTTGATGTAGAGGATGATGAAAAGCGTCCACCACCTTAGTGTTACCATTACAGAAGAGTCGTACATATCAGGAGCAAGCGCCCAAAATATCTAAAAGAGCTGAAAGAGAAGAGGCACAAGAAGAAGGATAAGAAGAATGTTATTAAGGCTGAAACATGGGATGATGTCACTTCTGAGGGGTCAAGCAGTTCAATTTAAGAAACATAAGAGGAGGCCAACATGTGCCTGATGGGAAAGAGCGTCTCATCATTTGATGATGAGTGCAGTGTCTAGAGCGAAACTGAGGTAACTCCTCCGACTTATGATGATTTATATTGTAAATTCTTAAGAACTTGTAAATATTGTGACAAAAGCTTAACTGAAATTAAATTACTCAAATCTGAAATTAAAATGTTGTCAAAAGAAAACAAAAAATTAACCACTGAGTTAAAAGTACTTGGGAAGGAGAAAGTAACTTGTCAAAAGGATTGTCCCTCTTTGACAAGGATACTAGAACTTGAAAAAGGATCTTTCTAAGTCTCGGTCTCATGTTGATTCTCTTACAAGGGAAAAAAGGGACCTTAGAAAGATCTCTAAAATTCTCTAACTCCCAAGTAGAAGGTAGTAAGAAGGCATTTACAAATCAATGCGGTATAATAGTTGCATAAAATACCGCCTTGACAGCACGAGTTCGTGATTTTGAAGTTGCCACTAAAAAGTTTGGAGTGGGTCGAAAATCACTAAATATGATTTTGGCAACCAAATGCTATGGTTTGACAAATTTTGGACTCGGATACACTTCTGGACAATATCGCCCGGCGATACCCACTATCGCCTGCGATAGCAAAAAGTTCAAAAATTCGACTTTTTAAAATAAAAACAGTAAATCTGTTGTCACTACTACTTCCATCAAGAATTCACAAGATATTTTGAAAAATCCTTCAACTTCCATTATCACGTGTGCCAAATGTAATAAGTTTGGTCACACCACTCACACTTGTAGTAAGACAGGACAGTATTCTGTTAAATAAGTCTGGATACCTATGGCTTCCACCTACACTATGGGAGGAACCACTTGGGTAACCAGATCTTTACTCTCATCCTCTTTTTAGGTGTGTTGGCAGGCAAAGGACAAGGAAGATGTGTGGTACTTGAACTCAATATGTTCTAAGCATATGACGGGAAACCAGTCAAAGTTCCTTAGCCTAGAGATAAAGAAAGGAGGAGTAGTTACTTTTGGAGATAATGGAAAAGGAAAGATCAATTGTATTGGAGTGGTAGGTAACAATTCATTTACTATATCAAATGTTTTGTATGTGAATGGTTTAAAACATAACTTAATTTCTATAAGTCAATTATGCGATATTTGTTTAAATGTATTATTTGACTCATCTTCACACCATTGCAAAATTTTTGATTCCAAAACTAATGATATTGTTCTTACTGCACCTAGATATCTAAAAATTGTCACGAGATAAATTAATTAAAGGTTTACCTATTTTACGTGGAAATTTATCTTCTTTATTTTCACCATATCAAAAAGGAAAATTTTCAAAGTCTTCATTCAAAAGCAAAAATGTTATTTCTACTACTAGACCTTAACAATTGATACATATGGATTTGTTTTGTCCAGTAACTACACAAAGTCTAGGAGGTAGAAAATACACTTCTATTTTTATTGATGATTATTCTCATTTTTATTGGACAATTTGCTTATCTCAAAATCTAAGGCATTCTTAGAATTTTCTATATTGTGTATACGCATTCAAAATGAACTTGATTTAAAATAAAATGCATTTGTTTAGATTATGGAGATAAATTTGATAATGATAAATCTGGATCTTTTTATATTGAGTTAGGAATTAAGCATGAATTTTCCGCTCCTCACATACCGTAACAAAATGGTGTGGTAGAGAGGAAAAATTGAACTCATCAAGAACTAGCTCGTACTATGTTATCTGAATACAAATTACTTAAGTCATTTTGGGCTGAAACTATAAGTACTGCATGCTATGTTATTAATCATGTTATGCTTTGACCTTTCTTGAAATTAACACCTTATGAAATATACTTTCAAAAGAAACCGAATGTATCTTATTTTAAAGTTTTTGGATATAAATGTTTCATTTTGAACACTAATGACACTTTAGGAAATTTTGATGAAAAATGTGATGAAGGCATATTTATTGGTTATTCTTCAACTAGTAAAGCTTATAGAGTTTATAATAAAAGGACAAAAATATTTGAAGAATCAATTAATGTTAAGTTTGATGAACTTCTTTCTCGTGTAGAAACTAACAATACAGGTCCTGATGAAGAGCCCTTTCCTATACTAAGGTCGGATGATGATGAAATACTTGGAGACAAAGAAGAAGAAGAAGTGCAAGGATATTTGCCTCTAAGTGAACTGAGATTTTCAAAAGATCATCTACAAGATTTGGTTATTGGAGAACCTTTGATAGGGGTAAGTACTCATTCATCGTTACATGATTTATTTTCAAACATTTTCTTTATATTTGATATAGAACCAAAAGATGTGCAAACTACTTTAAATGATGATTCTTGGTTTTTAGCTATGAATGAAGAGCTTAGTCAACTTGAAAGCAATAAGGTTTGGAAACTAGTTGAAAGACCTTCAAATCATCCTGTTGTAGGCATAAAGTGGATCTTTAAAAATAAAATGGATAGTTAATCTAGGGTCACTAGAAACAAAGCTAGACTTATAGCAAAAGGATATTCACAAATTGAAGGAATAGATTTTGATGAAACATTTGCACCCGTAGCATGTTTAGAAGCAGTTATAATTTTTCTTACAGTTGCTAGCTTTAAAAGATTTAAGCTACTTCAAATGGATGTAAAAACTGCTTTTCTTAACAGGTATATTAAGAAAGAGGTTTATGTAGAACAACCTTCAGGCTTTCTTCATGATAAATTTCCTGATCATGTTTTTAAATTAGAAAGGCTCTTTATGGTTTAAAATAAGCACCCCGAGCATGGTATGATAGATTGACTGTGTAAAGAATGATTACAAAATATGTAGTGTGTATTGTACACTCTTCATTATGCATGTTCATGATGATCTAATAGTTTTACAAATTTATGTTGTTGATATTATTTTTGGATCCACTAATGAAGAATTATATGATAATGTGGTAGAAATTATGAAAAATTAATTTGAAATGAGCATGATAGGAGAACTCACTTATTTTCTTGGTTTTCAAATTACACAAAGGCATGATGGTATCTTTATTTGTAAACCAAAATATATTCATGATGTTTTAAAAAGATTTGGATATGAAGAACTAAAACAAGCTAATAACCCTATGATTGTCTTTTTGAAATAAGGAAAAGATGAAAGTGGAATTTCTATATATCAAACATTATATAGAGGGATGATAGGATCACTTTTGTATTCAACCACATCTAGACCTGATATTATGTTTGCAGTTTGTTTATGTGCTAGATTTCAGGCAAATTCTATGGAATCACATTTAAAAGTGGTTAAATGTATTTTTAGATAACTTATTGGTACATCTAAGCTAGGTTTGTGGTCTACAAATAATGATAATTTTATTTTTGCATGGTTATTCAGATTCTGATTATGTTGGCTGTTCATTAGATCATAAGTACACAAGTCACACTTGTCACTTTATAGGCCCATCACTTTTTTCATGGTAGAGTAGGAAACAGAATTTTATTGCCTTATCCACCACTGAGGTCGAATATATTACATAAGGTAGTTGTTGTGCAGAAGCTATATGGAAGAAACAAACCTTGGAAGACTTTGGAATAAACCACGATACCAATGAACTAAAATGCGATAACAAAAGTGTAATTTATTTAACCAACAATCCAATTCATCACTATAGGTCCAACATATAGATGTATGCCATCATTTCATTAGAGACAACATTAAACACAATATAGAAAAAGTTAATTGTATAGGCACAGATTTACACCTTGCCGATATTTTCACAAAACAACTTCCAGATTCTCGTGTTTCTTTTTTGAGACTAGAATTAGGAATACTGGACATATCAAGCTAATGAATTGACATAATAATTAAACATAAAAATTTTAACTTTAAATAACAGAAATTTAAAATTAAAATGAATATAACTAAAACATTAATAGTAATCATATTATGATATTTTTAATTGTCTACCTAAATCACCTAGAGAGGGGTGAATTGGTGAGGTCTACGTCTTTTTGCGGAAAAAAACTTGTAATAGTGGAGCGTAGAAAATAAATAAACAAGCCACAGAGAACACAAGATTTATAGTGGTGCCCCAACTTTGGGTACGTCCACTCTCCACCTCACTGATCTAGCACCACGCTAGACTTGACTAATTCACTATTATCTCGGATTGAAAACCAATCCTATGACTCGGAGCATGCCCCTATAACTCGATCATCAAAACGGGATCTACACTCGGAAGAAAAAATTCCTATAAAACTCGGAGGCAAACTCTCCTATAAGAGTTGAAATATATTTTGCAAAAAAAATAGACGTCACTTCAGATCTGAAAACTTCAGTTTCTTCCTTCTTGAATGTTTACGCTCTATCAGAAGTATATCGAGGAAGACTATGCTGAAATCACTGGATCTGAAAATCTAAAGATCAACACGATCAAGAAAGAGATCTGTAGAAGTTGAATGCCTTGATCTATTGGTCACTTCTTATTCTGAACCTCTAGGATCGGAGAAGAGCAGCAGTAAGAATGACGATGAAGTGCGGCGGCTTTCCCAATTTAGAATGAATAGAACGATTTAAAATTCTTTATTTCGTGTGTTAGGGTTAGTCGTTTTGAAAAGACCTTTTATAAGATAAGCCTAACAGTCATAATCACAAATGACTGCACACGTAGACCAATAAGAATCGAGATTAAACTTTATATCATTTCCGTCTGGACTTAGAGAAAATTTCTGAAAAACAACTGCATTTCTCGAGTGAAGAAAAGATTACTCGAGAACAATAGCTCATTCTCGAGAAGAGTATGTATGGTTCTCGAGAACAAGTCCTTAAGGAAATATGGGAAGTGATTTCTGGCTTCTTGAGAAAAGACTTATATTACTCGAGAAATAGACAAAGACTTCTCGAGAACAAACTTTACTTCTCGAGAACTAGATAAAGACATCTCGAGAACAAATAGACTTCTAAAAACTTAACTTCTTCTTACTCGAGTACTGGTCTTCTGCTTTCGTGAGACAAGGCTTGGCCTTCTCGAGTAATGGCTTAGGTCACTTGAGTACAACACTTAGAAAATTTCTGAAATGATTTTTGAGCAAACTCGAAAAGGAGGTAAGTAGTACTCGAGTACTCCATGGCTTTCTAGAGTAGTAGATAAAGCCTTCTCGAGAATAGTTTCTGCTACTCAAAAACTATACTTAGCAGTCTCGAGAAATAATTCAAATACTACTCGGGTACAAGATGTCCTTCTCGAGTAATGGACTTAGAAAAATTTTTGACTTTCTGAAAAAAAATTTCTTCAAGGTAAACAATAACTATTCTTTCTTCCATTACTTTAGTACTTGAAAATGAAGTGTGTTCCAATAGAGAGGCTACACATGAGTTAACCACATGGATCACACAATGAGGGATTACATTATATGGTCCTGTGTTTAGTGATTTATTGTAGACTTACATTTGTCTACACTTGGCAATTATGACCTGCAAGCACTCAACTTGAAAAGAGCATCAAATACAAACTTAATTCATCTTAGTTCAAGGGTGACTTCATACAAATCTAGGTTATTATTGATACAATACCCAAAAATCTCCCCCTATTTGTAGAAGTCAGAACCCTCTACACTAAGGTGAATTATATCAAGATAAACAAAATAAGATGACTAGTAAAAAAAATAATAATGAAAGATGCTAAGCAATAAAAAATCCGATCATCAAAATTAAAAGATTTATATTTATAGATTTTGTCCAAAAAATCCAAGTCCACAAAACTGCATGAAGAAAAACTTTAGATCTTCTTCTATTGTTTCTTGCTTTGTTGTCACTACTATTTTCGGTGCAATTCTTCTTGTCTTTGATAATACATGAAAGGCTTTGGAAAGTATTTTGCTCGCCTGGGAGGAGCAGAGCGGTCTTTACGAATGTACTTCCTATCATGAAGCCTTCTCAAAGTCATAGACTTCTCCCATTCAGAGTGAGAATAGTAATTCTCCATGTTTTCTCTGAAATCCACAACAAGTGTTAGGGTATCCAATATGATTGACTTGGAAGTAGGACTCTAAACCTCAGCAAACTCTTGGGCTTTCCTGCTTTTATCCTCAGGATTAGGAGTGGACCTGCTGGCAGAGGCTCCATCACCATACTTTCCTCTTTTAGGGATTTTGACATCGGGAGGTGCTTGAGAAGGCACATCAGTCTGTTCAGATTCCCATAGTTGAGCATAGATTCATGGAGGAGGAGCATCAGAACCTTCAGGTCTTGGAGAGAATGATGGCATTGGGGCAGAAGGATGCTGGGCAGTAGGGTTGACATGAGGAGCAGGAGCAGCATTTGGATCTATTTGAAAATCCGGAAAAATTTGTTGTGCATCCAAACTGTTGTATCATATGTGTGAAGTTTTACCACATGAATATGGGCATGTATTGTTGCATTCATATCTTTTAATTTTTCTTCCCAAAGAGTCTTCATATTATTATCAGATTTTTTTAGATATTCCTTGACTAAACTCTACCCCATTTTGACTTCTATGGATACGGTGGCTATGGATTCCTCATTGGATTTTCCAACCTCTTCACAAGTCTTGAAGTTATGCTCTTGAGCCTTCTTTTTCAATTCAATCTGATTATTTGCCAGAGTTACTGAATGGTCCATTACCTTTCCAATGCTGGGAATGATGTGGTTTAGCGCTTTCCCACCTATTTTGAACAGGTGTTTGAGCTCATCAGTATTGTGCTGAATCTCAGAAAATCCTCTGCTCATTTCTTGCTCAAGATCAGTTACTTTATCTGTTACGGCCTTGAGAGACTGATCAAAATACTCTCTTTGCAATTTTAGCAAGAATTCAATCTTACCAAGAATGGTATTATCAGGATTTTCTAGAGCTGGAACTGGAGGAGAAGGTATAATTGGAGCTATCCAGGGAAGTATTTCTTCAATGATAACTGAGCTCTGGGATCTTGTGTTATGATTCATGACATCTCCTTCCTCACTAAGAATAGTAGGAAGGGAACAGTCTAGGCTTCTAAGGGGAGCTTCAGCTGGTTCAAGAGTTGATTCTTTATCATCAAAAATTAAAATTATTTCTACTTCGTGCACATTTACATCAGGAGACTAAGGGTGAGGGGATCCTGGTTCAGAATGATGGTCTAATAGAGATGGTTCTGGTTCAGGTGATTTCTATGAGTGTAGAGGGGAAAGAGGTTCTTTGAACTAAGTTCCTCTATCATTCTGGTGAAATCATCTTTCTGTAGATAGAACTTATTATTGAACTTGTGTATCAGTAATAATTTCTTCATCAGGCAGATCAACATCAATAGGACCTAAGTCCTCTGGTTGGGTAGAAATGTTCTCAGCAGTAGCAGATAGAGCAACATTTGAAGGAAGATCAGAATGACTTTCATCTGTCGGAGCAAGCTCTCCCTCAGCAGCTGCACTTGAAGTGCAAGCCACTTTATATAAAGGGTAAGATAGGGTCCTTTCCTCATCCTCTTTGAAATCATGGGATTTGGCAACTTGTGCAGGGTTCTGAAGCTTGAGTTTCCATCTTTGAATGGAAGAAATTGAGACTTTCTTCATATGATGTAGAGAAGTACGTTTAGAGAAATCAAAAACTTCTGGCTTGAGTTCATGAAGAAGAAGAGAGACAATCCTGCCAAAATTTGGTGCCTTGATGCTGTCCTTGTTTTTTTTTAAATCACCATGCCCCACTGAAACTACTTCCTGCATATCACTACTTTCATCATATCAAAGAAGTCATTTGTAATGAAACTAATTGAACTGGTGTGGCATAGAATAATTTTTCCAAGTATGTCTACAAGGAGCTTGCTCTCTGCATTTAGAATAATTTTTTCAAGTATGTCTACACTAGCAGAGACACCACAAAAACTGCACGCCTGATCTTAATCTTCAACAGTTAGGTCTTCTTCTTCATCAATGATGGGCAACCGAAGTAGCTTAGAAACTATTGGAGTAGTTAGCTTAACCTTGATTCCACGAACCTTGGACTTGAGAATCTTCCCATTCCACTTCAATTTGGCATTCTGGAAAAATTCTTCAACATCGGGAAGTAAAATTTTGCACGGGTGTTCCAAAATGAATGTAATTCTGGCGATTCCCAATAATAGTAAAACGTTGCGGAAATCATTTGACAGGTTGACTATTCCAGTAGAAATGAATTCACTGCCGATTCCAACCTTTGACGGAGGGGCCATTGATTGAGAGAGATGAACTGAAATCCTCTTTCTGAGAGAAAACACTAAAGTGGCGGCAAGAGGACGACGACGACAGAGAAGACGAAGAGTTTTCCTTTTTCTTGAGAAAGGGTTTCAGAAATCTTGGATTTTCCGGACTTAATCTATTTATATAAGTCTTAATTTATGATAATTAAGGAAATTATAATAGTAACATACCTTAAATATGGCAATAGTTGAGTCTGGGTGCGAATATAAAAAATTTGAACTTGAAATAGAATATTGGCATCTAACTTCTCGAAAGGTAGGTCATTTCTCGAGAGAAGATAAGAATGTTCTCGAGTAGAAAGGTTCTTTCTCGAGAAGCAGTTCTGAAGTTCTCGAGAAGCAAACTTGAGGTTCTCGAGAATCAATCTAGTACTCGAGAAGTAATTCTCGGGAGTCAACCTTGTTTCTCGAGTAGTAATCTGTAGTACTCGAGTAATGACTATCTTCTCGAGAAATGAAGTCCATAGAAGAATTTTTTGGAATTTTCGAAGTATAGTACGATTCTTTAACTCTGTTGTGAGACCTTTTTCTTTAATCTTCTTTGTTGAGCAAGCCAAGTTCTATTTTGAAGAACGAGAACTTGTCCTCGTCCAGTGGCTTCGTGAAAATGTACACAACCTGCTTGTTAGTTGGAACAAACTGGAGATTGATGTCTCCATGCTCCACATGCTCCCTGATAAAGTCATTCCTCAGCTCTATGTGCTTTGTCCTGCTGTGAGAGAGGGTTATTGGCGATTGCAATTGCACTAGAGGAGTCGCAAAACATTGGAATGTTCTTGAACTTCATGTTGTAGTCTTCAAATTTGTTCTTTAGCCATAGTAGTTGTGCACAACAACTGCCTGCAGAGATATACTTTGACTCAGCTGTTGAAATTGCGACACAATTCTTCTTATTGCTGCTCTAGGAGATAAGCCTTCTTCCTAGGAATTTACAAGTCCCGAAAATGCTTTTCCTTTCATCTTTGGTTCCTGCAAAATCTACATCTGAAAAACCTATTAGTTCGCTATCATTACTTCTTGGGTACCATAATCCAAGATTTGTTGTACCTTTAAGGTATCTCAAAATCCGCTTTGCAGCAACGTAGTGAGATTCCTTATAGTTCACATGAAATCTTGAACACACACATATTGAAAACATTATGTCCAGTCTACTAACAGTAAGATAGAGCAAGGATCTAATTATGCTTCTGTTCTTGGTTTCATCAAAAGGTTTCAATTTCTCATTCTTGTCCAGAGACATAGCTGAACCCATTGGAGTCCTCATAGAGGTTATGTTCTCCATTCCAAATTTCTTAATTAACTCCTTGGTGAATTTTGTCTGAGAGATGAAAATTCCATCTTCAAATTTTTTCACCTGAAGTCCTAAGAAATACTTCAGCTCTCCCATACTGCTCATTTCAAACTTCCCTTGCATAAGTTTAGAAAACTTTTTGCAAAGGTTGTCATCACTAGAGCAAAATATGATTTCATCGATATAGATTTACACTAACAAAATCTTGCCTTTTATTTCCCTAAGAAATAATGTCTTATCTATCTTTCCTCTTGTGAACTTGTTCTCAAGAAGAATGCTAGGCAGCGTCTCATAACAAGCTCGAGGATCTTGTTTCAAACCATATAAAGCTTTAAACAAAAGATAAACATTCTAAGGATGGTTAGAATCAACAAAACCTGGAGGTTGTTCCACATACACTTCTTCTTTTATGTCACCATTAAGGAAGGTCGACTTCACATCCATATGATAGACATTGAAGCCCTTAAGTGCTACATATGCTAGGAACAACCTGATTGCCTCTAGCCTTGCCACTAGAGCATACGTCTGATCTAAGTCGATTCCTTCTTCTTGTTTGTATCCCTTAGCAACGAGTCTGTCCTTGTTCTTTTTAATTGTTCCATCTTCATCATTCTTCTACCTGTAGACCCACTTTGTTCCAATAACATTTTTACCTTTGGGTATTGGAACAAGCTTCCAGACTTGGAAATGCTTTAATTAATTCAGTTCTTCTTCCATTTCCATTATCCAAGATCCGTCTAAGTTTGCTTCCTAAAACTTCATTGTGTTCAACCTGCAATAGGAAACTTAAATATAGATTTTCATTAGTTGTACCTCTATGAGTTCTAACACCATCCCGGGGATCTCCTATGATTTGATCAATTGGGTTATCCTTCAAGTGTCTTTGCTCTAGGGTTCTTGCATCTAGAGCTTCTTCAACCTCTGGAGTGACCTCATCAACTTGGATGACATCTTCATCATGGTGATCATCCTCTCCAATTGGGGTTGGAGTTGAGATCTTGATGAACTTTTGAGCTTTTTCTTCAGTCGTCTCATCTAAGTTTAATTCCTTCAGTCTTGAACCTGCATCCTCAATAAACACACTAGAAGAACTGTCTTGCAGCAAGTTCGTCCCATCAAATACAACATTGATAGATTCTTCTACAACCAGGGTTTTCTTATTAAAAATCCTATATGCCTTACTATGGATACTATAACCTATACAAATACCTTCAAAACTCTTTTCACTAAATTTATTCGTGTGATATTTCCCATTATTCAGTACAAAGCATTTTCTACCAAAGATTTTAAAATATGAAATAATTAGTTTCCTGCCCTTTAGTAGTTTGTAAGGTGTCTTATTATGGTTCTTGTTTATAAGTGCTCGATTTTGCATGTGGCATGCAGTGTTGACGACTTCTGCCTAGAAATATTCTTGTACTGAGGCATCACTCAACATGGTTCTTGCATGCCTCTATGAGTGTTTTATTCCTTCTCTCAGTAACTCCATTTTGTTGATGAGTACAAGGAGAGGAAAACTCATGAAATATAACAAGACTTCAACAAAATTCTGTCAAAGCCCCAGACTTGAACTCTGTTCCATTGTCACTTCTGATTTTGACAACGAAGCAGTTATATTCATTCTGAACTATCCTGAGAAAATTAGTGAAAATATCAAAAGTATCTAACTTGTGTTTTAGAAAGAACACCCACGCAAAGCAAGAGTAATCATTAATAATAAATAATGTATAATCCTTACCTCCCAAACTTCTATTTTGCAGTGGACCGAACAAGTGCATATGAAGTAGGTGTAAACACTTACTAGAATCTTTACCAATAATGCTTTTAAAAGTAGCCCTTGTTTGTTTGCCTTTTACACATGCGTGACAAGGTCTTTCTTTAATGCACTTAACGTTGGGTGCATCATGCACTAAATTAAGGGAAAATAATTTACTACTAGTTTAGTAATTTATATGTGCTAATCTCTTGTGTCATTGGTCACCAAGAGACGCACTATTTTTTGCCAAAAAGCACACTGGCGTAGAAGAGTCTATGCAAATAAAATTTAAACAGAATATATTTATACTATGAGTGCCTGTTAGAATCGTCTCTAAGTATTGACCGATTTTATCAAATACTTGTCTGCATGAAGATCTACTATGTATCCTTTATTGCAGAGCTGGCTTATGCTTATAAGATTGTGTTCCAATCATTCAACATAAGCCACATCTGAGAAGGATACAGTACCATTAGTAATCATACCATAGCCTTTTGTAATTCCTCTATCAGAACCTCCAAAGATGACCTTTGGCCCGTTCATGACTAGAGAATAATTCTAAAGTAGGCTTCTAGTCCCGGTCATATGCCGAGAGCATCCACTGTCAAAATACAAATAGAAATTTTGGTGGCCTTTGGACATTCTTGTAAAAGTAGAATCAAGTTGCCTTAGGAACCCAAGCTTGTTTGGGTCCTTGGTCTCTTATTAGCGTACTCCCCCTACATGTGTTAACATTGTGAGTGGTCTTTCTTACATTATTAAATTAAGGTGTTTCATAATATCTCGGGTTAAACCAGCAATCTATGGCAAAGTGACTAATTTTTTCACAATACCAACAGTCAAACCTATTGTATCTTTGACTAAAGCTCTCCTGTATGACCTTTTAAGAGTGTTGTCTAGCAGGGGTTGTAGACTTGGAGGTAGAAGCTTCATGGTGATGGCACTCACAAGACTTCTTCTCCTTAAGAGGCCTTTCCACAACAGGTTTAACACTTGGAGCTTTCTTGATGTATGACCATGACTATAAGTCTCGTATCTCTCAAGAGTGATCTCCTCATAAGGTGCCTTAAAGATGCTCTCACCAAAGTTTTGGGGACAAGTCCATCCTTGATACCGAGACTTTGGCTTTACATAAGTAGGCCTATCAAAGTGACCGTAGGATGAATCAAGATCAAACTCGTTTGTTGGAAGGATAACCTTTTAAAACGAAGTTCGGTCTTGAGGATCTTTTCCCTTCTCCTTGGCTAGAGCCTTCTTGGCAGCCTTATTTCTCCTTTGGGCTTTATTTCTCGTAGAGGATTTTCGAGGGGCAACCACATGGCCTAAGACAGCTCCTTTACCCTTAGCAGAGAATTCAGCCAAAAGTGGAAGGACTTTCTTGGGCTTGGAGAAACTTTTAACTAGTTTCTTTTCACCAGTCAGTTGCTCTTCCAACTTTTGAATGATTTTCTCTTTCAGGTTCAGGTGCTCAAGAATTTTATTATACTCGTCCACTGTATCATAGAATTCCTTCCCGAGTGAGTCCATCATCATGACTTCCTCCTCAGAGTGTTCTCCTTAGCATTAAGAGATTTAATCTCCTTAGCTTGAGTTCTTGCGACTCTACGACATTTGTCGTAAGCCTTAATCAACTCTTTGTAATTATTCATGAGTTCAGATTCATCATTAGACAAATAGCCTTCATGATCATGGTCAGAAGCATCTGATTCCGAAAAAGGGGTATAAGAATTTACCTTCCCAGAGAACTGGGGTTCCTCTTCTTTATTTGTATTTGCCATGAGCCAAAAGTTTGCTTCCTCATCATCACTAGACTCAGATGAGTCTGTGTCGCTGAGTGTCTTGGACTTCTTGGCTACCAGTCTTCTTTTAGATTTCTTTTTATTATAAGAAGACTTCTTCTCCTCTCTTCTTCCACCCTCCTTCTTCTAGTGAGGGCAATCAGTTATGACATGTCCTGACTTATTGTAACAATTATAAACAATGTTAGAAGAAATATGTTTATTCAGTTTAGACTGATACCTGTCTTGGCTTCTTGAGCCTTTCTTATGACGATCACCATCATGACGTGATCTTCTAAACGAGGCATCTTTGTCTCTCCACTATTTCTTCTTATTCAAGATCTTCTTGAACTGCCTTGAGAGAAGAGAAAACTCTCCTTTAAATAGCTCTGAGCCCGAGGTAGTTCACTCTGAAGCTTCTTCTTCACTCTCTTCCTGCGTGGGAGCAAGAGATGCAGCTTTTGACTTCCTTGAGATGTCTGCCTTTAGAGCGACAGACTTCTCCTTGGTTGAAGACCATCTTTTCTCTTCTTCATCTTTTCTTGAGTTTATCTGGAGTTTATATGACATAAGCTTTCCAAAGAGATTCTCTGGGTCAGTCTTGGCCCTCTTTCCAAACTCTCGGATTGCATAGACTTTGTTGTCCCATTCCTTAGTCAGGGATCTCAGAAATTTGTCATTCAGTTCTACATTTGTGAAGACTCAGCAATAGACTCTTAGGCTGTTGGCAATCTTGAAGAAACTTTCGAATGTATCATTAATAGAGTCCTTGGTGATCGCTAAGCTTCGAAGAAAATAAATCAACCGAACTAGCAATCCAATTAGGCAAGTATACCTATCGAACTGTAGCTAGGGGACACAAGTGTCGTATTTAAATCCGGGAACTGTTGAGTACACTTACTCACACGACGACTATTATTTTATCGACGGAAATCTTTAGGGTTGAAGAGAAATCTAAGCGCACTAAAGAAAGGAAATATTACACTAAAAAGAGAACTAATGTAGTTAAATAGAAAGCATAAAAGAAGCGAATGCAATGAAGGATTGGAATGATGAAATGGAAATGCACTCGATCGAGAATCACCTAGGCTAAAGTTGATAAAAAAAATGATAAATAAACATATGCTTAATAGGGTAAAGGTCCTTGACCGTGGAGGTTCCTAAAGCTCGAACACGCTTCTCGCGAAGTCGTTCCCAACTGAGTTTAGGAAGGTCCGACCGACTCTCGTCTATATCGGAGGCCTAAAGCTCGCTTTACGCTATGAACCCCACTATTTGATTTTACTCTAATCTGGGAGATTTGGACGTCTGCCTCTCCCGAGGGGTGCGTACAACTCCCTTTAATCTTGAATGCTCACTTAAAACTATTGGCCTCTCGGCTAGCCCAGAATGAAAGCTATATTAGAAATTATATACCGACAATATAATTCCAAACGAGAAAATCAAGAGTAATTCAAGGCTTAAACCCTAAAAAGAAAAGGTAAATTCAAAGCATCATAACTTAATCACTAAAACCTCAGATTATCAAGATCGAGTACAAGGAGGATTAGTTACTTATGGTGAAGTGGAGGAGGGGGGATGAGTAGTAAATCAATAAGAACAAAAATATAAGAAAAGAGCACTTTTATTAATAATGAAAGAGAGCTACACTACTTGAAATGAAAATTACACTTACACAAAATTAAAACCTAAGCTAGCATAACATTAAACTACTAAAAGAAATACAAGAGCTTGTACAAAAGCTTAAACTAAACTAGAATTAAGGTAAAACACAAAATGAGAAAGAGAGAGAGAGGGAAGAACATGAAAAAGATAAGAAACCAAAGGGGCAGCACCTCCCCCTCTCAACCCAAGCTTTTCTGAAATGGAAGGGGGGGTCTGAATTTATAGAATTTTTTCTCAGGTTGGTCATGCCCTAGGTCACGCCCGGGGAGGGCGTGTTAGGGGGCGCAACATGTACGGGTTTGACCTCGGGCTCTAGATTCTAGAAGTAAGGATGAATTCTTCTGTACTATGGATGACACGCCCTAGGTCATGCCCGTATAGTGGGGCGTGACACGTACGTCAAGTCTCAATCATTGGTCGGAAATCCGTCAGTCTTGGAAAAGGGGGAGAACACGCCCTGGGTCATGCCCGTGATGGGGGGCGTGACAGTACTGTTGGTGTGCGGAGGCAAAAATACATTTAATGTTACGATAAATTTCAAGCAAAGGGCGACACGCTTTATGTCACGCCCGGGGAGGGCGTGTCACGGGGGGCGTGAGAGCTGTTTTTCCGATTATTTTGTCTCTGTCAGCAACCTTCCTCGGGATCGGCTGACACGACCTGTGACATGCCCAGGGAGGGCATGATAGGGGGCGTGTAAGGTCATTTTTGGACAAAATTCTTGAAACATGCAAAAAGACAAGAAAATGTTAGTGGCAATAATACTTATATAAGAAAGATAAAAAATAAGCTTATAAGGCAAGATTAGCGCCTTCAAAACTAGAAAATACGATAATAATTTAGGCTAAAAACGTATTATCAGTCCTTGGGACCTTGTATGAATGCTTCATACTTCTAATTTAGGAGGGATCTTCTATCATCCCTTACCTCTTCGGTACCTTCCATCAGGACGATAAGAGACTACCACATTTCCTTGGCGGATTAACAGTGAATCAGATTATGCAACATAGAATCATCGACTGCACTCGCGATGATATTCTTGGCTTTCTTGCCTAAAGATACAAGTGCAATCTCATCTTTGTCAAGATCCATAAGCTTCTTTGGAACTTGCTTTGTAGAGTCAATGGTGGAGGCTGTCATAAGAACATAGGGTCCTTCTTCCACTATCATAAAAATCCTTCGATCTATAGCTTCCATGAAGAATTTTATCCTTTCTTTCCACATAACAAAGTTAGTCTTTGTGCACAAGGGAAGCTTAGCAAAATCCTTGGCTCTGTCCATACTTGTATCCTCTAAAGACAACTAGGAGCAGATCTATTCAAGGTGTTAAACTTTTGATGAACAACCTCCCTCTGATACCAATTGATGTTTTTAGTTGTCTACCTAAATTACATAAAGGAGATGAATAGGTGAGGTCAGCGTATTTTTGCGTATTTAAAACTTGTAATACAGAGCGCAGAAAATAAATAAACAAGCCACAGAGAACACAAGATTTATAGTGGTTCCCCAACTTTGGGTACGTCCAATCTCCACCTCACCGATCTAGCACCACGCTAGACTCGGCAACTTCACTATTATCATAGATTGAGAACCAATCCTACAACTCGGAGCAATGCCCCTACAACTCAATCTTCAAAACGTGATCTATACTCGGAAGAAAAACTTCCTACAAAACTCGGAGACAAAGTCTCCTACAAGAGTTGAAATAGATTTCACAACAACAATAAAATAGACTTCACTTCAGATCTGAAAACTTCAGATTTCTTCCTTCTTGAAATTTGATGCTCTTTCTAAAGTAGATCGAGGAAGACTATGCCAAAATCTCTGGATCTGAAAAGCTTAAGATCAACACGATCAAGAAAGAGATCTGTAGAAATTTAACGCCTTGATCTGATGATCACTTCTTGTTCTGAACCTTTAGGATCGTAGAAGAGCAGCAGTAAGAATGACGATGAAGTGCGGCGGCTTTTGTGATTTAGAATGATTAGTATGATTTAGAATTCTTGATTTCGTGTGTTAGGGTTAGTCATTTTGATAAGGCCTTTTATAGGATAAGCCTAACGGTCATAATCATAAATGACAGCAGACATGGACCAATAAGATCGAGGTTAAATTTGAAATCGTTTCCGTATGTACTTAGAGAAAATTTTGGAAAAACATCTGCATTTCTCGAGTGAAGAAAAGATTACTCGAGAACAATAGCTGGTTCTCGAGAAGAGTATGTATTGTTCTCAAGAACAAGTCCTTAAGGAAAATACGGGAAATGATTTCTTCCTTCTCGAGCAAAGACTTATATTACTCGAGAACTAGACAAAGACTTCTCGAGAACTAACTTTACTTCCCGAGAACTAGATAAACACTTCTCGAGAACAAACTTTACTTCTCGAGAACAAATAGACTTCTCGAAACTTAAATTCTTCTTATTCTAGTACTGGTCTTCTACTTTCTCGAGACAAGGCTTGGCCTTCTCGAGTAATGGCTTAGGTTACTCGAGTACAACACTTAGAAAATTTCTGAAATGATTTTTGAGCAAACTCAAAAAGGAGGTAAGTAGTACTCGAGTACTCCATAACTTTCTCGAGTAGTAGATAAAGCCTTCTGAAAGTGATGATAGATACAACTCTAGAGGGGGGTGAATAAAGTATTCAAAAATTATGACACCCTACTCAACACCCTTAGAGTTAATTTGCGGAATTAGTTTATAGATATTGATAACCCTAGAGCCTAACACAAAGTGTAGTGCACAAGAGAGAGCTAACTGTAATTACAGTTAAGCTAGGGATCCTATCACAGCAACTAGCAATCCTAGTTATTTCTACTCACAGCCACAGTGCAATAAATTAAATAAACAGCACAGACGACACAAGAAATTTTATAGTGGTTCCCTCTAAATAGGTACGTCCACTCTTCTACCACCCTGGTAGGAATCCACTACAGGTTTTTGTTCAGGTGCCCTGCCACCAACTGATCTGCTTCAGGTAGATCAAGTGGACTCTTTGAGCTTTTGATCAGGAGCTTAATATCCAACACAGGTTTTTGATCAGGTGCCCTGCCACCAAGGGTTCACTTTTGAAGGGAGTAATAACCCTTTGTACAGGAGGTTGAGAGAGTTAAGGCTTCTTCTCAATTGTTTAAACAGATTAGAGAAGCTAGTGGATTACACAGAGCTAGATAGCTCTAAAGAATCAAGGCTCCCCCTGGCTTAGAGAATATCCAAGAAGGAGTCTTGCTTCAGGGTGCAGGAACTCTTCTGAACTAAGACAAAGAATTGTCTTGGGGTTCTGAAGGAGAAGCTTGAAGAAGACTCTTGATTGGGAACAGGTGTTCTTCTTCAAACAGCTTCCTTTCTTCTTCTTCTTCTTCTAAAGGCCTCTGAGTGAAAGTCTTCCTGTAAGCAGGATGAACTCAGGAGGAAGAAGAATGCTGAAGAGATTGATCTTCTCAGTTGAATGTGAATTTCTGAGAGCTGTAGAACTTTCTTGCTTTCTCTCTTTCTCTATGCTGCTGAGTGTATATGTTCTATATGAGTTCTATATTCTTCTTTCAAAAGAAGCTCTTTTTATATGAGCCTTTCCAACGACTTTAATTTGAGTTTGAATCTTTGTCTTCTTCTGGAATCAGCAATCTGAGCTGCAAAAAGCATAAAGCAAAAAACAAATCCTGCAGATAGACATGCTATAAGGGAATAAAGCTTTCTAAGAAGCTGCATATCCAATCAGATAAGAAGAGTGCAAGAAAAAGGTCACATCAGAAAGAACTCTTTACAGCCAGAAAAGACTTTCTGAGTCTAACGGCTATAAAGGACAGCCTGGCAGATAAAGCAGAAAATATATTTCAACTAATAAGACAAAACACTTTATCAGATAAAGATTGGCTCATGCATAAAGAATGGAGCAGAGATTGCCTTGAAAAAATAGCACAAATATACTGAAATAATATGCCAAATAAATATGAAATAAATCATAGAATAGAAGAGGACAAAATTAATAAAGAACATACAGCAGAACGTCGAACGACCCTTGGAGATCGTCGACCGAAGCTCAGAGATCGTCGACCTGTCAAACAGATAGTCGAACGATACAGATAGTCGAACTACCAAAGCAGATAGTCGAACTACCACAGCAGATAGTCGACCTATCAGAACAGATAGTCGAGCTATCAGATAGTCGACCTATCAAGACAGATAGTCGAACTATCAAGCAAAACGGATAGTCGACCTATCAAACAGATAGTCGAACTATCAAAGAAAACAGATAGTTGACTTATCAAACAGATAATCGAACTATCAGATAGTTGAATTATCCAAGCAGATAGTCGAACTATCAAGCACAGCAGATAGTCGACCTATCAAACAGATAGTCGAACTATCAAACACAACACAGATAGTCGACCTATCAAACAGATAGTCAAACTATCAGACAACACAGATAGTCGACCTATCAAATAGATAGTCGAACTATCAGATAGTTGAACTATCCAAGCAGATAGTTGAACTATCAAGAAATCTGTCTGGTCAGAGAAAGTCGAGTGGGGTTCGACGATCGGCGAGGCAGATTTCACAGAACGGCGAGCTACCAAGAGTTGAACTAACTCAGAGATAGACGATCTGCTGACAGACAAATATCGACCAAGTAATAGACGATCGTCGAACAGTCGATAGACGATAGTCGAGCGACATTCGACCATAGTCGAACAAAAAACAACTTAACCAAATTTTTATCTGGAAAAGTGACAACTCTAAAACTAGAGCAAGCTAACTAAACAACTAACCTTTGACCATAGATATATCTTGGGTCAAGAGACTAAAAGAGAGGACTAAACTCAAATCCAAACTAGGGTACCAACAATCTCCACCTATTTGAGTTAAGTCTCTCAACAAAAAAACACACAAAACAAACTACTGAAAATAAATAAAATGCAGGAAGGGAAATAGCTAAGCAGCAGATAACATCAATCAAACAGACAAATTAATAACTGTCAATCAATGAAATTTAAGAGGCATCAGAATCAGGTTTAGGTACAGAAGAACTAGGAATAAAAGTAATTTTCCTGAAAGGGTCTAGAGCTTCTTTCTTTGACAGCTTTAGATCTTGCTCTCCAATAATTTTAGATTTAGATGCCCTTGGAACAACTGCTTCAGGATGCTTTTCCATATATTTTGAAGGGTCAAATACCTCAGGTCTAACCTAGAATTTATCAAGCTCCTTCTTTCTGAATTTGGACATAGTTGTTAATCTTGTAGTATCTTTACCTTCAGATTTGGCTTTCCTAATTTGGGCTGATCCAACTAGCTCAAGAAATCGAGCCATCCTGTAATCAGGATCAAGCTCTTGGCTTTCATACACATTTTCACAAGTTGGATCTACAGGTTTCTCAGCTTTAAATTTAATAGACATATCTAGCAGGCTTTCAGCTGGCTCTTTTTCCTGAATAACTTTTGAAACAGCTTTCACTGCAAGATCTAGCTTTGAAGAAGATGTGCTCTTAGATTCTTTGGAAGGAGGAGGAGAAAAGGTTGGTTTCTGATAAACCACCTCCTTCACTTGTTCCTTTGCATCAGCATCATGTCTTTGGTATCCAGATTACGATCTGCCTTGATATCCTTGATAGCTTTTCCTTTGAGAAGACTGGGATGGGGTAAACCTATCAGACGGAGCAGAAGGATTTACAAACATGTTTCCAGAGGCTCCTACACTGGGAGGTGGAGGAGGAGGAACTCTAGGAGTCCATCTTGGAGCAGGACTGTCATACCTTTTAGACTTCTTCCTTAACTTTTGCTGATTCTTAGAAAATCCCATCCAATGCTGAAATTCTTTAGATTTGGGATCAATACCTTTCAAGATATAATAAGGGATATCATTATCAGGGTTTGGAGGAGGAGGAGCCACAGCTTTTATTTTCTTCTTTGCAGATTTCTTTTTCTTGGATTCTTCAGATTCATCATAATCATCCTCATCCTCAGAGTTTGAAGAAGGAGGATGATCATAAGGATCAAACGCCTCTAGCACAGCTTTTTCTTTCTCTTTTAAGGAAGCATTTCTAACTCTTCTTCCAGGGCATCCTGTGCCAGAAGAGTGTCTAGATCTAATCCAGGGGTGTCATCCCAGACTGTAGACTTTTCCATTTGAATTTCTGACACCTTCTCTTGTTCATCAGTAACTGTCATGGAGACCAGTTCTTCTTGCACAGCTAACTGAGCTAGTTGAGCAGCCTCAGGATCTTGAATAAGTGGTTCAGGATCAGGTTGAACTTCTAGAGAAGGTTGATGATCAATTTCTTGGACAGTTAACACTTCATCCATTATATCTGTAGTATTATGAACACAAATTTGCTAAATGAAATTTTATCATTCCTTCTAGGTATTCCTATACTAACATGTCAGTTATCAAGTCTAGAAAATGAGTAAAAGAGATACCTTCAGGATTTTCCTTAGAATGTCCTAACTCCCATAACTCATCTAGAAAGGAGGTAATGACTCCTTCTAGGTAGAGGGCAACCAGGGGAGTGGAGAATTCATCTAGTAATACTTTGACAACAAATTCAGATTTCATTATAGCATCAGAAATATCTTTTTCAGACAGTGGAGGTACTGTTTCTTCTATCTCTTTTTCTGCATCTGCTTGAGGATCTGCTGGAAGAGAGTACAAGGGCAGTTCAGAGGCATCTGCATAGAGCATCTCCCCCAGCCTTATTTCAGTGGAAACTGAAACCAGGCCCCTAGATGAAGAGGGCTCAGCAAATTTTGAGAGGGCTTGGATGGAGGCAGTCAAAGAAGAGATGGAGGATACAAGGGGAGCAATTCCCTCTTCAATCATGATTTTGATTGAAGGAGTAATTAACTCCAGGATGCTTGATATGAATGCTGGGGTGATTTCAAATGAAGGTGGGGGAATCACAGTAGATGGATGAACAGCAGGGATGGTGTATTCTTGATGAGATGGAGAGTGAACTGGAGAATGATGGGTGGATGCAAGAAGATCAATATGATCTGAATGAAGAATTGGTGACTGAGGAGGAGGAGTGGATAGCTCAGAAGTCAATAAATCAAAACTTGGATGAGATATCCTAGCAAGATGACAAGGGAGAGGAGATGCTGGAGGTGATGCATGGAGAATTGTGGAGGAATCAAGAAGATGAGATGCAGAAGATGAAACTTCAACTGAAGTAGATGGAACTAAAGTAGATGGTGGCACTTCAGTAGAGGTTGAAGGTAATGCAGAAGAGGTGGATGGAAAGGAGAGATTGGCTGAGCCTGCTTCTAGAAGGAGGGGAGTGACTGAAGCAGTCCTTGTGCTCTCAGATGCAATTGGAGCTACCCCTGCTGGAGCGGGCTTCAGAAAACTCCTTTTCCACTTGACAAACAGGGTTTGGTCCATCTTTTTGCTGGCATTAATGGAAGTAGAAACTGAGACCAATAGATGGGGATATTTCTCCTTTAGAAATATCCCAAGCACCCTACCCAGGCTGACTTCATTCTTGCTATTCTTTTTCCTTATTAAATCAAACAAAACTCCTGCCTAGTTAATCTGCTTCTTGTTCACGATGGCACACATCAGGGCAAACTGTTTCCTGGTTATATTATCATGGGCAGAGTGCTTTCCCAGTAGCACTTTTCCGACTAGTTCAACAAGGAACTTTATCTTCAACGGAAAATTCACCTTTAGCAGCTTAGAAGGAATGACATCGGCATGTCCTAGTTCAGTCAACATTCTCCCAAATTCTGGGGTATCTTGCTCATAATCCTCTTCCCCATTCAACAATCCAAAAATTTCAGTTAAAATGGCGGGAGTCAAAATTACCTCTTCTCCGTCTATCGTTCCGGTCATAGAGTCGTCAGTGGAGGACGAAGTGAACGCCCATTCTTTAATCTCCTGGACGTTTATCTTTATTCTTGTTGAGATGAACTTTTCCAATCCTTGATCTTTGCAGAGGTTGAGGATTTCCACTATCGTAGATTCGCAGTAGCTGAAAGAATCGAAGTCCACGCTGAAACCAGCATCGAACTTCACCACGGACAGGAGGGCTGGAGCAATCGCCATCGAAGGGGTTGGAGAAGGCGAGAGAGACGGCGAAGGCGAAACGGCAGAAAACGCGAGACAGGGAGCAAGCAGAAAGACAGAATGCGAGAAGACGCTCTCCGTCGACGATAAAAAGAACGATCTCTTAACCTAGGTCGACCATCGGTTTTATATTAAACCAGCAATAGTCGATCTATTTTAAAAGATACTAGAGACGATGGTCGAACGGTCGTTTGACGATCGTTCCTGAAGCAGAGTAGTCGATCAATCGTTCGACTATTTTTGTCTTCACAAACAACAAGCTGTCGTCAACCATAGATCGACGATAAGCTCGACTTGTTCGACAATCTTCGAACGTCGGTCGACGATCTTCAAGCAGATAAGCCATCATAAACCATAGGTCGACGATAGGCTTCATCCGATCGACTATCTTCGAACGTCATTCGACGATCTTCAAACAGGTTTCAACAAAGGCAGACATCACACTTAGTCTTTTCCATTAATCATGCCTAGTTGAACCAAAAAGAACAGATGCTTCTGTTTATCTAAGGGCTTGGTGAAAATATCACCTCTCTGAAGGTCAGTGGATATGAACACAAGGCTGATCTTGTTCTTTTCCACAAATCTCTCAGGAAATGGTGTCTAATCTCAATGTGCTTGGTTCTAGAGTGGTGCACAGGATTTTGTGCAATGGAGATAGCACTGGTACTGTCACACAGGATTTTTGTGTTCTTGTGTGTGTACCCATAATCCAAAAGCTGGTTTTGAATCCAAAGGATCTGTGAACAACAACTAGCAGCTGCTATATATTCAGCCTCTGCAGTTGAAGTTGAGACAGAAGCCTTCTTCTTAAAGAACCAAGAGACCAATCTCTCTCCCAAGAACTGACAAGTTCCTGAGGTACTTTTCCTGTCAACTCTACAACCAGCATAATCAGAATTAGAGTATCCAATTAACTCAAATTCTGATTCAGCTGGGTACCATAGTCCTAGATTTGGACATCCCTTCAGGTATCTCAAGATTCTCTTGAGAAGAATCAGATGAGATTCCTTGGGGTTGACCTATAATCTAGCACATAGGCATGTAGCAAACAATATATCTGGCTTACTTGCAGTTAAATACAATAGGGAACCAACAATGGCCCTATAATTCTTTTGATCAACAGGCTTACCCTGATCATCAGAATCTATAACTATATTAGTAGCCATGGCTGTATGCATTGACGAAGCATCAGCCATCCCAAACTTCTTTACCAATTCCTTGGCATATATGGATTGGGAGATGAAGATGCCATTAGCATCTTGCTTTACTTGGAGACCAAGAAAGTAAGACAGCTCACCCATACTACTCATCTCAAACTTAGAATGCATCAAGTCAGAGAACTTTTTGCACAGTTTGGGATCATTGGAACCAAAAATAATATCATCTGCATACACTTGAACTAATAGGATTGTGTCCTTGTGGTGCTTGACGAAAAGGGTTCTATCAACTACTCCCCTAACAAAGTTGTGCTCTAACAGGAAACTAGCTAGAGTCTCATACCAGGCTCTGGGTGCTTGTTTGAGTCCATAAAGAGCTTTTTGCAACTTGAAAACATGTGAGGGCTGAGTTGAAGAAACAAACCCAGGTGGTTGTTCAACAAATACCTCTTCCTTTAGCTCACCATTTAGAAAGGCACTTTTAACATCCATCTGAAAGAACTTAAACTTCATATAAGCTGCATAGGCTAGAAAGATCCTTATTGCCTCTAGCCTTGCAACAGGAGCAAAGGTTTGGTCATAATCTATACCTTCCTCCTGTCTGTAGCCCTGAGCTACAAGCCTAGCTTTGTTCCTTACAATAATTCCATTTGAATCCAACTTGTTTCTAAACACCCACTTGGTGCCTATAATCAGTTGGCCTTTAGTTCTTGGAACCAAAGTCCATACTTTACATCTTTCAAACTGATTGAGTTCCTCTTGCATAGCAATGATCCAGTTGGGATCTAGCTCAACATCTTTAATGGTGAGGGGCTCAATCTGTGAAAGGAAACAAGCATGCATCAAATCCTGTCTTAATTGATGTCTTGTTTGAACACTGGCTGATATGTCTCCAATCACTTGAGATGTAGGGTGATCTCTAAGTGTGACAACATCAGCAGGTGGGATGTGATCTTCAGCAATAGTTGGGATTAATTGCTCAGGAGGAATTTGATCTACTATTGGTGGTACAGCAACAGCTTCTACAAAGTCTTTATCACTGTTTGAATTAGTGATATGAAGAGTTGATAGATGGAGAATCTCTTGAGTGACATCTTTACTAGATTCTGGTACCTGCAATGAACTTGAGGAAGGGGAAGTTTCCTTCTCCTTGTAAAACATCTGAGATTCATCAAAAGACACATGCACAGATTCCTCAATTTTAGAAGTTGATTTATTAAAAACCCTATAAGCTTTGCTTACTTGGGAATATCCAAGAAAGATTCCCATTGAAGCTTTTGCTTCAAACTTTCTAAGGTATTCTTTATTATTGTTATGAATGTATACTACACAACCAAATACTCTAAAATAATTTATTTTAGGTTTCTTTCCTTTAAGCAACTCATAAGGAGTTTTACTCTTAAGCTTGTGTATAAGACTTCTGTTCAAGACATAATTAGCTGTGCTAACAGCTTCTACCCAATAGGAAAGAGGCATGTTAGCATCTGCCAATAATGTACCAGCAGCTTCAATCAGGGTTCTATTTTTCCTTTCCACTACCCCATTTTGTTGGGGAGTTCTAGGAGCAGAGAAGCTATGTTTGATACCTTCTTTCTCACAGAATTCTTGCATGAGAAGAGACTCAAACTCAGTACCATGATCACTTCTGAGCAAGGCAACATGAGTAGAATACTCAGTCTGCACACACAGTAGAAAATCTATAAGAACTTTGAAGTTATCAGCCTTAGTTCTCAAGAAGAACACTCAAGTGAACCTAGAGAAGTCGTCTACAATTACTAAAGTATAATACTTCCCTCCTAAACTCTGTACATTTATTGGGCCAAAGAGGTCCAAATGTAATAAATACAGGATTCTAGGTGAATCACTTTTATTTACAGATTTAAAGGAATTTTTGGTTTGCTTGCCTAATTGACAAGCCTTGCATAGGCTCTCCTTCTTGTAGGGGCAAGAAGGTAAACCTCTAACAAGGTTGAATTTAGATAACCTAGATATGTTCTTGAGGTTAACATGGCTAAGCCTTTTATGCCATAAGGTGTTGTTATTTGTTACTTCATTATATAAGCAAATTTCAGAATGGGTTGAATTAAAATCTACTAAATAAATATTGCCTTGTCTAATACCTACTAACACAACATTACTATTTAAAGTAATATTACAAAGAGTGTTAGTGAACGATACCTGATATCCTGCGTCACATAACCGACTTACTGAGATAAGGTTATGCTTAAGTCCAGTTACATATGCAACCCTTTTGAAAGTTACTGCTCCAATGGTAATCCTACCATATCCTTCAGTTTGACCATAGCTAGAATCCCCAAAGATCACCTTTGGTCCAAGCTTGGCCTTGAACTTTGATAGATTCTCTTTGTTCCCTGTCATATGTTTGGAGCAACCACTATCCAAATACCACTTGTCCTGAGTGATAGGATAGGTCTTCACCTGCAGTGAGTTAAGTTAAACATTGTGGACCCAGGTAACCTTGGGTCCATTATTCTTCACATAATGAAAACTAGAAATAAAAGAATAAGCAGGTTGAGGTTTATAACCTAAAGGGTAAGATCTCCTAGGTGGGATGCTCCATGCAGTTAATGGGTCCACATACCTAGGGTTTCTATTCATATTAAGGTTTCTAGGGTTCTGGTTATAATTTTGAAATTCATATTGAAAACGTCGATCGGCGTTCGACGATGGATGCACAGATCGTCGATCTTCGTTCGACCACTGAGCCTGCGATCGTCGAGCAGCGTTCGACGCTTTTTGTATTTCCTTAAACTTTTGTTTTCTCTTTTCTCTCTTAGCTTTGTTTAAGGCTTGATTAACTTCTCTTACTTGCTCAGTGTTCTTTATCCCATCAGCTGAGATAAAGTTCACTGGAGTTGAAAGATGATTTTTAAGGATAATTGGGGGTTCACATGATGAAGCTCCTAAGCCTAGCTTATTATTGCCTGACCTAGTGTTTGTCATGCTGGTGATTTCTAGCAACTTAAGGCTTCTACCATTTAATGATTCTTCCAATCTTTTGGACTTTGCTAGTTCATTTTTAAGAAACTTTATTTCTTCACTAGATTTAGTGAGTTCTGCTTCTAACCTAGCATTTTCAATGGAGATAGATTCTGATTCAGCTAACTTATTTCTAAGTTCTTTAATCTCCTTTTCTGAACTAATTAAATCTAAGCAAAGGGATTTAAACTCAGTTTTAAATTTAGAAGAAGAAAAGTCATATGATGATAATACCTGATCTTCTGTAGGCATCTCTTCATCATCATCAGAACTCTCTGCAGCTGAGTGATTGCTGCAGGCATCAATAGCCATAAGTGATGGCCGCGGAACAGAGACCTACTGTGGTTGGTTCGAAATGGTCAGATTCCGCGGGCCGGTTAGAAGATCGAGTTTTCTAACGAAAGGAGGCAAGCGCACCTATCGCAAGTAGTACTCGGTATTCGGGAAAATACCGAGGTCGTATTATTCTCGGGGATGCGTTGATTATATCCACTCTTCCAGGAACACTATTATCTTACTAACAGTAAGGTGGGATTTTTTAGTTTAATTAAAACGGAAAGAAAGAAAACGGAATTTTGCTAAATTAGTTCGATGACGGGTTAACGCTCGGCATCGAATTGGATTAAGACTAAAATAATTCTTAACAATTATTAAACTTTGTTTTTAATTTAATAAAAGGCACTTGGCCGTGGAGGTTCCAAGAACATGAGCTCACCTTGGTCTAGGGATATCGCTCACCTGGGTGCTAAGGCTATTCGACCGAACGTTAGTCCGACGAAGGATTCCCCTTAACGCCCGCATTACGCTAAGAACCCCGCTATTGGGTGGGGGACCCAATCCGGCAGAACTACGTTTCTCCTCTTTAGAGGGGGCATACGCAGTTCTCTTTACCCAAGGGGGTTCGGTCCATACGTGCAGCCTCTCGGCGTCGCGTATGGATAACAGAAATAGAGCCCACACATCGATTATGTGGTCCTATGCGTCGTTAACCCGGGGTAAACCTTAAGTCCTTAAATTAAAATAAAAATAAAGTTTTTTTAATTATTTCAAATCATTTTTTATGTCCCAATGCTCTTCGATGCCGAAGGCTAAAAGAGATTAGCCACTCATTGGTATGGGGACGGCTTTATGTTTTTAGGTGAAGCGTGAGTGTTAAATTAAGCACTGAACAATTATAAGAGAAAACACGAAAAATAGGACAATTAGATAAATTTAAGGCTAATTGATGCAGGCACTCACGCACACTTCAAAACCATAAAGAAAATTAAATAAAGCAAGACCTACTCAAATGAGTAGGCGGAAATAAATGCACACACGCACACACTCTTCTTAATTGAAGAAAGCGATAAATAAAGCGGTAAAATTATCTCCTACACGCACGCACTCTACATAATTGAGAAGGCGATAAAATTGCAAGTCCCGGCTCAAATGAGTGGGCGGGAGTAAATCTATCTCATACACGCACGCACTCTACTTGAAATTAAAACACACACACACACTCTACAGAAATGAAAACACACGCACCCACACAAAGTTTTCCTACTCAACTGAGTAGGAAGAAAATGAAAGCAGTAAAAAGACAAGTCCCACTCAAACGAGTGGGCGGGAAATGAAAGTAGAGCGCCATTTAACTCTTAACGAGTAGGCGAAAATAAATGCATACGCACACACGCACTCTACAGAAATGAAATAAAGCAGTAAAACCTAACTCATACACGCACACACACATGCGAAAATGAGAAAAACGAAGAGCTCAGAAAATTAAAACGACTGCATTTCTACCGCTAGAATGCGGTAGAAATGCATAAAAAGTGAAAATAAAAATTAACCGGAGCAAAAATTTTTGCAAATAAACGCAAAATGGAAGTACTCGAAAAATTAATACAACTGCATTTCTACCGCTAGAATGCGGTAGAAATGCATAAAAAGATGAAATAAAAATTAAAGGGACTAAAAGTTTTGCAAATAAAAAGTTAAAATAAAGTGAGCGAAAAATTATAACGACTATATTTTCATTCTTATATTTTTATAAAAACTCCTAAAAAGTGAAAATAAAACAAAAAGGACAAAAGGTTTTACAATCCTAAAGAGCCTAAGTTAAAAAAAAATGAAAATAACACTTTTAGATGAGTTTTTATAAAGCCTTATGAATGAAAAAATAGGAAAAAGGAGAAAAGCTAAATCTAAAAAGGTGCAGAAAATGAAATTTAAATGGACGGCACAACGGCTAGAAATGCCGATAAATCCTAAATCTAACTAAGTTATGAAAGCAAAAAAGATGAAAACATAAAAGAAATACAAAAAGATGAACGAAAAATTGCTTAAGTAGGCGCATTCAAATGGATTATTCATACTAGTTAAGAGAGAAAAATTCATATTTCATTAAAGTAAAAACCCTAATATAAACTAAGAGAGAGAGAGGGGGAGAAATTCTCCTTACATAGGTATGGAATCCAATTGGGCAGCACCTCCCCTAAGCAAAGTGGTCAAAAAGTGGACAAAATAAGCTTCCTGGAAGCTCTTATTTATAGGCAAATTTTCGGGTTGGTCACGCCCTAGGTCACGGGCGTGACAGGGGGGCGTGTCACTACTATTCATGAGCTGACCGGTTGACTTGACTGGAGCTTTGACTTCGGGGCGAAAACGTGGCGGTCACGCCCCAGGTCACGGGCGTGACAGGGGGCGTGACCGGGGGAGCTGGCAGTTCGATGTCGGCAGTATTGACAGGTTGACTAATCTTGCGGGTCGGCCTCGACACGGGCGTGACAAGCCTTGACACAGGCGTGACGTTGGGCGTGTCGGGCACGGGTCAGTGAAATTGCTGACTTTGACTGCCTGGTTGCATTGAGAGCCTGACACGCCCGTGTCGGGGGTGACACGGGCGTGACATGGCTGAAAAAAAATATTTTTCTGCAAAAAATTAGAAAAACAAAAAAGCTAAGTTAGAAAATAAAAATTACAAAAAGGAAACAATTTATTAAATAAAACAAACAAAAAAGACAAAAATAAAGTAAAATGACATAATTAAAATACAAAAATATAGGTATATTTACAACTCATCAAACACCCCCATACTTAAGCTTTTGCTATTCTAGAGCAAAAGTTTGAGGTGAACTTATAAGGAATAATAAAAAACCCTAAGTTCTGCTACCGCTAAATTAATTATAAGAGAGATCAAATAAAAATATACGGGGTATAAGAGTTAAGTCCTAAAATTATTTTAGATGATTCAAACAGGGCAAAAGTTTTGGCCAAAAGACTTCTTGATATAATCAAATAGAAAGCAATAATTGTATTGGTTAGATTAACAGAAAATAGTTTGGAGTTATACGAACTTTAGCTTATAGGAGTGTTATCGGAAATAATGCAATTTACGAATTATGCTCTCAAAAAGATTTTTGAATTAATTCTAGAGTCATGAAATTGGCTAAGGGGGGTTGATGTTGGTTTATGAAGATGCTTGGATTTTGAGGCGAGGTTATTTTTTTCTCGAACCTCCAATTTTTTTGATTTGGATGTTAAAGGAAAACGAAATCTTATTTTCCTTAACATAAAATTTTTTCTTCTTCATAAATAACCCAATGTATATGTGTTGGAGTAATGAATTTTATCCTCTTACTCCGTAACGTATAATCTTTTAATTTATTGGGTGCTTATGTTTACGGAATGAAATCTTATTCCCATTGACATAAGATCTTTTTTCTTTTTGGGGAAATAATTTTATCACACCAAGTAGGTTATGATAAGTAAGGGGAGAAAAGAGAACTAGATTTTTAATTGAAAAATAATTGAGAGCAACCTTTATAAATTGTACGTTCCAATTTTTCAGAAAGCTAAAAGCAAGCATAATTGAATTCTATAGTCGTTATTTTCTAACATGGTACACATGCTCCTATCTATGAAAAATTAGAAGTAGTGCCTAAAGCGAGTCCCCTATTTTTAACAAAGTATAATAAATTCTTTAAAACTTAACCCCGGCTATTTAGATTTTTCAATCTATAATTAACAAACGAATAGTGAACAAAGAATTGATCAAATTCGCATATAAATAAACTCAAAACGAAAGTTTTGGATAACAAGAAACTTAAGAATGAAATGTTTGATTTATTTGTTTCAAAACTTAAAAAAAAAATTTGTTGTTTTTTTGAAGTTATGCTCTTTTTTTGTAGTTTTGTAGTTATATCTTTAATATATACATGCTAAAAAGAAAGAAAAAAAGCGAAATTTTTTTTTTTTGGATTTTTAAGTTTTGTGAATTTTTTTGTATTTTTAATGAAATTTTTATTCTATTTGCAAAAATTTGGGAAAAAGAAAAAATATTTACAAGGATGAGAGGGAAAAAGGGAGAGGGGAAAGAGAAAGAATATTTACAAAAATTATTTACAAAAATTATTTACAAAAATATTTACAAAAATATAAACTAGGTAGCCGCGAGATGACTCGTTATGTGGATGGCTCGATGAGCCGGATCTCGCGGACCGAGTTAAAAATAAGACAAAGTTTCAAAAATGAAACTTCAAAAATTTTTAATTAAAAATTTTTTTTTTGATTTTTTTGATTTTTTTTTTGTTATAAGTTTTTTTTGAAGTTTTGTTTTTTTAAAATTTTTTGTTTTGTTTTGTTTTGTTTTGTTTTTTTTTTTTGTTTTTTGTTTTTTTTTTGTAAGTGAAAAAGAAAGTACGAAAATATGAAAACACCCCCATACTTAGATCCAACATTGTCCCCAATGTTGTATGCTAAGCATGAGGAACAAGACAGCAGGTATATGTACAAAAAAGAAAAGAGAGGGGGGCAGAAGACGTCCCTGATCCGCGCGCGGGGAAGCCCATTAGAAACCCTGCATTTATTAGAAAAATAGAAAACATAATAAATAAAGACGTAAAAAAGGATAGACGTGTGGTGCCTCCCAGGAGCGCTTTGTTTATAGTCGCGTAGCTTGACTATAGTGGCGGGTTTATATATGGAGAAGGGTTATGGTTTCGCTCCTACTGATCACAGGGTCGCCCGCTATATAAGACTTTAACCGATTACCGTTCACCTTAAAAGTGCCTTTTTCGGGGTGGGAGACGAGTACGGTCCCATATGGCCAAACCTCTTCAACCTTGAAGGGGCCGAACCATCGCGATTTTAGCTTACCCGGGAAAAGCCTAAGACGTGAATTGTAAAGAAGGACTAGATCGCCCGGAGAAAAAATTTTGGGGGTTTTAATTTTTCGATCGTGATAAAACTTAGAACGCTCCTTATAGAACTTATTGCTCTCGTAAGCGTTCGCACGCCATTCATCGAGCTCGTTTAGTTGCAGTTTTCTATTTTGAGCGGCTAAGTTAGAGTCGAGGTTTAAGAGTTTTAATGCCCAAAGTGCGCTGTGCTCCAGTTCTACGGGTAAATGACACGCTTTGCCATAGACTAATCGAAACGGGGTACAACCGGTAGCGGTTTTGTACGCCGTACGATACGCCCATAACGCGTCGTCAAGCTTAGCGGACCAGTCTTTCCTATTAAGTGAAACGGTTTTTTCTAATATGCGTTTTATTTCTCGATTTACTACCTCAACTTGGCCACTTGTTTGCGGGTGGTAGGGGGTGGCAAGCTTGTGCGTGACTCCGTATTTAGCTAACGTCTTAGCCATTAGAGCGTTACAGAAATGCGTTCCCCTATCACTAACAATAGCGCGAGGCGTGCCGAAGCGAGAAAATAATTTTTTTAGAAATGTAACGACGACTCGCGCATCGTTGGTGGGGAGAGCCTGCGCTTCCGCCCACCGTGATACGTAGTCGACCGCCACTAAAATGTACATATTTTTATAAGAAGGAGGTAGGGGGCCAACAAAATCTATGCCCCATAAATCGAAAACTTCGCATTCTAAAAACATATTTTGGGGCATCTCGTCACGACGTGAGATGTTACCCGACCGCTGACAGCTATCGCATGCGCGCACAAAATTGTGCGCGTCTTTGAAGAGAGTGGGCCAAAAGTAGCCCGCCTCTAGCGCCTTCCTAGCGGTCCGGTTGGCTTGATAGTGCCCCCCGGCTGGACCCTCGTGGCAGTGCCTCAATATCTGTGTGCACTCCACTCCCGCGACGCATCTTCGAACCGCTTGGTCCGCGCAGATACGGAAAAGAAAGGGGTCATCCCAAAAGAAATTTTTCAAGTCAGAAAAGAATTTCTTCTTTTGATGACTTGAAAAATCTTTTGGAAGTACCCGCGCGACTAAGTAGTTCGCAAAATCTGCGAACCAAGGCGAAGATGACGAAGACGAATGAATGGCGAGAAGGCGTTCCTCGGGGAATCTGTCATTTATTTCAGATTCGACGAGCGCTTCCGCACCCGGATTTTCTAAACGGGAGAGGTGGTCTGCCGCTAGATTCTCCGCGCCCTTCTTATCTCGGATCTCCAAGTCAAACTCTTGTAGGAGGAGAATCCATCGAAGAAGGCGGGGCTTCGCATCGGTTTTGGCTAGTAAATATTTAAGGGCGGAGTGATCGGTAAAAACGATAACTTTAGATAGCGTAAGATACGAGCGAAACTTATCGAAAGCGAAAACGACGGCTAAGAGTTCCTTTTCCGTCGTCGTGTAATTCACTTGTGCGGAAGTGAGCATCTTGGTAGCGTAATAAATAGGATGAAAATGTTTTTCTACGCGTTGGCCAAGAACGGCGCCTAAGGCAATATCACTAGCGTCGCGCATGATTTCGAACGGAAGGGACCAATTAGGGGCCACTAGAATCGGAGAATTGATAAGTTTTTGTTTTATAAAATTAAAAGCAGACTCGCAATCGCTACTAAAGACAAAAGGTGATTCCTTTTCCAAGAGGTGAGTAAGCGGCTTTGTTATTTTTGAAAAATCTTGAATGAAGCGCCTATAAAAGCCCGCGTGGCCTAAGAAACTCCTAATGGATTTTATGTTTGTCGGCTGAGGAAGTTTTTCTATGATTTCAACTTTGGCCTTATCGACCTCTATCCCCTTAATCGAAATCTTATGGCCGAGGACCAAACCTCCTCGAACCATAAAGTTACACTTTTCCCAATTTAAAACAAGATTCGTGTCCTCGCATCGCTGGAGGACACGATCAAGATTACGAAGACAATCCGGGAATGAGCATCCGAATACAGAAAAGTCATCCATAAATATTTCCATAATATCTTCTACTAGCTCACCAAAAATTGCTAGCATACATCTTTGGAATGTAGCCGGCGCATTGCAGAGGCCAAATGGCATTCTTCGATAGGCGAAGGTGCCAAAGGGGCAAGTAAAAGTTGTTTTCTCTTGGTCTTCGGGGGAAATAGGGATTTGGAAAAACCCCGATAAACCGTCGAGAAAACAATAAAAAGGATGACCGGAAAGACGCTCAAGAATTTGGTCAAGGAACGGTAGTGGAAAATGGTCTTTGCGGGTGGCATCATTAAGTTTGCGATAATCGATGACCACACGCCAACCCGTAACAGTACGAGTTGGGACGAGCTCGTTGTGCTCATTCGCCACTACGGTTAGACCGCCCTTCTTGGGCACGACATGAATGGGACTAACCCATGCACTATCAGAAATGGGATAAATAATCCCCGCATCTAATAATTTAATTATCTCAGCTTTCACGACGTCTTTCATGTTTGGGTTAAGACGCCGCTGGGGCTGAATGGTTTTGCGGCAATTATCGTTTAAGAAGATTTTGTGAGTGCAGAATGAAGGGTTAATCCCCTTTAGGTCAGAAATTTGCCACGCAATTGCGTGGCGATGTTTAAGCAAAACCTCCAATAAATCGGAGGTCTCCGAATCGCTTAAATACGAAGAAATGATTACCGGGAGTGTATCATTTTTCCCCAAAAAGGCGTATTTTAGGGATTCGGGTAATGGTTTGAGTTCTAGGATGGGCGGTTCTTCGAGTGAGGTTTTAGTGCTAATGTCTTTTGAACCAATTGGTTCAAAAGGCATATTCGTAGACTCGTCCTCATCGCAATAAAAATTTTCGAGTGAAAAAATATTTTCGTTTAAAAATTCGGACTCGAAAACCGGAGAAGAACTATCTCCATAAAAAGAATCTAAAGAATAGCAGAAATCGTCGCTCGGCGACGAGTCTTCCATAGAGGAGTTAATAGAAAAAGTAACTTGGTCGTCTCCTACCCGAAGGAGAAGGTGACCATTACTTACATCAATTAACGCACGTGAGGTCGCGAGGAAAGGGCGACCAAGTATTATTGGTACGTTGGCGTCTTCCTCGATGTCCAAGATGACGAAGTCCACCGGGAAGGTGAACTTGTCTACTCGGACAAGGACATCCTCAACAACCCCGATGGGGAACCTAACCGAGCGATCTACTAGTTGGATGCGCATATTGGTAGGAGCAGGAGTACCCAAACCTAAACGCAGGAAGAGCGAGAACGGCATCAAATTAATGCTCGCGCCTAGGTCTGCCAAGGCGTATTTTACTAATACATCGCCAAAAAGGCACGGGATGGAGAACCTTCCCGGGTCGTTTTGTTTTAAGGGCAATTTACTAGTAAGAGCCGCCGAGCAGACAGCGTTGAGAGATATATGAGAAATATCCTCGAGTTTGCGTTTATTAGAAAGTAGTTCTTTTAAAAATTTCGCATATTTAGGCATTTGCGAGATAGCCTCGCAAAAAGGAACATTAATATGAATTTGTTTAAGTAATAAAATAAATTTTTCATATTGCGCGTTTACTCGCTCATTATCTAACTTATGCGGGTAGGGCAACGCCTTGTTTAAAATAGTTTATCGTTAAAAATCGGTAAGGGTTGCGTAATCGAAGAAGAGGGAAGAGGGGTCAGAGGTGAAATATGTACCTGAGGATCGATCCGTTTTGGATCGACCACCTCCTTACCGCTACGGAGGGTTATAGCGTTGGCGGTTTCCCTTGGATTGGGCTCCGTGTTCCCTGGCAGTGCCCCCATGGCGCGTTCTGACATGAGTCGCGCCAGCTGTCCAACCTGGAGTTCTAAATTTTTTAGCGATCCGGTGATGTTCCGGATATTAGACTCGTTGGACGCGACATAACGATTAAAATTTTCCTCCACCGGGGATGGCTTCATAGGAGGGGGAGGAGGAAACGTTGGCGCAAAAGGAGGGGGAGGGGGACGCTGCGCGTTGTTCGGGTTGCTCCAGGAGAAATTCGGATGGTTCCTCCAACCCGGATTATAGTGGCTACTATAAGGGTTGTTTTGAAATGAGGGACGCACCGGATTTCCCATGTAGTCCACGAATTCGTCGACTACGCAGACGTTGGAGGGGGGGAGAAAACAAGGCGGAGTGGAGGAGGAAACAGACATCTCCGCCACCTGCTTAGTTAGCCTTTCCACTTGGAGGGCTAGCTGAGCAGTGGCATCCACTTCAAAAATGCCCGCCTGCTTAGGGCGTGCCCGCGGGACATTCCACTGGTAGGCGTTCACCGCCATTTCCTCGAAAAGGGCCTGGGCGGCCTCGGGGGTCTTATTGTTCAGAGTGCCCCCGGCAGCCGCGTCAATCATTTGACGCGTCTGACTATTCAGTCCATTATAAAAAATTTGTACCTGCAACCACGTTGGCAGAGCGTGGTGTGGGCACCGGCGGAGGAATTCCTTAAAGCGTTCCCAAGTCTCGTAAAGAGACTCGGAGTCGTTTTGGACGAACGAAGATATGTCCGCCCGCAGTCTTGCAGTTTTCGCGGGCGGAAAATACTTCGTAAGGAATTTTTCTGCCAATTCCGCCCAGGACGTGATGGATCCCCGCGGGAGGGAGAGTAACCACGCCTTAGCCTTGGACTTAAGAGAGAACGGAAAAAGGCGCAAACGAATGGCGTCATCAGTGACGCCATTAATCTTAAAAGTATTGCAAATTTCAAGAAAATTAGACAAGTGATTGTTGGGGTCCTCATCCGGCTGTCCGTCGAACTGCACGACATTTTGGATCATTTGAATCACACTTGACTTAATTTCAAAATTATTGTTGGCCACAGCGGGCCGAACAATACTCGACCCCGTATCATCCAAGTTGGGCCGAGCGTAATAAGACATAGTACGCTCGGCCGGTTGGGCATTATTCGGGTCGGCCATAGAAGAAGAAGAGGGTTCTCCGATAGATTCTGCGGGGTCTAAAAAGGGAATTCGACGGAGAGATCGGATACGCGCAAGAGAGCGGTCGATCTCGGGGTCGAATTCAAGATTTTCAGAACTCGAAGGTTGTCCACGGGTCATACACCCTAAAAAAAATGAAAGGGGGAAGGATTTTTTTTTGTATAAAATTTTTTATTTGAAAATAAAGTAAAATTAATAGAGTCCCGGATTCAATATAACAACCGTGCTCCCCGGCAACGGCGCCAAAAACTTGATGGCCGCGGAACAGAGACCTACTGTGGTTGGTTCGAAATGGTCAGATTCCGCGGGCCGGTTAGAAGATCGAGTTTTCTAACGAAAGGAGGCAAGCGCACCTATCGCAAGTAGTACTCGGTATTCGGGAAAATACCGAGGTCGTATTATTCTCGGGGACGCGTTGATTATATCTACTCTTCCAGGAACACTATTATCTTACTAACAGTAAGGTGGGATTTTTTAGTTTAATTAAAACGGAAAGAAAGAAAACAGAATTTTGCTAAATTAGTTCGATGACGGGTTAACGCTCGGCATCGAATCGGATTAAGACTAAAATAATTCTTAACAATTATTAAACTTTGTTTTTAATTTAATAAAAGGCACTTGGCCGTGGAGGTTCCAAGAACATGAGCTCACCTTGGTCTAGGGATATCGCTCACCTGGGCGCTAAGGCTATTCGACCGAACGTTAGTCCGACGAAGGATTCCCCTTAACGCCCGCATTATGCTAAGAACCCCGCTATTGGGTGGGGGACCCAATCCGGCAGAACTACGTTTCTCCTCTTTCGAGGGGGCGTACGCAGTTCTCTTTACCCAAGGGGGTTCGGTCCATACGTGCAGCCTCTCGGCGTCGCGTATGGATAACGGAAATAGAGCCCACACATCGATTATGTGGTCCTATGCGTCGTTAACCCGGGGTAAACCTTAAGTCCTTAAATTAAAATAAAAATAAAGTTTTTTTAATTATTTCAAATCATTTTTTATGTCCCAATGCTCTTCGATGCCGAAGGCTAAAAGAGATTAGCCACTCATCGGTATGGGGACGGCTTTATGTTTTTAGGTGAAGCGTGAGTGTTAAATTAAGCACTGAACAATTATAAGAGAAAACACGAAAAATAGGACAATTAGATAAATTTAAGGCTAATTGATGCAGGCACTCACGCACACTTCAAAACCATAAAGAAAATTAAATAAAGCAAGACCTACTCAAATGAGTAGGCGGAAATAAATGCACACACGCACACACTCTTCTTAATTGAAGAAAGCGATAAATAAAGCGGTAAAATTATCTCCTACACGCACGCACTCTACATAATTGAGAAGGCGATAAAATTGCAAGTCCCGGCTCAAATGAGTGGGCGGGAGTAAATCTATCTCATACACGCACGCACTCTACTTGAAATTAAAACACACACACACACTCTACAGAAATGAAAACACACGCACCCACACAAAGTTTTCCTACTCAAGTGAGTAGGAAGAAAATGAAAGCAGTAAAAAGACATGTCCCACTCAAACGAGTGGGCGGGAAATGAAAGCAGAGCGCCATTTAACTCTTAACGAGTAGGCGAAAATAAATGCAAACGCACACACGCACTCTACAGAAATGAAATAAAGCAGTAAAACCTAACTCATACACGCACACACACTTGCGAAAATGAGAAAAACAAAGAGCTCAGAAAATTAAAACGACTGCATTTCTACCGCTAGAATGCGGTAGAAATGCATAAAAAGTGAAAATAAAAATTAACCGGAGCGAAATTTTTTGCAAATAAACGCAAAATGGAAGTACTCGAAAAATTAATACAACTGCATTTCTACCGCTAGAATGCGGTAGAAATGCATAAAAAGATGAAATAAAAATTAAAGGGACTAAAAGTTTTGCAAATAAAAAGTTAAAACAAAGTGAGCGAAAAATTATAACGACTATATTTTCATTCTTATATTTTTATAAAAACTCCTAAAAAGTGAAAATAAAACAAAAAGGACAAAAGGTTTTACAATCCTAAAGAGCCTAAGTTAAAAAAAATGAAAATAACACTTTTAGATGAGTTTTTATAAAGCCTTATGAATGAAAAAATAGGAAAAAGGAGAAAAGCTAAATCTAAAAAGGTGCAGAAAATGAAATTTAAATGGACGGCACAACAGCTAGAAATGCCGATAAATCCTAAATCTAACTAAGTTATGAAAGCAAAAAAGATGAAAACATAAAAGAAATACAAAAAGATGAACGAAAAATTGCTTAAGTAGGCGCATTCAAATGGATTATTCATACTAGTTAAGAGAGAAAAATTCATATTTCATTAAAGTAAAAACCCTAATACAAACTAAGAGAGAGAGAGAGGGGGGAGAAATTCTCCTTACATAGGTATGGAATCCAATTGGGCAGCACCTCCCCTAAGCAAAGTGGTCAAAAAGTGGACAAAATAAGCTTCCTGGAAGCTCTTATTTATAGGCAAATTTTCGGGTTGGTCACGCCCTAGGTCACGGGCGTGACAGGGGGGCGTGTCACTACTATTCATGAGCTGACCGGTTGACTTGACTAGAGCTTTGACTTCGGGGCGAAAACGTGGCGGTCACGCCCCAGGTCACGGGCGTGACAGGGGGGCGTGACCGGGGGAGCTGGCAGTTCGATGTCGGCAGCGTTGACAGGTTGACTAATCTTGCGGGTCGGCCTCGACACGGGCGTGACAAGCCTTGACACGGGCGTGACGTTGGGCGTGTCGGGCACGGGTCAGTGAAATTGCTGACTTTGACTGCCTGGTTGCATTGAGAGCTGACACGCCCGTGTCGGGGGTGACACGGGCGTGACATGGCTGAAAAAAATATTTTTCTGCAAAAAATTAGAAAAACAAAAAAGCTAAGTTAGAAAATAAAAATTACAAAAAGGAAACAATTTATTAAATAAAACAAACAAAAAAGACAAAAATAAAGTAAAATGACATAATTAAAATACAAAAATATAGGTATATTTACAACTCATCAATAAGGCAGATTTCCTTTTGCCTTCTTTTCTTACTCATCCTCACTGGAGCTTGAGGAGGAAGATTCCTCATCTGAATCACTCCAAGTTTCAGCAACAAATCCCTTCTCCTTTTTCTTGTTTTTATAGGAGGAGGACTTGGAGTGTTTCATGTGATGTTCCTTTTCCTTTCTCTTTTCTTTGCTCTTTTCCTCTGGACACTCTAGTAGAATGTGTCCAGGTTTCCTGCAACCATAACAAATGATTTCTTTAGCAGGAGATCTATCATACCTTGGTTTATCTTCATATCTTGAAGATTTCTTTCTGAAGTCTTTTCTTCCCATCTTGAGAAACCTTTTGGCAAAGAGTGCCATCAGCTCCTCATTAGATTGGCTTCCTTCATAAGCATCAGCAGCTTGAGAGCAAGAGTTTGCTCTTTTCTTGCTGGAGTTGGAGTCTTTGCTTTAGCCTCAGCTTCCCTGGTCTTCAGCACTTGCTCAAAAGACTTGAGCTTGCCAAGGAGAGCTTCTGTTGAGATTTCAGTTGTACTTCTGGCCTCCTTGATAGGCCAGATCCTAAGATCCCATGTACTGGGGAAGCACATCAGTATCTTATCATTGACCTCTGTCAATGTAATTTCCTTATCAAGAGTTCTCAGCTCATTGATGATTGAGCTGAGTCTGGTGTACATGGCTTCAACTGATTCAGTTTCAGTTTTCTTGAAGTTTTCATACTGGGATATAAGGTTGGACCTTCTGTCATTCCTTTCATCAGCTGAACCAGCTACAATCTGGTTCAGTGTATCCCACGTTGCTTTTGCTGAGGAGCAGTCAGCAACTTTCTGGAATACTTCATCAGACATTGTCTGAGCCAGAATATTCATTGCTTTGGCATCTACTATCTTTGCCTTTTTGTATTCATTGTTGTAATCTGGAGGAGGCACTGCACTCATATCAGTTGATGATGAAGCAGTAGCTGCAGTAGGTGCTATTGGTGGTCCTGTCAAAATAGAAGCAAAAATACTCTCATCAATAGAGTTCATATATAATTTAATCCTTGCCTTCAGATGCTAAACTTAGCTAAGTTGCATGTTGGAGGTCTGGTGCTTGAGTAATCCTTGGACTGGGCCATGAAGTGAATATCTATAAGCTTGGTATCTATCAGGATCTTATGACTCAGGTGTTAGCCTGTACAGTCAGTCAACCTCCCTCTAATACCAATTGAAAGTGATGATAGATACAACTCTAGAGGGGGGTGAATAGAGTATTCAAAAATTATGACACCCTACTCAACTCCCTTAGAGTTAATTTGCGGAATTAGTTTATAGACCCTATTGATAACCTGTATTACTAGAGCCTAACACAATCCTAGTCATAGCAATAAATTAAATAAATGCACAAGAAATTTTATAGTGTATCCCTCTAAATAGGTACGTCCACTCTTCTACCACCCTGGTAGGAATCCACTACAGGTTTTTGTTCAGGTGCCCTGCCACCAACTGATCTGCTTCAGGTAGATCAAGTAGACCCTTTGAGCTTTTGATCAGGAGCTCAATATCCAACACAGGTTTTTGATCAGGTGCCCTGCCACCAAGGGTTCACTTTTGAAGGGAGTAATAACCCTTTGTACAGGAGGTTGAGAGAGTTAAGGCTTCTTCTCTATTGTTTAAATAGATTAGAGAAGCTAGTGGATTGCGCAGAGCTAGATAGCTCTAAAGAATCAAGGCTCCCCCTGGCTTAGAGAATATCCAGGAAGGAGTCTTGCTTCAGGGTGCAGGAACTCTTCTGAACTAAGACAAAGAATTGTCTTGAGGTTCTGAAGGAGAAGCTTGAAGAAGACTCTTGATTGGGAACAGGTGTTCTTCTTCAAACAGCTTCCTTTCTTCTTCTTCTTCTTCTTCTAAAGGCCTCTGAGTGAAAGTCTTCCTGTAAGCAGGATGAACTCAAGATGAAGAAGAATGCTGAAGAGATTGATCTTCTCAGTTGAATGTGAATTTTTGAGAGCTTTAGAACTTTCTTGCTTTCTCTCTTTCTCTATGCTGCTGAGTGTATATGTTCTATACGAGTTCTATGTTCTTCTTTCAAAAAAGCTCTTTTTATATGAGCCTTTCCAACGGCTTTAATTTGAGTTTGAATCTTTGTCTTCTTCTGGAATCAGCAATCTGAGCTGCAAAAAGCATAAAGCAAAAAACAAATCCTGCAGACAGACATGCTATAAGGGGATAAAGCTTTCTAAGAAGCTGCATATCCAATCAGATAAGAAGGGTGCAAGAAAAATGTCACATCAGAAAGAACTCTTTACAGCCAGAAAAGACTTTCTGAGTCTAACGGCTATAAAGGACAGCCTGGCAGATAAAGCAGAAAATATATTTCAACTAATAAGATAAAAACACTTTGTCAGATAAAGATTGGCTCATGCATAAAGAATGGAGCAGAGATTGCCTGGAAATAATAACACAAATATACTGAAATAATATGCCAAATAAATATGAAATAAATCATATAATATAAGAGGACAAAATTACTAAAGAACATATAGCAGAACGTCGAACGACCTATCAAACAGAAAGTCGAACGATACAGATAGTCGAACTTACCAAAGCAGATAGTCGAACTACCACAGCAGATAGTCGACCTATCTGAACAGATAGTCGAGCTATCAGATAGTCGACCTATCAAGACAGATAGTCGAACTATCAAGCAAAATGGATAGTCGACCTATCAAACAGATAGTCGAACTATCAAAGAAAACAGATAGTCAACCTATCAAACAGATAGTCGAACTATCAAAGAAAACAGATAGTCGACCTATCAAACAGATAGTCGAACTATCAGATAGTTGAACTATCCAAGCAGATAGTCGAACTATCAAGCACAGCAGATAGTCGACCTATCAAACAGATAGTCGAACTATCAAACACAACACAGATAGTCGACCTATTAAACAGATAGTCGAACTATCTGACAACACAGTTAGTCGACTTATCAAACAAATAGTCGAACAATCAGATAGTTAAACTATCCAAGCAGACAGTTGAACTATCAAGAAATCTGTCTGGTCAGAGAAAGTCGAGCGGGGTTCGACGATCGGCGAGGCAGATTTCACAGAACGTCGAGCTACCAAGAGTTGAACTAACTCAGAGATAGACGATCTGCTGACAGACAAATGTCGACCAACTGATAGACGATCGTCGAACAGTCAATAGACGATAGTCGAGCGACGTTCGACCATAGTCTAACAAAAAACAACTTAACCAAATTTTCATCTGGAAAAGTGACAACTCTAAAACTAGAGCAAGCTAACTAAACAACTAACCTTTGACCATAGATATATCTTGGGTCAAGAGACTAAAAGAGAGGACTGAACTCAAATCCAAACTAGGGTACCAACACCTTCTCAAGAATAGTTTATGCTACTCGAAAACTATACTTAGCAGACTCGAGAAATCATTCCAATACTACTTGAGTACAAGATGTCCTTCTCGAGTTATGGACTTAGAAATTTTTTTGACTTTCTGAAAAATATTTTCTTCAAGGTAAACATCAACTATTCTTTCTTCCATTACTTTAGTACTTGAAAATGAAGTATGTCCCCATAGAGAGGCTACACATGAGTCAACACCATGGATCACACAATGAGGGATTACATAATATGGTACTGTGATTGGTGACTCATTGTAGACTGACATTGGTCTACACTTGGCAATTATGAACTGTAACCACTCAACATGAAAAGAGCATCAAATACAAACTTAATTCATCTTAGTTCAAGGGTGACTTCAAACAAATCTAGGTTATTATGGATACAATACCCAACAAATTGTGCTACAACATCACTCCAACATGTCTCAGAATAGTTGAAATATTATTACAACACAAAGTCTAAGCCAGAAACAAAAATATATTAAAATACACGGTTGCCTAGCGACACTGGGTGTCGCCCAGAAATATCTACCAGAAATCCATGTTTGTCAGAAGAACTCAAAAATTTTTGCTATACATCATACTGTTTTCCTCCTGATCTTTAAACGAACTATGACCACTGCTCCTAGTTCAGCGAGGTCGGCACATTGATTTTCGTGGCGGCTCCACTACCGGATTCTCCCATTCTACTACCTCAACTGAAGTTGGCTTTTACTTTAGGCTCTTGTTCAGAAATTTGATAAACTTTTGCAATCTGGTATGTTGTTTCTTTACTTCCCTTTTGTGTTCCTCGAACGACTCTCGCAAGTCATCCAATACTTCACGCAGTGATCCACCTCCTTATAGTGGTGACTTTCTGATCATCGATACAGTTTTGCTACTACGTGTGGAACCACCTCATGATGAACGTCCACTAGTCTGTGTACTACATGTAGAGAATATAGAAGGCTCACAATCATCAAAATAGAATTGCGGGTCAATCCAACTATATTTTTTATATAGGATACGTTGGATTACCTCCCCCATCGGTAGAGTGTTAAGCTTCTTCCACATAAGATTCTTATGTAATTAAGTGTACCGGATTATAGAAAAAATAAAGTCTACCACGTCAAAAGGCTCCCTCTCAAAGAACATATAAGTCACGTAGCTCAATTGAGTCGTTATCTTTCCCGTATACCCGGACTTGAGCATGAATGTTTGCCTCAAAATTTCTTGCACTGATCGTGCATATGAGGTGAGCGTGGTTATGGACTGGATTAGGTTTTTTATGGAATATCAATATAAAACCATATTCAATAAATTCCAATCCCTGTCCTTTATATAATTCTCCACAACATCCAAAATGATTTCGCGCTCAATTAAGCCAAATTCTTCTCTTAAGTCATAGTGCGTTATCTCTACTATTTGTCCTTGAATTTTAGATCGCACTTCACTGTTCAATTCAGTGAAATTAGGGTCACTTATGTGATTATAAAACTCCCTAATCAACACTGAAGAAAATGTGTTTGGTATTATGACAGACATTATACCTGACATAGCTAGTAGGTCCTTGATATGTACATGCCGAACTTGGTCGAATTCAATCACTTTTACAACACCAATGTTTGCGTTATCGATTCCTGGATATGTTTTATATGTTGAGTAAGTGTCACTTCTTGTACTTCTCCTAGCCTTAGAAATAGAAGCCATATCTGTACACAGTAAAACAAGAATTTTGTAGAAGTTGTTAAAATCGTCGGTGGTATCAGAGATACTCACTATCGCCGGGCAATATCAAAAATCGAGATAAGTTGGATTTCAAAATGCAATATCAATATTCAAAATTCCTACATACAAGATCTAGAAAAAAAATTAGGTTCTTCCCGATTTACTCAAATAAATTCAAGAAAATTTCAAAACCACTATTCATCATCTTCTACCCTAAAACCATGAAATTGTTTTTGGAAAATCTATTTGGCAAACTATTGATCTGAGTTTAGGTTACTCAAAAGTCCTAGTTTTATGTTTCATTTTCTTCAAACATATGGATCTATGATCTATTCACTCACAAAAACAAGTTTTCAAGTTCATCCCTAAATCTTGAAAAATGAACTTAAAATCTGAAAAAATTTCTCCCTAAAATTTCATGAAATCATTTCTCTAACCATTTGAATCAAAAATACTAAAGAAAGGAGACAAACATTTTCCATCAACATACCTTGATTTGAGATTCTATCGCTGTAAGGCTCGTATTTCCCCGAAGGTCTTCAGGAAATAATGCTCAAAACGATGCCTTAGACCCAAATCTGGTGTCTTTTATATTTTCTCAATATCGCCGAATGGCGATATCCGAAAATTTCAAAAACTACCCTCGCCTCTCAAATCTACAATGGTATGCATCCAAATAATTTTTTATTATTTGTTTATTTCCTTTAGGCATTGTATAATGTGTATTCTAAAATTTTGAGTTATCTATAACATTGTTCAATTATTCAACCTGTTAATATCATTTTATATATACAACTCTCCTAGTGTGATATACTTGTGGAATTATTTTCGCATGCCTCTAAGTATGAAAAATATTTTGTTATGATAATGCACTCACACACACGTTTGTGAAACTCTACATAGACTTCACCTTTAATACATATGTGAATTGTGGATGTTCTACCGTAACCACTAGAATTTCATGATGAACCCTTACTTTATCCTTCTTAACTTTGCACAATTCATCCTTGATTATCCTATATTGCAACAAAAGTGAATTCAGAGTCTTTTGTCACGCCAAAATAAGAATATCATGTCCATTAAAAAGCCACGAACATAATTCATTCACAAACCATCTTTGTTGATGTGTTTACAAAAATAAAAAAAGGGCTAACAAGGAACCTCCACTGAGCACTACTTACCCTCCTGATAAGTCTTCATAAGCATTGCGAGGTTGAGCACCTTGGAAAGAATTGTAAAGTGTGTTGTGAAAACATTATATGGCTATTCATTTAATCTTTGTGTACTAAATTCTTGGGTACATGTACGACTAGTTTTGTATATTTTTATGTTATGTTGTTTTTTAACATTTCACTTGTTCATGTACTTTTAAAGTTCTTCGTATGTGTTTTCATCTAACTCTCACTATACATGCATTATCATCTCTAACATTTCTTCTCATGAGAATTGGACCGCAAATGATTCTAAATTATCTTCACTAGAGTATGTGTCTATGGTATAACTAGTTGAATTTGCCAATGTTACATGTTCAATCACTTTCATCATTTCTATACATTGGTTCGCATGCTCTACACTTGATTTTTAATTTGTTTTTTTCCATAGTTTGCTTCCGCAACCACTCTACTATTTCTTTTGATAATACAAGTAGGTGAGAATTTTCTGAGAAACCATACATATTAGGATTACTTTTAATTTAAAAACAAAATACATTGGTTCAATCTGCTTAGATTTAGGGGGAGTACACATGTAGGGGAGAGTTATATCCAAGAAGAGTTTGTGCACATAAAAATTTTTAGTCTTGCTAATCATACTTACTAACACTTTATATGTCATTCATGATTTATTTTTAAGTGGATTTGTTATTATCAAAAGGGGGAGATTGTTGGAGCATGCGTTCCACGCTTCTTGGTTTGCTAATAATAAATCTCATTTGTGTTTGATCATTGGGTGTTTATGATGTGTAGATATCACAGGTCTAACAATAATATCATTTGGGCTTGGATTCGAGTTTGAACAGAGGAGTTAAGGTGATATCGTCAGGAGATATCCAGTATCGCCAAAGACATCAGTGGACTGAATAGTTACAGCATTATCTCCACGCGGCGTGTAGTTACACTCGATGTCGCTTGGCAACATCGATATAGAGCGAACCCAAAAACCTCGGACTCAACTTCTTGAGTTGGTGAATCCGCAAAACACCTTTGAATGGCTTAATCCTTAGATAGACCAGGTCGCCTACCATGAATTCCATATTTCAGTGGCACGCATTGAAATACTTCGCGTGCCGATCCTGAGCGACTTTCATGCACTCCTGAATTGTCCGCACCAACTCACAGACATCGGCCACCACTTCTTTTCCCAAAAGTTTGGTGTTCCCCGCCTCTATCCAAGTCATTGGTATTCGACACCGATTTCAATATAAAGTCTCGTATGGCTCCATCTTGATACTTTCCTGAAAACTATTGTTATAGGCAAATTCCACCATGGAAAGGTGGTCTTCCGACTTCTTTCCAATATCAAGGGTACACATTCTCAGTTTATCCTCCAATATACAATTCATCCTCTCCATTTGACCATTGGTTTGGGTATGGAATGTCATAATAAAATTGAGCTTTGTGCCCAGACTCTTTTGCACTAGTCTCCAGTCCTTGGACATAAACCATCCATTGCGAGCACTAACAATGCTCCTTGGAATCCCATATAACCGCATAATGTTATGAACATATAATTCCAAAAGCTTCTCCAAGCCGTCCTCCATCCGATTCAGAATTAAGTGAACCACATGGGTCAGGCGATCTACATCCACCAAAATCGTATCATTACCCTGCTGCGTCCATGTCAAACCATGCACAAAGTCTATAGAGATGTTGTCAAATTTCCACTCAGGGATAGGAAGGGGCATTAGGAACCCGCCCGGCCTCTGACACTAAGCCTTCACTAAGGCACAAGTATGGAACCAACTCACATACCAAGCTAAATCCCGCTTCATCCCAAGTCACCAAAAGTATTTCTTCATATCCAAGTACATCTTCGTACTACCAGGGTGAATGGAGTACTTCATGAAGTGGGCCATAAACATCAACTTCTCACGGAGCTTGCCAAAAAGCGGTACACATACCCTTCTATCACTTTTTAAGATCCCATCAACCATCTCTAATGTACTACCCTCGCTTTTCTGAGCTTCCACCACTAATTGTTGGAACTCTACATCAACATCGGTGGCTTCTCGGATGCGATCAAATAAGTTACACAGTAACTCTATCCAGTTCAACCGAGCCATGCTAGACTCCCCTCTTGCTACACAAATATTGCCAAGGGCCTGAAAGTCCCTCACTAACCGCTCATCATGAGCTTCAATGAAGTTCCCTTGTCAAAAATATTTTCTACTCAAGGCATTGGCCATCATGTTGGCCTTGCCTGGCGTGTACTAAATCGCCACGTCATAGTCCCCAAGGAACTCGACCCACCTGCACTTCCGCATATTCAAGCCTTTTTGATCCAAAAGATGTTATAGGATTCTGTGGCCCTTGAAGATCTCCACCTTCTCACCGTACACATAGTGCCGCCACAACTTTAATGCAAAAATGACAGCCGCCAGATCCAAGTCATGGACGTGTAATTCCTCATATGAGATTTTAACTGTCTAGACCTAAAGGATTTCGAATTGCCATGATGTACTAGAACGCAACCCAAATCGCAACCTGATTCATGGCTGAAAATCTGAAATCCTTCAGTCCCTTTAGGAAGACTTAGGATTGGAGTTGACATCAAACTTTCCTTCAAGGTGTCAAATGCTCGGTTACACTCCTATGTCCACACAAACTTCTTATCCTTATGATTCAGAGAAGTGAGTGGCAAAGCTATCCACGAAAAGTTTTCCACAAACCATCTGTAGTACCCAGCTAGTCCAAGGAAATTCCTGACTTCTGCCACGATTCTATGAACTGGCCAATCCCTTATGGCCTCAACTTTTGTCGGATCCACTATCACCCCATCACCACTAATCACATAGCCCAAAAATGCCACCTTCTCTAACCAAAAATCACACTTTGAGAACTTAGCGTAAAGTTTGTTCCCTCTCAGAACCTACAAGACTAATCTCAAGTGAGTCCCATGCACCGCCTCCGACTTGAAGTATACTAATGTATCATCGATGAATTCCACCACAAACGAGTCCAAGTACTTTTGAAACACTTGGTTCATCAAATCTATAAACACTGATGGTGCATTGGTCAACCCGAATGACATCATCGATAACTCGTAGTGGTCATACCTTATACCAAACACTATCTTGGGTATGTTCTCATCTCGAATCCACAACTAGTAAAACCCTGACTTCAAGTCCAACTTAGAGTACACCAACGACACTGCCAACTGGTCGAACTTGTATCTATCCGTAAAATCAGATACTTATTCTTTATGGTCAGTGTATTCAGCTCATGGTAGTCTATGAACAACCACATATTGTCACATATCTTCTTTATGAATAACACTGACGCACTCTAAGGCGAAGAGTTGGGCCTAATATAACGCTTCTCCAACATCTCCTGCATCTATACCTTGAGCTCGGATAGCTCCTTTGGTGCCATACTAAAAGGAGAATGCGACATCAACATAGTTCTTGACACCAAATCAATCGAGAAATCGATCTCCCTCTAAGGAAGTTCTCCTGGAAGCTCCTCAAGAAACACATCCTCGAACTCCGCCACTACCGACACTTCTCTAATTGACACCTTCGAAAATTTAACCTCTAGAAAAGCTACGAAAGCTACCACTCCCTCGCTAACTGCCCGCACCAATTGCATAACCGAAATTAGGGAGCAGGCCACTCAACTAAGGCCCTCAAACCAAACTTCTTCCTTTGTCTTTCTCCTCAGGGTCACCACCTTTGATAGCCAGTCAATACTAGCCCATTGCTCTGCAAACTAGTCCATCCCTAAGATCACATGAAACTCGGCAAATGGTAGGATTGCTGCTACCAATATGAATTTAATTCCAGCAATACTCCAACCAATCTTCCCTTTCATCCTGGTAGCCATGAAAGACCCATTGGGCATGAGCACCTTAAGCTTTACGTCCACCAAAAATGGTTCGACCCTAATTTTTCGGATAAAGCTTTGTGCAAGAAAGGAGTGTGATGCTCCCATGTCGAACAAAACTCTAGCGAGGTAGCTAGAAACTAGCACGAAGCCTAGTACACATGCAACACACATAAAAGGTTGTAAAAAGTCTTAAGATAATAAACGAACTTAAACTTTTCATACATATCATCACATTGGGTTGTCGAATTGCTTCTTGTTGGCCAAGATTATAGGCTCTTGGTTGTACTGGTTGGAAACATGAAGAGCTCGACTCCGCCGCTTTCCCTTTTTCCATAATACTAGGGCTAGAACACACTAATTGCTCCTGCCTTGGTTTTGGATCAGCACCACCCTCAGTACAATATCATTTATATGGTCGGACTTGCCACACTTATAGCATGTTGATGGTCCCTTAAAACAAGACTCCCCACGAAGTATCGCTCTTATCTCCTAACTTGAAAGGATAGGGTTTCTACCTCAACTGATTCCCATCTGACTTCAACTACAACTGAGAAGGCTTTCCTTCTCCCTGCTTCACTGCATGTCCCTTGCGGCATTGGGTTCACTCCATGTCACTTTCCAACACCCTCACGGCCTAAAATAACTCATTGAAGCACATATTCTTTAGAGCTATAATGGGTTGTCTATAATTATCTCTCAACCCATGATAGAAGAGGTGTCCCTCTCCTCATCATCAGCCATGGTCATTCCCGCATAATGACCTAGACGAGTAAATTCCTGCACATACTCGTCCACGATCTTGTCTCACTGCACCAAGTGCAGAAACTTCCTCTAAAGAGCTAGCCTTGTCAATGATGGAATATAATTCCTTAATAAGGCATGTGAAAACTCATCCATGGACAAGGTGCATCCAGTAAATTTGCGGCCGGTATGGTTAACCTACCATAGCATTGCATCATTTTCTAACATGAAGGTCGCGAATTATGAATGCTTATCCTCGGGTATTTCTGCCTCCCTCATGAGTTCCTGAATCCTTGCCAACCAGTCCTCAACATCAGTTGATGTGTCGACTCCCTTGAACGTTGGAGGATAGAAACCTAAAAAATACTTCATCTGTCGGTCTCCTTGACCAACGATAACTCTCTCAGTCAATGGCTTTTGCTTCCTGGCTCCACTGCCCGGTATGACCGGTGTTGTATTCGGGGTAACGGGAGTTATTACCTGAACAACATAGGTCATAACTTATGTTGCTGCTACATCTATGGTCGCTACCTTTAACTCTATTAACTTGTGAGAGAAATTGGTCGGGGATAGACCCACGCCCATAGGACCCGGAGCAGTAGCACTGCTCGTCGAAGCATCCTCTCGTGGCATCGACGTCCCTGCCTCGTCTCTTGCACCCTTAGAAAAAGCAAGGTAAAATTGGAATCAGGTTCCATTTGCAAAATCCGAACACAAGGACACTCACGGTACCACAATACTCATATGTGGATAAATTCTTTATGTGATTCGATTACATCAAATCGAACACTAAACCTTACCTTGGACACTAACCTCGCTCTGATACCAAATTGTAACATTTCCCCTGTAATTTCCATATAATATTGGTCCGTTTGGGGCCCCATAACATATAAACGCCATAACATTAGCATTAAAAAGTGATATAAAAGAACTACCCATCTCAAAACTAAGAAAATGATGTGCTAAAACGCCGGCTCTTATTTAGGTGTGAAAGTGGAGGTTTTTATTTATAAAAAGAAGAGCGTTTTGTTTTGTTAGAAACCGAGTTTTAACGAGATGGAGGCAAGTGCACCTATCGCGTGTAGTACAGGATATTCCCGTGTGGAGGAATATCGGGGTCGTATTGTTCTCGGGGCCGGCTTAGCTATATCTACTCTTTCCCTGAAAGCCTATTATTCTACCGATAATTTTTGTAGTTTTATATAAAAAAGGAAAATGGCATAGAAAATTATAATAATAATAATAAAGCATAAAAATAAAGCAGGAAAAAATGCAGTAAATAAGTGCGGAAGTCCGATGACCAACTTAGCGCGACGCTATCAAAAAGAGAATTGAACTAAAGTAAACTTTTAATAAAAAGAGATCCTAATTTTCAAATTAATTAAGGCGGAGACTCGGCCGTGGAGGTTCCTTAGATATGAGCTCACCTTGGTCTAGGGATATCGCTCACCTGAACGCTAAGACTATTCGACCGATCGCTAGACCGACGAAGGATTCCTCTTAACGCCCGCATTATGCTAAGAACCCCGCTATTGGGTGGGGAACCCAATCCGGTAGAGTCGCGCGCCTCCTCTCTCGAGGGTTAGCGCGGAGCTCTCTTTACCCAAGGGTGATCGGTCCATACGTGCGGCCTCTCGGCGTTGCGTATGGATAACGGAAATAGGGCCCGCACATCGATATGCGGTCCTACGCGTCGTTAACCTGGGGCAAACCTTAAGAAATTTAATTAAATAGAAAACAGGACCTTTAATTATTTAAAGCTGCTTTATCTGTCCCAATGCTCTTCGATATTGAGGGCTAAGTGCAGTTAGCCACTCATCGGAATGGGGACACTTACGCTAGAAAGCAATAAAGAAAGCAGTAAGAAAGCAGTAAAGAAAGCTGAAAATTGCAAGTCCTACTCAAATGAGTAGGACTGAAGAAAGCAGTAAATGCGAATCCCGGCTCGAGCGAGTGGGCGGGGGTAAATTAATCTCATACACGCACACACTCTACAGAAATTAAAATCACACACACGCACTCTACAGAAAAGTAAACACACACACGCACTCTAAGTTTTCCTACTCAAGTGAGTAGGAAGAAAATGAAAGCAGTAAAAGACAAGTCCCACTCAAACGAGTGGGCGGGAAATGAAAGCAGAGCGCCATTTAACTCTTAACGAGTAGGCGGAAATAAATGCATACGCACACACTCTACAGAAATTGAAATAAAGCAATAAGGTCTAACTCATACACGCACGCACACTTGCAAAAATACAAAAAACAAAGTGACTGAAAAATTAAAACAACTGCATTTCTACCGCTAAAATGCGGTAGAAATGCATAAAAAGAGAAAATAAAAATTAAACGAGCGAAAAGTTTTGCAAATAAACGCAAAATGGAAGTTGGCGAAAAATTAAAACAAGTGCATTTCTACCGCTAGAATGCGGTAGAAATGCATAAAAAGTGAAAATAAAAATAAACTAAAGCTAAACGGGTGCGAAAAATGAAAATAAAACGGACAGCATAACGACTAGAAAATGCGATAAAATCCTAAATCTAACTAAGTTATAAAGCATTAAAAGATAAAGCATAAAAAAAGGGGACAAGAGAACGAAAAAATCACAAAGAGAAGGGTGCTTCCATGAAACTTCATATTTTGCAAGAGAGAAAAACTAACTTTTATTTATGAAGAAAAGCTATTACAATGAAAAGCTAAAGCAAACAACCTAATACAAACTAAGAGAGAGAGGGGGGGGGGGGGGTAAAATTCCCTTACATAACATTTGGATTTCACTTGGGCAGCACCTCCCCTTAGTAAAGTGGACCAAAAAAGTGGATAAGAATCTCATACAGCAGCTGGCCTTTTATAGGCAAAATTTCGGGTTGGTCACGCCCTAGGTCACGGGCGTGACAGGGGGGACGTGTCAGTACTGTTCATGAGTTGATTGGTGATTTGACTGGAGCTTTGACTTCGGCTGAAAACATGGCGGTCACGCCCCAGGTCACGGGCGTGACAAGGGGGCGTGACGGGGAGCTGGCTCTAGGGATTTGACGCGCGCTTTGACTTCGGGGCAGCCCACGTGGCGGTCACGGGCGTGACAGAATTGTCACGGGCGTGACACGGGGGCGTGACCGGGACAGCTGGCATCCTGATGTCGGCAGCGTTGACTGTTTGACTAGGCTTGTGGGTCGGCCTCGACACGGGCGTGACAAGCCTTGACACGGGCGTGACGTTGGGCGTGTCGGGCTCGGAAGAGTGAAATTGTTGACTTTGACTGGCTGATTGCGTTGAGGGCCTGACACGCCCGTGTCGGGGGGTGACACGGGCGTGACATGGCCGAAAAAATGATTTTCTGGAAAAATTCAGAAAACAAAAAAACTAAGTTAGAAATAAAAAATTACAAAAAAGAAACAATTTATTAAAGAAAATAAACTAAAAAAGACAAAAATAAAGTAAAATGACATAATTAAAATACAAAAATATAGGTATATTTACAACTCATCAAATACCCCCATACTTAAGCTTTTGCTATTCCAGAGCAAAAGTTGGAGATGAACCTATAAGGAATAAAAAAGAATCCTAAATTTAACTAACGCTTAAGTTAATTGTACGAAAGATCGAAATGAATTTCCGGGGTTTCGGAATTAAATCCTAAATTATGAAAATGTTATAAATAGAGGAACCGTTTCAAAAATACTTCTAAACGAGAAAAATAGAAAGCGAAAATTATTTTGTTAGTTTAACAAAAATGGATTTGAATTATCGAAAAAAAACTTTAGCTAAAAAGAAATTGATAGGAAATAATTCAATTTAAAAATTATGCTCTCAAAAAGTTTTAGATTAATTCTAGAATCATGAAAAATAGATAAGTGGATTGGCGGTTATGAAGAAGGCTTTGATTTTTGAGGCGAGGTAATTTTTTCTCGAACCTCCACATTTTGTTTTTTCTTTTGGATTATTAGGAAAATGAAATCTTATTTTCCTAATACATTTTTTTTTCTTTCTTCATAAAAAATTAATAAACCCAATGTATATGTATAGGAGTAATGAATTTTATCCTCTTACTCCTAACATACAATCTTTTTAATTATTGGGTGCCTATGTTTGCGGGATGAAATCTTATCCCCATTGACATAGGATCTTTTAAGGGTGAGTGGAGAATCATACCAAGTAAGGCATGAAAAAAAAAGGTGGATGGTTTAGTTTCTAAAAGAAAGATAGAGTTTAATAAAAAATTTCGAGAGCAACCTTTTTAATTTGAACGTTCCTACGTTTCTAAAAGCATAAGTAGAAATAATGTAAAATCCATAAATGTTATTTTCTAACATAAAAATGTGCTTTATTTCAAAAAATAAGAAGCGAAATTAGAAACATAAGTTCCCTATAATAAGAAAAAGCCATAAAAAATTCTTTAAAATCTTAACCCCAGAAATTTAAGTCTATCGAGCTACAATTAAAAAACAAATAGTAAATAAAGAATTAATTAAAATTCGCTTATAAATAAACTCGAAACGATTATTTTGGGGAGCAAAGAGGTTAAGAATTAAGGTATTCGAATTATTTATTACAAAATAAATTTTTTTGATTTTTATGAGTTTTTCTAATTTTTTTCATGATGTTTGGTTGTTTTTAATCATTTGTTTTCGCCCGGACGGCAATTGGATTTACAAGGGCCTTATGGCAAAGGCTTTACTTTATTTGAGTATTTTGAGTTATATAAAATCTTTGCTTCAGATCCGGGTTCTTCTTAATTGTTCAACGGAAATATTCTACAACTTGAGGTCAGAGAAATTCTTATATCTTCAGGAGTCTATATGGAAAGAAACCTCCAGGGAATGTTGCTCAGAGACACGAGAATATGCCAGTTGACAAAGGTAAAAAAAAGGATCGCCTCGCGAACAAGACTCTTAGTTTGTGGGCAATTGGCTTCGATGCAAGTCGAACGTTCGCGGAGCGATGATTCATGTTTTTTTTGCAAAACGATCATTTTTTGGCGGTTTATGTATGATATCCTTCTTATACCATGGGGTACTTGAAAGAAAGAAACATCCGTACCTTGTACGAAGATATCCCCGAAATATTTTTTGGGGATGAAATTTTTAATTTTTGCAAATTTTCTTCCCAACGGTAATTATTTGATTCTAGTGCAGGATTGACCGGGGAAACCGGCCCGGTATCCCAACTGGAGAAGACAGAAACATAGGAAATGACACCGCCCGATGCCACGAGGTTAGAGTCTGGTGGGCAACTCAATCTGTGACCAGACCCGACATTGCCTATGTTAGGCAACAGTAAGTTATGCAAGAGGGAAATCTTAGTCTGCCTTGATACTAGTATGTAGGGAAAGGGCTATCTTTAAGCATGGTCATGTACAAAATTTACTACTCAAGCTATGCGGATAATAAACGACCGGGGTTTCTATTTGTTGGAGGTAATCTTTGAGCCCTAAGCATCTGTTGCAAGGTCCGGGCAGAAGCCGTTACCGGAGAATGGCGTAACCACTGCAAATGGTTGCGGGCTCTCAGCTTGACCTAGGAGAGGTCTACAACTATCCTCTGCTATGTTTTGTGACAAAAAGACATATCCAAAAAAAAACGAGAGAAAAACGAAACATATGGTGCCATTTCATCCGAAGATGATAGGGGGCGCGAAACAAGTCCGTGACTCGGAAAGAGTTAAGGCTGATATCTTCACCAAGCTAAGACGGCGCATGCGATATCCCTATGCTCCATTGTGAGGCGCGCCGTGTGATACCGGGCGGTCTGGGGGGCGCGGGTTTGTTGACCGGGCGGTCTGGCGGTTTGAGCCTGGCGGTGGGCGTGATTTCCAAGGCTCGGTATCCGCGGTTGACGGCTTTATCTCTGGCGGCTTGGCGGCTTGAAAACCGGCCAGTCTAGCGCTTAGCAAGAGCGAGCTTTATTCTACCGATATGTCCCACATTGTTAATTTGTTATTATTCTCTCTCTCCTCCATTCCCTAGCGCAAAGTTCCTTGTTTTCTAGTCGTTTGTTTTCTCTATTGTTCGCTACTTTTAACGCGCCGAAAACAACAAAATAAATAACTAATTAATAATTTTTGTGTTTTATATATTTTTTCTTAGTTTTTTTTTTTTTTTTAATTTTTTTTTTTTTTTTTAGTTTTTGATTTTTTTGAAAATAAAATAAAAAGAAAAAAGAAAATAGGTTAGAGGCAAATAAAAATGAAAGAGATATATTTTTTTGAATTTTAAATTTTTGGATGAATATAAAGATAAAAAAAAAAAAATTTTTTCATCTTTTTTAAGTTTTTTAAGTATTTTTTTTTTTTTTAAAGTTTTTTTTTGTTTTTAATGTTTTTAAGTTTTTGATTTTTTTTTTTTAGTTTTAATTTTTTCTGAATTTTTTGTTTTAAAGTTTTTAAATTTTTTTTATTTTTTTTGAATTTTTTGTTAAAGTATTTATTATTAATATTAATAATGATATTATTATTAATATTAATAAAAAAAAAAAATTTTGGTTGATCAATTTTTTTTATATATATATATTAGTAGAAATAAAGGGTAAAATTAATAGGTTTCAGGAATTCAAAATAGTAAGACGAAATTTTCCCCGGCAACAGCGCCAAAAACTTGATGTGCTAAAACGCCGGCTCTTATTTAGGTGTGAAAGTGGAGGTTTTTATTTATAAAAAGAAGAGCGTTTTGTTTTGTTAGAAACCGAGTTTTAACGAGAGAGAGGCAAGTGCACCTATCGCGTGTATTACAGGATATTCCCGTGTGGAGGAATATCGGGGTCGTATTGTTCTCGGGGCCGGCTTAGCTATATCTACTCTTTCCCTGAAAGCCTATTATTCTACCGATAATTTTTGTAGTTTTATATAAAAAAGGAAAATGGCATAGAAAATTATAATAATAATAATAAAGCATAAAAAGAAAGCAGGAAAAAATGCAGTAAATAAGTGCGGAAGTCCGATGACCAACTTAGCGCGACGCTATCAAAAAGAGAATTGAACTAAAGTAAACTTTTAATAAAAAGAGATCCTAATTTTCAAATTAATTAAGGCGGAGACTCGGCCGTGGAGGTTCCTTAGATATGAGCTCACCTTGGTCTAGGGATATCGCTCACCTGAACGCTAAGACTATTCGACCGATCACTAGACCGACGAAGGATTCCTCTTAACGCCCGCATTACGCTAAGAACCCCGCCTATTGGGTGGGGAACCCAATCCGGTAGAGTCGCGCGCCTCCTCTCTCGAGGGTTAGCGCGGAGCTCTCTTTACCCAAGGGTGATCGGTCCTACGTGCGGCCTCTCGGTGTTGCGTATGGATAACGGAAATAGGGCCCGCACATCGATATGCGGTCCTACGCGTCGTTAACCGGGGGCAAACCTTAAGAAATTTAATTAAATAGAAAATAGGACCTTTAATTATTTAAAGCTGCTTTATCTGTCCCAATGCTCTTCGATATTGAGGGCTAAGGTGCGGTTAGCCACTCATCGGAATGGGGACACTTACGCTAGAAAGCAATAAAGAAAGCAGTAAGAAAGCAGTAAAGAAAGCTGAAAATTGCAAGTCCTAGTCAAACGAGTAGGATTGAAGAAAGCAGTAAATGCGAATCCCGGCTCGAGCGAGTGGGCGGGGGTAAATTAATCTCATACACGCACACACTCTACAGAAATTAAAATCACACACACGCACTCTACAGAAAAGTAAACACACACACGCACTCTAAGTTTTCCTACTCAAGTGAGTAGGAAGAAAATGAAAGCAGTAAAAGACAAGTCCCACTCAAACGAGTGGGCGGGGAAATGAAAGCAGAGCGCCATTTAACTCTTAACGAGTAGGCGGAAATAAATGCATACGCACACACTCTACAGAAATTGAAATAAAGAAATAAGGTCTAACTCATACACGCACGCACACTTGCAAAAATAAGAAAAACAAAGTGACTGAAAAATTAAAACACCTGCATTTCTACCGCTAAAATGCGGTAGAATGCATAAAAAGAGAAAATAAAAATTAAACGGAGCGAAAAGTTTTGCAAATAAACGCAAAATGGAAGTTGGCGAAAAATTAAAACAAGTGCATTCTACGCTAGAATGCGGTAGAAATGCATAAAATGTGAAAATAAAAATAAACTAAAGCTAAACGGGTGCGAAAAATGAAAATAAAACGGACAGCATAACGACTAGAAAATGCGATAAAATCCTAAATCTAACTAAGTTATAAGCATTAAAAGATAAAGCTTAAAAAAAGGGGACAAGAGAACGAAAAAATCACAAAGAGAAGGGTGCTTCCATGAAACTTCATATTTTTCAAGAGAGAAAAACTAACTTTTATTTATGAAGAAAAGCTATTACAATGAAAAGCTAAAGCAAACAACCTAATACAAACTAAGAGAGAGAGAGGGGGGGGGGTAAATTCCCTTACATAACATTTGGATTTCACTTGGGCAGCACCTCCCTTAGAAAAGTGGACCAAAAAGTGGACAAGAATCTCATACAGCAGCTGGCCTTTTATAGGCAAAATTTTGGGTTGGTCACGCCCTAGGTCACGGGCGTGACAGGGGGGCGTGTCAGTACTGTTTATGAGCTGATTGGTGATTTGACTGGAGCTTTGACTTCGGCTGAAAATGTGGCGGTCACGCCCCAGGTCACGGGCGTGACAGGGGGGCGTGACGGGGAGCTGGCTCTGGGGATTTGACGTGCGCTTTGACTTCGGGGCAGCCCACGTGGCGTTCACGGGCGTGACAGGGGGGAATTGTCACGGCGTTACAGGGGGGCGTGACCGGGACGCTGGGCGGACATCCTGATGTCGGCAGCATTGACTGTTTGACTAGGCTGTGGGGTCGGCCTCGACACTGGCGTGACAAGCCTTGACACGGGCGTGACGTTGGGCGTGTCGGGCTCGAAGAGTAAATTGTTGACTTTGACTGGCTGATTGCGTTGAGGGCCTGACCACGCCCGTGTCGGGGGTGACACGGGCGTGACATGGCGAAAAAATGATTTCTGGAAAAATTCAGAAAAACAAAAAAACTAAGTTAGAAATAAAAAATTACAAAAAAGAAACAACTTATAAAAGAAAATAACTAAAAAAGACAAAAAATAAAGTAAAATGACATAATTAAAATACAAAAATATAGGTTATATTTACAACTCATCAGAAAACAAGACAACAAAAAACCAATAGCAAGACCAGAAGTTATCCACAACCATAGGATTCCAACATGACCTTAAGGCCTTGTAAAATAAAGATGTCTAAAACTACATTAACACCAAACAAAATAAAGTGCCTTAGTACTCCTAGGCTACCTCAACATGCAAACCGGATTACAGTACACGGAACATAACATTCAACAATTCGCAAACTAATAGAAGAGGGTACACTTCATGGGTCTTAGGCCTTTTTGGTCGGCGAGCTTGCTCCAGCTTGCAATCCTTGCCCTGTAAAAATCTGTTATAGCGTGGGTCAGGAAAGGCTAGCCTCAAATATGTAACCTACACATCTCCTCCAGGTCGTCCCTAGCAGTACTCGGGGAACTCCATCACCCTACAGGTCAGCACTTCATATACATATGTAAATAAACATAATTGAGCGTAGAAAACAATAGGTTTGGGTGTCACATACATCAAACACGTTTCTATGTTGAGCATTTAAATGAAAAGGGGCCTACAATGCAGCATATATGAAAACTTGGGTTTCACCTAAGGTATCCTATAATGCGTATGATTCTAAAACATCATCACGCATCAGCACATCACATCATTCATACAGGTACTTCAAATTTCCCCAATCGGCGTTCCAGCCGCAACACAAAACTCTTGTAGAGGCCCCACCCGCTCGTATGTATCAATAGTCAGGCTTGCCTGCAAGCTCTGAATCTCACGTCAGTTCTATCACACAAACAAACTAATGCTAAGAACCCTTACTTGGCTCTGCCTGCTCGTGGGCTTCATTTTCTGGGCTTGTCCAAAAGCTTGGTGTTCTCTTCTGTTTCCACTGAAGGGGTCTTCTTTTTCCGGGACACTCTCAACACATGACTTGCAACGTCACATGCTAGCTAGCCGACCACAATGACAAAGCCATGCCTTAGCATATCATTTAATAGCCACAACATTTCTATCATAAATTACCATTCATTCTCACACGAAACAGAGGGCATTGCAAACGGCTTCTTCACTACAATCTGATTTCTAGCATAATCCATATAGTAAACATCATGCAAAATCACACAATTGACCACCGGTCGCGAATACGGCTTCAGCCATAATTCCTAATCAACTAATGGAGTGGATTTCTAGTGCAACAACATGTCGGGGACGGACTCAATCAATTGGGTGGTTCCACTTGAAGCATGGCGACCCGAACCTCTCTCATTTGAGAGATCTGGTTCCTAAATTCTTGGATAAAAGCATAAACAAAACGGATGTCATGCTCACATCCTAAAAACTGAGAGGAGAAATGTCGTTACCTTACAACTCCTCTTCCTAGGCATGGAGATCTTGATTTTCACGGATGAAAGGGTGTACCTTCAAGCCCTCTCCACAAATCCAGCCTCGGATCGACGAATGGAGCTCCGAAGCTTCGTCAATAGCGGAAAATGTATCTTCTTCCTCCTCCAAACTCTCCCTCTCAAAAATCCTGAGTCTCACTACAAGATGAGGAAAATGAGGGGAAAGAGTCCCTCAGCTCTACTTAAGGCTCATTGATGGAGGATTCTTTGTCATAGGATCGAATTGTAAGAAGATCGGACGGCCAAAAATCAATAGTTACGAAACTGTTTCCATCCACAACCATCGGGCGAGTGTTACCTACCGTGCCGTGGTAGTTCATAAACCTGCCAGTCTCCATAGAACGCCACACTACCACCAGTAGTTGTGATATCGCCGCGCGTTTTCTTATCAACGAATTCGTCTCGACTCTTTCTATCGATGCCCTCAACAAAAAGGGGCTACTGCTGGGCGGTAGATACCTAACGTCGCGCATTAACTACTTGACGATTCATCTCGATGCTCCGATCTCGACAAACGAAGACTACCATCGAGCGGTAGATAACTATCGTCGCACAGTGGCTCCCAGAATCTCAAGTTCAAGAAAAATTAGGTGTTACAAAAGGAGACTTGAACATATATCAAAAGGTTGAAATAATATAAGTGGGTTTCCAACCCCACTGAAAAGCTACAAAACCACAAAAGTCAATAGCATAAGAGTAAGGGAAATGATTAGCTTGGCACAAAGTGGCCATAAAAAGAGAAGACTTGCACTAAGTTATGTCTTTCTCATATATATATATATATATATATATATATATATATTATATATATATCTTTGATTAGCTTAAAGAGTGAATCATCAGCATCAGACATAAAATGGTACTGAGGCGGTGGTTATCTTTCCAACACAACCAAATAAAAAAGCACTGAGGTGGTGGTCCTTTTTCCACTACCAGCCAAAAGTACCAAATATAGCCATCAACTGTAATAATTCATAGCAGGAACTAAGGTGGTGGTTTGTTTTCCACTGCCAACCCAAATCCAAAATCAGAAAATTGTCAGGCATGATGATTCACTCGGACACTAAGGTGGTGGTCCTTTATCCACTACCTACCCAAGTTCCAACAATAAATCCAAATCCAATAATAAATGAGAATAAAATACCCAAGACTTAGCATCGGATTATAACAGCGACGCAAGGAAAGAAAATCTAGAAATTTCTAAGGGTATACTCGGTGAATCTACTATTCAATCTACGAATTCAACTAGAATACACATGAACACTCGACGAATCCACGGTTCACTCAACGAAATCTACTCAGTCTCACAAGTTCACTCGACAAATTCTACTAGGCTTCACAAGTACACTCAACGAATTCTACTGTTCACTCGACGAATTCTACTTTGTCTCATGAGTTAACTCGATGAATTCTACTGTTCACTCGACGAATTCTACTCGGTCTCATGAGTTAACTTGATGAATTCTACTTAGGTACACGAGAATACTCGAAAAATTCTACTTAACTACAATAGAATACTTGACGAATTCTAGTTATCCTCACGACAAATCCTACTTATATTACACGAGTTCACTCGACGAATTCACTTGACTTCTCTGGAACATTCAACGAATCTACATATACCGAATTTTACAAATCTTCAAATACAAAATTTCGAACAGCAAGGAGACAAAAAACGTTCCTCTTGGATCTTAACAAGAAAGAAAAAGAAGGGAGAAGAACAATAACAACAAAGCAAGAGAGGTAGACCGCCACTTTCCTCAAATCTCGATGAAATCGCCTCTACAACACCCCATGCCACGGACCGGCAACTAGAAACCCCTAACGAGTAATTTTTGAAAGATTTGGGGTGAAAACGAAGGTTAGGGCTACTTGCTACTACTCCAAAAAACAATGAAATCGAAAATATTCACTGCACACTCGAAGATCTAGGCGAGAGCTGTCCGAATCTCTACTCCGATGACAATTTCCTGCACTTTAGCTTTGGCAGTGGCGGGCGGAAGACATCTGAAAAGGGCCGACTCCTCCTCCTATCGCGTGATCAGGTTCGGCGGAAGAAGAAGATGTTCTATAAACCTAATTTCTAATGGGTTCGGATTTTATAGGGGGAGAGATTTTTTAATTAAATATATTGAAAACTTTCTTATTACCTTACATAATCGATGTTTTAATAAGAAATTGTCGGCGTACAGAACTATTGAACTAATATAACACACTTAAGTTATTATTACGTGAATAAATTAATTATCCGAAATTCAGGGGCATTACAGTCACCCCTTCTAAAAGAAGTTCTTCCCAAAACTTAGAACGCATCTCAAACTTTCAGGAAAAGGAAATGCACTAACTTGTTTGATAAAACTCTTACCAGTGAAATCTAGGAGAAAAGTTGTGGATGAGATTCCTTAATAGAGGACTCCAACTCCCAGGTTGCGCTCCTGACATCCTGATTCCGCCAAAGAACTTTCACCATAGGAATTGTCTTTCTCCTCAACACTCGATCTTGCGTCCCCACGATACGAGCAGGTTATTCGACATAAGAAACAATGGGCTGTAACTAGGGGATCGAGTAAGGACATGACGCTCACTACGCAAACACTTTCGCAACATGCTCACATGAAATACATAATGAACACTAGGGAAATAAGAAGGCAATTCTAGCCTATAAGCCGACACTACGATGTGCTCAAAAATATGGAAAGTTCCCATATACATGGGATCTGACTTATGGTTCTTACCAAATCTCTTAACACCTGGAATCGAAGAAACCTTCGAGAAAACCATGTCCCCAACTACGAACTCCAGTTCAATCCTACACCGATTAGCGTTCTTCTCGTAACGCTTTTGAGCCAAACGAAGCTTCTCACTGATATGAGTTACCGTAACACTCATCTCTTCAGAGGCTTCTCGACCTAACATCGGTCTCTCACCAACTTCAGCCCAAAATAGGGGAGTTCGATAATGTTTCCCATATAAGGCTTCAAAAGGCGCCATTTGTAAACTCTCATGATAACTGTTATTGTAGGCAAATTCCAAAAGTCCAAGTTGCTTTCCCCAGGCCCTACCATGGTCCTGGATATAACATCTAGTCTTATCTTCAAAAATATGATTTACTCTTTCTGTTTGACCATTTGTCTGTGGATGATAAGCAATGGAATATCTGAGGTCTGTGCCCAAAGCTCCCTGCAAGCTTCTCTAGAAATAGGATATATATCTAGAATCTCAATCTGACACAATACTCACTAGCACAACATGCAATCTGATGACCTCATCAAAATAAAGATCTGTTATCTTTTACATGGAATGTCAAATTTTAAAAGGCACAAAGTGAGCACACTTTGTTAATCTATCGACAATGACCCATACAACATCATGCCCTCGAGGCGACCTCGCCAAACTGATAATGAAATCAATTAAAATACTCTCCCACTTCCAGCTAGAAATATCCAAAGGCATAAACTTACCTCCAGGTCTTCTATGATCTGCCTTAACATGCTGGCAAGTGTAACACTAAGATACAAACTTAGCTATATCACTCTTCATACCTAACCACCAAACCATTTGCTTTAGATCTCGATACATCTTTGTAGAACCAAGGTTATAGGCAATATGCGCTTAATCAAAAATAATTACTCTGATATCCCAAATATTATGGATACAATACCTACAACGATACCTCAAGGTACCAGCTTTGTTAATTGAAAAATCTGATAATTCTCCTTTTTTAGTTCTACTCCGGAGGTGCTGCAAATTAGGATCATCCTTCTGATGTATTCTTGTAAGTGTTATCCATAAAGTCTCTCCCACTTCCAAGCTAGACGGCAGGCTACTATCCTTAATAGTAATGTTCATCAATAAAAACACCTCCACCAAGGACTGCACAGAGAAGTTGAAGACATGCGTGACTTTCTTGCTCAAGGCATCAACCAATAAATTAGCCTTGCTTGGATGGTAAAGGAATTCAACCTCATAATCCACAACATATTCCATCCATCTACGCTGGTGCAAATTAAGCTCTATATGAGTGAAGACATACTTCAAACTTTTATGATTCTTATAGATTTTGCATGATACTCCAAAAAAAAGTTATCTCAACAACTTCAATGCATAGATGATCGCAGCAAATTCCAAATCATGAGTAGGGTAATTCCTTTCTTGTACCTTTATTTATCTTGATCTATATGCGATCACCTTTCCTTATTGCATCAGAATGCAACTGAGACCAACTCGTGAAGCATCAACATAAAGGGCAAACTCCACTCCCTCAGTGGGCAATGCCAAAATTGGGGAAGAACACAAACTCTCCTTTAATTCTTGAAGAGCTTCCTCACAATCATTGCTCTAAACAAAAGCTGCACTTTTTTGCATAAGTCTGGTCAAGGGTGCAGATAACACTGAAAATCTTTGTACAAATCTCTTATAATAACCCGTCAAACCTATAAAACTCCTTATCTCCTTAGGAATTGTAGGCCTCTCCCAATCCAAAAGTGCGATTATCAGCACATTTTGGCTGATGTTTTTCCAGAGAAGTTGTCAGGGTTAACACCGCATCGAGTGAAGGATTTTCAGATACAGCTCATGTCAGGGGCTAAGCCGGTATCCAGAGCACCTTATCGAATGGACCCGAAGGAGTTTCTAGAGTTTCGAAGCTAGCTTTAGGATTTAGTAGAAGCTGGGTTTATCAGGTCGAGCTCTTCGCCATAGGGAGCTTCGGAGCTATTCGTGAAGAAGAAGGATGGACACTCCGACTGTGCATTGATTATAGGGCACTAAACAGGCTGACAGTCCGAAACACTTATCCTCTTCTGAGGATAGACGAGATGTATGATCAGTTAGAGGGAGCTCACTAGTTTTCGAAGCAGGATCTGAGGTTATGTAAGACCCCCCCCCTTTTTTTTTCAACCACCGGGGTCTTAGGCCCAGAATCGCCGCTTTGCGGTGACACCTTCACGTCCTGAAGGGTCATCACCACAAGGCGCTGATTCTGCCGGCCAATTCGATCACTGAAAGGTAGCACAATGAATGAAGTAAGAGCAATGCAGTCCACAGCAATAGATCACATATATAGAATAAAAATCTCCACGAAGGGAGTGTCCACAGAAAACATCAGAGTACTATAAATGCGGGCTTATGCCCGATACATCATGTCCTCACTACAATATCACTCATGCGGAAGCTAAAACAGAAACTACTCAGGGTCGAGACTCACGGTCCCGGCTGTATGAACACCGGAGCTAGACTGCCCCATCTCTAGGCGCACCGATCTCTGGGGCTGCTCCTCCATGCTGGGCTCCACGATCCCCTAAATGATGCGGTTCGAAAACCGTTAGTCATAAAGACTAAGCCCTATCATCCCCTACCCCTTCCCCCATGGCTCTTAGGTACGAGCGGAGAGGAAGAAAGGGAAGGACATGAAGGTAGAGATTAATCAAGAAAACAGATGGCAGCGGAACTAACCTAACAAGTTGTATTGGTGAGCAGTTAATATAATTGTTTATAATAGGTCTAGCAGTAAGAAAGCAAATATATGAATTTAACCTTCACTTATGCGAGAACACATAAGCAAAAGGGATCTTTTGCAAGGCTCCCATCGTATAAGTGTCCCATACCACTTATACCTTGGGGTGTCGGTTATCAAACAGCAATGGTTGTTATATATTGAAAATTAACCTTTGATTTATAAACTTGCCCACACAAGCTTATAGACCAAGGGGTCGTTTTGCAGGTCCTAATGTATAAGCATCCCATACCACTTATACTTTAGGTGTCAGGGTTAAATGAATCGATTATGCTATGACATGCAAGTGGGTATGATGAAACATGCAAGTGCAACTCACACACCCGACTCTGTGCACACTACCTTTAGTTCCCCCTTTCGGAGCCGTTACCTCCCAGGATACCTCCGTAGTGTCGGACGGAAGCGGTGGGTTGGGCCTCGCCCACCTCAAAACTAGTAAAAGCACCACTGGTCTGACCTATCGTACGCCTCAATGCTTGGTGCACTAAGCGGACGCCTGCGTACTCTTGCCGGCTGGCGCACCGGACTTCTGTTGGCGAAGTGCTAATCACCCCGCTGTGTCAACGATATCGGTGTCGGTGCAATCGAACTCCCCGATATCGAAAAACCCACCACCTTAACTTTTCCTATTTTATGCACATGCAAGTTTAATCGTAAACACACAAAAACCAAGCCAAAGCTCCCCGGAACAAAATGTTCGTCTCCAAACCAACCGAGCCGAAGCTCCCCGGACCAAAACGTCCGTTTCCAAACCAACCGAGCCGAAGCTCCCCGGACCATCCCGTCCGTCTCCAAACCAACTGAGCCGAAGCTCCCCGGACCATCCCGTCCGTCTCTTGACCAACCGAGCCGAAGCTCTCATCAATCTCCCCGTGCCAACAGTGTTTGTGAAAGGTGCAGCCCTAGTTACTAGGTTACTCTTGTCGGTTTGTTATTACAGTTTACGTTAGCCCAGGACTGCCCCGGTATTCCCCGTGAGGGCTCTCAAGGGCACTAGGAACCAAGACGGCGGCATTACGGCCCGAAGTACCCTTTCGCAAGGCACTTATTGTTATTGGTTGATCTCCCTTAACCCGATTCCCTTCTCATATTACGTTAGACTATCCTAGGGTGATTTTAAACCTTCCTCTCTTCGGGAAAAGCGATATTTCGCCGAACCCGAGCACCCCTTAACTCTAGCTATCACCACTTCTCGCTACTCTTTATACCTTCCTATTGTGATTTCCTCCACTATTACCCACCCAGACAAAAATGATTAACTCCAATGACTTCCTCAGATCGTGTCCTATTGCATTTCACAATTGCTATATGCAGACCGACCTAGACTTCATGTCGAACGGTTATACAATGATCCAATACTCATCCAAATGCCCTAAATTTTTACTGGAGACTCACCATGATATAAATGACCTAAATCCAGAAAATGGAAATTTTCCTAATTTATTTGGCATTTAATTAAATTCCTCGAAATCTCAAGGGCTACCGGTTTGAACATGAACTACCCTGAAAGTGAAGGGATAGATACTACTCTAGAGGGGGGGTGAATAGAGTAATCAAATTTTGCACAATACAAAACTTAACTGTCTACCCAACTCCCTTGGAGTGAAGTGCGGAATGAAGAGATTATAGATATTGATTTAACCTTAAAGCCTAACACAAGTGATGTGCAAACACAAGCTAACTGTAATTACAGTTAAAGCTTGGAAAACCTAAACAGCAACTAGCAACCTAGTTATATCTATTCACAGCCACAGTACAGGAATTAAACAGTTGAATCCAGACGACACAAGGAAATTTATAGTGGTTCCCCAAACAACTTGGGTACGTCCACTCTTCTACCCACACGGTAGGAATCCACTCAGGTTTTTGATCAGGTGCCCTGCCACCAACAGGATCTTCTTCAGGTAGATCCAGAAACCCTTTAGACTTTTGATCAGGTGTCTAAAAACCAAGCACAGGTTTTTGATCAGGTGCCCTGCCACCAAGGGATACTTTTGAAGGGAGTAATAACCCTGTACAGGAGGGGGAAGAAGGTTAAGATGTCTTCTCTATTTTACAATAGATTAGAGAAGCACAAAAGCTTGCACTGAGCTAGAATGCTCTAAAGAATCAAGGCTCCCCCTGGCTCAAAGATGTCCAGGTGAAGTCTTGCTTCAGTGCAGAGAAAACTCTTCAGAAAGTTCTGAAGGAAAGAGCTACAAGAAGAAAATAAATAACAAAAAGAAAAATCTCTTCAAGCAGCTATTCTTCTTCTTCTTCTTCTTCAAAGAAACTCTGAGTTTGAACTTCCTGAAAGCAGGAGAACTCAGGTGAAGAAGAAATGAGGATCTTAACACTTCTCAGGTAGATGGAGATTGCTGAGAGCAGGAAGCTTGAGCTTGATGAAGGCTTGAGTGCTTTTGAATATGTGTGTAACACTAGCTTCAATCCTTCTGCAAAGGGTTCTTTTTATAATCATCATCAAGCAACGGCTCTCTTCCATTTGAATTAATTTGTCTTCTTCTGAGCCTTGAGACCTGGGCTGTAAATATCAAGAAGACAGAAATATCTCTGCAGCAAAACATTCTATAAAAAGGAATAAACCTCTTTCTAAGAAGCTGCAGGCTAAAATCAAATAACAGAAGGACTAAATAAAGTCACATCAGAAACAATCTCTTTATAGCAAAAAGAAGACTTTTCAGTCCAACGGCTATAAAGGGCTGTCAGCAGATAAAGTAATTTAAATAGACAGCTAATAAGACAAACAACTTTATCTTAAAAGATTTTAACTCAGGCAATAAGAATAGAGCAAATAATGCCTGGAAACTTTATCATACAGCTTAAAATAGCGTGCCAGAAAATGTATTAAATAATTAAATATAATAAATAAATACAAAATATAAAGGCAGACAGAAAACGTCGAACGACCTTCGAAGATCGTCGAACGACGCTAGGAGATCGTCGAACTACCGGGCAGATAGTCGAACGATCCAGATAGTCGAGCTATCAAACAGATAGTCGAGCTACCGCAGCAGATAGTCGAACTATCAGGACAGATAGTCGAACTACCAGATAGTCGATCTATCTAGGACAGATAGTCGAACTATCAAGCGCACAGAGATAGTCGACCTATCCAGCAGATAGTCGACCTACCTCAGAAAACAGATAGTCGAACTATCAACAGATAGTCGAACTATCAAAACAAACCAGATAGTCGATCTATCAACAGATAGTCGAACTACCAGTGCAGAACAGATAGTCGACCTATCAACCGATAGTCGAACTACCAGCGCAGAACAGATAGTCGACCTATCAACAGATAGTCGAACTATCAGCGCAGAACAGATAGTCGACCTATCAACAGATAGTCGAACTATCAGCGCAGAACAGATAGTCGACCTATCAACAGATAGTCGAACTACCAGCGCAGACCAAAGCGTCGACCAACTGATAGACGATCGTCGATCAGTCGATAGACGATAGTCGAACGGCGTTCGACTATAGTCGAACGAAAAACCTACTTGACCAAATTCTTAATTTGGAAAAGCGAGGACCCTACAGCTAGACTCCTAACCATTGACCATAGATATTTCTTGGGTCAAGGACACAAAGAAGAGGACTAAACTCAAATCAAACTAGGGTACCAACAATCTCCCCCTATTTGAGTTAAGTCTCTCAAAAACTAAAACAGCTAGCAATAAAACAAACAAAAATAATTCATCAAATAGTTAATCAATAAACTGGCAGATTATCAATCAGATAAACAAATAATCAAATATATCACAGCAGTTTAATCAAACTATTAAGAATCTTTAGGGTCAGGTAATGGATCAGAAGAACTAGAGACAAAAGAAATTTTTCGAAGAGGGTCATCTGATTCCTTCTTTGACATCTTCAGATCCTGAGCACCAATGATCTTTAGTTCTGTAGCTCTGGGGACAACAGCTTCAGGATGTTTTTCCATGTACTTTGCTGGATCAAATATCTCAGGATTGACTTGGAATTTTCAAATTCTTTCTTTCTGTAGGTTGATATGGTAGTAAAACCAGTTGTATCTTTACCTTCGGCTCTTGCTTTTCTTATTTGGGCTGCTCCTACAAGCTCTTGAAAGCGAGCCATCCTAAAATTAGGATCGAGCTCAGGATTTTCATATACGGGCTCTGGAGAAGCAGCATCAGCTATTATATCTAGATAAGACATTAGAATAAACTTAGCAAAAGGGACTTGCTAGAAGGTTTTAAAACACTGTAAACTATTTACCTTTCGAAACACTTTTCTCAGATTGAACTGGAGAAGGAGGTGGGGAAAAAGTTGGTCTTTGGGCCACAACCTCCTTCATTTGCCTTTGAGAACCATAAGATGATTTGCTTTGTGAACTTTGATGACCTTGTCTAGGTTGGGGCTGAGCAGACGCAGATTTTGCATAGGCGGCAGATTGATTAGCAGGTAGATTCCCAGAGGCTCCTGCACCTGGAGGTGGAGGAGGACCTTTGGGAGTCCATCTGGAGACTGGACTGTCATACCTCTTAGTTCTCTTCCTTTCTTTTTGCTGATTTTTCGAAAGCCACATCCAATGCTTAAAATCCTTGGATTTGGGGTCAATGCCCTTCAAAATATAATAGGGAATGTCATTATCCTTATTTGGAGGTGGAGGAGGAGCAGCTTTTCTTTTCTTTGCAGAAGATTTCTTTTTCTTTGACTTTTCAGAGATATCAGAATCATCATCATCATCAGAATGGGATGATGGAGGGTTCTCATACGGATCATAGGCTTCTGAGACAGCCTTTTCTTTAAGCTTTGAAGCAGATTTCTCCCTTTCTTCTTCCAGGGCATCCAAAGCCAGAAGGGAGTCTAAATCTAAACCTGGAGATTCATCCCAGATGGATGACTTTTCAAATAGCAAATCTTTCTCTTTCTCTTTTAAGGATTGAACTCTTAATTCCCATGCTGCTCTTGCTTGAGCTTCTTCCAAGCTCAGAACAGAAGAGTCAACTCTGACTTCCTCTTTCTCAGACTCATCTTCTTTATTATCTAAGAAGGATTCCAACTCAGGGTCTACTTGAGTAGCAGGAATACTTGAGTCAGCCTCAGAAACTACTGCTATGATTTGAGCAGTTAAATCTTCTTTAATAATATCTGTAAAATTATGAATACATATCTGCTAAATAAGCTTGAATCATTCCTTCAAGGTATTCACAAACTATCAAATTAATTGACTCATCAACAAAACGAATGAAAGAGTTACCTTCATATTTAACCATCTCCCAGCAGTCATTCAGATATGAGGTTATAATTCCTTCCAGGAATCTGACTATCACAGGAGAGGTTAGATCTTCTAAGCAGACCTTAACAGCAATCTCAAATAACAATATTCCATCTGCTATTTCTTTCTCAGACAAACCTGGAGCTAAAACTTGCTCAACTGGAGCAATCTCTTCCTCAGCTGGAGCTGTCTCTTCCTGAACAGTCATAACAACATCTGGAACTTCTTCTGGCTCAACTTGAGCAGATTCTGGCTGGGCAGATAAGACTGAATCTTTCACAACTGGAGGAGAGGCAGGAAGGCCTGAGACATCTTCATTGAACATCTCCCCCTGCCTGATTTCAGTGGGTACTGAAACCAGGCCCCTAGAGGAAGATGGCTCAGCTGATTTGGAAATGGATTGGATGGAGGCAGTTAAACGGTCAATGGAGGCTGCAAGGGGAGCGATTGCCTCGTCAATCATGGTTTTGATTGACGGGGTAATCAGCTCCACGATGCAGATGATAATCTCTGGAGAGATTTCAAAAGATGATGGATGAGAGGTGGATGGAGCAGCAGCAAATATGGTAGATGTGCTGGGATGGAGGATGGAGTGAACAGGGGATCGAGCAGGAGATGGAGCAGGTGATGGAGCAGGAGAATTTATTTGGGAATGAATTGGAGATACAGGAGGAGTAGGGAATCTCTCTGATCCTAACAAATCAAAGCTAGGAGCAGATATCCTAGCCAGATGAGCAGGTAGAGGAGAGGCTGGAGGAGACAGAGGAACAACCATAGTTGTTTCAAGTGCAGCAGAAGAAGAAGGTCGTACCTCAGCTGAAGTTGATGGTACTTCAACTGAGGCAGACGGCAATGCAGAGGAGGAGGAAGGGAGAGCTGAGCCAGCTTCAACAGGTAGAGGAGCGACTGATGCAGTCCTTGTGCCCTCAGATGTTGCTGGAGCAGATTTCACAAATGTCCTCTTCCACTTTGAGAACAGATGGGGATCCATCTTCTTGCTGGCATTGATGGTAGTTGCGGCAGAACTCAGCAGCTGGGGGAATTTCTCCTTCAGGAAAATTCCAATAACCCTTCCCAGGGTGACTTCCTTCTTTCCTGTCTTCTTCCTGATTAAATCAAACAGAACAGCTGCCCAATCGATCCTTTTTCGATTAACAATTGCACACATAAGTGCGAATTGCTGTCTTGTTATATTGTCATGGGCAGAGTGCTTCCCCAGAAGCACTTTTCCGACTACCTCAGCGAGGAACTTGATCTTGAAGGGGAAGTTTACCTTGAGCAGCTTGGTGGGAATGCCCTCGGCATGTCCCAGCTCGACCAGCATTCTTCCAAACTCCTGAGCATCTTGCTCATAATATTCATCACCAATAACTAAACCAAAAACATCAGAAAGAACGGCCGGAGTCAGGATAACTTCTACTCCGCCGATGGTACCGATCATCGATTCGTCTGTGGAAGACGACGTGAAAGCCCATTCTTTTATTTCTGGAATGTTGATCTTGATCCTTTCAGACATCAGCTTCTCTAAACCTTGATCCCTGCAGAGCTGGAGAACTTCCACGATTCCGGCATCGCAACTGCTGAAGGCTTCGAAATCCACACTGAATCCGGCATCAAACTTTACTACGGCTAGAACAGCTGGGAAATCGCCATGGATTCGCGGAGAAAGCACGAGAAAGCTGGAGAGAGAACGAGAAAGACGAAGCGCCAGAAAATCGCAAGCGGGAAAGCAGAATGCGAAAGGGCACGCTCCGTCGACGATAAAGCACACGATCTTTTAACCTAGGTCGACTATCGGCTTTATATTGGACCGGAAATAGTCGAACTATTAAAAAGATCTTGAACCGATAGTCGAACGGCCGTTCGACGATCGGCTCAGAAGCAGAGTAGTCGGACAATCGTTCGACTATTTCTGGCTTCTCAAACAACAGGCTGTCGTCGTCCGGAGATCGACGATGAGCTCAGCCTGTTCGACGATGGTCGAACGTCGATCGACGATCTTCAAACAGATAAGCTATCATTAACCAGAGGTCGACGATAGGCTCAATCCGTTCGACGATCTTCGATCATCGTTCGACGATCTTCAAGCAGACCTCAACATAGGCAGATATCGTCACACTTAGTCTCGTCCATTGATCATGCCTAGTTGGACTAAAAAGAACAGATGCTTCTGTTCATCTAAAGGCTTGGTGAATATATCACCTCTCTGAAACTCAGTGGATATGAACTCAAGACAGATCTTGTTCTTTTCCACACAATCTCTCAGGAAATGGTGCCTGATCTCAATGTGCTTCGTTCTAGAGTGGTGCACTGGATTTTGTGCAATTGAGATAGCACTGGTACTATCACACATGATCTTGGTGTTCTTGTGTGAGTAACCATAATCCACAAGCTGGTTTTGAATCCACAGGATCTGTGAACAACAACTGGCAGCTGCTATATATTCAGCCTCTGCAGTTGAAGTTGAGACAGAAGCCTGCTTCTTACAGAACCAAGAGACCAATCTCTCTCCCAGGAACTGGCAAGTTCCTGAGGTGCTCTTCCTGTCAACTCTGCAACCAGCATAGTCAGAATCAGAATATCCAATTAATTCAAACTCTGACTCAGCTGGGTACCAAAGTCCTAGATTTGGACATCCTTTCAGGTATCTCAGGATTCTTTTTAGAAGAATCAGATGAGATTCCTTGGGGTTGACCTGGAATCTAGCACAAAGGCATGTAGCAAACATTATATCTGGCCTACTTGCAGTTAGATATAATAGGGAACCAACAATGGCCCTATAATTCTTTTGATCAACTGGCTTGCCGTGATCATCAGAATCAATAACTACATTAGTAGCCATGGGTGTAGGCATTGCTGAAGCATCAGCCATCCCAAATTTCTTTACCAATTCCTTGGCATATTTGGATTGGGAGATGAAGATACCATCAGCATCTTGCTTAACTTGGAGACCAAGAAAGTAAGACAGCACACCCATGCTACTCATCTCAAACTTAGAGTGCATCAAGTTGGAAAACTTTTTGCATAGTTTGGGATCAGTGGAGCCAAAGATAATATCATCTACATACACCTGAACTAACAGGATTGTGTCCTTGTGATGCTTGACGAAAAGGGTTCTATCAACTACTCCCCTAGTGAAGTTGTGCTCTAACAGGAAACTAGCTAAGGTCTCATACCAGGCCCTAGGAGCTTGCTTTAGTCCATAAAGAGCTTTTTGCAACTTAAAAACATGAGAAGGCTGAGTTGATGAAACAAACCCTGGTGGTTGTTCAACAAACACCTCTTCCTTAAGCTCACCATTTAGGAATGCACTTTTGACATCCATTTGGAACACCTTAAACTTCATGTAGGCTGCATAGGCCAAGAAGATCCTTATTGCTTCTAGCCTTGCAACAGGAGCAAAGGTTTGGTCATAGTCTATACCTTCCTCCTGTCTGTAGCCCTGAGCTACAAGCCTAGCTTTATTCCTTACTATTATTCCATTTGCATCTAACTTGTTTCTATACACCCACTTGGTGCCTATGATCAGTTGGCCTTTAGGTCTTGGAACCAAAGTCCAAACTTTACATCTCTCAAACTGATTGAGTTCCTCTTGCATTGCAATGATCCAGTGGGGATCTAGCTCTGCATCTTTAAAGGTGAGGGGCTCAACTGTGAGAGGAAACAAGCATGCATCACATCTTGTCTTAATTGGTGTCTTGTTTGCACACCAGCTGATATGTCTCCAATCACTTGAGATGTGGGGTGATCTCTAAGTGTGACAATATCAGCAGGTGGGATGTGATCTTCAGCAACAGTTGGGATTAATTCCTCAGGAGGAATTTGATCTACTGTTGGTGGTACAGCAACAGCTTCAACAGCTTCAGCAATGTCTTCATCACTGTCTGATTCAGTGATCTGAAGAGTTGAAAGTTGAAGGATTTCTTGAGGGGCATCATGTATCTGCAAAGAACTGGAGGAAGGAGAATTTTCTTTCTCCTTGTAAAACATCTGATGCTCATCAAATGATACATGCACAGATTCTTCTATCTTACAGGTTGATTTGTTATAAACCCTATAAGCTTTGCTTACTTGGGAATATCCAAGCATAATTCCCATTGAAGCTTTTGCTTCAAATTTTCTAATATATTCTTTATTATTGTTATGAATAAAAACAGTACAGCCAAAAATTCTAAAGTAATTAATTTTTGGTTTCTTTCCTTTAAGCAACTCATAAGGAGTTTTACACTTAAGTTTGTGTATCAAACTTCTATTCAAGACATATTGGCTGTACTAACAGCTTCTGCCCAAAAGGATAGAGGCATGTTAGCATCTGCCAACAATGTGCTAGCAGCTTCAATTAGTGTTCTATTCTTCCTTTCAACTACCCCATTTTGTTGGGGAGTTCTAGGAGCTGAGAAGCTATGTTTGATACCTTCTCTCTCACAGAATTCTTGCATGAGAAGAGAGTCAAACTCAGTACCATGATCACTTCTGATCAAGGCCACATGAGTAGAGTACTCAGTCTGCACACAAAGTAGAAAGTCTGTAAGGGCTTTGAAGTTATCAGACTTAGTTCTCAAAAAGAAAACCCAACTGAACCTAGAGAAGTCATCTACAATTACTAAAGTGTAATACTTCCCTCCTAAACTCTGTACATTTATTGGGCCAAAAAGGTCCAAATGTAATAAATACAGGATTTTAGGAGAATCACTTTTATTTACAGATTTAAATGAATTCTTGGTTTGCTTACCTAGCTGACAAGCCTTGCATAGACTCTCCTTCTTGTAGGGGCAAGAAGGTAAGCCTCTAACAAGGTTGTGCTTAGATAACCTAGAGATATTCTTAAGGTTTACATGACTAAGCCTTTTATGCCATAAAGAATTATTATTAAGGGTTAATTCATTAAACAGGCAGATTTCAGAGTGAGATGAATTAAAATCTACTAAATATATATTGCCTATTCTATTACCTATTAAAACAACATTATTATTTAAAGTAATATTGCAAGAGGAGTTAGAAAAAGAAACCTGGTAGCCAGCATCACATAGCTGGCTAACTGAAATCAGATTATGCTTCAGTCCATTGACATAAGCAACTCTCTTGAATGTAACAGCTCCAATCGTGATCTTGCCATATCCTTCTGTCTGACCACAGCTGGAGTCTCCAAAGATAACCTTTGGGCCGAGCTTAGCTTTGTACTTTGACAGAAGCTCTTTGTTTCCTGTCATATGCTTAGAGCATCCACTATCCAAATACCACTTGTTTTGAGTGATTGGATAGGCCTTCACCTGCAAAACAATTATTTAGACAGAGTGGACCCAGGTAACCTTGGGTCCCTTTTTTTCACATAAGAAAAACTGGAAATATAAGAGAATGCAGGCTGAGGGTGATAACCTAGTGGGTGAGATCTCCTAGGTGGGATTCTCCATGCAGATGATGGGTCAACAAACCTAGGGTTTCTATTCTCATTTAGTTTCTATGGAATGGATTATGATTTTGAAAATCATGTTGAAATCGTCGATCGACGTTCGACGATGGGCGCTCAGATCGTCGAGCTTCGTTCGACCATGGAGCATCCGATCGTCGAGCGGCGTTCGACGCTCTTTGCATTTCTTTGAAAAACTTCTTTCTCTTTTCTCTCTTAGCTTTATTAAGGGTTTTATTTACAAGGTTTACTTGCTCAGTGTTCTTCTTTCCACTAGCTGAAATGAAGTTCACTGGAGTTGAAAGATTATTTTTAAGGAGGACTGGGGGTTCACTGGGAGAAGCTCCTAAGCCTAATTTATCATTACCTGACCTAGTGTTAGTCATGCTGGTAATTTCTAACAGCTTAAGGCTTCTACCATTAAGGGATTCTTCTAATCTCTTAGACTTAGCTAATTCTATTTTAAGAAATTTGATTTCTTCACTACAAGTAGTAAGATCTTCCTTTAACCTAATGTTTTCAGAGGCTATTGATTCAGAGTCAGCTAGCCTATTTCTAAGTTCTTTTATCTCTTTTTCTAAACTAATTAAATCTAAACATAAAGATTTAAAATCTAACTTAAACTCTTCTGAAGTAAAATCATAAGATGAAAGTACCTCATCTTCAGTAGGCATCTCTTCATCAGAATCAGAACTCTCTGTAGCAGAGTGGTTGCTGCAGGCATCTATTGCCATTAGGCAAATTTCTTTGGCCTTCTTCTCTTCCTCATCTTCACTGGAGCTTGATGAGGATGATTCTTCATCAGAATCACTCCAGGTTTCAGCAATGAAACCTCTCTCCTTCTTCTTGTTTTTGTAGGGGGATGGCTTGGAGTGCTTCCTGTGTTATTCTTTGTCTTTTCTCTTTTCCTTGTTCTTCTCCTCTGGACACTCTGGCAAAATGTGTCCAGGCTTCCTGCAACCATAGCAAATAATTTCTTTAGCAGGAGATCGATCATACCTTGGTTTGTCTTCATAGCGTGAAGACTTCTTTCTGAACTCCTTTCTCCCCATTTTGAGAAACCTCTTGGCAAACAGTGCCATAAGTTCCTCATTGGATTGGCTGCCTTCAGAAACATCTGCAGCCTTAAGAGCTAGAGATTGCTCTTTTCTTGTTGGAGTGGGGGTCTTGGCTTCAGCTTCTGCTTCTCTGGTCTTCAGCACTTGCTCAAAAGACTTGAGCTTGCCGAGGAGAGCTTCAGTTGAGATCTCATTGGTACTTCTGGCTTCTTTGATGGGCCAGATTCTTAGATCCCATGTGCTAGGGAAGCACATAAGAATCTTATCATTGACCTCTGTCAATGATATGTCCTTGTCCAGGGTCCTCAGCTCATTGATGATTGAGCTGAGCCTGGTGTACATAGCTTCAACTGATTCAGCATCAGTCTTCTTGAAGTTCTCATACTGTGAGATAAGGTTGGACCTCCTGTCCTTCCTTTCATCAGCTGAACCAGCTACAATCTGGTTCAGTGTGTCCCACATGGCCTTAGCTGAGGAGCAGTCAGCCATCTTCTGGAACACCTCATCAGACATTGTCTGAGCCAGTATGTTCATTGCCTTGGCATCAGCAATTTTGGCCTTCTTGTATTCATCATTATAGTCTGGAGGAGGCACTGCACTCATATCAGATGATGAGGCAGTGGCTGCAGCAGGTGCTCTTAGGGGACCTGACAAAATAGAAGCAAAAATACTTTCATCAATAGAATTCATATAAAGTTTGATCCTTGCCTTCCAGATGCCAAACTTTGCTAAGTTGCATGCTGGAGGTCTGGTGCTTGAATAATCCTTAGACTGGGCCATGATAGTGAATTTCTATAAACTCTTGGTATCTATCAGGATCTTGTGACTTAGGTGTTAGCCTATACAGTCAGTCAACCTCCCTCTGATACCAATTGAAAGTGAAGGGATAGATACTACTCTAGAGGGGGGGTGAATAGAGTAATCAAATTTTGCACAATACAAAACTTAACTGTCTACCCAACTCCCTTGGAGTGAAGTGCGGAATGAAGAGATTATAGATATTGATTTAACCTTAAAGCCTAACACAAGTGATGTGCAAACACAAGCTAACTGTAATTACAGTTAAAGCTTGGAAAACCTAAACAGCAACTAGCAACCTAGTTATATCTATTCACAGCCACAGTACAGGAATTAAACAGTTGAATCCAGACGACACAAGGAAATTTATAGTGGTTCCCCAAACAACTTGGGTACGTCCACTCTTCTACCCACACGGTAGGAATCCACTCAGGTTTTTGATCAGGTGCCCTGCCACCAACAGGATCTTCTTCAGGTAGATCCAGAAACCCTTTAGACTTTTGATCAGGTGTCTAAAAACCAAGCACAGGTTTTTGATCAGGTGCCCTGCCACCAAGGGATACTTTTGAAGGGAGTAATAACCCTGTACAGGAGGGGGAAGAAGGTTAAGATGTCTTCTCTATTTTACAATAGATTAGAGAAGCACAAAAGCTTGCACTGAGCTAGAATGCTCTAAAGAATCAAGGCTCCCCCTGGCTCAAAGATGTCCAGGTGAAGTCTTGCTTCAGTGCAGAGAAAACTCTTCAGAAAGTTCTGAAGGAAAGAGCTACAAGAAGAAAATAAATAACAAAAAGAAAAATCTCTTCAAGCAGCTATTCTTCTTCTTCTTCTTCTTCAAAGAAACTCTGAGTTTGAACTTCCTGAAAGCAGGAGAACTCAGGTGAAGAAGAAATGAGGATCTTAACACTTCTCAGTAGATGGAGATTGCTGAGAGCAGGAAGCTTGAGCTTGATGAAGGCTTGAGTGCTTTTGAATATGTGTGTAACACTAGCTTCAATCCTTCTACAAAGGGTTCTTTTTATAATCATCATCAAGCAACGGCTCTCTTCCATTTGAATTAATTTGTCTTCTTCTGAGCCTTGAGACCTAGGCTGTAAATATCAAGAAGACAGAAATATCTCTGCAGCAAAACATTCTATAAAAAGGAATAAACCTCTTTCTAAGAAGCTGCAGGCTAAAATCAAATAACAGAAGGACTAAATAAAGTCACATCAGAAACAATCTCTTTATAGCAAAAAGAAGACTTTTCAGTCCAACGGCTATAAAGGGCTGTCAGCAGATAAAGTAATTTAAATAGACAGCTAATAAGACAAACAACTTTATCTTAAAAGATTTTAACTCAGGCAATAAGAATAGAGCAAATAATGCCTGGAAACTTTATCATACAGCTTAAAATAGCGTGCCAGAAAATGTATTAAATAATTAAATATAATAAATAAATACAAAATATAAAGGCAGACAGAAAACGTCGAACGACCTTCGAAGATCGTCGAACGACGCCAGGAGATCGTCGAACTACCGGGCAGATAGTCGAACGATCCAGATAGTCGAGCTATCAAACAGATAGTCGAGCTACCGCAGCAGATAGTCGAACTATCAGGACAGATAGTCGAACTACCAGATAGTCGATCTATCTAGGACAGATAGTCGAACTATCAAGCGCACAGAGATAGTCGACCTATCCAGCAGATAGTCGACCTACCTCAGAAAACAGATAGTCGAACTATCAACAGATAGTCGAACTATCAAAACAAACCAGATAGTCGATCTATCAACAGATAGTCGAACTACCAGTGCAGAACAGATAGTCGACCTATCAACCGATAGTCGAACTACCAGCGCAGAACAGATAGTCGACCTATCAACAGATAGTCGAACTATCAGCGCAGAACAGATAGTCGACCTATCAACAGATAGTCGAACTATCAGCGCAGAACAGATAGTCGACCTATCAACAGATAGTCGAACTACCAGCGCAGACCAAAGCGTCGACCAACTGATAGACGATCGTCGATCAGTCGATAGACGATAGTCGAACGGCGTTCGACTATAGTCGAACGAAAAACCTACTTGACCAAATTCTCAATTTGGAAAAGCGAGGACCCTACAGCTAGACTCCTAACCATTGACCATAGATATTTCTTGGGTCAAGGACACAAAGAAGAGGACTAAACTCAAATCTAACTAGGGTACCAACAATCTCCCCCTATTTGAGTTAAGTCTCTCAAAAACTAAAACAGCTAGCAATAAAACAAACAAAAATAATTCATCAAATAGTTAATCAATAAACTGGCAGATTATCAATCAGATAAACAAATAATCAAATATATCACAGCAGTTTAATCAAACTATTAAGAATCTTTAGGGTCAGGTAATGGATCAGAAGAACTAGAGACAAAAGAAATTTTTCGAAGAGGGTCATCTGATTCCTTCTTTGACATCTTCAGATCCTGAGCACCAATGATCTTTAGTTCTGTAGCTCTGGGGACAACAGCTTCAGGATGTTTTTCCATGTACTTTGCTGGATCAAATATCTCAGGATTGACTTGGAATTTTTCAAATTCTTTCTTTCTGTAGGTTGATATGGTAGTAAAACCAGTTGTATCTTTACCTTCGGCTCTTGCTTTTCTTATTTGGGCTGCTCCTACAAGCTCTTGAAAGCGAGCCATCCTAAAATTAGGATCGAGCTCAGGATTTTCATATACGGGCTCTGGAGAAGCAGCATCAGCTATTATATCTAGATAAGACATTAGAATAAACTTAGCAAAAGGGACTTGCTAGAAGGTTTTAAAACACTATAAACTATTTACCTTTCGAAACACTTTTCTCAGATTGAACTGGAGAAGGAGGTGGGGAAAAAGTTGGTCTTTGGGCCACAACCTCCTTCATTTGCCTTTGAGAACCATAAGATGATTTGCTTTGTGAACTTTGATGACCTTGTCTTGGTTGGGGCTGAGCAGACGCAGATTTTGCATAGGCGGCAGATTGATTAGCAGGTAGATTCCCAGAGGCTCCTGCACCTGGAGGTGGAGGAGGACCTTTGGGAGTCCATCTGGAGACTGGACTGTCATACCTCTTAGTTCTCTTCCTTTCTTTTTGCTGATTTTTCGAAAGCCACATCCAATGCTTAAAATCCTTGGATTTGGGGTCAATGCCCTTCAAAATATAATAGGGAATGTCATTATCCTTATTTGGAGGTGGAGGAGGAGCAGCTTTTCTTTTCTTTGCAGAAGATTTCTTTTTCTTTGACTTTTCAGAGATATCAGAATCATCATCATCATCAGAATGGGATGATGGAGGGTTCTCATACGGATCATAGGCTTCTGAGACAGCCTTTTCTTTAAGCTTTGAAGCAGATTTCTCCCTTTCTTCTTCCAGGGCATCCAAAGCCAGAAGGGAGTCTAAATCTAAACCTGGAGATTCATCCCAGATGGATGACTTTTCAAATAGCAAATCTTTCTCTTTCTCTTTTAAGGATTGAACTCTTAATTCCCATGCTGCTCTTGCTTGAGCTTCTTCCAAGCTCAGAATAGAAGAGTCAACTCTGACTTCCTCTTTCTCAGACTCATCTTCTTTATTATCTAAGAAGGATTCCAACTCAGGGTCTACTTGAGTAGCAGGAATACTTGAGTCAGCCTCAGAAACTACTGCTATGATTTGAGCAGTTAAATCTTCTTTAATAATATCTGTAAAATTATGAATACATATCTGCTAAATAAGCTTGAATCATTCCTTCAAGGTATTCACAAACTATCAAATTAATTGACTCATCAACAAAACGAATGAAAGAGTTACCTTCATATTTAACCATCTCCCAGCAGTCATTCAGATATGAGGTTATAATTCCTTCCAGGAATCTGACTATCACAGGAGAGGTTAGATCTTCTAAGCAGACCTTAACAGCAATCTCAGATAACAATATTCCATCTGCTATTTCTTTCTCAGACAAACCTGGAGCTAAAACTTACTCAACTGGAGCAATCTCTTCCTCAGCTGGAGCTGTCTCTTCCTGAACAGTCATAACAACATCTGGAACTTCTTCTGGCTCAACTTGAGCAGATTCTGGCTGGGCAGATAAGACTGAATCTTTCACAACTGGAGGAGAGGCAGGAAGGCCTGAGACATCTTCATTGAACATCTCCCCCTGCCTGATTTCAGTGGGTACTGAAACCAGGCCCCTAGAGGAAGATGGCTCAGCTGATTTGGAAATGGATTGGATGGAGGCAGTTAAACGGTCAATGGAGGCTGCAAGGGGAGCGATTGCCTCGTTAATCATGGTTTTGATTGACGGGGTAATCAGCTCCACGATGCGGATGATAATCTCTGGAGAGATTTCAAAAGATGATGGATGAGAGGTGGATGGAGCAGCAGCAAATATGGTAGATGTGCTGGGATGGAGGATGGAGTGAACAGGGGATCGAGCAGGAGATGGAGCAGGTGATGGAGCAGGAGAATTTATTTGGGAATGAATTGGAGATACAGGAGGAGTAGGGAATCTCTCTGATCCTAACAAATCAAAGCTAGGAGCAGATATCCTAGCCAGATGAGCAGGTAGAGGAGAGGCTGGAGGAGACAGAGGAACAACCATAGTTGTTTCAAGTGCAGCAGAAGAAGAAGGTCGTACCTCAGCTGAAGTTGATGGTACTTCAACTGAGGCAGACGGCAATGCAGAGGAGGAGGAAGGGAGAGCTGAGCCAGCTTCAACAGGTAGAGGAGCGACTGATGCAGTCCTTGTGCCCTCAGATGTTGCTGGAGCAGATTTCACAAATGTCCTCTTCCACTTTGAGAACAGATGGGGATCCATCTTCTTGCTGGCATTGATGGTAGTTGCGGCAGAACTCAGCAGCTGGGGGAATTTCTCCTTCAGGAAAATTCCAATAACCCTTCCCAGGGTGACTTCCTTCTTTCCTGTCTTCTTCCTGATTAAATCAAACAGAACAGCTGCCCAATCGATCCTGGGAAAGCCAATATGGTAGCAGATGCTGGGTAGATTTTTTGTCAGACTATAAGTATACCATGCACTATCATCCTGGGAAAGCCAATATGGTAGCAGATGCTTTGTGATAGAGAGCCACCACATTAGGAGCGAAGCCTCAATTGATGGCTATGGAGCTGGTGTAGATGTTGGAAAAGATACACATATCTCTAGTATCCAATGATGATAGAGAGCTTTACGAGGAGTTCCTGGCATTTATGAGCACCAATGACGACATCTGGGATCATATCAGGGATGGGCAGAAGCTGGATGCAAGGATGAAGCGGATATTTAGGGCCTTTGAGGAAGGCACGGTAGGGGATTACTCATTAAGAGATAGGTTGTTATGCTTTAGAGGCTGAGATCATATACCGGCAGGAGGTCAAATTCGAGAATACATCATGAAAGAGGCACAGTACAACAGATATTAAGTACACCCTGGGATCACGAAGATTGCAACGGATCTGAAAAGATGATGTATTGGCCGGGCATGAAAAAGGATATCACATACTTTGTTACGCACTGTGAGGCTTGCCAGCTCATAAAGGCGGATAGCAAGAGCCCAACCGAATTATTACAGCCACTTCTGGTTTCGAAGTGGAAGTTCGAGGACATAGCCATGGATTTTATACATGGGCAACCCCGATCTCATGCGGGGAATGACTCAATTTGGGTGATTATCGATAGGTTTACGAAGGTGGCTAGGTTTATTCCAATCAGGAAGGAAGCTCCGTTCGGTGATCTGGTATGAAAATTTGTGGAGCAGTTTGTCCTCTACCATGGAGTTCTTAGGACGATCATGTCAGATCGAGATGAACGGTTTACGTCCAAGGAGTGGAAGTCAGTTTAGGCATACATAGGCTCTCGGTTGACAATCAGCATGACTTTCCACCCTCAGACGGATGGGCAGAAGAAGCACACCTCAGAGCCAAGGGACTAGATGCAGCAGAGGTATCCGAGTCTCTTTGAGCTAGGTAAAATTTCAATTTTCTAGGGATGTTTCATACTTTGACTTCAGTATAAACCCTGTAGGCCTAAACTTAATTTCTGGGACGAAATTTTATTTTTATATATTGGGATTTGTAACATCCCTCAAACAACTAGACGCCTAAGAGTAGTTTTGTCCTGACTAGGTCATGACAAAAATCCTAAGAAGCCCAAGAAGACCAAATGAACTTAGGCATGAAGGTGAAAACCACCTTGGGCTACAAATAGTAATTTTTAATTAACCACTATAGTGTTTGACTTTAGGGCTTCAACTTGACTCCATGACCCCACCATGACACACTTAACCCTAGGGGAGGCCAATGGGTCACCAAGGACCCATTGGGGTCAACCAAAAAATGTCAAGTTGACCAAGTCAACCCAAACCCTAATTAGGTCAAACTAAGCTCACACATGGCCAATTGATCTCCCCTTAGCCAAAGGTACCCACCTAGACCTTCCTAATCCCTAAGGGAGGCCAATGGGTCACCAAGGAACCATTGGGGTCAACCAAAGAGGCTAAGTTGACCAAAGTACACCCTAGCCCCCATAATGGTCAAGGAGCCCAAACTAAGGGTCAAGTGGCCTCCATGGTTCCCAACCAATCCTACCCAACCCTTCCTAGACCATAGGGGAAGCCAATGAGTCACTAAGGACTTAATGGGGTCAACCCAAAGGCCAATTTTACCAAAGTCAACACAACCTAGGTTTAAGTCAAACTAGCTCAAGTTGGCCTAACCTAGCCTAATCCATTTGGGTTAAGCCCAATTGAGGTGGTCCACTAGACTCATGAGGTTCAGGAATTTACCTAAAATGCCACTCTTTTTCTGGAAGTGATGACTAGGAGAGAGAGAACTCAATTTGCCCTTTTATGGATGAAAGAGTAAATGAGGAAGAGAGCTATTCGTGGCCAAGGTCCTCTCTATTCATTCCCAATTGCTGGATTCATCTCCCTTGATGAATTAGGAGAAGATCAAGAGGCTGACCAGGATGTATAGGGGATGGATTTAGTGGGCTCTTCATTGGCTGAAAATCACCTTCATGACCATTAATGGCCATTGATGTTACACCCCTCCTCTTCCCCATTTATTCATCTTAAAAGCATCCCAAGACTCCCAGCAGCCATTTCCACCTTTCCCCTTAAGCATTTGATCCCTTCTACTATACTGATGCAGAGCACCCGCAAGCTTAAAAACTCGTAATGGAGACACGGCAATCAACCCAACTCCAACCCTCTCAAAAGGTCCTATCCCTCTCCTCTTTCTAAGTGGATAGATCTCTATCCATTGGCAGTACGATTTGGGAACAATTGACCCCAAATTGGCTAAGCCCAAAACTCCAGTTTTGCATTTTTAAATTCCATGCCTAAATACCGATTACTTCCAATTCCGGCCAGCCTACCACCTCCTGTCGCTGTCCACCACCTCAATAAAGGTGGTGGTGGCATTGGCCGGCGAGGGAGGCGCTCAGGTGGCAGGGAAATCACCTCCCAAAACCGCCCGGGACGGGCAGCTGTGAGCCATCGGTTTCATAGGGATGATGAACAAATCCCGTCTATCCTTGCGCCAAGATTCATGCATGATCAATTAAATATATTTTAATTTTATTCAATTCTGTTACATAAAATGCAATGGATGTTTTGAAAGTTATCTTGTGTCAAATATCTTCACCTATGGGGGGGGGGAATAGGTGATGTGCAGTCTTTTGCGGAATTAAAAATTAACCTGCACAAGAAAACAAAAACAACCACAACACAGAAACACACAAGCAGTTATAGTGGTTCCCCGATTTGGGTACGTCCACTCTCCCCCTTCGACCTATCTCCAAACAAGGGATGACTCGGTAACTTCACCAAACAGATTGAAATCCAATCCTCACACTATGGAAGAAACCCTTCCACCAGAAGGAGTCACTACTCCTCTACCACGGGTTGCACCCAACCCGTACAACGATGAATCAAAGTTCCTTTACAACAAAGTTAAAATAAAAAGTACAAGAAATACAAACGACGTTTGGAGAACCCGATGTCCCTCTTCGTTTAATGAAGCTTTCTTGATGAAGACGAAGAGTCCACGATCGAAGCACTCTCTTGGAGAGGATCTTCCCGAGATCGGCGGCGGCAAAGGATTGCGGCGGCGATGCTTTATAGATCTAAACTTCTTGACGAAGCTAGCAAGGTCTACCAATGATCTTACTTGGATCGATCGTCTCAATCGATTCAGAGGGGAGAAATATTCCCGCTCAACAAATCAAGAGACAAAGGATCTCAAGATAGAAACGTGAGACGCTAAGCTTAGCCTCGGTCCTGTCGCCGGACTATCAAAGATGACCTTTAAGATCAGCGGCGGTGACTATATTGTGAGCGGCGACGGCTTGCGAGTAGCAACGGCGACGGCTTGCGAGCGGCAACGGCGACGGGAGGAAGTCCGCGATCGGCTAGGTCACGCTCGGCGGCTGTGTTCCTTTCTCGTTTTCTTCGCTGCCTTGTTAGTTCAAATTCGTGGGTATTTATACTGTAGATCAACCCTAAAAGACCGTTGTGGGCCCTACAAGGATAAACCCCAAGCCCGGTCTAATCAGCGCCCAGCATCATGGTTCAGTCCAGCGAGCAGAGAAAATTCGCCTAAGGAAAATTCGGCGGGAATCATTGGTGATTCCCGTCGAAGTCGGCGGGAATCACTCATGATTCCCGTCGAATTTTCCTTAGAAGAATTCCAGTTGAAATCCATGAAATCCGGAGGGAATCAACGAGAATCAAAACCATTCTCAACGAATCGGAGAGAATGCAGAGTCATTCTCGATGATTCGGCGAGAATCACTTATTGATTCTCGATGATTCTGACTTAGTAGAATTCTTGAAGGCGTTGAGTCAGCCGGATGCAGTCGGCGGAAATCGACGAGTGATTCTCGTCGAATTTAACTTAGACGAATCTTCGTCTTTCTTCCCATGAGTTGGTCTTTGACCCATCCTTGCTCCTCTTCAGCTCTCGATCAATCTCAGCCCTGTACTTGAAAATAATTACACTCCAATAGAGAGAGTACATGTGAGCCAACACACTGATCTGCTCAACGAGGGATTACGTTGTGCAGACCCGTGTATATTGACCCACTGTACCCTGATAGTGGTGTTTACTTAGCGTGGAATAAATGCAAGCACAACTTGAAGAAAATCATCAAATACATTTTCTATTCACCTTAGCTTGTTCAGGGACTTCTTCAAATCAGGTACATTGTGGATACAATATCCAACAATCTCCCCCTATTTGAAGAAGCCAAAACCCTACAAGCTAAGGTGAATAGAACATATGGGAATGAAAATCATAAACTAAGAATTCAGTTGAGAGTGAAATTCATTACCATTTTCCTGAGAGCATACTTAACATTTGCAGCCACCTTAGCCTTAGTCGAGAGGGTAATCTCCCCCTTTTCGGCATCTGCAAATCTGGGACTTCACATGGAGCCACATGCTCCCCCTCAGATCTTGCATCCATGCTCGAGCTTGAGTTCCTTGCTGATGCTCCCCCTTGATCCAAGAGCCTTTAGCCTTACAGTCTTCATTCTTAATATTTCAGCATGCCGAGTTCAGTTTTGAAGAGACTGAACTTTGCCTCGTCTAGGGGCTTTGTGAAGATATCTGCAACCTGCTTATCCGTGGGGATATAGCAGAGAGATATATCTTTGTTTTCCACATGCTCCTGAATGAAGTGATAGCGCACTTCAATATGCTTCGTTCTGCTGTGTGACACAGGATTATTCGCAATTGCTATTGCTCTCGAGGAGTCGCAATACATCGGAACTTCTCGAAACTACAAGTAATAATCTTTGAGCTGATTTCTGATACATAGAAGTTGTGCGCAACAGCTGCCTGCTGAGATGTACTCAGATTCAGCCGTGGAAGTTGCGACACAATTCTGCTTCTTACTGTTCCAAGAAATAAGTCTTCTTCTGAGGAATTGGCAGGTCCCGGAAGTGCTTTTCCTATCATCCCTACTTCTTGCAAAGTCAGCATCTGAAAAGCCTATCAGCTCGACATCATTGTTTCTTGGGTACCACAAGCCAACATTTGGTGTACCTTTAAGGTATCTAAGAATTCGCTTTGCAGCGATATAATGAGATTCCTTAGTGTTCACCTGATATCTGGCACAAACGCATGTGGAAAACATAATATCCGGTCTACTAGCAGTAAGGTAGAGCAGGGATCCAATTATGCTTCTGTATTTGGTTTCATCAAAAGGTTTCCCTTTCTAATCCTTGTCCAGAGACACAGTGGATCCCATTGGAGTCCTCATAGAGGTTGCATTCTCCATTCCGAATTTCTTGAGGAGTTCATTTGTGAACTTCGTCTGAGAGATGAAAATTCCATCCTCAGACCATTTCACTTGAAGTCCCAAGAAATACTTTAGCTCAAACATGCTGCTCATTTCAAACTTTCCTTGCAAAAGTTTAGGATACTTTTTGTAAAGATTGTTGTCCGTAGAGCCGAAAATTATGTCATCGACATAGATTTTCACCAGCAATATCTTGCCTTTGACTTCCCTATGAAACAATGTCTTATCTATTTTTTCGCTCGAGAACTTGTTTTCAAGAAGAAAACTAAGCAGAGTCTCATACCAAGCTCGAGGAGCTTGTTTCAAGCCATATAACGCTTTATTAAGAAAATAAACATGTTTGGGAATATAGAATTAACAAAACCTGGGGGTTGCACGACATATACTTCCTCTTTAAATTTTCCATTGAGGAATGCAGATTTCACGTCCATCTTATAGACAGTGAATCCTTTGTGCGAAGCATATGCTAGGAACAATCTGATCGCCTCGAGCCTTGCAACTGGTGCAAAGATCTGGTCGAAGTCAATCCCCTCCTCCTATCTGTAACCTTGAGCCACCAGCCTGGCCTTGTTCTTTATGATGACACCATGTTCATCCAGTTTGTTTCTGAAGATCCACTTGGTGCAGATAACATTCCTATTCTTTGGTCTAGGAATAAGCGTCCAGACGTTGCATCGTTCAAATTGATGCATTTCATCTTGCATGGCCAGTATCCATGCTGCATCTTTGTTCGCTTCGTCAAACTTCTTTGGCTCAACCATTGACAGGAAACCAAGGTGAAAAATCTCGTTAATTGTACCTCTCCGAGTTCTAACACCGTCACGAGGATCTCTGATGATCTGATCTCTGGGATGATCCCTCACGCGTCGGAGCTCTAAGAGTCTGGCATCTTGAGCTCTGACATCTTCTCGGGCATCTCCTTCTTCTAGGAGATTTTCTCCATCCTGATCTTCAACTTCTCCAGTTGGCATTGAGGTTGAAACCTTGACGTACTTGGGAGTTACATCTTTAGCGGTCTCATCGAGACTTAGCTGTTCAAGTCTTGCACCTGCATCTTCAAGAATGCCACTGGAAGAATTGCTATGAAGCAAGCTTCCTTCATCAAAAACAACATAATTGGACTCCTCTACCACTAGGGTTTTCTTATTGAAGACCATATATGCCCGACGATGGCTACTATAGCCCATGAATATGCCTTCGAAGCATTTTTCACCAAATTTAGTACGCGGGTACTTCCTATTATTGAGTACATAGCATCTACAGCCAAAAATCCTCAAATAGGACATGGTCGGTTTCCTGCCTTTCAATAGCTCATAAGGCATCTTACGATGATTCTTGTTGATCAACGCTCGGTTCTGCACATGACAAGCCGTATTGACAGCCTCTGCCCAAAAGTACTCTAGAAGAGAGGCATCATTCAACATTGTCGTACATGTTTCAATGAGCGTTCTATTTCTCCTTTCCGCAACTCCGTTTTGCTGAGGAGTACGCGGGGAGGAAAACTCATGAAAGATACCAAGTTCTTCACAGAATTCTTTTATAGCACCAGACTCGAATTCTGTTCCATGGTCACTTTTGATTTTGACCACTAAGCAGTTAAGTTCGTTCTGAATCTGCTTGACAAAACTCGTGAAGATATCAAACGTATCTGACTTTCGTTTCAAAAAGAACACCCACGTAAACCGAGAGTGATCATCAACAATCACTAGCGTATACGATTTGCCTCTTAAGCTATGAACTTGCACTGAACCGAACAAGTCCATATGCAAAAGATAGAGACATCTGGAGGAGTCTTTGTCTGCAATGCCCTTAAAGGTAGCCCGAGTCTGTTTGCCCTTCTGGCATGCAGGACAAGGGCTATCTTTGATGCACTTAATAATAGGGGCATCCCTTACTAAGTTCTTAGAAAACAACATATTAATTGTCTTGAAATTTATATGTGCTAATCTCTTGTGCCATTGTTCACAAAGAGATGCACTGCCTGTTTCTACTAGGCACACGGGGGTAGAAGAATCTATGCTAAGAAAATCTAAACAAAATATATTTCTGCTCCTAATGCCAGTTAATACCGTCTCCGAAGAGGCACACAATATTATTAAGCACTTATCCTTGCAGAACTTAACGTCATAACCTTTATCACACAACTGACTTACACTGATAAGGTTATGATTTAACCCTTAAACTTAGGCCACGTCGATGATAGAGATTATACCGTTGGAAATCATACCGTAACCTCTGGTGACTCCTCGATCTGATCCTCCAAAGATGACTTTGGGTCCATTTTTGACTGGAGAGTAATCACGCAGCAGGCTTCTTGTCCCAGTCATATGCCGGGAACATCCACTGTCTAAGTACCAGATAGGCGTTTTGGTGGCCTTTGGACATACCTGCAAAACAGAATTAGTTTCCCTTAGGAACCCAATCGAACTTGGGTCCTAGATTCCTTGTTAGCATACTCCCCCTCGGGTGATTAACCCTACGAATGGTCGGCCTCGCATTGTTAACATGAGGAGTCTTGTTAAACCTTTGATTAAACAAGAAATCCACAGCAAAGTGACCAACTTTACCACAACACCAACAATCAAACCTGTTGTACCGCTTCCTAGGCTCCATCTTCACCCTGGGAACGGTGGGTTTAGCTGGGGCCTTGGATCTGGAGGTGGAGGCATCATGATGACAGCAATCACATGATTTCTTCACTTCCTGTTCCTTCAGTATAACAGGCTTGGCTTTTGGTGCCTGCTTCCTATTATGGCCGCTAGAGAAGTGGCCATAATTTTCCGCTTGGATTTCCTCATAAGGTGCCTTGAAGACACTCTAGTCGTAGTTGCGGGGGAAGGCCCAAACATCATATCGGCTCTTAGGCTTTTCAACCGAGGGCCGGAAGAAGTGGCCATAGGTTGACTCAAATTCCTGTTCATTGCAGGGAAAGCAAGGCTTCCTGAATTCAACAGGGTTGAGTGGGGCCATTCCTTTTTCTGAAGCATAGGCCTTCTTAGCAGCATTATTTTTCCTCTGCTTTCTATTTCTCCTGGATGATTTACCAGGCACACCCACATGCCCCAAGCAAGCCCCCTTAGCCTGAGCAGAGAAGGTATCAACCAGTGGAAGAACAGTGTTTGGCATAGAGAAGCTTTTGACAATCTTCCTTTCTGTCGCAAGTTGTTCTTCCAACTTGTTGACTTCTTCCTGTTTAAGGTCAAGGAGCCTTAGAGACTCTGAGTGCTCAGAAGTCAGGCCCAGGTGTTCCTGTTGGAGAGAGATCAAGCTAGTGATCTCTTCTCTTAGAGACACACCCTCAGCCTTAAGGAATTTTACTTCCTTTTTCTGAGACCTCAACCTCTTACGGCATTCCTCAAAGGTATTGAGCAGAAGCTCATTCTTTTCGAGGAGCTCAGCTTCACGGGCAGTTGGGCTGTCCTCGAGATCATCATCAGGAGACTCATAGTCAGAGTTAGAGAGGGGGGTACGAGCTTTTACCTTCCAGTAAATGGGGGGAAGTCTCCTTCTGAGTCAGAGCGACCCACTAGCCCGAAGTAGGCTTTCTCATCATCACTGGAGTCTGAGGAATCAGACTCACTCAGCGTCTTTGGCTTTTTGGCTATATAGCTCCTCTCCTTCTTCTTATCTCTAGAGGACTTGTGCTCCTCTCCCTTCCCCTTATCTCTCTTGTCTTGGTGACAGTCAGCGATGACGTGACCTAGCTTATTGCACCCAAAGCAAATTATGTCATTAGAGCGATGTTTGTTCTGTTTGGATTCATACCTGTCAGAAGAATAGTTCTTCTTCTGAAGTCTGGAGGAGGAGCCGTCTCTCTTTATTTGATTCCTCAACTTGAGTAACTTCTTGAACTCCCGAGTGATGAGGGAGAGGTCTTCTTAGGATAGCTCTGAGCCGGAAGAGCATGGCTCAGATTCTTCTTCCTCATCCATTTTCCGAGAACGGGATGAGGCTGCACCCTTTCCTTTCCTTGAGTGATTGGCTTTTAGGGCCACAGTGTTCCTTCTGACAGCGGCTTTATCGGGTTCTTCTTCAGCTTTTCTAGTGTTTAGCTGAAGCTAATAGGATAGAAGTTTCCAGAAAATATTCTGGGGATCTGTTTCTACCAGCCTACAAAATTCTCTGATGACGCAGATCTTGGTGTCCCATTCTTTAGTAAGGGATCTAAGGAACTTGTCATTTAGTTCACCATCGGTGAACTATCTGCCATAGACCTTCAGGGCATTGACGATCTTCAGGAAGTTCTCGAATGTCACTCTGATTTCTTCCTTGGGACCTTGCCTGAAGGCCTCGTACTTCGGGTTCAGAAGGGATCTTCGATCATCCCTTACTTCATCAGTGCCTTCCATCAAGATGATTAGGTAGTGCCAAATGTCCTTGGCAGTCCTGCAGTTGCAGAAAACCTGCATCATGGAATCATCGACGGCGCTTACAAGAATGTTCTCAGCTTTCTTGTCAAGTCCAACAAGCACCATCTCATCCTTATCCATTTCTGAAAGTTTCTTGGGCACTTTCTTGGTTGGATCAATGGTGGAGGCCTTAGTGGGAATATAAGGTCCCTCCTCCACTACCTTGACGAGTCGTGGGTCGACTTCTTCCATGTTGTACCTGATCCTTTCCTTCAAGATAGGAAAGTTCAGCTTGGTGCACACTGGGATCTTCCCTGAATACTTGAGTGCTTCCATTTCAGAGAGCTTCTTTCTTCTTGACACTAGATGCGGGAACTTACTCAAGGTGTTAACCTTGTTATTGAGTAACCTTCCTCTTATACCACTTAAAAGTTATCTAGTGTCAACTATCTTCACCTATGGGGGGGGGGGAATAGGTGATGTGCAGTCTTTTGCGGAATTAAAAATTAACCTGCACAAGAAAACAAAAACAACCACATCACAGAAACACACAAGAAGTTATAGTGGTTCCCCGATTTGGGTACATCCACTCTCCCCCTTCGACCTATCTCCCAATAAGGGACGACTCGGTCACTTCACCAAACGGATTGAAATCCAATCCTCACACTATGGAAGAAACCCTTTCACCCGAAGGAGTCACTACTCCTCTACTACGGGTTGCACCCAACCCTTACAATGAGGAATCAAAGTTCCTTTATAACAATGTTAAAATAGAATGTTGGTACCCTAGTTTGATTTGAGTTTAGTCCTCTCCTTTGTGCTCCTTAACCCAAGAAATATCTATGGTCAATGGTTAGTAGTCTAGCTGTAGAGTCCTCACTTTTCCAGATTGAGAATTTGGTTAAGTTGTTTGTTCGTTTGACTATCGTCGAACGCCGCTCGACTATCGTCGACTAACTGTTCGACGATCGTCTATCAGTTGTTCGACTTTCAGTCTGCGAGGATAGTTCGACTATCGGTTGATAGTTCGATTATCTGTGTGCTTTGATAGTTCGACTATCTGCTTGGATAGATCGACTATCTGATAGTTCGACTATCTGTTGATAGGTCGACTATCTGTTTGGTTTTGATAGTTCGACTATCTGTTGATAGGTCGACTATCTGATAGCTCAACTATCTGTTGATAGTTCGACTATCTGTTCTGCGTTGATAGCTCGACTATCTGTTGATAGGTCGACTATCTGTTCTCGCTCGATAGTTCGACTATCTGCTTTGATAGTTCGACTATCTGATAGTTCGACTATCTGTTGATAGATCGACTATCTGTTTGTTTCTGATAGCTCGACTATCTGTTGATTGCTCGACTATCTATTTTGCCCTGATAGTTCGACTATCTGTTGATAGGTCGACTATCTGATAGTTCGACTATCTTCTGGTAGTTCGACTATCTGCTGTGATAGTTCGACTATCTCCTTTGATAGTTCAACTATCTGGATCGTTCGACTATCTGTCCGATAGTTCGACGATCTCCGTGCATCGGTCGACGATCTCCGAGGGTCGTTCGACGTTTTCTGTCTGCCTTTATATTTTGTATTTATTTATTATATTTAATTAATTAATACATTTTCTAGCAAGTTGTTTTGAGTATTATGATAATATTTCCAGGCATATCTGCTCCATTCTTTTTGCCTGAGTCAAATCTTTTTAGATAAAGTTGTTTGTCTTATTAGCTGACATTATAAATTACTTTATCTGCTGTCAGCCCTTTATAGCCGTTAGACTGAAAAGTCTTCTTTTTGCTATAAAGAGTTTGTTTCTGATATGACTTTATTTAGTACTTTATTATCAAATTGTTTCATGCAGCTTCCTAGAAAAAGGGTTATTCCATTTATAGAATGTTTCTGCTGCAGAGTTTGTTCTGTCTTCTTGATATTTACAGCTCAGGTCTCAAGTCTCAGAAGAAGACAAATTATTCAAACTGAAGAGAGCCGTTGCTTGCTGATGTTATATAAAGGACCCTTTGAAGAAGGATTCAAGCTAGTGTTACACACACATATTTTCAAGCATTCAAGCCTTCATCAAGATCAAGCTTTCTGCTCTCAACAATTTCCATCTAACTGAGAAGTGTTAAGATCTTCTACTCTTCTTCATCCTGAGTTCTCCTGCTTTCAGGAAGTTCAAACTCAGAGTTCCTTTGAAGAAGAAGAAGAAGAAGATAGCTGCTTGAAGATCTTTAACTTTATTATTTATCTTCTTGTAGTTTTTCCTTCAGAACTTTCTGAAGAGTTTTCTGCACTGAAGCAAGACTTCACCTGGACATCTTTGAGCCAGGGGGAGCCTTGATTCGTTAGAGCTTTCTAGCTCAGTGCAAGCTTTTGTGTTTCTCTAATCTATTGTAAAATAGAGAAGACATCTTAACCTTCTTCCCCCTCCTGTACAGGGTTATTACTCCCTTCAAAAGTATCCCTTGGTGGCAGGGCACCTGATCAAAAACCTGTGCTTGGTTTTTAGACACCTGATCAAAAGTCTAAAGGGTTTCTGGATCTACCTGAAGCAGATCCTGTTGGTGGCAGGGCACCTGATCAAAAACCTGAGTGGATTCCTACCGTGTGGGTAGAAGAGTGGACGTACCCAAGTTGTTTGGGGAACCACTATAAATTTCCTTGTGTCGTCTGGATTCACTTGTTTAATTCCTGCATTGTGGCTGTGAATAGATATAACTAGGATTGCTAGTTGCTGATTAGGTTTTCCAAGCCTTAACTGTAATTACAGTTAGCTTGAGTTTGTAAACATCACTTGTGTTAGGCTTTAAGGTTAAATCAATATCTATAATCTTTTCATTCCGCACTTCACTCCAAGGGAGTTGGGTAGACCATTAAGTTTTGTCTAGTGCAAAATTTGATAACTCTATTCACCCCCCCCTCTAGAGTAGTATCTATCCCTTCACTTTCAATTGGTATCAGAGGGAGGTTGACTGACTGGATAGGCTAACACCTAAGTCACAAGATCCTGATAGATACCAAAGCTTATAGATATTCACTATCATGGCCCAGTCCAAGGATTATTCTAGCACCAGACCTCCAGCATGCAACTTAGCTAAGTTTGGCATCTGGAAGGCAAGGATAAAACTATATATGAATTCTATTGATGAAAGCATCTTTGCTTCTATTTTGTCAGGTCCCCCAAGAGCACCTGCTGCTGCTACTGCCTCATCATCTGATTTGAGTGCAGTGCCTCCTCCAGATTACAATGATGAATACAAGAAGGCCAAAATAGCAGATGCCAAGGCAATGAACATACTGGCTCAGACAATGTCTGATGAGGTATTCCAGAAGGTTGCTGACTGCTCCTCAGCAAAGGCCATGTGGGATACACTGAACCAGATTGTAGCTGGTTCAGCTGATGAAAGGAAGGACAGAAGGTCCAACCTGATCTCACAGTATGAGAACTTCAAGAAAACTGATGCTGAATCAGTTGAAGCCATGTACACCAGGCTCAGCTGAATCATCAATGAGCTGAGGACCCTGGACAAGGACATATCATTGACAGAGGTCAATGATAAGATTCTTATGTGCTTCCCTAGCACATGGGATCTAAGGATCTGGCCCATCAAGGAAGCCAGAAGTATAAATGAGATCTCCACTGAAGCTCTCCTCGGCAAGCTCAAGTCTTTTGAGCAAGTGCTGAAGACAAGGGAAGCAGAAGCTGAAGCAAAGACCCCCACTGCAACAAGAAAAGAGCAATCTCTAGCTCTTAAGCCTGCTGATGCTTCTGAAGGCAGCCAAACTAATGAGGAACTAATGGCATTGTTTGCCAAGAGGTTTCTCAAGATGGGGAGAAAGGAGTTCAGAAAGAAGTCTTCACGCTATGAAGACAAACCAAGGTATGATCGCTCTCCTGCTAAAGAAATTATTTGTTATGGCTGCAGGAAGCCTGGACACATCTTGCCAGAGTGTCCAGAGGAGAAGAATAAAGAAAAGAGAAAAGAAAAAGAACAACACAGGAAGCACTCCAAGCCATCCTCCTACAAGAACCAAAAGAAGGAGAGAGGTTTCATTGCTGAAACTGGAGTGATTCTGATGAAGAATCCTCCTCATCAAGCTCCAGTGAGGATAAGGAAGAGAAGAAGGCAAAAGAAGTTTGCCTGATGGCAATAGATGCCTTGCAGCAACCACTCTGCTGCAGAGAGTTCTGATTCTGATGAAGAGATGCCTACAGAAGATGAGGTACTTTCTTCTTATGATTTTACTTCAGAAGAATTTAAATTAGACTTTAAATCTTTATGCTTAGATTTGATTAGCTCTGAAAAGGAAATAAAAGAACTTAGAAATAGGTTAGCTGACTCAGAATCAATAGCCACTGAAAATATTAAGTTAAAGGAAGATCTCACTACTTGTAGTGAAGAAATTAAATTTCTTAAAATAGAGTTAGCTAAGTCTAAGAGACTAGAAGAATCACTTAATGGTAGAAGCCTTAAGTTGTTAGAAATTACCAGCATGACTAACACTAGGTCAGGTAATGACAAACTAGGCTTAGGAGCTTCTCCCAGTGAACCCCCAGTACTTCTTAAAAATAATCTTTCAACTCCAGTAAACTTCATTTCAGCTAGTGGAATGAAGAACACTGAGCAAGTAAATCTAGTTAATAAAACTTTAAATAAAACTAAGAGAGAAAAGAGAAAGAAATTCTTTAAAGAAATGCAAAGAGCGTCGAACGCTGCTCGACGATCGGAAGCTCAATGGTCGAACGAAGCTCGACGATCTGAGCGCCCATCGTCGAACGTCGATCGACGATTTCAACATGATTTTCAAAATCATAATCAGTATCATAGAAACCTAAATGAATATAGAAACCCTAGGTTTGTTGACCCATCATCTGCATGGAGAATCCCACCTAGGAGATCTCACCCACTAGGTTATCACCCTCAGCCTGCATTCTCATATATTTCCAGTTTTTCTTATGTGAAAAACAAGGGACCCAAGGTTACCTGGGTCCACACTGTCTAAATAATTGTCTTGCAGGTGAAGGCCTATCCAATCACTCAAAATAAGTGTTATTTGGATAGTGGATGCTCTAAGCATATGACAGGAAATAAAGATCTTCTGTCAAAGTACAAAGCTAAGCTCGGCCCAAAGGTTATCTTTGGAGACTCCAGCTGTGGTCAGACAGAAGGCTATGGCAAGATCACAATTGGAGCAGTTACTTTCAAGAGAGTTGCTTATGTCAATGGACTGAAGCACAATTTGATTTCAGTCAGCCAGCTATGTGATGCTGTCTACCAGGTTTCATTTTCTAACTTTTCTTGCAATATTACTTTAAATAATAATGTTGTTTTAGTAGGTATTAGAATAGGTAATATTTACTTAGTAGATTTCAATTCATCTCATTCTGAAATCTGCCTGTTTAATGAAGTAACCCTTAATAATAATTCTTTATGGCATAAGAGGCTTAGTCATGTAAATCTTAAAAATATATCTAGGTTATCTAAACACAACCTTGTTAGAGGCTTACCTTCTTGCCCCTACAAGAAGGAGAGCCTATGCAAGGCTTGTCAGCTAGGCAAGTAAACCAAAAACTCTTTTAAATCTGTAAATAAGAGTGATTCTCCTAGAATCCTGTATTTATTACACTTGGACCTTTTTGGCACAATAAATTTACAGAGTTTAGGAGGGAAGTATTACACATTAGTAATTGTAGATGACTTCTCTAGGTTCAGTTGGGTTTTCTTTTTGAGAACTAAGTCTGATAACTTCAAAGCTCTTACAGACTTTCTACTATGTGTGCAGACTGAGTACTCTACTCATGTGGCCTTGATCAGAAGTGATCATGGTACTGAGTTTGACTCTCTTCTCATGCAAGAATTCTGTGAGAGAGAAGGTATCAAACATAGCTTCTCAGCTCCTAGAACTCCTCAACAAAATGGGGTAGTTGAAAGGAAGAATAGAACACTCATTGAAGCTGCTAGCACATTGTTGGCAGATGCTAACATGCCTCTCTCCTATTGGGCAGAAGCTGTTAGTACAGCCAATTATGTCTTAAATAGAAGTTTGATACACAAACTTAAGTGTAAAACTCCTTATGAGTTACTTAAAGGAAAGAAACCTAAAATTAATTATTTTAGAGTTTTTGGCTGTATTGTTTATATTCATAATAATAATAAAGAATATATTAGAAAATTTGAAGCAAAAGCTTCAATGGGAATCATGCTTGGATATTCCCAAGTAAGCAAAGCTTATAGGGTTTATAACAAATCTACCTGTAAGATTGAAGAATCTGTGCATGTGTCATTTGATGAGCATCAGATGTTTTACAAGGAGAAAGAAAATTCTCCTTCCTCCAGTTCATTGCAGGTACCTGATGCCCCTCAAGAAATTCTTCAACTATCAACTCTTCAGATCACTAAATCAGACAGTGATGAAGACATTGCTGAAGCAGTTGTTGTACCACCAACAGTAGATCAAATTCCTCCTGAGGAATTAATCCCAACTGTTGCTGAAGATCACATCCCACCTGCTGATATTGTCACACTTAGAGATCACCCCACATCTCAAGTGATTGGAGACATATCAGCTGGTGTACAAACAAGACACCAATTAAGACAGGATGTGATGCATGCTTGTTTCCTCTCACAGGTTGAGCCCCTCACCTTTAAAGATGCAGAGCTAGATCCCCACTGGATCATTGCAATGCAAGAGGAGCTCAATCAGTTTGAGAGATGTAAAGTTTGGACTTTGGTTCCAAGACCTAAAGGCCAACTGATCATAGGCACCAAGTGGGTGTATAGAAACAAGTTAGATGCAAATGGAATTATAGTAAGGAATAAAGCAAGGCTTGTAGCTCAGGGCTACAGACAGGAGGAAGGTATAGACTATGACCAAACCTTTGCTCCTGTTGCAAGGCTAGAAGCAATAAGGATCTTCTTGGCCTATGCAGCCTACATGAAGTTTAAGGTGTTCCAAATGGATGTCAAAAGTGCATTCCTAAATGGTGAGCTTAAGGAAGAGGTGTTTGTTGAACAACCACCAGGGTTTGTTTCTTCAACTCAGCCCTCACATGTTTTTAAGTTGCAGAAAGCTCTATATGGACTAAAGCAAGCTCCCAGTGCCTGGTATGAGACTCTAGCTAGTTTCCTCTTTGAGCACAACTTTACTAGGGGAGTAGTTGATAGAACCCTTTTCGTCAAGCATCACAAGGACACAATCCTGTTAGTTCAGGTGTATGTAGATGATATTATATTTGGCTCCACTGATCCCAAACTTTGCAAAAGGTTCTCTGACCTAATGCACTCTAAGTTTGAGATGAGTAGTATGGGTGTGCTGTCTTACTTTCTTGGTCTCCAAGTTAAGCAAGATGCTGATGGTATCTTCATCTCCCAGTCCAAATATGCCAAGGAATTGGTAAAGAAATTTGGGATGGCTGATGCTTCAGCAATGCCTACACCTATGGCTACTAATGTAGTTATTGACTCTGATGATCACGGCAAGCCAGTTGATCAAAAGAATTATAGGGCCATTGTTGGTTCCCTATTATATCTAACTGCAAGTAGGCCTGATATAATGTTTGCTACATGCCTTTGTGCTAGATTCCAGGTCAACCCCAAGGAATCTCATCTGATTCTTCTAAAGAGAATCCTGAGATACCTGAAGGGATGTCCAGATCTAGGACTTTGGTACCCAGCTGAGTCAGAATTTGAATTAATTGGATATTCTGATTCTGATTATGCTGGGTGCAGAGTTGACAGGAAGAGCACCTCAGGAACTTGCCAGTTCCTGGGAGAGAGATTGGTCTCTTGGTTCTGTAAGAAGCAGGCTTCTGTCTCAACTTCAACTGCAGAGGCTGAATATATAGCAGCTGCTAGTTGTTGTTCACAGATCCTGTGGATTCAAAACTAGCTTGTGGATTATGGTTACTCACACAAGAACACCAAAATCATGTGTGATAGTACCAGTGCTATCTCAATTGCACAAAATCCAGTGCACCACTCTAGAACGAAGCACATTGAGATTCGGCACCATTTCCTGAGAGATTGTGTGGAAAAGAACAAGATTTGTCTTGAGTTCATATCCACTGAGTTTCAGAGAGGTGATATATTCACCAAGCCTTTAGATGAACAGAAGCATCTGTTCTTTTTAGTTCAATTAGGCATGATTAATGGACGAGACTAAGTGTGACTATATCTGCCTATATTGAAACTTGTTTGAAGATCGCCGAACGATGATCGAAGATCGTCGAACAGATCAAGTCTATCGTCGACCTCTGGTTGATGATGGCTTATCTGTCTGAAGATCGTCGACCGGCGTTCGACCATCGTCGAACAAGTCAAGCTCATCGTCGATCTCTGAATGACGAAAGCCTGTTGTTTGTGAAGCCAGAAATAGCCGAACAATGGTTCGACTACTCTGCTTCTGAGCCGATCGTCAAACGGTCGTTCGACTATCGGGTCAAGTATCTTTTTAATAGATCGACTATTTCCGGTCTAATATAAAGCCGATAGTCGACCTAGGTTAAAAGATCTTTTGTTTTATCGTCGACGGAGCGTGCCTTTTCGCATTCTGCCTTCCCGCTTGCGATTTTTGGGCGTTTTGTCTTCTTCGTCCTCTCCAGCTTTCTCGAGCTTTCTCCAGCGAATCAATGGCGGTCTCTCCAGCAGTTCTAGCAGTTGTGAAGTTTGATGCTGGCTTTAGCGTGGATTTCGACGCGTTCAGTAGCTGCGATGCCGGGATCGTAGAAGCTCTTCAGCTATGCAGGGATCAAGGACTCGAGAGGTTAATGTCTGCAAGGATTAAGATAAACATCCCAGAGATCAAGGAATGGGCCTTCACGTCGTCCTCCACTGACGACTCGATGACAGGTACCATCGGCGGAGAAGAGGTAATCCTAACTCCGGCCGTTCTGACTGAAATTTTTGGTTTAATAAATGGTGAAGAGGATTATGAGCAAGATGCTCAGGAATTCGGAAGAATGTTAGTTGAGCTGGGACATGCTGAGGGCATTCCCACGAAGCTGCTCAAAGTAAATTTCCCTTTCAAAATTAAGTTTCTTGCTGAGTTGGTAGGAAAAGTGCTCCTGGGTAAGCACTCTACTCACGATAATATAACAAGGCAGCAATTCGCACTCATGTGTGCGATTGTTAATCGGAAAAGGATAGATTGGGCGGGAGTGATGTTTGATTTAATAAGGAAAAAGAATGGCAAGAAGGAAGTTACCCTCGGAAGGGTTATTGGAATCTTCCTTAAGGAAAAATACCCCCAGCTGCTGAGTTCAACCGCAACAACAATTAACGCAAGCAAGAAGATGGATCCTAACCTATTCTCTAAATGGAAGAGAACTTTTGTGAAACCCGCTCTCACAGGGGTTGCTCCAGCAACATCTGAGGACACCAGGACTGAATCAGTCACTCCTCACCATGTCGAAGCTGGCTCAGCTCTTCCCTCCTCCTCTTCTGCTTTGCTGTCTGCCTCAGTTGAAGTACCATCAACTTCAGCTGAAGTACGACCTTCTCCCTCTTCTGCTCCAGAAATAACTACGGTTGTTCCTCTTTCCCCTCCAGCTTCTCCAATTCCTGCACATCAGACTAGGATATCTGCTCCTAGCTTTGATTTGTTAGGATCTGAGAGAATTCCTACTCCTCCTTTGTCTCCCATTCATTCCCCAGTTAATTCTCCAATTAACTCTCCAGCTCCATCTCCTGTTCAATCCCCTGTCCACACCATTCTTCATCCCAGCACTTCAACCATATCTGCTGCAGCTCCATCCACTTCACATCCATCATCTTTTGAGATTACTCCTGAACTTATCTCTCGCATTGTGGAGTTGATTACCCCGTCAATCAAAACCATGATTGAAGAGGCAATCGCTCCCCTTGCATCCTCCATTGATATCTTAACTGCCTCCATCAAATCCCTTTCAAAATCTGCTGAGCCATCTTCCTCAAGGGGCCTGGTTTCAGTCTACCCAACGCAGCACTGGACCAGAACCAGCCATAAAATCAGGCAGGCGGCTTAGGGCAGAGATCTTTCTTCTTCTCGAAGAGAAGGAGCGAGGTGCTGCGCTACTTTGAGAGGAACTCGGGGTGGATCCGAACGACAGGTTTTGATGGCTCCCTTTAGTAAGAGAAGAATTGACTTTCTTCTTTCATCGGGGCTTGCCTCCCTTCCAGCTATAACAGATACTGTAATGATAGCTCTGGAAGAGTCTGCTCCAGCTGAGAAAGAAATAGTTCCAGTGTTATCTGATAAGGAAATAGCTGATGGAATCATGCTATCTGAAATTGCAGTAAAAGTCTGCCTAGAAGATCTCACCACTCCTGTGGTTGCTAGATTCCTAGAAGGAATTATAACTTCATATCTAGATGAATCATGGGAGATGGTCAAGTATGAAGGTAATTCACTTATTCGATTTATTGACAAGTCAATTAATTTGCTTGCTAGAGAATACCTTGAAGGAATGATTATTGCTTATTTAGCAGATCTGTATTCATAATTCTACAGATTTTATTAGAGAGGATTTATCTGCTCAGATAATAGTAATTGTCTCAGAGGCTGCCCCAAGTGTTCCTGATATCCAAGTAGATCCAGAGTTGGAATCGTTTTTAGATGATAGAGAAGATGAGCCTGAGAATCAAGATGAAGTCAAAGATGACACTCCTGCTCTGAGTATGGAAGAAGTACAAGTAAGAGTTGCCTGGGATCTAAGAGTACAGTTTTTGTTGAAAGAGAAAGAAAAAGATCTGCAAGTTGAAAAGTCAACCATCTGGGATGACTCACCAGGGTTGGACTTAGATTCCCTTCTTGCTCTGGATGCCATTGAAGAGGAAAGAGAGAAATCTGCTCTGAAGCTTAAAGAAAAGGCTGTTTCTGAAGCCTATGATCCGTATGATAATCCCCCATCATCTCACTCTGATGATGAGGATGATTCTGATGTATCTGAGAATTCAAAGAGAAAGAAAGTTGTTCAAAAGAAGAGAAAAGCTGCTCCTCCTCCTCCCAGTAAAGACAATGATATTCCTTATTACATTCTGAAGGGCATTGAACCTAAGTCAAAGGAATTTCAGCACTGGATGTGGTTCTCAAAGAACCAGCAGAAAGAAAGGAAAAGATCTAAAAGATATGATAGTCCTGGTTCAAGATGGACTCCCAGAGGTCCTCCTCCTCCTCCTCCAGGTACAGGAGCTTCTGGTAATCCTTCTGCCAACCCTTCTGCTTCTTCAGGAAAATCTGCTCCATCAGCAAGATCTGCTTCGTCTCAGCATCAATCAAGGAAAAGCTCTTATAGCTCTCATGGAAAGTCTCATTCTGGTAGTCAATTGCATGAAGCAGAAGTGAAAGAACAAGTTAAGGAGGTTGTGTATCTAAAGCCAACTTTTTCACCTCCTCCTTCTCCTAAGAGAAAGGTTTCAACTGCTGCACCAGTTCAGTCTGAGAAAGTTATTTTAAAAGGTAAGTAGTTTACTTTGTTTTAAAATTCTAGCAAGAACCTTTTTGCTAAGTCTGCTCCAATATCTTATCTAGATAAAGAATCAGATGCTGCTCCTCCTGAGCCTGTTTATGAAAGTCCAGAGCTAGATCCTAACTTTAGGATGGCTCGTTTTCACGAACTAGTTGGAGCAGCTCAAATAAGAAAAGCAAAAGCAGAAGGAAAAGACATTACTGGTTTAACCACCATGTCTGCTTTCAGAAAGAAAGAGTTTGAAAAGTTCCAAGTCAATCCTGATGTATTTGATCCCTCAAAATATATGGAAAAGCATCCTGAAGCAGTAGTCCCAAGAGCTGCAGAATTGAAGATCATTGGCGTGCAGGACTTGAAGCTATCAAAGAAAGAATCTGATGATCCTCTAAGGAAAATCTCTTTTGTTCCTAGTTCCTCTGCCCCCTTGCCAGACTCTGTAGATTCTTAATAGTTTGATTGACTGCTGTGTTATATTTGTTTATTATCTATCTGATTGATAATCTGCTAGTTAATTGTTAACTATTTTCTGTATTGTTTATAGTGTTCTATAGCTAGCTGTATGCTTTAGATTTTGAGAGACTTAACTCAAATAGGGGGATATTGTTGGTACCCTAGTTTGATTTGAGTTTAGTCCTCTCCTTTGTGCTCCTTGACCCAAGAAATATCTATGGTCAATGGTTAGTAGTCTAGCTGTAGAGTCCTCACTTTTCCAGATTGAGAATTTGGTTAAGTTGTTTGTTCGTTCGACTATCGTCGAACGCCGCTCGACTATCGTCGACTAACTGTTCGACGATCGTCTATCAGTTGTTCGACTTTCAGTCTGCGAGGATAGTTCGACTATCGGTTGATAGTTCGACTATATGTGTGCTTTGATAGTTCGACTATCTGCTTGGATAGATCGACTATCTGATAGTTCGACTATCTGTTGATAGATCGACTATCTGTTTGGTTTTGATAGTTCGACTATCTGTTGATAGGTCGACTATCTGATAGCTCAACTATCTGTTGATAGTTCGACTATCTGTTCTACGTTGATAGCTCGACTATCTGTTGATAGGTCGACTATCTGTTCTCGCTAGATAGTTCGACTATCTGCTTTGATAGTTCGACTATCTGATAGTTTGACTATCTGTTGATAGATCGACTATCTGTTTGTTTCTGATAGCTCGACTATCTGTTGATAGCTCGATTATCTGTTTTGCCCTGATAGTTCGACTATCTGTTGATAGGTCGACTATCTGATAGTTCGACTATCTTCTGGTAGTTCGACTATCTGCTGTGATAGTTCGACTATCTCCTTTGATAGTTCGACTATCTGGATCGTTCGACTATCTGTCCGATAGTTCGACGATCTCCGTGCGTCGGTCGACGATCTCCGAGGGTCGTTCGACGTTTTCTGTCTGCCTTTATATTTTGTATTTATTTATTATATTTAATTAATTAATACATTTTCTGGCAAGTTGTTTTGAGTATTATGATAATATTTCCAAGCATATCTGCTCCATTCTTTTTGCCTGAGTCAAATCTTTTTAGATAAAGTTGTTTGTCTTATTAGCTGACATTATAAATTACTTTATCTGCTGTCAGCCCTTTATAGCCGTTAGACTGAAAAGTCTTCTTTTTGCTATAAAGAGTTTGTTTCTGATATGACTTTATTTAGTACTTTATTATCAAATTGTTTCCTGCAGCTTCCTAGAAAAAGGGTTATTCCTTTTATAGAATGTTTCTGCTGCAGAGTTTGTTCTGTCTTCTTGATATTTACAGCTCAGGTCTCAAGTCTCAGAAGAAGACAAATTATTCAAACTGAAGAGAGCCGTTGCTTGTTGATGTTATATAAAGGACCCTTTGAAGAAGGATTCAAGCTAGTGTTACACACACATATTTTCAAGCATTCAAGCCTTCATCAAGATCAAGCTTTCTGCTCTCAGCAATTTCCATCTAACTGAGAAGTGTTAAGATCTTCTACTCTTCTTCATCCTGAGTTCTCCTGCTTTCAGGAAGTTCAAACTCAGAGTTCCTTTGAAGAAGAAGAAGAAGAAGATAGCTGCTTGAAGATCTTTAACTTTATTATTTATCTTCTTGTAGTTTTTCCTTCAGAACTTTCTGAAGAGTTTTCTGCACTGAAGCAAGACTTCACCTGGACATCTTTGAGCCAGGGGGAGCCTTGATTCGTTAGAGCTTTCTAGCTCAGTGCAAGCTTTTGTGCTTCTCTAATCTATTGTAAAATAGAGAAGACATCTTAACCTTCTCCCCCCTCCTGTACAGGGTTATTACTCCCTTCAAAAGTATCCCTTGGTGGCAGGGCACCTGATCAAAAACCTGTGCTTGGTTTTTAGACACCTGATCAAAAGTCTAAAGGGTTTCTGGATCTACCTGAAGCAGATCCTGTTGGTGGCAGGGCACCTGATCAAAAACCTGAGTGGATTCCTACCGTGTGGGTTGAAGAGTGGACGTACCCAAGTTGTTTGGGGAACCACTATAAATTTCCTTGTGTCGTCTGGATTCACTTGTTTAATTCCTGCATTGTGGCTGTGAATAGATATAACTAGGATTGCTAGTTGCTGATTAGGTTTTCCAAGCCTTAACTGTAATTACAGTTAGCTTGAGTTTGTACACATCACTTGTGTTAGGCTTTAAGGTTAAATCAATATCTATAATCTTTTCATTCCGCACTTCACTCCAAGGGAGTTGGGTAGACCATTAAGTTTTGTCTAGTGCAAAATTTGATAACTCTATTCACCCCCCCTCTAGAGTAGTATCTATCCCTTCACTTTCATAGAATGTACAAGAAATACAAACTACGTTTGGAGAACCCGATGTCCCTCTTCATTCAATGAAGCTTTCTTGATGAAGATGATGAGTCCATAATCGGAGCACTCTCTTGGAGAGGATCTTCCCGAGAACCCGATGTCCCTCTTCATTCAATGAAGCTTTCTTGATGAAGACGAAGAGTCCATAATCGGAGCACTCTCTTGGAGAGGATCTTCCCGAGATCGGCGGCGGCAAAGGATTGCGGTTGCGATGCTTTGTAGATCCAAACTTCTTGACAAAGCTAGCAAGGTCTACCAACAATCTTACTTGAATCGATCATCTCAATCGATTCAGAGGGGAGAAATATTCCAGCTCAACAAATAAAGAGACAAAGGATCACAAGATAGAAACGTGAGACGCTAAGCTTAGCCTCGGTCCTGTCGCCGGACGATCAAAGATGACCTCTAAGATCAGCGGCGGCGAATATCTTGCGAGCGGAGATGGCTTGCGAGCAGCGACGGCGATGGGAGGAAGTTCGCGATCGGCTAGGCCACGCTCGGCGGCCGTGTTCCTTTCGCGTTTTATTCGCTTCGTTGTTTGTTCAAATTCGTGGGTATTTATACTGTAGATCAACCCTAAAAGACCGCTGTGGGCCCTACAAGGAGAAACCCCATGTAAGACCCCCCTTTTTTTTCTTTTTCAAACCCGGGGTCTTAGCCCAAAATTGCCGCTTTGCGGTGGCACCGACTCACGGGAAGGTCGCCACCACAAAACGCCAATTCTGCCGGCCCTTTTCGATCGCAGAATAGTAGCATAATAAAGTAAGAGCAAGTCCACAATAATCACATGTTTATAAATAAATCTCACGAAGGGTGTGTCCACAATATATCAGAGTACTGCAAATACGGGCTTACGCCCGGTACATCATATCCTCACTACAAGTCACTCGCGGAAGCAAAGCTAAAACTAAGCGTCACCGTAACTGTCACTGATCTGAGAGCACCCAAGCTGGACTGGCCCATCTCCACCGACTCTGTACTCCGATGTTGCTGCATCTCTGGGTGCTTCTTCCTTTTCGGCCTGCCGTCACCGCCTCGCGATCCACGTCTACGTCTACGTCTTCGGCCTCCTGGTTGCTGAGCTGGTGGAGTCCCACCCATCAAGGGGCATTTAACCCGTGTATGTCCCGGCTGGTGACAATGGTAACACGGTCGCGGGGTCGACTCTGTCAGGAACTGCAAAAGCCGTGACCCTTCCATATGGTACACCTAAAATGTTGTGGTTCGAAAACCGTTAGTCATAAAGACTAAGCCCTATCATCCCCTACCCCTTCCCCCATGGCTCCTAGGTACCGAGCGGAGAGGAAGAAAGGGAAGGACATGAAGGTGGAGAATAGTCAAGCAGGTGACGATGGACCTAACTAGCAAGTTATAACAGGTGAACAGTAAAAATGTTGTAATAGGTAGAGCAATTATTAAGAAGCAATTTGTATAAAAATGCAGCTAGAGAACAGTAAGTAAACAAACAAGTAAATAAGTATGAAACCTTAACTTATATGAATGCCCATACAAACTTATAAGTTAAGGGGTCTTCTGCAAGGCTCCCATCGTATAAAAAGTCCCATACCGATTTATACGTTGGGGTGTCGGTTGTATGCAAATATGAATGTAGTGATATGCTGTGCCATGATTCATGCAGGTGCAACTCACGCACACGACTCTATGCGCACAGACCTTTAGTTCCCCCTGTTCGGGAGGCTAGCTTCACCCCCAGGAACCTCCGTTGTGGCAAACGGAGACAGTGAGTCGGGCCCCCCACTCCTAGGCGGGTAACCACACTACCAGTCCTAGCCCTTCCGTACGCCCCTAGAAGAACACAACCTAGAGTATCCGCGTACTGTGCTGGCTGTACACACCAGGCTTTTCGCCGAGTCATCGTACCACTGTCGGTGTGATCGATCGCCTAGTACCGATGACCCACCACTTTTATTCTGTACTCCAACCCTCGAGCCCTCGGCCCCCCGGACAGTCCCGTCTGTGCATCTACCTTCAGAGCTACTGTCTGAATGGCAACAAGTCCTATTTTTCTACCTTCCTAGCTATCGGGGAGTGTAAATGTGCAACCCTAGTTATACTAGTTGCTCTTTTAATTTATTATTCCTATGGTTTACGTTAGCCCAGGACTGCCCCCGGTATACCCCGTGAAGGGCTCTCAAGGGGCACTAGGAACCAAGACGGCGGCATTACGGCCCGAAGTTCCCTTTCGCAAGGCACTTATTGTTATTGGTTGACCTCCCTTAACCCGATCCTCTTTAGTTACTTTAGTTCTAACCCTAGAGTATTAAGACTCTTCCTCTTCTTCCCGGGATGGACGATCTTTCGTCGTTCCCGTACTCCCTTATCCTAACCAGTCTCACACTCTACTTATCTTGACTTCCAATGATGAACTCAATCTTAATTTGCCCTACCAACCATCAACTACCAAAATTCCATGGCTTACTATATGCAGACCATCCTAAGCTATATGAGGTACATCAGGGGAGGTACACCAAATTATCTTCCAAATCTCCTATAATATTTACTGGAGGTCTACCATATCATAATTTGTCTAAATCCAGAAACTTATAATTTTCCTAATTAATCCGATATTTATTTAATTTTCTCAAAGGACGGGCCATGGGTCCTTTTAAACATGAAGTACATGATCTTCTTAAGTAATGGCTACCCAAAAATCATGATCATTAAATAACAGCAAGATAATCTCAAATACAAATTTCCAGAATTTTACAGGAAGTATTTAGCCTCTAAATAATTTATCCAGTATAATCACGTTAATTCTACGTAATGAAGGAAGTACTGAAATTATTCATAGGAAAATTATAGAAAAATTACTAATCAGTAGTAGGTTATATAAAAGATCTTTGTGCAGAGAATCATAATTTTACTAGCTTGCTAAACACCACCAAAGATTTAATCAAATAATCAAGGTAAAACATACTTAATGAAGCAAGCCTTAGAATTAATCTTTCAAAAATCCCATAAAAATTCACAGAGATTTAAAATCATAATAAACGTTCTCTGCTTAAATTTCATCAATTTACAGAAAGTGTGTACTCCATAATAAATTTTCTAAGCAAGTCATACAACTACTAAGTCATTAAAGGAGTATCCAAAATAATGATCATAAAATTCATAGAAAAATATCCAGAGCTTGTACCATCCCTATAATGCACTCTACCCAATTCTTATCACTTTTCAATGTGATTTAGTGTCATTTCCTATCTCTACAAGTTTTGCACCCTAAACTAGGGTTAGATTTTTAGGTATCCCAACGGTCTCCAAATCTACTAAGATTTCGTCCAGAGAACTATATTGGCCCTATGGTTCTCTTCACCCAATTTCGGGTCAATCCAAGGTCATTTGACCACATGATCTTCACAAACCACCCAGACCCATCCTTAGGGTTTGGCCTTGGTCCTTAGGGTAAACTTACCCCGATCCACCTCAAACTCCATGAGGGGGTGCTAGAGAATATTACTAGCTAGTGGTAAAAAAATCTCAGCCTCTGTTGAGGTGATTTGACCACTCAAACTTCAAAAGTGCACTTTTAACCTGAGACCCCTTATTAGGGCAAAACTTAGGTTTGTTCATTTCTAATCCAAACCATCTCCAAATGAGATGAAAAATTATACAGAACCTTATGGTGAACCCAGGGACCACTCACCAAAATTTGGGATGGTTTGGAAATTATTTAACTATCTAATTAAATTTGGCTAGGATTATTGAATTTTTCTAAAAACTATAGAAAAATATTCTCCAAAAATTCTCATTTTTGGATAGCACCTAGATATAGGTAATATTATGCCACACCCCAAATTTCAAGTCATTTTGATGACTGGATTGGAGTGGGGAATTTTTCTAAGGGCAAGACAGCCCTCTGGATAGACCTCACCATAAAGGGTGCTGTGGTCTAACCAGGATTCCAAATCGAGTAAAATTAATTTTGAATTAAGGTAGACTTCAAGGGCTACATTTCCTATGTTGATAATTTTTCCTGTAGAGCCTCTAGGTATTTTTTCCAATTTATTTAACAAGACAGATATTTCATTCAGAAATTGTTTAAAAAATAGAATTTATTTCTCATGCCACTGTTCATCTTCTTCAATAGCCCGAAACCAGAAGCCTGAAAACTCATTTTTCCTGTAGCTTTTCCAAAGCTATTTCCCGGCCATCCAGCCATCTCCCTGGCCGGCCACCACCACCACCACCTCTGTTGAGGTGAGGGCTACCGTCGGGCGGCGGCACGGCCGCCGGAGAGGCGGTTTCCGGCGAACCCGCCACCATGCAAATTTCGGAAAAGCATGGAAACGCTCACCCGATCCGGCTCTTTTGAGCCCGATATCTCTCCTAATGATTTCTAAGATCTATCCATAGAAGAAAGAGCAGAGGAGGACCTTATTCATGGTTTGACGGCGAGATGGACGTTGGACTGTCATGGCGCGGTGGTGGCGTCGTCGGAATTCTTCTACAGCACAGTAGGAGGCTCGAAACTTCAGGTAAGGACTGGGAAACTTCATCTCTGAGTCTAGGGAGCCCTTTTTAAAGGGAAGAAAGGAGGCAGGGGAAAGGTTGAAACGTTCACGGCCATTAATATTTCTCTCATCAACATTTCGGTTATGATGCAGAGAATTTAATTGCTGGAAACGAAGAGACGTTTGCCAGGTGGCGAGTACCTATTGGACTAACATTTCCTTATTTATTTAACTAATTAGGGACTGAAACGGCCCATAAATACTCCTGGTGTAACCTCCCATAATCCGAATTGATTATAACGTCGGTTACCGAAATTTCCAGTCTGGCTGACGTTTCGGCCATTGTCACGGGCGTGATACATAGGTCACGGGCGTGACAGGCCCGGGTAGCCAATTCTGGGTTCGACGATCGTCGAGCTGAAATCGACGATCGTCGAACATGGTCACGCCCTATGTCACGGGCGTGACATTTGGGGTCACGAGCGTGACAGGCCCGTGTGACCAATTCTGGGTCGACGACCGTCGAGCTGAAATCGACGATCGTCGATCACGGTCACGCCCTATGTCACGGGCGTGACATTGGGGGTCACGGGCGTGACAGGCCCGTGTGACCAATTCTGGGTCGACGACCGTCGAGCTGAAATCGACGATCGTCGATCATGGTCACGCCCTATGTCACGGGCGTGACATTTCGGGTCACGGGCGTGACAGGGTCATGAGGTAATTTCCGCGCTTGGCAATCGTCGCGCTGAGATCGATGATCGCCGAAGGGGTCACGCCCTTGGTCACGGGCGTGACACCTGGGTCACGGGCGTGACAGGGCCGGGTTGAAAATTCTGCGCCCGACGATCGTCTCCCTGAGATCGACGATCGTCGAATGAGTCACGCCCCAGGTCACGGGCGTGACGGGTCGGTCACGGGCGTGACCAACCCGTAACACGAAATCTTGGTCGATTTATTTCGGTTTTTGGGCTTCCTAGGGTTCTATCACGACCAACCGACTCTTAGGGGTCTAGCCGGAAATGGGATGTTACAAATCCCAATAAACAAAACAAAGATTTCGTCCCCGAAATCAAGGTTAAGCCCACGGGACTCTAATCGGGAAAAGGAAGCTTGTAACATCCCATGAAAGTTGAAAGATCTACATCCCTGCGTTACGTTTGCAGTGTGCAGTTTTGATTCTAAGAACCATTCGTCCAATTGACTAGGTATATATCCTAATAAACAAAAGATTAGCCCCTATCCTTGAAAATTTCAGTCCTACTGGTTTAAAACAGGAACACAAATTGGTTGTCCAGAGGGGTTGTGAGGTATACATGACCGAAAAATTCTGGATACTTCTGTCGCATCAAGTCCTGTGGCTCCCATGTATGCTCCTCCTGTCCATGATTGTTCCACAAAACCCTGACTAACGGAACCTTCTTCCGTCGCAAGGCCCGTACTGTCGTGTCATCGATCTTGCTAGGCTCTAAGTTGACTGACCGATTCAACACAATCGTCTTGGGCACCCCGTGCTAACGAACAGCTACTCACCATTCTTATGAAACACCCACAAGAGTTTTCTTTCGGGTCGAGGTGACGCCAACTACCTCGTCCAGTCTATCCTCGACGCTCCCTTTACTATTGTGCCTGGGGTGGGGGCGACGAAACCCGTGCATGAAATCTCCAATTATACCTTCGTACTTCCATTATATCTCGGGCAGTGGCTGTAATAGTTTCCCAAAAATTCTTTCACTTAGCCTTCAACAACTGAAGGACCTCACCGTGCATCACCAAATCCATGACACTTTTATTCACTCCAAGGGGTAGATGCTCTGAGATATACCACACTTCCGGTAATTTAATTTCTCATTTGTGTGTGTAGGCAACAGATCTATAAAATCTCCACACGATGATTGTCCTATTCCTTCGAGTACGCCCGAAATCAATCAATTCAACCTTACGGGTTATATTTAAGGTATCCGTCTTTCAATATATTGTTTGCTCACATCGTGTAGTTTCCTAGAGTCATCGTACTTCCGATGATATAACATAGCGATCTAGTCTTATCTTTGCCCGAACAACGTCGAATTATGTCAAATTCAATCTCACTATTCCTAAATTCGGGCTAAGAAAACCTAAGTCAATCCTATTTGCCCAATAAACAAAAGTTTAGCCCCCAATAATCAAAAGATAAGCCCCTACCTACCTTGGGCTAAGCATCTTTTATATTACCATGTTATCTCCGTCCCAGTTGGGTGCACAATCCCTAGGGCATCAATCTTCGACTTGGGGTTCCACCCTGAAATTCGTCGATATACCCCGTACTTCAAGCACTTTGAGTCACATTTTCGACAACCTTGTCCAAGTCAAGATGTTCCCAATCCCAAATGGGTATCTTCCGAACTTGTATTCCTATCCGACCCTCAGTGTTTGTCTCGGTGGTTGCCTCCAAATAATTCTTGTCACAGGCATGCGGGATAAAACTGCTTTTCTTCTACCATTCTGTTAATAGATCATTGGCCTCAATTCTCCTTAAGGTCGTCCTACCGGTTTGAGTAATCGTTGATTGGGATAGGAGGGACACCTAAGTTTTCGTCTTAGGTAGTCATTCTCGTGCTAAACTCCTCCTTCATTCTCTTTGGGTATCTCCTTACCTTAACCAAATTCATACCCAAGGTCTATTTTGAACTAGGGCATACTATAGATTGTCCTGGTTAATCACGAGTCCTAGTTGGTTGAGTCTGAATCGTAGACTAGAGAATTATGTGAAATGTTCTCTGCCGCCGGAGGTGTTCCCTGCTGGGGGCAGGGTAGGCCACAGGCTACAAAGAAGGATTCTAATTAACGATGAGGTGGACTTTCACATGTGATTTCCCTTATGGGCACACCACTGCTTCCGCTGCTTAGTTTGTCCCCAAACTAAACTCGAGCGGGGGTGACCCAGGGTTAGTGGTGTAAGACCCCCCCCCCTCCCGGAACACAACACACGGCACGAGGGGAGTCTTATGCCCGAAATAGCCGCCTTGCGGTAGCACTAACACATGGGTTAGCCTTTACCATAAGACGCCTATTCCGCCGGCTACAATCCATATCACATAAACCATGCCAACCCAACCATAACAGAAGAGTAAAGCAGTTCAATTCACAACTAAGTTTAAGTCCAAAAGAGCGGAAGATAACAAGCACAACAGGCTTGTATAAAAGAATAAGAGTCTAGAAATGTTTTGCCAAACGGCTACATGAAAACACTCACGACTGTCACTGAGGGTGCCGATTGCACCACCACTTCAGGTCCTATCGTCCGGGCCTGGCTGTCCTGCTGCATAGTCCGTTGCTGCTCTACCTGCGGGGTTTCCTCCTAAAAAGAAGACGTAGCAACCGTTAGTCATAAGACTAAGTGGCTTCACATCCGCTCCCCCGGCGACTCCTCGGCACCGGGCGGAGAAAGGAACAAGGTACAATATATATATATATATATATATATATATATAAGCAAGTAAACAAACAGGTGACTGTAAATATGGTGGAGTATAAACTACGCTACACAACTAGCAGTTCTACAAATATCTATAATATATGACAGCAGGTATAATTAATCAGAATAGTAACTTAACTTATAAGAGTGCCCATACAAACTTATAAGTTAAGGATCGGCTCAACAGTAAAGTAACTCATCATATAAGAGTGCCCATACAAACTTATACGATGAGGATCTTGTGTATGCAATGAATGACATGATATGAATGTTATGCTATGACCGAATCATGCGCACGCACATGCAAGTTGCTATGTCGACACAGACTTGAAGTTCCCACTTTTCGAGCAGGTAGCTAACCTCTCAGGCGTCGTCCGTCGTGGCCAGACGGCGATAGTGGAGCGGGCGTCTCCACTACTAGGTGGTATCACACTACCTATCCTAGGCCCCCGTACGCCTCAACGCTAAGAACACAACAGCGGAGCTCACATGCGTACTATGGCTTAGAAGGGGTCTTGGGTAGATGTGCACCAAGAACACAGCCCAACCTGACCTTTGATTTCGAACCGGATGGAACCTCGGAAACGCACGAGGTGCAAGCCCAACCGTTCTCATGGCGTGGAGGAGATCTCGGGTTATGGACACCAAGTATCTAACCCTACCGCCCAAGGTCTACCCATTGGCTCCCATCGGTGTGACGACTGGCGAACCCGTAGACCTGCCACAGTCATTATCTCAATATCGCGACACGATGAATCGTCGCACATCACATGCCCCAAAACAACTCACTCGATGCTACCCGTAGGGAGGCTACAACTCTAAGCATCGGTTGTTAATAAACCCCTTGGGCTCAGATTACGGTTACAAAATACTCTTCACATAGTGTTCATCATATTCACGCCCATCTATTCAATGAATTCACCTCAACACTTCGCATAATAGATATGTTCAACACCAAACTATATAAATATATTCTATACCAATCTCAACCCTTAATTTCTAGCCTTCTCATCCAATTCATTTCTCTACCAATACATGGTTATTCCTTATTACACAACCAAATGAGTAACCATGCTAAATTACAGTAACTACAGCATTATAAATATATGGGAGCAAGATAACAAATGAGCAAATCACAACCATTGCAAGAGTGCTAACATTATAAATTAACAAGTGCATTAACATAGGGTAGCCCGATACTAAATCTGGGATTCCCGGAGGTACAGGAATCCGATCACAATGCTCAACCCCTCGTTGGAAAGGTATTCGCGAGGGCTACGACTTTCGTGTTGAGTCGATCGCCCAGATCTGGTCGCAACATACCAGAAATTCAACTCGAATACGTACAGGAAACAGTTTCCTGTATAGGATTTTCCCGAACGCAGCGGACTCGAACCAGCTTTCCCGTGTCTACAGGTATCGCATGGAAACGTGCAACCACTCGTTGGAATGGTAATTTCAAGGGCTACGACTTTCATGTTGAGTCGATCGCCCAGATCTGGCCAGAACACCTCTGAAATTGGCCACGAAGGTCGCCGCGTGCAGAAATCAGATTTCTGCACGCATCTTAAGGCGAGATGAACGGCATCCGTTCATCTTCTTCCTTGCAACGACCTCGCATAAACTTCTCCAGAAATCACACCCAACCTTATTTCTCCTTTCAAAGCCAAACCCTCAACGAAAACCCCTCTCATCTCCACTTTGAATGATGAGAAGGTTGAGGGAGACTAAGCCTAGAAAACCTAGGCATGGCTTATCCTAAGAACTCTCCTCCTCACCATCAAGACTCTATGGAGTCGATGTCTCTCCTAAAATAACTACAGATCTAGCACCAAGGGAGAGGGGAGAAAGCTCACCTCAAGTCCAGCGGTACCACCATGGCCGGCCATGAGCCTCGCACTCCTTCGTAGCGGCATTTCGTTTCCGCCAAGGATGGCCCGGCAATCTTCTTCCAAGGATGGCTCCAGCAAGCCTCTTCCTCCTCCAGCCAAGAAAACTCTCTCAGAAATTTCGGGGCAGAAGAAAGGGGATGAAATGCTAGGGTTTCACATCTTTTTCGTTTTTATACACCGCAGACACGGGTAGGCACACGGCCGTGTTCCTACTCGTGTTCAGGTGACACGGCCGTGTCGCCTGCCGTGTTTAGGGCCGTGTTCATCCCAGAATATTTTTCTACCGTGTTGGGGTTGCGGCATACGGGTAGAGACACGGCCGTGTCTCGACCCGTGTCCTCAGCACACGGGTAGGGACACGCCCGTGTCTCAATACCCGTGTACTTCTCTGACTGATAAGCCTAATCTTGGCATGAGGCACACGGGTATGGACACGGCCGTGTCCATACCCGTGTCGGCCAAAATTACCGTTTTGCCTTGTTTTCCTCATTTCCCATACGTTCGCACCTGTTCACCCACACCCCCATTGGGCTCACCACAACCCCCTTGACTCAAATACGCAATCAAGGGGCCTAGCGCGAATTGGGACGTTACAAATCCTATAAACAAAATAAAAGATTTCGTCCCCGAAATCAGGGTAAGGCTATGGGAGTGAAACACATAAAAGGGAACTATGCTTTCAAGTAAAATTTTTACCTTGGGTAAATAATTCCGGGTAGCGCCCTTGCATCAAATCCTTTGGCTCCCATGTGAACTCCTCCTTCCCATGATTAGACCATAGCACTTTCACCAAGGGAACACTTTTGCGGCGCAAGGTTCTTGTCTCGTTATCAACGATCCGCACCGGCTCCAGTCGCACAGACCTATCAGACGCCACGGCACCATCCGTCGTGGGGATATACTGTTCAGGCCGCAACAAAGCCTTCCGAAGCGACGATACATGGAACACGTCGTGAAGGTTCTCCAGTTCCGGTGGTAACTCCAATCGATAGGCCAGAGGGCCAATCCTTTCCACTATGACATAGGGCCCGACATACCTTGGGCTGAGCTTCTTGACTCCACGCACCTGCGACACTCCGTGCATCGGTCGAATCTTCAGGAACACCTTATCACCCACATGAAACTCCACCATACGGTGCCTTGCGTTGTAATATTTCGCCTGTCGGCTTTGAGCCTCTGGCATTCGATCCCGGATCAACCTAACCACCGCGTCCGTATCATCAATATACTCATTTTCATATGTCTTCGGATCTTCGTCTTGCACCCAGGACAAGGGTGTTCTACACCTCCTTCCATACAAAGCTTCATGAGGTGCCATTCCAATACTGGCTTGATGACTGTTATTATAAGAGAACTCCACGAGAGGTAAGAGTCTCTCCCATGGTTCTCCTTTATCTAGCACACACAACCTCAGAAGGTCCTCCAATGTTCGGATGGTTCGTTCAGACTGCCCGTCCGTTTGTGGGTGAAAGGCTGTGCTAAAGGCGAGGCGCGAGCCCAAATAAGCCTGTACAGCCCTCCATTCTCTTGAAGTAAACCGACCATCCCGGTCGGAGACGATCGTCTTCGGCACACCATGGTACCGCACAAATTGCTCCACAAAGAGACGCACTAGGACGCCCACCTGCGCCTCCTTCTTCATTGGGATAAATCGGGCTACCTTGGTCAACCGGTCAACTATCACCCACACAGAATCATTCCCCGAGCGCGAGCGAGGTAACCCGTGGACGAAGTCCATGGAGATGTCCTCAAATTTCCATTCGGGGATGGGCAACGACTGTAGCATTCCACCGGGGCTTCTGCACTCCGCCTTCACCATTTGGCAGGCCACACAATGAGTAACAAAGTACTTGACATCCCTCTTCATGCCCGGCCAACACATTGTCTTTCTCAAATCGGTGTACATCTTCGCGATCCCCGGGTGCACCGAGTACTTGGAGCAATGAGCCTCCTTTAGAATATCCTCCCGAATGTTGTCACCTTCGGGAATGTAAAGCCGGCCACGAAAATGGACGAGGCCGTCTTTTAGGGAGTATTCTTCCGTAGTCCCATCCTCCATTGACTTGAAAGCCGGGGTTAAAGCCGCATCCTTCTTTTGTTCCGTCCGGATCCGGTCTCGTATGTTGCAAACTATACTCATCGCGGCCAAATATTCTGTATACTCTTCCGATTGATTCTTAAAGACCAAAGTGATTTCCATCTCTTGCAGTGTCCGGATTAACTCCATCCTCATCAAGCGGGATTCCGTGCTCGTTCCCGGTGCTTTTCGGCTCAAGGCATCAGCTACGGAATTAACCTTCCCGGGGTGGTAGTTCAAGGTGAATTCATAGTCGCACAAGAACTCCAACCACCGCCGCTGTCTCAAGTTTAACTCCTTTTGGGTGTGAACGTACTTCAGGTTTTTGTGATCCGAGTAGATCTCGCAGTGGACGCCATATAAATAATGCCTCCAAATCTTCAAGGCGAATACCACCGCTCCCAACTCTAGATCATGCACCGGGTAGCTGGCTTCATGCTTCTTCAACTGTCTTGAAGCATAAGCGATCACATGCCCATTCTGCATCAACACGGCTTCCATCCCTTGATACGACGCATCCGTGTAAACATGAAAGCCCTCCTTCCCAGATGGAAGAGCTAGGATGGGTGCAGTCGTCAATCTGTCCTTCAACTCTTGGAATGCAGCTTCGCACTGGGGTGTCCATTCAAACGACACACCCTTCTTGGTCAGCGTAGTAAGGGGGAGGGCGATCTTCGAGAAGCCTTTCACGAACTTGCGATAGTACCCGGCAAGTCCAAGAAAGCTCCGTATGTCGGCCGCTGACTTCAATGGCGACCACTCCTTCACGGCCCGCACCTTGGCCGGATCTACTGCTAGCCCCGCCCCACTAATCACATGGCCCAAGAACGCGACCTCTTGAAGCCAAAACTCGCATTTGCTGAACTTGGCAAACAAAGTGTGCTCCTTTAGCTTCCTCAGCACTAAAGTTAGATGTTCGGCGTGTTCTGCTTCAGTCTTGGAGTAGACTAAGATATCATCGATGAACACGATGACAAAGATGTCCAAATAAGGGCTGAACACCTTGTTCATCAAGCTCATAAAGGCGGAAGGGGCGTTTGTGAGCCCAAACGGCATCACGGTGAATTTATACAAACCATATCTCGAACTGAACGCCGTCTTCTGAATGCCATCTTCTTGTATCCTCAGCTGATAATATCCCGAACGCAGATCTAACTTGGAGAACCAATACGATCCCACCAATTGATCAAATAATTCATCAATGCGCGGTAGGGGGTAGGTGTTCCGCACCGTTAACCGGTTCAACTCTCGATAATCAATGCATAACCGCAGGGTGCCATCCTTCTTTTTGACGAACAAAACGGGCGCTCCCCAAGGCGACGAGCTTGGGCGAACGAACCCTGCTTCCACCAACTCCTGAAGCTGGACTCTAAACTCTGCAAGTTCCTTCGGAGCCATTCGGTATGGAGCTCGCGAGACGGGCTTGGCACCCGGAATTAGCTTGATTTGGAAGTCCACTTCTCTACGCGGGGGTAGTCCCGGCAATTTCTCGGGGAATACCTCGGGAAATTCTCGCACCACCCGCACATCCTTGACCTCTAATGTCAATTTCTTCAACTTGAAGCAAATTACATAGACCTCGTCCCCTTCCATATGAGATTTCATAACTTGAATTGAAGATAATAATTTACGGGGTGCGAATCTAATACCTTGGAAGATGACTTCCGAGTCTCCATGCCTCAACATAACTTGCTTCTCCGCACAATTGATCCTGGCGTGGTGCCAGTTCAACCACTCCATGCCCAGGATGAGATCGAACTCCGGGATTCTAAACACTGTAGCCGGAGTTTCAAAGGACTTTCCTCCAATAAGGGTGTCGAAGTCGCAACTTGCTGACGACGTCATCTCAGAGCCGTCCGGAAGGCGCACCCTTTGAGTAGTGCCCGTGAAGTGTTGCACTCCCTCCGAGTCCTTCACGAAGTCCGCCGAAATGAACGAGTGAGACGCACCCGTGTCAAGTAACGTATCGGCGGGGCTCCCGCTAACCATGACAGTGCCTAGGATCCAAAAAGTGTAATCACTATCCAGAATTGCGCGTATCATTTGTATCGTAAATCTAACAAGTCATATATTATTAATAAATTTTGCACGTACCGGTGATGACTTCCTGCGGATTTCTCTCCTGAGTCATATCCAATGCGAATACATGCTCCCGTGCATGTCCTTGATTTCTCCCTGGTGGTCCTCTTCCTCGGCCACGCATGTGCCCTCGCCCCCGTGGAGCTACTGGAGGGAGAGCAATAGGAGCATCCCCAATCAGTCGCGGGCAAACTCGTCGGACATGCCCCGGTTGGTTGCACTCAAAACATATCACCTCACGTCGGCCCCCAGGTTGTTGATAATGTTGCTGCTGCGGTGGTGGAGGTAAAGCTGGTGGTTGCGGAATTGGGTACTCCACCCGATAGTTCCGGTTGACCCACCGACCGCCTCTGTGGTTTCCCCTTCCTCTGCCATGATCATTCCGCCTTCTATTACTAGGGCCGACTTCAATTACTCCTTCCGCAGGTCTCTTGCCACATCCCATGTGGTCCGCCTCCAGTCTCTTTGCCATGTCGATGATTTCTGCCAGGCTTGCATCGGCTATAAACAAAAGGGCCTGCCTCAGGGGGTCCCTTAACCCTTTGTAGAAGCGCTTCGCGTAGCCTCTATCGTCCAAATCATAGGAATCGGCAAACCTAGCGAGGTGTTGGAACTCCCTCTGGTACTCCGTTACCGATTTCGATCCCTGCTTCAGCTGCAGAAATCTTTCTTCAAGTTCATCCCGAGCAGAAGAAGGGATGAAGTGATCCAGAAAAGCCTCGGTGAACTCGTTCCAACTGATGTCCGTGTACAACCGCCCTTGGAAGGTGGAGCCCATGAGGGACTTCCACCACCTTTTGGCGTGCAGCTCTAGCAGCGTCACTACCAATGTCACCGCCATGCTGTTCGGACATCTTATGCCAGCCATCAATTCCTGCACGGTATCAAGCCATTCCTCGGTGCGCACCGGCGATTCTGTCCCAAGATAGGCAGGAGGGGACAGGGCACGGAAGGTGCTCAACCAGTTGGAGCCTGGCGCTTGTTGTTGCATCGGAGCTTGCTGGGCTTTAAATGCATCCAATATGGCTGACAGCGTTTGTCCCAGTTCCGACTGCTGGAATTGTGAAGGGACGGAAGGGATAGGAGTGCCCCCAACCGGCTCCACCTGCGCTGCGACCTATACGCAAGGTACAAACTAGGGTCAGGTTGGCTAAAACTAATGTTAAAGTTGGACAACTTAGTGTGAATTACATATGGGCACACCACTGCTTCCGCTAAGTCGGTTTGTCCCCAAACCGACTAATCGAACGGGAGTGGCCTATTGTTACATGACTGCTCTAGTTGAAGATCGGCTAAGTCCGATACCATTTGTAAGACCCCCCCTCCCGGAACACAACACACGGCACGAGGGGAGTCTTATGCCCGAAATAGCCGCCTTGCGGTAGCACTAACACATGGGTTAGCCTTTACCATAAGACGCCTATTCCGCCGGCTACAATCCATATCACATAAACCATGCCAACCCAACCATAACAGAAGAGTAAAGCAGTTCAATTCACAACTAAGTTTAAGTCCAAAAGAGCGGAAGATAACAAGCACAACAGGCTTGTACAAAAGAATAAGAGTCTAGAAATGTTTTGCCAAACGGCTACATGAAAACACTCACGACTGTCACTGAGGGTGCCGATTGCACCACCACTTCAGGTCCTATCGTCCGGGCCTGTCTGTCCTGCTGCATAGTCCGTTGCTGCTCTACCTGCGGGGTTTCCTCCTAAAAAGAAGACGTAGCAACCGTTAGTCATAAGACTAAGTGGCTTCACATCCGCTCCCCCGACGACTCCTCGGCACCGGGCGGAGAAAGGAACAAGGTACATATATATATATATATAAGCAAGTAAACAAACAGGTGACTGTAAATATGGTGGAGTATAAACTACGCTACACAACTAGCAGTTCGACAAATATCTATAATATATGACAGCAGGTATAATTAATCAGAATAGTAACTTAACTTATAAGAGTGCCCATACAAACTTATAAGTTAAGGATCGGCTCAACAGTAAAGTAACTCATCGTATAAGAGTGCCCATACAAACTTATACGATGAGGATCTTGTGTATGCAATGAATGACATGATATGAATGTTATGCTATGACCGAATCATGCGCACGCACATGCAAGTTGCTATGTCGACACAGACTTGAAGTTCCCACTTTTCGAGCAGGTAGCTAACCTCTCAGGCGTCGTCCGTCGTGGCCAGACGGCGACAGTGGAGCGTGCGTCTCCACTACTAGGTGGTATCACACTACCTATCCTAGGCCCCCGTACGCCTCAACGCTAAGAACACAAAAGCGGAGCTCACATGCGTACTACGGCTCAGAAGGGGTCTTGGGTAGATGTGCACCAAGAACACAGCCCAACCTTGCCTTTGATTTCGAACCGGATGGAACCTCGGAAACGCACGAGGTGCAAGCCCAACCGTTCTCATGGCGCGGAGGAGATCTCGGGTTATGGACACCAAGTATCTAACCCTACCGCCCAAGGTCTACCCATTGGCTCCCATCGGTGTGACGACTGGCGAACCCGTAGACCTGCCACAGTCATTATCTCAATATCGCGACACAATGAATCGTCGCACATCACATGCCCCAAAACAACTCACTCGATGCTACCCGTAGGGAGGCTACAACTCTAAGCATCGGTTGTTAATAAACCCCTTGGGCTCGGATTACGGTTACAAAATACTCTTCACATAGTGTTCATCATATTCACGCCCATCTATTCAATGAATTCACCTCAACACTTCGCATAATAGATATGTTCAACACCAAACTATATAAATATATTCTATACCAATCTCAACCTTAATTTCTAGCCTTCTCATCCAATCCATTTCTCTACCAATACATGGTTATTCCTAATTACACAACCAAATGAGTAACCATGCTAAATTACAGTAACTACTGCATTATAAATATATGGGAGCAAGATAACAAATGAGCAAATCACAACCATTGCAAGAGTGCTAACATTATAAATTAACAAGTGCATTAACATAGGGTAGCCCGATACTAAAACTGGGATTCCCGGAGCTACAGGAATCCGATCACAATGCTCAACACCTCGTTGGAAAGGTATTCGCGAGGGCTACGACTTTCGTGTTGAGTCGATCGCCCAGATCTGGTCGCAACATACCAGAAATTCAACTCGAATACGTACAGGAAACAGTTTCCTGTACAGGATTTTCCCGAACGCAGCGGACTCGAACCAGCTTTCCCGTGGCTACAGGTATCGCATGGAAACGTGCAACTACTCGTTGGAAAGGTAATTTCAAGGGCTACGACTTTTGTGTTGAGTCGATCACCCAGATCTGGCCAGAACACCTCTGAAATTGGCCACGAAGGTCGCCGCGTGCAGAAATCAGATTTCTGCACGCATCTTAAGGCGAGATGAACGGCATCCGTTCATCTTCTTCCTTGCAACGACCTCGCATAAACTTCTCCAGAAATCACACCCAACCTTATTTCTCCTTTCAAAGCCAAACCCTCAACGAAAACCCCTCTCATCTCCACTTTGAATGATGAGAAGGTTGAGGGAGACTAAGCCTAGAAAACCTAGGCATGGTTTATCCTAAGAACTCTCCTCCTCACCACCAAGACTCTATGGAGTCGATGTCTCTCCTAAAATAACTACAGATCTAGCACCAAGGGAGAGGGGAGAAAGCTCACCTCAAGTCCAGCGGTACCACCATGGCCGGCCATGAGCCTCGCACTCCTTCGTAGCGGCATTTCGTTTCCGCCAAGGATGGCCCGGCAATCTTCTTCCAAGGATGGCTCCGGCAAGCCTCTTCCTCCTCCAGCCAAGAAAACTCTCTCAGAAATTTCGGGGCAGAAGAAAGGGGATGAAATGCTAGGGTTTCACATCTTTTTCGTTTTTATACACCGCAAACACGGGTAGGCACACGGCCGTGTTCCTACCCGTGTTCTGGTGACACGGCTGTGTCGCCTGCCGTGTTTAGGGCCGTGTTCATCCCAGAATATTTTTCTACCGTGTTGGGGTTGCGGCACACGGGTAGAGACACGGCCGTGTCTCGACCCGTGTCCTTAGCACACGGGTAGGGACACGCCCGTGTCTCAATACCCGTGTACTTCTCTGACTGATAAGCCTAATCTTGGCATGAGGCACACGGGTATGGACACGGCCGTGTCCATACCCGTGTCGGCCAAAATTACCGTTTTGCCTTGTTTTCCTCATTTCCCATACGTTCGCACCTGTTCACCCACACCCCCATTGGGCTCACCACAGCCCCTTGACTCAAATACGCAATCAAGGGGCCTAGCGCGAATTGGGACGTTACAAGTGGACTGCTACTTTTCCGATCGAGGTTCGCTTTGATACCACTTGTAAGACCCCCCTTTTTTTTTTCTTTTTCAAACCCGGGGTCTTAGCCCAGAATTGCCGCTTTGCGGTGGCACCGACTCACGGGAAGGTCGCCACCACAAAACGCCAATTCTGCCGGCCCTTTTCGATCGCAGAATAGTAGCATAATAAAGTAAGAGCAAGTCCACAATAATCACATGTTTATAAATAAATCTCTACGAAGGGAGTGTCCACAATATATCAGAGTACTGCAAATACGGGCTTACGCCCGGTACATCATATCCTCACTACAAGTCACTCGCGGAAGCAAAGCTAAAACTAAGCGTCACCGTAACTGTCACTGATCTGAGAGCACCCAAGCTGGACTGGCCCATCTCCACCGACTCTGTACTCCGATGTTGCTGCATCTCTGGGTGCTTCTTCCTTTTCGGCCTGCCGTCGCCGCCTCGCGATCCACGTCTACGTCTACGTCTTCGGCCTACTGGTTGCTGAGCTGGTGGAGTCCCACCCATCAAGGGGCATTTAACCCGTGTATGTCCCGGCTGGTGACAATGGTAACACGGTCGCGGGGTCGACTCTGTCAGGAACTGCAAAAGCCGTGACCCTTCCATATGGTACACCTAAAATGTTGTGGTTCGAAAACCGTTAGTCATAAAGACTAAGCCCTATCATCCCCTACCCCTTCCCCCATGGCTCCTAGGTACCGAGCGGAGAGGAAGAAAGGGAAGGACATGAAGGTGGAGAATAGTCAAGCAGGTGACGATGGACCTAACTAGCAAGTTATAACAGGTGAACAGTAAAAATGTTGTAATAGGTAGAGCAATTATTAAGAAGCAATATGTATAAAAATGCAGCTAGAGAACAGTATGTAAACAAACAAGTAAATAAGTATGAAACCTTAACTTATATGAATGCCCATACAAACTTATAAGTTAAGGGGTCTTCTGCAAGGCTCCCATCGTATAAAAAGTCCCATACCGATTTATACGTTGGGGTGTCGGTTGTATGCAAATATGAATGTAGTGATATGCTATGCCATGATTCATGCAGGTGCAACTCACGCACACGACTCTATGTGCACAGACCTTTAGTTCCCCCTGTTCGGGAGGCTAGCTTCACCCCCAGGAACCTCCGTTGTGGCAAACGGAGACAGTGAGTCGGGCCCCCCACTCCTAGGCGGGTAACCACACAACCAGGCCTAGCCCTTCTGTACGCCCCTAGAAGAACACAACCTAGAGTATCCGCGTACTGTGCTGGCTGTACACACCAGGCTTTTCGCCGAGTCATCGTACCGCTGTCGGTGTGATCGATCGCCTAGTACCGATGACCCACCACTTTTATTCTGTACTCCAACCCTCGAGCCCTCGGCCCCCCAGACAGTCCTGTCCGTGCATCTACCTTCAGAGCTACTGTCTGAATGGCAACAAGTCCTATTTTTCTACCTTCCTAGCTATCGGGGAGTGTAAATGTGCAACCCTAGTTATACTAGTTGCTCTTTTAATTTATTATTCCTATGGTTTACGTTAGCCCAGGACTGCCCCCGGTATACCCCGTGAAGGGCTCTCAAGGGGCACTAGGAACCAAGACGGCGGCATTACGGCCCGAAGTTCCCTTTCGCAAGGCACTTATTGTTATTGGTTGACCTCCCTTAACCCGATCCTCTTTAGTTACTTTAGTTCTAACCCTAGAGTATTAAGACTCTTCCTCTTCTTCCCGGGATGGACGATCTTTCGTCGTTCCCGTACTCCCTTATCCTAACCAGTCTCACACTCTACTTATCTTGACTTCCAATGATGAAACTCAATCTTAATTTGCCCTACCAACCATCAACTACCAAAATTCCATGGCTTACTATATGCAGACCATCCTAAGCTATATGAGGTACATCAGGGGAGGTACACCAAATTATCTTCCAAATCTCCTATAATATTTACTGGAGGTCTACCATATCATAATTTGTCTAAATCCAGAAACTTATAATTTTCCTAATTAATCCGATATTTATTTAATTTTCTCAAAGGACGGGCCATGGGTCCTTTTAAACATGAAGTACATGATCTTCTTAAGTAATGGCTACCCAAAAATCATGATCATTAAATAACAGCAAGATAATCTCAAATACAAATTTCCAGAATTTTACAGGAAGTATTTAGCCTCTAAATAATTTATCCAGTATAATCACGTTAATTCTACGTAATGAAGGAAGTACTGAAATTATTCATAGGAAAATTATAGAAAAATTACTAATCAGTAGTAGGATATATAAAAGATCTTTGTGCAGAGAATCATAATTTTACTAGCTTGCTAAATACCACCAAAGATTTAATCAAATAATCAAGGTAAAACATACTTAATGAAGCAAGCCTTAGAATTAATCTTTCAAAAATCCCATAAAAATTCACAGAGATTTAAAATCATAATAAACGTTATCTGCTTAAATTTAATCAATTTCCAGAAAGTGTGTACTCCATAATAAATTTCTAAGCAAGTCATACAACTACTAAGTCATTAAAGGAGTATCAAAAATAATGATCATAAAATTCATAGAAAAATATCCAGAGCTTGTACCATCCCTATAATGCACTCTACCCAATTCTTATCACTTTTCAATGTGATTTAGTGTCATTTCCTATCTCTACAAGTTTTGCACCCTAAACTAGGGTTAGATTTTTAGGTATCCCAACGGTCTCCAAATCTACTAAGATTTCGTCCAGAGAACTATATTGGCCCTATGGTTCTCTTCACCCAATTTCGGGTCAATCCAAGGTCATTTGACCACATGACCTTCACAAACCACCCAGACCCATCCTTAGGGTTTGGCCTTGGTCCTTAGGGTAAACTTACCCCGATCCACCTCAAACTCCATGAGGGGGTGCTAGAGAATATTACTAGCCAGTGGTAAAAAAATCTCAGCCTCTGTTGAGGTGATTTGACCACTCAAACTTCAAAAGTGCACTTTTAACCTGAGACCCCTTATTAGGGCAAAACTTAGGTTTGTTCATTTCTAATCCAAACCATCTCCAAATGAGATGAAAAATTATACAGAACCTTATGGTGAACACAGGGACCACTCACCAAAATTTGGGAGGGTTTGGAAATTATTTAACTATCTAATTAAATTCGGCTAGGATTATTGAATTTTTCTAAAAACTATAGAAAAATATTCTCCAAAAATTCTCATTTTTGGATAGCACCTAGATATAGGTAATATTAGACCACACCCCAAATTTCAAGTCATTTTGATGACTGGATTGGAGTGGGGAATTTTTCTAAGGGCAAGACAGCCCTCTGGATAGACCTCACCATAAAGGGTGCTGTGGTCTAACCAGGATTCCAAATCGAGTAAAATTAATTTTGAATTAAAGTAGACTTCAAGGGCTACATTTCCTATGTTGATCATTTTTCCTGTAAGAGCCTCTAGGTGTTTTTTTTCCAATTTATTTAACAAGACAGATATTTCATTCAGAAATTGTTTAAAAAAATAGAATTTATTTCTCATGCCACTGTTCATCTTCTTCAACAGCCCGAAACCAGAAGCCTGAAAACTCATTTTTCCTGTAGCTTTTCCAAAGCTATTTCCCGGCCATCCAGCCATCTCTCTGGCCGGCCACCACCACCACCACCTCTGTTGAGGTGAGGGCTACCGTCGGGCGGCGGCACGGCCGCCGGAGAGGCGGTTTCCGGCGAACCCGCCACCATGCAAATTTCGGAAAAGCATGGAAACGCTCACCCGATCCGGCTCTTTTGAGCCCGATATCTCTCCTAATGATTTCTAAGATCTATCCATAGAAGAAAGAGCAGAGGAGGACCTTATTCATGGTTTGACGGCGAGATGGACGTTGGACTGTCATGGCGCGGTGGTGGCGTCGTCGGAATTCTTCTACAGCACAGTAGGAGGCTCGAAACTTCAGGTAAGGATTGGGAAACTTCATCTCTGAGTCTAGGGAGCCCTTTTTAAAGGGAAGAAAGGAGGGAGGGGAAAGGTTGAAACGTTCACGGCCATTAATATTTCTCTCATCAACGTTTCGGTTATGATGCAGAGAATTTAATTGCTGGAAACGAAGAGACGTTTGCCAGGTGGCGAGTACCTATTGGACTAACATTTCCTTATTTATTTAACTAATTAGGGACTGAAACGGCCCATAAATACTCCTGGTGTAACCTCCCATAATCCGAATTGATTACAACGTCGGTTACCGAAATTTCCAGTCTGGCTGACGTTTCGGCCTTTGTCACGGGCGTGACACATAGGTCACGGGCGTGACAGGCCCGGGTAGCCAATTCTGGGTTCGACGATCGTCGAGCTGAAATCGACGATCGTCGAACATGGTCACGCCCTATGTCACGGGCGTGACATTTGGGGTCACGGGCTTGATAGGCCCGTGTGACCAATTCTGGGTCGACGACCGTCGAGCTGAAATCGACGATCGTCGATCACGGTCACGCCCTATATCACGGGCGTGACATTGGGGGTCACGGGCGTGACAGGCCCGTGTGACCAATTCTGGGTCGACGACCGTCGAGCTGAAATCGACGATCATCGATCATGGTCACGCCCTATGTCACGGGCGTGACATTTCGGGTCACGGGCGTAACAGGGTCATGAGGTAATTTCCGCGCTCGGCGATCGTCGCGCTGAGATCGACGATCGCCGAAGGGGTCACGCCCTTGGTCACGGGCGTGACACCTGGGTCACGGGCGTGACAGGGCCGGGTTGAAAATTCTGCGCCCGACGATCGTCTCCCTGAGATCGACGATCGTCGAATGAGTCACGCCCCAGGTCACGGGCGTGACCAACCCGTAACACGAAATCTTGGTCGATTTATTTCGGTTTTTGGGCTTCCTAGGGTTCTATCACGACCAACCGACTCCTAGGGGTCTAGCCGAAATGGGATGTTACACCCCAAGCCCGGTATAATCAGCGCCCAGCATCATGGTTCAGTCCAGCAAGCAGAGAAAATTCGCTTAAGGCAAATTTGGCGGGAATCATTGGTGATTCCCGTCAAAGTCGGCGGGAACCACTCATGATTCCCGTCGAATTTTCCTTGGAAGAATTCCAATTGAAATCCATGACATCCGGAGGGAATCAGCGAGAATCAAAACCATTCTCGACGAATCAGCGAGAATGCAGAGTCATTCTCGACGATTTGGCGAGAATCACTTATTGATTCTCGACGATTCTGACTTAGCAGAATTCTTGAAGGCGTTGAGTCAGCTGGATGTAGTCGGCGGGAATCGACGAGTGATTCTCGACGATTCGGCGAGAATCACTAGTGATTCCCGTCGAATCGGCGAGAATCACTTAGTGATTCCCGTCAAATTTAACTTAGACGAATCTTCGTCTTTCTTCCCATGAGTTGGTCTTTGACCTATCCTTGCTCCTCTTCAGGTCTCGATCAATCTCAACCCTGTACTCTAAAATAAGTACACTCCAATAGAGAGAGTACACTTGAGCCAACACACTGATCTGCTCAACGAGGGATTATGTTGCGCAGACCTGTGTATATTGACCCACTGCACCCTGACATTGGTGTGTACTTAGCGTGGAATAACTGCAAGCACAACTTGAAGAAAATCATCAAATACATTATCTATTCACCTTAGCTTGTTCAGGGACTTCTTCAAATCAGGTACATTGTGGATACAATACCCAACATGTTTTGATTTATTAAAAATACTCATAGACTTTATATGGAAAAAATATTCTTTATAAAATTTATATCCCTTGATGTCTAGTTTAATTTAATACTAATTTCAACCAATTTAAGTCTCTGGTCTGACCACAGCACTCCATATGGTGCAACCTATACATAGGCTTGACTAAAGACAAGTTTGAGTGCCCTTACTAAACCATCCAGTCAAATGCCTTGAAATTTTGGCCATAAGCTAGTTATATATTCACACCCATCATATCCAAAAATCAAAATTTTTGAAAAATATTTTCCTAAAGTTTTAGTAAAATTTTAATAAAATAGGTAAGAAATAATTTAGGGGTCTAATGACCACAAAACCAACCAAAGTTTTGGTGGATGTCCAATAGGGTCATGATATGACCCTGGTAAAAATTTCAGCCAATTTGGGGTTGATTTGATTAGGTATTGGTGTGACCAAAATTAGGTCCCTTAAGGGTAAATTAGGTCAAAAGGGTGCTTGGGGCATGGAGGGGCAATTCTCACCCAAAGGGGATGGGACTTTGTCCTGATCCTAAAGGTTAGTTAAAACACCCTCAGTTGGAGTTTGGGATGGATTAGGGTGGATTTGCCCTAGGACCCTTGTTCAAACCCTATGGTTTGGGGGTTTGTGAAGGACATAGGGTGATATGTCCTTGTATGGACTTAGAGTTTAGTCCATGTGATCTTAGGATTGTGAATAACCCTAGGAAGTAATTAAAAGACTTTTAGAGTTTACATCCCCCTTGTAGCAACTTAGGACCGTTTAGGGCACTCTTACACTTGATTTTATTACTGCATCATAGGACTTTGGATGATCTTGAAATTTAGGCAGTGGCCAAATAATATTACTATTAAGCTTTGAAAATTTTAGTGTGAATTTTAGATCAGTATTTGAGATACTTCATTCACAACCCTTGTAGTTACCCAAATCATTAAGGAATTTATTAAGAGATTTCTACCTATTGAAAACTTATGCAATTTAGTAAGAGGACCTTTTAAGTCATTCATGAGCTCTATAAATGTTTATAGAATTATTGAAGGAATGTCTATATGGGTAGCTTCACAAGGTGCCTAATGATGATTTGTTTTAAATGATTTAATTATGTGAACAAATAAGATTTAAAAATAATAATACTTGGTCATTAGTCTTTCCTGCTTGTGTTAGTCATCTTGTAATTTTTCTATAATTTTTGGATGAATAGTACTATTTTTCCCCTAAATATCCTAATATTGCAGTTGTTTATTAAATAAATTATTGATGGTCAAATTCATCTTTAAAAATTGGGATTTTGGGGTATTTACAATTATTTCGATGATATTAACCTATCATAATTTTCTAGGGCCATGCCTGGTCAGAAAACTATACTTGATGTTCAAAAGTATTGTTGGCTTAATTTTCACGAAAATATAATAAATGACAAATAAATTAGGAAAAATGCTATCTTCTGGATTTATCCTTAAATTATCATGATAGACCACCAGAAATAATCTTAGGTCATTTGGATGAATATTTGAAGGGATCACCATCCCTACTCATCATATAGCTTAGGTTGGTCGGCACATAGTAAAATTGCAGAATTGTGTTAGCATGTATGAAGGACATAGGAGTTTGGTTAATGATATACTGATTTGGTAAGGTGAAATTGAGTTCTTCATTAGGAGTCATGATGGGGAGGGTGTTGGTCTGACTAGTGTTAAGCGGTGCTCGGGATCGACGAAAGATCGTCTTTCCCGTGGAGAGAGGGTCAAAATACAATAGTGTTAGATTTAGTATAACATTAAATGGGATTGGAACCTGGGTAGATACCAATAATAGTAAGTGTCTTACGAAAGGGAGATTTGGGCTTCAGCCCATCATAGTTATTAGTGCCCTCAAGAGCCCTTCACAGGGAATACCTTGGGTAGTCCAAGGTTAACCTAAACCCTAAGAATAAATGTTAAAGAGCAACTAGTAAAGAAAAACTAGGACTTTACCTTCACTTACCTTGATGCCGCGGGAGATTAGCTTGGTTAGGTTATCCGAGCGATAGGCTTGGTGGTTGTGAAAAGAGGTAGGTTACCCCGGCGAGCCGAACGCTCGGAAGGTAGTTGTAACGGACAGGATAGTCCGGGGAGTCGATGGCTTGGGAAATTCATGATTGCATGTGTATAAAGTGGTGGGTCTTCAGTATTTGACGATAGTTCACACCGATATAGTTACGCTGACTCGGCATGTGTGTTTTACACATAGATAAGGGAAAGTCTGGTGGTGGGTCAGCATAGTATGTGGAGACTTCTGGTGTGTCCTTCAGAGGAGTACGTAACAGCTAGGCCTGATAGTGTGAATACTTACCTAGGAGTGGGGTGGCCCGACCCACTATCTCTATTGGCCACTACGGGTGCTCCTGGGAGTGAAGCTAGCATCAAAAATGGGCGCATAGAGTCGTGTGCGTGTGTTGCACTTGCGTGAATCATGACATAACATATCACTACACTCATACTTGCATATAATCCTGACACCCCATCGTATAAATTGGTATGAGACTTTTTATATGATGGGAGCCTTACAAAATACCCCTTATCTTATAAGTTTGTATGGGCATTCATATAAGTTAAGGTTACTTATTCCATTATCTACTTTATATGTACTTACTGCTCTGTTTACTCGTTTGTATTACTACTTCCTTATTATAGAACTGCTAGCTTGATTTTCCTTTATATTCCCTATATTTGTTACAATATACCTACTAGAATAGGTCCACCATCATCTTCTTTATTCCTACTCTCCACCATCATAGCTTTCCTATCATTCCTCCCGCACGGTTCCTAAGTGCCATTGGGGGAGGGGTGGGGGAAATTAGGCTAAGTCTTTTGACTAACGGTCGGTGGACCGTTAGTCAAAAGAGATGCAGCAGCAAGAGATGCTGCACTAACGGAGTACGGTACACATGGAAGTTGGGAAAGTCTAGTACGGGAGCACCAGCCTCCGGCTCCATGAGTGATTAGTTTTTACTTAGCTTCCGCAAGAGTGATGTAGTGAGGAGTTGATGTATCGGGCATAAGCTCGTTTATATTCCTTCAATACTGATCTATTTCAGTACTTATGTTCATCATGTGGACTAGCTGTGATTTATTTTCATATGATATATGTGATTGTGGACTTGACTTATAGACTTTTATCTATAAATTTCTACATCTTGAATGATTGTCAATGACGACAGAATTGGCATTTTGTAGTGGCGACCCACCTGAGTGTCGGTGTCACCGCATATTGGCATTTCTAGGCATAAGACTCGGTAGCATAGAAAAAAAATGGGATCTTACAATGGGAAACTCCATATGATATATGAATCAAACTTGAAGTTATCCATGAAGGTACATCGCAGGTGAAATACTCCAAGCTATTCAAGTTAGAATCTGAATTTGAGAAATTCAAGATGGAGGTCGATGAAGATGTAGACTCCATGTACATGAGGTTCAACAAAATTTTAAATGACTCAAAGATTCTAGGAAAGAGTTTTTCAAATGGAGATCTAGTTAGGAATATCCTTAGGTAACTTCCCCCGAAGTTCAACCCAAAAGTGACTTCCATCTCGAGGTCACATGATCTAAAGACTCTACAAATTGAGAATCTGATAGGAAACCTGAAAACTCATGAAGTGGAACTTAGGATTCAACAACAAGAGTACAATATGGAGCCGAGAAAGAAGGCATTGGCATTGAAGTCCAAAAAGATTGCTGATAGTGAGTCTGATGAGGATGAGGAAGAAGAAGAAGAAAGTCTGTTCGCGAAGAAGTTTAGGATGTTTATGAGAAATATTGAAAGATGAAATTCTTTCAGAAAATTCTTCAAGAAGCAAGAATCTGGGTATACACAAGGAAAATCCCAAGTTGATGGTGAGGATGATGAAGATAGACCACCACCTGAGTGCTACCACTGTAGGAAAATTGGTCATATAAAGAGCAAGTGCCCAAAATATCTAAAAGAGCTGAAGGAGAAGCGGTACAAGAAGAAAGCTAAGGAGAAAGTTCTAAAGGCGGAAAACTGGGATGACGTCACATATGAGGAATCAAGCAGTTCGAGCTCAGAAACTAAAGAGAAGTCCAACATGTGTCTGATGGGAAAGGATGTCTCATTATCTGATGATGAAAGCAGTGTCCAGAGAAACACTGAGGTATATCCTCCATCTTAGGAAGATTTATATACTTAATTTTTAAGAACATGCAAGTACTTTGATAAAAGTTTAAATGAGATTAAATTACTAAAATTTGAAAATAAAAAATTAATAAATGAAGTCAAAATACTTGGGAAGGAGAAAGTCACTTGTAAAGAGGATTGTCCATCTTCGACAAGGATACTAGAACTTGAGAAAGATCTTTCTAAGTCTCGGTCTCGCATTGATTCTCTTACAAGGGAAAAAAAGACCTTAGAAATATCTCTAAAACTTTCTCAGTCATAAGTAGAAGGAAGTAAAAAGGGCTTCACAAACCGATGTTGTACCGTAGTTTCTAAAAACACCGCATTGATAGGCCGAGTCCGTGATTTGGAAATGGTAGGAAAACATTTGGAGTTGGCCAAAAATAATTAAATATGATTTTGGCAAACCAATGCCATGGTTCGGTAAAATTTGGAATCAGATACGTTTCAGAACACTATCACTCGGCGACAGTCACTGTCGCCGACAATAAGAAAAATTTCAAACATCCGTCTTTTAAAATGAAATATGATAAATCTACTATAAATGCTACCTCCAACGAGAATTCAAAAACAAATTTGAAAAGTCATTCAACTCCATTCATCACGTGTGTCAAATGTAAAAAGTTTGGACACACCACTCATACCTGTAAAAAGACAGGACACTGTACAATTTAACAAGACTGGGTACCTAAAGCTTCCACCTATACTATAGGGGAAACTACTTGGGTAACCAGATCTTTACTCTCATGCACTTTTTAGGTGTGTTGGCAAGCTAAGAACAAGGAAGATGTGTACAAATTGGACTCAGGGTGTTCCAAGCACATGACGGGCAACAAATCAATGTTCCTTAGCCTATAGATGAAGAAAGGAGGAGTAGTTAAGTTTGTTGATAATGGGAAAGGAAAGATCATCGACATTGGAATAGTAGAAACTAACAATATAGGTCAAGATGAAGAGCCCTTCCCTCTACAAAATTAAGATGATGATGAAGTACTTGGAGAAAAAGAAGACAAACACGAACCAGAAGAAGAAGAAGTGCAAGAATATGTACCTCCAAGTGAACTAAGATTTTCAAAAGATCATCCGCAAGATTTGGTTATTGGAGAACCGTCGAGAGGGGTAAGTACTCGTTCATCCTTACATGATTTATTTTCAAACCTATGCTTTTTCTTGATATAGAACCAAAAGATGTGCAAACCGCTTTAAATGAAAATGATTGGTTTTTAACAATGAATGAAGAGCTTAGTCAATTTGAATGTAATAAGGTTTGGAAATTAGTAGAAAGACCATCAAATCATCCTGTTGTAGGCGTTAAGTGGATCTTTAAAAATAAAATGGATAGTGAATCTAGGGTCACTAGAAACAAAGCTAGACTTGTAACATAAGGTTATTCGCAAATTGAAGGAATAGATTTTGATGAAACTTTTGCACCCGTAGCACGTTTAGAAGTAGTTAGAAATTTTCTTGCATTTGCTAGCTTTAAAAGATTTAAACTGTTTCAAATGGATATCAAAACTGCTTTCCTTAATGGGTACCTTAAGGAAGAGGTTTATCTAGAACAACCTCCAGACTTTGTTGATGATAAATTTCCTGATCATGTTTTTAAGTTAGAAAAGCTCTTTATGGTTTAAAGCAAGCACACCGAGCATGGTATGATAGATTAACTCTATATTTGTTAAAGAATGATTAAAAAATGGGTAGTGCTGATTGTTCAATTTTATTATGATGATCTTATAGTTCTGCAAATATATGTTGATGACATTATTTTTGGATCCACTAATGAAAAGTTATGTGACAATGTTATATAAATTATGAAAAATGAATTTGAAATGAGCATGGTAGGAGAATTCGCTTATTTTATTGGTTTTCAAATTATACAAAGACATGATGGTATCTTTATTAATCAATCTAAATACATTCATGATGTTTTAAAAAGATTTGGATTTGAAAATCTAAAACATGTTAATATGCCTATTATGAGTTTCTCTTTGAAATTAGGAAAAGATGAAAATGGAATTTCTATAGATCAAACATTATATAGAGGAATGATAGGATCTCTTTTGTATTTAATCGCATCTAGACCTAATATTATGTTTGTAGTATGCTTATGTGCTAGATTTTAGGCTAATCCCAAAGAATATCATTTAAAAGCGGTTAAACTATTTTTTAGATATCTTATTGGTACTCCTAAGATAGGTTTGTTGTATCCACACAATGACACATTTATTTTGCATGGATATTCTGATTATGATTATGCTAGTTGTTCATATGACCGTAAGAGCACAAGTGACACTTCTCACTTTCTAGGCCCTTCACTAATTTCGTGGTCAAGTAGGAAATAAAATTCTGTTGCCTTATCCACCATTGAGGCCGAATATATTGCACTAGGTAGTTGTTGTGCACATGCTCTTTGGATGAAGCAAACATTAGAAGACTTTGGAATTAACAACGACACAGGTAAACTGAAGTGTGATAACAAAAGTGCAATTGAGTTAACAAATAATCCAGATCATCACTCTAGGTCCAAACATATTGATGTAGGCCATAACTTCATTAGAGACCACATTAAGCAAAATACAATCAAAGTTAATTTTATAAACTCTAATTCACACCTTGCCGATATTTTCATAAAACCACTTCCAAATTCCCATTTTTCATTACTATGACTAGAATTAGGAATACTGGACATATCAAGCTAATGAATTGACATAATAATGAAACAAAAAATAACTTTAATTAAGAGAAAATGATAATTATAATTAATAACACCAAATTAATACGAGTCAAAATAGAACATCAAAAACACTTAAATCACAGAATAGGCCAACTAATATTACAACACATAATTTCAAATAGTAACATGAAAAATTAATTAAACTGTACCGTCGTCTGGCAATACTGAATGTTGCCTTGCAATTACTTCAACAGTCCAGATCAACCCGAAACCTTCAGAAATTCCTGCTATCAATAGCACTAGTATCCTCTTGATCTTCTGCCGAACTTTGCCCACTACTTTGCGTCCAGCGAGGTCGGCGAGTTGATGATCATGGAGGCTCCACAACTTGATTATCCAATTCTGCCACCTCTGCTGGTGTTGGTTTAAACTTCAGGCTCTTGGTCAGAAATTTGAAGAATTTTTGCATCCCTGAAAAATTCTTCTTCACTTCCCTCTTGTGTTCTTCAAATGACTCTCGTATGTTGTCCAACACTTCACGTAAGGAACCACCTCTTGTTAGTGGTAGATTTCTAATAGTTGTCACCTTTTCACTAGACAGTGTGAAAACACCTTGAGATCCACCCCTTGATATTATAGAACCCGTAGAAAATATGCCCAGTTCGCAGTCGTCAAAGTAGAATTCTTGGTTGATCCAACTATACTTCTTAAAAAGGATCCATCAGATCACCGCCCCCATCAGTAGAGTATTCAACTTCTTCCACATCAGGCTTTTCAGTCTGAACGTGTATTGAATGTTAGAAAGGATAAAGTCCGCCATTTCAAAAGCCTCTCTTTCCAAAATCTTATACGTCACATAGCTCAATTAAGCTAAGATCGTTCTCGTGTAACCAGACTTGAGCAGAATTGTATTCCTCAAGATGTCTTGCACTAAACATGCATCTGGAGTGAGAGTGACCATGGAGTGGATAAGGGTTCTCATGGAATTCCCATGTAAAAACATGTTAAGTAACATCCAATCCTTATCCTTCTTATATTTCTCTACCACATCCAACACATGTTCACGCTTTATTAAACCAAAGTCGCACCTTAGGTCGTAGTGCGGTATCTCGACTATCTTTCCTTTAATTTGTGAGCGCACTCCACTGTTCAATTCCATAAAGTTAGGATTCATCAAAGGGTTATAAAATTCCCAAATTAACACTAAAGAAAATGTATCTTGTATAATGACATGCATTAGACCTGCCATAGCTATAAGGTCGTGAATATGTGCATGTCAAACTGGGTCGAATTCCACAACTTTCCTAACACTGACATTCGAATTTTAAATCCCTGGGTATGTTTGGTATGTTGAATGTGTATCACTGTTTGTGCTCCTCCTAGCCTTTGATCTGGAAGCCATTTATGCAAAAGATATGAAAGACAATATTAAAATACAGAAATCGCCAATAACGTCGGGCGACACTCACTGTCGCAGGGCAACATAGAAATTCAAGACATGCTTGATTTCGATATGAAATTTCTTCATACACCATTTCTACATACAAAATCTGAAGAAAAAAAATTTAGGTTCTACCCGATTTCCATAATCAAATTCAAAACAAAAAAACACTATTCATCATCTTCTTCACTACAACCATGAATTTTTTTAAAAAAATTCTCCTAGGAAAACTCTAGATCTGAGTTTTGTTTACTCAAAATCCTAGATCTACACATGCACTTCATCGATCTCTAGGACCTAAGGTCTATTCCCTCAAAACTTTCATGCTTTAGGTTTTTCCCAAATCCTAGCAAAACAACCATCAAAACTAAATTTGTTTTACACTAACTCTTCATGGAATCTTCCCTCAAAGCTTTTCATAAAAAATCATGAAGAAAGAAGACAAAAAAATTAAGATCTTACCTTGATTTGGGGATTTCGCCGACTTCAGAATGTCTAATGCAGAAAACCTTTTAGAGAAAAATAGAGAACGCAGTGGACTAGATCCAGATCGGCGGATTTTTATATTTCTGCACTATCAGCGATCAGTAATATCTGATATCACCGGGAGATATCAATAATTTACCTTTATGCCACTCTGTCTTGACTTTTCAGGTTTAAACATGGTGCAGTGTATATTCTATAATTTTGAGTATCTATAACATTGTCCACTTATTCAAACTTCAAATATCATATTCTATATATATATCTCTCCTAGTGTATTATACTTATAAAATTGTTTATGCATGCCTCTAAGTATGAGAAATGTTTTAGTTATGATAATTTTCTTACACCCACCATTGTGGAAATCTATATATGACTTTACCGTACTACATATGTGAATTATAAATGTTCTACCATAACCACTAGATTTTATACTACAACTATTACTGTATCCTTGTTTTCTTTGCACAATTCGTATTTGCTTATCCTATATGATAACACAAGTGAATTAAGAATCCTTTGTCAAGCCAAATAAAATTTGCTTATTTAACAATAAAAATTCCACGTCTTTGTTGATGTGTTTCAAAATAAAAAAAATATAAAACAAAAGTTGACAAGGAACCTGATGCGTTGACGACAAGTGTACCGGTCGCTGTCAAGTAATATAAAATGGGCGAATTTTTCCAAGTATCGATCTCGAGGGAACACAGTAAGGTGGAGTTAATTTTTAGGAGGACTTGAGATTGAAGTCCTTTGGTCGGGGTTATCTAAAGGGGGGTTTTCATTGTTGCGGAAAAAAGAAAATAAAATTCTAACACCTACTCCAATGCAATGCTGTTATGCAATGCTTTTCCAGGCAGGATGGAAGACTAGTCGGGCCGCTATACACAAAATCGCTAGGCAGATGGGCGAGTAGGCTTGCGGGATGAGGGTCGAGAGCACCTCTTTGCAATGCACGCCACTAGCAATTGCTAGTGCGGCAAGGGTTGATGGTGGAGGATGGAAATAAGGCGCACCTCAAGCAACTTAAGTAGTAAAACAACACAGAATCACATAGACATGAATCTAATAATGTTTACAACTAAGCGCACATCATCTATAAATAAAGTTTTACAACACATAAACAACAATAAAGGAATAATAAGGAAAGAGATCGACTGAATCCGTAGTCTTGCTGAGGCTTCACGGAAGGAATCGCTTGGTTGTCAATCAGCGTCCTAGCTCGGTCCTCAACTACGTCCAGGGTAGAGAAGTACTGTCACTATCTTCCAATTGACCCATCTTCTTCGTGTCACGATTACGGAAGAATGTTGCAAGCTTTCCCTTACTTGGTGGATATGACGCCAAAAATTGAAATAGAGCCCAAGAGATGATGGAGGAGGCCAGGAGGAAGTTCCGGCTTGGATTTGGCGGTGAAGGCTTTCCCGGAGCACCTCCCTAGGGTGGAAGATGAAGGGGAATGGCGGAACCCTTTGCCAGAGGCGAAAAATGGCGGAAAATGGCGAGCGATCCCGAATTACGGCGTGACCTGCGTTATTTATATAAATAAAAATTTAACAATGCGCACGATCACGGGGGCACGACAAGTGGTCGTTCACACTATGCCAATGATCGTGCGTATTGGCATTAAAGAATTAAGAGAAGTACTGGGGTAACGCGCACGAGCGATGGCGCACGAACGGTGGTCGTGCGCACTAAGTCCAGAGGTCGTGCAATTACCCCAGACAGAACTCCAGGAAAAGTGGAATCAATGCACACGATCAGTGGCGCACGACCGATGATCGTGCGCACTATGTCCAGTGGTCGTGCGATTATCCCAGGAAATATTTGGAAATTAGAATACCAGTGCGCACGATCATCGGCGCAAGACCAGTGGTCGTGCGCAATAGATCCAATGATCGTGTGCAGTATTTGATGCAGCGTATGTCACCACGAAAAAGTTAAACGGGAAAACTCTAGTTCGCCTACAACGCACTCTTGATCGTTTGCACCTACTCAAGCATCTATCGCCCACAACACATTTCCTTTCCGCATACAAACCAAAATAAATCGGAGGAGTGCCAACTCTAAAACAACGATCAAAATAAGAGTCGACTTATTCCCAAGAAAATGCAAAGGTTGCCAATCCTTTTCAAGAACAAGACCAAGACGACAAGCCAAGATCAGCTCAAGAAAAATGGATCTACCCGATCCGGAAAAAAGAAACACGATCAATAAAAATTTAATCAGATATTTGAAAGCGTTTGAGATTTTAAAATCGCGGAGAACACGATGGTTCTTCCTCCACAAACCTCACTGATAGAATTGATTTCAAGATAACCCAAACACCTAGAGGGGGGGTGAATAGGTTCTTTTATTTTTTAGATCTAAAAATAGAATCTAACTATTCTATAACAATCACAGAAAGGAATCCACAATCACACATACATCACAGATTGCACACAGGTTTATAGTTGTTCCCCAAGGTCTGGGTACATCCACTTTCCTACTTCACCTATCGAGTAGTGTGCTAGATTCGGCCTAACTTCTTCCTTCTCTCAGATCCACAGATCTTACAGCTCAGAACCCTGAAAGGTTCCTATAACTCAGAACCCTATAAGGTTCCTATAACTCATAGTATAACCACACTCCTACAGCTCAGGCTAACAGCCCTACCTCAGCCTTCCCACAAGGCCTAAAACTCAGAGAAAAATTTCTCCTACACTCAGGCTCAAAAGCCCTACCACTCAGAGATCTATATCTCCTACACCCAGCCTTTATAAAATAGGCTTACAACTCAGATCTATGAAAAGATCCTACAAAATTTGATAAGTGTTTAGATGGACTCTTACCCTTGTGTAGAGAGAAGGGATAAGAGGTTTCTTGATCAGAAAAACACTTACCCTTGTTGTTATTATTCCTATTTTGCCCTCCTATGTAGATGGACACAGGTTTATAGTGGTTCCCCAAGGTCTGGGTACATCCACTTTCCCCCTTCACCTATCTAGTAGTGTGCTAGATTCGGCCTAACTTCTTCCTTCTTCTCAGATCCACAGATCTTACAGTTTAGGGTTTAAGTGTTTAGATGGACTCTTATCCTTGTTGTTATTATTCCTAGGTTGCCCTCCTATGTAGTTGATTTCTTCATTATAACTAGCAGTCAGGTTGCTTAATAGTTGTTCAATAGTAAATGAAGGGTTTGTGGTAAGAGGTGTCATAATGTTATTCACTTGTGGGTTCATCTGATTATAATTTAAAGTTAATGCATCTAACCTCTTGTTAATGATGTTAAATTGGGCAGTCATTTGTGTAGCAAATGAGTTCAGTTGGTCTACTTAGTACAATCCACTCGTGGAAGAGGAAAGAACTTCTCTCTCAAACGATTGGTAATTGTTAGAGAATATGTCCTATAAGATGGCATATGCATCCTCAGGGTATTTGCCCATGAGAGATCCTCCCATTGATCCATCTACCCGAATCATGATCGATGTTTGGAGGTCATTATAAAAGGTCCATATTTGTTGGTGTATGGCCAATCCGTGATGAGGACACTTACGCAACAACTCCATGAATCTCTCCTACGCATCATAGAGCATTTCCCCATTCCCTTGAGTAAAGTTAGTTATATACAACATTAACCTTACGGTTTTAGCGGGTGGGAAATACTTGGCTAAGAATTTCTCTACCACTTGTAACCAAGTGGTGAGGCCATGTTGTGAATCAAGCCACTCTTTTGCTCTACAATCCAAGGAGAACAAGAACAAGCGTAGCCTAATTGACTCGTCTGATCCGCCATTAATCTTGAATATGTCACACATATCCATGAAAGTCCGTATATGGGAATTCGGGTCCTCATGACTAAGTCCACTAAATTGTTTTGCTGGTCTAAGTTCATAGCCATGAAATCAATTTTGTTGTTGTTCGCCTCGATGGTCGGCTTAATTATGCTATAATGGACCCCTCCACTAAAAGGCATATTATATTCTCTACAGGTTTTCATAACCTTGGCAGGTTGTGCATTCTGTTCTATTGCACCCTCTTGTCCTAAATCCTCCTGATTTTTTTTAACGTTAATATTTTGATTATTTGGATTCATTGTTGCAGGTTGATTATGTTCTAATTGAGATGCTTTTCTATTCCGCATGCAAGTCCGTTCAATTTATAGGTTGATAAGTAATAATTCAGGTGATCGATAGCTGTACATAAACTAAGCACAATAGCAGAATTAAAAATGATAATAAACAAACGAAATAATCAAGCAATGCAACAGAAATAATAGTAAAAATGATAATAAACAACATGACAGGCTTGAACTCTAAATACTAAAGCTTCACTAACATTGCAAGAAATACATGCTAAATTTTCGCGCCTCCCTGGCAATGGCGCCAAAAACTTGATACGTCCGAAACAGGTATACGTATTACCCGCAAGTGCACGTGTCGGATCAAGTAATAAAGAGTGAGTAAAGTTCACTTCCACGGAGAGATGGTGAATTTAGTGCTCACAACTATCAATTATTCCTTTTCTTTAAATCCAAGTTAGATAAAATAGTGATTTGTTAAATACTATAATTATGAATAACAAAGACTACGATTCGCAAAGAAAAAAATACTTGGTTATCGAAGAAATAATCTTGTATTATGATTTCCTAAGTCTAGTGTGACAAATCTTGTGAAGATGACTTTGTGATAGTGAGTGGTGACACGTCTTGCAACAATTTTAAGGTAAAAGATCCGTACCTCTCAATATCAAAAATCCCTAGCCTCTATTTCTCCCACGGGAGAGATAAGTACCGCAAAAAGATCAAAAATCAAAGTTGCTAATACCAAGGGGAAATCTCTTTCTCCCTTCAAATACTATACCGGATCTATAACACACTTACACAACTCCTCTCTCGAATTATGAAGCGTAGTATAATGACGAAACCTTGGCCAAAAGTTTCAAAGTAAAGATTATAGATTTGATATAAACATACGTCAAACATTCACAAAGAAAAGTTTAAGATTCCATCAATACAAAAGACAAAGTACTTTCACAGTACAAAATTAAAAATATTTAGTTCATGGCGGCGGAGAAAACACCCATAACGGTTGGAGAGATCTTACAAATCATGTTGAAATTAAAGATTAAATGACATAGGATTCCTTCACCGAAGTCGCTCCCTCGATCAGCCCGAAAAATCTCCTCTTTTTCTCTAGCCGCCCCCTTGAAGGATGAGGAAGAAGAAAACTTCCTGAAAAAAATGAATACCCCGAAGAATCCTCTTGAAAACCTAAATGCCCCCTCTTTAAATCTGAATTTTTCTCTCTCCTCCCTCCTCTTTAACTCCAGAATATTCTTCCTATAAAAACGTGCATCCCTTGCCCAAAAGATGCCTCCTTCCGAATTTGAAAACAACGCCAGATTTGAATTTTAAATTCTGAAATTCGTCCAGGCAGGGTTGCAACCTATTTTAGGATCCTGCAACTTTTTTCCCAGGACAGCATATTTGCGTGAAATCCTTCTTCTAAGTCATTCTCTTTGGCTTCTCTTGCACCAACACCTAGGAAAAAGACCACTTTAGTCATAAATAAATAAAATGTGAATTTACTTGCATTTAAACTTCAATTAAATGGATTTTCTCCCTAATCAACGAGCAAAATGTCAGAAACTTAGGCTAGATAACTTCTTTTTTAGAAGTTATCAGTACTCAACTTCATTCGGAGAATAACGGCTTCGGATACAACGTTCATGCAACTTCCACTATCAATAATGAGTTTGCAAAATTTTTCAACGCATTTGAAATACAAACAAAAAAATGCTAGAGCGCTACCAATCATGTGTACTGCGTGGGTGTTCAAAATGCAACGCATGACCGTAAGGTTTTATGCATTATATTTATCTTCCATGTCACTAGGAATGTCTGACTCCTCGACGTCGCTATGTTCTCCATAAATGAGATCGTCGTCTTTAGCCGTGGGTTCAATTAAAGTCATCAATTTTTTTCGGGTAGGGCATTGAACCGTATAGTGTTCGGGTTGATTACAAGCATAACACGTGACGTTGGCCTTGTTGGTCTTGTCTATTGGAATGCGTTTGCCCGATGTGTCATTTGCTTTCCTAACGACGATGATGCTAGATTTGGAGGTGTCACCTAAAACATTCTTCCCGCATGAATTAGGAAGGTGCGTGGAAGACATTTTGAAGTGGAAAAAGGTTTTGGAGGAAGATGCCCGTTGATTCATGGTCATCGAAAGAAGCTTTTCGATGTCGAGGGCTGCATTTATGGTAGAGTTTAGATCATGGTGAGCATATCGTCGGATTTGACTTTGAATTTCTTAACGCAGACCCTCACAGAATCGTGAGATGGTAAGCACAAGAATTTCTTGAATATCACAACGGTTCATTAATTCGTTGAGCTCTCCCATGTACTCACTCACCGAACGGTTGCCTTGATGAAATGAAGTGAACTCATCTAATATATTTGTACGATGGTATGCGGGAACAAAGTGAGTGGTGAATAAGTTACGCATGTGTGACCATGTGTGAGCCACACAACCTACACGCCGCTCTTCATTTAACCAAAACACTTGGGCTTGGCCCTCTAATTTCATTCGAGAGACTACAACTTTTTGGTGGTCGTCCAAGTTGTGTCATTCAAAATAACATTCTATCTTCATTAACCAATATTTAAATGCTTTCGGATCACCGTAACCGTCAAATTTTCGAGCATCGATTTTAATTTTGCGAGTAAGATCATTATGCTAAGCCCCATTGCGGTCCCCATTGCCATGATCATTGTGTGAATGTGGTTGGCGGTATGGAAGATGGTGGGGCGGAGAGTGATGGTGGTTGTTTTGCGGTTGAAAACTGTTCTGAATCATTTAGGTTAAATTAGTAAACGTCGCGGTAAGGTGGGCAATTTGATTGGTGAGATAACGTTGAATGGCCGCGAGTTGGGCTTATGTGACCTCTCTATTATCGGGATTGTCATCCATGTTATTTGACGCGGATGAGTGCGGGAGATACTCATTCCCGGAACGTTTGTGCATAAAAAGTGAAGTGGGTGCAAGAGGACCGACAAAGATAAAGAAATCTTTATGCCGAAGTCTGATACCAAATTGATGTAGCAAACATTAGAGTTTGCGGACAATTACCACTCAAGTGCGACTTAGGCAAATCGCCAAATAGTAGGCGTGCAATTAGCAAGACTCCTCTTAGGTTAAGACAAACTTCAATACTAAATTCCAACACCACAACGACGGACGTAACAGATACAATATTTCAACGCGGGGATTCGATCGAGTGAGTGCCAATTCCAACAACTCACTACCGGACGACTGCACTCTACCAACCAATAGGTTGGGAGGCGGCGACGCAATTCCCTAACTCCGATTCGTTCATGGTTTCCGAGCACACACCAAATCACAACACGCACAAAAATTGAACAAAGATGAATCACACTAAGAGAGAGGAGGGGAATTGTTACCCAACTAGAAATCGATGAACTTCCCGATAGAATCGATGCGTCGCAAGACAAGAGAAGCGGAGACGTCACACCTCTAGAAGATGCGGGCGGCGTCACACCACCACAGAGCCGGTGTCTCGCTAGAGAAGGAGTGGCTGGTGTCACGACAGAGAGGGGCCGCCGGTATCGCGCTGGGGAAGGAAAGTCACACCTTCAACGTGAAAATGCGGGCGGCGCGCCGAGGAAGGAAATTCGTGCCAGTATCATGCCGGGGAAAGAAAGTCACCGGTATCGCGTCAGGAAATAATATTTCAACGTGAAAATGTGGGTGGCGTCGCAACTGGCAAGTCGCGGCTAGGGCTCGAGATTCTTTTCCTGGGAGCAAATCACAAAAGCTTTTCATTTCCTTTTTTTCAGGGTTCAGCTCAAAATGAGGAGTATTTATACTCCTATACAATCTCTTATCCGAGCCACACAAATTCATGTACGTAATCCTAGCCATCCATGTCCTCAAACCTAGATTAAAAATGCAAGAAATCAAAACCGAGCTTTTACCGCCTAACATTTTGGTCACCCGGATCAACTCAAAATAATTAGAAAACACATAAGATAGTTTGCGAAAATACTAAATAGGAGCAAAGTAAAAGATTAACAGATCAGGTCGCGATAGGCCCTTCTCGTGTTGGGTCTGAGGTTGTATTGTTGTGTCATGTCTTCAAGCGGTGTCGGGTCGGTGCCATCAGAAGACCAACAATTGCAATGATCTATCTCCATCACAATGAATGCAGATGATCTATCTCAATCACAATGAATCCAGATGAGTTGTCCATGTTAGAAATTATTAATTAAAACAATATTTCATTAATTTTTTTAATTGATTCTTCTTGATGATTTGTACATGTTTGAGCTTCACATCAATATTAAGGGAACTCTAAAAAATTAGAGGGAAAACTTTTCACAGGAATTGATGAGTGTTTAGTTTCACCTTGTCCATATCATTTGAATAAGTGAGTATATATATATCATTCCACTCACTTATGTTGAAAAAAACATAAGGAGAATTGGTCGTTGGTTCTATCTCTAACCTGAACAATCTTTCCGGGATTTCTTGTATAGCCCCGCAAGATTTGGTTGGGATTTTCGATCTTCATCTATAGTAGGTTTGGTGGGGGGCCCTAGACTCGTTTTAAGTCCCCTCGGACTTGTCCCCCAACCTTTCAACAGATGATCTACTCAAATAGTAAAACAACACAAGTGCCATTTAAATGAATGAACTTAAGCGAAAACTAGTAGGATCCGTTCGACGCGTAGGAATTAACTTTCTGGAATTTGTTTTGGGTTCCAAAAAGCCAATTCAACTAATTGGCACATGAGAATTAAGATGCATTGAATTTCATACCAAAAGCCACGGGTTTTTGATTTAGCCTAAAATATAAAAACAAGAATTCTTACCCCTTCACTCAGATTTTCGCTGGTTTTAGGTATCACGCGACCCCGTGAAGCCCCAACCCTTTTTCTTCCCTATCGCTGTTTGACAAGAAATGATTTGGGTCTTTTGGGCTCAAATGGGAGTGAAGGAAATCCGGAGCACCGAGAAGCAGAAATCTGAATAAAAGCAGTAAACAAAAGGGACAGAGCAAGCACACAAACACGCAGATTTCAGAGGTTCACCCAAAACCGAGCTACGTCCCCTATCCCTTCCCTTCTCAGTTCTTGTAATCACCAAAAGAAATACAGATTACAAAGGTTTCAAGGATCCAAAACCGATCCTACCTTAACTCCTCCTTCTGGACAAGAAACAACGTAAGAACCCCTTCTTGATCTCCTCCAACAAAAACCTCGTATGCGCCTCCAAAAGGGTATATCCTGCGAAAGCCGTCGTCTCAACCGTATCCCTAAAAAAAACAGAATACGCCTTAAATAGGCTTCAGCACAATGTCGAACTCAGTTCGACATTCGACGTCGAACGTCTAACTCAGCTCGACGTTCGACGAACGTCGAGCTGGGTTCGACGAACGTCGAACGTCGAGCTGAGTTCGACGTTCGACGTTGTGCTGAAGCCTTCTTAGCAGTTTCAACGTTCGACGTTGTGCCAGCTTCCTTCTTAGAATCCAGAAATAGATCATAATCCTTCTTAGCAGATTAGTTCAAGATCTGCTTCTTAAGAGACTTGTAAATGTCTCCTCCTATACTTCAACAGTTGGAGATCTCTCTGTCTCTCTCTCCAGAACTTCTGAAGTTTCTTCAGAATTCTTGCTTGAATTCTCCTTAGATCTTCTCATGAAAATCTTCTTCTGTGTGACGTGCACTTTCTTGATCAATGACCAATACTTCAATAGTTGTTCCTGGTGTTGTTATTGTAGTTCACCTTCTTTTGATTTGACAGAATTTATCTATATATAGACTTCATCCATGGTAACCGGCTGATCCGGTTTCTAACTAACTTCTGACAAGTCTGACAGCTTCAGTAAACTTTTAGGAATACACAGCTGTCAAGTCTCCAGTCGGTTCTTGAACCTTTGTCTTTGTCAGCAAAGCGTCGAGACTGATTGTCATTATGTGTCGACACAAGTAGATTAAGTGTCGACACAGGATTTGGTGATGTCGACATAGCTCCTTTGGTGTCGACACTACTTCTTTACACTGCATCTGTAGAGTGTGTTGACACTGCCTCTTTGTGTCGACACAGACACTTCTTTACTTCACAACAATCAGCATTATTGAAACTCTACTGTTTGTCGCACAAGTCCTGTTTGTCGACACAGTTGATATAGTCTAGGAATTTGTGTGTCGACACTGCCTCCAGGTGTCGACACAGTTGATGTCGACTAATACTTTTGTGTGTCAACACTGCAACCCGGTGTCGACACTGTTGATATCGACTAATACTTCTGTGTGTCGACACTGCCTCCCAGTGTCGACACAGTCGATGTCGACAAATAAATTCTGTGTGTCGACACAGTTGCTTCTGGTGTCGACACAGCTTTTCCAAGTGTCGACACATGGACTTAGAAATTTTTTCCTTCATTTTAGCATATCCTTAACCTGCACATATAAACTCTAAATAACATCAAATATACCTTGATGTATATCATTGAGCTATGTGAGGCTTCTCCAAATCAGGTACACATTTTCCAATATACCCAACAATGTCCCCCTATTTGGAGAAGTCATAACCATTTAGTCAATGATATACACCACTTATAATAAACAAATATGATGATGTATATAAATAATAAATGATATGGTAACTTATAACCAAAACATATAACCAAATCACATCACAAAATAAGAATGCAACTTGAATGAACATGAAACATTGTGTTGTTTAAATTATCCAAAAGTTTATTAACAACTATTTACATAGATTTCTTTTAAAACTAAAAATTACATTGTTCTTGCAAAATCTAGTAAATCTATCCTAAGGCTGATCAGGCTCCCTAATGACTATGCCTTTTCCTGGCTTAATCTAAGCTTGCATAGGAGTTTATGCATCATCAATAGGCTTCTTTCCTTTCAACTCTACCTTCTTCTGAACTTCATCCTTAAACCTTTGCCTTTTAAAATAATAAAAAGGCTCAGGGAAGTACTTGCTAGGCTCCTGAGCATTAGGAGGTAGCTTCCCAATCTTAGCCTTTCTTCTATGTTGCACAATGTCTTCGTGTCTTGCCTCATACTTCTGTCATTCTTGTTCATTATACCACTTGCCCCTTTCATGAACTTGATCTTTCACAGCTTTCCAGGCAGTCGAAATTATATTTCTTAAAGTGGGGCTCCACTGCTCAAAATCAGACTTTAACTCAGCCTGTTCTCTTAATATTTTCTTTGAAAGTTAAGATTCCTGCTGATCTTTCAAGGAAGCTTCTGGAAATTCAACTTTCTCTATAATAACATTTTCAACATCCTGTGGAGGACTGTACATTGTCTGAACCTGTTGTTGAATCATATCAAAATCTGCTGGAGGGTAAATGATCTGAGCAACTTCAGGTTGATCACCTCCAGTATAAGCAGGTTAAACACCAGACTCAACAACATTGTAATCATCACAAAGGGGTCGATATCCCAGAGTGGCTCTAATGCTATTAGATATCCATTTGACATGATCTGAGCCTGCATTGACTAACACTATCTCCCCTTTTATGACTTCTCTTTCAATGTTATCTCTTAAGTCATCTTTTTGAAATCTTATTTGGCCATCAAGAAAATTTACACCATCTTTATAAAATGATTTTAACTTAAGAAGCTGATCAGAGATTGTTTTCTGAGAAGTAGTAATGGCTGTCTTAAATGAATCCAAGGCTTCCTGTAGCTTCTGATCAAATTCCTCTTTCTCCTTAGCCCTTGCTTCAGTCATTGCAATATCTATTGTCTTTACTTCAGTGACTATCTCATTGTGAGATTCAGTTAGATTGTCATTCATTCTAATCTGATTTTCAAGGACATAGCCTTGTTTAACAACAATGTCATCCACTTGAGCCTTGACTGCTACTTACTGCTAAGCAAGAAATACTACAGCATTGCCCCCTTTGTGGAAACAATCTGTCATTTCTTTCTTATGAAGATTTACTTCAAACCTTATGGATTTAATATCTTGAGCCAAATCAAATTGAAGTGACTTATGCCTTTCATCCACATACTTTTCTAGAGCCATTCTCTGCTCATCCAATTTAACTTGCAAAGCCACCATTAATGAGCTGTAATCAGCCTCTGGGGCAGGTTATGAAAAAGGAGTTTGCAATGCCTTCTTATAGCTCTGGCTTCTTCTCTTAAAGACAATCAGTTTCCTTTTCTTAACATTTCATATTTCCTCATCTTCTGAAGCAGATGAACTGGGTATGTCTACTCTTTCCTTAGGACTAGGAGGAATCTCCTTTTCAGTCCTATGCTGCTCCCCCTCAATGTCAGCCTGCTCCCCCTCAATCCTTACTTGCTCCTCCTTATCTGTTGCTCCCTCAATGTCAGGAAACAATTCTTCCAGAGTGAACTCTTGTTGAGTGTGAACTGGTGATAAACCCTTCCCCGGGAGCATCATCAACTATAGATGTATCCTCCATGATCACATCTAGTGTTGGAATGATGATATGAGGTCTCTCAAGAATAGATTGTGAATCCATTTCACTTGCCAAGTGAATTCTCTCTTCCCCTTGAACCTGTGCAGTAAATGTCTCCCCCTGCACTTGTGCATTCTCAGTCAGGTCCTATACTTGTCCACTATCAATCTCCCCCTGCACCTGCGCATGATCAGTTGTGTCCTGTGCATGTTATCTCTCAGCAGCTTCTAGGCTTGCTATATCAGGTATGTCCTTGGTGAGGACTCTATCCTATCTAGAGATGATCCTGATGTCATTATTCTCATATGATTGATTTTAGAACCAGGAATCTGGTTCATTACTTCTGGAATTGCTCCAGCCAAGTATAAGCTCATTATTCTAGCCAAATTAGGCTTCTTGATGCCTTCCTTGATCTTTTCAAACAGTACTACAGACCAATCTGTGTTGAGTTTAAAATTTATCCTTGTCATGAGGTTAAAAATATAAGATAAAATCCTATCATGTCCCCCTGGCTTACAAAAAATCACCTTTCCAACCACTTCAGATAAAAATTTACCTTATCGAATCATCCCTTTCCTGGTTATAGTTGTTCCAATCTTTATGGTGGGATCCAATCCACACCATTGTAGTGCCTCCCTTGTTCTTGATACTGGTACTTCTTCTTCATCCTGAGTTTTTGGAAGATGAATAATTTTTCTCAAACTTTTCAAGGTCACTTTGACTCTTGCTCCATGAACTGTTGATTCAATCTTAAGTCCTGTTGAGTCTATTGCAGCCATGCCATAAAACTCAAGAATCTACTTCTTCCATATCTTGGTTGGTTCAGATACAAGAAACTCCAAACCACTGTGAGTAATTAGGGTAATTACTCCTTGAATCTCTGAGTCAGCATCCTCAAAGGCATGGCGAACCAACTCATATCCTTCGTTAATGTTATCTTCAACCTTTGGCTCCATTGGGATGGAGAGAAAGCTTGGATTGAGAGAAGAGAGTTTGTCGACACAAGGGTTTAGGCTCAAAAACCTGGAGAGCGTGTCGACAGAATATGTTCTTGTCCTATTTATACCCTTATAAACAAAGAAGGTAAAAAGGCGGGCAAAAACTGTCTAAATGTGTTGACACTGTTGAAATGTGTCGACACATACTTCTATTGTCTCGACAACGGCGTTGACTACTATGTGTCGACACCAATTGATGGTATGTCGACACTAAACAAACATAGAAGTTCATCAGAAATTCTTTGTCGACTCTATTTGTAAGTGTCGACACAATTTCTGGATGATTCGACACCACTACTCTGGTTGTGTCGACACAACCTACTGAAGTGTCGACACCACTTCTCTGGATGTGTCGACACAGATTTACTAAAGTGTCGACATCAGTTCTCTGAATGTGTCGACACTGATTTACTTAGCCAAATTTGTTAAACTAATCTATGTTCAACATACCTAATTCAATTTTAAATTTATTGAATTTAGTTTCATCTAGAGGCTTAGTAAACACATCTGCAATCTGATAATTTGTTTTGACAAATACTAGTGAGATGTCCTCTTTCTCTACATGTTCTCTAAGAAAATGGTATCTAATTTCTATATGCTTAGTCCTACTATGTGAAATAGGATTATTAGCAATAGAAATAGCACTAGTAGAATCACAAAACAAAGGTGTTCTACTTACCTGAATACCATAGTATTCTAGCTGGTGCTTAATCCATAACAGCTATGCACAACAACTTCCTGCTGCCATATATTCAGACTCAGCTGTGGAAATTGCCACACTAGTCTGCTTCTTACTACTCTAAGACACCAATCTTCCTCCTAGAAATTGACAGGTTCCTGTTGTGTTTTTTCTATCTTCTTTGCAACCTGCAAAGGCTGCATATGAATAGCCTGTCAGTAGAAAATCTCCATTCCTAGGGTACAAAAGGCCTAGATTAGGTGTGCCCTTTAGATATCTCAAAATCCTTTTTACTGTAGTGTAATGAGATTCTTTAGGGCATGGTTGGTACCTAGCACAGACACATGTTGCATACATAATGTCTGGTCTACTAGCAGTTAGATATAGTAGAGAGTAAATTATTCCTCTATACAAAGACTCATCCACAGGTTTACCTGTATCATCTTTGCATATAGGCATACTTGTTCCTATAGGAGTTCTCATGGTGGAGGATGATTCCATACAATATTTTTTTATTAACTCCTTGGTGAACTTAGACTGAGATATGGACAAGCCATCATCAGTCGGTATTACTTGAAGTCCCAAGAAAAACTTAAGTTCTCCCATGCTGCTTATCTCAAACTTCCCTTGCATAAGTTTAGCAAACTTCTTGCAAAGGTTGCTTTTTGTAGACCCAAATATTATGTCATCTACATAAATCTAGATTAAGATTATCTTTCCTTTAGATTCTCTTAGGAATTGAGTTTTGTCTATTTTCCCCCTTGAGAATTTGTTCTCAATAAGGAAAGTAGACAGAGTTTCATACCATGCCCTTGGGGCTTGCTTTAACCCATACAAAGCTTTACTAAGTCTATAAACATAATCAGGTTTAAGAGAATCAACAAAACCTGAGGGCTGCTCTACATAGACTTCTTCTTTTAGATTTCAATTTAAGAATGCTGATTTTACATCCATTTGGAATACCTTGAAGCCTTGATATGCTGCATAGGCAAGGAACATCCTAATTGCTTCCAGTCTTTCTACTAGGGCAAAGGTTTGATCAAAGTCAATACCCTCTTCCTGCCTGTATCCTTTTGCAACAAGTTTTGCTTTGTTCTTCACAATGATCCCATTCTCATCCAGTTTGTTCCTAAAGATCCACTTTGTTCCAATGATGTTGTGGTCTTTTGGTTTAGGAACTAACTTCAAGACCTTGCACCTTTTGAACTGATTCAGCTCCTCTTGCATGGCATCAATCCAATGTGGGTCTATAATAGCTTCTTCAAATTTCTTTGGCTCCAGTTGAGATAGGAAGCTTGAGCAAAGCACTGTATTTAAGTTCATGTTTCTTGTTTGCACTCCATGTCTTAGGTCACCAATTATCTGATTTGCTGGATGATCCTTTAAGTTTCTAACAGCTGGATGTAGACTATATTCTGTTTGAACACCTCCAGTCTCTTCAATATGTTGCACCTCTTGGTGTACATCTGCATCTAGAGAGTCATGTACTCCCCTTGGACAGTAGCCACCATTTTCCACTTCCTGCTCTTCAGTAGTTTCTTCTGTAATGGTAAGCTTGTCCATTCTCTCATTAATACCTATAGAACTGCATTAGCTATAAGGCAACTCACTGTTAATCAGTCTTGTTTCATCAAAGACAACATGTACAGACTCTTGTACAACTTGAGTAATCAAGTTGTAGGCTCTATAAGCCTTACTATTGTTGCTGTACCCAACAAATATCCCATCTTGGGATTTGGCAGCAAACTTAGTTAGATAAGACTTGCCATTTTTAAGAACATAGCACTTGTAACAAAAGATCCTAAAATAGGATAAGTTTGGTTTTCTACCCTTCATGATCTCATAGGGAGTCTTTTTGTGGCTTTTAGTGATAGATGCCCTATTGATCACATGACATGCAGTATTTACTGCCTCAGCCCAGAAATATTCTGGGAGAGAAGTGTCACTCATTAGAGTTCTACCAGCCTCAATCAATGTTCTATTCTTCCTTTCAGCAATACCATTTTGCTGTGGTGTTCTAGGTGAGGAGAATTCTTGAAAAATCCCAAATTCTTCACACAGTTTTTTCATACTCTAAGATTAAAATTTAGTGACATGGTCACTTCTGATTTTGACCACTGTATTGTCAAGTTCATTCTAAATTTGCTTGACAAAGCTGTATAAAAAACTTAAGGTTTCTGATTTTTGTCTCAGAAAGAATACCAAGGAATATCTAGAATAGTCATCTACCACCACAAAGGTGTAGACCTTCCTACCTAGACTACGAACTGGCATAGGAACAAATAAATCCATATGTAAGAGGTATAGACACCTCACAGAATCCTTGTTTTTAAGGCTATGAAAGGAGGATTTTGTATGCTTGCCTTTTTGACAAGCTGAGCATATCCCATCCTTTATACACTTAACCTTTGGACCATTCCTTACTAACTCTTTGCTAAAGAGTTGGCCAATTGATTTGTAGTTAAGATGGACTAGCCTCTTGTGCCATTTGACACAATGAGTGGCTCTCTCATCAGCTATAAGACAAATAGGAGAAACATTGTTCTCACACACAAAGTTAAGACAATACACATTTCTTTTTCTATATCCCGTCAATATGACCTTTTGATCACTTGATCTTTTGATATGATATCCATTCTTAATAAATGAAATGTCATATCCTAAATCACTCAACTGACTTATGCTTATAAGATTTTGTTTCAAACCCTTCACATAGGCCACTTGAGTGATTGTAATCTTGTTACAAGAAATGTTACCAAATCCTTTAATGATTCCTTTTTCAGAACCACCAAAGATTACTTTAGGCCCATTTATGATAGGTAAATACTCCTTCAGCAATCCCTTTATTCCAGTCATGTGCCTGGAACATCCACTGTCCAAGTACCATATTGGGGCATGGTAACTTGGACTCACCTGCAATAAATAATTACCTTCCCTTAGAACCCAAGTAAGTGTTGGGTCCTTGGTTCAAGTTAGCTTCATACTTACCAAATCTACATGCTGCTCTTCTAATAGGTAGACTGTTGTTCTTCATGACACTATTATTGTGCAAGCAGTCTAAGACATAATGGCCTATCTTGCCACAACACAAGCATTCATACTTGTTGTATCTATTTTTAGATATATTCTTGAAAGTCTGGTTGACAGCAAATCTTTTGTATTGTGCTGGTATTGCTGTAGCTACACCTATTGTTTTCTTAGGAACATGGGGTTTATGGGCATGGGCTGCCTTATTGACATAAACACCCTTGTCATTCAGAACCTCAGTCTTACTATGACCATGAGTATTCTCAAGGTCATACTTGTTAGAAGGCACTTGTACCTTTCTAAAAACTAGAGGGACTTTAAAATTTAGTGGGTAGACTGAGTCTTTGCCCTTTCTCTTAAATTGGACAGCCCTGGTGTTACCTTTAAAGCCTATTCCAGCCTTACCCTTTTGAGCTACAAACTCATCTATTAAGGGTAAAACTGATTTTGTCTTGGAATAACTAGCCACCAAATCTTTTTCCTTTTGAATTTTGGCTTCCAGATTTTTAATCAGATAATTTTGTATGTGATTGTGCCCATCTGAATAACAATTGTAGTTTTTAGTTTGGCAATCTTATTCAATTTTTCATACAACTCTTTCTCAAAGTCAGATGCAGCCATCTTAAGATCATCAATTTCCTTAGCCTGAGTTTTGTCCAGGTTCTTGCTTTCATTAGTGCATGCAACAAGTCCCCATATTCATCTATCAGCTGATGAATATCACCATCAGACTCAGACCCATCCACATCACTTGATGCAAATGTAGCTGACTCTGTGCTAGTACTACAATCTGAATTTCTAGAAATACATTGTACCTTACTAGGACTAGGCTCATCCTGACACTTGTCTTCTTCTGATACAGCCATTAGTCCCATGCACTGATGGTCTTCTTGTTCATAGATAGAGTTCAGCAATTGCATAAACTCATCTTCTTCATCGGCTGCATATAGACCAATGTATGCCTCAGCTTCAGATTAAGACTCTGAAGATGATTGGTCTTTCAAGTTCTTCTCCTTCTTAGCAACAAAGGATTTCTCCATCTTGCTCTTTTGTTGAGTCTTCTTTTTATCAGCAGACTCATTTATTTTGTCTGGACACTCAGCCACAACATGTCCAGGCCTATTACAGCAGTAGCAAACTATCTTTGATGTTGTAGATTTGCTAGGCTTAGACCTGCTCCTGTCCTTCCTTGATGACTTCCTCTTTTGATAATAGTCATCTACAGGCTGAGATGTGGAGGGCCTTGACTTCCACTGCTTCTTCTTCAGGAATCTCTGAAACTTCCTTATGAAGGCAGCAAAGTCTTAATCTAAGTCACTACTGTCTGAACTTTGGTTGTCTTAATAATCTGAAGTAATTTCAGAAACTATCTCAGGAGGTGATGGAGACATCCTCCTATTCTTCCTAGTGGCTTCCACCTTGAGTGCCACAGACTTTTCTTTATGCTCCCCTTTAGCACTTTCCTCTTCCTCTTTCCTAGCCATCAGCTGTATCTCATATGACAATAATATTCCAAACAAAGTTGGAGGAGAGATATCTGCAAGTTTTGCCACTTCCCTAATGACAAAAATCTTAGTGTCCCAATCCTTTTTCAAGGATCTTAGGAATTTATCATTAAGTTCATATGTACTGAAGATCCTTCCATAGGACATCAGCTCATTTACTATTCTATAGAACTTTTTATAACACTCAGTTATACCATCTGACTTTCCTTGTCTGAAACTCTCATATTCCTTGTTCAGCATAGATTTTCTATCTTGTCTGACTTCTTTAGAACCCTCCATGTAGACTATCAAAGTGTCCCACATTTCCTTGGAGGTCTTGTAGTGAATCAAATTTTGAAAGGTTGAATCATCTATGACACTTACTATGATATTCTGGGCTCTTTTATCCATAGTTGTCAGGATGATCTCTTCCTTAGTCATCTTTGAAAAAACTTTGGGAGTTCTTTGATTTGCATCTAGAACTGACACCTTCATTAGAATATAATGACCTTCCATTACTGTAATGTAGATCCTTGGATTAGAAGCCTCCATGAAAAGCCTGACCCTTTCTTTCCATATTCCAAATAACTCTTTCCTCCATATGGGTAATTTCATAGAACCTAGTTCCTTATGATTTTCTCCTAAACACATTTTCTTGATCTTGAATCTTCCTTAAGGATCTTACTCAGACTGTTAAGTCCTTCTTTGAGTAACCTCCCTCTGATACCACTTGATAGAATTGATTTCAAGATAACCCAAACACCTAGAGGGGGGTGAATAGGTTCTTTTCTTTTTTATTACTCAAGGAAGAATAATTATTCAGATCTAAAAATAGAATCTAACTATTCTATAGTAATCACAGCACAGAATCCACAATCACACAAACATCACAGATTGCACACAGGTTTATAGTGGTTCTCCAAGGTCTGGGTACATCCACTTTGCCCCTTTACCTATCTAGCAGTGTTCTAGATTCGGCCTAACTTCTTCCTTCTTTTCAGATCCACAGATCTTATAGCTAAGAACCCTGAAAGGTACCTACAACTAAGAACCCTATAAGGTTCCTACAACTCAGAGTGTAACCACACTCCTACAGCTCAGGATAACAACCCTACCTTAGCCTTCCAACAAGGCCTACAACTAAGAGTAAAATTTCTCCTACACTCAGGCTCAAAAGCACTACCACTCAGAGATTTATATCTCCTACACTCAGCCTTTATAAAATAGGCTTATAACTAAGATCTATGAAAAGATCCTACAAAATTTGATAAGTGTTTAGATAGACTCTTACCCTTGTTGAGAGAGAAGGAATAAGAGGTTTCTTGATCAGCTTTTTGATAAGACTGATGGCTGAAATCAACCTGTTCTTAGCTTTCTTCAAAGCTTCTTGAATCTGAACTCAGTAGGGTTGATTTCCTTTGAAGTTGACTGACTGCCAGCTTTCTTCTTAGAATCCAGAAATAGATCTGAATCCTTCTTAGCAGATTATTTCAAGATCTTCTTCTTAAGAGACTTGTAAATGTCTCCTCCTTTACTTCAACATTTGGAGATCTCTCTCTCTCTCTCCAGAACTTCGTAAGTTTCTTCAGAATTCTTGCTTGAATTCTCCTTAGATCTTCTCACGAAAATCTTCTTCTGTGTGACGTGCACATTCTTGATCAATGATCAATACTTCAATAGTTGTTCCTGGTGTTGTTATTATTGTTCACCTTCTTTTGATTTGACAGAATCCATCTATATATAGACTTCATCCATGGTAACCGGCTGATCCGGTTTTTAACCAACTTCTGACAAGTATGACATCTTCAGTAAACTTGTTGGAATACACAGCTGTCAAGTCTCCAGTCAGTTCTTGAACCTTTGTCTTTGTCAGCAAAGCGTCGAGACTGATTGTCATTATGTGTCGACACAAGTAGATTAAGTGTCGACACAGGCTTTGGTGATGTCGACATAGCTCCTTTGGTGTCGACACTGCTTCTTGACACTGCATCTATAGAGTGTGTTGACACTGCCTCTTTGTGTCGACACAGACACTTCTTTACTTCACAGTAATCAGCATTGTTAAAACTTTGTTGTGTGTCGACACAAGTCCTGTGTGTCGACACAGTTGATATAGTCTCAGAACTTGTGTGTCGATACTGCCTCCAGGTGTCGACACAGTTGATGTCGACTAATACTTCTATGGGACGACACTGCATCTCGGTGTCGACACAGTTGATGTCGACTAATACTTCTGTGTGTCGACACTGCCTCCCGGTGTCGACACAGTCGATGTCGACAAATAAATTCTGTGTGTCGACACAGTTTCTTCTGGTGTCGACACAGCTTTTCCAAGTGTCAACACATGAACTTAGAAACTTTTTCCTTCATTTTAGCATATCCTTAACCTGCACATATAAACTCTAAATAACATCAAATACACCTTGATGTATATCATTGAGCTATGTGAGGCTTCTCCAAATCAGGTACATATTTTCCAATGTACCCAACACTCATAATAAGAAAATACAAGAGAAAGTGAAGAGTTTACCCAACCAAGAAGATCAAGCACTCAAGATAAGTGGGAGAAGCACTCTCTCCACAGAACCACCAGATTCACACCGAATGGGGCTGCAACCTTCTTCCTTGGAGTCGCATCGAAGGAAGCCACGCCATAGTCGCACCGAGCGGGATGGAGGTAGCAAAGAGGCGGCTTCACACCACAAGGGGGGGGGGGGGCGGCTAGGAGTCTCTCTTGGCAAAAATTCTCAAGGAGTAGGGTTTTCTTTTTCAATACTAAACTCTTCATAATAGTCTCCTTATATAGGAGTTACAAATGAAATCCAACCATCCAAGATTGAGATGAAGATCTCATCAATCCGGATGGTTAATAGCACACCAAATGTCTAATAACACACCAACATGAAAATAAAATATTACAAGTTATATTTCAAAGAAAAAAAATTTAAACTAATTAAAACTATTTTAAACTTCTTCAAGTGGGCTTTGCGCGCCGCGAACAGAGGTTGTAATGCAGCTTTCCGTTAGAGCCCATGGCGTTGTCATGACGCCTAAAATCTTTATGTTGTTGCGCCGCGGCAACCGGTCGTCATCAAGAAGTGTTGGAGGAGCCGCGCCATCAGTATTACTGCTTCCAAGCATCCCCAGAACACGCACACGACCCCTATACCAAACACAGATATGCGTAGACATTCCAGGCAATCATAAAAAGGAGTACAAACTAAAAGAATAATAAAACTTCACAACCACGAGCCTAAATGTGCACTTCCTATGGAAATAAAGATAAGATGAAATATATATGATAATGAACTAAAAGTGAAGTGCATGACAAAGAAAACTAGTCCAGATGAGTCCGAAAATTACCATATAAATAGGACTCATCAGAACCTCCACCAAACACTACTTACCATCCTGATAAGTCTTCATAAACATTGTGAGGTTGAGTACCTTGGAAAGATTTGTAAAGTGTCTTGTGAAACCTTTATATTGATATTACTTTAATCTTTGTGCTTTGAATTCTTGGGTACATATATAGATAGTTATGTATATTTCTATTTATGTTATTTTTTCACATTCCACGTACTCACATATTTTTAAGGATTCTATTTATGTGTTTTCATCAATCTCTCACATGTGCACAACATTATCTTCTCTATAATTTCTTCTCATGATAATTGGACCGCAAATGATTTTATATTATCTTCAATAGAGTATGTGTCTATAATATAATTGGATGAAAGTTGATAATGTTACTGTAAACTCACACTCTTTATTACAATACATTACTTCAAACGTTTTATACTTTGTTCTTCATTTGTCATTTTTTCTATTTTTGCTTCCACAACACTCTGCTATTTATTTTGATAATACCAAAAGAGGGAGAATTTATTATTGAGAAACCATTCATATTAAGGATTGATCTTAATTAAATTAAAAATAACATACATTAGTTCAATCTGCTTCACTTTAGGGGGAGTACACATGTGTAACGTCCCAATTCGCGCTAGGCCCCTCGCACGTGTTTTGAGTTAAGATACTTGACTCGGACTCGGGACTCACTGGCAAAAGGTGTCAAGTGCGTTGAATGGAGTGTAGGGTTGAGTGACATCCAACGGATTGAAAGGAAATGGCCTAAGGGAAAATCGACGAGAATGGGACTTGATACTCGCCGATTGACAGGTATCGGAATGATACTCGCCGATTCGACGGGTATCGATGGTCGATACCCGCCGGATCCAAAACTACAGATTGGGAATTAGGTTAAGTAAAAGTCGACGAGAATGCCTGGCGATTCTCGCCGATCGACGAGAATGCCTGGCGATTCTCGCCGATCGTCGAGAATGCCCGGTGATACCCACCAATCGTCGAGTATCGCTGACAGATACTCAATGCACTCAATGCTAGAATTTCCGATAAGTGGGCTAAGTGAAATTCGCCGGGTATCATTGTTGATACCCGACAAATTCATCGAGAATGCCCGACGATTCTCGCTGATCGTCGAGAATGACGGTTTATTCCCGTCGAATTTGACTTATGCGTTTTCTTTGCCCAGGCAGATTCGCCGACTTGTACAGGCGAACCGAACTGGACTTCGGGATTTGTGCTGATTAAGATTCCTTGGACCGGGTCACTTCCATATGACCCATTAGGGGCGGTCCAATGGGGCGTGGACACATGGCGGAAGTACATAACCTAATACATCGGTTTATAAGAGGAGATAAAGCTGAACCCTAGCCGATCGTTCTTGCCGCCATCGTGGACCTCGCGAATCCCTCGGAGCCAAGGGAAGCTGTCGGAGTTCTTGGAGGCGGCCTTCTCTCTCTCTCTCTCTCTCTTTCCTTTGCCGTGAAGAACAACTGCACCAAGCAAGGGATGCCGCAAAGAAGAACGACTAGATCCATGGCCAGAAATGGTGTTACCGCTGGAAACGAGGTGAGCTTCCTCCCCTCTCCCTTGGTGCTAGATCTATAGTTAATATTCTAGGATGATATCGACTCCTTAGAGTCTTGATGGTGAGGAGGAGATTTATTAGGGAAAAGCCATGCCTAGGTCGTCTTCTAGGCATAGTCCCCTCCAACCTCTTCATTCTTCAAAGTGAAGATTAGAGAGTGATTCGTGGAGAAATATGGCTTCGTGAGGGTGAATAAGGGTGGACGATTTTCTGGAGGAGATTTTGGGAGTTTGGCGCAAGGAGGAAGATGAAAGGATGTCGTTCATCTCTCCTTAAGATGCGTGCAGAAATCTGTTTTCTGCACGCAGTGACCTTCGTGGCCAATTTCGGGAGTGTTCTCTTCATATATGGGTTTTTGACTAAACACGAAAGTCGTAGCCCTCAAAATTATCTTTCCAACGAGTGGTTGCACGTTTCCAGGAGATACATGTAGCCACAGGAAAGTTTGTTCGAATCTTCTGCAATTGGGGGAAATTCCACCAAGGAAATCTGTATCCTGTACGCAGCAGGCTTCGAGTGAATTTCTGGTGTGATGCGATCAAATCTGGGCTTTCGACTAAACACGAAAGTTGTAGCCCTTGAAATTATCTTTCCAATGAGTGGTGACACGCACTCTTCAGATTTTTGTAGCCTCAGTAATCCTTGGTCGAAGTTGCTGCCCGGATTAAGGCTGCACCTAAATTCTGGGCTGTGTAACGTGGAATGCGATGTGGTGGAATTTAATGTTGCGATCCAACTCGAGGCTTGGGTGGACTCTTTTGACATAATCATCATAGGGAAGTGATAAGTTGAGGTTATAAATCTAAATTCATATAACGAGTTGTGGACAAGTTTAATTGAAGGAAAGAACCTGATATAATTGGGTAGATATAATTGGATAAATGTATAAATGATTTAACTACGGCCATGATATATGTTGGATGGATAAAAGGGAATTAGTAATCCAATGCTTAGAGTTTCGTCTCCCTACGGGTAGCATTGTGGAAGTAACAAGTGCGGTGTTGACTGTCACTAGTTGGAATGAGATTGAGATGAGTAAAGTTGGATGGTTGGGCTTAGCCCTCGGTGTTCATGTCCCGAGGCTCCTTCCGCCATTGATGGATGGTTGGGCTTGGTCCTCGGTGTTTACATTCTGAGGCTCCTTCCATGCCATGATATTGTGAAATTGCATGTGGTGTGAGTCGACACGTGGTGTCGTAATCACGGGTAAAGGATAGTGTGGCAGGTCTACGGTCTCGCCAATCGTCATAACGATGGGAGTCGATAGCAGACCATGGACGGTTGGGCTTGGTCCTCGGTGTTCATGTCCCGAGGCTCCTTCCGTGCCAAGTGAATGGTTGGGCTTGGTCCTCGTGTTCATTTCCGAGGCTCCTTCCGTGTCACGCATAGGCCTGTTCGGGGCTAGGATCTTGGTGCTCATTTACCCAAGAGAACCCGCTGAGCCATAGTACGTATGTGAGCTCCGCTATTGTGTTTTTAGCATTGAGGCGTACGGAGGCATAGGCAAGGTAGTGTAGAGACAAGCCTAGTAGTGGAGATGCCCGCTCTACTGTCACCGTTTGGCCACGACGGTTGACGCCTGAGAGGTTAGCTACCTGCTCGAATAGTGGGAACTATAAGTCTGTGTCGATATAGCGATTGCATGTGCTTGATCATGTGTGTGTCATTGCATTGCATTCATAGCATTGTACTTCATTGCATACACAAGACCCTCATCGTATAAGTTTATATGGGCACTCCTATACGATGAGTTTCTTATTGCTGAACGACCCTCAACTTATATGCTTGTATGGGCATCCATATAAGTTGAGTTACTTACTGTTATAACATTATACTCTCTTGCTGCTGTAGATGGTAGAATTATAGAATAAGAGCTTGTTCATTTATACACTACTTTTATTGCTACCTATGTTTTGTATACTTACTTCACCCGCTTGTACTACTGTTTTATATATATTGTACTTGTTCCTTTCTCCGCCCGGTGCCGAGGATTCACCGGGGGAGCGGATGAGAAGCCACTTATTCTTTATGACTAACGGTTGCTACGTCTTCTTTTTTTGGGAGGAAACCCCGCAGGTGGAGCAGCAGGCTATGCAGCTGGACAGACAGGCCAGGACGACAGGGCCTGAAGGGACGGTACCGTCCCTACCGTCGGTTACAAATGTGAGTGAGAGAGATTTGGTTGTAGCCCTTCGGGGAAATTATATTTACGTACTCTGATTATATAGAAGCTTGTTTAGCTTCTCTTTTGCTATATTTATGGACTTATGCTTGGTGTGGATTGTCTTTCTTTTATTATTATGGTTGGGTTGGCAGTTTATATGTTGATATTGGTTGAAGCCGGCAGGATAGACATCTTGTAGTACAGGCTGACCCGAGTGTTAGTGTTACCGCAAGCCGACTGTTCTGGGCATAAGTCCCCTCTCGTGCCGTGTCTTGTGTTCCGGGAGGCGGGTCTTACAAATGGTATCAGCTTGCTACGATCCTCAAAGGAGAAAGTCACATAACAATGGTGCCACCCCCGTTTGATTAGTTAGTTTGGGGACAAACTGACTTAGCGGAAGCAGTGGTGTGCCCATATGTAATTCACACTAAGTTCTTCCATCTTTAACCTTAGATTAGCCAACCTAACCTTAGGTTTGTACCCTATGTGTAGATCCCAGTACATGCTGAGCAGGTGGGGGGCACCCCCGTCCAATCCGTACCTACACAATTCCAACAATCAGAGCTGGGGCAGACGCTCACAGCTATTTTGGACGCCTTTAGGTCCCAATCTCAGCAGGCACCTGTACAACAACAGGGTCCGGGATCTAGTTGGTTAAGCATTTTCCGAGCTCTCTCCCCTCCCGCTTATATTGGGACAGAGTCGGCGGTGCGTATGGAAGAGTGGCTCGACACTATACAAGAATTGTTGGCAAGAATAAGATGTCCAAACAATATGGCGGTGACCCTTGTGGTGACACTCTTAGAACTGCACGCCAAAAGGTGGTGGAAGTCCCTCATGGGCTCCACTTTTCGTGGAAGAGTGTACACGGACATTAGTTTGAGCGAATTCTCTGAACCCTTTTTAGAGCATTTCATCCCCTGGCCGCTCGGGATGGTCTTGAAGAGAGATTTTGCAACTAAAGCAAGGGTCCATGTCGGTGATAGAGTACCAACGGGAGTTTCAGCACTTGGCTAGATTCGCTGACTCCTATGAGTTGGTTGATAGAGGGTACGCCAAACGATTCTACAAAGGCTTGAGGGATCCCCTAAGGCAAGCCCTTTTGTTTATAGCAGATGCTAGTCTGGCGGAGATTATCGATATGGCGAAGAGATTGGAAGCAGACCACTTGGGAAGTGGTAAGAGGCCAGCGGAGGGCGAGATGGAAGCCGGCCCTAGCAACAGAAGGAGATTTGACAATAGAAGAGGAAGATGATATCGGAGGGGTGGCGGGCGTTTCCCCAAGAACTTTAGAGAAGAGTGCCCGATTCCGCAACCGCCAGCATTACCTCCACCTCAACAATTTCAGCAACACGGCGGAAGGCAGGAACGGGTGTGTTTTGAATATAACAAACCGGGCCACATTCTACGCTACTGCCCGCAACTGTTTGGAGATGCGCCTTTTGCTCTCCCACCAGCAGCCCCGCGGGGGAGAGGGTATGTGCGTGGTCGAGGATGAGGACCACGAGGAATAAACCCCGGACCCGCTCGAGATCAGATGTATGCCTTGGACATGACTCAAGAGCGGAATCCTCAAGAGATGATCGCAGGTACGATTTGAACTAGCCATTTTGCTTCCATTAATATCCTCTAGTGGCTTAAGATATACTAGATGTCTAGCTTGAGTATTATTAAATGACACTTAGGCACCGTGATGGTCTGCGGGAAACCGTCTTATACGTTATTTGACATCGGTGCCTCACATTCTTTCGTGTCTGAAGACTTCATCAAGGACATACACGGAGTGCAATATTTCACTGGTATTGCTCGAAGAGTACGCCTCCTAGACGGATATGAGAAGACGGCAACCGTGAAGTGTGAGTTGGAGATAACCATTGGGGGAAAGACCTTTGATACCCCCGCCATAATTTTGAGAATACCAGAATTCGACCTCATTCTGGGCATGGCATGGCTGGATTGGCACCATGCAAGAATCGACTGCGCGAAGAAGCACATCTATGTGAGATATGGGGATACTGATGTAGTCTTCCAAGGTATAAATTTCGCACCACGAATATTGTTATCCTCAATCCAGACCTTGAAAGCTCATATGAGAGGGGATGAAGTCTACATGATATGTTTCAAACTAAAGGAGATGAAGGTAGATGTGAAGGATGTACGGGTAGCACGGGACTTCCCTGAGGTATTTCCTAAAAAATTATCAGGGTTACCCCCGCATAGAGAAGTGGATTTTAAGATTAAGCTTGTATCAGGAGCTAAGCCCGTCTCCAGGACCCCTTATCGGATGGCCCCAAAAGAACTCTCGGAGTTTAGAGTTCAACAGCAGGAGTTGGTAGAATAAGGGTTTGTTTGCCCCAGCTCATCACCTTGGGGAGCCCCTGTTCTATTTGTCAAGAAGAAAGATGGAACCCTGCGTTTATGTATAGACTATCGGGAGGTCAACCGACTGACGGTACAGAACACCTATCCGTTAACTCAGATCGATGAGTTGTTCGACCAACTGGTGGGAGCGCATTGGTTCTCTAAGCTAGATTTGCGCTCGGGGTATTACTAATTGAGAATACAAGAGGGTGATATTCCGAAAACGGCTTTCAGCTCAAGGTACGGCTTATATGAGTTCACAGTGATGCCGTTTGGGCTCACAAATGCCCTATCAGCTTTCATGAGCTTGATGAATAAAGTGTTTGAGCCCTATCTGGACGTCTTCGTCATTGTGTTCATTGACGACATCTTAGTCTACTCGAAGACGGAGGATGAACATGTCGGGCATTTGGCCTTAGTTTTGGAAAAGTTAAAAGAGCACGCCCTGTTTGCCAAGTTTAGCAAGTGTGAATTCTGTCTTAGGGAAGTGGCTTTCTTGGGTCATGTAATCAGTGGGGCTGGACTATCTGTGGATCCGGCCAAGGTGCATGCCGTGAAGGAGTGGTCGCCCTTGAAGTCGGCAGCCGATGTGAGGAGTTTTCTGGGACTTGCTGGATACTACCGCAAGTTCGTAAAAGGATTCTCCAAGATTGCCCTCCCTCTTACTTCTTTGACAAAGAAAGGTGTGCCATTTAAGTGGACACTCCAGTGTGAAGCGGCATTCCAGGAATTGAAGGATAGACTTACCTCCGCCCCCATCCTTGTCCTTCCGTCTGGGAAGGAAGGATTCCAAGTTTACACGGACGCGTCTTATCAGGGGTTGGGAGCGGTGTTGATGCAGCATGGGCACGTAATTGCTTATGCTTCAAGACAATTGAAGAAGCATGAAATCAATTACCCGGTGCATGATTTGGAGCTAGGAGCGGTGGTGTTCGCCTTGAAGGTATGGCGGCATTATCTATACGGCGTCCACTACGAAATCTTCTCGGATCATAAAAATTTGAAGTACGTCCATACCCAGAAGGAATTGAACTTACGACAATGGCGGTGGTTAGAGTTTCTATGCGACTATGAGTTCACCTTGAACTACCACCCCGGAAAAGCGAACTCGATAGCCGATGCGTTGAGTAGGAAAGTACCCGGCTCGAGCCCAGAGTCTCGGTTGATGAGCATGGAGTTGGCATGGATGATCGAGAAGATGGACATAACCTTAATATTTAAGGCTTATTCGGAATATACGGAGTACCTGTCCAGCATGAGCATAGTTTGTGATATCCAGGACCGGATCCGAGTGGAGCAAGGATTGGATACGGCTTTGGTCCCGGCAATAAAGTTAATCGAAGACAGGACTACCAACGAGTACAGACTAAAGGACGGCCTCGTTTACTTTCGCGGCCTGCTTTACATTCCCAAAGATTGCAGAATCCGGGAGGATATTATGAGAGAAGCATATTGCTCTCAATATTCCGTGCACCCGGGAATTTCAAAGATGTATGCCGGCTTACGGAAGGAGATTTGTTGGCCAGGAATAAAGAAGGATGTACGGTACTTTGTCACGCATTGTGAAGCCTGCCAAAGAGTGAAGGCGGAGTGTAGGAGTCCCGGTATCCTGTTGCAGTCGTTGCTAATCCCCGAGTGGAAGTTCGAGGATAGTTCTATGGACTTCGTACATGGGCTACCTCGCTCCCGCTCAGGATATGATCCAGTGTGGGTGATCGTTGATCGCCTGACAATAGTTGCCCGGTTCATCCCTATGAAGAAGGAGGTTGATGGTCGCGGAACCGAGACCGACTGTGGTTGGTTCGAAATGGTCAGATTCCGCGGGCCGAGTTAGATGATCGAGTTTTCTAATGAGAGGAGGCAAGTGCACCTATCGCAAGTAGTACTCGGTATTCGGGAAAATACCGAGGTCGTATTATTCTCGGGGACGCGTTGATTATATCTACTCTTCCAGGAACACTATTATCTTACTTTCAGTACGGTGGGATTTTTTTAGTCTAATTAAAACGGAAAGAAAGAGAGCTGAATTTTACTAAGTTAGTTCGATGACGGGTTAACGCTCGGCATCGAATCGGATTAAGACTAAAATAATTCTCAACAATTATTAAACTTTGTTTTTAAATTAATAAAAGACACTTGGCCGTGGGGGTTCCAAAAATATGAGCGCACATATCTCTAGGAATATTGCTCACCTAAACATTAAGACTATTCGACCGATCGTTAGACCGACGAAGGATTCCCCGCTTTACGCTAAGTACCACGCTATTGGGTGGGGAACCCAATCCGGCAGAACTACGATTCTCCTCTTTTGAGGGGGCGTATGCAGTTCTCTTTACCCAAGGGGGATCGGTCCATACGTGCAGCCTCTCGGCGTCGCTTATGGATAACAGAAATAGGGCCCACACATCGATTATGTGGTCCTATGCGTCGTTAACCCGGGGTAAACCTTAAGTCCTTAAATTAAAATAAAAATAATGTTTTTTTAATTATTTCAAATCATTTTATATGTCCCAATGCTCTTCGATGCCGAAGGCTAAAAGAGATTAGCCACTCATCGGTATGGGGACGGCTTTATGGTTTTAGCGAAACGTGAGTTTGAAATTAAGCACTAAACAATTATAAGAGAAAACATAAAAAAACAGGACATTTAGATATATTGAAGGAAAGCTAATTGATGCAGGCACTCACGCACACTTCAAAACCATAAAGAAAGTAAATAAAGCAAGCCCTACTCAAATGAGTAGGGGGAAATAAATACAAGTACAAGTCCTACTCAAAACTGAGTAGGCGATAAATTAAAGCAATGCGCCATTTAACTCTTAACGAGTAGGCGGAAATAAGTGCATAATTAAAAAGAAACTAAGTTACAAAAAATGAAAATTACAAGTCCCACTCAAATGAGTGGGCGGTAAATTAAAGCAGAGCGTCGTTTAACTCTTAACGAGTAGGCTGAAATAAATGCTCACACGCACACACTCTACATAATTGAATAAAGCATTAAACAAAGCATTAAAAGTTATCCTCAAACACTCACACACACTTCATAATTGAAGAAAGCAAAAAAGAAAGCATGAAAAGTTATTCTCTTACACTCACACACACATAAGAATAACATGAAAACAAAAGTTATCTAAAAATTAAAACTACAACTTTTCTACCCTTAGAACTTGCCAAAAACAAATAAAAAGATGAAATAAAAATTTTTTGAACACTTGGAATTGAAAACAAAGTTGAAATCAAAGTTGTTGAAAAATTAAAACGTTTACATTTTCATCCATAGGATTTCGTAGAAATGATTAAAAAGCGAAAAGAAAAATTAAAGGACCAAAACAGGTTTTACAATCCTAAAGCAAATCTAAGTAAAAAAAAAACAAAAACACCTTAAAACCACTTTTACAACTTCATAGGAATGAAAATATAACCCTTTAGAAAATTTTCAATACAACTTTGATTCTTTAAAAAAAAGACTTAAACTAAATTTTTGCCATTATAATGACTCGAAGTTTTTGATAAAGGCCTAAAATAAAGCCTAACATTACAACATATTGCATGAAAAATTAAGACTAGTTATACTCATACACACACACACACTTTCTTAAAGAGGAAAAAAAAGATGAACTAAGAATAAAAAGGAGAAAAAGAGTGAGCCAACCAAATTTCATTTTCATTCCATGTAGAAAGATAAAAAACAACATTTTATTTATGATAAAAAAGCTATTACAAATTATTACAAAGCTAAAGGAAAAGCTAAAACAAACATAAGAAGGAAGAGAGAGAAAGTCTCCTTACATGAAGATGAAAGTGCACCAAGGGCAGCCCACAAAAGACACTAAATTTGGCTCAAAAAGGTGAACCCTTGGGCATTACAGAAAACTCTTATTTATAGGAAAAATTTCGGGTTGGTCACGCCCGTGACTAGGGCGTGACATGGGGGCGTGTCACTACTGTTCATGAGCTGATCGGGTGATTTGACTGGAAAGTTGACTTCGGCTGAAAACGTGGCGGTCACGCCCCAGGTCACGGGCGTGCCATGTGTCAGTCACGGGCGTGACTGGGGCGTGTCGGGGGGGTCAATCTCGGCGCGGTCCGGCCATAAAGTCGCGCGCGTCACGTCGGGCCAGGTGGCGACGTCACGCCCGTGTCACACCTTGACATAGGCGTGTCTACGGGTGTGTCGAGCTCGGTTTGATGATCGCCGATCATCGAGCTGGCACCTGTGGTCGGCGATCGTCGAGGGCGTGATACGGGCGTATCGGTCATGTGACACGGGCGTGTCAGTCAACTTTTTGACTTTTTCTGGAATTTTTCTGGAATTTTTCTGGAATAAAAATAAAGCTCAGTTAGAAATAATATTTACAAAAATAAGCAATTTATTGAATAAAACTAATAAAAAAGACAAAAATAAACAAAATTAACTTAAACAAAATATGAAAATATAGGTATATTTACAACTCATCAAATACCCCCATACTTAAGCTTTTGCTATTCCAGAGCAAAAGTTTGAGGCGAACTTATAAGGAATAATAAAAAAAACTAAGTTCTGCTACCGCTAAATTAATTATAAGAGAGATCAAATAAAATATACGGGGTATAAGAGTTAAGTCCTAAAATCATTTAGATTATTTAAACAGGGCAAAAGTTTTGGCCAAAAGACTTCTTGATGTAATCAAATAGAAAGCAATAATTGTATTTGTTAGATTAACAGAAAATAGTTTGGAGTTATACGAACTTTAGCTTATAGGAGTTTTACCGGAAATAATGCAATTTACGAATTATGCTCTCAAAAAGATTTTTGAATTAATTCTAGAGTCATGAAATTGGCTAAGGGGGGTTGATGTTGGTTTATGAAGGTGCTTGAATTTTGAGGCGAGGCTATTATTTTTTCGAACCTCCATTTTTTTTTGATTTGGATGTTAAAGGAAAACGAAATCTTATTTTCCTTAACATAAATTTTTTCTTCTTCATAAATAAAAATAACCCAATGTATATGTGTTGGAGTAATGAATTTTATCCTCTTACTCCGTAACGTATAATCTTTTAATTTATTGGGTGCCTATGTTTACGGAATGAAATCTTATTCCCATTGACATAAGATCTTTTTCTTTTTGGGGAAATATTTTTATCATACCAAGTAGGTTATGATAGGTAAGAGGAGAAAAGAGAACTAGATTTTTAATTGAAAAATAATTGAGAGCAACCTTTATAAATTGTACGTTCCAATTTTTCAGAAAGATAAAAGCAAGCATAATTGAATTCTATAGTCGTTATTTTCTAACATGGTACACGTGCTCCTATCTATGAAAAATTAGAAGTAGTGCCTAAAGTGAGTCCCCTATTTTTAACAGAGTATAATAAATTCTTTAAAACTTAACCCCGGCTATTTAGGTTTTTCAATCTATAATTAACAAACGAATAGTGAACAAAGAATTGATTAAATTCGCATATAAATAAACTCAAAACGAAAGTTTTGGATAGCAAGAAACTTAAGAATGAGATGTTTGATTTATTTGTTTCATAACTTACATAATTTTTTGAATTTTTTTGAAGTTATGCTCTCTTTTTGTATTTTTGTATTTATATCTTTAATATATACATACTAAAAAAAATAATAAAAAAAAATGCGAAAATAAATTTTTTTTTATTATTTTTAAGTTTTGCGAATACAAAAATTTTTTTTTGTATTTCTATTAAAATTTTCATTGTATTTACAAAAATTTGGAAAGAAAAAAAAAGAGTAAATATTTACAAGGATGAGAGGGAAAAAGGGAGAGGGGAAAGAGAAAGAATATTTACAAAAAGTACTTATAAAAATTTTGGGGGTGGCAAAAAGAGAAAGAATATTTACAACTAAGAAGGCACCGGACCAACGGGATTTGTGTTTGCCAGGAAAAAGTTTAAGACAAGAATTATAAAGAAGGACTAGATCGCCCGGAGAAAAAATTTTGGGGGTTTTAATTTTTCGACCGTGATAGAACTTAGAACGCTCCTTATAGAACTTATTGCTCTCGTAAGCGTTCACACGCCATTCATCGAGCTCGTTTAGTTGCAGTTTTCTATTCTGAGCGGCTAAGTTAGAGTCGAGGTTTAAGAGTTTTAATGCCCAAAGTGCGCGGTGCTCCAGTTCAACGGGTAAATGACACGCTTTGCCATAGACTAATCGAAACGGGGTACAACCGGTAGCGGTTTTGTACGCCGTATGATACGCCCATAACGCGTCGTCGAGCTTAGCGGGCCAATCTTTCCTATTAAGTGAAACGGTTTTTTCTAATATGCGTTTTATCTCTCGATTTACTACCTCAACTTGGCCACTTGTTTGCGGGTGGTAGGGGGTGGCAAGCTTGTGCGTGACTCCGTATTTAGCTAACGTCTTAGCCATTAGAGCATTACAGAAATGCGTTCCCCTATCACTAACAATAGTGCGAGCCGTTCCGAAGAGAGAAAATAATTTTTTTAGAAATGTAACGACGACTCGCGCATCGTTGGTGGGGAAAGCTTGCGCTTCCGCCCACCTTGATACGTAGTCGACTGCCACTAAAATATACATATTTTTATAAGAAGGAGGTAGGGGGCCTACAAAATCTATGCCCCATAAATCGAAAACTTCGCATTCTAAAAACATGTTTTGGGGCATCTCGTCTCGACGTGAGATGTTACCCGACCGCTGACAGCTATCGCATGCGCGCACAAAATTGTGCGCGTCTTTGAAGAGAGTGGGCCAAAAGTAGCCCGCCTCTAGCGCCTTCCTAGCGGTCCGGTTGGCTTGATAGTGCCCCCCGGCTGGACCCTCGTGGCAGTGCCTCAATATTTGTGTGCACTCCACTCCCGCGACGTATCTTCGAACCGCTTGGTCCGCGCAGATACGGAAAAGAAATGGGTCATCCCAAAAGAAATTTTTCAAGTCGGAAAAGAATTTCTTCTTTTGATGACTTGAAAAATCTTTTGGAAGTACCCGCGCGACTAAGTAGTTCGCAAAATCTGCGAACCAAGGCGAAGATGACGAAGAAGAACGAACGGCGAGAAGGCGTTCCTCGGGGAATCTGTCGTTTATTTCAGATTCGACGAGCGCTTCCGCACCCGAATTTTCTAAACGGGAGAGGTGGTCTGCCGCTAGATTCTCCGCGCCCTTCTTTTCTCGGATCTCCAAGTCATACTCTTGTAGGAGGAGAATCCATCGAAGAAGGCGGGGCTTCGCGTCGGTTTTGGCTAGTAAATACTTAAGGGCGGAGGGGGATCGGTAAAAACGATAACTTTAGATAGCGTAAGTTACGAGCGAAACTTATCGAAAGCGAAAACGACGGCTAAGAGTTCCTTTTCCGTCGTCGTGTAATTCACTTGTGCGGAAGTGAGCATCTTGCTAGCGTAATAAATAGGATGAAAATGTTTTTCTACGTGTTGGCCAAGAATGGCGCCTAAGGCAATATCACTCGCGTCGAACATGATTTCGAACGGAAGGGACCAATTAGGGGCCACTAGAATAGGAGAATTGATAAGTTTTTGTTTTATAAAATTGAAGGCAGACTCGCAATCGCTACTAAAGAAAAAAGGTGATTCCTTTTCCAAGAGGTGAGTAAGCGGCTTTGTTATTTTTGAAAAATCTTGAATGAAGCGCCTATAAAAGCCCGCATGGCCTACGAAACTCCTAATGGATTTTATGTTTGTCGGCTGAGGAAGCTTTTCTATGATTTCTACTTTGGCCTTATCGACCTCTATCCCCTTAATCGAAATCTTATGGCCGAGGACCAAACCTCCTCGAACCATAAAGTTACACTTTTCCCAATTTAAAACAAGATGCGTGTCCTCGCATCGCTGGAGGACACGATCGAGATTACGAAGACAATCCGGGAATGAGTATCCGAATACAGAAAAGTCATCCATAGATACTTCCATAATATCTTCTACTAGCTCGCCAAAGATTGCCAGCATACATCTTTGGAATGTAGCTGGCGCATTGCAGAGTCCAAATGGCATTCTTCGATAGGCGAAGGTGCCAAACGGGCAAGTAAAAGTTGTTTTCTCTTTGTCTTTGGGGGAAATGGGGATTTGGAAAAACCCCGATAAACCGTTGAGAAAACAATAAAATGGATGACCGGAAAGACGCTCGAGAATCTGGTCAAGGAATGGTAGTGGGAAATGGTCCTTGCGGGTGGCATCATTAAGTTTGCGATAATCGATGCACACACGCCAACCCGTAACAGTACGAGTTGGGACGAGCTCGTTGTGCTCATTCGCCACTACGGTTAGACCGCCCTTTTTGGGCACGATATGAATGGGACTAACCCATGCACTATCAGAAATGGGATAAATAATCCCCGCATCTAATAATTTGATTATCTCAGTTTTCACGACGTCTTTCATGTTTGGGTTAAGACGTCGCTACGGCTGAATGGTTTTGTGGCAATTATCGTTTAAGAAAATTTTGTGAGTGCAGAAAGAAGGGTTAATCCCCTTAAGGTCAGAAATTTGCCACGCAATTGCGTGGCGATGTTTAAGCAAAACCTCCAATAAATCGGAGGTCTCCGAATCGCTTAAATGCGAAGAAATGATTACGGGGAGTGTATCATTTTTCCCCAAAAAGGCGTATTTGAGGGATTCGGGTAATGGTTTGAGAACTAGGGTGGGCGGTTCTTCTAGTGAGGTTTTAGTGCTAATGTCTTTTGAACCGATTGGTTCAAAAGGCACATTCGTAGACGCGTCCTCATCGTAATAAAAATTTCCGAGCGAAAAAAAATTTTCGTTTAAAAACTGGGACTCGAAAACCGGAGAAGAACAATCTCCATAAAAAGAATCTAAAGAGTAGCAGAAATCATCGCTCGGCGACGAGTCTTCCATTGAGGAGTTAATAGAAAAAGTAACTTGGTCGTCTCCTACCCGAAGGAGAAGCTGACCATTACTTACATCGATTAACGCACGTGAGGTCGCGAGGAAAGGGCGACCAAGTATTATTGGTACGTTGGCGTCTTCCTCGATGTCCAAGATGACGAAGTCCACCGGGAAGGTGAACTTGTCTACTCGGACAAGGATATCCTCAACAACCCCGATGGGGAACCTAACCGAGCGATCTGCTAGTTGGATGTGCATATTGGTAGGAGCAGGAGTACCCAAACCTAAACGCAGGAAGAGCGAGAACGGCATCAAATTAATGCTCGCGCCTAAGTCTGCTAAGGCATATTTTACTAATACATTGCCAAAAAGGCACGGGATGGAAAACCGTCCCGGGTCATTTTATTTTGAGGGCAATTTACTAGTAAGAGCCGCCGAAAAGACAGCGTTGAGAGATATATGCGAAATATCCTCGAGTTTGTGTTTATTAGAAAGTAGTTCTTTTAAAAATTTCGCATATTTTGGCATTTGCGAGATAGCCTCGCAAAAAGGAACATTAATATGAATTTGTTTAAGCAATAAAATAAATTTTTCATATTGCGCGTTTACTCGCTCATTATCTAACTTATGCGGGTAGCGCAACGCCTTGTTTAAAATAGTTTTGTCGTAAGGGTTACGTAATCGAAGAAGAGGGAAGAGGTGTCGGAGGTGAAATATGTACCTGAGGATCGATCCGTTTTGGATCGACCACCTCCTTACCGCTACGGAGGGTTATAGCGTTGGCAGTTTCCCTTGGATTGGGCTCCGTGTTCCCTGGCAGTGCCCCCAGAGCGTGTTCCGACATAAGTCGCGCCAGCTGTCCAACCTGGATTTCTAAATTTTTTAGCGATCCGGTGATGTTCGGGATATTGGACTCGTTGGACGCGACATAACGATTAAAATTTTCCTCCACCGGGGATGGCTTCATAGGAGGGGGAGGAGGAAACGTTGGCGCAAAAGGAGGGGGAGGGGGACGCTACGCGTTGTTCGGGTTGCTCCAGGAGAAATTCGGATGGTTCCTCCAACCCGGATTATAGTGGGTACTATAGGGGTTGTTTTGAAAGGAGGGACGCACCGGATTTCCCATGCAGTCCACGAATTCGTCGACCACGCAGGCAGAAGGGGGGAGAAAATAAGGCGGAGTGGGGGAGGCAACAGACATCTCCGCCACCTGCTTAGTTAGCCTTTCCACTTGGAGGGCTAGCTGAGCAGTGGCATCCACTTCAAAAATGCCCGCCTTCTTAGGGCGCGCCAGCGGGACATTCCACTGGTAGGCGTTCACCGCCATTTCCTCGAAAAGGGCCTAGGCGGCCTCGGGGGTCTTATTGTTCAGAGTGCCCCCGGCAGCCGCGTCAATCATTTGACGCGTCTGACTATTCAGTCCATTGTAAAAAATCTGTACCTGCAACCACGTTGGCAGAGCGTGGTGCGGGCACCGGCGGAAAAACTCCTTAAAGTGTTCCCAAGTCTCGTAAAGAGACTCGGAGTCATTTTGGATGAACGAAGATATGTCCCCCCGCAATCTTGCAGTTTTCGCGGGCGGAAAATACTTCGTAAAGAATTTCTCTGCCAACTCCGCCCAGGACGTGATGGATCCCCGCGAGAGGGAGAGTAACCACGCCTTAGCCTTGGACTTAAGAGAGAAGGGAAAAGAGGCGCAAACGAATGGCGTCATCAGTGATGCCATTAATTTTAAAAGTATCACAAATCTCAAGAAAATTAGACAAGTGGTTATTTGGGTCCTCATCCGGCAGTCCGTCGAACTGCACGGCATTTTGGATCATTTGAATAACACTCGACTTAATTTCAAAATTATTGTTGGCCACAGCGGGCCGAACAATACTAGACCCCATATCATCCAAGTTGGGCCGAGCGTAGTAAGACATAGTACGCTCGGCCGGTTGGGCATTATTTGGGTCGGCCATAGAAGAAGAAGAGGGTTCTCCGATGGATTCTACGGGGTCTAAAAATGGAATTCGACGTAGAGATCGGATACGCGCAAGAGAGCGGTCGATCTCGGGGTCGAATTCAAGATTTTCAGAACCTGAAGGTTGTCCACGGGTCACACACCCTAAAAAAACAACGAAGGGGGAAGGATTTTTTTGTATAAAATTTTTTTATTTGAAAATAAAGTAAAATTAATAGAGTCCTGGATTCAATATAACAACCGTGCTCCCCTACAACGGCGCCAAAAACTTGATGGCCGCGGAACCAAAACCGACTGTGGTTGGTTCGAAATGGTCAGATTCCACAGGCCGAGTTAGATGATCGAGTTTTCTAACGAGAGGAGGCAAGTGCACCTATCGCAAGTATTACTCGGTATTCGGGAAAATACCGAGGTCGTATTATTCTCGGGGATGCGTTGATTATATCTACTCTTCCAGGAAACACTATTATCTTACTATCAGTAAGGTGGGATTTTTTTAGTCTAATTAAAACGGAAAGAAAGAGAGCTGAATTTTACTAAGTTAGTTCGATGACGGGTTAACGCTCGGCATCGAATCGAATTAAGACTAAAATAATTCTCAACAATTATTAAACTTTGTTTTTAAATTAATAAAAGCCACTTGGCCGTGGGGGTTCAAAAAATATGAGCGCACTTATCTCTAGCAATATTGCTCACCTAAACATTAAGACTATTCGACGGATCGTTAGACCGACAAAGGATTCCTCTTAATGCCCGCTTTACGCTAAGAATCCCGCTATTGGGTGGGGAACCCAATCCGGCAGAACTACGCTTCTCCTCTTTCGAGGGGGCGTACGCAGTTCTCTTTACCCAAGGGGGATTGGTCCATACGTGCAGCTTCTCGGCGTCACGTATGGATAACGGAAATAGAGCCCACACATCGATTATGTGGTCCTATGCGTCGTTAACCCGGGGTAAACCTTAAGTCCTTAAATTAAAATAAAAATAAAGTTTTTTTTAATTATTTCAAATCATTTTATATGTCCCAATGCTCTTCGATGCCGAAGGCTAAAAGAGATTAGCCACTCATCGATATGGGGACGGCTTTATGGTTTTAGCAAAACGTGAGTTTGAAATTAAGCACTAAACAATTATAAGAGAAAACAAAAAAAAAGGACATTTAGATATATTGAAGGAAAGCTAATTGATGCAGACACTCACGCACACTTCAAAACCATAAAGAAAGTAAATAAAGCAAGCCCTACTCGAATGAGTAGGGGGAAATAAATGCAAGTACAAGTCCTACTCAAAACTGAGTAGGCGGTAAATTAAAGCAATGCGCCATTTAACTCTTAACGAGTAGGCGAAAATAAGTGCATAAATAAAAAGAAACTAAGTTACAAAAAATGAAAATTATAAGTCCCACTCAAATGAGTGGGCGGTAAATTAAAGTAGAGCGTCGTTTAACTCTTAACGAGTAGGCGGAAATAAATGCTCACACGCACACACTCTACATAATTGAATAAAGCATTAAATAAAGCATTAAAAGTTATCCTCAAACACTCACACACACTTCATAATTGAAGAAAGCAAAAAAGAAAGCATGAAAAGTTATTCTCTTACACTCACACACACATAAGAATAACATGAAAACAAAAGTTATCTAAAAATTAAAACTACAATTTTTCTACCCTTAGAACTTGCCAAAAACAAATAAAAAGATGAAATAAAAATTGTTTGAACACTTGGAATTTAAAACAAAGTTGAAATCAAAGTTGTTGAAAAATTAAAACGTTTACATTTTCATCCATAGGATTTCGTAGAAATGATTAAAAAGCGAAAAGAAAAATTAAAGGACCAAAACAGGTTTTATAATCCTGAAGCAAATCTAAGTAAAAAAAACAAAAACACCTTAAAACCACTTTTACAACTTCATAGGAATGAAAATATAACCCTTTAGAAAGTTTTCAATACAACTTTGATTCTTTAAAAAAAACTTAAACTAAATTTTTGCCATTATAACGGCTCGAAGTTTTTGATAAAGGCCTAAAATAAAGCCTAACATTACAACATATTGCATGAAAAATATAGACTAGTTATACTCATACACACACACACACTTTCTTAAAGAGGAAAAACAAAGATGAACTAAGAATAAAAATGGAGAAAGAGAGTGAGCCAACCAAATTTCATTTTCATTCCATGTAGAAAGAGAAAAAACAACATTTTATTTATGATAAAAAAGCTATTACAAATTATTACAAAGCTAAAGGAAAAGATAAAACAAACATAAGAAGGAAGAGAGAGAAAGTCTCCTTATATGAAGATGAAAGTGCACCAAGGGCAGCCCACAAAAGACACTAATTTTGGCTCAAAAAGGTGAACCCTTGGGCATTACAGAAAACTCTTATTTATAGGAAAAATTTCGGGTTGGTCACGCCCGTGACTAGGGCGTGACATGGGGGCGTGTCACTACTGTTCATGAGCTGATCGGGTGATTTGACTGGAAAGTTGACTTCGGCTGAAAACGTGGCGGTCACGCCCCAGGTCACGGGCGTCACATGTGTCAGTCACGGGCGTGACTGGGGCGTGTTGGGGAGGTCGATCTGGGCGCGGTCCAGCCGCAAAGTCACGCGCGTCACGTCGGGCCAGGTGGCGACGTCACGCCCGTGTCACACCTGGACATAGGCGTGTCTAGGGGCGTGTCGAGCTCGGTTTGATGATCGTCGATCGTCGAGCTGGCACTTATGGTCGGCGATCGTTGAGGGCGTGACACGGGTGTGTCGGTCATGTGACACGGGCGTGTAAGTCAATTTTTTGACTTTTTCTGGAATTTTTCTGGAATAAAAATAAAGCTAAGTTAGAAATAATATTTACAAAAATAAGCAATTTATTGAATAAAACTAATAAAAAGGACAAAAATAAACAAAATTAACTTAAACAAAATATGAAAATAGAGGTATATTTACAACTCGTCAGAGGCTCATGTGGTTGCCTTAGTACGTCTTTTTGTGGAGAAGTTTATACGGTATCACGGCATACCTAAGACGATAGTTTCGGACCGTGATGGTCGTTTTACCTCCAAAGAGTGGAAGGCGGTACATGCGTATTTGGGCTTGCGCCTTACCTTCAGCACCGCATTTCACCCTCAGACGGACGGACAGTCTGAGCGGACCATCCGAACATTTGAGGATCTGTTGAGGTTGTGTGTGATAGATAGGGGAGAGCCGTGGGAAAGACTCTTGCCCTTAGTGGAATTCTCCTACAACAACATCCATCAAGCTAGCATTGGCATGTCGCCCCATAAAGCCCTTTATGGAAGAAGGTGTAGAAGCCCCTTGTCTTGGGTGCAAGACAAAGACCCGAAGGCATTGGGAATTCAGTATATTGACGATACTGGTGCGGTGGTTAGGCTTATAAGGGATCGCATGTAGGAGGCTCAAAGTCGGCAAGCGAAGTATTACAACGCAAAGCACCGTATGGTTGAGTTTCAAGTCGGTGATAAAGTGTTCCTGAAAATCCGGCCGATGCATGGAGTGTCACGGGTGCGGGGAGTGAAGAAGCTCAGCCCACGGTATGTTGTACCCTATGTCATAATGGAAAGGATTGGCCCTATGGCCTATTGGCTGGAGCTACCGCCCGAGCTAGAAAATCTCCACGATGTGTTCCATGTATCGTCGCTCTGGAAGGCACTGTTGCGACCTGAACAATACATCCCCACAACTGATGGTAAGGTGGCGTATGACAGATCTGTGCGACTGGAGCCGATATGAATCGTTGATAATGAGATAAGAACCTTGCGCCACAAAAGTGTGCCTCTGGTAAAAGTACTATGGTCTAACCATTGGAAGGAAGAATTTACTTGGGAGCTGGTGGACTTGATGAAGAGGCGCTAATCGGAGCTGTTCTCCCAAGGTAACATTTTATAGCACATATTATTTTGTACTTTACTCCCCATAACCTCAGCCTGATTTTAGGGACGAAATCTTTTATTTTTTTTATAGGATTTGTAACGTCCCAATTCGCGCTAGGCCCCTCGCACGAGTTTTGAGTCAAGAGACTTGACTCGGACTCGGGACTCACTGGCAAAAGGTGTCAAGTGCGTTGAATGGAGTGTAGGGTTGAGTGACATCCAACGGATCGAAAGGAAATGGCCTAAGGGAAAATCGACGAGAATGGGAGTTGATACTCGCCGATCGACGGGTATTGGGAATGATACTCGCCGATTCGACGGGTATCGATGGTTGATACCCGCCGGATCCAAAACTACAAATTGGGAATTAGGTTAAGTAAAAGTCGACAAGAATGCCCGGCGATTCTAGCCGATCGACGAGAATGCCCGGCGATTCTCGCCGATCGTCGAGAATGCCCGGTGATACCCACCGATCGTCGAGTATCGCTGACAGATACTCAACGCACTCAACGCCAGAATTTCCGATAAGTGGGCTAAGTGAAATTTGTCGGGTATCATTGTTGATACCCGACGAATTCGTCGAGAATGCCAGGCGATTCTCGCCGATCGTCGAGAATGACGGTTGATTCCCGTCGAATTTGACTTGTGCGTTTTCTTCGCCCAGGCAAATTCGCCGGCTTGTACAGGCGGACCAAGCTGGACTTCGGGATTCGTGATGATGATGATTCCTTAGACCGGGTCACTTCCATATGACCCATTAGGGGCGGTCCAATTGGGCGTGGACACATGGCGGAAGGAATTAACCTAATAAATCGGTTTATAAGAGGAGATAAAGCCGAACCCTAGCCAATCGCTCTTGCCGCCATCGTGGACCTCGCGAAACCGTCGGAGCCAAGGAAAGCAGTCGGATTTCCTGGAGGCGGCCTTCTCTCTCTCTCTCTCTCTCTCTCTCTCTTTCCTTTGCCGTGAAGAACAACTGCACCAAGCAAGGGATATTGCAAAGAATAATGACTAGATCCATGGCCGGAAATGGTGTTACCGCTAGAAACGAGGTGAGCTTCCTCCCCTCTACCTTGGTGCTAGATCTGTTGTTAATATTCTAGGAGAGATATCGACTCCTTAGAGTCTTGATGGTGAGGAGGAGATTTCTTAGGGAAAATCCATGCCTAGGTCGTCTTCTAGGCTTAGTCCCCTCCAACCTCTTCATTCTTTAAAGTGAAGATGAGAGAGTGATTCGTGGAGAAATATGGCTTCGTGAGGGTGAATAAGGGTGGACAATTTTCTGGAGGAGATTTTGAGAGTTTGGCGCAAGGAGGAAGATGAACGGATGCCGTTCATCTCGCCTTAAGATGCGTGCAGAAATCTATTTTCTGCACGCAGTGACCTTCGTTGCCAATTTCGGGGGTGTTCTTCTCATATCTGGGTTTTAGACTAAACACAAAAGTCGTAGCCCTCGAAATTATCTTTCCAACGAGTGGTTGCACGTTTCCAGGCGACGCCTATAGCCACAGGAAAGTCTATTCGAATCTGCTGCATTTGGGGGAAATTCCACCAAGGAAATCTGTATCCTGTATGCAGCAGGCTTCGAGTGAATTTATGGTGTGATGCGATCAAATCTGGGCTTTTGACTAAACACAAAAGTTGTAGCTCTTGAAATAATCTTTCCAACGAGTGGTTACACGCACTCGTCGGATTTTGGTAGCCTCGGGAATCCTTGGTCGAAGTTGCTGCCGGATTAAGGCTGCACCTAAATTCTGGGATGTGTAACGTGGAATGCGATGTGGTGGAATTTAATGTTGCGATCCAACTCGAGGCTTGGGTGGACTCTTTTGACATAATAATCATAGGGACGTGATAAGTTGAGGTTATAAATCTAAATTCATATAACGAGTTGTGGACAAGTTTTATTGAAGGAAAGAACCTGATATAATTGGGTAGATATAATTGGATAAATGTATAAATGATTTAACTATGGCCATGATATATGTTGGACGGATAAAAGGGAATTAGTAATCCAATGCTTAGAGTGTGGTCTCCCTATGGGTAGCATTGTGGAAGTAACAAGTGCGGTGTTGACTGTCACTAGTTGGAATGAGATTGAGATGAGTAAAGTTGGACGGTTGGGCTTGGCCCTCAGTGTTCATGTCCCGAGGCTCCTTCCGCATTTGATGGATGGTTGGGCTTGGTCCTCGGTTTTCACGTCCCGAGTCTCCTTCCATGCCACGATATTGTGAAATTGCATGTGGTGTGAGCCGACACGTGGTTTCGTAATCCCGGGTTAAGGATAGTGTGGCAGGTCTATGGGCTCCCCAATCATCACACCGATGGGAGTCGACAGCTAGACCTTGGACGGTTGGGCTTGGTCCTCGGTGTTCATGTCCCGAGGCTCCTTCCGTGCCAAGTGAATTGTTGGGCTTGGTCCTCGTGTTCATTTCCGAGGCTCCTTCTGTGTCACGCATAGGCCAGTTCGTGGCTAGGATCTTGGTGCTCATTTACCCAAGAGAACCCGCTGAGCCGTAGTACTCATGTGAGCTCCGCTGTTGTGTTCTTAACGTCGAGGCGTACGGAGGCCTAGGCCAGGTAGTGTGGAGACCAGCCTAGTAGTGTAGATGCCTGCTCTACTGTCACCGTTTGGCCATGACGGTTGACGCCTGAGAGGTTAGCTACCTGCTCGAATAGTGGGAACTATAAGTCTGCGTCGACATAGCGATTCCATGTGCTTGATCATGGGTGTGTCATTGCATTTCATTCATAGCATTGCACTTCATTGCATACACAAGACCCTCATCATATAAGTTTGTATGGACACTCCTATACGATGAGTTACTTATTGCTGAACGACCCTCAACTTATATGCTTGTATGGGCATCCATATAAGTTGAGTTACTTACTGTTATAACAATATACTCTCTTGCTGCTGTAGATGGTAGAATTGTAGAATAAGAGCTTGTTTATTTATACACTACTTTTATTGCTACCTATGTTTTGTATACTTACTTCACCCGCTTGTACTACTGTTTTATATATATTGTACTTGTTCCTTTCTCCGCCCGGTGCCGAGGAGTCGCCTGGGGAGTGGATGTGAAGCCACTTAGTCTTTATGACTAACGGTTGCTACGTCTTCTTTTTTAGGAGGAAACCCCGAAGGTGGAGCAGCAGGCTATGTAGCTGGACAGCCAGGCCAGGACGACAGGGCCTGAAGGTACGGTACCGTCGCTACCGTCGGTTACAGATGTGAGTGAGAGAGATTTGGTTGTAGCCCTTTGGGGAAATTATATTTACGTACTCTGATTATGTAGAAGCTTGTTTAGCTTCTCTTTTGCTATATTTTTGGACTTATGCTTGGTGTGGATTGTTTTTCTTTTATTATTATGGTTGGGTTTACAGTTTATATGTTGATATTGGTTGAAGCCGGTAGGATAGGCGTCTTGTGGTACAGGCTGACCCAAGTGTTAGTGTTACTGCAAGGCGGCTTTTCTGGGCATAAGACTCCTCTCGTGCCGTGTCTTGTGTTCCGGGAGGGGGTTCTTACAACATGTATGGAGAGTACACAAGTTGGGGGAGTGTTACATCCAAAAGGAGTTTTGTGCACTTACAAATGATTAGTCTTGTTAATCATATTTACTAACCCTTTATAGATTATTCATGATTTATTTCTAAGTGGATTTGTTATTATCAAAAGGGGGAGATTGTTGGAGCATGCGTTCCACGCTTCTTAGTTTATTAATAATAAATATCGGTTGTATTTGATCATAGGGTGTTTATTATGTGCAGGTATCACAGGTCTAACACAATTTGGTATTTGATTCGGGTCAGAACGGAAAAGCTAAGCTAAGGCATTGTCACCCGACGACATCCAGTTTCGCCAACAAGCGATAGTAGAGTGAACAGTTAATGACTTTGAGTGCAGTTACTATCGTGTAACCTGACGACATCGATATAGCCAGGCGAAAGTGTACGATTGGACATGAACGAGCTGGGATGCGAAAATGGCGAATATGTGGGACATGTGTTAGCAGATAAGCTGTCGTTATAACGCCCCCGATTTTTTCCCGCGATTATTTAATTCTCGTTTGACGTTATGTCGACGCGTTTTCTTGGCTTGTGCCATCTGTGGAGTGTGGTCTTAACTCCTTAGAACTGAGTGGCCTATTTTGTAGCCTATTGGCAAGATCTCTGATAATACGTTTTGTAGCCTAAACTATTATCGTATTTTATATTTTATATTGTACAAATTATGTCTATTATTAGTTTATTTTTATCCTTTTTATGTAAATTTTATTTCCACTAACTTTTTCCTGTCTTTTTGCAGGTTTCCAGAAAAATTGCCAAAATGACCTGTCACGCCCCCCTGTCACGCCCTCCCTGGGCGTGACCTAGGGCGTGTCACCCGATCCCGAGGACACCTGCTGGAGGGGACAGAAAACGGTCAAAAACCGCTGTCACGCCCCCCTGACGCCCCCTCCCCGGGCGTGTCACCGGGCGTGACATGGGCGTGTCGCCCTCTGCCGCAAAGCCTGCCGCCGCATTAAATGCCGTTCCGCCTCAGCACGCAAATAGTACTGTCACGCCCCATGTCACGCCCGTGACATGGGCGTGACACCCTCCTTTTTCGGTGACTGACGGATTTCCGACCAATGATTTGGACATGACATGCCTGTCACGCCCCCCTGTCACGGGCGTGACCTAGGGCGTGACCACCGACGTACCGAAGCAATCATCCCTCCCGCCAGAATCCAGAGCCCGAGGTCAACATAGTACTGTCACGCCGCCTGACACGCCCCCCCTAGGGCGTGTCGGAGGGCGTGACCAACCCGAGAAATTTTCTATAAATTGAGCCCCCCCTCCCCATTTTAGCAAGCTTTGGTTGAGTGGGGGAGGTGCTGCCCCTTTGTTTCTTGATCCTTTTTCATGCTTTCTCTCTCTCTCTCTCCCCCTCTCTTTGTACTTTTTGTTTAACCCTAGTTTAATCTTAGTTTGTTCTAGCTTTTATTGTAATTTTCTTCTTGCTTAGTGCTTAATGTAGGGCTAGAATAGGGTTTAATTTTCATGCACTTGTAACTTTATTTCCATTAGTGTAACTTGCCCTTTTTCATTAATAAAATTGTTCTTCCCTTAGCTTGTGTTCTTCTTATGTTTTTCTACTCATCTCCCCCCTCCACTCCATTATGATTAACTAATCCTCCTTGTACTCGATCTTGATGATCCGAGGTTAGAGCGATTATGTTATGATGTTTTAATTAATCTTTTCTTTTTAGGTTAGGGCCTTGAATTACTCTTGATTAATCACGGGTTGGGGGTATATTTTCGATATATACTCTCCGCCTTTGCTTTCATTCTGGGCTAGCCGAGAGGCCGAAAGAATGAAGTGAGCATTCAAGAGTAAAGGGAGTTGTACGCACCCCTCGAGAGAGGCAGACGTCCAAATCTCCCGGATTGGAATAAAATCCAATAGTGGGGTTCACCGCGTAATGCGAGTTTTAGGCCTCCGATTTAGACGAGAGTCGGTCGGACCTTCCTAAACTCAGTTGGGCACGACTTCGAGAGAAGCGTGTTCAAGCTTTAGGAACCTCCACGGTCAAGGACTCTTATCCTATTAAGTTTAGATTTTTATCGCATTTTTCTTAATCGTCTTTAGCCGAGGTGAATCTTGATCGGGTGCATTTCCATTTCATATTTCCTACCTTTAGTAGTAATCTCCTGTCTTGTGCTCTTTAATTAACTACAGTAATTTCCTTTCTAGCTTAGTTGTTTGCTTAACAGCTTTACTTAATTGCAGTGTTTCTCTTTCTAGTATAGCTTTACTTTCTCCCATGCACTTAGATTTTCTAAAAACCCTAGTTTTTCCGTCGATAAGATAATAGCATTCGTGTGAGTAAGCTTAGCCAACAGTTCCCGGATTTCAATACGACACTTGTGTCCCCTTGCTACAATTCGATAGGTATACTTGCCTCATCGGGTTGCTAGTTCGGTTGCGTTTATTTTCTTCGAACCCTAGCGCGCAATAAGTTTTTGGCGCCGTTGCCGGGGACCCAACTTCCGTTGATATTTTGAAAACACGAACCTATTAATTTTATCTCTTCTCTTTCTCATCCCCTTTCTTTAATGTTTTAAAAATCAAAAAAAATTATCACCGCTCTTAATAGTAACCAACTTCACAATTTTTCTACGCCACCTAATTCTCTCGAAAAGGGCAAAGGGCTTTAAGCGCCACTATCTTGTCTAGTACATTGCGAACCCTTCACGGGGTAGTCCTTGGGAAGTTCGGGAGTTAATCTATAAAAAAATCTATTTCAAAAAGAAAAAAAAATTAATTTAATTTTCTAAATCTAGTTTTTCTTTCTAGTTTATCCTTTTTCTCTTTCTCTTCTTCTTTTCTGTTCTTTTAGTGCATGACCCGCGGGAGTCCGTCGGTTATTTTGGACTTGGACCACGAAATTGAGCGTACTCTTCGGAGAAGATCGCGATTTCAAGGTCCTACTATCCAAGTGCCGGTTGAGGACTCCGAGTCATTTAATACTTTAAGAATGGAAGAACCCAACGTAGATGAGGCAGTGCAAAGGACTATGTCCTATTATGCACGACCGAACCTCGAGGGAACATAATCGAGTATAGTCCGCCCTACTATAGCAAATAATAACTTCGAACTAAAGCCTAGCATAATTCAAATGGTGCAGCAATATGTGCAATTTGACGGACTTCAAGATGAAGATCCGAATGCACATATAGCTAGCTTTCTTGAAATTTGTGACACCTTCAAGATAAATGGTGTCACAAATGATGCGATCAGGCTAAGACTCTTCCCCTTCTCTCTAAGAACTAAAGCTAAGCAGTGGCTTAACACACTTCCGAAAAATAGCATAACCACTTGGAATGAATTAACTGAAAAATTTTTGGCGAAGTATTTTCCGCCAGCTAAAACTGCAAAACTTAGGAACGATATCTCTGCCTTCGGACAAATTGACTCTGAAACCCTATATGAAACCTGGGAGAGATTTAAAGAATTATTAAGACGATGCCCACATCACGCGCTGCCTGTATGGTTACAAGTGCAGACGTTTTATAATGGGCTAAATCAAAGCACGGAGCAAATGATAGACGCAGCTTCTGGCGGTACTTTAAATCATAAGACCCCGGAAGCCGCTCTTGAGCTTTTTGAGGACATGGCCATGAACACTTATCAGTGGAATGTGCCTAGGTCCCGCCCGAACAAGCCTGCAGGTATCTATGAAGTGGACAACGTCTCCCAGCTCGCTCTGCAAGTAGAAATCCTAAGCAAAAAGATAACAGAGATGACTGCTGCCTCCGCCCCTCAGGTATGGGAATCTGCAACCCCTACTCCAGAACATTTAGATTATGTTAATAATATGCCTAGAACTGCTTTTAATAATTTTTCTGCTGCGAATTTTCATCCGCCTGGTTTTAAATTTCCGAATAGTTATAACCCCGCTTTAAGAAATCACCCGAACTTTTCATGGAGTAATCCATCGAATGCGATGCGCCCACCCCCGCAAAATGATTTTTCTGCACCACCACCACCACCACCTCTTCAAAATTACCCAAAACCTCCGAGCTTGGAGGAATTACTTTCTAAATATATCACCACAAATGACGCTACCATAAGAACTTTAACCGGAAGCGTAAAAAGTTTAGAAAATCAGGTAGGACAGCTCGCGAAAATAATTTCTTAGCGACCCGCAGGGTCTCTTCCTTCCAATACCGAACCCAACCCGAGAGAGCAAGCGAAAGCTATAACTCTTCGGAGTGGGAAGCAAGTCTCCGGTATGGTAAGTGAAGAGCCCGAAGCAAGCTCCGCTCCCGCTTTTAAAAATCAAAGCTCCGCTCCCGCTTTTAAAAATCAAAGCTCCGCTCCCGCTTTTAAAAATCAAAGCTCTGCTCCCGCTTTTAAAAATCAAAGCTCTGCTCCGCTTCCACCCTTTGCTGAAGAAGTAATCACCCCCGCATTAGAAAATAATCTCACTCCACCACCCATCTTCAAAAATAATTCAACTCCTCCATACCCCTCTGAACTTAATAGACAACATCAAGATGATCAGTACTCCCGCTTCTTAGAAATCTTCAAACAAATCCACATTAATCTTCCCTTCCACGAGGCTATTTCGCAGATGCCGAAATACGCCAAATATCTTAAAGACCTCCTCACAAACAAGAAGAAGTTAGAGAATCTTTCGCACGTCACGCTAAATGCCGAGTGCTCCGCCGTTTTAACAAACGGTTTGCCGAAGAAAATCAGTGACCCGGGTAGTTTCTCTATCCCGTGTGTCTTCGGTGATCTTTTTGTTAAACACGCGTTAGCCGACTTAGGCGCAAGTATAAACCTGATGCCCTTTTCGTTGTTCAAAAAGTTAGGGATTGGTAGCCTTAACCCCACGCGTATGAGTATCCAGCTAGCCGATAGATCCGTCAAGTACCCATTAGGAATAGTGGAGGACGTTCTAGTGAAAGTCGACAAGTTCATCTTCCCGGTGGACTTTGTCATTTTGGACATCGAAGAAGACGTCGAGGTTCCCCTGATCCTTGGCCGACCCTTCCTTGCCACCTCCCGAGCCATCATTGACGTAAGCAATGGTAAGCTCTTTCTTCGAGTAGGCGACGACGAAGTCACATTTTCTATCACCCCTTCGATGAAGAACACCTTAGCGAACGATGACTCATGTTTTTTCGTAGACGCCGTGAGTGATGATTCTTCCTACTGCCTCTCCGACTTTGAAAAAGAATTTTCTACTTTTTGCTCCTCTTCTCTTACAACAGAATCACTGCAAGGAAGTGATGAATCTTCTTATTGTCTTTCTGAGTTTGAGAAAGAGTTTTCTGATTTTTGTTCTTCCTCTTTTCTTACCACTGAATCTGTACAAGAAGCCGTCTTGGCTGCTAGCCCCACCCCTTATTACGTTCCTTATAAAAAAGTTTATGAAGATATTATTTTCGAAAAAGAAAGAATCTCAAAATCCTCTTATGAAGAACCCCCTACCCTAGAACTTAAAGAACTTCCCGAACACCTTAAGTATGCTTTCTTAGAAAAAGACTCCAAGTTACCAGTTATCGTTTCGGCCTACCTCACGGATACGCAGAACGATAAACTTCTTCTAGTTCTACGTAAGCATCGCCGGGCTATTGCTTGGCAAATTTCTGATATCAAGGGCATAAGCCCATCTTTCTGTACCCATAAAATTTTAATGGAAGATAATTCGCATAACTCTATCCAACCTCAGCGCCGTATAAACCCAAACATGAAAGAAGTAGTTAAGGGCGAGGTTATGAAACTATTAGACGCAGGAATTATCTACCCTATTTCGGACAGTAAGTGGGTTAGCCCCGTTCAGGTAGTTCCAAAGAAGGGAGGGATAACCGTAGTTAGTAATGAGAATAATGAATTAATCCCGACACGGACGGTGACGGGTTGGCGTATGTGCATAGATTACCGTAAGTTAAATGACGCCACCCGCAAGGACCACTTTCCTTTACCGTTTATCGACCAGATTTTAGAACGTCTCTCCGGCCATAGCTTTTATTGTTTTCTCGATGGCCTCTCGGGGTACTTTCAAATACCCATCTCTCCCGAGGACCAAGAGAAAACTACGTTTACTTGTCCCTTCGACACCTTCGCGTACCGAAGAATGCCGTTTGGATTATGCAATGCGCCAGCTACATTCCAGCGATGTATGCTCGCAATATTTGACAAGTACGTAGAAAGCATTATGGAGGTATTCATGGACGATTTCTCCGTGTTCGGCGATACCTTCGATAGATTGTTTAGAAAACCTCGAAAAAGTCTTAGAACGATGCGAAGAAACTAACCTTGCCCTAAATTGGGAAAAATGCCATTTTATGGTGAGGGAAGGGTTAGTTTTGGGTCATAAAATTTCTGCTAAAGGTATTGAGGTAGACGTTGCCAAGATAGAAGTTATTGAGAAGTTGCCGCCGCCTACAAACATAAAAGCTATAAGAAGTTTCCTAGGCCACGCTGGTTTTTATCGTCGTTTTATAAAGGACTTCTCCAAGATCACTAAGCCCCTCACCCATCTCTTAGAAAAAGACGCTCCATTCATTTTTGATGACTCTTGTATTTCTGCCTTTGAATCAATTAAAGAAAAGTTAATTAACGCGCCAATTATGATAGCTCCGGTGTGGGACCTTCCTTTCGAGATTATGTGCGATGCGAGTAGTTTTGCGGTGGGGGCCGTATTAGGTCAACGCATATCTAAGAACTTCCACCCCATCTATTACGCTAGTAAAACCCTCACATCTGCACAAGAAAATTACACCACAACCGAGAAGGAGCTCTTAGCTGTAGTATTTGCGTTTGATAAATTTCGCCCTTACATTACACTTTCAAAAATCATTGTTTTTACGGACCACTCGGCCCTCAAGTACCTTCTTGCCAAAACGGATGCCAAGCCTCGCTTGATTCGCTGGGTCTTACTCCTCAAGGAGTTTGACTTAGAGATCCGTGATAAGCGAGGAGCCGAGAACTTGGCCGCCGACCATTTATCAAGATTAGATAACCCCTTTATAGAAAAATTAAATGAAAAATCTTTTAATGACTATTTCCCTGATGAGAAGCTGCTTTTAGTTAATACATCTACTTCTCCTTGGTTCGCGCACATCGCCAACTATCTAGTGGCCCGGGTGCTCCCAAAAGAGTTCTCCTCTCAGCAAAAGAAGAAATTCTTTTCTGAGCTGAAGAACTACTTTTGGGAAGACCCACATCTTTTCAAAATTTGTGCGGATCAAGTGATAAGGAGATGTGTTTCTTGTGATGAAGGAATTGATATTCTAAAACATTTGCATGAAGGTCCGACAGGTGGGCACTATCAAGCTGCTCGCACCGCTCATAAGGTGCTTTGCGCGGGTTTTTACTGGCCTAGCCTGTTTAAAGACGCGCAAGCCTTTGTGAGCAGGTGTGATAGTTGCCAACGGTCGGGCAATATTTCTAATAAAAATGAAATGCCGCAAAATTATTTCTTAGAGTGCGAAATTTTCGACCTCTGGGGAATTGATTTTGTTGGCCCCCTTCCTTCTAGCTTCGGGAACAAATATATTTTAGTTGCTGTTGATTATGTTTCACGATGGGCTGAGGCCCAAGCTCTTCCTACGAACGACTCCCGAGTTGTGGTCACGTTTTTAAAAAAATTATTTTCTAGATTCGGTACGCCTCGCGCAATCGTTAGCGATAGGGGTTCCCATTTCTGTAACGCGCAATTTTCAAAAATCCTTACCAAATACGGCGTTACGCATAAGCTGTCCACTGCCTACCACCCCCAAACTAACGGTCAAGTCGAAGTAGTTAATGGAGAAATAAAAAGAATATTAGAAAAGACTGTTTCAACTTCTAGAAAAGACTGGTCAACCAAACTTGACGATGCTCTATGGGCCTACCGAACAGCGTACAAAACCGCCCTCGGATGTACGCCGTATCGGCTGGTCTATGGAAAATCGTGCCATCTGCCCGTAGAGTTAGAACACCGCGCCTTTTGGGCCTTAAAATTTTTAAACTTCGATCCCCACTCAGTCGGTGACCTTCGAAAATTTCAACTAAATGAACTCGACGAGTGGCGCTCTTATGCTTATGAAAATAATAAACTTTATAAAGAGCGGACGAAGCGTTTACACGATAAACACTTAAGGCACCCTAAAAACTTTAAGCCGGGCGACCAAGTCCTTTTATATAATTCTCGTTTACGTTTATTTCCGGGCAAATTAAAATCTCGCTGGTCTGGCCCGTTTTCTGTTTTAGAAGTATTTCCTTATGGAACTGTTTTAATTTCTCACCCTGATAAGGGTAATTTCAAAGTGAATGGTCAGCGTCTTAAACTCTACTTTTCTGGTGATGATGATGTCAGTCCAAACAGTATTAAGTTTCTGCTTCACGAACTCTAATCTTGAACTTTTTATTTTTTTTGCTAAAAACAATTTTATTTCGGGACAACAATATTTTTGGACAATATTATTTTTTTGATGCGTCGAGCTCAACGACGCTTTAACCAAAGGGCGCTCTTGGGAGGCAACCCAAGTTATCTTTTTCTGTTTTCTTTATTTTACAATTTTTGCCTCGGACGGCTCCGACAAGCTGAAGCTTCTGCGATCGCCTGCTCCAACATTGCTGAATCCATCACAAAGTCCAAAGAAGACATTCGGGGAGCGGCATCACTCAGTTTTCGCAGCAAATAAATCCGGGGAAGTACCTGTATTTCAATTCTGTCTTTCAATTCTGTACTTTATTTTTCTCTCCTTCTCCAATCCCCTTCTTTAGCCATTGAGGACAATGTCTGTTTTAAGCTTGGGGGAGGATTTCCTCCTTCACTTTTGCTTAGTGTAAATATTTTTCTTTTTGTATATATTTTAAATATTTCCAAAATAATAAAAAAATGAATATCTTAAATTTCAAAAAAAAAAGAGAATATTTCTCAAAATTAAAAAAATATATATATGGGTTTTTGAATAGTTTAGACATTTTGGTATTTCAATAGTACCCCTAGTTTTTAGTTTTGTTTTACTCAAAATCTCCTATAAACAACTTAGTTAATTATAATATTTCTAATCGTTCTTTTTAATTATGTTTCACAAGTAAAATGTTGGCCATGCTGTGTTTCTAATTCGCGGTAGCATGTTAAGGTGAAATATTTTTCTAAAACTCGCATTTCTATTATGGTTTTTTGTTGTTTATTTCCTTTACTTTCTTAAAAATTCATCATCCACTATTTTCTTTTTCGTTTTTGAATAATTTTTGTAAAGTCAACTTTTGAATAACGTAGTAGATGTGAACGATCCAAGTCACCTATTATTTCTATTTTCAAGTTAATTTCATCAATCTTCTTTTATTATCTAGGACTCGCTTTTTGAAAATTTTTCAAACCTTTGTTTTAAATAAATTCAAAAGCGTGAAAATGATTTAGGCCATTTTTGTTTTCGTTTGAGCTTTCCTGCCAACCTAAAAAAAACTTTTACCACTAGTTAGCCGTTTTTGAGCCTTTTTCCGATTTCATTTGATAGCTCCTCCCTTCATTTCAGTTTCACCAAAGCCAAAATTTCCAACCTATCGAATCACACTAGCCTTTTTGAGTTTCATAAATTATTGTGACAATTTTGATAGGGTATTTTGTGATTTTTGCGGGAGAAAGATTTTAAAAAAAAAAAGAAGTATGTTCGAAAGTGATGTTTATTTTTGTTTGGCCAACTCAAAAAGGAAAATAAAAATATTTATGGCCTTTGTTTTGAAAAAAAAAGAGAAAAAGAAAAAAAAAATGTGTATATATTTTTATGAAATTTTTTTGAAACTCTTTGCTTTGGTTTAGTGTGATTTTAAAACCTTCACGTTTATCTTTGAATTCCACTCCTAATCATTTTCCTAAACCAAACGTTTCTGTCCTATTTAAGTCCTCTTGATTCACGCTTTTTGTTTTTTATTTAATAACTAAGAAAAGAAAAACAGTAAATCAGTTTTAGTTTTGGATTTAAACCTAGATTTTTGTTAATTAAATTGATATAATTATAATGCGTTGCTTGGATCTAGTAACAACTCAATGCGTGTTTTTCATTTTCGTTGCTTTGCTTAAGTCTATTTAAAAAAATTTCGTTAAAATTTTGGATGATTTGTTTTTATTAAGTAAAGTTTATAAAAGTTTTACCATACCTAAATAATTGTTTTAGACTTACATTTCACCTTTTCCCTACTAAGAATTTCGCATAGTAATTGTGTAGGCATAATTAGAACTTTTTGATTAGTCATTTTTATAAATTTCTAGTTTTTATATTTTTGCTTGGGGACAAGCAAAGCTTAAGCTTGGGGGAATTTGATAATACGTTTTGTAGCCTAAACTATTATCGTATTTTTTATTTTATATTGTACAAATTAATGTCTATTATTAGTTTATTTTTTCCTTTTTATGTAAATTTTATTGCCACTAACTTTTTCCTGTCTTTTTGCAGGTTTTCCAGAAAAATTGCCAAAATGACCTGTCACGCCCCCCTGTCACGCCCTCACTGGGCGTGACCTAGGGCGTGTCACCCGATCCCGAGGACACCTGCTGGAGGAGACAGAAAACGGTCAAAAACCGCTATCACGCCCCCCTGACACGCCCTCCCCGGGCGTGTCACCGGGCGTGACATGGGCGTGTCGCCCTCTGCCGCAAAGCCTGCCGCCGCATTAAATGCCGTTCCGCCTCAGCACGCAAATAGTACTGTCACGCCCCATGTCACACCCGTGACATGGGCGTGACACCCTCCTTTTCGGTGACTGACGGATTTCCGACCAATGATTTGGACATGACATGCCTGTCACGCCCCCCTGTCACGGGCGTGACCTAGGGCGTGACCACCGACGTACCGAAGCAATCATCCCTCCCGCCAGAATCCAGAGCCCGAGGTCAACATAGTACTGTCACGCCCCCTGACACGCCCCCCTTAGGGCGTGTCGGAGGGCGTGACCAACCCGAGAAATTTTCTATAAATTGAGCCCCCCCCTCCCCATTTCAGCAAGCTTTGGTTGAGTGGGGGAGGTGCTGCCCCTTTGTTTCTTGATCCTTTTTCATGCTTTCTCTCTCTCTCTCTCCCCTCTCTTTGTACTTTTTGTTTAACCCTAGTTTAATCTTAGTTTGTTCTAGCTTTTATTGTAATTTTCTTCTTGCTTAGTGCTTAATGTAGGGCTAGAATAGGGTTTAATTTTCATGCACTTGTAACTTTATTTTCATTAGTGTAACTTGCCCTTTTTCATTAATAAAATTGTTCTTCCCTTAGCTTGTGTTCTTCTTATGTTTTTCTACTCATCTCCCCCCCTCCACTCCATTATGATTAACTAATCCTCCTTGTACTCGATCTTGATGATCGAGGTTAGAGCGATTATGTTATGATGTTTTAATTAATCTTTTCTTTTTAGGTTAGGGCCTTGAATTACTCTTGATTAATCACGGGTTGGGGGTATATTTTCGATATATACTCTCCGCCTTTGCTTTCATTCTGGGCTAGCCGAGAGGCCGAAAGAATGAAGTGAGCATTCAAGAGTAAAGGGAGTTGTACGCACCCCTTCGAGAGAGGCAGATGTCCAAATCTCCCGGATTGGAATAAAATCCAATAGTGGGGTTCACCGCGTAAAGCGAGTTTTAGGCCTCCGATTTAGACGAGAGTCGGTCGGACCTTCCTAAACTCAGTTGGGCACGACTTCGAGAGAAGCGTGTTCAAGCTTTAGGAACCTCCACGGTCAAGGACTCTTATCCTATTAAGTTTAGATTTTTATCGCATTTTTCTTAATCGTCTTTAGCCGAGGTGAATCTTGATCGGGTGCATTTCCATTTCATATTTCCTACCTTTCGTAGTAATCTCCTGTCTTGTGCTCTTTAATTAACTGCAGTAATTTCCTTTCTAGCTTAGTTGTTTGCTTAACAGCTTTACTTAATTGCAGTGTTTCTCTTTCTAGTATAGCTTTACTTTCTCCCCTGCACTTAGATTTTCTAAAATCCCTAGTTTTTCCGTCGATAAGATAATATCGTTCGTGTGAGTAAGCTTAGCCAACAGTTCCCGGATTTCAATACGACACTTGTGTCCCCTTGCTACAATTCGATAGGTATACTTGCCTCATCGGGTTGCTAGTTTGGTTGCGTTTATTTTCTTCGAACCCTAGCACGCAACAATCTCCCTAGCAAGCCGAGTCGTTTTGGGTGACCAGGTGTGGCCTCCCGGGGGATGCTTGTGTTTTGGCTTCGGGTGGGTATAACTCGAGTTCTGTTCGTCGAAAGTTAATTTTGACTTCGCCGTTGCGTTCGTAGCATGGGTATTTAACTACGGTTCGAATTTCGTCGAATTCCGAGGTAGTTCGGTTTTGGAGTTGTTTTAGGTGTGCTATTAGTAAAAACAAATTGGAAATTTCTTAGCTTAAGCGAACTAGCAGTTTAGGCAGCGATTAGGGATGAATAGGCGTGTCTTTTTATTTTAAAAAGCCTTAATCAATAGATGGCGGTCCCACCCTTCTTCTTCTTCAAGAGACCGAACCCGCCTCTCCTGTACGCGGAAAAACAGCGGATAAACCGCCGACTTGCTACCCTTCGGACGGCGATTTCGGGAGCGTTTGTGGATGGAATTCAATTCTGAAAGCGGATTTGGGTTGCTCTCTCTTATACCTACATTTCTACGGTAAGAGATTTGATTTTCGTGCAGTTTTTAGGAGGCTCGAAATTCAAGTTTGGGCCCTTTTCCGCCAGTAAAGTTCGAGATTTTTCTGTTAGGGAGTTACTGCTGCTGGTGCCGTATGTAGATAAGGGAAAACTGACCAAGCTTCATCGGAAATCGAGGCAAATTGTCCTTGCACTTGCAGTTTTGATTTTTTCCCCCTCTTAGGTTAGCCCTAGGATATAAGCCTAGCTTTTCTCTTTTTGCTTGTTAAACTTTGTGCTTCAGTTTCCCTTTATGAGCCCCCCTCCTTGTGCTGTTTTCGCTCAACCCGCTGGTTGTTTTCACCATTTTGACTCCAGATTTATAGTTCTGGTTTGGTGCTTTTGCGGGTGGAGCCGAGAGAGAGAGGAGGAGGTTTCTGTGGTAGTGCTCTGGTTAGAACACGTCTTGGTAGGCTCTCGGGATTTGGTGTTGAGTGTGGTGCCCACACTCAAAACCAAAAGCCACCAGGGATTTGGCGTTGAGTGTGCTGCACACACTCAAAGACATAGTTTGGTCTGTTCTTTTGCGGCTTAGTAGTTTAGCGACTGAGTTATAAATTCGTCTAAGTGAAAATCGACGAGAATCACTAAGTGATTCTCGCCGATTCTGACGTGTATCGTAAGTGATTCCCGCCGATTCGGCGAGAATCAATCTGGATTCCCGCCGATTCGGCGTGAATCAATCTGGATTCCCGCCGATTCGGCGAGAATAAATCTGGATTCCCGCCTATTCGGCGAGAATCAATCTTGATTCCCGCTGATTCGGCGAGAATCAATCATGATTCCCGCCGATTCGGAGAGAACCAGTCGGCATTCCCGTCGACCTCTTCCTATTGGTGTTGGTTTAGGGTTTTCCTACGGTAAAGTGCTAAGGCATTGAGTGAGTAGACCTCACTCAATGTCGTAGCTATTTTGGCGTTGAGTGAGGATAGCTCACTCAACGCCACTGCCTCTTTAGCTGTTTTGGCATTGAGTGAGGTTAGATCACTCAACGCCAGAGTTTTCTTGCGGGAGGCGTTTAGTGAGAGAACCTCACTCAACTCCATGGCTGTTTTGGCGTTGAGTGAGGTTAGCTCACTCAATGCCAGAGTTCTTATTGCGGAGGCATTTAGTGAGTGAACCTCACTCAACGCCATGCTGATTTCTGGCGCTGAGTGAGGTTGACTAACTCAACGCCAAGGTCTAGTTAGGCATTGAGTGAGTGGGGCTCACTCAACGCCAAGCCGTGTTGAGTCATCTCAACACTTTTCCCTTACCTTGATTTCTTCCCACGAGTGAAGTTCTTTATGTTGATGTTTCTTGTCGGCTATGTTTTCTTTCCCAAAGGCCGAATCGTGGGTCATGGTTAGTAGTGGTGGTTTGAAGCTCTTATGTTGGGTGGTGTTGTGTAATTTAGCCATGGCAACCCTTTTCTTTTATCTTGCTCCAGGTATGGGCTGGGCAAGGGGGTGAGAGGTCCCTAGTGCTTTCACATGTGGACCCCTGAGCTTGGTTTTTTGGAAATAGTGGTTGGGGGACTGAGTTTGCCTCCAACCCGGATCCGCGATGTTTTTGCTACTACCATCTCCCACAGCTTAGGGTGTTAGACGTTTCTTCCTTGGTAGATTACAGCATTTAGGCTCATGGTAGCCTTGTTGAATCTGTAGTTTTTGGGCAGAGCTACTGTTGTGTCCTCTCACTTAGTGCTCTTTCTTTTTGCCTTGCCTTGGGCAGTTGTGACTGTTACTGCTTTGTTTTCCTCTTTTACTTATCTTCTGATGTACTCTTTCGAGCAGTTTTCTAGTTTTGCTTGCTAAGGTATTCTTTCTTCTTTGAATGACTCAGGTTCTGGATAGTAGTCGCTCTGACGGCTAGTGGTGCAGTGCTGTTGCTGGTGGTCTCTGGTGCTTTTGAGATCAGTACCTTGTTTTGCGAGGTAGTTTTGATGTGTTTTTCTTACAGACATACATACTTGTCAGTGGGTTCGTTTCAGTTTGTTGGCGCCCACTGGTAGTTTTTACCTCTATACTAGATATGTTACCTTTTGCTGCTACCTTTATTGGAGATAGTCTACTTGCTCTTGGGATGATTTATGTTAGGTTGCTAGTTACTTTTAAACCTAAATACACTATTATAAGTATTACTCATTATTAGCATGTTTTATAAAACTCGTCACTATTTTTCAAACAACGTAAAAAGATCATTTTCTTATATATAGTATAAATTAAAAGTAGGGTCCTGCATAGTATAAGTTGTCCTTTGGAGACACTTATGCACTCTTTTATGATGTCAAACCTGAATAAAGTATTTTTCCGCAACGTATAAGTATAGTTTTTAAACTGTGGACTAGATGATCTACTGAGCCGAGGGATACGGCCTTTAAAAAATATAACTGATTTTCTATTCATTTAACTCATAAATCTTCATAAAGTATAGTTGGTAGCTGTTTTCCTGAGCGTCGACAGTTATCCCCTGCTCGACGTAGCATCATGACGCGTGTTTTCTTCTACTCTGATAATTCGTTTTCCTCGGAGAAAATACGGTTTGTGAAAGTTGGTATCAGAGGGAGGTTGCTTGACATGTTAGTCGGGCGACCTTCACTTTTGATTGCATTAGTAGTTCAGCATCATGTCATTCACACACCGATATGTCATCAGCACGTCTTGGCAAAAGCACGAACACTACACTCATAGCATAACATAAAGTATACGGGGCATATTATATAGTATGGGATGCATAATATGTGTTCGTATATGGATCCACCATAGGGGCAACATGTGAGGGTTATGTAGTATGGGATGCATAACCTCACAACATGGCTGCAACTAGCTCGTTTTCTTTTAGTTGCATGAAAATGTTATGTAGTATGGGATGCATAACATTTTCATGTGTGCGCCGCTCATAACATGCATTAGGGACTTTTTAGAATGCAAAACACAAACATGCATAGCATAACATTGCATAAGCACAACGTGCCAAGCTAAAGACTGGCAGGATGACATATGTACACACATAATTTTTGAGTCAAAAATAATATAAAGTCATGCATTCCCGATCTAGGCACAAGAGTTAGTATAGTGGTGGTTAACCATCCTAGGTTAAGGCATAACATCAATTCTTGTAAAAATAAACTCCCAGAGCAAGTTTAGCAGCTTTAAGTTCATATTTATGTATGTATTGTCTGTACTTGTAGTTAGTTGCATATGTCGTACTAGGATCTGACTAAGGTTGTTATGAATTTAGGATGGCGAGACACCCTTCGGCTAGATCGACCCCCCTATCTGAGGGTGAGTCATTTGGAACGCAGAATGATGCGGTGATCGAGAGCTTGTGGCAGAGTAGCGATTCCTTGAGCAGGCAGTTGGTGGAGGTGCGAGCCCAGATCCTGTCTTTGGTGGCAGTTCTGGCAAGACAGACTCAGGGAGTGCAAGGCCCTGCAGGGGGATTGCTGTTCCACCTCCTCCTGCACCCCTAAGACCTCCAGTGGTGGGGCTAGCGGAGATGGCATTCATCTCGTAGTTTTAGAGACTTAGCCCTCCTACGTATGATGGGAAGGCAGATTTCATGGTCATAGACGATTGGCTGATCTCCATGGAGGAGTTGTTCTCGTACTCCGGTATTGCAGACGATCAGAGGGTGATGATAGCCGCCTATCAGCTTAAGGGTATGGCTAAGATTTGGTGGCTTAGAGAAAAGGAGAGCTTGGCAGCTGGTTTCTCTTAGGAAATGTTCAAGGAAATACTGTTGAGGAAGTTCTTGCCCTCGGTCAAGCATGACCGTCTTATGAATGACTTCCTCCACCTAAAGAAAAGGCAACTCATGGTTGGTGAGTATGAGATAGAGTTCTGCAAGTTGATCCGGTTTTCTCCTGGGTTGGTGAGTGTTGAGGTTGATCGAGTCAAGCGGTTTCTTGGTGGCTTGAGGAGAGAGGTGCAGCAGTTGACCAGTGCTTATGGATCGGAGACCTATGTAGGGGTAGTTGAGGCTTCTCTGAAGGTGGAGGCTATCAAGACCGCAAGGAGCAGAGGCCAGCAAATGAGGAAGGACATGAGGAAGTCCGTCGAGGAGAAGAAACCCCAGGTACCCGATGCTGCTTCGGGAAAGAAGAGAAAGGTGGTGTGTAGTTTCTGTGGCCGGTCGGGCCACCCTGTCGAGAGGTGTTTTAAGAAGGCAGCAGCTCAGAAAAAGGAGCGGGTTCATGCGATTCAGGGTGCTCCTAGGAGGGATGTCTCCTGTTCTGTCTACAAGCGACCCGGGCATGATGCTGCCCAATGCTGGTCTATCGATAAAGTCTGCTATCAGTGTGGGTAGAAGGGTCACATCAAATCTTGGTGTCCTCAGGTCCAGCCTGCTCTTCATGTAGTTCCACTTCAGTTGCTACCACCGCCTCAGCATGTGGACAAGGGTAAAGGAAAGTTGAATGTGATCTCTTCTGAGGAGGCCCAAGCTTCGACTCAGGTAACCTCAGGTTAGTTGTTTCTTTTTCCAGCTTGAAAGTTTTATTTGTTAGAATGGTTACAGTGTTGTTTTGGTAGATCCTTAGTTCTGTATACTCATATAGGGAATTTTAAGGTGAAGAACCGCTGGGCGCGCGTTCTGTTCGACTCCGACACTACCCACTCATTTGTGGCTAGAGCCTTTGTGGAGCGACATCGGTTAACTCTAGATCGAGTTTGGGATACCTTCCTCATCAAGTTCCCTTCTGGTGAATCTATGCTATCAGATTTGGGCATTCTAGATTGCCCTGTTTTGTAAGGTGATTTTTTTGCGAGGGCAGACTTGAAGATGATTGACCTGGATGACTTCGATGTCGTTCTGGGCATGGACTGGCTGTCTAAGTATAATGCTGTCATTCAGTGCAAAGGGAAGCGCTTGGACTTCATCAAGGAAAATGGTCAGCCGAGAAGCGTGTATGCTGATCCGTGCCAAGATTCTCCTGTCATTTCTGTGGTATGTGCGCAAAAGTTGTTTCGTTCTGGTTGTTTTGCTTGTTTAGTCTCGGTGGATGGGACCGTTGTTAGTATACCGCGCTTAGAGGAGATTCCCGTTTTTCGCGATTTCGCTGATGTGTTTCCTGATGACCTTCCTGGCCTTCCTCCTGATCGGGATGTCGAATTTGTGATTGATTTGGAACTGGGTACGCGTTCCATCGGAGTTGAGGAATCACAAGTTATTCGCCAAGTTGAGCAAGTGTGAATTTTGATTGCCTCAGGTCTCATTTCTGGGCCTTGTAGTGAATAAGGATGGAATCTCGGTTGACCCGGAAAAGATCGCAGCAGTGATGGATTGGAGTAGGTCGGGCACGCCCAAGGAGATCAGGAGCTTTCTAGGGTTGGCCGGCTACTACAGGAGGTTCGTGGAGGGTTTCTCTACCCTGGCTGCACCTTTGACCAGGTTGACTCAGAAGAACACGGCCTTTGTTTGGAGCAAGCAGTGCGAAGAAGCCTTCCTGGAGCTAAAGAATAGATTGTGCACTACTCCCGTCCTGACCCTACCTACTGAGGGTGTGGATTATGATTTGTACGTGGATGCTTCGCATGTTGGTTTAGGTTACGTGTTGATGTAGGTTGGAAAAGTGATTGCGTATGGGTCAAGGCAATTAAAGATTCATGAGAGAAATTACCCTACACATGACTTTGAGTTTGCAGCGGTGATTTATGCGTTGAAGCTGTGGAGGAATCTACTTTATGGGGCTCAGTGCAAGATCTTCACTGATCACAAGAGCCTGAAGTATGTGTTCACACAGAAGGAGTTGAATCTGCGCCATCGTCGGTGGCTAGAGTATGTGGCCGATTATGATGTAGATATCCAGTATCATCCAGACAAGGCCAATGTGGTGGCCGACGCCCTGAGTCGGAAGACGAGGAAGATCTTTAATCTCTCCGCCGATCGTTTAGTGGAAGAGTTCCTCCTTATGGATATCTCAGTGGGATGCTGGGACATGAAGAGTAGATTGGCAGTGGCAGAGCCGTCCTGGATTTCCCTTACTATGTTGCACTAGAAGGACGATTCGGACTTGCTGCACTTATACCTCAGGACTGAGAGAGGGGAGTTGCCGGATTTTTCCATCGATGATGCGGGTACTTTGAAGTACCGCGGCAGATTTTGCATCCCCGCCGTTGGGGACATCAGGGGTATGGTATGCAGAGAGGCTCATGGATCCAGTGTTGCCTACCATCCAAGATCTACGAAGATATATCATGATTTGAAGCAAATTGCCTGGTGGTATGGGATGAAAAGTAATATAGCCCGATTTGTTGCTGAGTGCCACACTTGCAAGCGTGTGAAGGACGATCACGGAAGGCCTGGTGGAAAGTTAACTCCGTTACAGATCCCGACTTGGAAGTGGGAAAGTATTTCTATGGACTTATTCACGGGCTTACCGAAATCTCCAAGGGGATTTGATAATGTTTGGGTTATAGTGGATAGATTGACGAAGTGTGCTCACTTCGTGCCATATAAGATTGACTACCCGATGAAGAAGATAGCAGAGTTGTACTTCAATGAGGTCATCAGATTGCATGGTGTGCATGTTAGCATCATTTCCGATCGAGATTCCCGGTTTACTTCTCGCTTTTGGCAGAGTCTGCAGAAGGGTTTGGGTACCGATCTGAGGTATTCGACTGCTTACCACCCACAGACCAATGGGCAGACGGAGCGAGTGAACCAGATTGTTGAGGATATGATCAGATGCTATATTCTAGACCACGGTGGAGCGTGGGATGAGCGATTGCGACTTATGGAGTTTGCATACAACAACAGTTATCAAGAAAGTTTTCAAATGGCTCCGTTTGAAGCGTTATATTGGAGGCGCTGCAGAACTCCCCTATTTTGGGCTGAGGCAGGTGAGAGACCCTTGTTGGGTCCGGATGCGCTCGAGGAGATGGAAGTCGCAGTGAAGCTTATTCGAGAAAATCTTCGTTTAGCTCAGGAGAGATACGAGAAGAATGCCAATCGGCGTAGGTCGGACTTGGAGTTTTCTGTAGGGTACCTCGTGTTTCTTAAGGTTTCCCCTATGGTTAGAGTTAAGTGGTTTGGTAAGAATCGGAAAATGGACCCGAGGTATGTGGGCCCGTTTAAGATTGTTGAACGGATTGGCGTGTCAGCTTATAGGTTGGATTTGCCAGCAAACTTCCCAGGTGTTCATAATGTATTTCACGTAAGCCAATTGTGGAAGTGTGTGCGCAGTAGTGGGCAAGTCTTGGATATTGTGTCCCAATTGCAACCTAATCTCTCTTTTAGTAAAAACAAATTGGAAATTTCATAGCTTAAGCGAACCGGCAGTTTAGGCAGCGGTTAGGGCCGAATAGGCGTGTCTTTTTATTTTAAAAAGACTTAATCAGTAGATGGAGGGCCCACTCTTCTTCTTCTTCCCGAGACCGAACACGCCTCTCCTGTATGCGGAAAAACAGCGGAGAAACCGCCGACCTGCTATCCTTCGGACGGCGATTCTGAGAGCGTTTGTGGACGGAATTCAATTCTGAAAGCGGATTTGGGTTTCTCTCTCATATACCTACGTTTCTACGGTAAGAGATTTGATTTTCGTGGAGTTTTTAGGAGGCCCGAAATTCTTGTTTTGGTCCTTTTCTGCCAGTAAAGTTTGAGATTTTTTTGTTAGGGTGTTGCTGTTGCTGGTGCCGTGTGTAGATAAGGGAAAACCAACCAAGCTTCGTCGGAAATCGAGGCAACTGGTCCTTGCACTTGCAGTTTTGATTTTTCTCCCTCTTAGGTTAGCCCTAGGATAGAAGCGTAGCTTTTCTCTTTTTGGTTGTTAAACTTTGTGCTTCAGTTTCCCTTTATGAGCCCCCTCCTTGTGCTGTTTTCGCTCAACCCGCTGGTTGTTTTCACCATTTTGACTCCAGTTTTTTAGTTCTGGTTTGGTGCTTTTGCGGGTGGAGCTGAGAGAGAGAGGAGGTTTCTGTGGTAGTGCTCTGGTTAGAACCAGTCTTGGTAGGCTCTCAGGATTTGGTGTTGAGTGTGGTGCACACACTCAAAACAAAAAGCCGCCCGGGATTTGGCGTTGAGTGTGGTGCACACAATCAAAGCCATAGTTTGGTCTGTTCTTTTGCGGCTAAGTAGTATGGAGACTGAGTTAGAAATTCGTCTAAGTCAAAATCGACGGGAATCACTAAGTGATTCTCGCAGATTTCGACATTTATCGTCAGTGATTCCCGCTGATTCGGTGAGAATCAATCTGGATTCCAGCCGATTCGGCGAGAATCAATCTGGATTCCCGCCGATTCGGCGAGAATCAATCTGGATTCCCGCCGATTCGGTGAGAATCAATCTAGATTCCCACCGATTCGGTGAGATCAAGTCGGCATTCCCGCCAACCTCTTCCTGTTGGTGTTGGTTTAGGGTTTTCCTGCGGTAAAGTGCTAAGGCGTTAAGTTAGTAGACCTCACCTAATGTCGTAGCTGTTTTGGTGTTGAGTGAGTATAGCTCACTCAACGCCGCTGCCTCTTTAGCTATTTTGGCATTGAGTGAGGTTAGCTCACTCAATGCCAGAGTTTTCTTGCTGGAGGCATTGAGTGAGAGAACCTCACTCAACGCCATGGCAGTTTTGATATTGAGTTAGGTTAGCTCACTCAACGCCAGAGTTGTTCTTGCGGAGGGTGTTGAGTGAGTGAACCTCACTCAACGCCATGGTGGTTTCTAGCGCTGAGTGAGGCTGACTCACTCAATGCCAAGGTCTGGTTAGGGGTTGAGTGAGTGGGGCTCACTAAACGCCAAGCCGTGTTGAGTCATCTCAACGCTTTTCCCTTACCTTGATTTCTTCCCCCGAGTGAAGTTCTTGATGTTGATGTTCCTTGTTGGCTATGTTTTCTTTCCCAAAGGCCGAATCGTGGGTCATGGTTAGTAGTGGTGGTTCGAAGCTCTTATGGGGGGTGGTGTTGTGTAATTTAGCCGTGGTCACCCTTTTATTTTATCTTGCTCTAGGTACGGGCTGGGAAAGGGGTGGGAGGTCCCTAGTGCTTTCACATGTAGACCCCTGAGCTTGGTTTATAGGAAATAGTGGTTGGGGGACTGAGTTTGCCTCCAACCCGGATCCGCGATGTTTTTTGCTACTACCATCTCCCACAGCTTAGGGTGTTAGACATTTCTTCCTTGGTAGATTACAGCATTTAGGCTCATGGTAGCCTTGTTGACTCTGTAGTTTTTAGGCAGAGCTACTGTTGTGTCCTCGCACTTAGTGCTCTTTCTTTTTGCCTTTCCTTGGGCAGTTGTGACTGTTACTGCTTTGTTTTCCTCATTTACTTATCTTCTGATTGACTCTATCAAACATTTTTCTAGTTTTGCTTGCTGAGGTATTCTTTCTTTTTGAATGCCTCAGGTTGTTGATAGTAGCCGCTCTAACGGCTAGTGGTGCTGTGCTATTGCTGGTGGTCTCTGGTGCTTTTGAGATCAGTACCTTGTTTTGCAATGTAGTTTTGATGTGTTTTTCTTACAGACATACACACTTGTTAGTGGGTTCTGATAGTTTTACTTTCAAGACTACCTAAAAATCAAGAGGGAGGGGGTGAATAGGTACTTTTCCTTGATTTAACTAAAGGAAGAATATAACTACATTTCTTTGAATAAATCAGATATTACTATAGCTAACACAGCACAGCAATCACAATCATACACACATCACAGATTGGACACAGATTTATAGTGGTTCCCCAAGGTTTGGGTACATCCACTTTCCCCCTTAACCAATCTAGCAGTATGCTAGAGTCGGCCTAACTTCTTCCATTAACTCAGATCCTAAGATCCTACAGCTCAGAATCCAGAAGTATTCCTACAACTCAGGCTAACAAGCCCTACCTCAGCCTTGCCACAAGGCCTAAAACTCAGAGAATACCTTCTCCTACAACTCAGGCTAACAAGCCCTACCTACGCCTTGCCACAAGGCCTACAGCTCAGAGAATACCTTCTCCTATAACTAAGGCATAAACAGCCCTACCACTCAGAGAATAAATCTCATACACTCAGCCTTTATAAAATAGGCTTACAACTCAGATCTATGAATAAATCCTACAGAATTTGATAAGGAATTTTGTAATCTCTTACCCCTGTTGAGAGAGAAGGGATAAGAACTTTCTTGATCTGCTTCTTGAAGAGGCTGATGGCTGAAATCAACTTGATCTTAGCTTTCTTCAAAGCTTCTTGAACCTGAACTTAGTTGGGTTGATTTCCTTTGAATAAAAACCGACTGGTAGCTTCCTTCTTAGACTTCAGAAATAGATCTGAATCTTCTTGACAGATTAGTTCAGTATCTGCTACTAGAGACCTGTGAATGTCTCCTCCTTTTCTTCGAATAGCTGGATCTCTCTCTATCCAAACAACTTGAAGATACTTCTGAATTCTTGATTGAATTCCACTTAGACAGAATCTGAATAGTAAACTACTTCAGAACGTCTTCTTAGATCTTCTCACGAAGATCTTCTTCTTTGTTACTTGCACTTTCTTGATCAGAGATCAATCTCTAATTTTGTTAGTGGTGACAATACTTCTTCTCTTTTCTATGTTGTTATCCTTCTTCTGAATCCATCTATTTATAGACTTCATCCTTGGTAACCGTCTGATCCGGTTTATAACTAACTTCTGACAAGTCTGATAGCTTCAGTAAACCTGTCATAACCCACAGCTGTCAAGTCTTCAAATAGTTCTTGAGCCTTTGACTCTGTCAGCAAAGCGTCGAGTCTGTTTGTCATAAAGTGTCGAGACCATATGTCAATATGTGTCGACACAAGTGACTTAAGTGTCGACACAGCCTTTGGTGATGTCGACAAAAATGCCTTGATGTCGACATAGCTTCTTGATACTGCATCTTGAGAATGTGTCGACACTGATTATTTGTGTCGACACAAACACTTCACCATTCATCAGCACTCAACTTGGTCTAGACTCAGCTGTGTGTCGACACAAGTCCTGTGTGTCGACACAGTTGATGTTGACTCAGAACATAGTGTGTGTTGGCACTGCCTCCAGGTGTCGACACAGTTGTTGTCGACTCTGCCTCTGTGTGTCGACACTGGCTCCCGGTGTCGATACAGTCGATGTCGACTATAATCTTCTGTGTGTCGACACTGCCTCCCGGTATCGACACAAAATCTCTGAAGTGTCGACATAACTATTTCCAAGTGTCGACACAATCTTACTGAAGTGTCGACACAGCGTCCTTAGGTGTCGACACATGGACTTAGAATATTTTTCCTGCATTCTTGCACATTCTTAACCTGCACATATAAACTCAAAATAACATCTAATACACCTTGATGTATATCTTTGAGCTAAGTAAGGCTTCTCCAAATCAGGTACACATTTTCCAATGTACTCAACAATCTCCCCCTATTTAGAGAAGTCATAACCCTTTAGCCAATGATATACACCACTTATAAAATAAACATGATGATGTATATTAGCATTATATGACAGGGTACTATATAAACAAAACACATATCATAGTTACATCACAGAATAAAGATGTAAAAGAAAATGATCTCAGAACAATGTTTTGTATATCAACTCAAAATGTTTGTTAAAAATGTTTACATTGAATTCTTTAACAAACTAACAATTACATAGTTCTTGAACAAAAACTAGTAAAGCTAAGACTAAGGCTGGGCAGGCTCCTTGATGACTATCCCTTTTCCAGATATTATCTGAGCCATAGCAGGAGGTTCTGTATCTTCCATGGGCTTCTTGCCTTTCAGATCAACTTTCTTCTGTGCTTCAGCCTTGTTCCTTTGTCTTTCAAAATAATTAAAGGGCTTGGGGAAATACTTGCTAGGTTCCTGAGTATCAGGAGGTAGCTTCCCCATCTTAGCCTTTCTCCTGTGTTGAACTATGGCTTCTTGTCTGGCTTCATACTTTTTCCATTCCTACTTATTTTACAATTTTCCTCTTTCATGTACTTGATCTTTTACAGCCTTCCATGCAGTTAAAATGATATTCCTTGAAGTGGGGCTCCACTGCTCAAAGTCTGGCTTTAATTCTGCTTTCTCTCTAAATCATTTCTTTGATAATAGAGCATCTTGCTGAGCTTTGATAGCAATATCTGGCATATCAACCTTTTCAATAATCACATTTGTAATTGGTTGTGGAGGGCTGTACATTAACTGAACCTGCTCATGTATCATCTCAAGATTTGTAGGAGGGTAAATGACTTGGGCAACCTCAGGTTGATCACCTTCAAGTGGAATATGTTGCACCCCTGACTCAGCCATATTATCATCATCACACAGGAGTGGATATCCAAGAGTGGCTCTAATGCTATTAGTTACCTATTCGGTATGATCATACCCAGCATAGACTAACACCCTCTCCCCCTTTATGACTTCTCTAGCCATATGCTCTCTCAAGTCATCTTTCTGAAATCTTATTTGTCCATCCAGATAGTTGATTCCATCTTTAAATAATGGCTTTAATTTTTGAAGTTTGTCAATAATCAACTTCTTAGATGAAGTGATGGCAGTTTTAACTGCATCTAGGGCAGCTTGTAGCTTCTGATCATATTCTTCTTTTTCTTTAGCCCTTGTAGCAGTCATTGCAATAACAGTGTTTGTGAACTTAGTGACTATCACATTATGTGATTCAGTATGATTTTTATTCATTCTTATTTGATTCTCAAGGACATAGCCTTGTTTAACAACCATCTCATCCACTTGCTTTTTTATGTCTGCTTATTGCTTTGCAAGAAATACCATAGCATTGCCTCCCTTGTGGAAGCAATCTGTCATCTCTCTTTTATTCTGATTAATTTCCAATCTTATAGATTTTATCTTTTGTGCCAGATAAAATTGAAGAGCCTTTTGGCTTTCATCCACATACTTTTCAAGAAGAAATCTCTTCTCATCCATTTTGACCTGTAAATTTATCATAAATTTAGTGTAATCAAAATCAGTAGTAGCTTGGTGAGTTGTTGTTTGAAGAGCTTTCTTATAGCTGTGACTTCTCCTCTTGAAGACCATTAGCTTTCTTTTCTTAGCCTCCCTGACCTCTGCATTTTCAGACTCTGAAGTACTTTCAATATGAACTTTTTCTGGAGGAGTGGTAGGAATTTCTTTCTCAGCACCATATTGGTCCCCCTCAACATGTACTTGCTCCCCCTCAATAACACCTTGCTCCCCCTCAACCCTAAGGGTTTCCATTTTATTTGTTTCTCCTCCAATATCAGGAAACAGCTCTTCAAGAGTAAATTCTTGTTGTGTAAGAGCAGGAGATTGTACATTCTCAGCAGCAGCAGCAGCACTAGAAATATAAAGATTAGTTTGAGGAACAATGTCCTCTGATAAATTTATTCTTTGTTCCTCTTGTACTTGTTCAGACTCTGGCTCCCCCTGCCAATGTGCATTCTCAGCATTGTCCTGGACATGTATACTTTCCAGCTCCCCCTGCACTTGTGCAATTATAGTCTCTTCCTGGACTTGGGTAGTCACAGTCAGATCCTGAACTTGTGCTCTTATTTGCTCTTCCTGGTCTTGTGCATCTTCATGACCATGCTTAGGCATCTCTTTTGTAAGATCTCTATCCCACCTGGAGAATAACCTCATGTCCATTCTCCTCATATGGTTTATCTTTGATCCAGGAACTTGTTGCATTACCTCTGGAATCATTCCAGCCAGGTACAGACTCGTGATCATAGCCAAGTTTGGCTTCTTGATTCCTTTTTTAATCTTATCAAACAGTACATCAGACCAATTTGTTTGAATCTTAAAGATCACCCTAGTCATCAGGCTGAACATATAGACTGATATCCTATCATGGCCACCTGGTTTGCATAAGATAACCTTTCCTATTATTTCAGACAGGAATTTCCCCTTAGGATTCATGCCCTTCCTTTTGATGGCAGATCCAATCTTTATGGTTGGATCCAATCCACACCATTGAAGCGCCTCCCTTATTCTTGAGGCTGGTACCTCTTCCTCAACTTGTATTCTAGGAAGATGGAGAATCTTGCTTAACCTCTTTTGAGACAACTTGACTTTTTCTCCATGAACTGTGGATTTGATCTTCAAGCTTGTTGAGTCCATCGATGTAGCCATGTAGAACACGAATACTTCTTTCCTCCATATTTTACTAGGTTCAGAGACAAGATATTCTAATCCATTGTCTGCAAGAAGAGAAATGACCTGCCTTATCTTCGTATCTGCATCGTTGAACACATGTCGAACCAACTCATATCCCTCGTTGATTGCATCTTCAATCTTAGGCGCCATTGGAACGAAGAGAAAGCTTGGAAAGAGAGAAGAGAGATTGTTGACACAAGCCTTTTATCTCGAAACCCTGGTGAGCATGTCGACAGAATAAGTTCTTGACCTATTTATACCCTTCTAATCAAAGAAGATCAAAAGGCGGGAAAAAACTGTCTAAAAGTGTCGACACTATTGGAATGTGTCGACACAAACTTCTATTGTCTCGACCATGGCGCTGACTACTATGTGTCGACACCAATTGATGATATGTCGTGATAGTTTTACTTTCAAGACAACCTAAACACCTAGAGGGGGGGTGAATAGGTTCTAATTTCTTGTTTATACTTCTAGGCAGAATTCAATTACAAATTAAGATATCTAGCACAGCATTCACAGATAATTAAGCATCAGAGATTGCACAATGTTTTATAGTGGTTCCCCAAGGTCTGGGTACATCCACTTTCCCCCTTCACCTATCTAGCAGTATGCTAGATTCGGCCAAACTTCCACTATTCTCAGATCCTCAGATCCTACTGCTCAGAACCTGGATAGGTTCCTACAACTCAGGCTCAACAGCCCTACCTCAGCCTTGCCTCAAGGCCTACCACTCAAAGAATAACTTTCTCCTACACTCAGGCAAATAGCCCTACCACTCAGAGATCAACTCTCCTACACTCAGCCTTTATAACACAGGCTTACAACTCAGATCTGTATAAACAGATCCTACAGAAATTTAGAAAAGATATTTTAATGTCTTGCCTTTGTTGAGAGAGAAGAGGACAAGACACTTCTTGATCAGCTGATGAAATCAACTGAATCTGAGCTTTCTTCAAAGCTTCTTGAATCTGAACTTAGCTGAGTTGATTTCCAAACAGCTTCTTGAGAAACCACTGATGGCTTCCTTCTTCTTCTTCAAGATGACTGGATCCCTCTCTATCCAACACCTTTTCTGATACTTCAGACTTCTTCTTCTTCTTAGATCTACTGATGAAGATCTTCTTTAGAGCTTAGCACTTTCTTGAATTGAAGCTACAACAGGATTGTAATCCTTCTGTTTCTTCTTCTTAGATCTTCTTCAGTTGTTTTTCTTAGCTTAGCTCCATGTATAATTCCTTCTGAATGTGTCTATTTATAGACTTTCTTCATGGTAACCGGCTGATCCGGTTTCTAACTGTTTTCTGACAGGTCTGACAGCTTCAGTTAAACGGTGGCAACCCACAGCTGTCAAGTTTTCAAACAGTTCTTGTACCTTAGCCTTGGACAACAAAATGTCGAGACAGTCAATTAGAAAGTGTCAAGACCAATCTGTCTATCTGTGTCGACATAAGTGACTTTGGTGTCGACACAGTCTTTGATGATGTCGACTAAGTTGCCTTTAAGTCGACACAGCTTCTTCAGAAAATAACTTGGTCTAGACTCTGCAGTGTGTCGACACAAGTCCTGTGTGTCGACACAGTTGTTGTAGATTCAGAACTTAGTATGTGTCGTCTCAGCCTTCTGGTGTCGACACAGCAATCTTTAATTCTGCCAAAATGTGTCGACTCAGTCTTCTGGTGTCGACACAAGCATAGTCGACTTCTGCCAATATGTGTCGACTCAATCTTCTGGTGTCGACACATCTTTCTCTGGCCGACTATCTTTCACTAGTCGACTATCTTCCACTAGTCGACTATCTTCCACTAGTCGACTATCTTTCTCTGGTCAACTATCTTTCACTAGTCGACTAACTTTCTCTGGGTGTCGACTATCTTTCACGGTGTCGACACTGCTTCCTCTGGGTGTCGACTATCTTCCACTGTGTCGACACTACTTCCCAGTGCTGAGGTCGACGATTTTCTTTATGTGTCGACACTGCTTCCCAGTGTTGACATAAATGTGGTCGACTATCTTTCTCTGTGTCGATACTGATATTCTGAAGTGTCGACACAATTTCTTCAGGTGTCGACATGTGGACTTAGAATATTTTTCTGCATTCTTTAATACTTCTTCACCTGCACATGTCAACTCAAAACAACATCAAATACACCTTGATGTATATCATTGAGCTAAGTTGGGCTTCTTCAAATCAGGTACACATTTTTCAATGTACCCAACAATCTCCCCCTATTTGGAGAAGTCATAACCCTTATAGCCAATGATATTCACCATTTACAAAAAGTATAATCTGATGATATATGACATAACAGGAATACTTAATATAAACAAAATATAAAAACAATCCATCACAGAATGTACATTATATGATACCAACCAACATTTTGTTTATAACTTGATAATGTTTGAATACAGAGATTTACATTTAGTGATTTAATCAAAACATTACAAAATACTTTGAAAGAACTAAAAATTAAGACTGATCAGGCTCTTTAATGACAATCCCTTTGCCAGATAGAACTTGAGCCTTCACAGGAGCTTCAGAATCTTCAGCTGGCTTCTTGCCTTTTAGATCAGCCTTCTTCTTTGCTTCTTCCTTGAGCCTTTGCCTTTCAAAATAATGAAAGGGCTTTGGGAATTACTTGCTTGGTTCCTGAGCATCTGGAGGCAGCCTACCCATCTTGGCTTTTCTTCTAAACTGTACAATGGCCTCTTGCCTGGCTTCATACTTCTGCCATTCCATCTCATTGTACCACTTGCCTCTTTCCTGCACTTGGTCTTTGACAGCCTTCCATGCAGTGAGTATTATATTTCTGGAAGTAGGACTCCACTGCTCAAAGTCTGGCTTAAGTTCAGCCTGCTCTCTAAACCTTTTCTTAGATAGAAGAGCATCTTGCTGGTCTTTCAAAGTAGCCTCAGGCTTATCAACCTTCCCAATAACAATATTAGTAACCTCTTTTGGAGGACTATACATCCCTTGAACCTGCTGATCAATCATATCATAATTTGGAGGGGGGGTAAATGACTTGGGCAACCTCAGGTTGATTGCCTTCAAGTAGACTTGTTTAAATTCCTGACTCAGCCACCATAGCATCATCACACAATGGGGGATATCCCAATGTGGCTCGAATACTATTGGTCAGCCATTTGGTGTGCTCTGAGCCTGCATGAACTAACATCCTCTCCCCCTTTATGGCTTCTCTAGTAACATGATCTCTGAGATCTTCCTTTTGAAATCTGATTTGGCCATCCAGATAATTCACACCCTCTTTAAAAAATGGTTTTAACTTTAGAAGCTTGTCAGATATTTCCTTTTGAGAGGTAGTGATTGCAGTCTTAACAGAAGCAATAGCAGCTTGAAAGTTCTTATCAAATTCTTCCATTTCTTTTGCTTTATCTGCAGGCAGGCCTGGAGCAATCTTCTTCAATTCCTCAATGATCTCATGATGAGATTCAGTTAAATTCTCATTCATCCTTATCTGATTTTCCAAGACATAGCTTTGCTTTAAAGCAATGTCATCCACCTTAGGGATGATAGTCTGCTGTTGTTTTGCTAGATATACCACAGCATTACCTCCCTTATGGAAGCAATCTGTCATTTCCTTCTTATGCATATTGACCTCAAACCTAATTGATTTTATATCTTGAGCTAAGTCAAATTGCTGAGACTTGTTGTTCTCATCAACATATTTTTCTATAGCCACTCTGTGTTCATCCAATTTCACTTGTAAATCTACCAAGAACTTGTTATAATCAAAGTTAGAAGGAGTGTGATGTGCTGTAGACTGTAGAGCCTGCTTATAGCTCTTGCTCCTTCTCTGGAAGACCATAAGTTTTCTCTTTTTAGCCACCCTGGCTTCTTCAGTCTCTGAATCAGAAGTACTATCAATTTGAACTCTTTCTTTGGGAGGAGGAGAAACAGCTGCTTCAGTGCCATGTTGTACAGTCTCAACATGCACTGGCTCCCCCTCAATTTCTTGCTCCACTTCCAGACTATCAGTAATTATTTCATCATTTGGAAATAACTCCTCTAGAGTATATTCCTTCTGGGCTTGATCATTTGCAGTATTCAATTTTGGAGATTGATCAATTTGAGCATCTTCTTGCACTTGCTCCCCCTGGACCTGTGCAGAAATAGAAATATTAGAAATCTCTTTTGTAGGAAAATACACCAGCTCCCCCTGCACCTGTACCTGGTCATGAGTAGATACAGTTTGTGTAGGTGAATAAACTTGCTGAGCTGGTATACTTACTTCTTCTTCTTGAACTGCAGGTATTGTGGCATCCTGAACTTGTGTAGATGCAGGCTGATCTTCAACCTCTAGTCTTACTTGCTCTTCTTGTGGATGCCCAGTACTGGTAGCATGACCTGGGGATTTCTCAGGTGAATCCTGCCTTTCCACTTCAGGCATCTCTTTGGTCAGCACCCTATCCCATCTGGAGAACAATCTCATGTCCATCCTTCTCATGTGATTAATTTTAGTTCCAGGTTGTTGTTGCATAACCTCAGGAATCTCCTTACTTAGGTATATACTCATTATCCTAGCCAGATTTGGCTTCTTGATTCCTTCCTTAATCTTCTCAAAGATTACAGATGACCAATCCGTAGGAATTGTAAAAACAATCCTGGTCATTAGGCTGAACATATAGGCAGAAATCCTATCATGTCCACCTGGCTTGCACAGAATAACTTTTCCAACTACTTCTGACAGAAACTTGCCTTGTTGATTCATTCCTTTCCGATTGAACGCAGCTCCAATTTTCATGGTGGAATCCAATCCACACCATTGAAGAGCCTCCCTAGATTTAGAAGCAGGGACATCCTCTTCATTCTCAATTATAGGTAATTGCAGAATTGTTCTTAACTTACTTGGTGTAATCTCCACTGGTGACCCATGAACTGTGGATTTTATCTCTTGACTTTCAGAGACTACAGATGCAGAAGTAAAGAACTCATGCACCTCCTTCTTCCATATCTTTTATGGTTCGGAGACCAGAAATTCTAAACCTGAGTCGGAGAGGAGAGAGATAACCCCAAGAACATCTGGAGGGGCAGCTGCAAAGGCCTGGCGCACCAACTCATATCCTTCATTCACATTGTCTTCAATCTTCGGAGCCATTGATCAGTCGAGAAAGCTTTAAAGATGAGAGAAAGAGAGAGAGAGGGAGAATGTCGACACAGGGTTTCGAAAACCTTGTAAGCGTGTCGACAGAATGAGTTTTTGACCTATTTATACCTTCTGTTTAAAGAAGATCAAAAGTCTCCAAAAACAGACTATAAGTGTCGACACAGATGGATTGTGTCGACACAAGCTTCTATTGTCTCGACTACAAGTTCGTCTACTATGTGTCGACACCAATTTGCGGTTATGTCGACACCAGAGATATATAGTAGAGCATCAGAAATTCTGTGTCGACTCTTAGTATAAGTGTCGACACAAAATCTGTAAGTGTCGACACCACTATCCTGGTGAAGTCGACACTACATTCCTGGATAAGTCGACAATAAGATTCTTAAGTGTCGACACATATTTTCTGTGTCGACACAATATCTCTGACTTGTCGACATTACTACCCTGAGTCGACACATTATTACTGAATGTGTCGACACCATCTTACTTAGCCAATTTCTATTTGTTCATCACAACTTATAAGTACAACAAAGTACTTTATACTACTTCAATGTGTCTTAATATCACTTGAATGTCTTGTTACCACTTCAACTTTATTGTTGATGATTTTGTGATTACACTAATCAATGGTTAACATACCTAATTCAATTTTGAATTTATTGAATTTTGTCTCATCTAGGGGCTTAGTAAACACATCTGCTATTTGATAATCTGTTTTCACAAATTCCAATGAGATGTCTTCTTTTTCTACATGTTCTCTAAGAAAATGGTATTTTATTTCTATATGCTTAGTTCTACTATGAGAAACAGGATTATTAGCAATAGAAATTGCACTCTTAGAATCACACAAAAGAGGTGTTCTGCTTACTTGAATACCATAATCCTTTAGCTGATGCTGCATCCATAATAGCTGTGCACAGCAGCTTCCAGCAGCAACATACTCTGACTCAGCTGTGGAAATTGCCACACTAGTCTGCTTCTTACTACTCCATGATATTAGTCTTCCTCCCAGGAATTGACAAGTACCTGTAGTACTCTTCCTATCCTCTCTACATCCTGCAAAATCTGCATCTGAATAGCCTTTTAGTTGAAAATCTTTATTCCTAGGGTACCAAAGACCTAGATTAGGTGTGCCCTTAAGATATCTCAGAATCCTTTTAACTGCAGTATAATGAGATTCTTTAGGGCAGGCTTGGTACCTAGCACAGACACATGTAGCATACATAATATCTGGTCTACTAGCAGTGAGATATAGTAGTGAGCCAACTATTCCTCTATACAAAGTCTCATCAACAGGTTTACCTGCATCATCTTTGCATATAGGCATACTTGTTCCCATAGGAGTTCTCATGGTGGAGGATGACTCCATACCTTATTTCTTAATCAATTCTTTGGTGAACTTAGACTGGGATATGGATAAGCCATCATCAGTCTGTCTTACTTGGAGTCCCAAGAAGAATTTCAGTTCCCCCATACTGCTCATCTCAAACTTCCCTTGCATAAGTTTGGCAAACTTTTTACAAATGTTGTTTTCAGTAGATCCAAAGATTATGTCATCAAGATAGATCTGTACTAAGATGATCTTGCCTTTGGATTCCCTAAGGAATAGAGTTTTGTCAATTTTTCCTCTTGAGAATTTATTCTCAATAAGGAAAGTAGACAGAGTTTCATACCAAGCCCTTGGGGCTTGCTTTAACCCATACAGAGCTTTTCTAAGCTTATAAACAAAATCAGGTTTAAGAGGATCTACAAAACCTGATGGCTGCTCTACATATACTTCTTCTTTAAGATCACCATTCAGAAACGCTGACTTCACATCCATCTGGTATACTTTGAAGTCTTGATAGGCTGCATAGGCAAGGAATATTCTGATTGCCTCCAGCCTTGCTACTGGAGCAAAGGTTTGATCAAAGTCAATCCCTTCTTCCTGCCTGTATCCTTTTGCAACCAATCTTGCTTTATTCTTTACTATTATTCCACTTTCATCTAGCTTGTTCCTATAGATCCATTTTGTGCCAATTATGTTGTGGCCTCTTGGTTTAGGAACAAGCTCCCAGACATTGCACCTTCTGAATTGATTCAGCTCCTCTTGCATAGCATCAATCCAGTGCTGGTCTTGGATAGCTTCTTCAAACTTCTTAGGCTCCATTTGTGACAGGAAACTTGAATGTAGAACTGTGTTTTGATTTCTGCTTCTAGTTTGCACCCCTTGTCTTGGATCACCTATTATCTGATCAGCTGGATGATCTCTTAAATGTCTTGTAGCTGGAGGAAGATTTCCTTCTAGTTGAACATCTCCAGCTCCTTCATTTAACTGATTCTCTTGATTTTCATCGGCTTCTATAGTGTCTTGTTCTCCCCTGGACTGAAGCCTTCATTTTCCAATGCCCCATCTTCCTTTGAGACTTCAGTAATGGAAAGCTTGTCCATACTTTTGCTTATACCTGTTGAGTCATTTGATCTACAAGACAACTCACAGTTGATTAATCTTGTTTCATCAAACAAAACATGCACAGATTCTTCAACAACTTGAGTAGTCAAGTTGAAGACTCTATATGCCTTACTATTTGTGATGTACCCAACAAATATCCCATCCTAGGATTTGGCAGCAAACTTAGTCAAATATGACTTGCCATTGTTAAGTATATAACACTTGCAACCAAAGATCCTAAAGTAAGATAGATTTGGTTTTCTGCCTTTCACAATCTCATAGGGAGTCATTTTGTGGCTTTTGGTGATAGTAGCCCTATTGATTACATGACAAGCAGTGTTAACTGCCTCAGCCCAAAAATATTCTGGGAGAGAGGTGTCACTCAATAGAGTTCTACCAGCTTCAATTAATGTTCTATTCTTTCTTTCAGCAATTCCATTTTGCTGAGGTGTTCTAGGTGAGGAGAACTCTTGGAAAATCCCAAAGTCTTTACACAAGTTTGTTATGCTTTCAGATTGAAACTCAGTACCATGGTCACTTCTGATTTTGACCACTGTACTATTCAGTTCATTCTGAATTTGCTTTACAAAATTAAGTAATACACTTGGGGTTTCAGATTTTTGTCTCAGAAAGAACACCCATGTAAATCTAGAATAGTCATCTACAACCACAAAAGTGTAGACCTTCCTACCTAGACTATGAACTGGCATAGGACCAAAAAGATCCATATGCAAGAGGTATAAGCACCTCACAGAATCCTTGTTTTCAAGGCTTTGAAAGGAGGATTTTGTCTGCTTGCCCTTTTGACAAGCTGAGCATATCCCTTCCTTTATACACTTAATTTGAGGTCCATTCCTCACTAACTCTTTGCTAAAGAGTTGGCCAATTGTCTTGTAGTTTAGATGAGCCAATCTCTTGTGCCACTTAACACAATGAGAAGCATTGTCATCAGCTACAAGACAGATGGGAGAAGCCTTATTCTCACATTCAAAATTAAGACAATATACATTTCTCTTCCTATACCCAGTCAATATGATCTTTTGATCACTTGACCTCTTGATATGACATCCATCTTTAACAAATGAAATGTCATATCCTAAATCACTTAGCTGGCTTATGCTTATTAGATTATGTTTCAAACCTTTTACATAAGCCACTTGAGTGATAGTAATTAGGTTAGAAGAAATGTTACCAAACCCTTTGATGACTCCTTTTTCAGATCCACCAAAGATCACTTTAGGTCCATCTTTGACAGATGAATACTCCTTCAGCAGCCCTTTGTTCCAGTCATGTGCCTGGAACAACCACTATCCAAGTACCATATAGGGGCATGGTAACTTGGATTCACCTGCAACACAGAATTACTTACCCTTAGAACCCAAGTAAGTCTTGGGTCCTTGGTTCAGGTTAGCATTAATAAAGCTACCATAACCTCTTCTAACAGGTAGACTTTTGTTCTTTATAACACTTGTGTTATACCAGCAGTCTAGTGCAAAATGGCCTCTCTTGCCACAGCACCAACACTCAAACTTATTGTATCTAGATCTAGATACATCCTTGTTAGAAGAATTTCTGTTCATTGCTGGTGCTTCAGCAACTTCACCTACTGATTTCTTAAAACCATTGGGTTTATGACCATAGGTAGGCCTGCTTGCATTTACACCCTTGTTCTTCAGAACATTAGTCTTAATATGACCTTGAATATCTTCATGATCATATTTGTTAGAAGGCACTTTCACCTTACTAAACTTTATGGGGACTGAAAGGTTTAGTGGCTGAGCAGGAGCTTTGCCTTTCCTCTTGAATCTGCCAGCCCTGAAGTTACCTTTGAATCCTAATCCAGCCTTACCCTTTTGAGTGACAAATTCATCTATCAAGGGTAAGACAGATTTTGGCTTAGAGTAACTAGCCACTAAATCCCTTTCAATTCTAAGTCTGGCCTCCAGACTCTTCACTTGATCATTAGTATAATTAATTGTGCCCATCTGAATAATAGTTATATTCTTCAGCTTGGCAATTTCATTTAATTTTTGATCAATAACTTTCTCTAACTCAGTTGTAGCAACCCTTAGTTCAGCAATTTCCTGAGCCTGAGATTTAACCAAGTTCTTACTTTTCTTAAGGGCCTGCAACAAGTCCCCATACTTGTCTATCAATTGATAGACATCTCCTTCAGATTCAGATGCATCTACATCACTTGATGCAGATGTAGCTGATTCTTCACTGGTACAACAATCAGATGTAATATAAGGACATTGTACCTTATTAGGACCAGACTGATTCTGGCATATGTCCTCTTCTGATCCTGCCATCAGCCCCATACACTGATGATTCTTTTGTTCATTGATGGAGTCTAGCAACTGCAGAAACTCCTCTTCTTCAGATGCAGCATATAGTCCAATATATGCTTCAGCTTCAGATTCTGACTCTGAAGTTGACTGGTCTGTTAGACTCTTATCTTTCTTTGCAACAAAGGATTTCTCCTTCTTGCCTTTCTGATGAGTCTTCTTCTTGTCTGAAGACTCCTTTCTCTTATCAGGACAGTCAGCCACTACATGTCCAGGCCTATTGCAACAATAGCAGACAATCTTTGAAGTAGAGGCTTTGCTGGGCTTTGATCTGCTCTTCTCTTTCCTTGATGACCTTTTCTTCTGATAATAGTCATCAACTTGCTGTGATGTGGAAGGCCTAGACTTCCATTGCTTCTTTTTCAAGAACCTCTGGAATTGCCTTGTGAATGCAGCAAAGTCTGCATCTGAATCATAGCTTTCTGAACCCTTATCTGAATTTTCAGCACTATCTTCTGCAAATTCCTTAGGAGGAGATGGTGATTTCCTCCTATTCTTTCTAGTGGCTTCTGCATTAAATGCCACAGTCTTTTCTCTATGCTCTCCTCTTGAATTCTTTTCCTCCTCCTTCCTCACCATAAGTTGCATTTCATAGGATAGCAACTTTCCAAACAAGGTGGGAGGAGATATCTCTGCCAATTTAGCCACTTCTCTTATGGCACAGATCTTTGTGTCCCAATTCTTTGTTAAGGATCTCAACAATTTGTCATTCAGTTTATAAGTACTGAAGACTCTTCCATAGGATATAAGCTCATTCACAATTCTATAGAATTTCTTGTATCACTCAGTTATGCTATCAGATTTTCCTTGTCTAAAACTTTCATACTCCTGATTGAGCATAGATTTCCTGTCCTGCCTTACTTCTTCAGATCCCTCCATATAGACAATCAATGTGTCCCACATCTCTTTGGAGGTCTTGCAGTGAATCAGATTCTGAAATGTTGAATCATCTATGGCACTAACAATAATGTTCTGAGCTCTTTTGTCCATGGTTGCCAAGATGATTTCATCCTTGGTCATTTTTGAATAACTCTTTGGAGTTTGGATATTTGCATCAAGAACTGATACCTTCATTGGAATGAAGGGGCCTTCCTGTACAGTGATGTAAATCCTTGGGTCAGATGCCTCCATAAACAGTCTGACTCTTTCTTTCCAAATTCCAAAAATTTCTTTCTTGCATATGGGTAATTTCATAGACCCTAGCTCCTTATGATTCTCACCAGAACCCATCTTTTTGAATCTTGATTCTGCCTTTCAGATCTACCTCAGACTGTTAAGTCCTTTTTGAGGAACCTCCCTCTGATACCACTTGATAGTTTTACTTTCAAGACAACCTAAACACCTAGAGGGGGGGGGGGTGAATAGGTTCTAATTTCTTGTTTATACTTCTAGGCAGAATTCAATTACAAATTAAGATATCTAGCACAGCATTCACAGATAATTAAGCATCACAGATTGCACAATGTTTTATAGTGGTTCCCCAAGGTCTGGGTACATCCACTTTCCCCCTTCACCTATCTAGCAGTATGCTAAATTCGGCCAAACTTCCACTATTCTCGGATCCTCAGATCCTACAGCTCAGAACCTGGATAGGTTCCACAACTCAGGCTCAACAGCCCTACCTCAGCCTTGCCTCAAGGCCTACCACTCAGAGAATAACTTTCTCCTACACTCAGGCAAATAGCCCTACCACTCAGAGATCACCTCTCCTACACTCAGCCTTTATAACACAGGCTTACAACTCAGATCTGTATAAACAGATCCTACAGAAATTTAGAAAAGGTATTTTAATGTCTTGCCTTTGTTGAGAGAGAAGAGGACAAGACACTTCTTGATCAGCTGATGAAATCAACTGAATCTGAGCTTTCTTCAAAGCTTCTTGAATCTGAACTTAGCTGAGTTGATTTCCAAACAGCTTCTTGAGAAACCACTGATGGCTTCCTTCTTCTTCTTCAAGATGACTGGATCCCTCTCTATCCAACACCTTTTTGATACTTCAGACTTCTTCTTCTTCTTAGATCTACTGATGAAGATCTTCTTTAGAGCTTAGCACTTTCTTGAATTGAAGCTACAACAGGATTGTAATCCTTCTGTTTCTTCTTCTTAGATCTTCTTCAGTTGTTTTTCTTAGCTTAGCTCCATGTATAATTCCTTCTGAATGTGTCTATTTATAGACTTTCTTCATGGTAACCGGCTGATCCGGTTTCTAACTGTTTTCTGACAGGTCTGACAGCTTCAGTTAAACGGTGGCAACCCACAGCTGTCAAGTCTTCAAACAGTTCTTGTACCTTAGCCTTGGACAGCAAAATGTCGAGACAGTCAGTTAGAAAGTGTCGAGACCAATCTGTCTATCTGTGTCGACATAAGTGACTTTGGTGTTGACACAGTCTTTGATGATGTCGACTAAGTTGCCTTTAAGTCGACACAGCTTCTTCAGAAAATAACTTGGTCTAGACTCTGCAGTGTGTCGACACAAGTCCTGTGTGTCGACACAGTTGTTGTAGATTCAGAACTTAGTATGTGTCGACTCAGCCTTCTGGTGTCGACACAACAATCTTTAATTCTGCCAAAATGTGTCGACTCAGTCTTCTGGTATCGACACAAGCATTGTCGACTTCTGCCAATATGTGTCGACTCAATCTTCTGGTGTCGACACATCTTTCTCTGGTCGACTATCTTTCACTAGTCAACTATCTTCCACTAGTCGACTATCTTCCACTAGTCGACTATCTTTCTCTGGTCGACTATCTTTCACTAGTCGACTAACTTTCTCTAGGTGTCGACTATCTTTCACGGTGTCGACACTGCTTCCTCTAGGTGTCGACTATCTTCCACTGTGTCGACACTTCTTCCCAGTGCTGAGGTCGACGATTTTCTTTATGTGTCGACACTGCTTCCCAGTGTTGACATAAATGTGGTCGACTATCTTTCTCTGTGTCGACACTGATATTCTGAAGTGTCGACACAATTTCTTCAGGTGTCGACATGTGGACTTAGAATATTTTTCTGCATTCTTTAATACTTCTTCTCCTGCACATGTCAACTCAAAACAACATCAAATACACCTTGATGTATATCATTGAGCTAAGTTGGGCTTCTTCAAATCAGGTACATATTTTTCAATGTACCCAACATGTCGACACAGGAGATACTTAGTAGTTCATCAAAATTCTGTGTCGACTCTTATTATAAGTGTCGACACAAAATCTCGAAGTGTCGACACCATCACTCTGGTTGTGTCGACACTACATTTCTGGATGTGTCGACTCTTTGTCCCTTAGGTGTCGACACATTTTCTCTGTGTCGACACAATTCCCCTGAATTGTCGACATGAATTCTCTATGTCGACACCTTATCATTGAATGTGTCGACACAATTTTACTTTGCCAATTTTTTGGTAAACTAACCTATGGTCAGCATTTCTAATTCAATTTTAAATCTATTGAATTTAGTTTCATCCAGAGGCTTAGTAAATACATCTGCAATTTGAAAATCAGTTTTAACAAATTCTAATGAGATGTCTCCTTTTTCTACATGTTCTCTAAGAAAATGGTATTTTATCTCTATGTGCTTAGTCCTACTATGTGAAACAGGATTGTTTGTAATAGAAATAGCACTTTTAGAATCACACAATAAAGGTGTTCTACTTACCTGAATACCATAATCCCTTAGCTGATGCTGAATCCACAATAGTTGTGCACAACATCTTCCAGCTGCAACATATTCAGACTCAGCTGTGGATATTGCCACACTAGTCTACTTCTTACTGCTCCAGGATATCAACCTTCCTCCCAAGAACTGGGATGTACCTGTAGTACTTTTTCTATCTTCTCTACATCCTGTAAAATCTGCATCTTAATAACCTGTTAGTAGAAAATCTCCATTCCTAGGGTACCAAAGGCCTAGATTAGGTGTGCCCTTTAGATATCTCAAAATCTTCTTGACTATAGTATAATGTGATTCTTTAGGGCATGCTTGGTACCTAGCACAGACACATGTTGCATACATAATGTCTGGTCTACTAGCAGCTAGATATAATAGAGAGCCAATTATTCCTCTATACAAAGACTCATCTTCAGGTTTACCTGCATCATCTTTGCATATAGGCATACTTGTTCCCATAGGAGTTCTCATGGTGGAGGATGATTCCATACCATACTTTTTAATTAACTCCTTGGTGAACTTAGACTGGGATATGGACAAGCCATCATCAGTATGTCTTACTTGGAGTCCCAAGAAGAACTTAAGTTCCCCCATACTGCTCATTTCAAACTTCCCTTGCATAAGTTTGGCAAACTTCTTGCAAAGGTTGTTCTCTGTAGATCTAAAGATTATGTCATCTACATAGATCTGAACTAAGATTATCTTACCTTTAGATTCCCTTAGGAATAGAGTTTTGTCTATTTTATCTCTTGAGAATTTGTTCTCAATAAGGAAAGTAGACAGGGTTTCATACAAAGCCCTTGGGGCTTGCTTTAACCCATAAAATGCTTTCCTAAGTCTATAGACATAACCAAGTTTAAGAGAATCTACAAAACCTGATGGCTGCTCTACATAGACTTCTTATTTTAGATCACCATTCAGAAATGCTGATTTCACATCCATTTGATATACCTTGAAGCCTTGATATGCTGCATAGGCAAGGAACATTTTGATTGCTTCCAGTCTTGCTACTAGGGCAAATGTTTGATCAAAGTCTATTCCTTCTTCCTGCTGTATCCTTTTGCAACCAATCTTGCTTTATTCTTCACAATAACTCCATTCTCATCCAACTTGTTCCTAAAAATCCAGTTTGTACCAATGATGTTGTGGTCTTCTAGTTTAGGAACCAACTCCCAGACCTTGCATCTTCTAAACTGATTAAGCTCCTCTTGCATAGCATTAATCCAGTGTTGGTCTTGGATAGCTTCTTCAAATTTCTTTGTCTTCAGTTGAGATAGAAAACTTGAGTGCAAAACTGTATTCAGATTTCTGCTTTTGGTTTGCACTCCATGTCTTAGATCACCAATTATCATGATCTGTTGGATGATCCTTTAGATGTCTTACAGCTATAGGTAGACTTCCTTCTGGCTGAACACCTCCAGTTTCTTCATTGTGCTACACCTCTTGGTTATCATCAGCTTCTAGAGAGTCTTGTACTCCCCCTAGACAGTAGCCATCATTTTCCAATACTTCATCTGCAGTTGAGCCTTCTGCAATGGAAAGCTTGTCCATTCTATTGCTTATACCTTTTGGACTGTATGAACTACAAGGCAACTCACTGTTGATTAATCTTGTTTCATCAAACACAACATATACAGATTCTTCTACAACCTGAGTAATCAAGTTATAGACCCTATAAGCCTTACTATTATTGTTGTACCCAACAAATATCCCATCTTGGGATTTGGCAGCAAACTTAGTTAGATAATACTTGCCATTGTTAAGGATATAACACTTGCAACCAAAGATCCTAAAATAGGATAAATTTGGTTTTTTACCTTTCATATTCTCATAGGGAGTCTTTTTGTGGTACTTAGCGATAGAAGCCCTGTTGAGTACATGACATGCAGTGTTTACTGCCTCAGCCCAGAAATATTCTTGGAGAGAAGTGTCACTCAATAGAGTTCTACCAGCTTCAATCAATGTCCTATTCTTTCTTTCAGCAATACCATTTTGCTGAGGTGTTCTAGGAGAGGAGAATTCTTGAAAAATCCCAAACTCTTCACACAATCTTGTCTTACTTTCAGATTGAAATTCAGTGCCATGGTCACTTCTGATTTTGACCACTGTACTGTCAAGTTCATTCTGAATTTGTCTGACAAAACTGTGTAAAACACTTGGGGTTTCAGATTTCTGTCTTAGAAAGAACACCCAGGAATATTTAGAATAGTCATCTACAACCACAAAAGTGTAGACCTTCCTACCTAGACTATGAACTAGCATATGACCAAAAAGATCCATATGTAAGAGGTATAGACACCTCACTGAACCCTTGTTTTCAAGGCTATTAAAGGAGGATTTTGTCTGCTTGCTCTTTTGACAAGCTGAACATATCCCTTCCTTTATACACTTAACTTGAGGACCATTCCTCACTTACTCTTTACTAAAGAGTTGGCCAATTGTCTTGTAGTTAAGATGAGCCAGCTTCTTGTGTCATTTGACATAATGAGATGCTTTCTCATCAGCTATAAGACAAATATAAGAACCTTTGTTCTCACACCCAAAATCAAGACAATCAATATTTCTCTTTCTATATCATGTCAAAATGATCTTTTGATCACTTGACCTTTTGATATGGCATCCATTCTTAATAAATGAAATGTCATATCCTAGATCACTCAGCTGACTTTTTCTTATCAGGTTGTGTTTCAAACCTTTTACATAAGCCACATGAGTGATGGTAATTTGGTTGGAAGAGATGTTACCAAATCCTTTGATGATTCCTCTTTCAGATCCACCAAAGATTACTTTAGGCCCATCCTTGATAGATGTGTACTCCTTCAGTAGCCCCTTTGTTCCAGTCATGTGCCCGGAACATCCACTGTCCAAGTACCATATAGGGGCATGGCAACTTGGACTTTCCTGTAATACAGAATTACTTTCCCTTAGAACCCAAGTAAGTCTTGGGTCCTTGGTTCAAGTTAGCACCATTCATATCAAAACTACCAGTAGCTCTTCTAACTGGTAGACTATTGTTCTTCCTGACACTTATGTTATGCCAGCAGTCTAAGGCAAAATGGCCTGTCTTGCTACAGCACCAGCATTCATACTTGTTGTATCTAGGTCTAGATACATTTTTGACAGAATAATTTCTGTTCTGTGCTGGTGCTGCTGCAGCTACACCCACTGATTTCTTATAACCATGGGGTTTATGAACATGGGCTGACTTATTGGCATTAACACCCTTGTTATTAAGAACATCAGTCTATTATGACCATGAATGTTTTCAAGATCATACTTGTTAGAAGGCTCATGCACCTTTCTAAAAATTACAGGGACTTTAAAATTCAATGGCTGAACTGGTGCTTTGCCTTTTCTCTTGAAATGGGCAACCCTGGTGTTACCTTTAAAGCCTATTCTTGCCTTACCCTTTTGAGCCACAAACTCATCTATTAAGGATAAGACTAATTTTGGCTAAGAGTAAATAGCCACCAAATCTTTCTCTACTTGAAGTCTGACTTCCAGACTTTTAATTAGATCATTTTTATATGTGATTGTACCCATCTGAATAACAGTAATAGTTTTCAGCTTGGCAACCTCATTCATTTGTGATGAGTTGTAAATATTCCTATATTTTTATATTTTATTTAAGTCATTTTACTTTATTTTTGTCTTTTTTAGTTTATTTTCTTTAATAAAATGCTTCTTTTTTTTGTAAATTTTATACTAACTTAATTTATTTTTGTTTTCTGAAATTTTTCAGAAAAACTGAATTTTTGGCCCGTCACGCCCGTGACCATGCCCGACACGGGCGTGTCAGGCACTCAATGCCATCAGCCAGTCGAAACTCAACGATTTCTCTGTTCCTCGCTCAACGCCATCAGTCACGCCCATGTCCAAGACCGGTCACGCCCGTGTCGATGCCGACACTCAACGATTAGTCAAACAGTCAATGCTGCCGACATTAGGATGCCAGCTGTCCAAGTCACGCCCCACCTACACGCCCGTGATAATTCTGTCACGCCCGTGTCCGCCACGTGGACCGCCCCGAAGTCAAAGCTCCCGTCAAATCCCCAGATCAACCTCCCCGACACGCCCAGTGTCACGCCCGTGACCTGGGGCGTGACCGCCACGTTTTCAGCCGAAATCAACTTCCCTGTCAAATCACCCGATCAGCTCATGTACAGTAGTGACACGCCCCCCTGTTACGCCTGTGACCTAGGGCGTGACCAACCTGAAAATTTGCCTATAAATAAGAGCTTCCAGGAAGCTTTTCTTGTCTTTTATTTTGACCACTTTGCTTAGCCGAAGTGCTGCACATTTGGATCCAAATGTTATGTAAGAGAATTTCTCCCCCCTCCCTTAGGTTGTAATAGCTTTTCAATTAATAAACTGTTTAGATTTTTCTCTCTTGCAAAACACGAATGTTCATTTGGAAGCGCTCTATCTTTGCAATTTTTTCGTTCCCTTTTTTGTTCTTTTTTATGTTTTCTTCATTTTAAAGCTTTTTAACTTAATTTAGTTAGGAATTTTACGATATTTCTAGCCGTTGTGCTGTCCGTTTTATTTTCATTTTCCGCACTTTTTTAGTTTAATTTTTCTTTCTTTTTTCTATTTTCATTCTCAAGGCTTTTATAAAAACTCCTAAAAATTGATGTTTTCATTTTATTTAACTTAGGCTCTTTAGGATCGTAAAAACTTTTCGTATTTTTTAGTTTTCTTTTCACTTTTTTGGCTTTTTTATAAAAACATAAGAATGAAAATATAATCGTTATAATTTTTCGCTCACTTCCATTTTGCGTTTATTTGCAAAACTTTTCGCTCCGTTTAATTTATTTTGTCTTTTTATGCATTTCTACCGCATTCTAGCGGTAGAAATGCAGTCGTTTTAATTTTTAGAGCACTTTACTTTTTCTCATTTTTGCAAGTGTGCGTGCGTGTATGAGTTAGATTTTATTGCTTTATTTGAATTTCTGTAGAGTGTGTGCGTATGCATTTATTTCCTCCTACTCGTTAAGAGTTAAATGGCGCTCTGCTTTCATTTCCCGCACACTCGTTTGAGGAGGACTTGTCTTTTTACTGCTTTCATTTTCTTCCTACTCACTTGAGTAGGAAAACTTTGTGTGTGTGTGTGTTTACTTTTCTGTAGAGTGCGTGCGTGTGATTTTAATTTCTGTAGAGTGTGTGCGTGTATGAGAATAATTTACCCCCGCCCACTCACTTGAGCCAGGATTCGCATTTACTGCTTTCTTCAGTCCTACTCGTTTGAGTAGGACTTGCAATTTTCAGCTTTCTTTACTGCTTTCTTACAGCTTTCTTTACAGCTTTCTTTATTGCTTTCTAGTGTAAGTGTCCCCATTCCGATGAGTGGCTAACCTCCCTTAGCCCTCAATATCGAAGAGCATTGGGACAGATAAAGTAGCTTTAAATAATTAAAGGTCCTGTTTTCTATTTAATTAAATTTCTTAAGGTTTGCCCCGGGTTAACGACGCGTAGGACCGCATAATCGATGTGCGGGCTCTATTTCTGTTATCCATACGTAACGCCGAGAGGCCGCACGTATGGACCGATCACCCTTGGGTAAAGAGAGCGTCGCGCTAACCCTCAAGAGAGGAGGCGCGTGACTCTACCGGATTGGGTTCCCCACCCAATAGCGGGGTTCTTAGCGTAATGCGGGCGTTAAGAGGAATCCTTCGTCGGTCTAGCGATCGGTCGAATAGTATTAGCGTTCAGGTGAGCGATAGTCCTAGAGATAAGTGAGCTCATTCCTTTGGAACCTCCACGGCCGAGTCTCCGCCTTAATTAATTTGAAATTTAGGATCTCTTTTTATTAAAAGTTATTTTAGTTCAAATTCTCTTTTGATATCGTCGCGCCGAGTTTTTCGTCGGCCTTCTGCAGTTTATTTCCTGCTTTCATTTTCTGTATTATATTTATTTTTATGTTCGCCATTTCATTTTTTATATAATCCACCTAAAATATTATCGGTAGAATAATAGGATTTCAAGGAAAGAGTAGATATAGCTAAGCCGGCCCCGAGGACAATACGACCCCGATATTCCTCCACACGGGAATATCCTGTACTACACGCGATAGGTGCACTTGCCTACCTATCGTTAAAACTCGGTTTCTAACCAAAATAAAACGCTTTTCTTTTTATAAATAAAAACCTCCACTTTCACATCTAAATAAGAGCCGGCGTTTTAACCATCAAGTTTTTGGCGCCGTTGCCGGGGATAATTTCGTCTTACTATTTTGAATTCCTGAAACCTATTAATTTTACCCTTTATTTCTATTTATATATATAAAAAAAACAAAATGGCCACCAAAAAAAAATTTATATTAATAATAATAATAGTATCAATATTAATTAATAATCATAAATACCTAAAAAAAATCTAAAAATCAAAAATTTAAAAACTTTAAAACTTAAAAAAAAATATCAGAAAACTAAAAACTTAAAAAATCAAAAACTTAAAAAACTTAAAAACTTATAAAACTTAAAAATTTAAAAACTTAATAATAAAAAAAATTGATGAAATTTGTTTCTTTTCATTCCAAAATTTAAAATTCAAAAAAAAAACATATCTTTCATTTTTATTTTATTTTCCTTTAACCTATTTTTATTTTATTTTTTTTATTATTATTTTTTATTTTATTTTTAAAAATCAAAACCCAAAAAAAAACATAAACTTAAAATTCTAAAACAATTCAAAAAAAACTAAGAAAAAAATATATAAAACACAAAAAAATTAATTATATATCTATTTTGTCGTTTCGGCGCGCTTCACAATTGTGAGCGCTAGGGGATCGCACATCGGTCACGCTCCTAGATAAGACGTTAGCTTACGAGTCACACTCACTCGTGCCCCCTATCACCCGCACATTTTTTGCCGATTTATATTTTTCGTTTTTTATATTATATTTTTGCTATTTCTTCTAGAATTTTGCAGATCTTAATTTAACGGGCTTCCCCGAACGCGGTTTAGGGAAGATTTCTAAACCCCTGTTTTTACTTTTTTTGTACATTTTTATTTATATATATATCTCGTTCCTCATACTTAGTGCAACATTGGGGACAATGTTGGACTTAAGTATGGGGGTGTTTCCTATTTTCTGTCTTTTTATTTCCTGCACTTAATAAAAAATTTTCCAAAAAAATTTGCAAAAATTAAAAACATCAAAAAATATTTTCATGCTTTAACAATAATAATAATAATAATAATAATAAAATTTCAAAAAAAATGAAACATCGCTCCGCGACGTTCGACTCATCGAACCAACAACAGATAAGAGTCTGTTCGCGGGCGATTCTTTTTCTTCTTTGTAAATATTTTGTAAATATTCTCGTCTCTTTCCACTTCTCTTTCCTATCTTGTAAAACTTCTCTCTCTTTTCTTGTAAATATTTCTGTAAATCTAAATATTCAAAAAATTTATAACTCACAAAAAAAAAACTCAAAAAAAATTTGCATAACCTATAAAAAATTCCAAAAAAATGAAAATAACCCCAAAATATCAAAAAAATTAGAAAAACTCCAAAAATCAAAAAAAAAAATCTTGAATTAAATAATTCGAATCCCTTATTTCTTAACCTCTTTGCTCTCCAAAATGATCGTTTCGAGTTTATTTATAAGCGAATTTAAATTAATTCTTTATTTACTATTCGTTTATTAATTGTAGCTCGATAACTTAGATTTCTGGGGTTAAGATTTTAAAGAATTTTTTATGGCTTTTTCTTATTATAGGGAACTTGTTTTTCTCACTATCACTTCTAATTTTTTGAATAAAAGCACATTTTTATATTAGAAAATAACATTTATGGATTTTACATTATTTCTACTTTGCTTTTAGAAACGTAGGAACGTTCAAATTAAAAGGTTGCTCTCGAATTTTTTTATTAAACTCTAGTTTTCTTTTAGAAACTAAACCATCCACCTTTTTTTCATGCCTTAATCAGTATGATTCCCCACTCACCGTTAAAAGATCTTATGTCAATGGGGATAAGATTTCATCCCGCAAACATAGGCACCCAATAATTAAAAAGATTATATGCTACGGAGTAAGAGGATAAAATTCATTACTCCTATACATATGCATTGGGTTTATTTATAATTATCAAGAAAGAAAAAAAATGTTAGGAAAATAAGATTTCATTTTCCTAATAATCCAAAAAGAAAAAATGTGGAGGTTCGAGAAAAAATTACCTCGCCTCAAAAATCAAAGCCCTCTTCATAACCGTCAATCCACTTAGCCAATTTTAATGATTATAGAATTAATTTAGAACTTTTTGAGAGCATAATTTTTAAATTGAATTATTTCCATATTAATTTCTTTTTAGCTAAAGTTTTTTTTCGATAATTCCAATCCATTTTTGTTAAACTAACAAAAATAACTTTCGCTTTCTTTTTTCCATTTAGAAGTATTTTTTTGAAACAGTTCCTCTATTTTAACATTTTCATAAGTTAAGATTTAATTCCGAGACCCTGGAAATTCATTCCGATCTTTCGTATAATTAATTTAAGCATTAGTTAAATTTAGGATTCTTTTTTATTCCTTATAGGTTCATCTCCAACTTTTGCTCTGGAATAGCAAAAGCTTAAGTATGGGAGTATTTGATGAGTTGTAAATATACCTATATTTTTGTATTTTATTTAAGTCATTTTACTTTATTTTTGTCTTTTTTTAGTTTATTTTCTTTAATAAAATGCTTCTTTTTTTTGTAATTTTTATACTAACTTAATTTATTTTTGTTTTCTGAAATTTTTCAGAAAAACTGAATTTTTGGCCTGTCACGCCCGTGACCATGCCCGACACGGGCGTGTCAGGCACTCAACGACATCAGCCAGTCGAAACTCAATGATTTCACTGTTCCTCGCTCAACGCCATCAGTCACGCCCGTGTCCAAGACCGGTCACGCCCGTGTCGATGCCGACACTCAACGATTAGTCAAATAGTCAACGCTGCCGACATCAGGATGCCAGCTGTCCAAGTCACGCCCCACCTATACGCCCGTGACAATTCTATCACGCCCGTGTCCGCCACGTGGACCGCCCCGAAGTCAAAGCTCCCATCAAATCCCCAGATCAACCTCCCCGACACGCCCAGCGTCACGCCCGTGACCTGGGGTGTGACCGCCACGTTTTCAGCTGAAATCAACTTCCCAGTCAAATCACCCGATCAGCTCATGTACAGTAGTGACACGCCCCCTGTCACGCCCATGACCTAGGGCGTGACCAACCCGAAAATTTGCCTATAAATAAGAGCTTCCAGGAAGCTTTTCTTGTCTTTTATTTTGACCACTTTGCTTAGCCGAAGTGCTGTACATTTGGATCCAAATGTTATGTAAGAGAATTTCTCCCCCCTCCCTTAGGTTGTAATAGCTTTTCAATTAATAAAATGTTTAGATTTTTCTCTCTTGCAAAACACGAATGTTCATTTGGAAGCGCTTATCTTTGCAATTTTTCGTTCCCTTTTTTGTTCTTTTTTATGTTTTCTTCATTTTAAAGCTTTTTAACTTAGTTTAGTTAGGAATTTTACGGCATTTCTAGCCGTTGTGCTGTCCGTTTTATTTTCATTTTCCACTCTTTTTTAGTTTAATTTTTCTTTCTTTTTTCTATTTTCATTCTCAAGGCTTTTATAAAATTTCCTAAAAAGTGATGTTTTCATTTTATTTAACTTATGCTCTTTAGGATCGTAAAAACTTTTCGTCATTTTTAGTTTTCTTTTCACTTTTTGGCTTTTTTATAAAAACATAAGAACGAAAATATAATCGTTACAATTTTTCGCTCACTTCCATTTTGCGTTTATTTGCAAAACTTTTCGCTCCGTTTAATTTTTATTGTCTTTTTATGCATTTCTACCGCATTCTAGCAGTAGAAATGCAGTCGTTTTAATTTTTAGAGCACTTTACTTTTTCTCATTTTTGCAAGTGTGCGTGCGTGTATGAGTTAGATTTTATTGCTTTATTTCAATTTCTGTAGAGTGTGTGCGTATGCATTTATCTCCGCCTACTCGTTAAGAGTTAAATGGCGCTCTGCTTTCATTTCCCGCCCACTCGTTTGAGTGGGACTTGTCTTTTTACTTCTTTCATTTTCTTCCTACTCACTTGAGTAGGAAAACTTTGTGTGTGTGTGTGTGTTTACTTTTTTGTAGAGTGCGTGTGTGTGATTTTAATTTCTGTAGAGTGTGTGCGTGTATGAGATTAATTTACCCCCACCCACTCACTTGAGCCGGGATTCACATTTACTGCTTTCTTCAGTCCTACTCGTTTGAGTAGGACTTGCAATTTTCAGCTTTCTTTACTGCTTTCTTTACAGCTTTCTTTATTGCTTTCTAGTGTAAGTGTCCCCATTCCGATGAGTGGCTAACCGCCCTTAGCCCTCAATATCGAAGAGCATTGGGACAGATAAAGTAGCTTTAAATAATTAAAGGTCCTGTTTTCTATTTAATTAAATTTCTTAAGGTTTGCCCCGGGTTAACGACGCGTAGGACCGCATAATCGATGTGCGGGCTCTATTTCCGTTATCCATAGGCAATGTTGAGAGGCCGCATGTATGGACCGATCACCCTTGGGTAAAGAGAGCTCCGCGCTAACCCTCGAGAGAGGGGGCGTGTGACTTTATCGGATTGGGTTCCCCACCCAATAGCGGGGTTCTCAGCGTAATGCGGGCGCTAAGAGGAATCCTTCGTCGGTCTAACGATCGGTCGAATAGTCTTAGCATTCAGGTGAGCGATAGTCCTAGAGATAAGTGAGCTCATTCCTTTGGAACCTCCACGGCCGAGTCTCCGCCTTAATTAATTTGAAATTTAGGATCTCTTTTTATTAAAGTTATTTTAGTTCAGTTCTCTTTTTGATAGCGTCGCGCTGAGTTCTTCATCGGCCTTCTGCACTTTATTATTATTATTATGCATTTTTTATATGTTTATGCCATTTACTTTTTGTATCAAACCTAAAAATTATCGGTAGAATAATAGGTATTTCAGGGAAAGAGTAGAAATAGGTAAGCCGACCCCGAGAACAATACGACCCCGATATTCCGCACCGGAATATCCTGTACTAAATGCGATAGGTGCACTTGCCTCCCTCTCGTTAAAACTCGGTTTCTAACAAAATAAAAACGCTCTTCTTTTCCTCTATAAAATAAAATCCCACTCATCTTAAAATAAAATAAAAAGAAACATATGCGTTTTAACCATCATGTTTTTGGCGTGTCAGGCTGTTTCCTATTTTCTGTCTTTTTATTTCCTGCACTTAATAAAAAATTTTCCAAAAAAAATTGCAATTTTCAAAAACTTCAAAAAATATTTTCATGCTTTAATAATAATAATAATAATAATAAAATTTCAAAAAAAATGAAACATTGCTCCGCGACGTTCGACTCATCGAACCAACCACAGATAAGAGTCTGTTCGCGGGCGATTCTTTTTCTTCTTTGTAAATATTTTGTAAATATTCTCGTCTCTTTCCACTTCTCTTTTCTCTCTTGTAAAAATTCTCTCTCTTTTCTTGTAAATATTTCTGTAAATCTAAAAATTCAAAAAATTTATAACTCAAAAAAAAAAACTCAAAAATTTTTTGCATAACCTATAAAAAATTCCAAAAAAATGAAAATAACCCCAAAATATCAAAAAATTAGAAAAACTCTGAAAATCAATAAAAAAAATTTTTCTTGAATTAAATATTTCGAATCCCTTATTTCTTAACCTCTTTGCTCTCCAAAATGATCGTTTCGAGTTTATTTATAAGCGAATTTTAATTAATTCTTTATTTACTATTCGTTTATTAATTGTAGCTCGATAACTTAGATTTCTGGGGTTAAGATTTTAAAGAATTTTTTATGGCTTTTTATTATTATAGGGAACTTTTTTTTCTCACTATCACTTCTAATTTTTTGAATAAAAGCACATTTTTATGTTAGAAAATAACATTTATGCATTTTACATTATTTCTACTTATGCGTTTAGAAACGTAGGAACGTTCAAATTAAAAAGCTTGCTCTCGAAATTTTTTATTAAACTCTAGCTTTCTTTTAGAAACTAAACCATCCACCTTTTTTTCATGCCTTAATCAGTATGATTCCCCACTCACCCTTAAAAGATCTTATGTCAATAGGGATAAGATTCCGTCCCGCAAACATAGACACCCAATAATTAAAAAGATTATATGCTACGGAGTAAGAGGATAAAATTCATTACTCCTATACATATGCATTGGGTTTATTTATATTTATGAAGAAAGAAAAAAAATGTTAGGAAAATTAGATTTCATTTTCCTAATAATCCAAAAAGAAAAAATGTGGAGGTTCGAGAAAAAATTACCTCGCCTCAAAAATCAAAGCCTTCTTCATAACCGTCAATCCACTTAGCCAATTTTCATGATTCTAGAATTAATTTAGAACTTTTTGAGAGCATAATTTTTAAATTGAATTATTTCCTATTAATTTCTTTTTAGCTAAAGTTTTTTTTCGATAATTCCAATCCATTTTTGTTAAACTAACAAAAATAACTTTCGCTTTCTTTTTTCCATTTAGAAGTATTTTTTTGAAACAGTTCCTCTATTTTAACATTTTCATAAGTTAAGATTTAATTCCGAGACCCCGGAAATTCATTCCGATCTTTCGTACAATTAATTTAAGCGTTAGTTAAATTTAGGATTCTTTTTTATTCCTTATAGGTTCATCTCCAACTTTTGCTCTGGAATAGCAAAAGCTTAAGTATGGGGGTATTTGATGAGTTGTAAATATACCTATATTTTTGTATTTTATTTAAGTCATTTTACTTTATTTTTGTCTTTTTTAGTTTATTTTCTTTAATAAAATGCTTCTTTTTTATAAATTTTATACTAACTTAATTTATTTTTGTTTTCTGAAATTTTTCAGAAAAACTGAATTTTTGGCCTGTCACACCCGTGACCATGCCCAACACGGGCGTGTCAGGCACTCAACGCCATCAGCCAGTTGAAACTCAACGATTTCACTATTGATAGTTTTACTTTCAAGACAACCTAAACACCTAGAGGGGGGGGGGGGGTGAATAGGTTCTAATTTCTTGTTTATAAATCTAGGCAGAATTCAATAACAAATTAAGACATCTAGCACAGCATTCACAGATAATTAAGCATCACAGATTGCACAATGTTTTATAGTGGTTCCCCAAGGTCTGGGTACATCCACTTTCCCCCTTCACCTATCTAGCAATATGCTAGATTCGGCCAAACTTCCACTATACTCAGATCCTCAGATCCTACAGCTCAGAACCAGGATAGGTTCCTACAACTCAGGCTCAACAGCCCTACCTCAGCCTTGCCTCAAGGCCTACCACTCAGAGAATAACCTTCTCCTACACTCAGGCAAATAGCCCTACCACTCAGAGATCACCTCTCCTACACTCAGCCTTTATAACACAGGCTTACAACTCAGATCTGTGTAAACAGATCCTACAGAAATTTAGAAAAGATTTTTGATGTCTTGCCTTTGTTGAGAGAGAAGAGGACAAGACACTTCTTGATCAGCTGATGAAATCAACTGAATCTGAGCTTTCTTCAAAGCTTCTTGAATCTGAACTTAGCTGAGTTGATTTCCAAACAGCTTCTTGAGAAACCACTGATGGCTTCATTCTTCTTCTTCAAGATGACTGGATCCCTCTCTATCCAACACCTTTTCTGATACTTCAGACTTCTTCTTAGATTTTCTGATGAAGATCTTCTTTTTCACTTTCTTGAATTGAAACTTCAATAGGATCGTAATCCTTTTGTTTCTTCTTCTTAGATCTTCTTCAGTTATGTTTCTTAAAAAATTATGTCCTTAATTCCTTCTGAATGTGTCTATTTATAGACTTTCTTCATGGTAACCGGCTGATCCGGTTTCTAACTGATTTCTGACAGGTCTGACAGCTTCAGTTAAACGGTGGCAACCCACAGCTGTCAAGTCTTCAAACAGTTCCTGTACCTTAGCCTTGGACAGCAAAATGTCGAGACAGTCTGTTTGAAAGTGTCGAGACCAATCTGTCTATCTGTGTCGACACAAGTGACTTTGGTGTCGACACAGTCTTTGATGATGTTGACTAAGTTGCCTTTAAGTCGACACAGCTTCTTCAGAAAATAACTTGGTCTAGACTCTGCAGTGTGTCGACACAAGTCCTGTGTGTCGACACAGTTGTTGTAGATTCAGAACTCAGCATGTGTCGACTCAGCCTTCAGGTGTCGACACAGCAATCTTCAATCCTGCCAAAATGTGTCGACTCAGTCTTCTGGTGTCGACACAAGCATAGTCGACTTCTGCCAATATGTGTCGACACAGTCTTCTGGTGTCGACACATCCACCCAGTGTCGACTATCTTTCACTAGTCGACTATCTTCTTCTGTGTCGACTATCTTCTTCTGTGTCGACTATCTTTCACTAGTCGACTATCTTCTTCTGTGTCGACTATCTTTCACTAGTCGACTATCTTCTTCTGTGTCGACTATCTTTCACTAGTCGACTATCTTCTTCTGTGTCGACACTGCTTCCCAGTGCTGAGGTCGATGATTTTCTTTATGTGTCGACACTGCTTCCCAGTGTCGACATAAATGTGGTCGACCATCTTTCTCTGTGTCGACACTGATTTTCTGAAGTGTCGACACAAATATTCTGAAGTGTCGACACAATTTCTTCAGGTGTCGACATGTGGACTTAGAATATTTTTCTGCATTCTTTAATACTTCTTCACCTGCACATGTCAACTCAAAACAACATCAAATACACCTTGATGTATATCATTGAGCTAAGTTGGGCTTCTTCAAATCAGGTACACATTTTTCAATGTACCCAACAATCTCCCCCTATTTGGAGAAGTCATAACCCTTATAGCCAATGATATACACCATTTACAAAAAGTATAATCTGATGATATATGACATAACAGGAATACTTAATATAAACAAAACATAAAAACAATCCATCACAGAATGAACATTATATGATACCAACCAACATTTTGTTTATAACTTGATAATGTTTGAATACAGAGATTTACATTTTAATGATTTAATCAAAACATTACAAAATACTTTGAAAGAACTAAAAATTAAGACTGATCAGGCTCTTTAATGACAATCCCTTTGCCAGATAGAACTTGAGCCTTCACAGGAGCTTCAGAATCTTCAGCTGGCTTCTTGCCTTTTAGATCAGCCTTCTTCTTTGCTTCTTCCTTGAGCCTTTGCCTTTCAAAATAATGAAAGGGCTTTGGGAAGTACTTGCTTGGCTCCTGAGCATCTGTAGGCAGCCTACCCAGCTTGGCTTTTCTTCTAAACTGTACAATGGCCTCTTGCCTGGCTTCATACTTCTGCCATTCCATCTCATTGTACCACTTGCCTCTTTCCTGCACTTGGTCTTTGACAGCCTTCCATGCAGTGAGTATTATATTTCTGGAAGTAGGACTCCACTGCTCAAAGTCTGGCTTAAGTTCAAGCCTGCTCTCTAAACCTTTTCTTAGATAGAAGAGCATCTTGCTGGTCTTTCAAAGTAGCCTCAGGCTTATCAACCTTCCCAATAACAATATTAGTAACCTCCTTTGGAGGACTATACATCCCTTGAACCTGCTGATCAATCATATCATAATCTGGAGGGGGGTAAATGACTTGGGCAACCTCAGGTTGATTGCCTTCAAGTAGACTTGTTTGTATTCCTGACTCAGCCACCATAGCATCATCACACAATGGGGGATATCCCAATGTGGCTCGAATACTATTGGTCACCCATTTGGTGTGCTCTGAGCCTGCATGAACTAGTATCCTCTCCCCCTTTATGGCTTCTCTAGAAACATGATCTCTGAGATCTTCCTTTTGAAATCTGATTTGGCCATCCAGATAATTCACACCCTCTTTAAAAAATGGTTTTAACTTTAGAAGCTTGTCAGATATTTCCTTTTGAGAGGTAGTGATTGCAGTCTTAACAGAAGCAATAGTAGCTTGAAAGTTCTTATCAAATTCTTCCATTTCTTTTGCTCTATCTGTAGGCAGGCCTGGAACAATCTTCTTCAATTCCTCAATGATCTCATGATGAGATTCAGTTAAATTGCCATTCATTCTTAGCTTATTTTCCAAGACATAGCTTTGCTTTAAAGCAATGTCATCCACCTTAGGGATGATAGTCTGCTGTTGTTTTGCCAGATATACCACAGCATTACCTCCCTTATGGAAGCAATCTGTCATTTCCTTCTTATGCATATTGACCTCAAATCTAATTGATTTTATATCTTGAGCTAAGTCAAATTGCAGGGACTTGTTGTTCTCATCAACATATTTTTCTATAGCCACTCTGTGTTCATCCAATTTCACTTGTAAATCTACCAAGAACTTGTTATAATCAAAGTCAGAAGGAGTGTGATGTGCTGTAGACTGTAGAGCCTGCTTATAGCTCTTGCTCCTTCTCTGGAAGACCATAAGTTTTCTCTTTTTAGCCACCCTGGCTTCTTCAGTCTCTGAATCAGAAGTACTATCAATTTGAACTCTTTCTTTGGGAGGAGGAGAAACAGCTGCTTCAGTGCCATGGTGTACAGTCTCAACATGCACTGGCTCCCCCTCAATTTCTTGCTCCACTTCCAGACTATCAGGGATTATTTCATCATTTGGAAATAACTCCTCCAGAGTATATTCCTTCTGGGCTTGATCATTTGCAGTATTCATATTTGGAGATTGATCAATTTGAGCATCTTCTTGCACTTGCTCCCCCTGGACCTGTGCAGAAATAGAAATATTAGAAATCTCTTTTGTAGGAAAATACACCAGCTCCCCCTGCACCTGTACCTGGTCATGAGTAGATACAGTTTGTGTAGGAGAATAAACTTGCTGAGCTGGTATACTTACTTCTTCTTCTTGAACTGCAGGTATTGTGGCATCCTGAACTTGTGTAGATGCAGGCTGATCTTCAACCTCTAGTCTTACTTGCTCTTCTTGTGGATGCCCAGTACTGGTAGCATGACCTGGGGATTTCTCAGGTGAATCCTGCCTTTCCACTTCAGGCATCTCTTTGGTCAGCACCCTATCCCATCTGGAGAACAATCTCATGTCCATCCTTCTCATGTGATTAATTTTAGTTCCAGGTTGTTGTTGCATAACCTCAGGAATCTCCTTACTTAGGTATATACTCATTATCCTAGCCAGATTTGGCTTCTTGATTCCTTCCTTAATCTTCTCAAAGATTACAGATGACCAATCCGTAGGAATTGTAAAAACAATCCTGGTCATTAGGCTGAACATATAGGCAGAAATCCTATCATGTCCACCTGGCTTGCACAGAATAACTTTTCCAACTACTTCTGACAGAAACTTGCCTTGTTGATTCATTCCTTTCCGATTGAACGCAGCTCCAATTTTCATGGTGGATTCCAATCCACACCATTGAAGAGCCTCCCTAGATTTAGAAACAGGGACATCCTCTTCATTCTCAATTGTAGGTAATTGCAGAATTGTTCTTATCTTACTTTGTGTAATCTCCACTGGTGACCCATGAACTGTGGATTTTATCTCTTGATTTTCAGAGATTACAGATGCAGAGGTAAAGAACTCGTGCACCTCCTTCTTCCATATCTTTGATGGTTCGGAGACCAGAAATTCTAAACCTGAGTCGGAGAGGAGAGAGATAACCCCAAGAACATCTGGAGGGGCAGCTGCAAAGGCCTGGCGCACCAACTCATATCCTTCATTCACATTGTCTTCAATCTTTGGCGCCATGGATCAGTCGAGAAAGCTTGAAAGATGAGAGAAAGAGAGAGAGAGAGAGAGAATGTCGACACAGGGTTTCGAAAACCTTGTAAGCATGTCGACAGAATGAGTTTTTGACCTATTTATACCTTCTGTTTAAAGAAGATCAAAAGTCGGCAAAAACAGACTATAAGTGTCGACACAGATGGATTGTGTCGACACATGCTTCTATTGTCTCGACTACAAGTTTGTCTACTATGTGTCGACACCAATTTGCGAAGTTATGTCGACACCAGAGATATATAGTAGAGCATCAGAAATTCTGTGTCGACTCTTAGTATAAGTGTCGACACAAAATCTATAAGTGTCGACACCACTATCCTGGTGAAGTCGACACTACATTCCTGGATAAGTCGACAATAAGATTCGGAAGTGTCGACACATATTTTCTGTGTCGACACAATATCTCTGACTTGTCGACATTACTACCCTGAGTCGACACATTATTACTGAATGTGTCGACACCATCTTACTTATCCAATTTCTGTTTGTTCATCACAACTTATAAGTACAACAAAGTACTTTATACTACTTCAATGTGTCTTAATATCACTTGAATGTCTTGTTACCACTTCAACTTTATTGTTGATGATTTTGTGATTACACTAATCAATGGTTAACATACCTAATTCAATTTTGAATTTATTGAATTTTGTCTCATCTAGGGGCTTAGTAAACACATCTGCTATTTGATAATCTGTTTTCACAAATTCCAATGAGATGTCTTCTTTTTCTACATATTCTCTAAGAAAATGGTATTTTATTTCTATATGCTTAGTTCTACTATGAGAAACAGGATTATTAGCAATAGAAATTGCACTCTTAGAATCACATAAAAGAGGTGTTCTACTTACTTGAATACCATAATACTTTAGCTGATGCTGCATCCATAATAGCTGTGCACAGCAGCTTCCAGCAGCAACATACTCTGACTCAGCTGTGGAAATTGCCACACTAGTCTGCTTCTTACTACTCCTTTATATTAGTCTTCCTCCCAGGAATTGACAAGTACCTGTAGTACTCTTCCTATCCTCTCTACATCCTGCAAAATCTGCATCTGAATAGCCTGTTAGTTGAAAATCTCTATTCCTAGGGTACCAAAGACCTAGATTAGGTGTGCCCTTAAGATATCTCAGAATCCTTTTAACTGCAGTATAATGAGATTCTTTAGGGCAGGCTTGGTACCTAGCACAGACACATGTAGCATACCTAATATCTGGTCTACTAGCAGTGAGATATAGTAGTGAGCCAACTATTCCTCTATACAAAGTCTCATCAACAGGTTTACCTGCATCATCTTTGCATATAGGCATACTTGTTCCCATAGGAGTTCTCATGGTGGAGGATGACTCCATACCATATTTCTTAATCAATTCTTTGGTGAACTTAGACTGTGATATGGACAAGCCATCATCAGTCTGTCTTACTTGGAGTCCCAAGAAGAATTTCAGTTCCCCCATACTGCTCATCTCAAACTTCCCTTGCATAAGTTTGGCAAACTTTTTATAAAGGTTGTTTTCAGTAGATCCAAAGATTATGTCATCAACATAGATCTGTACTAAGATGATCTTGCCTTTGGATTCCATAAGGAATAGAGTTTTGTCAATTTTTCCTCTTGAGAATTTATTCTCAATAAGGAAAGTAGACAGGGTTTCATACCAGGCCCTTGGGGCTTGCTTTAACCCATACAGAGCTTTCCTAAGCTTATAAACAAAATCAGGTTTAAGAGGATCTACAAAACCTGATGGCTGCTCTACATATACTTCTTCTTTAAGATCACCATTCAGAAATGCTGACTTCACATCCATCTGGTATACTTTGAAGTCTTGATAGGCTGCATAGGCAAGGAATATTCTGATTGCCTCCAGCCTTGCTACTGGAGCAAAGGTTTGATCAAAGTCAATCCCTTCTTCCTGCCTGTATCCTTTTGCAACCAATCTTGCTTTATTCTTTACTATTATTCCACTTTCATCTAGCTTGTTCCTATAGATCCATTTTGTGCCAATTATGTTGTGGCCTCTTGGTTTAGGAACAAGCTCCCAGACATTGCACCTTCTGAATTGATTCAGCTCCTCTTGCATAGCATCAATCCAGTGCTGTTCTTGGATAGCTTCTTCACACTTCTTAGGCTCCAATTGTGACAGGAAACTTGAATGTAGAACTGTGTTTTGATTTCTGCTTCTAGTTTGCACCCCTTGTCTTGGATCACCTATTATCTGATCAGCTGGATGATCTCTTAAATGTCTTGTAGCTGGAGGAAGATTTCCTTCTGGTTGAACATCTCCAGCTCCTTCATTTAACTGATTCTCTTGATTTTCATCAGCTTCTATAGTGTCTTGTTCTCCCCCTGGACTGAAGCCTTCATTTTCCAATGCCCCATCATCCTTTGATACTTCAGTAATGGAAAGCTTGTCCATACTTTTGCTTATACCTGTTGAGTCATTTGATCTACAAGACAACTCACAGTTGATTAATCTTGTTTCATCAAACACAACATGCACAGATTCTTCAACAACTTGAGTGGTCAAGTTGAAGACTCTATAGGCCTTACTATTTGTGTTGTACCCAACAAATATCCCATCCTGGGATTTGGCAGCAAACTTAGTCAAATATGACTTGCCATTGTTAAGTATATAACACTTGCAACCAAAGATCCTAAAGTAAGATAGATTTGGTTTTCTGCCTTTCACAATCTCATAGGGAGTCATTTTGTGCTTTTGGTGATAGTAGCCCTATTGATTACATGACAAGCAGTGTTAACTGCCTCAGCCCAAAAATATTCTGGGAGAGAGGTGTCACTCAATAGAGTTCTACCAGCTTCAATTAATGTTCTATTCTTTCTTTCAGCAATTCCATTTTGCTGAGGTGTTCTAGGTGAGGAGAACTCTTGGAAAATCCCAAAGTCTTTACACAAGTTTGTTATGCTTTCAGATTGAAACTCAGTACCATGGTCACTTCTGATTTTGACCACTGTACTATTCAGTTCATTCTGAATTTGCTTTACAAAATTAAGTAATACACTTGGGGTTTCAGATTTTTGTCTCAGAAAGAACACCCATGTAAATCTAGAATAGTCATCTACAACCACAAAAGTTTAGACCTTCCTACCTAGACTATGAATTGGCATAGGACCAAAAAGATCCATATGCAAGAGGTATAAGCACCTCACAGAATCCTTGTTTTCAAGGCTTTGAAAGGAGGATTTTGTCTGCTTGCCCTTTTGACAAGCTGAGCATATCCCTTCCTTTATACACTTAATTTGAGGTCCATTCCTCACTAACTCTTTGCTAAAGAGTTGGCCAATTGTCTTGTAGTTTAGATGAGCCAATCTCTTGTGCCACTTAACACAATGAGAAGCATTGTCATCAGCTACAAGACAGATGGGAGAAGCCTTATTCTCACATTCAAAATTAAGACAATATACATTTCTCTTCCTATACCCAGTCAATATGATCTTTTGATCACTTGACCTCTTGATATGACATCCATCTTTAACAAATGAAATGTCATATCCTAAATCACTTAGCTGGCTTATGCTTATTAGATTATGTTTCAAACCTTTTACATAAGCCACTTGAGTGATAGTAATTAGGTTAGAAGAAATGTTACCAAACCCTTTGATGACTCCTTTTTCAGATCCACCAAAGATCACTTTAGGTCCATCTTTGACAGATGAATACTCCTTCAGCAGCCCCTTTGTTCCAGTCATGTGCCTGGAACAACCACTATCCAAGTACCATATAGGGGCATGGTAACTTGGATTCACCTGCAACACAGAATTACTTACCCTTAGAACCCAAGTAAGTCTTGGGTCCTTGGTTCAGGTTAGCATTAATAAAGCTACCATAACCTCTTCTAACAGGTAGACTTTTGTTCTTTATAACACTTGTGTTATACCAGCAGTCTAGTGCAAAATGGCCTCTCTTGCCACAGCACCAACATTCAAACTTATTGTATCTAGATCTAGATACATCCTTGTCAGAAGAATTTCTGTTCATTGCTGGTGCTGCAGCAACTTCACCTACTGATTTCTTAAAACCATTGGGTTTATGACCATAGGTAGACCTGCTTGCATTTACACCCTTGTTCTTCAGAACATTAGTCTTAATATAACCTTGAATATCTTCATGATCATATTTGTTAGAAGGCACTTTCACCTTACTAAACTTTATGGGGACTGAAAGATTTAGTGGCTGAACAGGAGCTTTGCCTTTCCTCTTGAATCTGCCAGCCCTGGAGTTACCTTTAAATCCTAATCCAGCCTTACCCTTTTGAGTGACAAATTCATCTATCAAGAGTAAGACAGATTTTGGCTTAGAGTAACTAGCCACTAAATCCCTTTCAATTCTAAGTCTGGCCTCCAGACTCTTCACTTGATCATTAGTATAATTAATTGTGCCCATCTGAATAATAGTTATATTCTTCAGCTTGGCAATTTCATTTAATTTTTGATCAATAACTTTCTCTAACTCAGTTGTAGCAACCCTTAGTTCAGCAATTTCCTGAGCCTGAGATTTAAACAGGTTCTTGCTTTTCTTAAGGGCCTGCAACAAATCCCCATACTTGTCTATCAATTGATAGACATCTCCTTCAGATTCAGATGCATCTACATCACTTGATGCAGATGTAGCTGATTCTTCACTTGTACAACAAATAGATGTAATAGAAGGACATTGTACCTTATTATGACCAGACTGATTCTGGCATATGTCCTCTTCTGATCCTTCCATCAGCCCCATACACTGATGATCCTTTTGTTCATTGATGGAGTCTAGCAACTGCAGAAACTCCTCTTCTTCAGATGCAGCATATAGTCCAATATATGCTTCAGCTTCAGATTCTGACTCTGAAGTTGACTGGTCTGTTAGACTCTTATCTTTCTTTGCAACAAAGGATTTCTCCTTCTTGCCTTTCTGATAAGTCTTCTTTTTGTCTGAAGATTCCTTTCTCTTATCAGGACAGTCAGCCACTACATGTCCAGGCCTATTGCAACAATACCAGACAATCTTTGAAGTAGTGGCTTTGCTGGGCTTTGATCTGCTCTTCTCTTTACTTGATGACCTTTTCTTCTGATAATAGTCATCATCTTGCTGTGATGTGGAAGGCCTAGACTTCCATTGCTTCTTTTTCAAGAACCTCTTGAATTGCCTTGTGAATGCAGCAAAGTCTGCATCTGAATCACAGCTTTCTGAACCCTTATCTGAATTTTCAGAACTATCTTCTGCAACTTCCTTAGGAGGAGATGGGGATTTCCTCCTATTCTTTCTGGTGGCTTCTGCATTGAATGCCACAGTCTTTTCTCTATGCTCTCCTCTTGAATTCTTTTCCTCCTCCTTCCTCACCATAAGTTGCATTTCATAGGATAGCAACTTTCCAAACAAGGTGGGAGGAGATATCTCTGCCAATTTAGCCACTTCTCTTATGGCACAGATCTTTGTGTCCCAATCCTTTGTTAAGGATCTCAAGAATTTGTCATTCAGTTCATAAGTACTGAAGACTCTTCCATAGGACATAAGCTCATTCACAATTCTATAGAATTTCTTGTAGCACTCAGTTATGCTATCAGATTTTCCTTGTCTAAAACTTTCATACTCCTGATTGAGCATAGACTTCCTGTCCTACCTTACTTCTTCAGATCCCTCCATATAGACAATCAATGTGTCCCATATCTCTTTGGAGGTCTTGCAGTGAATCAGATTCTGAAATGTTGAATCATCTATGGCACTAACAATAATGTTCTGAGCTCTTTTATCCATGGTTGCCAAGATGATTTCATCCTTGGTCATCTCTGAATAACTCTTTGGAGTTTGGATATTTGCATCAAGAACTGATACCTTCATTGGTATGAAGGGGCCTTCCTGTACTGTGATGTAAATCCTTGGATCAGATGCCTCCATAAACAATCTGACTCTTTCTTTCCAAATTCCAAAAATTTCTTTCTTGCATATGGGTAATTTCATAGACCCTAGCTCCTTATGATTCTCACCAGAACCCATCTTTTTGAATCTTGATTCTGCCTATCAGATCTACCTCAGACTGTTAAGTCCTTTTTGAGGAACCTCCCTCTGATACCACTTGATAGTTTTACTTTCAAGACAACCTAAACACCTAGAGGGGGGGGGGGTGAATAGGTTCTAATTTCTTGTTTATAAATCTAGGCAGAATTCAATAACAAATTAAGACATCTAGCACAGCATTCACAGATAATTAAGCATCACAGATTGCACAATGTTTTATAGTGGTTCCCCAAGGTCTGGGTACATCCACTTTCCCCCTTCACCTATCTAGCAATATGCTAGATTCGGCCAAACTTCCACTATACTCAGATCCTCAGATCCTACAGCTCAGAACCAGGATAGGTTCCTACACCTCAGGCTCAACAGCCCTACCTCAGCCTTGCCTCAAGGCCTACCACTCAGAGAATAACCTTCTCCTACACTCAGGCAAATAGCCCTACCACTCAGAGATCACCTCTCCTACACTCAGCTGTGTTTATAACACAGGCTTACAACTCAGATCTGTGTAAACAGATCCTACAGAAATTTAGAAAAGATATTTTGATGTCTTGCCTTTGTTGAGAGAGATGAGGACAAGACACTTCTTGATCAGCTGATGAAATCAACTGAATCTGAGCTTTCTTCAAAGCTTCTTGAATCTGAACTTAGCTGAGTTGATTTCCAAACAGCTTCTTGAGAAACCACTGATGGCTTCCTTCTTCTTCTTCAAGATGACTGGATCCCTCTCTATCCAACACCTTTTCTGATACTTCAGACTTCTTCTTAGATTTTCTGATGAAGATCTTCTTTTTCACTTTCTTGAATTGAAACTTCAATAGGATCGTAATCCTTTTGTTTCTTCTTCTTAGATCTTCTTCAGTTATGTTTCTTAAAAATTATGTCCTTAATTCCTTCTGAATGTGTCTATTTATAGACTTTCTTCATGGTAACCGGCTGATCCGGTTTCTAACTGATTTCTGACAGGTCTGACAGCTTCAGTTAAACGGTGGCAACCCACAGCTGTCAAGTCTTCAAACAGTTCCTATACTTTAGCCTTGGACAGCAAAATGTCGAGACAGTCTGTTAGAAAGTGTCGAGACCAATCTGTCGATCTGTGTCGACATAAGTGACTTTGGTGTCGACACAGTCTTTGATGATGTTGACTAAGTTGCCTGTAAGTCGACACAGCTTCTTCAGAAAATAACTTGGTCTAGACTCTGCAGTGTGTCGACACAAGTCCTGTGTGTCGACACAGTTGTTGTAGATTCAGAACTCAGCATGTGTCGACTCAGCCTTCAGGTGTCGACACAGCAATCTTCAATCCTGCCAAAATGTGTCGACTCAGTCTTCTGGTGTCGACACAAGCATAGTCGACTTCTGCCAATATGTGTCGACATAGTCTTCTGGTGTCGACACATCCACCTAGTGTCGACTATCTTTCACTAGTCGACTATCTTCTTCTGTGTCGACTATCTTCTTCTGTGTCGACTATCTTTCACTAGTCGACTATCTTCTTCTGTGTCGACTATCTTTCACTAGTCGACTATCTTCTTCTGTGTCGACTATCTTTCACTAGTCGACTATCTTCTTCTGTGTCGATACTGCTTCCCAGTGCTGAGGTCGACGATTTTCTTTATGTGTTGACACTGCTTCCCAGTGTCGACATAAATGTGGTCGACCATCTTTCTCTGTGTCGACACTGATTTTCTGAAGTGTCGACACAAATATTCTGATGTGTCGACACAATTTCTTCAGGTGTCGACATGTGGACTTAGAATATTTTTCTGCATTCTTTAATACTTCTTCACCTGCACATGTCAACCTAAAACAACATCAAATACACCTTGATGTATATCATTGAGCTAAGTTGGGCTTCTTCAAATCAGGTACACATTTTTCAATGTACCCAACAACTGTTCCTCTCTCAACGCCATCAGTCATGCCCGTGTCCAAGACCGGTCACGCCCGTGTCGATGCCGACACTCAATGATTAGTCAAACAGTCAACGCTGCCAACATCAGGATGCCAGCTGTCCAAGTCACGCCCCACCTACACGCCCGTATCAATTCTGTCACGCCCGTGTCCGCCATGTGGACCTCCCCGATGTCAAAGCTCCCGTCAAATCCCCAGATCAACCTCCCCGACACGCCCAGCGTCACGCCCGTGACCTGGGGCGTGACCGCCACGTTTTCTGCCGAAATCAACTTCCCAGTCAAATCACCCGATAAGCTCATGTACAGTAGTGACACGACCCCCTGTCACGCCCGTGACCTAGGGCGTGACCAACCCAAAAATTTGCCTATAAATAAGAGCTTCCAGGAAGCTTTTCTTGTCTTTTATTTTGACCACTTTGCTTAGCCAAAGTGCTGCACATTTGGATCCAAATGTTATGTAAGAGAATTTCTCCCCCCTCCCTTAGGTTGTAATAGCTTTTCAATTAATAAAATGTTTAGATTTTTCTCTCTTGCAAAACACGAATGTTCATTTGGAAGCGCTCTATCTTCGCAATTTTTCGTTCCCTTTTTTGTTCTTTTTTATGTTTTCTTCATTTTAAAGCTTTTTAACTTAGTTTAGTTAGGAATTTTACGGCATTTATAGCCGTTGTGCTGTCCGTTTTATTTTCATTTTCCGCTCTTTTTTAGTTTAATTTTTCTTTCTTTTTTCTATTTTCATTCTCAAGGCTTTTATAAAAACTCCTAAAAAGTGATGTTTTCATTTTATTTAACTTAGGCTCTTTAGGATCGTAAAAACTTTTCGTCTTTTTTAGTTTTCTTTTCACTTTTTTGGCTTTTTTATAAAAACATAAGAATGAAAATATAATCGTTATAATTTTTCGCTCACTTCCATTTTGCGTTTATTTGCAAAACTTTTCGCTCCGTTTAATTTTTATTTTGTCTTTTTATGCATTTCTACCACATTCTAGCGGTAGAAATGCAGTCGTTTTAATTTTTAGAGCACTTTACTTTTTCTCATTTTTGCAAGTGTGCGTGCGTGTATGAGTTAGATTTTATTCCTTTATTTCAATTTCTGTAGAGTGTGTGCGTATGCATTTATTTCCGCCTACTCGTTAAGAGTTAAATGGTGCTCTGCTTTCATTTCCCGCCCACTCGTTTGAGTGGGACTTGTCTTTTTACTGCTTTCATTTTCTACCTAGTCACTTGAGTAGGAAAACTTTGTGTGTGTGTGTGTGTTTACTTTTCTGTAGAGTGCGTGTGTGTGATTTTAATTTCTGTAGAGTGTGTGCGTGTATGAGATTAATTTACCCCCGCCCACTCACTTGAGCCGGGATTCGCATTTACTGCTTTCTTCAGTCCTACTCGTTTGAGTAGAACTTGCAATTTTCAGCTTTCTTTACTGCTTTCTTTACAGTTTTCTTTATTGCTTTATAGTGTAAGTGTCCCCATTCCGATGAGTGGCTAACCGCCCTTAGCCCTCAATATCGAAGAGCATTGGGACAGATAAAGTAGCTTTAAATAATTAAAGGTCCTATTTTTTATTTAATTAAATTTCTTAAGGTTTGCCCCGGGTTAACGACGCGTAGGACCGCATAATTGATGTCCGGGCTCTATTTCTGTTATCCATACGCAACGCCGAGAGGTCGCACGTATGGACCGATCACCCTTGGGTAAAGAGAGCGTCACGCTAACCCTCGAGAGAGGAGGCGCGTGACTCTACCGGATTGGGTTCCCCACCCAATAGCGGGGTTCTTAGCATAATGCGGGCGTTAAGAGGAATCCTTCGTCGGTCTAGCGATCGGTCGAATAGTCTTAGCGTTCAGGTGAGCGATAGTCCTAGAGATAAGTGAGCTCATTCCTTTGGAACCTCCACGGCCGAGTCTCCGCCTTAATTAATTTGAAATTTAGGATCTCTTTTTATTAAAAGTTATTTTAGTTCAAATTCTCTTTTGATATCGTCGCGCCGAGTTTTTCGTCGGCCTTCTGCACTTTATTTCCTGCTTTCATTTTCTGTATTATATTTATTTTTATGTTCGCCATTTCATTTTTTATATAATCCACCTAAAATATTATCGGTAGAATAATAGGATTTCAGGGAAAGAGTAGATATAGCTAAGCCGGCCCCGAGGACAATACGACCCCGATATTCCTCCACACGGGAATATCCTGTACTACACGCAATAGGTGCACTTGCCTACCTCTCGTTAAAACTCGGTCTCTAACCAAAATAAAACGCTCTTCTTTTTATAAATAAAAACCTCCACTTTCACATCCAAATAAGAGCCGGCGTTTTAACCATCAATTTGTTGATCCAATTGTTTCTCTAAACCAGATGCAGTCATCTTAAGATCTGCATTTTCCTTAACCTGATTTTTGGCAAGGTTTTTGCTTTTATTAAGTTCTTGCAATAAGTCCCCATATTCATCTATCAACTGATGAATATCCCCTTCAGATTCTGATCCATCCTCATCACTTGATCAAGATGAATCTTACATTGAACCTGTACTATAATCAGAAATTCTAGAATTACTTTGTACCTTACTGGGACCAGGCTGATCCTGGTTCTTGTTTTCTTCTGATTCAGCCATCAGTCCCATGCACTGATGGCCTTCTTGTTCATTGATGGAGTCTAGCAATTGCATAAACTCCTCTTCTTCACTAGCTGCATACAGTCCAATGTATGCTTCAGCTTCAGATTCTGACTCTGAGGAAGATTGATCTGTAAGACTCTTCTCCTTCTTAGCAACAAAGGATTTCTCCTTCTTTCACTTTTGTTGAGTCTTCTTTCTGTCTGCTGACTCCTTCCTCTTTTCTGGACACTCAGCCACCACATGTCCTGGCCTATTGCAGCAATAGCAAACAATTTTTGAGGTTGTAGCTTTGTTGGGCTTAGACCTGCTCCTTTCCTTTCTTGATGATTTTCTCTTTTGATAATAGTCATCAACTAGCTGTGATGTGGAGGGCCTTGACTTCCACTGCTTCTTCTTCAAGAACCTCTGAAACTGCTTTGTAAAGGTAGCAAAATCTGCATCTGAATCACTGCTATCTTAGTTCTAATTTTCTGAATTTTCTTAGATAACTTCAGCAACTTCCTTAGGAGGTGATGGAGACATCCTCTTGCTCTTTCTAATGGCTTCAACCTTGAAGGCCACTAACTTTTCTTTATGCTCTCATTTTGTATTTCTTTCTTCCTCCTTCCTAGCCATTAGTTGCATTTCATATGATAGCAACTTTCCAAATAAGGTTGGAGGAGAAATGTTAGCTTGTTTGGCCACTTATCTAATGGCACAAATCTTGGTATCCCAATACTTTGTCAAGGATCTTAGGAATTTGTAATTCAGCTCATAAGTACTGAAGACCCTTCCATAGGACATCAGTTCATTCACTATCCTGTAGAATTTCTTGTAGCATTCAGATATGCTATCAGACTTCCCTTGTCTGAAACTCTCATATTCTTGATTGAGCATAGACTTTTGTCTTATCTAACTTCTTCAGAACCCTCCATGTAGACAATCAAGATGTCCCACATTTCCTTGGAGGTTTTGCAGTGAATCAAATTTTGGAAAGTAGAATCATCTATGGCACTCACTATGATATTCTGAGCTCTCTTATCCATAGTTTCCAATATAATCTCATCCTTGGTCATTTCAGAAAAATCTTTAGGAGTTCTTTGATTTGCATCTAGAGCAGACACATTCATTGGGATATATGGACCTTCTTTTACTGTGATATATATCCTTGGGTCAGAGGCCTCCATAAATAATCTAACCCTTTCTTTCCAGATTCCAAAAATCTCTTTCCTGCAGATGGATAATTTCATTGACCCTAATTCCTTGTGATTCTCTCCAGAACCCATTTTCTTGATTCTTGATTCTGCCTTAGGGATCTAACTCAGACTGTTAAGTCTTTCTTTGAGTAACCTCCCTCTGATACCACTTGATAGTTTAACTTTCAATACTACCTAAACACCTAGAGGGGGGGGGGTGAATAGGTACTTTTCCTTGATTTAACTTAAGGCAGAATATAAATACAGTTCTTTGAATAAATCAGATATTTCAATAGCTTACACAGCACAGCAATCACAATCATACACACATCACAGATTGCACACAGATTTATAGTGGTTCCCCAAGGTCTGGGTACATCCACTTTCCACCTTCACCTATCTAGCAGTATGCTAGAGTCGGCCTAACTTCTTCCTTTAACTCAGATCCTCAGATCCTACAGCTCAGAATCCAGAAGGATTCCTACAACTCAGGCTAACAAGCCCTACCTCAGCCTTGCCACAAGGCCTACAACTCAGAGAATACCTACTCCTACAACTAAGGCTAACAAGCCCTACCTCAGCCTTGCCACAAGGCCTATAGCTCAGAGAATACCTTCTCCTACAACTCAGGCATAAACAGCCCTACCACTCAGAGAATAAATCTCCTACACTCAGCCTTTATAAAATAGGCTTACAACTCAGATCTATGAATAGATCATACAGAATTTGATAAGGAATTTTGTAATCTCTTACCCCTGTTGAGAGAGAAGGGATAAGAACTTTCTTGATCAGCTTCCTGAAGAGGCTGATGGCTGAAATCAACTTGATCAAAGCTTTCTTCAAAGCTTCTTGAATCTGAACTTCGTTGGGTTGATTTCCTTTGAATAAAAACTAACTGGCAGCTTCCTTCTTAGACTTTAGAAATAGATCTGAATCTTCTTGACAGATTAGTTCAATATCTGCTACTAGAGACCTGTGAATGTCTCCTCCTAGTCTTCGAATAGCTGGATCTCTCTCTATTCAAACCTTTTGAAGATACTTCATAATTCTTGATTGAATTCCACTTAGATAGAATCTGAATAGTAAACTACTTCAGAACGTCTTCTTAGATCTTCTCACGAAGATCTTCTTCTTTGTTACTTGTAATTTCTTGATCAGAGATCAATCTCTAATTGTGTTAGTGGTGACAATACTTCTTCTCTTTTCTATGTTGTTATCCTTCATCTTTATCCATCTATTTATAGACTTCATCCTTGGTAACCGGCTGATCCGGTTTATAACTAACTTCTGACAAGTCTGACAGCTTAAGTAAACCTGTCATAACCCACAGCTGTCAAGTCTTCAAACAGTTATGGAGCCTTTGACTCTACCAGCAAAGCGTCAAGTCTATCTATCAAAAAGTGTTGAGACCATCTGTTAATATGTGTCGAAACAAGTGACTTCAGTGTCGACACAGCCTTTGGTGATGTCAACAAAGCTGCCTTGATGTCGACACAGCTTCTTGATACTACATCTTGAGAATGTGTCGACACTGATTATTTGTGTCGACACAAACACTTCACCATTTATCAGCAATCAACTTGGTCTAGACTTAGCTGTGTGTGAACACAAGTGCTGTGTGTCGACATAGTTGATGTAGACTCAGAACATAGTGTGTGTCGACACTGCCTCCAAGTGTCGACACAGTGTTGTCGACTCTGCCCTTGTGTGTCGACACTGCCTCCCGGTGTCGACATAGTCGATGTCGACTATAATTTTCTGTGTGTCTACACTGCCTCCCGGTGTCGACACAAAATCTCTGACGTGTCGATACAGCTATTTCCAAGTGTCGACACAATCTTACTGAAGTGTCGACACAACTTCCTCAGGTGTCGACACATAGACTTAGAATATTTTTCCTGCATTCTAGCAAATTCTTAACCTTCACATATAAACTCAAAATAACATCAAATACACCTTGATGTATATCATTGAGCTAAGTAAGGCTTCTCCAAATCAGGTACACATTTTCCAATGTACCCAACCGGTTCGTGTCAGTTTGTTGGCGCCCACTGGTAGTTTTTACCTTGATACTCGATATGTTACTTTTTACTGCTACCTTTATTGGAGATAGTCTACTTACTCTTGGGATTATTTATGTTAGGTTGCTAGTTACTTTTAAACATAAATACACTATTATAAGTATTACTCATAATCAGCATGTTTTATAAAACTCGTCACTATTTTTCAAACAACGTAAAAGGATCATTTTTTATATATAGTATAAATTAAAAGTAGGGTTCTGCATAGTATAAGTTGTCCTCTTGGGACACTTATGCACTCTTTTAGGATGTCAAACCTGAATAAAGTTTTTTCCGCAGCATATAAGTATAGTTTTTAAACTATGGACTAGATGATCCACCGAGCCGAGGGATACGGCCTTTAAAAATATAACTGATTTTCTATTCATTTAACTCATAAATCTTCATAAAGTATAGTTGATAGCGGTTTGCCTGAGCGTCGACAGTTATCCCCTACTCGACGTGGCATCATGACGTGTGTTTTCTCCTACTCTGATAATTCTTTTTCCTCGGAGAAAATGCGGGTTGTGACAGTCGTCGATCGATGACAGCCAATGTCGCCAGGCGATATCCCTAGAATATAAAAATGGCGTATTTTTCTGTGGATATCACGAATTCAATTATCTGGAGTATTCCTTCCTTTACAACTGATCCAGAGAGCTCCAACATTCAGAAATACTACATTCTCCCAAGAAGGTTCAAGCGCAAAAGATCAACGACTCGTACACAACATTTGAAGCAACCATGGAAAGGATTCGTCGGCATCTTCAGCGCTTTTTTTAGAGGGAGTTTTTAATTCTGAAGTTTTCAATCTATTTTATACTTTATTTCCATTGTAATTGTAGGAGAAAATCACCGCCTTGTTCGTGGCATCGAAGTCCTTGCGTGGCTTAGGAGAGAATCACTGCCTTGTGAGTGGCATCCAAGTCCGTGTGCGGCTTAGTGAAAAATCACTACCATTTGTGCAGCATCTTGATCATAGTTAGATCTAGGAACAGGCCAGTAGCAAGCATTATGGAGAGATTCGCTTTAGCCTACCAGTTCTTATAGAAGGACAGGAGAAATTAAAACTTTGCTATATTTTTTCAAAAGCCTTAGTCTCTAGCTTCATAGAGATTTGTTGTATTCATCTTTATTGCTTTTGAAATAAAATACTGCCATTTTAATTCATATACTTTTCTAAGTGCTTAGTTTGATTTATGAAAAATTAATTTTGATTTCTCCACTTATTTTTATCAAGAAAAATCTACTTTAAAAATCTGAAAGTGAGGGGTTAGATCTGATATACTCAGGAGGGGCGGGGGGGGGGGGGGGGGTTAATAGAGTATGTTTGGGTTTTAACAACTTTTACTGTAAAAGAAAAACTTATTTCTTAACTGAGATATTATATCACAACACACCAAATTTATCTTATATGAGTCACAACAACCTAACTAGCACAGCCACAGCAAGAACAAAAGAAAAAGGCAACCAGACAACACAAGAATTTTATAATGGTTCCCCAACCTGGATACATCCACTCTTCTACCACCCTGGTAGGAATCCACTCAGGTTTTTGTTCAGGTTACTGCCACCAATGAGCTTTTGATCAGGTGCTCAAAAACCAATCCAAGTCTTTTGGAAGGAGACTTGTGAACCAGAATAATTTTGAAGGGAATTAAAACCCTGTACAGAGGTGGGGATGAGAGATGATTTTGTCTTATTTTTCTCAAGTTTACAACTGAGAAGACTCAAGTGGATATATGATGTTGGCAAACAGCTCCCCCTAAGATATAAAATGATTCAGGAAAAATGGAGCTTTTCTTCAGGGTGATAGGCCTTCAGTTCTTCAGCCTTCACCAGAAGATGTTCAGGAATTTCTTGAGAGATAGATTCCTTGTAGTCCTATGAAGTGCCGTGGAGGATTGAAGGAAGAAGACTCTTGATATTGATTTGGTGTTCTTCTTCTTCAGATTGCTAATCTTCCACTGGTCTAGAGCTTGTATGTATTAGATTTCTCTTTCTATGTATATGAATGCTGTCAAGAAAGAGATGCAGAGAAATCTTAGTTACGGAATGATGGTATTCTTCACTTTCTGACTTATTTTCTATATCCCTTTGGAAAAAGAGAGAAAATCTCTTTTTTATTTTTCATATCATTTTGCATTCGAAATTTGAATTTCTTCTGCATTAATTGCTGACAGCCTATAGAATGAACTGCATTTATTTATTTCCCCAACCGTCCCACGGAAAAATGGCAAGCAATAATCCCGAGGAGACTATAATTAATGCTACGTCTAACGATAATATTCAGAGAATATTTTAGCATTAATTACTCGGGAATTATTGCATTATAATTGGGACAGAAGGATGAAAATAACCAAGTCCAAATTCGTTGACCTGAGTCCACAGTTCGTTGAGATAAGATGCAAGATCGTCGACCTTTGAACTGCTGACTGCTGCTTGATAGATCTTTCCAATTCTGTGCACAAAGATCGTCGAGCTGAGAACCAAGTTCGTCGATTGGAGTTTGATTCTGGACTTAGAAATATTGAGATATTTTTTGGACTTGAGTGTTGAAGCAGATGATCTAGAAATCATCAACCTGAGAACTGAGTCGTCGAGCTCAGCTCAGAGAATTTTTCTCTGATTTTTCGAGTTGAGCACGACTTTTGTCGACCTGAGTTCGACGACCATCAAACTCATTTTACTGAGTATTTGAAATCTCTAAGTCTTGAGTCTCTGGCAGTCTGTTGATAGCTGGTCCAAGTGATGTTGACTCTAAGGACTTGGCTTAGACTCTAGGACACAACCATGACCCTGGTTATACATGTTGGGTCAAAAGATCCAAACTTAGTGAACCTAGCCAAAATCCTACTAGGGATCCAACAATCTCCCCGTGTTTGGGTTAGGTCACTAATTACAGACTCAAACAAAATTTAAAAAGAAACAAAGCTAGAAAGCATATATCTGGCAGGAAAAATAACGCATGCAGCAGATATATATTTTTACAACATGCTTTGTATCAGATAACAAGAATACATTTTTAAGCCAAATCAGGAATCATTAGAAATGGTTCAAATGTTATTTCTTAGGTCATCTTCTTCTTTGGCTACTTTTAAACATAAATACACTATTATAAGTATTACTCATAATCAGCATGTTTTATAAAACTCATCACTATTTTTCAAACAACGTAAAAAGATCATTTTCTTATATATAGTATAAATTAAAAGTAGGGTCCTGCATAATATAAGTTGTCCTCTTGGGACACTTATGCACTCTTTTAGGATGTCAAACCTGAATAAAGTATTTTTCCGCAGCATATAAGTATAGTTTTTAAACTGTGGACTAGATGATCCACCGAGTCGAGGGATACGGCCTTTAAAAATATAACTGATTTTCTATTCATTTAACTCATAAATCTTCATAAAGTACAGTTGATAGCGGTTTTCTTGAGCGTCGACAGTTATCCCCTGCTCGACGTGGCATCATGACGCATGTTTTCTCCTACTCTGATAATTCGTTTTCCTCGGAGAAAATGCGGGTTGTGACAGTCGTCGATCGACGACAGCCAATGTCGCCAGGCGATTCCCCTAGAATATAAAAATGGCGTATTTTTCTGTGGATATCACGAATTCAATTATCTGGAGTATTCCTTCCTTTACAACTAATCCAGAGAGCTCCAACATTCAGAAATACTACATTCTCCCAAGAAGGTTCAAGTACAAAAGATCAACGGCTCGTACACAACATTTGAAGCAACACTGGAAAGGATTCGTCGGCATCTTCAACGCTTTTTTTAGAGGGAGTTTTTAATTCTAAAGTTTTCAATCTATTTTATACTTTATTTCAATTGTAATTGTAGGAGAAAATCACCGCCTTGTTCGTGGCATCGAAGTCCTTGCGTGGCTTAGGAGAGAATCACTGCCTTGTGAGTGGAATCCAAGTCCTTGTGCGGCTTAGTGAAAAATCACTACCATTTGAGCAGCATCTTGATCATAGTTAGATCTAGGGAGAGACTAGTAGCAAGCATTATGGAGAGATTCGCTTTAGCCTACCAGTTCTTGTAGAAGGACAGGAGAAATTAAAACTTTTCTATATTTTTTCATAAGCCTTAGTCTCTAGCTTCATAGAGATTTGTTGTATTCATCTTTATTGCTTTTGAAATAAAATACTGCCATTTTCATTAATATACTTTTCTAAGTGCTTAGTTTGATTTATGAAAAATTAATTTTGATTTCTCCACTTATTTTTATCAAGAAAACTCTACTTTAAAAATCTGAAAGTGAGGGGTTAGATCTGATATACTCAGGAGGGGCGGGGGGGGGGGGGGGGGTGTGAATAGAGTATGTTTGGGTTTTAACAACTTTTACTGTAAAAGAAAAACTTATTTCTTAACTGATATATTATATCACAACACACCAAATTTATCTTATATGAGTCACAACAACCTAACTAGCACAGCCACAGCAAGAACAAAAGAAAAAGGCAACCAGACAACACAAGAATTTTATAATGGTTCCCCAACCTGGATACATCCACTCTTCTACCACCCTGGTAGGAATCCACCCAGGTTTTTGTTCAGGTTACTGCCACCAATGAGCTTTTGATCAGGTGCTCAAAAACCAATCCAAGTCTTTTGGAAGGAGACTTGTGAACCAGAATAATTTTGAAGGGAATTAAAACCCTGTACAGAGGTGGGGATGAGAGATGATTTTGTCTTATTTTTCTCAAGTTTACAACTGAGAAGACTCAAGTGGATATATGATGTTGGCAAACAGCTCCCCCTAAGATATAAAATGATTCAGGAAAAATGGAGTTTTTCTTCAGGGTGATAGGCCTTCAGTTCTTCAGCCTTGACCAGAAGATGTTCAGGAATTTCTTGACAGATAGATTCCTTGTAGTCCTATGAAGTGCCATGGAGGATTGAAGGAAGAAGACTCTTGATATTGATTTGGTGTTGTTCTTCTTCAGATTTATAATCTTCCACTGGTCTAGAGCTTGTATGTATTAGATTTCTCTTTCTATGTATATGAATGCTGTCAAGAAAGAGATGCAGAGAAATCTTAGTTACGGAATGATGGTGTTCTTCACTTTCTGACTTATTTTCTATATCCCTTTAGAAAAAGAGAGAAAATCTCTTTTATATTTTTCATATCATTTTGCATTCGAAATTTGAATTTCTTCTGCATTAATTGCTGACAGCCTATAGAATGAACTGCATTTATTTATTTCCCCAACCGTCCCACGAAAAAATGGCAAGCAATAATCCCGAGGAGACTATAATTAATGCTCCGTCTAACGATAATATTCAGAGAATATTTTGGCATTAATTACTCGGGAATTATTGCATTATAATTGGGACAGAAGGATGAAAATAACAAAGTCCGAATTCGTCGACCTGAGTCCACAGTTCGTTGAGATGAGATCCAAGATCGTCGACCTTTGAACTGCTGACTGCTGCTTGAAAGATCTTTCCAATTCTGTGCAGAAAGATCGTCGAGCTGAGAACCAAGTTCGTCGATTGGAGTTTGATTATGGACTTAGAAATATTGAGATATTTTTTGGACTTGAGTGTTGAAGCAGATGATCTAGAAATCATCAACCTGAGAACTGAGTCGTCTAGCTCAGCTCAGAGAATTTTTCTCTGATTTTTCGAGCTGAGCACGACTTTTGTCGACCTGAGTTCGACGACCGTCAAACTCATTTTACTGAGTATTTGAAATCTCTAAGTCTTGAGACTCTGGCAGTCTGTTGATGGCTGGTCCAAGTGATGTTGACTCTAAGGACTTGGCCTAGACTCCAGGACACAACCATGACCCTAGTTATACATGTTGGGTAAAAAGATCCTAACTTAGTGAACCTAGCCAAAATCCTACTAGGGATCCAACAATCTCCCCCTGTTTGGGTTAGGTCACTAATTACAGACTCAAACAAAATTTATAAAGAAACAAAGCTAGAAAGCATATATCTGGCAGGAAAAATAACGCATGCAACAGATATATATATACAACATGCTTTGTATCAGACAACAAGAATACATTTTTAAGCCAAATCAGGAATCATTAGAAATGGTTCAAATGTTATTTCTTTGGCTTCTTCTCTTTTAGCTTCTCTTCTTTCATCTTCTCCTTTTTGCTCTTCTCTCTAGACTTATTGAAAGTAATTTCCCTATTGGGATTTGCAGCTTGCACCTTTGTCATTGTCATATCAGCAGCCCCTATGATATTTGAAGATGTATCCCTTGGCATTACTGCTTCTGGATGCAGTTTCATGTAGTCATCAATATTGAAAAATTTGTTAGCCTTTGTGTAACACCCCAAAACTTGGAAGGGGAATCGGCGGCGTCGTTTTAGCCAAGTTTGGGTTTTGGAGCAGGCGACACAGGCGTGTCAAGGGCGTGACATGGGCATGTCAGGGCGTGGTCGACCGCGGAGCTTGTGGTCGACGTTTTGAGGGTCGACGTTCGTCGAACTCAGGAACACGGCCTGGGACACGGGCGTGTCCCTGGCCGTGTCCTTATCGGGCTGTTTGCAGGATTTATTCTGCTAGGCGTGACACGGGTCACGACACGGCCGTGTCGGGGCTGACACGGGCGTGTCGAAGGCCGTGTCTTTGGTCGTGTCCTTCTCTGATTGGGAAAATTGGTCGGTGGGGGGCGTGACACGGGTCTCGACACGGGCGTGTCAAAGTCGACACGGGCGTGTCGGAGGCCGTGTCAAAGGCCGTGTGCTGGTTTTTGAATCGGTCGAGACGGCGAATGGGTAACACGGCCTGGCACACGGCCGTGTTGCAACCCGTGTTCGGCCCAGTTTTTGTGATTTTAGGCTGAATCGTGGCCGTCCGTTTCTTTGGTATGAGATCCAACGGCTGGGGGCTAGATCTGAGGGATTAAACTCGGGAATAGTGTTTGAAACCCTCACTTTTCTCCTATCTTTATCTCTCTTGATTCTAGAGAGAAGGGAGAGCAAGGAGGAGGAAGAAGGCCAAGATCCGGCCACCGGCAAAGCTTCGGAGGTCCGTTTCGCGAGCGGAGTTAAGATCCGCGAAGGTGGGAGCGTTGCGGTGGTTTTCAACCGAGCAAATCTTCTCCATGGCTAGGAAGAGGGGACGGAAGGTAACGCCACTTCTCCTCTCGGTTTTTAGGATTTAGGATGCATGAATAACATCCCCTTCCTTTCGTATTTTGAGCACCGATTCTCTCAAATGAGAGGGATTCGTGTAGCCTAGGTTCAAGAGGAACCTCCGGGTTGAGTATGTTCATCCCGGCATGCTTTGCATTAGAGATCCGCTCCGTTAGCGGATTATGCATTGTGGGTGAAGCCGTGGTCGCGACCGTTAGTCCGACCCGGTGATGTTGCATAGCGAGATGTGAGGATTCGGTAGAAATCCGTTGCGGCAATACGCCGTTTTGTGTATGCGTTTTCCCCCTTTTAATTGAGTGAGTACTCGTAGTCAGAACCGGACAAGGTTAGCTCTGCTTCTTGCGGTAGATGGTTTCCTTGGAGCACGGGAAAGATACGGTGCGAATGGTGATTGGGGTGGGGAAACCTTTGTTTGTGCTATGCAAAGGCGCGGCTATGTCTCCGTGGTCGGCTGGCTATCCCATGACGCGCAAGTCATGTGGGGAATGTGTCCCGGCGAGACTAGTCCCTTGTGTGAGACTGACGAGAATGCCGAGCGGAGGGCAAGCCCGGGAAATGTAGCCATGAGCGGGTGGGGTCCAGCAAGGCTTCTTAGAATCGGTCAGTTTGAGACGGAACCCTGACGAGCGAAGTCAAATTGTGCGGGCAAGCCCTGGGGTTATGACCCATGTGCGGGTGGGGCCTTTGCGAGGTTCCGTGTGATGGCGTGTGTGCCGTTAGGGACATGGTGGTTCCCTTGTGTTTGCGGCTTTAAGCCAATGGGGAAACGGAAGTACCCAGTGTTTGATGTTGTGCTAGATGCATACAGCTAGGGTGCCTTGGGTGAAACCCGGGTTGCATTCATGTTGCATAGTAGGCCCTTTTCACTTTGTACAAAACATAGAGAACATGTATGCTGTATGAGACATCCAAGCCTGTTTTACCGCTTTATTATATATACTCTTTTGGTATACGAAGTGCTAACTTGCCGGTGGAGTGGTACCCCGGGGTCCATTAGGGACGGCCGGGAGGAGATGTGTTTGTTACACAGTAGAGGTCAGCCTTTGCTGACCCACATTACTTCAAATCCTTACAGGGCAAGGATCGCATGTAGGAGCTAGCGCGTCGGGCGAAAAGCCCTAAGCCTCATGAAGTGTAGCTGTGCTTGACTAATTTCATTTCCTTGTTTTGCTGCTGTTGTTTGACTATGTCCGGCTTGCATGCCGAGGTAGCCTAGGGGTGCTTTGCACTTTTTATATTTGGACTTATATTGTGTAAGGCCTTAAGGCCATTTGATACTCTTCTGTTAGTGGATAACTTCTGTCTGTTAGTGTTCTGTTTCCGCTGTGTTTGTCTTGAGTTTTGAGATTGGGTAGTTTTATATCATCTTTTAATACTAAAGCTGTGGTGTCCGTATGTTGTGGGGCCCCGACCGGACCCATATTATATGGTCTTTACAGGGGAGGTGTTACAATTTGGTATCAGAGGGAGGTTGACGTTGAAATGAGAAGTTTCGCGGTCGAAAGTATAAGTCGAGTCGCGCATAAGAAGTTGTCCACATAGGAGTATCACGGGACCATGAGTGTCCTTGTGTTCGAGTCTTGCGATTAGAGACTGATTTGCGTTTTCTTGCTAGTGTTTAGAGTGCAAGCAACGAGGCTGGGACCTCGAGGCCAAGAGAAGAGCTCTCGGCAAGTAGTGCGACTACGCAAGGTCCGCTGGGGATGGGGGTCACACCGGCTGACTTCTGCCGTATGCTTGCAGAAGCGATGGTGGCGGCCTAAGCTGCAGTGACAGCACAGGTAGCAGCTCCCGTTACTCAAGTAGCAACTCCTGCTACCCCAGATACGGCAGCTACCGTGGCGGTTGAGGAAGCCAGGCGGGCAGAGCCGCAGGCCGAGAGAGTGGTTGTCGGGCATGGGGACCAGCAAATGAAGTACTTTCTGAGTTTCCACCCTCCAACCTTCAAGGGAATTGGCATGCCCATAGATGCAGAGGATTGGTGGGCTAGAATTCAGGAGCTTCTGAGGGCGGCAGAGGCGCCAGATGAGAAAAAGGCAGAGTTCGCAGCCTTTATGTTGGAGGGAGATGCTAAGTTATGGTGGGTGAGCCACAGTGGCCGGCAGTTTCTAGGACGCACACCGTCCATCGAGGAGTTTGGGAATGCCTTCCTGAAGAAGTACATTCCCGCCTCAACGAGGTTAGCCCTCCAGAGGCAGTTTCTACATCTGGTGCAGCGAGACAAGTTAGTGGATGAGTATGTTCAGGAATTTACTCGCTTGGGTCGTTTTGTAGGGACGACCATGGCAGACAATGAAGAGAGGGACAATCTCTTCTATCATGGATTGAGGGAGAATCTAAGACAACCCCTCATATCGATGAAACATGCGGGTTTCAACGAATTGGTGGACGCAGCCCGAATTTTGGAGAGTGACATGGAGCGATCCCAGCGTCACAAGGGTTTCACACCCAAACAGGGGGAGGAGAAGAAGCCTGCTCAGTCCCATGGAAAGGCAGAAGGGAACCGATGGAAGAAGAAGCCTTCCCCATATAAGTCGGGCGAGAAAAGTAATTGGACGTCCGGAGGGTCACGCTCTAAGGGACCGCAGACGTGTTACAGTTGTGGCAAGCCAGGCCACATAGCAAGATTTTGTACCCAAGGGGGCGCTGAGCAAGAGCCAAGGCAGGGGCAGTCCGTACGCTCCGGACCCAGTACAGCAGAGAAGGGGAAAATGGCAGAGTCGAGTGCTTCCCGGTTTCAACCAGTGCAGCCAAGGGCCTACAACCTTGGGCAGCAGGAAGCAATCCGCCAAATTGACGTGGTGACAGGTATGAGAGTTCAACCTGCACCGTAGATTTCTTCCTTTCAAGCCTTTTTATGTTTGTTGCATGTGTGTAGGCTTTGTAGTGGTATCTGGGTACCCCGCTAGAGTACTTTTTGATACGGGAGCGTCGCACTCCTTCCTTACGGAAAGTTTCACCCGGAGGATTGGAGTTGAGTCCTTCGCAACGGACTCAGAGTTGAAAGTGCTCATGCCCAATGGGTCGTCTATGACAACCAGGGCTAAAGGGAGGATTTGTTGGAGTCTTGAGGGAGTCGACTTCATTTTGGTAGCGGCGATCTTGCCATTGTCTGAGTTCGATGTGATTTTGGGGATGGATTGGCTAGCGGAGCAGCGTGCCAGTATCGACTATTTGTCCAAGGTGGTAACCCTGAGGGGCATGGGGCAAGCGGAAGTCAAGTTTGAGGGCCTGCATGGAGTGGCCTGTTCCCTAGTTTCGGCACTTCAACTAGTGCGAGCTGTTAACCAGGGGGGTGTAGCTCTAGTAGAGTTGTTGGATGTTAGCCTTTCCAGGCTGTCTCTTGGAGAAGTGCCCGTGGTGGCGGAGTTTGGAGATGTTTTTTCTGAGGAGCTACCGGGAGCACCTCCTCGGCGGGAGATTGATTTCTCCATCGAGTTAGTGCCCGAGGCTAGACCGGTGTCATGTCCACCCTTTAGGATGGCACCAAAGGAGTTGGCTGAGCTCAAGGTTCAGTTGCATGAGCTTTTGGAGCAAGGGTATATCAGACCCAGCTCTTCACCGTGGAGTGCGCCGGTGTTATTTGTAAAGAAGAAGGACGGTAGTATGCGTCTGTGCATAGACTACCGAGAGTTGAACAAATTGACTGTCAAGAATAAGTATCCGATTCCTCGGATAGACGATCTCTTCGACCAGTTGGTGGGGTCGGTGGTGTACTCCAAGTTGGACTTGAAGTCCGGATATTATCAGTTGTGGATTCGTGATGAAGACATACCCAAGACCGCGTTTGGTACGAGGTATGGTCATTTTGAGTTCTCGGTGATGCCGTTCGGGCTGACGAACGCGCCGTCCGTGTTCATGGACTTGATGAACCGAGTGTTTCGCGAATATTTGGACTGGTTCGTAGTCATCTTTATCGATGACATATTGGTGTATTCCAAGTCGGAAGCGGAGCACGAGTCGCACTTGCGGACAGTTTTGCAAGTATTGAGAGAGAACCAGATTTATGCGAAGTTCTCCAAATGCGTGTTCTGGTTGGAGAAAGTGGCATTTCTAGGCCATGTGATTAGTGGGGATGGGGTGGCGGTAGATCCAACGAAAGTAGAAGCCATCAGAGAGTGGCCAGTTTTGAGGACCGTGGCGGAAGTCCGAAGTTTTCTTGGACTAGCCGGGTACTACCGAAGGTTTGTGGAAAACTTTTTGCGGATAGCTCTACCCCTCACTTCACTAACTCGCAAGGATCAAAAGTTTGTATGGACTCAAGAGTGCAATCAGGCGTTTGAAACCCTGAAGGAAAGGCTAATGACGGCGCCGATCCTAAGTCTATCAAAGGGGACCGAAGGGTTCTAGATTTTCAGCGACGCATCCGGATGCGGTTTAGGGTGCGTGTTGGTGCAGCATGGTAGTTTGATAGCTTTTGGGTCGAGGCAGCTGAAGACTCATGAGAGAAATTACCCCGTCCATGATTTGGAGTTGGCGGCGGTAATTTTTGCTTTGAAGTTGTGGAGGCACTACGTTTATGGTGCGAAGGTGGAGATCTTCACGGACCACAAGAGTCTGAAGTATCTCCTAGATCAGAAGGACCTAAATATGCGGCAGCGCAGGTGGGTCGAGTTCCTTGGGGACTACGAGGTGGCGATTCAGTACACGCCAGGGAAAGCCAATGTGGTGGCAGATGCTTTGAGTAGGAAATACTCGGGGCAAGGAAATTGGATTGAAGCTCGCGATGAGCGGTTATGGCGGGACTGGGAGTCCCTTGGTTTGGAAAGTGTGGCAAGAGGCGAGTCTAGCGTGGCTCGACTAAATTGGATTGAGATGCAGAGTGACTTATGCGATCGTATTCGGGAAGCGACCCGTGTAGATGCGGAGTTCCAACCTTTCGTGGAGGAAGCTCTGAAGGGCGAGGGTAGCGCCTGGGAGATGGTTGATGGGATTCTGAGGAAGGGCAGAAGGATTTGTGTACCGCAGTTCGGCAAGCTCCGCGAGGAGTTGATGTTTGAGGCCCACTTCACTAAGTACTCCATTCACCCGGGTAGTACCAAGATGTACTTGGATTTGAAGAAGTCCTATTGGTGGCCTGGGATGAAGCGGGACGTAGCTTTGTGTGTGAGTCGGTGCCAAACATGTGCCTTGGTGAAGGCCGAGTGTCAGAAGCCGGGCGGGTTCTTGAAGCCTCTTCCAATCCCCGAATGGAAATTTGATGACATCTCCATAGATTTTGTGCATGGGTTGCCTAGATCGCAGCAGGGTAATGATGCCATTTGGGTGATTGTGGACCGTTTGACCAAAGTGGCACATTTCATCCCAAACCGGAAGGAGGACGGTGTGGAAAAGTTGGTGGAGTTGTACATCCGCAATATTGTACGACTTCATGGGATTCCGAAGAGTATAGTCAGCGACCGGGATGGACGTTTCACGTCTAAGGATTGGCGGTTAGTGCAAAAGAGCTTGGGCACAAAACTCAAGTTCAGTACGGCTTTTCATCCTCAAACCGATGGGCAAACCGAGAGAACGAACCGTACTTTGGAAGATATGCTAAGGATGTGTACTCTCGACTTCGGCAAGAAGTGGGAGGACCACCTCTTCATGGTGGAGTTTGCTTATAATAATAGTTACCAAGCTAGTATCAAGATGGCGCCATACGAAGCTCTGTATGGGAGGCGGTGTCGAACACCGATGTCTTGAACAGAGGCGGGAGACACCAAGCTTATGGGTAAAGAAGTGGTAGCCGACGCTAGATAGCTAGTGCGGACCATCCAAGAGCGCATGAAGGTAGCTCAAGATCGGCAGTCGAAGTATTTCAATGCTCGCCACAGGCATGTGGAATTCGCTGTGGGCGACTGGGTGTATCTTAAGATCAAGCCGTTCAAAGGCGTTTCGCGAATTCGCCGACTCAAGAAGCTGAGTCCTAGATTTTTGGGACCATTCAAGGTCATCGAGCGAGTGGGAGAGGCAGCGTACCGGTTGGCGTTGTCCACAGAGCTAAGTGGATTGCATGACGTTTTTCACGTCTCTGTCCTGGGGAAAGCATTGTTAGAAGCCAGCGTGGTGATTGAGCTGACTGCGGTGCCGGTAGAGGAAGACTTGAGGACGTGAGTTCGTCCAATCGGGATAGAAGACTCAGAGGTTCGGCAATTGCGGAACAAGGAGGTCAGACTCGTAAAGGACCGTTGGGACAACTGTGGTTGCGAGGAGCTCTCATGTGAGCGAGAGCAGGCCATGCTGGAGGAGTACCCCGAGCTTTTCTCCTCAGGTACCGTCTAGTTTTGTTTACCTTCCATGTTTTAAATTTCGGGATGAAATTCTTGTAAGGGGGGGAGAATTGTAACACCCCAAAACTTGGAAGGGGAATCGACAACATCGTTTTAGCCAAGTTTGGGTTTAGGAGCAGGCGACACGGGCGTGTCAAGGGCGTGACACGGGCGTGTCAGGGCGTGGTCGACCGCGGAGCTTGTGGTCGACGTTTTGAGGGTCGACGTTCATCGAGCTCAGGAACACGGCCTGGGACACGGGCGTGTCCCTGGCCGTGTCCTTCTCGGGCTATTTGCAGGATTTATTCTGCTAGGCGTGACACGGGTCACGACACGGCCGTGTCGAGGCTGACACGGGCGTGTCGAAGGACGTGTCTTTGGCCGTGTCCTTCTCTAACTGGGAAAATTGGTCGGTGGGGGGCGTGATATGGGTCTCGACACGGGCGTGTCAAAGGCGACACGGTCGTGTCGGAGGCCGTGTCAAAGGCCGTGTGCTGGTTTTCGGATCGGTCGAGACGGCGAATGGGTAATACGGCCTGGCACACGGCCGTGTTGCAACCCGTGTTCGGCCCAGTTTTTGTGATTTTAGGCCGAATCGTGGCCGTCCGTTTCTTTGGTATGAGATCCAACGGCTGGGGGCTAGATCTGAGGGATTAAACTCGGGAATAGGGTTTTAAACCCTCACTTTTCTCCTATCTTTATCTCTCTTGATTCTAGAGAGAAGGGAGAGCAAGGAGGAGGAAGAAGGCCAAGATCCGGCCGGCAGCGAAGCTTCGGAGGTCCGTTTCGCGAGTGGAGTTCAGATCCGCGAAGGTGGGAGCATTGCGGTGGTTTTCAACTGAGCAAATCTTCTCCATGGCTAGGAAGAGGGGACGGAAGGTAACGCCACTTCTCCTCTCGGTTTTTAGGATTTAGGATGCATGAATAACATCCCCTTCCTTTCGTATTTTGAGCACCGAATCTCTCAAATGAGAGGGATTCGTGTAGCCTAGGTTCAAGAGGAACCTCCGGGTTGAGTATGTTCATCCCGGCATGCTTTGCATTAGAGATCCGCTCCGTTAGCGGATTAGGCATTGTGGGTGAAGCCGTGGTCGCGACCGTTAGTCCGACCCGGTGATGTTGCATAGCGAGATGTGAGGATTCGGTAGAAATCCGTTGCGGCAATACGTCATTGTGTGTATGCATTTTCCCCCTTTTAATTGAGTGAGTACTCGTAGTCGAAACCGGACAAGGTTAGCTCCGCTTCTTGCGGTAGATGGTTTCCTTGGAGCACGGGAAAGATACGGTGCGAATGGTGATTGGGGTGGGGAAACCTTTGTTTGTGCTGTGCAAAGGCGCAGCTATGTCTCCGTGGTCGGCTGGCTATCCCGTGACGCGCAAGTCATGTGGGGAAAGTGTCCCGGGGAGACTAGTCCCTTGTGTGAGACTGACGAGAATGCCGAGCGGAGGGCAAGCCCGGGCAATGTAGCCATGAGCGGGTGGGGTCCAGCAAGGCTTCTTAGAATCGGTCAGTTTGAGACGGAACCCTGACGAGCGAAGTCAGATTGTGCGGGCAAGCCCTGGGGTTATGACCCATGTGCGGGTGGGGCCTTTGCGAGGTTCCGTGTGACGGCGTGTGTGCCGTTAGGGACATGGTGGTTCCCTTGTGTTTGCGGCTTTAAGCCAATGGGGAAACGGAAGTACCCAGTGTTTGATGTTGTGCTAGATGCATACGAGCTAGGGTGCCTTGGGTGAAACCCGGGTTGCATTCATGTTGCACAGTAGGCCCGTTTCACTTTGTACAAAACATAGAGAACATGTATGTTGTATGAGACATCCAAGCTTGTTTTACCGCTTTATTATATATACTCTTTTGGTATACGAAGTGCTTACTTGCAGGTGGAGTGGTACCCCGGGGTCCGTTAGGGACGACCGGGAGGAGATGTGTTTGTTACACAGTAGAGGTCAGCCTTTGCTGACCCACATTACTTCAAATCCTTACAGGGCAAGGATCGCATGCAGGAGCTAGCGCGCCGGGCGAAAAGCCCTAAGCCTCATGAAGTGTAGCTGTGCTTGACTATTTTCATTTCCTTGTTTTGCTGTTGTTGTTTGACTATGTCTGGCTTACATGCCGAGGTAGCCTAGGGGTTCTTGGCACTTTTTATATTTGGACTTATGTTGTGTAAGGCCTTAAGGCCATTTGATACTATTCTGTTAGTGGATAACTTCTGTCTGTTATTGTTCTGTTTCCGCTGTGTTTGTCTTGAGTTTTGAGATTGGGTAGTTTTATATCATCTTTTAATACTAAAGCTGTGGCGTCCGTATGTTGTGGGGCCCCGACCGGACCCATATTATATGGTCTTTACAGGGGAGGTGTTACACTTTGCAAACCTATTGAGCTCTTCCTTCCTATATGTAGACATGGTAGTATATTATGGTAGATCCTTTCCTTTAGTTCTGGCTTTCTTGATCATAGAGAGGCGAACCAGTTCTTAGAATCTGTCCATCCTAGCTATTATTGCTGTTTCAAGATCTTTATATAGTATTGGAGGGGAAGCAGGTCTCTTAGGGCTCTCAACTTTTTTATATTCAGAGAATTGTTGTTGTTGTTGTTGCTGTTGTTGATGCTGCTGCAATTGAGGTTGGTGCTGCTTGTCTGAGAAATAGTATCTCTGATGGCTGCTTCCTGAAGAAGAGGATCTACCATGATGTCTCTGATAGGTTTGAACCTGGGTAGGTCTTTGAGAAGTTGTTCTTTAAGCACCAGCAACTAGAGGAGGAGGAGGAGGGTCCTTCCTGTATCTTTGAGCTTGAGGAGGGGAGTATCTTCTGCTTTTCTTCCTAGCCTTTTGTTCATTCTTGGATAGCCACATCCATGCTGGCATACCCTTGTATCGAGTAATATTTTGCAGAATATAGTAGGGTGTGTCATTTGCAGTATTGTGTTTAGGGATAAGAGGTGGAGGAGCTTTCCTCTTCTGGGAGACTTTCTTTCCTTTGGGATCCTCATCTGAATCATCATTATCATTATCATCTTCATTTGACTGTTGTGTATTGTCATATAATGCATCTATCTCTCTTATTGTTTCATCAGGTATTGCTGATTTTTCAGTCTTGGAGGGAGCTTGAGGAGGAGCAAGAGAACTATACACATCAGTGCTTTCAGCAGCTGACTTATTTTCTTCTTCTATGTCAGCCAAGACCAGCGCATCAAGAACAGGCATTGGAGAATCATCCATAACATAAACTGGTGCAAGAGGTGATGAGATGGTGGGGGAAGCAACTCTGGGAGGAGACTCTGGAGCTGCAAAAGTGGCCTTGAGCCAAACTTTGGGGCTTATTGGTGTGGTATAAAGAATTATAGCCATGGATGTCTTAGTGCTGTCTGCTGGAAGGTTATTAAAACAAACTGTATCAATTGGTTCTACTGTTGCTGCTTCTGCCGGTACATCTGATGCTGCTTTCTCTTGTACCTCTGCTACTACATCTGATACTGTTTCCATATCAGTTTAGCCTTACTCTGCTGTTGCTGCTGCTTCTGCTACTATAACTGCTGCTGCTTCTTCTTCATTGAGTATCTCCACCTACCTGGTGTCAGTGGTAAATGAAGCCAGGCCCCCAACTAAAGAGGTAGCAGTAGAGAGAGCATATATCTGGGCAGCAAGGGTGGAGATGGAAGCAGCAAGAGGATAAATGACCTCAGCTATAATTGTTTTGAGGAGGGGTGTGAGAAGGGCAATAAGTGGAGAGATAATGGAAGAGTCCAACAATGTGGAGGTAGATTTTGTGGCAGGGGGTGTTTGAGTGGAGGTGGTAGGAGCTAGTCGAGTTAGAGGTGAAGATTGTATGTGAGTGTCTTGGTGAGAGACGTCTGGAGGAGAGGGAGTGTTAAGAGTGGATGATAGTAGATTGACGGATTGGAGGGATGATAGGTTGGATAGGGGGAAGTCAGCTAAATGCCTTGGAAATGGAGATGGGGGTGGTGATGGTATTAATGTATCATGCTGGGGGGAAGGAGTATGAGAGGGAATATGTGTTGGAGATGTAGGAATTTGTGATGATGGAGGTGTGGGAGTAGGGACTGTAATATGAGTGGAAGGTTGGGTTTGTTGATTTGCTTGCTGAGATGGAGTTTGGAGAGCTAGAGGTTGTGTAGTGGTGGATGGAACCTCTTTAGTAGGGTAGGAAGTGGCTCGAGCAGCCCTTGTACTCTCAGGAGCTTGGGTGGTAGAGGATGAAGCCTTAGAGGGCCTTTTGATTGTCCTCTCCCACCTACTAAACAAGGCACAGGTGAGCCTTTTTCTGGCATTGAAGAATATGGTTGGCGAGACAAGTGATTCAGCAGCTTTTTCCTTCAAGAAGATCACCAGGATCCTTTTAAAGTTAACTTCCTTTTTATTGTTCTTTTTCTTGATAAGATCAAAAATGATCTGTGCCCAGTTCAACTGTTTCTTATGCACCACTGCACACATAACCAGAAATTGATGCCTGGTTATATTGTCGTGCGCAGTGTGCTTGCCCAGCTAGACTTTCCCAACAATATCTACGAGAAACTTGAACTCAACAGATAGGTGTTTGTTCAATAATTTATTTGGGTTTTCTCCAGAATAACCCATCATACATAGCATCATATCATATTCTTCATTATCGATTTATAACTCTTCTTATCCACTATTCAATCCAAAGATTTCAGTTAAGACGGCGGGAGAGAGAGAGAGAGACGGCTGTACCTGCTATTGATCTGATCACAATGTTGTCCTCTACTGTAGACGCAGTGTATACCCATTCTCTGATTTCTGTGCTAGGTAATTTGATTCGGGTGGTCAGCTGATTCTTTAGTTACTTGTCTTCCAATATTTTCAGAATATTTAGGAAGATTGGGTCTGAGTGCTGGAAGGAATCGAAATCCACGTCAAATCCAATGTCAAATTTCATTGCTGCAAGTGTTCCTGTTGGAATTGCCTTGAGTGCACCTGTAAGAAAGAAAACGAAGATCAAGTGTAATGGAACTGAAAGGGCGGGATGGAGGTCGAAGAAAACCTAAATATAAGGTTTTCCAGAATATGAATCGACAAAATCCATTCCAATAAAAATAAATAAGTCTTTGATCTGAGGTCGACGAAATAATTTAGAGTTAATCAATTCGTCGAGCTCAGTCTGAAGGGTTGAAGACATTTTGTCGAGCTCCGTTCGACGAAAGTTTTCTGATGTAGATTCGTCGATCTCAGGTCGACGAAACTAACTTTACTAACAAGGAGTTCGTCGATCTCAGGTCGATGAAATTTAAAGAGTTCTTCGAGTGTAGACAGAAACTAAACTAAGTCTTCTCCATTGATCATTCCAAGCTGATTTACAAAGAACAAGTGATTTCTTTCATTCAGGGGCTTGGTGAAAATATCAGCTTTTTGCAAATCAGTGTAGATATAGACATGTTTAATTTTGTTTTTGTCTACACACTCTCTAATCAAATAATGCCTAATATCTATATATTTAGTCCTACTGTGATGGACTGGATTTTGTGTTATAACTATAACACTTGTGTTATCACATAAGAGAGTTGAATAATTTAAGTTAAAGCCATAGTCCAGAAAGTGGTATTGGATCCACAGCATCTGGGAACAGCAACTTCCAGCTGCAATGTATTCTGCTTCAGTAGTTGATGTAGACACAGATGATTGCTTTTTACAAAACCAGGACACTAATCTCATACCAAGGAACTGGCAGGTTCCTGAGGTACTCTTTCTATCCACCCTACATCCAGCAAAGTTAGCATCTGAGTATCCAGTTAACTCAAATTCTTACTCAGTGGGATACCAGAGTCCTAGACTAGGACAACTATTTATATATCTTAATATTCTTTTTTAGAAAAACTAGGTGAGATTCTTTAGGGTTCACCTGGAACCTAGCACAAAGACATGTGGCAAACATGATATCAGGTCTGCTAGCTGTAAGATATAATAGGGACCCAACAATGCCCCTATATAATTTCTGATCCACAGGTTTCCCAAGTTCATCAGAGTCAATTACAACATTGGTAGGCATTGGTGTTTTCTTTGCTGAGGCATCAACCATCCCAAACTTTTTTATAAGCTCTTTAGCATATTTAGCTTGGGAGAGGAAGATTCCATTAGGCCGCAGCTTCACTTATAGACCAAGGAAGTAGTGAGCTCACCCATACTACTCATTTCAAATTTTGAATGCATGAGGTCAGAGAAGCTCTTGCATAATTTTGAATCAGGAGACCCAAATATGATGTCATCCACATAAATTTGTACTAATAAAGTTTGGTCCTTATGATGTCTAGTGAATAATGTTTTATTTACTATGCCTCTAGTGAACTTATGCTCTATCAAAAAGCTAGCTAGGGTCTCATACCAAGCTCTTGGAGCTTGTTTTAAACCATAAAGAGCTTTATGCAATTTGAAGACAAAAGAGGGATGAGTTGGAGAAACATAACCTGGAGGTTGTTCAACATAAACCTCTTCATTATGTTCTCCATTTAAGAATGCACTCTTGACATCCATTTGGTAGACCTTGAACTTCTTGAATGCAGCATAAGCAAGAAATATCCTTATAGCTTCTAGCCTGGCAACGTGGGAAAATGTTTGATCATAGTCAATACCTTCCTCTTGCCTATATTCTTGAGCAACAAGCCTAGACTTATTTATCACAATCACTCCTTGGGCATCTAGCTTGTTTTTGTATACCCATTTGGTTCTAATGACTGGGTAGTCTTGGGGTCTTGGAACCAAATCCCAAACTCTACATCTCTCAAATTGGTTTAATTCCTCTTGCATTGCAATGATATAGTCGGGATCCTACTCAGCATCATGTATGGATAGAGGCTCAACCTGAGAGAGAAAATAGGCATGCATCAAATCTTGGTTGAGTTGATGTCTTGTTTGTATACCTACTGAGATGTCTCCAATCACTTGGGATCTAGGGTGATCCCTTAGTGTGACAAAGTTAGTGGGTGGAGTTGGTTCTGCAATAATATTTGGAACTAATTCCTCTTGTGGAATTGTGTGTGCTATTGAGGTATTTTCAATTCCTTCAGTGCTTTCTTCTTCACTTTCTTCATTAACTTGTGGAGAAGGATGTGTTGGAACTTCTTGGGTAAGGCTTAGTCTATCCAAATTATTACACAAGTGAGGTACCTGCAAAGGACTAATGGTAGAAATCTCTTTCTCCTTGCAAGACATATTAGTTTCATCAAAGGTAACATGAATAGATTCTTCAATTTTTAATGATGATTTATTGAAAACCCTATAAGCTTTGCTTACTTGGGAATATCCTAGAAAAATTTCCTCTACAGCCTTAGCTTCAAACTTTCTAATGTATCTCTTGCTGTTGTTATATACATAGCATATACATCCAAATACTTTAAAATAAGTGATTTTAGGTTTCTTCCCTTTAAGTAATTCATAGGGAGTCCTATTCTTTAGTTTGTGTATCAGACTCCTATTCAGGACATAATTTGATATGCTTACAGCCTCTGCCCAGAAGTTTAGGGGCATGTAAGCATCTACAAGTAATGGGCCTGCATCTTCAATTAGGGTCCGATTTTTCCTTTCAACTACCCAATTTTGTTGGGGAGTTCTAGGAGCATAGAAGCAGTGTCTGATACCTTCCTTCTCATAGAACTCATGCATAAGAAGAGACTCAAACTCTGTTACATGATCACTTCTGATCAATGAAACATGAGTCGAGTACTCAATCTGTATGGTCCTGATAAAATCTGTAAGAACTTTAAAGGTATTTGACTTAGATCTCAGAAAGAACACCCAAGTGAACCTTGAGAAGTCATCTACAATAACTAAAGTGTAGGATTTCCCTCCTAGGATCTATACAGCAATGGTTCCAAAGAGATCCATGTGTAGCAAGTACAAGATCCTAGGTGAATCACTTTTATTTACTAATTTAAAGCTATATTTAGTTTGCTTGCCTAGTTGACAAGCCCTACAAATACCTTCCTTCTTGTAGGAACCATAGGGAAGACCTCTCACAAGGTTGTCTTTTGATAGCCTAGAAATGTTTTTCATGTTTACATGACCTAGCCTTTTATGCCATAGTTCATTCTGATTACCAATTATATTAAGTAAGCAGATGTCTGAGTTGGCAGAAAGAAAATCAATTAAGTATATGTTGCCTTGTCTATTTCCAATTAAAATAGTTGTGTTTTCTTTAGATGAAATAATACAAGAGCTAGAGTTTAAAGTTACCTGATAATGTTCATCACAGAGTTTACTTATTGAGATGAGGTTATGCTTCAATCCACTTACATAGGCAACCTTTTTGAAAGTCACTGCTCCAATCTTGACTTTACCATAGCCTTTATTCTGGCCACAGTTTGAATCACCAAAGATAACCTTTGGTCCCAGCTTGGACTTATAATAACTTAAGTTATCCTTGCTGCCTGTTATATGCTTGGAGCAACCACTGTCAAGATACCATTGTTGATTAAATGCTGGACATCTCTTTACCTGCAAGGATGATAGTTAGTTATTCTTAACCCAGGTAACCTTGGGTCCTTGTTTATTTACATAACTGTAACTGAAAATGTAAGAATATTCTAGTTAATTCTTGTAGCCTTTAGGATGATATCTTCTTGGAGGTATTATCCATTGATTAAAAGGATTAAATGATTTCCTACAATTACTACAGTTTCTGTTATGGATATAATTTTGGTTAAGTCTTTCTGGGTTCGACGAATTGTTGTGAGTTCGTCGACCAGAGTTCGACGAATTGGGATGAGATCGTCGATCTCTACTCAGAGAATGAACAAGTTCATTTTCTGTGACCCAAGATTGGCGATCTCTGCTCGACGAACCATTTACAGTTCATCGGTCATAGTAAGACGAATGATTATTATTGAAATTTGCGTTCAAAGATCATTGTACTGAGGTCGACGATCTGTTCATATATCGTCGATCTGAGTTCGACGATAACTACTGAACATTGTTACTTTTATTATTCTTCTGGTTTTTAAGTTTGTTCTTAGTTTCAATCTGTTTAAGAACTTCATTAACCTTATTAACCGGTTCAGTGTTTTTCATTCATTTATCAAAAACAAAATTTACAGGTTTAGAAAGATGGTTCTTTTGGATTAGGGCTGGTTCACTGGATGAAGCTCCTAATCCTAATTTGCAATTATTAGTTATAACATTTAATATGATGGTTATAACTAGAAATTTTAAGTTTCTGCCATTTAATGTTTCTTCTAATATCTTAGCTTTGCAAAGTTCAGATTTCAGAAAGATAATTTGTTCATTTGTAGACTTTAGTTTATTAGATAGATTAGCATTTTCAGAAATGATTTTATCTTGATCATTTAATTTTTCTCAAAGAAGTTTGATTTCCTTCTCAGAGCATATCAAATCTAAGCATAGATTTTTAAATTCAAATTTAAATTCATCAGATTCAAAATCATATGATGCTAATACCTGGTCTTTAGCTGACAGGATTTCTTCATTATCAGATTCATCTGTATCTGATCTGGTACTGCTAGCATCAATTGCCATGATGCAAACTTCCTTTGCCTGCTCTTCTTCTTCACTGGAGCTGGAAGATGTGGATTCATTTTAAGTTTCACTCAAGGATTCAGCTACAAAGCTTTTATCCTTCTTCTTATATTTGCTGGAAGAAGGCATGTTGTTGTGTTGTCTTCTTGTGTCCTTCTCTCTTCTCTTCTCCTTCTTTTGATTCTCGGACACTCGGATATGAAGTGTCCAGGTTTCCTGCAGCCAAAGAAAACTAAAAGAAATGAGGACTAGACTCTGATTAACTCTAGAAGGGTGGTGAATAGAGTTCAATCTAATCTTTTAAAACTTTTGCGGAATTAAAATATCTTTTGTAAAATAGGTGAATAGGATATATGTGTACAAGTGTATAAGTGCAGCAAACTAACAGAAGAGATAAATCTAAGCTACACAGCACAAATATCACAGTATAAGCATAAAAGAAAATACAGCCACACAGACAACACAAGAACTTTAAAGTAGTTCCCCAACTGGGTACATCCACTCTTCTACCACCCTAGGTAGGAATCCACTACTGGATTTTATCAGGTTCCTGTACACTACAATCTCTATTTTTTCAAGGGAGATATAGCAACCATTTTTAGCTTTTGACTAGGTGCTCAAAAACCAAATCACTTTTGAAGGGAGAGATAACCCTGTACAGAGAGGCGAGAGAGAGGTTGATGATGACTTCTCTATTCTCATTGAAAATTGAGAGAAGACTTGTGGATTCTACTGATTGTATCAAAGCTCCCCCTGAGATTAGTATATGTTCAGGCAGGGAAACTTTGTTTGGGATGGTAGGTCTTCTACTGAAAGATAAAATCCAGGATTCTCTTGACTGATTGAATGGTTTGTCACTGAAGATCCTGGAATCAGAAATAGAAGGAAGAAAAAGACTCTTGATATATGATCGGTGTTCTTTTCTTCTTCTTCTTAAGAGAACAATGAGATCCTGCGCAGAAAGAGTATTAGAAAGTCTGGAAGCTTTTTCCCTAAACACTTTTTCTGTCACTGTGTTGTTTTTCTTGAGAGCTGTAAGCACAAAATATTTTTCTCGTGTCTCTGTTCTCTATGTCTCTTGGTTGATTCTATATTTTTCTCTTTGATTGATTGATTGCTTTCTTGTCCTGCCGAGATTATACTATAATAACAACTATTCCACAATTCCAATTTCAATTCCTGCCATTAAAGCTAAGAAGAAAATCTGGGAATAGAAAATGTCAAGAATGTTAATTAAAATATTCCATTCCCCAACTGTCCCGGGATATTTGTCAATTTCATTTACTGATGAAAACCATAATCAATGTTGCCATATAATGGCTATAAATTGAGCATTAATTACTCAATAAAATCATGACTTATAATAGAAATAAATCGGAACAGATAAGGCAAGAATAAGTCAAAAACATCTTACAGTTTTTGTCGACCAGAGATCAGAGATCGTCGACCTCAGAAAACACATTCTTCGACCTTGGCTCTGCGAATAAACTTTTCAAAACTATGGCTGAGTCCTAACTGGAAGATTGTTGAGCTTAGAGTTGCACTACACTGGAAGATCGTCGACCTTAGAACAGATAACTTCTTTCCCAAGTTCGCAGACTACAGAACTCTTTTCTTTCAATTTGAGTAAGTCGACCTGAGAAATGACTTCAACACATAACTTCTAGGGCTGATATCTGATACTGTCTTCAGGCAGGTCCTTGATGCTACAAGCTGTAGGACTGACCTAAGACTAGGAAGATAAAAAATACTTAACCCAACTATACAACATGGGTCACACCCTAAGAAGTGAACCTAGCCCAAATCACCTAGGGGTTCCAACAATCTCCCCCTATTTGGGTGAGGTTACTTCAGAAGAAAACTAAGCAAATAATCATAGCAAAAAAATAGATAACTGATAGAATAAATAAGCTATCAGCATCTTTATAACGCTATGCATAAATTGATCATAAGCAAAACAGACAGAAAAAAATAAGCTATTTGTCCTTGGGAGAATTAGAAGATTTAGCAAATTTTATTACTCTGTTTGGATACAGTGCTTGTCTGAGAGTCATGGTCATGTCCTCATCTCCCAAATTCTTTTGAGATTTGGCTCTGGGAACTATGGCTTCAGGATGCAGATTCATGTACTCTTCAACATTAAACAGATTTCCAAATTGATATCTTTCTAGCTCTTTCTTCCTATAGGATGACATTACAAAGTATTGAGAGGTGTCTTGACCCTGTTCTCTTGCTTTTCTGACTTAAGATAGAGTAATAGATTCTTTAAATCTGGCCATTCTGGTATTAGGATCTGTCTCAGGATCATATGCTTGAATTGGAGGTCCATCATATCTAACTTCAAGACTAACTTCACCTGAAGGGGAAGGAGAGAATGTTGGCTTGGAAGGATATTGCTGAGAACTGAGAGAGCTTTTGGAGAATGAGTGATATTACTTTTGATACTGACTAGCTCTTGAAGCTTTAGAGGATCTACCATGTCTTTGGTAAGTCTGAGTAGTGTTTGAAAATCTCTGATGGCCACTACCTGAAGAGCTACCACTTGGAGGAGGATAAGGAGGATCTCTCGTATTCATCCTTGGAGAAGAGGGAGGGGAGTACTTCCTTTTCTTCCTTGCTTTAAGATCATTCTTTGACAAATTCATCCAATGAGGCATGTTAGGATATGGATCAATATTGTGCATGATATAGTAGGGAGTGTTATTATGGGGATTGTGAGCTGGAGCTGGAATCTTCTTTCTCAATTTCCTTCTCTTTGTCTTGGGAGAATCATCACTGCAGATTTCTTCACTACTTTCACTATCAAAGTTATACAAACCATCAATTTCTTTTATCTGCTCGAGAGTTACCTTGGGAGGAGGAGAAGGAGCCTTGGGAGATGGGATAGGAGTTGGAGCATAGACTGGAGGGATGGGGTCAGTCATGTACTCAGACTCTAATTCAACAGACTCTGATTCAACTGACTCTTCAACTGCCTCTTTGGTATTAGCTACTGAAGCTTTCTCAGTAATCATAGCTTCAGTCTTAGATCTTTCTTCAAAACTAGCCCTTATTATGGCTATCACCTCTGAGGAAGCAAGTGGAGTATAGCACACAATGGCCTTAGATGATGATTCAACAGAAAGTAAAGGATTAAAGGATGAAAGCTGATAGAGTATACTTTCCATATCTACTGATTGAGGTATAAAATAAAAATAATTTCCACCATTCAGAACTTTTGGCATAGGTACAACCATCTCATCATCTGCTACTATTGCATGAGCTGCTGCTGCTGCTGCAAGGTATTCTTCACAGAACATCTCCCCCTGCATGGTTTTAGAAGGTTCTGAAGCAATGCCCATGGCTGAAGAAGGGAAAGGGAAGGAGGAGGCAGTAAAGAGAGATGTAAGGGAATTTATTGATTTTAAAAGAGGGGATATCTCAGCTGCAATAAGCTCCTTGAGTATGAGAGTCAACTGAGATATGAGGGTAGCAATGAAAGCATTGTCAAGGGTTAGAGGAGGAATAACTGGGGGAATGCTATCAAGCATGATATCATCTTGGTTAGTAGGTGATGATGGGGTCTTAGGAGAGGGAGTATGAATAGGGGATTGGAGGGGAGAAGCTTGAGAAGAAATTTCAGCTGTTATAAACTCAAAGTTTGGAAAGAGGAGGGTGGTTGAGGGAATTGTTCTACGGTGAGAGGGAAGAGGTGAGTCAGGAGGTGTGAGGTTATGAGCAGGAGAGGGCTGATGATCTGGAGTAGGAGAGGCAAGAGGGGTAAGGGGAGGGGTTCCTTCAGCCAAGAGAGGAGTGGTTGTTACCACCCTTGTGTTCTCTGAAGCACCTGCAGAGGGTTTTCCTTAGATGGCTTAGGAATTGCCCTCTCCCATCTGCCAAATAGGGCAGAGGTTAGCCTCATGGAGGCATTAATGAACGTAGTCTGGGTAACTAACTGTTCATCGACCTTTGCCTTCAAGAACAGGCCCAAAACCTAGCAAAACACACTTCTTTCTTCCTATTCCTCTTCCTGATCAAATCAAACAAAATCTATCCCCAATTGGCTTTCCTCTTATTCACCAGCGCAGCCATCACCAGAAACTACTGCCTGGAGATGTAGTCATGGGCAGTGTGCTTTGCAAACAACATTTTCCCCACTACATCTGCAAGAAACTTGTCGGCGGGAGACAAGTTCTTTTTCCATAGTTTGTTAGAGTTTTCACCGGAGTGACCCAAAATAACTAACAAATTCTCAAACTCATCATCATCCATATCCAAATCTTCTACACCATTCTCAAGTTCAAAAATTTCTGTAAGAACTGCGGGAGAGAGAGTAACCTGAGTCCTGCTGATGAATCTTGTCATCTATTCCTCAGTAGAGGAAGATGAGAATACCCACTCCTTGATTGCGGCTGCTGACAGCTTAATGTGGTTGGTCATAAACGATTTCAGCTTTTGATCTTCACATAGTTGCAGAATATCCTGAAATATTTGATCAGATTGCTGGAATGAATCAAAATCAATGTCAAACCCTGTGTCGAACTTCATTCCTGCAAAACCAGATGCAGCCATTTCTGAATACTTTTGTGAAACAAGAGTACCTGCAAGAGGAAACAAATGATCAAGTGCAGGAGGGGAATTCTGAAAGCACGGGATTGAAGTCGAAGAAGAAAAGCCTATAAAGTGTTTTCAGAATACGAAACGACATTCTCAGCCCGGTGAAAAAATAAAATTCTTCGACCACAGGTCGATGAAGATTTCATTAAGGGATATGTTCATCGATCTCAGAACGAAGAGATGGAAAGTTTTCATCGCTCACAGAAAAATTTCCGGAAACAAAATCATCGTTCTCCGATCGACGAAATTGCTTCAACAAGATATTTCATCGATCTTAGGTCGACAAAAAATCTCAAGAACATTTACCAGTACGTCGATTTCAGTTCGACGAACAGAAATAATTCTTTGACCACAGACATAGCATTAGATTAAATTTTTACCATTTATCATTCCAAGCTGATTTATGAAGAACAGATGCTTGGTTAGATCCAATGGCTTGCTGAAGATGTATGGTCTTTGCAAATCAGTAGTGATAATCTCAAGTTTAATCTTTTGCTTGTCTACATAATCTCTAATGAAATGATGTCTAATGTCTATATGCTTTGTTCTTGAATGCAATACTGAATTTTGTGCAATGGAAATAGCACTAGTATTATCACATAATATGGCTGAATTATTTAAGTTGACACCATAATCTAGAAGTTGGTTTTGTATCCATAAGATCTGTGAACAGCAACTGCCTGTAGCCATATATTAAGCTTCAGCAGTGGATATTGAAACAGATATTTGTTTCTTATAGAACCAAGATACAAGTCTCTCACCCAGGAATTGGCAAGTTCTAGAGGTGCTTTTCCTCTCTACTCTATATCCAGCATAGTCAGCATCAGAAAATCCAGTTAACTCAAATGCTGACTCTATTGGATACCAGAGTCCTAGATCTGGGCAACCTTTTATATATCTCAAAATCCTTTTTATAAAAATAAGGTGAGATTCTTTAGGGTTCACCAGGAACTTAGCACAAAGACATGTGGCAAACATAATGTCTGGTCTGCTTGCTGTTAGATATAGCAGGGATCCAACAATAGCCCTATACCTAGTTTGATCAACTGGTTTTCGAAGTTCATCAGCATCTACAGCAGCTTTGGCAGCCATGGGAGTCTTCATTGAAGAGGCATCATTCATCCCAAACTTCTTAATAAGCTCTTTAGTATATTTAGAATGAGAGACGAAGATCCCTTTAGAGGATTGTTTCACTTGGAGACTAAGGAAATAAGACAGTTCTCCCATGCTACCCATCTCAAACCAAGAATGCATTAGATCAGAAAATCTTTTGCACAGTTTAGGATTAGTAGAACAAAAAAGTATATCATCCACATATATGTGTACTAATATATTTTATCATGATGCAGTTTTGTAAAAAGAGTTCTATCTACCATGCCTCTTGAAAAACCATGCTCTAAGAAAAAGCTGGCTAAGGTCTCATACCAAGCTCTTGGAGCTTGCTTTAAACCGTAGAGAGCCTTATACAATTTGAAAAAAAGAGGAATGAGTTGGAGAAACAAAACCTGAAGGTTGTTCTTCATAAACCTCTTCTTTGAGATCTCCATTTATAAAATCACTCTTCACATCCATCTGGTAGACTTTGAACTTTTTATATGCTGTATAAGCTAAGAAAATTCTTATTGCCTCTAGCCTGGCAATTAGAGCAAAGGTTTGATCAAAATCAATACCTTCCTCTTGCCTATATCCTTGAGCAACAAGCCTTGCCTTGTTCCTCACTATCACACCTCAGGCATAAATTTTATTATTGAACACCACTTAGTCCCAATTATTAGATAGCCCTTAGGCATTGGAACTAAGTCTCAAACTCTATACCTCTCAAATTGATTGAGCTCCTCTTGCATTGCAATAATCCAGTGTGGATTTTGCTCTACATTAGTTATGGATTGAGGCTCAACTTGAGAGAGAAAGCGGGCAAGCATGACATCAGGGTTGAGTTGATGCCTTGTCTGCACACCCACTGATATGTCTCCAATCACTTGAGATCTAGGGTGATCTCTAAGTGTGACAAGATCATTAGGTAGAGTTGTTCAGCAATAGTTATTGAATTTAATTCCTCTTGTGCAGTTGCATCAACTGTTGAAGGAAGTTGAACTTCTTCGATAGTTTCTTCATCACTATCAGCTTCTGCTTCTGATGTTGGAGGAGGATTTGATTCAACCTTTGTAGTAAGGTCTAGATCATCCAAATTCTCACACAAATTTGATACCTGCAAAGTGTTATTGGAAGAAATGTTTTCTCCTTGTAAAACATGTTATTCTCATCAAAAGTTACATGCATAGACTCTTTAATCTTCAAAGATGATTTATTAAACACCCTATAAGCTTTGCTAACTTGGGAATATCCTAGAAAAATTCTCATTGCAGCCTTTGCTCCAAATTTTCTAAAATACTTCTTACAATTGTTATGAATATAACATACACACCAAAATACTTTAAAATAGGTGATTATTTGTTTCTTTCCTTTGATTAGTTCATAGGGAGTCTTAAGCTTTAGTTTATGTATTAAACTCTTGTTCAGGACTTAGTTTGTTGTGCTTATTGCCTCTGCCCAATAGGATAGAGACATGTAAGCATCTGCAAGCAATGTACCTGCAGCTTCAATGAGTGTTCTATTTTTCCTCTTAACTACCGCATTTTGTTGAGGAGTTCTAGGAGCTGAGAGACAGTGCCTGATACCTTCCTTCTCATAGAACTCATGCATAAAAAGAGATTCAAACTCAGTTCCATGATCACTTCTGATCAATACAACTTGAGTAGAGTACTCAATCTGTATGGTCTCGAGAAAATCTATAAGAACCTTAAAGGTATCTGACTTAGATCTCAAAAAGAATACCCAAGTGAATCTGGAGAAGTCATCTACAACCACTAAGGTATAATATTTCCCTCCTAGGCTTTGTACAGCAATGGGGCCAAAAAGGTCCATAGGTATCAAGTACAATATCCTAGGTGAATCACTCTTATTAATAGATTTGAAACTAGATTTAGTTTGCTTGCTTAGATGACAAGCCCTGCAGAGGCCTCCATTCTTGTCGGGGCCAAAACGTAAACCTATAACAAGGTTGTCCTTAGATAACCTAGTTATATTCTTATGGTTTACATGACCTAATCTTTTATGCCATAAGCTAGTTTGACTACTAACATAATTAAATAAACAAATTTCAGAAATAGCAGATTCAAAATTGACTAAATAAATGTTGTCTTGTCTAATTCCTGTTAAAACAGTTTTGTTGTTTAAAGATATAGTGCATAAGGAGTTAGTGAAGCTTACTTGATAACCTGTATCACACAGTTGGCTTACTGATATCAGGTTATGCTTGAGACCATTGACATAGGTCACCTTCTTGAATGTAACATCTCCACATCTGAAATCTTTATAGCCTTCTGTTAATCAAAAGCCGTCCCCAAAAATTACCTTAGGGCCAGCCTTGGCTTTATAGTTAATAAGGCATTCCTTACAACCTGTCATATGTTTAGAGCAACCACTGTCCATGTACCTCTTGATTTGAATGACAGGGTTCTCTTTTTACTCTAAAGGAAAAGATTAGAGGTTTCTGACCCAGGATATCTTGGGTCCTTACTGTTTGACAAAACCATAACTTGAAAAAAGGAACATTCAGGCTGATCTTTATATCCTAGGGGATGATACCTTCTAGGGGGTATAATCCTCTGACTAAAAGGATTAAAATTTTTATCAGCTTTTATGTTTCTATGATTATGAATAGGGTTCGGCAAAGTTAAGTGAGTTCGTCGAGCTGAGTTCGATTATTTGGGTTGAGTTCTTCGATCTCTGCTCGAAGAATGGAAGTATCCATTCTCAGAGCCCCTGAAACGTCGATCTCCAGTGGACGACCCAAACTGATTTTGTCGATCGTAGTTTGAAGAATAATTTGTGTTATTATTTGCGTTCTGAGTTCGTCGTCCTGAGGTCGACGAACCGTGCCCATTTTGTCGTTCTAAGTTCGAAGAAAATTGCTGAATATAGTTATTTCTATGATTTCTCTTTCTCTCCTTGTTAAGGTTTGTTTTCTTAAGTTCTAGTTGCTTAAGAATTTCATTAACCTTGTAAACCTGTTCAGTAATTTTCTTGCCTTTATCAGATATAAAATTTACTGCTTTTGACAGGTGATTCTTCTGAATTAGAATTGGTTCACTAGAGGAAGCACCTAATCCTAGCTTACTATTGTTTATTCTGGCATTTATAGTTCTAGTTATGTCTAACAGTTTTATGCTTCTTCCTTTAAGAGTTTCTTCTAATTCTTTAGCCTTACTGCATTCAGATTTTAGAAAGAGTATTTGATGGTTAGCAGATTTTAGTTCTTCAGACAGTTTGACATTTTCAACAATGAATTTATCTTGCTCTAATAGCTTTTCCCTGAGGAGTTTCCTTCTCAGATCCTATTAGGGGCCTGTTTGGGAAGGCTTTTCAGAAAGGAGAAGGAGCGGTGACAAAAGGATGGTAGGAAAAGGAGCTTTTAGAAAATGTCTATTAGAAAAGGAGAACTGTTTGTGTGAACTTCTTTTGCAGAGCTTTTCGAAAAGGAGAAATACTTTATAAATCGTTGGACAAATCTCCGTTGCGGTAACTTTTTTTATTAAAAATGTGCGCCTGGGGAAAAAGACACAATTATTTTGCCGGGACAGGTTTTTTTCCCCCGGGAGCGAATTTTTCGCCGGGTGGCTGGTTTTCTCTCCCGGGCGCGATATTTTCGCCCAGGGGGGATATTTTCGCCTGGGCGAAAATTTTTCGGCCAAACCCTATATTTTCGGCCCGGCTCCAATTATTCGGTCGGGTGCCAATTTTTCGGACGGACGCGAATTTTTTGAACCTGCGCGAATTTTCCGGATGAGCACGAATTTTTTCGGATGACGGCGAATTTTTAAGATGGGCGCGAATTTTTCGGACGGCCACTAATTTTTTGACTAGGCGGAAAAATTTCGCCCGGACGCGAATTTTTGCACGGGCGAGAATCTTTCGCACGGACGCGATATTTCCGATCGAAAGCGAAAAAAATAGCTTACAAGCGAAAAAAATACACGACCGGGTAAAAAAATCACGAACGGGCAAAAAATCACGTCGAGGCGAAAAATTCGCTCCCGGGCGAAAGAAATAGTGCCCGGGCGAAAAACCGCTCTAGATAAAAGAAATCGCGCCCGGGAGAAAAAAATCGCGCCCGGGAGAAAATATCGCGTCCGGGCGAAAAAATCGCCCCCGGGCGAAAAAATCGCCCACAAGCGAAAAAATCGCGGTCGGGCGAAAAAAATTCGTGCAACCACAAAAAATGGCTCCCAGATGAAAAAATGCACCTGAGCGAAAAAATCACACTGGCAGAAAAACTGGCTCGGGCGAAATATACACGCTCTGGCGAAAAAAAATCATGCACGGGCAAAAAAGCGCACTCGGGCGAAAAAAACTCACCCGGGCGAAAAACCGCGTGCCCGGGAAAAAAATTCCAGCCCGGGCGAAAAATGGCAACCAGAGCGAAAAATGCTAGCTCAGGCGAAAAATCCGCGTCTGAGCGAAAAATTCGCGCCCGGGCAAAAAATTCGCCCACGGGCGAAAAATTCGCGCCGGGCAAAAATATTACGCTCGGAAAAAAAATCGCGTCAAGACAAAAAAATCAAGTCGTAGATTTTTTTAAGAGAAATATTTTTGGATGAGAAAGTGCTTTTCGAAAAGGTTGAAAAGTAGGTGACATGTGACTTTTCCAAAAGATGAGCAAATGGAGTTTTTTGTGGTAGCTTTTCCCACCGATAGACAATCCAAACGGTCTATTATGTGTTGTAGCGTTTTCCTGAAAACGAAAAGAAGCTAAAAAACCCTCCCAAACAGGCCCTAGGTCTAAACACAAGCTTTTGAATTCTACTTTAAATTCTTCTGATTGAAAATCATAAGAAGCAATTACCTGATCCTCTTTAGAGAGGAGTTCTTCATCATCTGATTCTTCTGAATCAGATCTGCTGCTTCCATCTTCTATAGCCATGAGGCAAACTTCCTTTGCCTTCTTCTCCTCTTCATCTTCACTAGAGCTGGAGGAAGTTGATTCCTCTTCAGTGTCACTCCATGTTTCAGCAACAAAGCCCTTTTCCTTCTTCTTGTAATTGTATTTGCCGGAGGAGGCTTTGCTGTGATGACTTCTTCTGGAGTCCTTTTCTTTTCTCCTATCCTTCTTTTGGACTTCCTGACATTCAGAGATGAAGTGTCCTGGTTTCCTGCAACCAAAGCAGATAGCCTCTTTAATAGGGGTCTTGCATTACAAGAAAACTTGTCTTTAGTGACTAAAATTTAGTGACAGAATAAGTTTTGTAACTAAAGACAAAATTTTAGTGACAAAAATAATTTTGATCACTAATAACACGTCTTTAGTGATGAAAAAAAATTTGGTCACTGAAGGCACAGCTTTAGCGACGAAATAAAAGTTTGGTCGCTAAAGACACAACTTTATTGACGAAATAAAAAGTGTTGTCACTAAAAGTATGTCTCTAGTGAAAAAATAAACATTTGGTCACTAAAAGCATGTCTTTAGTTACCAAAATTTAGTGAAGAAATCTATTTCATCACTAAAGACATGATTTTAGTGACGAAAAAGATTTGGTCATTAAATCCATGTCTTTAGTGACCAAACTTCTTTTGATCACTAAAGACGTACTTTTGGTGATAAAATAAAAGTTTTGTCTCTAATGACAAGTAATTAGTGATGTAATATATTCAGCCACTAAAGACACATCTTTAGTGAGCATATAAAAGTTCTGTCACTTAAGACACATTTTAAGTATGATATATAAGTTCGGCCACTAAAAACATGTCTTTTGTGACGACGTATAAGTTTGGTCACTAATTATGAGCAAAAATATTTTGGTCATTAAATTTGGACTTTCCCTCCAAATTTATTATTCTTCCCTCATAAATTTAAAATTTATAATAAAATAAAATATAACTGCTACTATCATGCCCTAAACCCAATCACATCCCATACAATAACAAGAGAGTAGCGACATCCCCATGATTCCCACCTCTGCTCGACGACGGCCAATGACATCCCCGTGATTCCCACCTCTGCTCTACGATAGCCAGCGACATTGCTAGTTTTCATCCTCATCTGCTCAACGACAGCCCAATCCCTCATCGGCGGAATCTTAAATCTCTCCTCAGTTGCCGAATTCTTCAACTTAGCAGTCGCAGACATCCTTGAGGTAGTTCCTCTCCATATTACGTCTCTCTAACATATCTGATGATAAAGGTTTCTTTGGTTCTAATCCCTTTTTGTACCTTAAGAAGGTAGGCACCCAGATTTACCAGTTGAAGAGAAGTAGCGAAAGGTTATAAATCTGTCTTCCCTTTCACTTCACCATAAAGGTTTGATTAGTAATTGCTGCTGCTTGGACTAATAATAGAAGCTTCCAAATTCCTTTTTGATATTTGAGGATCTAACTTTTTTTGGAATAGCAGAGGGATACAGAGGGTTAAGAATGTATGTATATGCTTCATAAAAAGCTACAAGGAGGGAGACCTGGAAGCCTAAATAATAGAATTCTAGAACAAAAACTACTGCATTTGTCATGTTTGATGAAATGCTTCAAAGAGAAATGAATAGGGGTAATTCTAAACTCAATCTAATTAGCCTTTTACAGATGTTTTGGATGCTTGCAATGACTAAATCTAAAGTTCACTCAATGGCATACCAAATGTAATGAAGATTTTGCTTCCATAAAATTCTTAATTATATGTTTATTTTTCGTTAGATCCTTATCTTGTTATTTGTACTGATAAGATAAATTTTCTCTTTACCTCTCAAATGATTTGGGCACTTAAATTTTGCAAGGTGGGCACTTGCATTGGAAATTTTCTGCTTGTTTTTCATTTTACTTTTTTCAAGTGATACAAAGTGTTCAAAGTAATTATGATCTTCCAAGTGTTGCTATTCGCTCATACTACTCACTTTTGGATAGTATCTCCACAGTCAATAAACTATTTGGTAGCAATGGAGTTGAGAGTTGGTGGTTTCAAGAGAGAGAGGTTGTAGTATTTGGAGATAATGCATGAAAGTATATTTTAGCTTTAGTCATGAAATCATGTGTTAATCTTATTTTAATCCACCTATTATCATGTGTGAATTGTATTATTGTACTTCTAAGGAATTTTTAAAATAAAATTTTGACTGATTTTTGGATTTGCTTCTATAAGTTTAATTATATACTTTATTATAATTACACTCTACAAAAACAACAAAAGTTGTAGTTTATGGTGATAACTTCTCTCAATTTGTTTATTTAATCTTGAACCTTTTAAACTGTGTTGGTTTTAGGATATTTGCATCAAAATAGCCGATCACACCTATATGGCTATATGTGATTGTTGAGCTCTCATATTTGTCTTCAGATCTTAGAAAAGCTTCTTGTTGTAGCCGTCTCAGATTTTAATGTTAGTGTTCGTCGATTTGTATTTACAATGCTCCATGAAAACAACAGTTAGCTGAAAGTTTGGTTTCCATTTTTGTGGTTATAAATAATGAGGTATTATTTTGGGTGTCAGATCACTTTACATGTAGTTTTTACTGTTTGGAAATTTCAGTATTCTTTTTACTAGAATAGAAGTGTTGATGGCTTTAAAATTTAGGCTTCGTTTGGGAGGACTTATTTTCACCGGTCAAGCGGTTACAACCGCATGAATCAGACCTTAATTAAGGTCCGATTCATGCGGTCGTAACCGCTTGACCGGTGAAAATAAGTCCTCTCAAATGGAGCCTTAATCAAAAATTCATAATTTTAATTTCTTTTTTGTTGTTTGAGGGTACAGGTCTGGAGAGAAGGCTGGTGCAGGGGTGATGATGAAGGATGCGTCGAAGAGGAGCTTCTGTGCAAGCATATATGTAGATGGTGGTGCACACCGTGGATGTGCTAACTAAGGTGGCGGAGAAACTATGGAAAAGCTCAAGAGAACCATCTCCAACTTTGTTATAAATCTCCAGAGTATAGTGCTAGGAGTTACGTTATACGTCAACTTTGTATTGTCGGATGCACGTAGTATCTTCCTTTTCATGATAATGGAAATTAACTAAAGAAGTGAGTAGAAGACAATAGTTGACTATCAAATATGTTCAAGTGCACACTCATTTATATATTTTTCTTCTTTGTAGATATTTTTCAATATATTTTGTTTAATTAGAGTTGAAAGCAGTAATAGTCTGTATTAAGGGGTTTGGGCCATCTCCCACCCTTTTTTATATTAATAACATAATGAATATTAAACATCAACTTTTTTTTTACTATTGAGCATTTTATTTATTCTTGCGTTTGAATGTTTAAAATTGGATTTAAATGAAAATAAATGAAATAATTATATGATATTTTGTGAAAAATTAAACAAATATAGCGACAATTTATCACTATTATAACATATGTTTAGTGATCAAAAACTTTATTACTAAAATATATATATATATACTGACTAAGTTAATTTGGTCACTAAATCATTTTAGTGACTAAATTTATTTGATCACTAAATGGAGTTTAGTGACCAATATAATTCGGTCACAAAACTAAGTTTAAGTGAGTAATGTAGTTTGGTCACTAAATGAACGATTAGTGACCGATTTAATTTGGTCTCTAAATATTTACTTTTAGTGACAAAATCTTTTACAATCACTAAAGACATTTAGTGACGGGGTTTTAGTGACGATTGTGTGACAAAATAAATTTGGTCACTAAATGACATTAGTGACCAAAATAGAACATTTAGTGACAAAAATTTTGGTCACTAAAGGTTAATTTTCTTGTAGTGTTGTCATACCTGGGTTTGTCTTCAATTCTAGATGGCCTTGTCCTAAAATTCTTTATAGCCATCTTGTAGAATCTCTTAGCAAAGAGACACATAAGTTCATCATTCAATGGTAGACTTGGTGATTCTTTTGCAGCTTTGAATGCTAGGCTATTCTCCTTTCTTGTTGGTGTTGGAGCTTTTGATTCTGCGGCTGCTTCTCTTGATTTCACCAACTGCTCATAGGACTTGAGCTTACCCAACAGAGATTCAGTTGATATCTCTGCCCTTCTCCTTGCTTCTCTGATGGGCCATATTCTGGAATCCCATGTTGTCACCCGCATTTTATCCAATTATAAGAATTATCAGAGTATGAGAAAACACGCGTCATGATGCCACGTCAAGCAGGGGATAACCGCTGACGCTCAGGCAAAACCAACTACAAACTTTATGCAAGAAAATCCTGTGTTTTATGAATAGAAAATCAGTTATATTTTAGAGACCGTATCCCTCGGCTCAGTGGATCACCTAGTCCACAAAAGAAAAAAACTATATTTATACGCTGCGGAAAGAAAAAAAAATACTTTAATTAGGTTTTACACCCTAAAGAGCGCATAAGGGTCCCAAGAGAACTACTCATGCTATGCAAGACACTACATTTAATTTATATAATATATAAGAAAATGGTTTTCATACGTGATTTGGAAAATAGTGATTAAGTCTTATAAAACATGATGATCATGAGCTTTATTTATAATACTAATTAGGGTTGGAAATAACTAGCAACCTAGCATAAAACCTTCTCAAAGCAAGTAGACTATCTCCAGAAAACGGTAGCAGCATAAGTAAATATATCCAGTACAAAGGTAAGAAAAACTACAGTGGGCGCCAACAACATGACACGAACCCACTGGAACATATGTATGTCTGCAAGAAGGTACAGAAAACTATCTCACTAATAAGGTAAACGGAACTCCAAAGTCCGGGAGTCCCCCAGCAACACCACTGCCTCAGCTACCCACCAGACCGGCTACAACTCAGAACCTGAGGCATCCAAAAGAAAACAGAATACCTCAGCAAGCAACAAGGTAAAAACAACTGCATGCAAGAGTCAACCAAAAGGAAGAAGTAATTGAAAAATATGAAGTAGAAAGAGTCACAACTGCCCAAAACAGGACAACAAGAAAAGCACAACGAGCAAAGAAAACAGCAACAACCCAACCCCGGAACAACATCCTGCCGGTCCTAATAGGCTACCAAGAGCCTAAAGTGCTGCAAACTACCAAGGAAGAAACTTCTAATACCCTAAACTGTGGGAGGTGGTAGTAGCAAAAACAAACAACGAGGAACCGGATCGAAGGCAAACGCAGTCCCCCAATCCACCATGTCCAAGTGAGCAAGCTCGAGGGTCTACACGTGAAAGCACAAGGGACCTTCCACCCGCACATGCCCAGCTCGTACCTGGAGCACGAAAACAAGAGTGGCCTTGGCTATGTCACACAACTCCACCCCCCTGAAGAGCTATAAACCACCACTACTAACCACGACCCACGATTCAGCCTTTAAGAAGGTAAAGAAAACGGCCGACAAGGAAATACCAGAAATATAACAAGAAAACCACTCGAGAACGAAAAACAAGGTAAAGGAAGAGTGTTGAAAAGAATCAACACGACAAGGCGCTGAGTGAGACCCACTCAGTGCCTACCTAAACCTTGGCGTTGAGTGAGCTAGCCTCACTTAAGGCCAAAACCAAACTCTAACCTCAATCCCACTAAGGTAATACGGAGCTCGGCGATTATCGACCGGAGGTCGACGATAGTCGAACGGCCTAATGCAAAAACGAGATCGACGATCTCCATTCAGAGATCGACGATAGTCGAACGATTCTAAGACAAAAAGAAGGCAGGGAATTTCCAGTACTCGAGTAGTTACCAACTACTCGTGTACCTCATCCCTCTACTCGAGTAGTCGCCTACTACTCGAGTACCTCAACCCTCTACTCGAGTAGTCGCCCACTACTCGAGTATACGAACATAACCAGCACTCGAGTAGTTACCAACTACTCGAGTACCCCAACACGCTACTCGATTAGTTGCCTACTACTGATAATACGTTTTGTAGCCTAAACTATTATCGTATTTTGTATTTTATATTGTACAACTTTTGTCTATTATTAGTTTATTTTTATCCTTTTTATGTAAATTTTATTGCCACTAACTTTTTCCTGTCTTTTTGCAGGTTTTCAGAAAAATTGCCAAAATGGCCTGTCACGCCCCCCTGTCACGCCCTCCCTGGGCGTGACCTAGGGCGTGTCACCCGATCCCGAGGATACCTGCTGGAAGGGACAGATAACGGTCAAAACTGCTGTCACGCCCCCCTGTCACGCCCTCCCCGGGCGTGTCACCGGGCGTGATATGGGCGTGTCGCCCTCTGCCGCAAAGCCTGCCGCCGCATTAAATGCCGTTCCGTCTCAGCACGCAAATAGTACTGTCACGCCCCATGTCACGCCCGTGACATGGGCGTGACACCCTCCTTTTTCGGCGACTGACGGATTTCCGACCAATGATTTGGACATGACATGCCTGTCACGCCCCCCTGTCACGGGCGTGACCTAGGGCGTGACCACCGACGTACCGAAGCAATCATCCCTCCCGCCAGAATCCAGAGCCCGAGGTCAAATCCGTACCTGTCACGCCCCCTGACACGCCCCCCTTAGGGCGTGTCGGAGGGCGTGACCAACCCGAGATTTTTTCTATAAATTGAGCCCCCCCTCTCCATTTCAGCAAGCTTTTGTTGAGTGGGGGAGGTGCTGCCCCTTTGTTTCTTGATCCTTTTTCATGCTTTCTCTCTCTCTCTCTCCCCCTCTCTTTGTACTTTTTGGTTAACCCTAGTTTAATCATAGTTTGTGCTAGCTTTTAATGTAATTTTCTTCTTGCTTAGTGCTTAATGTAGGGCTAGAATAGGGTTTAATTTTCATGCACTTGTAACTTTAATTTTCAATAGTGTAACTTGCCCTTTTTATTAATAAAAGTGTTTTTTTAGTTTGTGTTCTTCTTATGCTTTTCTACTCATCTTCCCCCCTCCACTCCATTATGATTAACTAATCCTCCTTGTACTCGATCTTGATGATCCGAGGTTAGAGCGATTATGTTATGATGTTTTAATTAATCTTTTCTTTTTAGGTTAGGGCCTTGAATTACTCTTGATTTATCACGGGTCGGAGGTATATTTTCGATATATACTCTCCGCCTTTGCTTTCATTCTGGGCTAGCCGAGAGGCCGAAAGAATGAAGTGAGCATTCAAGAGTAAAGGGAGTTGTACGCACCCCTCGAGAGAGGCAGACGTCCAAATCTCCCGGATTGGAGTAAAATCCAATAGTGGGGTTCACCGCGTAAAGCGAGTTTTAGGCCTCCGATTTAGACGAGAGTCGGTCGGACCTTCCTAAACTCAGTTGGGCACGACTTCGAGAGAAGCGTGTTCAAGCTTTAGGAACCTCCACGGTCAAGGACCTTTATCCTATTAAGTTTAGATTTTTATCGCATTTTCTTAATCGTCTTTAGCCGAGGTGAATCTCGATCGGGTGCATTTCCATTTCATATTGTTCTACCTTTTGTAGTAATCTCATATATTGTGCTCTTTTATTAACTGCGGTAATTTCCTTTCTAGCTTAGTTGTTTGCTTAATAGCGTAACTTAATTGCGGTAGTTCTCTTTTTAGTTTGCTTTAATTTCTCCATTGCGCTTAGATTTTCTAAAACCCTAGTTTTTCCGTCGATAAGATAATAGCGTTCGTGTGAGTAAGCTTAGCCAACAGTTCCCGATCTTAATACGACACTTGTGTCCCCTTGCTACAATTCGATAGGTATACTTGCCTCATCGGGTTGCTAGTTCGGTTGCGTTTATTTTCTTCGAACCCTAGCGCGCAACAAGTTTTTGGCGCCGTTGCCGGGGACCCAACTTCCGTTGATATTTTGAAAACACGAACCTATTAATTTTATCTCTTCTCTTTCTCATCCCCTTTCTTTAAAGTTTTAAAAAAATCAAAAAAATTTTATCACCGCTCTTAATAGAAACCAACCTCACAATTTTTCTACGCCACCTAATTCTCTCGAAAAGGGCAAAGGGCTTTAAGCGCCACTGTCTTGTCTAGTACCTTGCGAACCCTTCACGGGGTAGTCCTTGGGAAGTTCGGGAGTTAATCTATAAAAAAAATCTATTTCAAAAAGAAAAAAAAATTTAATTTAATTTTCTAAATCTAGTTTTTCTTTCTAGTTTATCCTTTTTCTCTTTCTCTTCTTCTTTTCTGTTCTTTTAGTGCATGACCCGCGGGAGTCCGTCGGTTATTTTGGACTTGGACCACGAAATTGAGCGTACTCTTCGGAGAAGATCGCGATTTCAAGGTCCTACATCCAAGTGCCGGTTGAGGACTCCGAGTCATTTAATACTTTAAGAATGGAAGAACCCAACGTAGATGAGGCCGTGCAAAGGACTATGTCCTATTATGCACGACCGAACCTCGAGGGAACAGAATCGAGTATAGTCCGCCCTACTATAGCAAATAATAACTTTGAACTAAAGCCTAGCATAATTCAAATGGTGCAGCAATATGTGCAATTTGACGGACTTCAAGATGAAGATCCGAACGCACATATAGCTAGCTTTCTTGAAATTTGCGACACCTTCAAGATAAATGGTGTCACAAATGATGCGATCAGGCTAAGACTCTTCCCCTTCTCTCTAAGAACTAAAGCTAAGCAGTGGCTTAACACACTTCCAAAAAATAGCATAACCACTTGGAATGAATTAACTGAAAAATTTTTGGCGAAGTATTTTCCGCCAGCTAAAACTGCAAAACTTAGGAACGACATCTCTGCCTTCGGACAAATAGACTCTGAAACCCTTTACGAAACCTGGGAGAGATTTAAAGAATTATTAAGACGATGCCCACATCACGCGCTGCCTGTATGGTTACAAGTGCAGACGTTTTATAACGGGCTAAATCAAAGCACGAAGCAAATGATAGACGCAGCTTCTGGCGGTACTTTAAATCATAAGACCCCGGAAGCCGCTCTTGAGCTTTTTGAGGATATGGCCATGAACACTTATCAGTGGAATGTGCCTAGGTCCCGCCCGAACAAGCCTGCAGGTATCTATGAAGTGGACAACGTCTCCCAGCTCGCTCTGCAAGTAGAAATCCTAAGCAAAAAAATCACGGAGATGACTGCTGCCTCCGCCCCTCAGGTATGGGAATCTGCAACCCCTACTCCAGAACATTTAGATTATGTTAATAATTTGCCTAGAACTGCTTTTAATAATTTTTCTGCTGCGAATTTTCATCCGCCTGGTTTTAATTTTCCGAATAGTTATAACCCCGCTTTAAGAAATCACCCGAACTTTTCATGGAGTAATCCATCGAATGCGATGCGCCCACCTCCGCAAAATGATTTTTCTGCACAACCACCACCACCACCACTTCTTCAAAATTACCCAAAACCTCCAAGCTTGGAGGAATTACTTTCTAAATATATCACCACAAATGACGCCACTATAAGAACGTTAACCGGAAGCGTAAAAGTCTAGAAAATCAGGTAGGACAGCTCGCGAAAATAATTTCTGAGCGACCCGCAGGGTCTCTTCCTTCCAATACCGAACCCAACCCGAGAGAGCAAGCGAAAGCTATAACTCTTCGGAGTGGGAAGCAAGTCTCCGGTATGGTAAGTGAAGAGCCCGAGGCAAGCTCCGCTCCTGCTTTTAAAAATCAAAGCTCCGCTCCCGCTTTTAAAAATCAAAGCTCTGCTCCGCTTCCACCCTCTGCTGAAGAAGTAATCACCCCCACTTTAGAAAATAATCTCACTCCACCACCCATCTTCAAAAATAATTCAACTCCTCCATACCCCTCTGAACTTAATAGACAACGTCAAGATGATCAGTACTCCCGCTTCTTAGAAATCTTCAAACAAATCCACATTAATCTTCCCTTCCACGAGGCTATTTCGCAAATGCCGAAATACGCCAAATATCTTAAAGACCTCCTCACAAACAAGAAGAAGTTAGAGAATCTTTGCACGTCACGCTTAACGCCGAGTGCTCCGCCGTTTTAACAAACGGTTTGCCGAAGAAAATCAGTGACCCGGGTAGTTTCTCTATCCCGTGTGTCTTCGGTGATCTCTTTGTTAAACACGCGTTAGCCGACTTAGGCGCAAGTATAAACCTGATGCCCTTTTCGTTGTTCAAAAAGTTAGGGATTGGTAGCCTTAACCCCACGCGTATGAGTATCCAGCTAGCCGATAGATCCGTCAAGTACCCGTTAGGAATAGTGGAGGACGTTCTAGTGAAAGTCGACAAGTTCATCTTCCCGGTGGACTTTGTCATTTTGGACATCGAAGAAGACGTCGAGGTTCCCCTGATCCTTGGCCGACCCTTCCTTGCCACCTCCCGAGCCATCATTGACGTAAGCAATGGTAAGCTCTTTCTTCGAGTAGGCGACGACGAAGTCACATTTCCGATCACCCCTTCGATGAAGAACACCTTAGCGAACGATGACTCATGTTTTTTCGTAGACGCCGTGAGTGATGATTCTTCCTACTGCCTCTCGACTTTGAAAAAGAATTTTCTACTTTTTGCTCCTCTTCTCTTACAACAGAATCACTGCAAGGAAGTGATGAATCTTCTTATTGTCTTTCCGACTTTGAAAAAGAGTTTTCTGATTTTTTTTCTTCCTCTTTCCTTACCACTGAATCTGTACAAGAAGCCGTCTTGGCTGCTAGCCCCACCCCTTATTACGTTCCTTATAAAAAAGTTTATGAAGATATTATTTTTGAAAAAGAAAGAATCTCAAAATCCTCTTATGAAGAACCCCCTACCCTAGAACTTAAAGAACTTCCCGAACACCTTAAGTATGCTTTCTTAGAAAAAGACTCCAAGTTACCAGTTATCGTTTCGGCCTACCTCACGGATACGCAGAACGATAAACTTCTTCTAGTTCTACGTAAGCATCGCCGGGCTATTGCTTGGCAAATTTCTGATATCAAGGGCATAAGCCCATCTTTCTGTACACATAAAATTTTAATGGAAGATAATTCGCGTAACTCTATCCAACCTCAGCGCCGTATAAACCCGAATATGAAAGAAGTAGTTAAGGGCGAGGTTATGAAACTATTAGACGCAGGAATTATCTACCCTATATCAGACAGTAAGTGGGTTAGCCCCGTTCAGGTAGTTCCAAAAAGGGAGGGATAACCGTAGTTAGTAATGAGAATAATGAATTAATCCCGACACGGACGGTGACGGGTTGGCGTATGTGCATAGATTACCGTAAGTTAAATGACGCCACCCGTAAGGACCACTTTCCTCTACCGTTTATCGACCAGATTTTAGAACGTCTCTCCGGCCATAGCTTTTATTGTTTTCTCGATGGCCTCTCGGGGTTACTTTCAAATACCCATCTCTCCCGAGGACCAAGAGAAAACTACGTTTACTTGTCCCTTCGGCACCTTCGCGTACCGAAGAATGCCGTTTGGATTATGCAATGCGCCGGCTACATTCCAACGATGTATGCTCGCAATATTTGACAAGTACGTAGAAAGCATTATGGAGGTATTCATGGACGATTTCTCCGTGTTCGGCGATACCTTCGATAGATGTTTAGAAAACCTCGAAAAAGTCTTAGAACGATGCGAAGAAACTAACCTTGCCCTAAATTGGGAAAAATGCCATTTTATGGTGAGGGAAGGGTTAGTTTTGGGTCATAAAATTTCTGCTAAAGGTATTGAGGTAGACGTTGCCAAGATAGAAGTTATTGAGAAGTTGCCGCCACCTACAAACATAAAAGCTATAAGAAGTTTCCTAGGCCACGCTGGTTTTTATCGTCGTTTTATAAAGGACTTCTCCAAGATCACTAAGCCCCTCACCCATCTCTTAGAAAAAGACGCTCCATTCATTTTTGATGACTCTTGTATTTCTGCCTTTGAATTAATTAAAGAAAAGTTAATTAACGCGCCAATTATGATAGCTCCGGTGTGGGACCTTCCTTTCGAGATTATGTGCGATGCGAGTAGTTTTGCGGTGGGAGCCGTATTAGGTCAACGCATATCTAAGAACTTCCACCCCATCTATTACGCTAGTAAAACCCTCACATCTGCACAAGAAAATTACACCACAACCGAGAAGGAGCTCTTAGCCGTAGTATTTGCGTTTGATAAATTTCGCCCTTACATTACACTTTCAAAAATCATTGTTTTTACGGACCACTCGGCCCTCAAGTACCTTCTTGCCAAAACGGATGCCAAGCCTCGCTTGATTCGCTGGGTCTTACTCCTCCAGGAGTTTGACTTAGAGATCCGTGATAAGCGAGGAGCCGAGAACTTGGCCGCCGACCATTTATCAAGATTAGATAACCCCTTTATAGAAAAATTAAATGAAAAATCCTTTAATGACTATTTCCCTGATGAGAAGCTGCTTTTAGTTAATACATCTACTTCTCCTTGGTTCGCGCACATCGCCAACTATCTAGTGGCCCGGGTGCTCCCAAAAGAGTTCTTCCTCTCAGCAGAAGAAGAAATTCTTTTCTGAGCTGAAGAACTACTTTTGGGAAGACCCGCATCTTTTCAAAATTTGTGCGGATCAAGTGATAAGGAGATGTGTTTCTTTTGATGAAGGAATTGATATTCTAAAACATTTGCATGAAGGTCCGACAGGTGGGCACTATCAAGCTGCTCGCACCGCTCATAAGGTGCTTTGCGCGGGTTTTTACTGGCCTAGCCTGTTTAAAGACGCGCAAGCCTTTGTGAGCAGGTGTGATAGTTGCCAACGGTCGGGCAATATTTCTAATAAAAATGAAATGCCGCAAAATTATTTCTTAGAGTGCGAAATTTTCGACCTCTGGGGAATTGATTTTGTTGGCCCCCTTCCTTCTAGCTTCGGAAACAAATATATTTTAGTTGCTATTGATTATGTTTCACGATGGGCTGAGGCCCAAGCTCTTCCTACGAACGACTCCCGAGTTGTAGTCACGTTTTTAAAAAAATTATTTTCTAGATTCGGTACGCCACGCGCAATCGTTAGCGATAGGGGTTCCCATTTCTGTAACGCGCAATTTTCAAAAATCCTTACTAAATACGGCGTTACGCATAAACTGTCCACTGCCTACCACCCCCAAACTAACGGTCAAGTCGAAGTAGTAAATAGAGAAATAAAAAGAATATTAGAAAAGACTGTTTCAACTTCTAGAAAAGACTGGTCAACCAAACTTGACGATGCTCTATGGGCCTACCGAACAGCGTACAAAACTGCCCTCGGATGTACGCCGTATCGGCTGGTCTATGGAAAATCGTGCCATCTGCCCGTAGAGTTAGAACACCGCGCCTTTTGGGCCTTAAAATTTTTAAACTTCGATCCCCACTCAGTCGGTGACCTTCGAAAATTTCAACTAAATGAACTCGATGAGTGGCGCTCTTATGCTTATGAAAATAATAAACTTTATAAAGAGCGGACGAAGCGTTTACACGATAAACACTTAAGGCACCCTAAAAACTTTAAGCCGGGCGACCAAGTCCTGTTATATAACAGTCGTTTACGTTTATTTCCGGGCAAATTAAAATCTCGCTGGTCTGGCCCATTTTCTGTTTTAGAAGTATTTCCTTATGGAACTGTTTTAATTTCTCACCCTGATAAGGGTAATTTCAAAGTGAATGGTCAGCGTCTTAAACTGTATTTCTCTGGTGATGATGATGTCAGTCCAAACACTATTAAGTTTCTGCTTCACGAACTTTAATCTTGAACTTTTTATTTTTTTTGCTAAAAACAATTTTATTTCGGGACAACAATATTTTTGGACAATATTATTTTTAATGCGTCGAGCTCAACGACGCTTTAACCAAAGGGCGCTCTTGGGAGGCAACCCAAGTTATCTTTTTCTGTTTTCTTTATTTTACAATTTTTGCCTCGGACGGTTTCGACAAGCTGAAGCTTCTGCGATCGCCTGCTCCAACATTGCTGAATCCATCACGAAGTCCAAAGAAGACATTCGGGGAGCGGCATCACTCAGTTTTCGCAGCAAATAAATCCGGGGAAGTACCTGTATTTCAATTCTGTCTTTCAATTCTGTACTTTATTTTTCTCTCCTTCTCCAATCCCCTTCTTTAGACATTGAGGACAATGTCTGTTTTAAGCTTGGGGAGGATTTCCTCCTTCATTTTTGCGTAGTGTAAATTATCTCCTTTTTGTATATATTGTAAATATTTCCAAAAAAAAAAAATGAATATCTTAAAATTCCAAAATCCAAAAAAGAGAATATTTCTCAAAAAAATATATATGTGTTTTTGAATAGTTTAGACATTTTGGTATTTCAATAGTACCCCTAGTTTTTAGTTTTGTTTTACTCAAAATCTCCTATAAACAACTTAGTTAATTATAATATTTCTAATCGTCCTTTTTAATTATGTTTCACAAGTAAAATGTTGGCCATGCTGTGTTTCTAATTCACGGTAGCACGTTAAGGTGAAATATTTTTCTAAAACTTCGCATTTCTATTATGGTTTTTTGTTGTTTTATTTCCTTTACTTTCTCAAAAAAAAAAAATTCATCATCCACTATTTTCTTTCTCGTTTTTGAATAACTTTTGTAAAGTCAACTTTTGAATAACGTAGTAGATGTGAACGATCCAAGTCACCTATTATTTCTATTTTCAAGATAATTTCATCAATCTTCTTTTATTATCTAGGACTCGCTTTTTGAAAATTTTTCAAACCTTTGTTTTAAATAAATTCAAAAGCGTGAAAATGATTTAGGCCATTTTTGTTTTCGTTTGAGCTTTCCTGCCAACCTAAAATATCTTTTACCACTAGTTAGCCGTTTTTGAGCCTTTTTCCGATTTCATTTGATAGCTTCTCTCTTCATTTCAGTTTCACCAAAGCCAAAATTTCCAACCTATCGAATCGCACTAGCCTTTTTGAGTTTCATAAATTATTTTGACGATTTTTGATAGGGTATTTTGTGATTTTTGTGGAGAAAGGTTTTCGAAAAAAAAAGGAAGTATGTTCAAAAGTGATGTTTATTTTTGTTTGGCCAACTCAAAAAGGAAAATAAAAATATTTATGGCCTTTGTTTTGAAAAAAGAAAAAAAAAATGAAAAAGAAAAAAAAAAAAAAAAGAAAAAAATGTGTACATATTTTTATGAAAGTTTTTGAAACTCTTTGCTTTGGTTTAGTGTGATTTTAAACCGTCACGTTTATCTTTGAATTCCACTCCTAATCATTTTCCTAAACCAAACGTTTCTGTCCTATTTAAGTCCTTTTGATTCACGCTTTTTGTTTTTTATTTAACGACTAAGAAAAGAAAAGCAGTAAATCAGTTTTAGTTTTGGATTTAAACCTAGATTTTTGATAATTAAATTGATATAATTATAATACGTTGCTTGGATCTAGTAACAACTCAATGCGTGTTTTTCATTTCCGTTGCTTTACTTAAGTCCATTTAAAAAAATCTCGCTAAAATTTTGGATGATTTGTTTTTATTAAGTAAAGTTTTTAAAAGTTTTACCATACCTAAATAATTGTTTTAGACTTACATTTCACCTTTTCCCTACTAAGAATTTCGCATAGTACTTGTGTAGGCATAATTAGAACTTTTTGATTAGTCCTTTTTATAAATATCTAGTTTTTATATTTTTGCTTGGGGACAAGCAAGGCTTAAGCTTGGGGGAATTTGATAATACGTTTTGTAGCCTAAACTATTATCGTATTTTGTATTTTATATTGTACAACTTTTGTCTATTATTAGTTTATTTTTATCCTTTTTATGTAAATTTTATTGCCACTAACTTTTTCCTGTCTTTTTGCAGGTTTTCAGAAAAATTGCCAAAATGGCCTGTCACGCCCCCCTGTCACGCCCTCCCTGGGCGTGACCTAGGGCGTGTCACCCGATCCCGAGGATACCTGCTGGAAGGGATAGATAACGGTCAAAACCGCTGTCACGCCCCCCTGTCACGCCCTCCCCGGGCGTGTCACCGGGCGTGACATGGGCGTGTCGCCCTCTGCCGCAAAGCCTGCCGCCGCATTAAATGCCGTTCCGTCTCAGCACACAAATAGTACTGTCACGCCCCATGTCACGCCCGTGACATGGGCGTGACACCCTCCTTTTTCGGCGACTGACGGATTTCCGACCAATGATTTGGACATGACATGCCTGTCACGCCCCCCTGTCACGGGCGTGACCTAGGGCGTGACCACCGACGTACCGAAGCAATCATCCCTCCCGCCAAAATCCAGAGCCCGAGGTCAAATCCGTACCTGTCACGCCCCCTGACACGCCCCCCTAGGGCGTGTCGGAGGGCGTGACCAACCCGAGATTTTTTCCTATAAATTGAGCCCCCCCCCCCCCTCTCCATTTCAGCAAGCTTTTGTTGAGTGGGGGAGGTGCTGCCCCTTTGTTTCTTGATCCTTTTTCATGCTTTCTCTCTCTCTCTCTCCCCTCTCTTTGTACTTTTTGGTTAACCCTAGTTTAATCATAGTTTGTGCTAGCTTTTAATGTAATTTTCTTCTTGCTTAGTGCTTAATGTAGGGCTAGAATAGGGTTTAATTTTCATGCACTTGTAACTTTAATTTTCAATAGTGTAACTTGCCCTTTTTATTAATAAAAGTGTTTTTTTTAGTTTGTGTTCTTCTTATGCTTTTCTACTCATCTTCCCCCCTCCACTCCATTATGATTAACTAATCCTCCTTGTACTCGATCTTGATGATCCGAGGTTAGAGCGATTATGTTATGATGTTTTAATTAATCTTTTCTTTTTAGGTTAGGGCCTTGAATTACTCTTGATTTATCACGGGTCGGAGGTATATTTTCGATATATACTCTCCGCCTTTGCTTTCGTTCTGGGCTAGCCGAGAGGCCGAAAGAATGAAGTGAGCATTCAAGAGTAAAGGGAGTTGTACGCACCCCTCGAGAGAGGCAGACGTCCAAATCTCCCGGATTGGAGTAAAATCCAATAGTGGGGTTCACCGCGTAAAGCGAGTTTTAGGCCTCCGATTTAGACGAGAGTCGGTCGGACCTTCCTAAACTCAGTTGGGCACGACTTCGAGAGAAGCGTGTTCAAGCTTTAGGAACCTCCACGGTCAAGGACCTTTATCCTATTAAGTTTAGATTTTTATCGCATTTTCTTAATCGTCTTTAGCCGAGGTGAATCTCGATCGGGTGCATTTCCATTTCATATTGTTCTACCTTTTGTAGTAATCTCATATATTGTGCTCTTTTATTAACTGCGGTAATTTCCTTTCTAGCTTAGTTGTTTGCTTAATAGCGTAACTTAATTGCGGTAGTTCTCTTTTTAGTTTGCTTTAATTTCTCCATTGCGCTTAGATTTTCTAAAACCCTAGTTTTTCCGTCGATAAGATAATAGCGTTCGTGTGAGTAAGCTTAGCCAACAGTTCCCGGATCTTAATACGACACTTGTGTCCCCTTGCTACAATTCGATAGGTATACTTGCCTCATCGGGTTGCTAGTTCGGTTGCGTTTATTTTCTTCGAACCCTAGCGCGCAACAACTACTCGAGTATGCTAAAACCACTACTCGCGTATCTACAAACCTGCACTCGAGTAGATGCCTACTACTCGAGTAAACCAAACCACTTACTCGAGTATCTCGAGTCCACTACTCGAGTAACCCAAAACCCCTACTCGAGTAGTTACCTACTACTCGAGTAACTCAAAAACCCCTACTCGAGTAGTTACCTTCTACTCGAGTAACTCAAAACCCCTACTCGAGTAGTTACCTTCTACTCGAGTAACTCAAAAGCTAATACTCGAGTTAATGCCTTCTACTCGAGTATCTCAAAGCTACTACTCGAGTATCTCGAAACCACTACTCAAGTAACTCAGAACCCCTACTCGAGTAGTTACCTACTACTCGAGTAACTCCAAGGCTAAGACTCGAGTTAATGCCTTCTACTCGAGTATCTCAAAGCTACTACTCAAGTATCTCGAAACCACTACTCGAGTACTCCAGAACTAATACCTGAGTAGACCACTTTTACCTCACGAGTAACATACTCCAATACTCGAGTAATACACTTACTAACTTCTGGAAAAAAATCACCCCCCCTCCACTCCTAACACTCCCTCTCGGCTACACCCAAACCAGAGCAAATCTGAACAAAGATAAACGGCATTACGCCGGCAAAGTTGGGTTCCATCAGCACAAGTAGGGGGGTCAATAGGAAGAACTAATTCCTATAGATAGCAATAAATATGAGAACAACAAGGCCTCTAACCTGGGCTAACAGGGATTTCAATTTCAGCAAAAATAATCAAAAAGAAACTTGGCAAGGGCAAGAATACCACTTGCCTCAACTTTCAGCGAAGCTTGGATGGCTCTCCTCCTCTTCACACGGAACAAACAGCCGCAGCACCTAGAATAAATCTCACGGCCATTAATGGCGGAAAACTCCAAAACCGAAAACCCAAATCTCATCAAACCTCCACGAAAATCGAATATCTTACCGTCAAAATGAAGATCTCGGAGAGAGCAAGACAACGCCGCTTTCGGACTCGAATTTCGTCCACGAACAAGCCCGGAATCGCCGACCAAAGGAGGTACAGGACGGGCGGTTTTCTCCTCTATTCTTCCGAGAACAAGCCGACGGTTTCTCTCTTAGGAAAAGAAGAAGAAGTGGGCCGTCACTTCTTGAACAGAGCTTTTATACGGAAAGCTAAACACCGGTTCATCCATATCCGAACCCTAAAACGCCTAATTACTTAATTTCATTAAGTAAATACCAAAATAGGTATAAGCCAAAAAATATGGCTGCCACCAAGGCGAGGCAATAACTGCCTTAATAAATTCTCCCGCAGAATTTAATAAATGGTCAAAACCAAAAGGCTACAGGACAGCCAAAACAATCTAATTAATTGATCACAATACTATTAACACACCAAACGACACGAAAACCGAATCACTCGGAATCCGACGAAATTCGCACCGTAGCTAGATATCCACGCTACGAACTCAACGACGAAGTCAAAATTAACTTTTGACGAACAGAACTCGAGTTATACCCAAACAAAGCCAAACACAAACATCCCCCCGAGAGGCCACACCGGGTCACCCAAAACGACTCGGATTGCCACAGAAACGCGTCATCGTAATGCCAACGAGATTAAAAATAAACGCAGGAAAATCGGGGGCGTTACAGTCACTCCCCTTAAAAGAAAGTTTCGTCCCGAAACTTTACGCACAACACTCCTACTAAAGAAGGAGAAACAACTAATAGGAGTTACAAGAAGGATAACATTCCGATTAAATCAACGAAACAGGTGAGGGTAAGCCCTCCTCATAGCCGACTCTAACTCCCAAGTCGCGCTTTCCAAATCCTGATTCTTCCATAGAACCTTAACCATCGGTATGGACTTCTTTCGCCGCACACGCTCCTGAGTATCCAAAATACGAACCGGCACCTCAACAAAAGAGAGGTTGGGCTCCAACTGGGGCACAACATCCAAGAGCTGCCCACTGCTGCGCACACACTTCCGCAATTGGCTAACATGAAAAACATTATGCACACCTGGGAAGTTCGCTGGTAAATCCAATCTATATGCTGACACGCCAACCCGTTCTAAAATCTCAAACGGGCTCACATACCTTGGGTCTAACTTCCGATTCTTACCAAATCTCTTAACACCTACCATCGGGGAAATTTTGAGGAATACAAGGTCCCCGATGGAAAATCCAAAGCAGATCTACGCCGGTTGGCGTTCTTTTCATATCTTTCCTGGGCTATACGAAGCTTCTCCCGAATAAGCTTCGCTGTGACTTCCATTTCCTCAAGCGCATCGGGACCCAACAAAGGCCTCTCACCAGCCTCAGCCCAAAACAACAGAGTCCTACAGCGCCTCCCATACAAGGCTTCGAACGGAGCCATCTGCAAACTTTCCTGATAACAGTTGTTGTAGGCAAATTCCATGAGTCGCAACCGCTCATCCCACGCTCCACCGTGGTCTAAAATATAGCACCGGATCATATCCTCAACAATTTGGTTCACCCTCTCCGTCTGCCCATTGGTCTGCGGGTGGTAGGCTGTAGAATACCTCAGATCCGTACCCAAACCCTCCTGCAGACTCTGCCAAAAACGAGAAGTGAACCGGGAGTCTCGATCAGAAATGATGCTAACCGGCACACCGTGGAGTCGGATGACTTCATTCATGTATAACTCCGCTATCTTCTTCATCGGGTAATCAATCTTATAAGGTACGAAGTGAGCGCACTTCGTCAATCTATCTACTATAACCCAAACAGAATCAAATCCCCTCGGGGATTTCGGTAATCCCGTAATGAAATCCATAGATATACTTTCCCACTTCCAAGTCGGGATCTCTAGCGGAGTCAACTTACCACCAGGCCTTCCATGATCGGCCTTCACACGCTTGCAAGTGTGACACTCAGCAACAAATCGGGCTATATCTCCTTTCATGCCATACCACCAGGTAATTTGTCTTAAGTCACGGTACATCTTCGTAGATCCTGGATGGTAGGAAACGCTGGAACCATGAGCCTCACTGCAAATCATCCTCCTAATATCCCCAACCGCGGGAACGCAAAACTTGTCGCGGTACTTCAAGGTACCCGCTTCATCGATAGCAAAATCGGGCAACTCTCCCTTCTCAGTCCTTGTGAAAAGGTGCATAAGATCAGGATCGTCCTTCTGGTGCAGACTAGTCAAAGAAATCCAGGACGGCTCTGCCACTAACAAACTACTCTGCAAACTACAGCATCCCACTGAAATATCCATAAGGAGGAACTCCTCCACTAAACGATCGGTGGTGAGGTTAAAGATCTTTCCCGTCTTTCGGCTCAGGGCATCGGCCACCACGTTGGCCTTGCCCGGATGATACTGGATTTCTACATCATAATCAGCCACATACTCCAGCCACCGCCACTGACGCAGATTCAACTCCTTCTCCGTGAACACGTACTTTAGGCTCTTATGGTCAGTGAAGATCTTGCATTGAGCCCCATAAAGTAGGTGCCTCCACAACTTCAAAGCATAAATAACTGCTGCAAACTCGAGGTCATGCGTGGGATAATTCTTCTCATGAGTCTTCAGTTGCCTTGACCCATAGGCAATTACCTTTCCATCTTGCATTAATATGCATCCCAGACCTACGAGCGAAGCATCCACATAAACATCATAATCTACTCCCTCGGTAGGCAGGGTCAGAACGGGAGCAGTGCATAATCTCTCCTTTAGCTTAAGAAAAGCTTCCTCGCACTTTTCGCTCCAAACAAACGCCACATTCTTCTGAGTCAACTTGGTCAAAGGGGCGGCTAGGGAAGAGAAACCCTCCACAAATCTTCTGTAATAGCCAGCCAACCCTAAGAAACTCTTGATCTCTTTAGGAGAACTCGGTCTACTCCAATCCATCACTGCTGCAATCTTTTCTGGATCGACCGAGATCCCCTCCTTGTTCACCACGTGGCCTAGAAAAGAAACTTGAGGCAATCAAAATTCGCACTTGCTCAACTTGGCGAATAACTTGTGATTCCTCAACTCCGATAGGACCAAATGCAAATGCTGCTCATGCTCCTCAGCACTGCGTGAATAAACTAACACGTCATCAATGAAGACCACAACGAACTTATCAAGAAAATCCTTGAACACCCGGTTCATCATATCCATGAAGGCTGAAGGTGCGTTGGTCAGACCAAACGACATCACCAGAAACTCAAAGTGTCCATGTCTCGACCTAAACGCAAGTCCGCGGAATATCCGCCTCACGGATCCTAAGCTGATGATAACCAGAACGAAGATCGATCTTGGAGAACACCGTGCTACCACGCAACTGGTCAAACAAATCATCGATCCTCGGCAGAGGGTACCTGTTCTTGATAGTGACCTTGTTCAACTCTCTATAGTCGATGCATAGCCGCATCGACCCATCTTTCTTCTTCACAAACAAAACAGGAGCACCCCAAGGCGACGAACTCTGCCTAATAAACCCCTTAGCTAACAGCTCATCCAACTGAACTCGCAACTCCTTTAACTCACGAGGGGCCATCCGGTACGGCGCCTTAGCAATAGGACGCGTGCCCGGTTCTAAATCGATCACAAACTCAACATCCCGATCAGGAGGAAGACCAGGAAGATCATCAGGAAAAACATCGGCGAAACCGCGAACAATAGGAATCTCTTCCAAGCGTGGCACGCTAACAGCGGCTCCAACCGCCGAGACTAAACAAACACAACAATTAGAATGAAACAATCTCTGAGCACATACCACAGAGATGACAGGAAAATCCTGACACAGAGCAGCATACACGCTGCCGGGCTGACCGTCGTCCCTGATGAAGTCCAAGCGCTTTCCTTTGCACTGAATGACCGCATCATACCGAGAGAGCCAGTCCATGCCCAAAATGACATCGAAGTCCTCCAGATCAATCATTTTCAGGTCCGCCTTCGCAAGAAAGTCCCCCAACAAAACCGGGCAATCCAAAATGCCCAAATCTGACAACACAGATTCACCAGAAGGAAACTTGACACAGAAGGAATCCCGAACACGATCTAGAGTCAATCGATGACGCTCTACAAAGGCTCTAGCCATGAACGAGTGGGTAGCGCCGGAGTCAAACAGAACACGCGCCCAGCGGTTCTTCACCTTAAACTTCCCTATAGGAACACACAAACTAAGGAACTACCATAGCAATACCGCAACACTCTAGCAAATAAAACTACCAGGCTAGAAAAACAGCAATCAACTAACCTGAAATAACCTGGGTCGAAGTCTGAGCCTCCTCAGAAGAAATCACGTTCAGCTTCCCTTTTCCCTTGTCCACACGCGGAGGTGGAGGTAAAGCCTGTAATGGAACTGCAGGAAGAACTGACTGAACCTGAGGACACCGCGACTTGATGTGACCCTTCTGCCCACACTGAAAGCAGACTCTATCCTTGGTCCAACACTGGGCCGCATCATGCACGGACTGCTTGCAAACTGAACAGGAGACATCTCTCCTAGGAGCACCCTGGATCGCATGAACCTGCTCCTTCTTCTGAGCTGCTAACCTCTTAAAACATTTCTCGACAGGGTGGCCTGACCGGCCACAAAAACTGCACACCACTCGGCTCCTCTTTCCCGGGACAGCATCGGGTACCAGGGGCTTCTTCCCCTCCACAGACTTTCTCTTGTCCTTTCTCATCTGCTGGCCTCTGCTCTTTGCCATTTCAATAGCCTCAACCTTAAGAGCAGCCTCTACGACTCCAGCATAAGTCACTGACCCATAAGCACTGGTCAACTGCTGCACTTCGCTCCTCAAACCACCAAGAAATCTCTTAACTCGATCAGCCTCAACGCTGACCAGAGCAGGGGAAAAACGGCTCAACTTGCTAAATTCTATTTCATACTCACCCACTATGAGTTGCCTTTGCTTCAGATAGAGAAAGTCATTCATGAGGCGGTCACGCTCGACCGAAGGCAAGAACTTCCTTAACAACATCTCCTTAAACATTTCCCAAGAGCATCCAGCTACTAAGCTCTCCTTCTCTCTCAGCCACCAACTCTTAGCCAATCCTTTAAGCTGATAGGTGGCTAGCATCACCCTCTGGTCACCAGCAATCCCTGAATACGAAAACATCTCCTCCATGGAGATCAGCCAATCATCTATAACCATGAAATATGCCTTCCCGTCATAAGTGGGAGGGCTCAGTCTCTGAAATTGCGAGATGAAGGCCATCTCCGCTGGCACCACCACTGGAGGTCTCACGAGCGCAGGGGGAGGAGGAACAGCTAACCCCCCAGCAGGAACTTGCGCACCCTGAGCCTGTCCTGCCACAACTGCCACCAAAGACTGAATCTGGGCTTGCACCTCTTCCAACTGTCTGCCCATAGCTTCGCTACTCTGACGCAGACTCTCGATTACCGCATCACGCTGAGCCCCAGACGACTCACCTTCAGACAGGGGAGTCGATCGAGTCGCAGGTCGCCTAGCCATCCTAAAATCATAACCACCCCAAATCAGATCCCCAATCAACGACTAGAACCCAAACACAAGTACAGACCATACATATATAGATATAGGCTTAAAGCTGCTAAACTTGCTCTGAGAGTTTATCTTTTTAACAAAAATTTGATGACATGCCCTAACCTAGGGTAGTTAACCATCACCTTGCTAACTCTCGAGCCTAGATCGGGAATGCATGACTTTATTTTGTTTTGAAAACTTATGTGTGTACATATGTCATCCTGCAAATCTTTAGCTTGGCACGTTGTGCTTATGTAATGATATGCTATGCATGTTTGTGCTATGCATTCTAAAAAGGCCCTAATGCATGTTATGAGCGGCGTACACATGAAAATGTTATGCATCCCATACTACATAACATTCCCATGCAACAAAAAAGAAACGTGCTAGTCGCAGTCATGTGGTGAGGTTATGCATCCCATACTACATAACCCTCACATGTAGCCCCTATGGTGGATCCATATACGAACACATATTATGCATCCCATACTACATAATATGCCTCGTATACTTCATGTTATGCCATGAGTGTAGTGTTCGTGCTTTTGCCAGGACGTGCTGATGACATATCGATGTGTGAATGACATGATGCTGAACTACTAAAGCAAACAAAGGAAGGTTGCTCAACTAACTTGTCAAGCAACCTCCCTCTGATACCAACTGTCACAACCCGCATTTTCTCCAATTATAAGAATTATCAGAGTATGAGAAAACACGCGTCATGATGCCACGTCAAGCAGGGGATAACCGCTGACGCTCAGGCAAAACCAACTACAAACTTTATGCAAGAAAATCCTGTGTTTTATGAATAGAAAATCAGTTATATTTTAGAGACCGTATCCCTCGGCTCAGTGGATCACCTAGTCCACAAAAGAAAAAAACTATATTTATACGCTGCGGAAAGAAAAAAAAATACTTTAATTAGGTTTTACACCCTAAAGAGCGCATAAGGGTCCCAAGAGAACCACTCATGCTATGCAAGACACTACATTTAATTTATATAATATATAAGAAAACGGTTTTCATACGTGATTTGGAAAATAGTGATTAAGTCTTATAAAACATGCTGATCATGAGCTTTATTTATAGTACTAATTAGGGTTGGAAATAACTAGCAACCTAGCATAAAACCTTCTCAGAGCAAGTAGACTATCTCCAGAAAACGGTAGCAGCATAAGTAAATATATCCAGTACAAAGGTAAGAAAAACTACCAGTGGGCGCCAACAACCTGACACGAACCCACTGGCACATATGTATGTCTGCAAGAAGGTACAGAAAACTATCTCACTAACAAGGTAAACGGAACTCCAAAGTCCGGGAGTCCACCAGCAACACCACTGCCTCAGCTAGCCACCAGACCGGCTACAACTCAGAACCTGAGGCATTCCAAAAGAAAACAGAATACCTCAGCAAGCAACAAGGTAAAAACAACTGCATGCAAGAGTCAACCAAAAGGAAGAAGTAATTGAAAAACATGAAGTAGAAAGAGTCACAACTGCCCAAAATAGGACAACAAGAAAAGCACAACGAGCAAAGAAAACAGCAACAACCCAACCCCGGAACAACATCCTGCCGGGCCTAATAGGCTACCAAGAGCCTAAAGTGCTGCAAACTACCAAGGAAGAAACTTCTAACACCCTAAACTGTGGGAGGTGGTAGTAGCAAAAACAAACAACGAGGAACCGGATCGAAGGCAAACGCAGTCCCCCAATCCACCATGTCCAAGTCAGCAAGCTCGAGGGTCTACACGTGAAAGCACAAGGGACCTTCCACCCGCACATGCCCAGCCCGTACCTGGAGCACGAAAACAAGAGTGGCCTTGGCTATGTCACACAACTCCACCCCCCTGAAGAGCTATAAACCACCACTACTAACCACGACCCACGATTCGGCCTTTAAGAAGGTAAAGAAAACGACCGATAAGGAAATACCAGAAATATAACAAGAAAACCACTCGGGAACGAAAAACAAGGTAAAGGAAGAGTGTTGAAAAGAATCAACACGACAAGGCGCTGAGTGAGACCCACTCAGTGCCTACCTAAACCTTGGCGTTGAGTGAGCTAGCCTCACTTAAGGCCAAAACCAAACTCTAACCTCAATCCCACTAAGGTAATACGGAGCTCGGCGATTGTCGACCGGAGGTCGACGATAGTCAAACGGCCTAATGCAGAAACCGAGATCGACGATCTCCATTCAGAGATCGACGATAGTCGAACGATTCTAAGACAAAAAGAAGGCAGGGAATTTCCAGTACTCGAGTAGTTACCAACTACTCGTGTACCTCATCCCTCTACTTGAGTAGTCGCCTACTACTCGAGTACCTCAACCCTCTACTCGAGTAGTCGCCCACTACTCGAGTATACGAACATAACCAGCACTCGAGTAGTTACCAACTACTCGAGTACCCAACCCGCTACTCGAGTAGTTGCCTACTACTCGAGTATGCTAAAACACTACTCGCGTATCTACAAACCTGCACTCGAGTAGATGCCTACTACTCGAGTAAACCAAACCACTTACTCGAGTATCTCGAGTCCACTACTCGAGTAACCCAAAACCCCTACTCGAGTAGTTACCTACTACTCGAGTAACTCAAAAACCCCTACTCGAGTAGTTACCTTCTACTCGAGTAACTCAAAACCCCTACTCGAGTAGTTACCTTCTACTCGAGTAACTCAAAAGCTAATACTCGAGTTAATGCCTTCTACTCGAGTATCTCAAAGCTACTACTCGAGTATCTCGAAACCACTACTCGAGTAACTCAGAACCCCTACTCGAGTAGTTACCTACTACTCGAGTAACTCCAAGGCTAATACTCGAGTTAATGCCTTCTACTCGAGTATCTCAAAGCTACTACTCGAGTATCTCGAAACCACTACTCGAGTACTCCAGAACTAATACCTGAGTAGACCACTTCTACCTCACGAGTAACATACTCCAATACTCGAGTAATACACTTACTAACTTCTGGAAAAAAATCACCCCCCCTCCCCTCCTAACACTCCCTCTCGGCTACACCCAAACCAGAGCAAATCTGAACAAAGATAAACGGCATTACGCCGGCAAAGTTGGGTTCCATCAGCACAAGTAGGGGGGTCAATAGGAAGAACTAATTCCTATAGATAGCAATAAATATGAGAACAACAAGGCCTCTAACCTGGGCTAACAGGGATTTCAATTTCAGCAAAAATAATCAAAAAGAAACTTGGCAAGGGCAAGAATACCACTTGCCTCAACTTTCAGCGAAGCTTGGATGGCTCTCCTCCTCTTCACACGGAACAAACAGCCGCAGCACCTAGAATAAATCTCACGGCCATTAATGGCGGAAAACTCCAAAACCGAAAACCCAAATCTCATCAAAACTCCACGAAAATAGAATATCTTACCGTCGAAACGAAGATCTCGGAGAGAGCAAGACAACGCCGCTTTCGGACTCGAATTCCGTCCACGAACAAGCCCGGAATCGCCGACCAAAGGAGGTACAGGACGGGCGGTTTTCTCCTCTATTCTTCTGAGAACAAGCGGACGGTTTCTCTCTCAGGAAAAGAAGAAGAAGTGGGCGGTCACTTCTTAAACAGAGCTTTTATACGAAAAGCTAAACACCGGTTCATCCATAATCGAACCCTAAAACGCCTAATTACTTAATTTCATTAAGTAAATACCAAAATAGGTATAAGCCAAGAAATATGGCTGCCACCAAGGCGAGGCAATAACTGCCTTAATAAATTCTCCTGCAAAATTTAATAAACGGTCAAAACCAAAAGGCTACAGGACAGCCAAAACAATCTAATTAATTGATCACAATACTATTAACACACCAAACGACACGAAAACCGAATCACCTCGGAATCCGACGAAATTCGCACCGTAGCTAGATATCCACGCTACGAACTCAACGACGAAGTCGAAATTAACTTTCGACGAACAGAACTCGTGTTATACCCAAACAAAGCCAAACACAAACATCCCCCCGAGAGGCCACACCGGGTCACCCAAAATGACTCGGCTTGCTAGGGAGATCTTGCCAACAGGCTACAAAACGGGGCACTGAGTTCTAAGGAGCTTAACCATACTCCACACATGGCACAAGCCACAGAAACGCGTCATCGTAACGCCAACGAGATTAAAAATAAATGCAGGAAAATCGGGGGCGTTACACATGTGTTGGGGAAGCACATAAAAATTTTGTCATTGGCCTCTGTAAGAGTAATCTCCTTGTCCAAGGTTCTTAGTTCACTGTTGATGGAGCTAAGCCTATTGTACATTGCTTCAACTGTCTCTGCTTCATCCTTCTTGAAATTTTCATACAGAGTAATGAGGTTTGATCTTCTATCTTTCCTCTCATCTACTGATCCAACTACCATTTTTTTCAAGGAGTCCCAAATGGCCTTAGATGATGGGCACTCAGCAACCTTTTGAAAGATTTCATTAGACATTATTTGAGCCAATATGTTCATGTCTCTGGCATCAGCCACCTTTGCCCTTTTCTGTGCATATGTCTATCCAGGGGGTGGGACTGCACTTATGTTAGTTGATGTAGATGGAGTTGAAACTACTGGAGTTGAAACTAATGGAGTTGGTGGTCATGTTTAAATAGAGTTAAAAATATCTTCATCAATAGAGTTCATGTATAACTTGATTCTTGCCTTCCATATTGTGAACTTAGACAAGTTGCACATTGGAGGTCTGGTGCTAGCATAATCCTTATTTTGTGCCATGATATCAAAAAACCAAAATAAAATAATTAAAAAACCACAGAGTTATTCAGAGTTTATCTGGAGGTTCATGGTTTATCCAGGTGTAAGCCTGTGAGTGTGACAAACCTCCCTATGATACCAATTGAAAGAAATGAGGACTAGACTCTGATTAACTCTAGAAGGGGGGTGAATAGAGTTCAATCCAATCTTTTTAAACTTTTGCGGAATTAAAATAACTTTTGTAAAATAGGTGAATATGATATATGTGTACAAGTGTACAAGTGCAGCAAACTAACAGAAGAGATAAATCTAAGCTACACAACACAAATATCACAGCATAAGCACAAAAGAAAATACAGTTATGCAGACAACACAAGAACTTTATAGTGGTTACCCAACTTGGAACATCCACTCTTCTACTACCCTAGATAGGAATCCACTACAGTATTTGATCAGGAGCATGTACACCACAATATCTATTTTTTAAGGGAGATATAGCAACCCTTTTGAGCTTTTGACCAGGTGCTCAAAAACCAAATCACTTTTGAAGGGAGAGATAACCCTATACAGAGAGGGGGGAGAGAAGTTGATGATGACTTCTCTATTCTCAAAGCAAATTGAGAGAAGCCTTGTGGATTTTACTGATTGTATCAAAGCTCCCCCTAAGATTAGTATATGTTCATGCAGGGAAACTTTGTTAGGGATGGTAGGTTTTCTGCTGCAAGATCAAATCCAAGATTCTCTTGACTGATTGAAATGGTTTGTCACTGAAGATCCTGGAATCAGAGATAGAAGGAAGAAAAAGACTCTTGATATATGATTAGTGTTCATTTCTTCTTCTTCTTAAGAGAACAATGAGATCCTTCACAGAAAGTGTATTAGAAAGTCTGGAAGCTTTTTCTCTAAACACTTTTTCTGTCACTATGTTGTTTTTCTTGAGAGCTGTAAGCACAAAACATTTTTCTCGTGTCTCTGTTCTCTGTGTCTCTGGGTTCATTCTATATTTTTCTCTTTGAGTAATTGATCGGTTTCTTATCTTGCCGAGAGTATATTATAATAACAACTATTCCACAATTCCAATTCGAATTCCTGCCATTAAAGCTAAGCAGAAAATCTGGGAATAGAAAACGTCAAGAATGTTAATTAAAATATTCCATTCCCCAACTTTCCCGTGATAATTATCAATTTCATTTACTGATGAAAACCATAATCAATGCTGCCAAATAATGGCTATAAATGAGCATTAATTACTCAGTAAAATCATGACTTATAATAGAAATAAATCGGAACAGATAAGGAAAGAATAAGTCAAAAACATCTTACAGTTTTCGTCGACCAGAGATCAGAGATCGCCGACCTCAGAAAACACATTCTTCTTCCTTGGCTTTGCGAATAAACTTTTCAAAACTTTGGCTGAGTCTGAGCTGGAAGATCGTTGATCTTAGAGCTGCACTGCACTGTAAGGATCGTTGACCTTAGAACAGATAACTTATTTGCCATGTTCGCAGACCACAGAACTCTTATCTTTCACTTTGAGTAAGTCGACCTAAGAAATGACTTCAACACATAACTTCTAGGGCTGATATCTGACACTGTCTTTAGACAGGTCCTTGATGCTGCAAGCTGTAGGACTGACCTAAGCCTAGGAAGATAAAGAATACTTGACCCAACTATACAACATGGGTCACACCCAAAGAAGTGAACCTAGCCCAAATCTCCTAGAGGTTCCAACACAAACCACTTCCTTAGTAGGGGTTTTATCATACCTTGGCTTATCATCCTGCCTGGATGACTTTCTCCTGAAGTCTTTCCTTGCCATCTTGTATAATATTTTGGCAAATAGACTCATCAACTCTTCATTAACTATTGGAGTCTCTGTCTCTTCAACAGCCTTAAATGCAATGCTGTGCTTCTTCCTTGCTGGTGGAGGTGTTCTTTGCTCAGCTACTTCTCTAGTCTTGATGAGTTATTCATATGACTTTAACTTTCCTAAAAGAGATTCAGTGGAAATATCATTTAGGCTTCTGGCCTCCTTGATGGGACAGATGCTTGAATCCCATGAGCTTGGGAAGCACATAAAGATCTTGTCATTCACCTCTATGAGAGTGATGTACTTGTCCAAGGTTTTCATCTCGTTTATGATTGAGCTCAACCTATTGTACATGTCTGTCACTGACTCAGCTTCCTCCTTCTTGAAATTCTCATATTAGGATATGAGATTGGATCTCCTGTCCTTCCATTCATCTGGAGATCCAGCCACCATTTGATATAGGGAATCCCAAATGGCTTTGGCTGAGGTGCATTCAGCCACTTTTTGAAAAATATCATCTGACATTGTTTGGGCTAGAATATTCATGGCCTTGGCATCAAAAAATTTGGACTTCCTCTAGGCCTCAGTCCACTCAGGTGGTGGGACTGCATGTGTGCTAGAGAATGCTGTAGTTGTAAGTACTTGAGGGGGACCTGTCAAAATGGAATTATAGATATCTTCATGTAAGGAGTTCATATATAGTTTAATTCTTGCCTTCAAGATGGAAAACTTATTTAGGTTGCAAACTACAGGTCTGGTGCTTGTAAAATATTTGTTCTGGGCCATGCTGCCTGAGTATAAATTTAATGGGAATAGAATGACAGATCTAACTCAGGATCTTTGGTTCAAGGGTTAGCTTGTACAACAAAAAGAACTCCCCTCTGATACCAATTGAAAATTGAGGGGTTAGATCTGATATACTCTAGAGGGGGGGGGGGTGAATAGAGTATGTTTTGGTTTTAATAACTTTTACTGTAAAAGAAAAACTTATTTCTAAACTGAGATATTATATCACAACACACCAAATTTATCTAATCAAAGTCACAACAACCAAACTAGCACAGCTACATCAAGAAAAAAGAAAAAGGCAACCAGACAACACAAGAATTTTATAGTGGTTCCCCAACTTGGGTACATCCACTCTTCTACCACCCTGGTAGGAATCCACTCAGGTTTTTGTTCAGGTGACTGCCACCAATGAGCTTTTGATCAGGTGCTCAAAAACCAATCCAAGTCTTTTGGAAGGATACTTGTGAACCAGAATAATTTTGAAGGGAATTAAAACCCTGTATAGAGGTGGGGATGAGAGATGATTTTGTCTTCTTTTTCTCAAGTTTACAACTGAGAAGACTCAAGTTGATATATGATGTTGGCAAACAACTCCCCCTGAGATATAAAATGATTCAGGAAAAATGGAGATTTGCTTCAGGGTGATAGGCCTTCAGTTCTTCAGCCTTGACCAGAAGTTGTTCAGGAACTTCTTGTAAGATAGATTTCCTTGTAGTCCTTTGAAGTGTCGTGGAGGATTAAAGGAAGAAGACTCTTGATATTGATTTGGTTTTCTTCTTCTTCAGATTGCTAATCTTCCTCTTGTCTGGAGCTTGTATGTATTAGATTTCTCTTTCTGTGTATATGAATGCTGTCAAGAAAGAGATGCATAGAAATCTTTATTGTGGACTGATGGTGTTCTTCACTTTCTTACTTATTTGCTATATCCCTTTCAGAAAAAGAGAGAAAATATCTTTTATATTTTTCATATCAGTTTGCATTCGAAATTTGAATTACTTCTGCATTAATTGATGACAGCTTAGAGAATGATCTGCATTGATTTATTTCCCCAACTGTCCCATGGAAAAACGGCAAGCAATAATTCTGAGAAAGACCATAATTAATGCTCCGTATAACGGTAATATTCAGAGAATATTTTAGCATTAATTACTCAAGAATTATTGCATTATAATAGGGACAGAAGGATGAAAATAAACAAGGCTGGAATCATCGACCTGAGTCCACAGTTCATTGAGCTGAGATCCAAGATCGTCGACCTTTGAACTGCTGACTGCTGCTTGATAGATCTTTCCAATTATGATCACCAAGATCGTCGAGCTGAGAACCAAGTTCTTCGACTGGAGTTTGATTCTGGAATTAGAAATATTGAGATGTTTTCTGGACTTGACTGTAGAAGCAGATGATCCAGAAATCGTCGACCTGAGAACTGAGTTCGTCGAGCTAAGCTCGGAGTTTTCTCTGATTTCGTCAAGCTGAGCATGACTTTCATCGACCTGAGTTCGACGAACGTCGAACTCATTTTACCGAGTCATTGAAATCTCCATGTCTTGAGTCTCTAGCAGTCTGTTGATGTCTTGTCCAAGTGATGTTGACTCTAAGGACTTGGCCTAGACTCTAGGACAAAACCATGACCCTGGCTATACATGTTGGGTCATAAGATCCTAACTTAGTGAACCTAGCCCAAATCCTACTAGGGATCCAACAAAATCAAAAAATTGTTAACCCTTATTCACCCCCTCCCTCTAAGGGCGCCTCACGATCCAATAGTTACCACGTTCAGTTTACCCTTTCCCACGTCCAATTATTGCAGCTGCGGTGGTGGTAGAGCTTGAATAGGAATTAGCTGCATCGCGGGATGGGACTGCGGACATCTAGACTTCATGTGTCCCTTCTGTCTACACTAGAAGCAGGTCTTTACTTTTAACCAACAACGAGCGACCTTATGCCCCTTTCGCTTGCAAAATGTGCAAGTAAGTTCTCCCTTGGGTGTACTCTGAATTGCAAGCACTTGACATTTCTTCTGGGGAGCCAACATTTTGAAACAATTCTCAACATGGTGGCCTGAAAGACCACAAAAACTGCATACTTCTCTTCCTCCTTTCTTTGGAGCGGGGCCAGATACCCAAGAGCTTTCACAATCTTTAACCTTTTGATTTTCTTTCCTCAACAACAAGCCACGATTCTGTGTATTTTTTATAGCCTCGACCCTCAACGCGGCCTCCACCGCTTCCGTAAAACTCTTAGATAGGTAAGTGTTGGCTAACTGTTGGATGTCGCTTTGAAGATCACTGAGAAAATGCTTAACTCTGCCTTCCTCAGTGGCTACTAATTTCGGAACAAAACTTCTCAACTTGCTGAACTTAATCTTATACTCCCCAACTGTGAGTTGCCTCTGCTTCAGATACAGGAAATTGTTCATAAACTTATCTTGCTCTACTATCAGTAGGAACTTCTTCAATAACATACCCTTACCCCTTTCCCACGAGCATCCATCAACAAGGTTTTCCTTTTCTCATATCCACCAGCCTTAACAAGTCCCTTAAGTTGATAAGCAACGACCATAACATTTTGGTCCTCAGAAATTCCCGAATAGGAAAAAATCTCCTCAATAACAATGACCCAGTAACCTAATGCCATAAAATCAGCTCTCCCATCATAAGTCGGGTGTCCAAAATGATGGAAATACGAGATGAAATTCATCTCAGGCAGCAACAGAACAACAAGCACTAAGGGGCAGGAGGGACAGGCACAGCCCTATCCACCACAAAGGGTTGTGCACAAAGCTGCTGCCCTAAAGTGGCAGTCAACAACACCTGCATCCATGCTCGCATCACAACAATCTGTCTCGACAAAGTCTTGTTGCTCAGATAAATCTCCTCTATCATCACTTCACTATGTGCTCCCGAAGACTTACCCTTGTATTGCGGAGGCGATCTTAGCATATGACGCTTCGGGCCCATCTTCTACAAATATGAACGAACATCTAGTCAAGACTTAGCTAAACGATAAAATTACGTAACTTAAAATAGAACAAAAATAAACAAACATCTGCTCTTACCACAACCTTCCTCTGAGATTTTTTATGAGTGATTTTTTGCTTTAACTTAGGATGATACACCGCCATCCCTCATCTCCTATGCTTATAACATGAAAGTAGGATCACTTAAATTTTCTTTTCAAATCATGTGTATACGAGTGTCATCATGTAGATCTTAACTTGGTACGCGATGCTTATGCTATGTTTTGTTTTGCATGTCGTGTTATGCATTCTATAAAGGCCCTAATGCAATTTTTGAAGCGGCGTACACATTGAATATTATGCATCCAATAGTACATAATATCGCATGTAATAAAAAGTAAAATCTAATGAGTATCCATGTGATGATTGTTAAGTCACCCATTTAAACTTAACAGTCACTTGTTGTTATGCCTATGAGAATCCATATACAAACACAAATTATGCATTCAATACTACATAATATACCCCATATACTTTTATTATGCTCATGAGTGTAGTGTTCATGCTTTCGCCAAGACATACGTATGACACATTGGTGTGTGTATGCGATGAAATAAAATAACACAAAACCTAACTAAAAGGAAATGGTCGTTTGGCTAACCTGCCAAACAAAACAAACATCCCTCTGATGCCGACAATCACAACCAACATTTTCTCGAGATATAAAGTATTATCAGAGTAAGAGAAAATACATGCTGTGATGCCACGCCATGTAGGGGACAACTACAGACCCTCAGGCAAGGACAAACTTCTGATCAACATTATAAAAGACATGTATTTCTATGGTTGAAATGCTATATGAGTTTAAAGTTCAAGACCGTGTCCCTCGTTTTAATAGATTAACAATTCCACAAATGATAAAAATATAATTGTTGTGGAAAACCTCTATTTTATTATATTTATTCATCCTATATGAATGTGAAAACACAACCAACATGATAATGTGTGCAGTTTCTAAATTTAGTATAAATAAAAGAAAGGAGTTTTATATCTATTAAAGTATGTTGATATAAAGTTGAAAGAGATGCAATGACTGAAGATTTGTTTAGCTGAAAATAACTATCATGCAACCTAACATACTACATTCCCAGAGAGAGAAACACTTCAATAGTAAAAATGCAGTAGTAGGAGAGACAGAAATACAATAGTCTGAAGCACAAGAAACTATACTATGTGCTCCAATAATCTGACACGAACTCATTGCATTAACAACAAACGTCTGAACTTCTAACACCAAGAAAGAAAAAGACACCAACCACTCCTCACCTAGAAGAGGGAGGGGAAAAATAGCCGTAAAATACTGGCCCAACAAATTGGTCGGCTCTACCAGCTACCTGCCTGAACCTGAGACAATCAAAAGAAAGAATGCCTCAGCACAAGGGTTCAAAAGGTGACTTGAACATATTGAAAGTATTTAGTTTCAAGGATAGCTAAACACCTAGAGGAGGGGGGGGGGTGAATAGGTTTTTGGTCTCTTTTGGATTTTCCTTCTTTAAGTGTGTTGTGAGTTAGTTATAGTTTGCATTCAAGACACACCACAAAAGCACAAACAGAATTTATAGTGGTTCCCAATATTATTGGTACATCCACTGTCCCTCCAACATTTCTAATAGTGTGTTATATAAGACACTTCTCCAAAACTCGGCTCCTAAGAGCTTATAACTCAGATCCCTCAGGATCTCTCAGACTTCTGCAAGACTTACCCCAGGCACGAAGCCCTACCTCAGAGCAAGCTTGCTCCTACAACTCAGAGATCCAAAGATCACCTACCTAAGACTAAATTAATAGTCCTATAGCTCAACCTAAAAGGTTAGCCCTGCAACTCAAAGATGATTACTCTCCTACAGCTCAAGCACAAAGGTCCTACCTCAGAGCCAAAGTTGGATCCTACAAATCAGGCACAAAGGCCCTACCACAGAGAGAATGATTCTACTACCTCAGGCAAACTGCCCTACCTCTGATACACACATGATCTTATCTTAGATCAACAAATGATCCTACACTCAGCCTTTATAAAATAGGCCTACAACTCAGATCCAAAATATCCTACAGAAAATAAAGTTTGTTGTTGATTATTTGACTCCTGAGAAATTTCTCTGAGTCTTCTGCTTCCTGAGCTGAGATGAACTCAGCCCAATCTTCTTCTCAACAACAAAAATGTGGATCTTCAGGAAACTGCTGCTTATGCTTGAAGTAACTCAGAAACACAGGTTTCTTATCTTGCTGATGAAGACAATGATTAACAGTTCTTAATATTCTTCAATCAGTTAACCTTCAATATATAAATTAGAAATCTCTACTTCTTATTCTTTCTCAGAAATATCTTCTTAACTTGTTATAGCATGTGATGAACGTTATAGCTATCTAGGTGAACTTTTAGATCAGCAGGTTTGAACTTCAGCTTCAAGCTCTGTAACAATGGTGAGGGAGAAGATGATGATGTGCCGCCACTTTGCGAAATGTTAAACACTAAAAGTTTATTTGCTTCCATTGATCTATATCCTTTTATCTTCCGCCGTCCAATGACTATTTGACCCATGGGCCCCCCTGAAGTTATTGGTTGCTACTTTGCTTTTAATAGGAAAAGTAAAACAGTAGGCCAGCGGCGCCATTTGTCGTGTGTTGTAGCCTTCCCGCAACATTTTTAACATTGTTGACAGTTACTGACATCAAAATCAGTAGACTTAGCCAAATTCAGCTAGTTCATCCCAGGCGTTGAGTGAGTTGAGTGAACAGCCATCACTCAGCGCAAAAATACTTAGCCAAATAATCTGCACTGCCAGGCATTGACTGAATCTTCATCACTCAACGAATTTGAACTTAGCGAATATCTCTGACCATTAGGCATTGAGTGAGTTTAGTGAACCTTCATCACTCAATGCATTTGGACTTATCTAATTACTTCTGCACAACTAGGCATTGTGAGCATTGAGTGAATGGCCTTCACTCAATGCTTTTGTCCTTTAGATAATCTTCCTACTATTCAAGCGTTGAGTGCATTGAGTGAACCTTCATCACTCAACGCTTATGTACTTATCCGCTTCATTGAATATCGGCCATCTTGCTGAGGCATTGAGTGAACTGCTTTCACTCAACGCTTCTATACTTAGTTGATTTCCATCTTTATGAATGCATTAAGTGAGCCTTCATCACTCAACGCTTCTGCCTTTGCCTGAATTCATTGTTTAGGCGTTGAGTGAACTGCCTTCATTCAACGCTTACGTAGTTAGCCAATTTTCTTGATGAGCTTGCGTTGAGTAAGCTGTACTCACTCAATGCATATGGACTCAGACAGATTTTTCTGTCTATCTATTCTAAAGCTTTGATTGAACAATGGTCTATAAACGCCTTCTTATTTGGGCATTGAGTGAGCTGTCCTCACTAAACGATTCTGGACTTAGTCAAATTTCTTCCTTGCCAATGCTGAAGCTTTGACAGACTAAGCTTTACTCGACGCCTCATGTTATATTTCGTCGAGTGAACTGCCTTCACATGATGCATGTGGACTTAGATGAATTTGAGTCTTTCTAGCATCCTTCCTTGATATCTGGCGTTGAGTGAACTGGATTCACTCAATGCCCGTAGACTTAAACAAAACTCTATCTCTCCACCTTCCTTCATTATGACCACCTATGACAATCACTTAGACAACCTGTCTAAACATGTTCCAAGGAACATCCTACACATTTTGAACTTGAACATATATCAAATAAAATTATGCTCTTAGTATTTTGTGATGCCTCTTCAAATCTAGGGAACATTGAGGGCAAGTATTCCCAACTCATATATCAAAAGGTTTAATAATATAAGTGGGTTACCAACCCCACTAAAAAGCTACAAAAATACATAAGTAAAGAAAAAAGTAGGGGAAATTATTAGCTTGGCACAAAGCGGCCATAAAAAGAGAAGACTTGCACAAAGTGCGGAAAGGAATTTTAGTGATGTCCTACTCATTTGTATATATGTAATCAAAGAAATAACATTGATCAGCTTAAAGAGAGAATCGTCAGCGCTAGACATAAAACGGTACTAAGGCAGTGGCTATCTTTCCAATACAGCCATCAGACCAACACAACAAAAGAAGCAGGCACTGAGGTGGTGGTCCTTTATCCATTGCCAACCAAAAGTACCAAATAATGCAATCGAGCGTAATAATTCAGAGCAGGAACTAAGGTGTTGGTCCTTTATATACTATCAACCCAAGTCTAAAATCATAAAGTTGTCAGGCATGATGATTCACATGTACACTAAGGTGGTGGTCCTTTATCCACTTCCAACCCAAGTTCCAACAATAAATCCAAATAAAATAATAAATGGAATAAAAGACCCAAGAAATAGCATCGGTAAAAGTCTTTAGTTTTCAAGGGCAGCTAAACACCTAGAGGGGGGTGATTATGTTTTTGGTCTCTTTTAAGATTTCCTTCTTTTATGTGAGTTGTGAGTTAGTTACTATCAACTTTCAGGACACACCACAAAATTACGTATAGGGTTTTTAGTGTTTCCCCGTATTATGGGTACATACACTGTCCATCCCACCTCTCTAACAGTGTGTTAGATAAGACACTTCTCCAAATCTCGTCTCCTTAGAGCATACAACACAGATCCCTTGGGATCTCTAAGTCTCCTCCAAGATATACCTAAGGCACAAATCCCAACCTCAGAGCAAGCTTGCTCCCATAACTCAGTGATTAGCAGATCACTTACCTACGGCACACAAGATGCCCTACACTCATGCTAGGAGGATAGCCCTACCTTAGAGAGAATGACTCTCCTACAGCTCAGGCACAAAGGCCCTACCTCAAATCCAAAGCTGGATCCTACCTCAGACCCAAAGTTACTATACTCAGAGAGAATGACTCTCCTACCTCAGACAAACTGCCCTTCCTCAGGCACAAAAGCCCTATAACTCAGATCCACATAGGATCCTACCTCAGGGAAAACTACCCTACCATAGGCACACAGGCCCTACACTCAGATCAACAAATGATCATACCTCAGCCTTTATAGAATAGGACTACAACTCAGATCCAAAGGATCCTACAAAAAATAAAGTGGTTGTTGTTATTGATATGACTCCAGATAAGTTCTCAGAGTCTATTGCTTCCTGAGATGAGTTATCTCAGCCCTAACCTCTTCCCAGCAACAAGAAATTGATCTTCAATACTCTGGCGCTTGTGCTGGAAGTAACTCAGAAATCAAGTCTCTAAACTTGTTGTTGAAGACTATTGAGTTGACAGTTCATGTTAATCTTCAAACAGCTAACCTTGACTGCAAAAACATGAAGGCTATGCTTAGTCTTCTTTCTCAAAAGGCTTTTCTGAACTTGATATAGCTGATGAAAACTGTTATAGCTAACTATAAGAACTTTTAGTTTAGTGGGTTTAAAACTTTAGCTTCAAGCTTGAAAGATCTTATTTTCAATGTAGCTTGCAACCTAGAGGGGGGGGGGTGAAAAGGTTTGTCTATGTCTTTTTATAGTCTTTTTAATATCTTGTTGTTTTCTTTTAGATTTCAACTTAGGGTGATCTAGAGCTTGTCCTTAACACCTGCAATTAAGAAAAGAAAAGCAAACACAGAAAATCACACAAGTATTTTATAGTGGTTCCCCAAAACAAAGGGTACATCCACTCTCCTCCCACCTTGCTAACTTCCTATTAGTCAAGGCGCTTGTAATGACCAAAAACCAAATTAAGGTGACACGGGCGTGTCCAGGCCCGTGTCCTGCTCTGTGTTAGCTTGGTTGTGTCAAGTGTGGTACACGGCTGGAAACATGGGTATGAACAGTACTGACACGGGCGTGTCGGATGGTGATATGGGCGTGTCAAGTACCCGTGTCGTTCTCAAGTTGTGCCAGGCGGTGCTGACTGAAGTACATGGCCTGGAGCATGGGCGTGTACTGGTCGATACGAGCGTGTCAAAGTTGACATGACCGTGTTGGGGACCCGTGTCCATTTCGTGATTTGTTGGTCCTGTATCGATTGAGGGACACGCCCCTCAACACGGGCATGTACTTGGTGACACGGGCGTGTCAGGAGCTTGACCCGAGTGTGTCTAAGCACATATCATGTTCTTGTTTGAGTCAGTTATTTGCTGCTTAAGGTACATGGCCTGTGACACGAGCATGTCACAAGCCGTGTCAACCCAGGGAAGATGCTTTTTAGAGCAAATCTGAGCTGTTCATTTCCTTTGATGACGATCTAACGGCCCTGGGTATTTCATGATGGGATAAGTGAGGGAATGGATGTGTTAATTCTCATTCTATTCTTACCATTCTCTTTCTAAGAAGAAGAGAGAGAGGAGATCTAGGGAAGAAAGAGGAAGGGAAATCCGGCCGCCGGTGGTGCTATGGTGGTCAAAATCGCGAGCCGAGTCCAGAGCTGTAAAGGCGAGGCCATTGCGGTGACTTTATTCCATCTCGTTTTTCTCCATGGCGCCAAAACATGTTCCAAGGGTAATGATTTCCTTCTTGGACAAGTGAAGTCCTTCTTTCCTGCATTTGCATAGGAATCCTCCACCAAAGGGTGGATTGCGAAGTGATTCCCTTGGTATCGGTCGTTCATCCCTTGTTATCTTGCATTAGAACCAGAAGTGAGTAGTACGATTAGTAATGTTGTGTGAAGCTAATCTAGAAGGGTTGGTCTAGATTGGTGATGCTTTGTTTGCAAATCGGAGAAAACTCCGAGAAAATTGGTTGTTTGTGTGAAATCCTTGGTAGATACTTGTGGCATGGTGCAATAGGAAAAACTTTAGGAAATCCAGGAAAAAGCTTTGATAGTTGGTGCTTGGTGTTCATATCTTATGGTCGTGAGTGCCATTTTGTGTGAAGTTGAGCCGTTGGGCTGCAACAATGGAATGATGGGAAAGGTGAAGTCATACCCGCGTCAGTCTAGGCTTGAGTTTGACTAATTTGAGCAACGGGAAAGGTGGATCTATACCTGCGTTATGTTTGTCTAAACGTTGGTGCTTAAGGACCTGTTAGGATCACATAGCGAGAGTCTTTAGCCTGCGCTCCGTAGAGACTAGGAATACTCATAATGAACCGTCATGTCTGGGACCCTGAACGGTGGTGGGACCTAATTTTCGGTACAGCAATAATGTGCCCCGAGTGCACGGAACGTCAGGCCTTCGTGCCGATGTTTGTGATATATATTGACTTGTGCAGTTGTGAATGTCTTGTGTGAATCGTTATATATATATACTGTGTTAATAAAATTCTTTGCAGGGAAGGAATTCCGCTATCCCGTGCCAGGGGCCGGGTCATTATAATTGGTCAGCTGAATGCTGAAAATTGACCTGTTTTCCACCGCTTGATGGATTGATTCTTTGGAGGTGGTGCTGGCCCAAGCGGGAAATAGCGGAATGAAGCCCAGGTTGCGCTGCTGCCCACGAAGGCTTGTTTTGTTTACTCTTGTTCATGTGTGGCCGGCCTGCGCGCCGATGTTTGTAAACCGCACTTTTGTTAAGAGAAACTTGTAAGGCTATAAGGCTATGTACCTTGTGTGTTTGGTTTTATACATTTCTAATTGGTAGTAGTGGACATTTCTGTTCTTAATGAGTTCAAGTGTTCAACCATGAAGCTTCCGCAAGAATGCTTTGTGTTAGGGTTCGATGGTTTTGATATTATTTAGTAACTTCTCCGCCTGTTTGTGGAATATGGTGTGGGGACCCGGCCGGACACTCTATTATATTACACGTGACGGTTAGATGTGTTACAATTTGGTATCAGCATGTTGTTCTATCTCTTCCGAATTCGTGGTAGAATTCTTTTGAGGGGTGGCAAGCACGTGTAAGTGCTGTCATTATAACACATAAAATGAACTCAAGAATGTCCACTTAGGAATAAAGTACACTTGTTTGCTGAACCTGTGTGTTCCTTTTTGTATGTTTGTCGTTTGAATAGTTGCTAAAATGTGTTTCTACACGTATAGGTGACTAGAAGTGTTGCAGGTTAGTCAGAACCATAATGTTCTGTTGAAAGTGCGGCACCAGCTGAGGTGCCCACACCTCCTCCATCTACTGAAACTGTACGTTTGATTACGGAGACAGTACTTGCTGTTATGAATGCTCAACAGGCTCGGCCTGTAATGGTTCCAATGCATGCTGGGGTAAGGCAAGAACCGATAGAAGTTGTGGTTGATCTGTGGACAGCAGATCAACAATTGAAGTTGTTCATGAGCTTTAATCCTACTACATTTACTGGGGCGAGTTCCCCAGCCCAAGCGGAGGATTGGCTCACAAGGATTAAGAGAATCTTGACAGCTCTCAAAGTTGAGGAGGAACAAAAAGTAACTTTAACAACTTTCCTACTTGAGGGAGAAGCTCGGTTGTGGTGGGATGAGGTTTAAATACATCACTTGGCAGCCAGACAATTGGCAGGGGTTTCGGTTGAAGAGTTCTCTCGGTTGTTCTTAGCAAAGCATCTACCGATGCAGCAGAGAATTGCTATGTAGTTGAAGTTCCAATGGTTGACTCAAGGATAACATAGTGTGATGAATTCCTTCATGAGTTTTTGCGTTTGGAACGGTATGCGGGTACTATTTTCGCTAAAAAGGAGTGTAAGACCAGTCAGTTCTATGGGGGACTACGGGATGAGCTACGATATCTGCTCTCGAGTTCTGTGAACTAGGGGTTTCAAGCATTGGTTTGTACGACTCGTTCTTTGGAGAAAGACTTGAAAAGAGGACAGGGCAAGGGGAACTTGGCTGTTACAAAGCCAGAGTTCAAGCCACCGCGTTTGGAGATGTCTAGGTACCAAAAGAGATGGGATAAGAAGTCCAAATCTGCTGGGCAAACTCCTTTAGTGGTTGCTTCAGAGGCATCTTTTGGTTATGGACCTTGCACTTGCTATACGTGTGGCAAGCCGGGACACTATGCTCGGGATTGTCTCCAAAAGTCGAGAAGAAGTTGGGTGCATCCTATGCAAAAAAAGGGAAGGTTGTGGTGGAGTCTTCTGCATCGCAGGCGATGCCCCGAGTTTATAATCTTAGACAACAGGAGGACATCAAGCAGGCCAATGTCATCACGGTTGTGAGTAGTTTATAGTTTTACTTTATGCTTTGTGTTGTGCTTGTTTTAATCTTGGTGTGATAGGTTTTGCCCTTATACTGGACTATCTGGCACGAGCCCTGTTTGATACGGGTTCTTCATATTCATTTATGTCTGAAGATTTCATTTTGCAAATCAGGGTGCCTATACAGACCATGACAGACAGTATGAAGGTGTTACTACCTAACGAATGTTTGATGTGCGCAGATAAATCTTGATGTGTATAGGTAAAGATAGGAAGTCAATATTTCAAGGTCGAAACATCGGTATTACCGATATCAGAGTTCGATATAATATTTGGTATGGACTGACTTTCAGAGCAGCATGCCTGTATAGATTGCACTTCAAAATAAGTTACACTGGGGCAAAATATCGAACAAGAGATCAAGTTCAATTGCATGCGAGGGATGAGTAGGATATTGATATCTGCTCTCCAAGTCATTAATGCAGTTCGGAAGGGTGCGGAGTTATTCTTCACACTCGTAGAGGCAGTGGAGCTGAAGGACACTGTGAGTGAGGTGCCGATTGTATCGGAATATGCTGATGTGTTTCCAAAAGACCTTCCAAGGTTACCTCCCCAAAGGGAGATCGACTTCGCTATCGAGTTGGTGCTGGGTGCGAAACTTGTGGCCCGCTCGCCTAAACGGATAGCGCCAAAGGAAATGGCAGAACTGAAAGTTCAGTTGCAAGAATTACTAGAGAAGGCAATATACGCCAAAGTCAATCACCTTGGTGCGTGCCAGTTCTCTTTGTAAAAAAGAAGGACGGTAGCTTGTGTCTATGTATTGATTATAGAGAACTGAACAAACTGACGAAAAAGAACAAGTATATGATTTCAGGGATTAACGACTTGTTTGACCAGTTAGTTGACTTGACTGTATACTCCAAGTTAGATTTAAAGCCAAGATATTATCAGTTGAGAGTTCGTGAAAGTGGCATACCCAAAACAACGTTTGGAACACGTTATCGTCACTATGAGTTCATGGTAATGTCGTTTGGGCTGTCTAATGCGCCACATGTATTTATGGACTTAATGCATCAGACATTTAGGGAATACTTTGACCTCTTAGTGATCGTCTTTATTGACGATATCCTGGTATACTCCCAATCTGAAGAAGATCATGCAAATCATTTGCGAATGGTGTTGCACACCATGAGGAATAACAAGCTCTACGCCAAGTTCTCTAAGTGTGAGTTTTGGTTGTCATCAGTGGCTCTCCTTGGCTATGCGGTTAGTGGAGAGGGTATTGTGGTGGATCCTTCCAAGATATTTGCTATACGGGAGTGGTTTGTTCTCACTATAGTAGCAGAAGTCAGGAGTTTCCTTGGGCTTGCGGGCTACTACTGGCGCTTCGTAGAGAACTTCTCGAGGATAGCCCTGCCTCTCACCACACTAACGAGGAAGGATCAGAAGTTTGTTTGGGCACTCGAGTGCGCACGAGCTTTTGAAGAGCTAAAGGTTCATTTGACCACGGCGCCAATCTTGACATTGTCATGTGGTCAGGAGGCTTTTAGGTTTATAGTGATGCGTCAGGGAGCGGCATAGGTTACGTTCTTCTACAGTTCGGCAAGGTGATATCGTTGGGCATGTCAGAAGCTTGATATGGGATTGTCTAAGCCCATATCCTGTTATGGTTTGAGTTGGTTGTTTGTCGCTTAAGGTACACGGCATGTGATACGGGCATGTCATATGCCATGTCAACCCAGGGAAGATGCTTTTCAGAGCAAATCTGAGCTGTTCGTTTCCTTTGATGAAGATTTAATGGCCCTGGGAATTTCCTAAGATGATAAGTGCGGGAATGGATGAGTTAATTCTCATTATATTATTACCATTATCATTCTAAGAAGAAGAGAGAGAGGAGAGCATGGGAAGGAAGAAGAAAAGAAATCCTGCCGCCGATGGAGCTACGGTGGTCCAAATCGCGAGCCGAGTACAGTGTTGCGAAGGCGAGGCTATTGCGGTGACTTTCATCCATCTTGTTTTTTTCCATGGCGCCAAAACATCTTTCAAGGGTAACGATTTCCTTCTTTGACAAGTGAAGTCCTTCTTTTCTGCATTTGCATAGGAATCCTCCACCAAAGGGTGGATGGCGAAGTGATTCCCTTGGGATCGGTGGTTCATCCCTTGTAATCTTGCATTAGAACTAGAAGTGAGTAGTACGGTTAGGCATGCTGTGTGAAGCACATCCGGATGGGTTGGTCTGGATCGGTGAATACTTTGTTTGCAAATCGTAGAAAACTCCGATTAAATTGGTTGTTTGTGTGAAATCTTTGGTGGATACCTGTGTCATGGTGCAACAGGAAGTACTGGAGGAAATCTAGGAAAAAGCTTTGAGAGTTAGTGCATAGTGTTTAACTCTTATGGTCGTGAGTGCCTAGTTTGTGTGAAGTTGAGCCGTTGGGCTGCAACGGTGGAATGACGGGAAAGGTGAAGTCGTACCCGCGTCAGTCCTGGCTTGAGTCTGACGAATTTGAGCAACGGGAAAGGTCGATCTGTACCCGCGTTATGGTTGTCTAACCGTGGGTGCTTAAGTCCCTATTAGGATCACATAGCGAGAGTCTTTGGTATGCGCACCGTAAAGACTAGGAATGCTCATAATGAACCGTCATTTATGGGAACTTTGAACGGTGGTGGGACCTGATTTTCGGTACAACAATAATGTTCCCTGAGTGCAAAGAACGTCGAGCCGTCGTACCGACATTTGTGATATGTATTGACTTGTGTAGTTGTGCACGTCCTTGGTGAATCGTTATATATATATTTTGTGTGAATAAAATGCTTTGCAGGGAAGGAATTCCGCTGTCCCGTACATGGGGAAGGGTCGTTATAATTGGTCAGCCAAATGCTGACCGTTGCCCTATTTTCCACTGCTTGGTGGATTGATTCGTTGCAGGTGGTACTGGACCAAGCAGGAAATAGCGGGCTGAAGTCCAGGTTGCGTTGCTACCCATGAAGGCTTGTTTTGTATACTCTTGTTCCTGTATGGCCGGCCTGCACGCTGATGTTTGTAAACCGCACTTTTGTTAAGAGAAACTTGAAAGGTGAAAGTTTGGGTTTGATTTAATATACTATAGAGGGGGGTTAATAGAGTAACTATGTATATTTAAAAACTTTTCCTGAATTATAAAGATTATACCTAAACTTAGATACTATATCACAACATAACAAATTGAAATAAATGAAATCATAGAAAAGCTAAAAAACACAACCACAGCTAGAACAAGAAGAAGAGGGCAACCAGACAATACAAGAATTTATAGTGGTTCCCCAAACTGGGTACATCCACTCTTCTACCGCCCTGGTAGGAATCCACTCAAGTTTTTGATCAGGTGACTGCATCCAATGAACTTTTGGTAAGGTGCTCAAAAACCAAACCTCAAGTCTTTTGGTAAGGAGACTTGCAACCAGGAATCACTTTTGAAGGGAGTAGAGAACCCTTTTTACAGAGGGGGTGAGTGAGTGATGGTGTCTTCTCTTTCTCAAAAACAACAGAGAAGACTAGTGGAATTGATGTTAACAAAAAGCTCCCCCTGAAATATTGAGTTTGTTCAGGGAAGAATGGAACTTTTTCTTCAGGGTGATAGGCCTTCAAGCTTTCAACTTTTAACCCGAAGAACTTCAGGAACTTCTTGACAAATGTGGTATTGTTGTCCTACTGAAAGTTCCTGAGAGTATGATAGAAGAAGATTCTTGATTTGGATGGTTGTTCTTCTTCTTCAGAAAGATTGTTCTTCTTCTGGTCTAGCATTTGTTGATTTCTTGACTGATTGATTCTTTATTTCTCAAGAATTCTGTATGTCTCTTAGATTGTGTATATTGGAAGAAAGAGAACTTCTCATTTTTTATATTTTCCTTGTAGAAGTCCTTTTGAATTTTGAAATTCTTCGTGTAATTAATGCTGACGGCTGGAATAATTTGGCATTGATTTATTTCCCCAACTGTCTCTTATAAAAACGGCAGGCAATAATCCTGGTGAAGACCGTAATTAATGCTCTTGTCTAACGGTAATATTTAGAAAATATTAGAGCATTAATTATTCAGGAATCATTGCCAAATAATAAGGACAAAAGAGGAAAACAGCCAAGACTGGATTCGTCGACCTGGGTCCACAGTTCGTCGAGCTGAGAATAGTTGTTTGTCGAGCTGAGATCCAAGATCATCAACCTCTAAATGCTGCTTGGTAACTTTCTTCTTCTGTGTATCAAGTTTGTCGAGATGAGATCTAAGATCGTCGAGCTGAGCTCAGAGATTTGTCTCTAAGTTCGTCGAGCTGAGCACGACTTTCGTCGACCGGAGATCGACGAACGTAGAACTCCTTTTTCTCAGTCTTGAATTCTCTAAGTCTTGAGTCTTGACTTTGTTGAAGGCTGGTCCCTTGCATTGTTGACTCTAAGGACTTGACCTAGACTCTAGGACATAGCCATGACCCTGGTCTATACATGTTGGGTCATATCCTACCTTAGTGAACCTAGCCCATATCCAACAAGGGATCCAATAATCTCCCCCTATTTGGGTGAGGTCACTAATTACAGACTCAATAAAAGAAAATGTACAAAGCAATAACACAATATATATCTGGCAGAGAATTAAACAATAAGTATGCAGCAGATATATTTACACTGTTAGCGTTGTAACATAAAACATAGTTTATCAAAAATGTAACATAAATATATAGCAGTTCAGGTTCTAGTTTTTCTATTTCTTTTCCTTTGCTTCTTTTCTCTTATCACAAGGCTGAGTAAAAATAATTTCCCTATTAGTATTGGCAGCTTCTCACTTTGACATATATATATCTGCTGCTCCAATCATTGTATGCGTGGAGGTTCTGGGAACTACAGCCTCTGGGTGTCTAGCCATATAATCTGTAGGATTAAATACCTTCTTGCTTATATGAAGTCTTTCAAGTTCTTTCTCTCTATATGAGGACATGGTAGTGAACTTGGTTGGGTCTTCTCCTTCTTCTCTGACCTTCTTTATCTGTGATAGACCTATCAAATTCTTGAAGCCTAGCCATCCTAAAATCAGGATCAACATCCTGAATGATAGATGATTGATCATCTTGGGAGGTTAGCAGAGTATCAGGACTGAATTTAGTACACTGTGCTTGAAAGCTTGTTGCTTTCTGGCTTTCATCACTCTGAGTGTATAGTGACTTTTGAGGTGCAGTTTCACTATATTTTCCTTTATGTTTGTGTGATTCTGAATGCCTTCTTTGTTTACCTTGTTGTTGGGAGGAGAGAACTTTGGCTTCTGATAGACTACTTCCTTTATCTGCTCTTTACAACCAATACTTCTTTGCTGGCTTCTTCCATGAGATTGATGTCTAGATGGCCTTTCCTGCCTCTGATTAGTTCTGGTGAATATAGGCTTGGAAGGTGCATCTAACCTTTGATAAGTGGTTCCTGAAGCACCAGCAGTTGGAGGAGGAGGAGGGGGATCCTTCCTGTATCTATGAGGAGGAGGAGGGGAGTATCATTTGCTTTTCTTTCTAGCCTTTTGTTAATTTTTTGATAGCCACATCCAAGCTGGCATCCCTTTGTATGGAGTTATGTTTTGCAGAATATAGTAGGGAGTGTCATATGTATTTCCTGGATTAGGAGCTGGAGGAGGAGGAGCCTTCCTTTTCTTAGAGATCTTCTTCCTCTTTGGGTCCTCATCATCATCATCCTCATACTCATCATCATTAGAAGGTTTAGGATTATCATACATATCATCAATTTGTCTTATTTTATTTTTAGGAATTTCTTTACTTCCTGGAATAGGGATAACTTCAGCATGATCTGCTTCAGTTTCCATAGCAATTTCTTGAGCTATAATATCATCAAGATTGGGGAGAGGGCTATCATCCATAACATAGGATGGCCCAGGAGAGCTAGATGTCTGATCATCAGACTTATTTGCTGGAGGAGTTGTCAAACTTGTATTTATAGTGTCTAACATCTCTGAGCTGGAGGAGAGGTATAACACACTATTGCTTTAGATGAAAGAATGGGGAAGGAAAGACAGAGATAAATATATGACCCAAATACTTTTAGCAAAGCTACTAAATTCACTTTGGGATTAATGAAATAAACCATTCCAGGCAGAATCTTTGGCAAAATGACCTCTTGAGTATTTGACAACAATAATATCTATACAATAAATGTTATTACATCTGCTACTGAGGATGTTGTTTCTGCAACATCTATTTCCATGTCAGATTCAAGAAAATTCATGAAATCTGTTTCCATATCAGATTCTAGAAAATTTATGAAATCTGTTTCCGTATCAGAACCTATTCCTGTTGCTGGTACTGCTGTTGGTTCTGCTGGTGAAACTACTGTTGCTTCTTCTTCTGCTGCTATTGTAACTACTGCTACTTCTTCATAAAGTATCTCCTCGTACCTAGTTTGAGTAGGCACTGAAGCCAGGCCCCCAATTGAAGAGGGAGCAGTAGTAAGGGCAGAGATTTGGGAAGCTTGATAGGATATGAAGGCAGCTAGAATAGAAATGGCCTCTACTATAAGAGATTTGAGTAGGGGTGTGAGGAGAGTAATGAGTGGGGTGACAAGAGATGGATCCAAGGTTGGAGAAGTGGATGGTGGGGTAGTAGCTGGTTGAGTGGAAATTACAGTTGCTGGGGGGGTGATAGGTTGAGGTGGAATGGGAGTGTCTAGGGGGGAGTCATGTTGAGGAAAGGGAGTGTTCAGTAGAGAGGATAATAAATTGAAGGAGGGGAGTGAGAAGAGAGTGGTGTGGGGAATATTATCAAGATGTGATGGATGAGGGGATTGGGGTGGTGTAGGTATGGATGTATCAGGCTGAGGTGAAGGAGGATGGGATGGTATATGTATAGGGGAAGAGGGAATTGGACATGCTGGTGGTGTTGGGCCATGGATTAGAATGGTAGTGGAGGGTGGGGTTGGTTGGAATTGTGATTGGGATGGAACTTGAGGGGCAGGAGGTGGTGGAGGGGTGGAGTGGATCCCTTAAGTAGGGTGGGGAGAGGCTGGTAAATCCCTTGTACTTTTTGAAGTTATAGGGGAAGTGGAGGGAGCCTTGGTTACCTTAGTGATGGTCCTCTCCCACTTGCTAAATATGGCACAAGTTAGTCTCTCACTAGCATTCAACAAATAAGGAATAGGACCCTTCCAAAACAAACCTCCTTTTTGTTATTTTTCTTTTTAATCAGATCAAATAATATTTATGCCTAGTTCACTATCTTTTTATTGACTATAGCGCACATGACCAGAAACTGATGTCTGGTTATGTTGTCATGTGCGGTGTGCTTCCCTAGCAACACCTTCCTAGCTATATCTGCAAGAAACTTATACTCGGCAGACAAAAGTTTCTTAAGTAATTTGTTTGGGGTGTCTCCAGAATAACCCATTGTAATCAGCATCAAATCAAATTCTTCATAGCCTATTTCTAATTCATCCTCACCATTTTTCAATCAAAAAATCTCAGTAAAAATATCGGGGGTAAGAGAAATAACATTACCCGCGATGGTTCCAGTCATCGTATTCCCGTCTATAGTAGATGTATAGACCCACTCCCTATTCTCTATTGCAGATATCTTGATGCGATTGGAAAGCAGAGTCTTTAGTTGTTAATCTTCAAAGAGTTGTAGAATGTTCAGGAAGATTTGATCGGAGTACTAGAAAGATTAAAAGTCCAAATCAAAACTAGATTCAAACTTCATAGCAGCAAGAGATCCTGCGGAAATATCCATGAGAGCACCTTCAAGGGAAAACGAAGATCAAGTGCAAAAGAACTGAAAGCGCAGAACGGAGGTCGAAGAAAACCTAGATATAGTGTTTTTTAGAATATGAATCGACAGACTCCGTTCCACGAAAAAATGAAAAGATCTTCGATCTGAGGTCGACGAAATAATTTAGAGTAAAATAGTTCGTCGATCTCAGTCTGAAGGTTTGAAGAAATTTCATCGATCTCTGGTCGACGAAAGTTTTCCGAAGTAAGTTCGTCGATCTCAGTTCGACGAAACTAACTAAGCTCACAGAGAGTTCGTCGATCTCTGGTCGACGAAAATCTGAAGAAATTTTCCTTGTTCGTCGAGCTCCATTCGACGAACTCTAAAAAATTTTTCGATTGCAGACATAAACTAAATTAACCCTTCTCCATTTATCATTCCAAGCTGATTTATAAAGAATAAGTGATTTATTTCATCCAGGGGTTTGGTGAAAATATCAGCTCTTTGTAAATCAGTGTAGATATAGATAAGAATAATTTTGTTTTTGTCTACACACTCTCTAATGAAATGATGTCTTATGTCTATATGTTTAGTTCTGCTGTGATGGACTGGATTTTGTGCTATAGCTATAGCACTTGTATTATCACAAAGTAGAGTTGAATTATTTAAGTTTAAACCATAGTCCGGGAGTTGGTTATTAATCCACAGCATCTGGGAACAACAACTGTCAGCTGCAATGTATTCTGCATCAGCAATTGATGTGGACACAAATGATTGTTTCTTGCAGAACCAGGACACTAATCTCATACAAAGGAACTGGCAGGTTCCTAAGGTACTCTTTTTGTCCACTCTGCATCCAGCAAATGCAGCATCTGAGCATCCAGTTAACTCAAACTCTGATTTAGTAGGATACTAGAGACCTAGACTAGGACAACCCTTTATATATCTTAAAATCCTTTTTAGAAAAATTAGATGAGATTCTTTAGGGTTCACTTGGAACCTAGCATAAAGGCATGTAGCAAACATGATATCAGGTCTGCTTGTTATAAGGTATAGTAGAGACCCAACAATACCCCTATATAATTTCTGATCCACAGGTTTCCCATGCACATCATGATCTATTACAGTATTTGTAGCCATGGGTGTTTTCTTTGTTGAGGCATCAGCCATCCCAAACTTTTTAATAAGCTCTTTAGCATATTTAGCCTGGGAAATGAAGATGCCATCAGGAAGCTGCTTCACTTGGAAACCAAGGAAGTAGGAGAGCTCACCCATACTACTCATCTCAAATTTTGAATGCATTAGATCAGAAAATCTTTTGCATAATTTGGGATCAGTAGAACCAAATACTATGTCATCTACATATATTTGCACTAGCAGTATTTTATCATGATGCATTTTGGTAAATAAAGTCCTATCCACTATGCCTCTTGAAAAACCATGCTCTAAGAGAAAGCTGGCTAAGGTCTCATACCAAGCTCTTGCAGCTTTCTTTAAACCATAGAGAGCTTTATGCAATTTAAACACATAAGAGGGATGAGTTGGAGAAACAAAACCTAGAGTTTGTTCAACATAAACCTCTTCTTTAAGTTCCCCATTTAAGAAAGCACTCTTCACATCCATTTGATAAACTTTGAACTTTTTGAATACAGCATAAGCCAGAAATATCCTTATAGCTTCTAGCCTGGCAACTGGAGAAAAGGTTTGATCATAGTCAATCCCTTCCTCTTGCTTATACCCTTTAGAAGCAAGCCTAGCCTTGTTCCTCACAATCACACCTTGGGCATCAAGCTTATTTCTTAATACCCATTTGGTTCCAATGACTGGGTAGTCTTTTGGTCTTGGAACCAAAACCAAAACTTTGCATCTCTATAACTGATTAAGCTCCTCTTGCATTGCAATGATCCAGTGGGGATCTTGTTCTGCATCAGTTATAGATTGAGGCTCAATTTGAGAGATGAAACAAGCATGCATCAAATCTTGGTTGAGTTGATGTATTGTTTGTACACCTACTGTTATGTATCCAATCACTTGGGATCTGGGGTGATCCCTCAGTGTGACAAAATCAGTGGGTGGAGTTGGTTCTGAAACATCATTTGGAGAGAATTCTTCTTGTGGAGTAGCTTCTGTTGTTGTAGGGGGTCAGCTTCTTCCACAGTTTCTTCATCACTTTCTTCATTGACTTGTGGTGAAGGATGAGGTACAACTTTTGGAGTAAGGTGTAAGTCATCCAATTTCTCACACAAGTTGTGTACCTGCAAGGAGTCTTTGGTAGAAATCTCTTCTCCTTATAAAACATGTTAGCCTCATCAAATGTAACATGCATAGATTCCTCTATTTTCAATGTAGATTTATTAAATACCCTATAAGCTTTGCTGACTTTGGAATATCCTAGAAAAATTCCCACTGCTTCCTTTGCTTCAAACTTTCTAATATGCTTTTTCTCATTGTTATGAATATAACATACACAAACAAAAACATTAAAATAGTTGATTATTGGTTTCTTCCCTTTGAGCAATTCATAGGGAGTCTTATGTTTTAGTTTGTGTATCAAGCTTCTATTCAGGACATAATTTGTTGTGCTTATTGCCTCTGCCCAATAGGATAGGGGCATGTAAGCATCTGTAAGTAATGTGCCTACAGCTTCAATGAGTGTTCTATTTTTCCTTTCATCTACCCCATTTTGTTGAGGAGTTCTAGGAGCTGAGAAGCAGTGCCTGATGACTTCCTTCTCACAGTACTCATGCATAAGAAGAGACTCAAACTCTGTACCATGATAACTTCTGATCAATGTAATATGAGTAGAGTACTCAATCTGTATGGTCCTGAGAAAATCTGTAAGAACCTTGAATGTATCTGACTTAGATCTTAGAATGAATTCCCAAGAGAATTTAGAAAAGTCATCCACAACCACTAAGGTATAAGATTTCCCTCCTAGCCTTTGTACAACCACAGGGCCAAAAAGGTCCATATATAGTACATACAATATCCTAGGTGAATCACTCTTATTAATTGATTTGAAACTAAATTTAGTTTGCTTGCCTAGTTGACAAGCCCTACAGAGTCCTTCGTTCTTGTAGGGGCCAGAAAGTAGACCTCTAACAAGGTTGTCCTTAGATAACCTAGCAATATTTTTCAGATTTACATGTCCTAATCTTTTATGCCACAAGTCATTTTGACTTCTAACTATGTTAAGCAAACATATGTCTGAAGTAACAAAATGAAAATTAACTAGGTATATAATTCCTTGTCTATTGCCAATTAAAACAGGTTTTTTTTCTTTAGAGGTAATAGTACAAGAGCTAGAGTTGAATGATACCTGAAAACCTTCATCACAGAGTTGGCTTATAGAGATGAGGTTATGCTTTAGTCCACTTACATATGCAACTCTCTTGAAAGTTACTGTTCCAATCCTAATTTTACCATAGCCCTCTGTTTGGCCACAGTTAGAGTCACCAAAGATGACCTTTGGTCCAAGCTTGGGCTTGTAATCAATTAGATTGTCTTTGCTTCCTGTCATGTGCTTGGAGCAACCACTATACAGATACCAATGTTTATTATATGTTGGACAGGTCTTCATCTGCAAATGAGATAGTTAGTTGTTCTTGACCCAGGTAACCTTGGGTCCTTGTTGATTTACATAGCTATAACTAGAAATGTAAGAACATTAAGGTTGATCTTTATAGAATTTGGGGTGATATCTTCTTTGTGGTATTATCCATTTACTAAAAGGATTAAAGTTGCTGTTAAAATTTAGGTTTCTTTGGTAAGAATCTGCGATCGACGATTTCTGGTTGGATCATCGACCTGAGCTCGACGATGTTGGATGAGATCATCGATCTCTACACGAAGAATGAAGACATTCATTCTTGGGGCACCAAAATTGTCGATCTCTGGTCGACGAACCATACTGGTATCGTCGATCATAGATCAAAGAATAATTATTACTTAAGTTTGCGTTCAGAGATCGTCGTTCTGAGTTCGATGATCTATTCATATATCATCGATCTGAGTTCGACGATAACTGCTGAATATTATTGTTTTTATTATTCTTCTGGTTGTTAAGTTTATTCTGAGTTTCAATTTGTTCAAGAAATTTATTGACCATATTAACCTGTTCAGTATTCTTCTTTCCTTTGTCAGAAATAAACTTTACTCGTTTACAAAGGTTATTTTTCTGAATTAGAGGTGGATCACTAAAGGAGGAACCTAGTCCTAGTTTACTATTGTTAATCCAAGCATTTATAGTACTAGTGATATATTGTAGTTGCAAACTTCTTCCATTTACTGATTCTTCTAACTTCTTAGCCTTGCTAAGTTCAGATTTAAGAAAAGATATTTGTTCATTAGCAGAAATTAGTTCATTTGTTAGATTAGCACTTTCTGAGGTGATTTTGCCTAAATCATTTAGTTTTTCTCTGAAAAGTTTGATTTCCTTCTCAGAGCTGATCAAGTCTAAGCACAAATTTTTAAATTTAAACTAATCTGATTCAAAATCATAAGATGTTATTACCTGATCTTTAGCTGATAAGAATTCCTCGTCTTCAGATTCATCTGTATCTGATCTGCTACAACCTGCCTTAATGGCCATGAGGCAAACTTCCTTAGCCTTCTGCTCTTCTTCATCCTCACTAGAGTTGGAGGATGTTGACTCTTCTTCAGTATCACTCCATGTTTCAGCAAAAAAGCCCTTTTCTTTCCTCTTGTGCTTCCTTGAGGAAGGTTTGCTGTAGTGACTCTTCCTTGAGTCCATCTCCGTTCTTCTATCCTTCTTCTCAACTCTTGGGCACTCAGAGATTAAATTCCCTGGTTTCCTTCACCCAAAACAAACTATTTATTTAGATGGTGTTTTGTCATACCTTTGCTTATCTTTATATTTTTATGGTTTCATTCTGAAGACTTTTCTAGCCATCTTGAAGAATCTCTTAGCAAAGAGACTCACCAACTCTTCATTCACAGGAATGACTTCAGAATCTTCTGTAGCTTTGAAAGCTATGTTGTGCTCCTTCCTAGTTGGTGTAGGAGTCTTCCCTGAATACTTGAGTCCTTCCATTTCAGAGATCTTCTTTCTTCTTGACACTAGACACGGGATCTTACTCAAGGTGTTAACCTTATTGACGAGTAACCTCCCTCTGATACCACTTTAAAGTATCTAGTGTCAACTAAGTCCACCTATGGGGGGGGGGAATAGGTCTCGTGCAGTCTTTTGCGGAATTTAAATAACCTGCAAAAATAACAAACACAGCACAGAAAAACACACAAGCAATTATAGTGGTTCCCCGATTTGGGTACGTCCACTCTCCCCCTTCGACCTGTCTCCCAACAAGGGACGACTCGATCACTTCACCAAACGGATTGAAATCCAATCCTCATACTACGGAAGGCACCCTTCCAAACGAAGGAGTCACTACTCCTCCACCACGGGTTGCACCCAACCCTTACAACTAGGAATCACTATTCCTTTACAACAAAACAAAAATTAGAATGTACAAGAAATAGAAACTACACTTGTGGAGAACCCGATGTCCCTCTTCGTTGGTTGAAGCGTTATTGAAGAAGATGAAGAGTCCACGACCGGAGCACTCTCTTGGAGATGATCTTCCCAAGATCGGCGGCGGCAAGTGAATGCAGCGGCGATGCTTTGTAGATCCAAACTTCTTGACAAAGCAAGCAAGGTCTACCAACGATCTCAATCGGATCAGTCGTCTCAATCGATTCGGAATGAAGAGAGATCCTCGTTCAACAAATCAAGAGACAATAGATCTCTATAGAGATGCGTGAGACGCTAGGCTTGCCTCGGTCCTGTCGCCGGACGATCAAAGAGGATCTAAGATCTGATGCAGCGATAACTTGTGAGCGGCAACGGTGACAGAAGGAGTTCCGCGATCGGCTAGGTTACGCTCGGCGGCTTTTTCTTTTCTCTTTTTGGATTACTGCGTAAGTTCAAAATAAGTGGGTATATAAACTGTAGATCAACCCTAAATGACCATTGTGGGGCCCACAAGAAGAAACCCTAGGCCTGGTAAAAACAGCTTAACCCGTCACGGTTCGGTCCAGCGAGCAGAGCAAATTTGCCTAAGGAAAATTCGGCGAGAATCATTGATGATTCTCGACGAAGTCGGCGGGAATCACTCATGATTCCCGTCGAATTCGTCTTGGCAGAATTCCAGTTTAAATACTTGTCATCCGGAGGAAATCGGCGAGAATCAAGATCATTCTTGACGAATCGGCGGGAATCAAGATCATTCTCGACGAATCAACGAGAATCAGTCGTCGATTCTGCCTTAGCAGAATTGTTCAAGGAGGACAGTCAGGCAGATGAAGTCGGCGGGAATCAGCGAGTGATTCTCGACTATTCGACGAGAATCACTATTGATTCCCGTCGAATCGGCGAGAATAACTTAGTGATTCCCGTCGATTTTGACTTGAAGATTTCTTCTTCCATCCTCTGAACTTGGTCTTTGACCCATCTTTGCTCTTCTTCTGCTCTTGATCTATCTCGACCCTGTACTTGAAAATAAGTACACTCCAATATGGAGAGCACACATGAGTCAACACACTGATCTGCTCAATGAGGGATTATATTGCGCAGACCCGTGTATATTGACCCACTGCACCCTGACATTGGTGTGTACTTAGTATGGAATAGTTGAAAGCATAACTTGAAAAAAAATCATCAAATACATTATCTATTCAACTTAGCTTGTTCAGGGGCTTCTTCAAATCAGGTACATTGTGGATACAATACCCAAAAATCTCCCCCTATTTGAAGAAGCCTAAACCCTATAAGCTAAGGTGAATAGGACATGGGAATGAAAATCATAAACGAAGAATTCAGTTGAGAGTGAAATTCATTACCATTTTCTCCTTAGAGCATACTTAACGTTTGCAGCCACCTTAGCCTTAGCCGAGAGGGTAATCTCCCCCTTTTCGGCTTCTGCAAACTTGGGACTTCACCTGGAGCCACATGCTCCCCCTCATCTCTTGCATCCGTGATCGAGCCTGAGTTCCTTGCTGATGCTCCCCCTATATCCAAGAGCCTTGAGCCTTACAGTCTTCACTCTTCATAGTTCAGCATGCCGAGTTCAGTTTTGAAGAGACTTAACATGGCCTCGTCCAGGGGCTTCGTGAAGATATTTGTAACCTGCTTATCCGTGGGGACATAGCAGAGAGATATATCTTTGTTCTCCACATGCTCCTGAATGAAGTGATATCGCACTTCAATATGCTTTGTACTGCTGTGTGACACAGGATTGTTCGCAATTGCTATTGCGCTCGAGGAGTCACAATACATCGGAACTTCGCTGAACTGCAAGTCATAATCTTTGAGCATATTTTTGATCCATAGAAGTTGTGCGCAACAGCTTCCTTCTGAGATGTACTCAGATTTAGACGCAAAGGTTGCAAAACAATTCTGCTTTTTACTGTTCCATGAAATAAGCCTTCTTCCGAGTAATTGGCATGTCCCGGAAGTGCTTTTCCTATCATCCCTGCTTCCTGCAAAGTCAGCATCTGAAAAGCCTATCAGCTCGACATCATTGTTTCTTGGGTACCACAAGCCAAGATTTGGTGTACCTTTAAGGTATCTAAGAAATCGCTTTGCATCGACATAATGAGATTCCTTAGTGTTCACCTGATATCTGGCACAAACGCATGTGGAAAACATAATATCCGGTCTACTAGCAGTAAGGTAGAGCAGGGACCCAATTATGCTTCTGTATTTGGTTTCATCAAAAGGTTTCCCTTTCTCATCCTTGTCTAGAGACACAGTGGATCCCATTGGAGTCCTCATAGAGGTTGCATTCTCCATTCTGAATTTCTTGAGGAGTTCATTGTGAACTTCGTATGAGAGATGAAAATTCCATCCTCAGACTGTTTCACTTGAAGTCCCAAGAAATACTTTCGCTCTCCCATGCTTCTCATTTCAAACTTTCTTTGCACAAGTTTAGAAAACTTTTTGCAAAGATTGTTGTCCGTTGAGCCGAATATTATGTCATCGACATAGATTTGCACCAGCATGATCTTGCCTTTAACTTCCCTAAGAAACAATGTCTTATCTATTTTTCCTCTCGAGAACTTTTTCTAAAGAAGAAAACTAGACAGAGTCTCATACCAAGCTCGAGGAGCTTGTTTTAAGCCATATAAAGCTTTTTTAAGAAAATAAACATGATTAGGGAATGTAGGATTAACAAAACCTGGGGGTTGTGCGACATATACTTCCTCTTTCAAATTTCCATTTAGGAACACAGATCTCACGTCCATCTTATATACAGTGAATCCTTTGTGAGAAGCATACGCTAGGAAAAATCTGATCACCTCGAGCCTTGCAACTGGGTGCGAAGGTCTGGTCGAAGTCAATTCCCTCCTCCTGTCTGTAACCTTGAGCCACTAGCCTGGCCTTGTTCTTTATGATGACACCGTGTTCATCCAGTTTGTTTCTGAAGATCCACTTGGTTCCGATCACATTCTGGTTCTTTGGTGTGGGAACAAGCGTCCAGATGTTGCATCATTCGAATTGATGCAGTTCAACTTGCATGGCCAATATCCATGCTGCATCTTTGTTCGTCGAACTTCTTTGGCTCAACCTGTGACAAAAAACTAATGTTCAAAATCTCGTTAATTGTACCTCTCCGAGTTCTGACACCGTCACGAGAATCTCCTATGATCTGATCTTTGGGATGATCCCTCACGTATCGGACCTCTAAGAGTCTGGCATCTGGAGCTCTGACAGCTTCTTGAGCTTCTCCTTCTTCTGGGAGAGTTTCTCCATCCTGATCATCAACTTCTCCAGCTGGCGTCGAGTTGGAAACATTGACGTACTTGGGAGTTGTACCTTTTGCAGTCTCATCGAGACTTAGCTTTTCAAGCCTTGCACCTGCATCCTCAAGAGTGCCACTGGAATAATTTCTATGAAGCAAGCTTCCTTCATCAAAAATAACATTAATGCACTCCTCTACCACTAGGGTTTTCTTATTGAAGACCCTATATGCCCGACTATGGCTACTATAGCCCATAAATATGCCTTCGAAGCATTTTTCTCCTAATTTAGTACGTGGGTACTTCCCATTATTAAGTACATAGCATCTGCAGCCAAAAATCCTTAAATAGGACAAGGTCGGTTTCCTGCCTTTCAATAGCTCATAAGGCGTCTTACGATGATTCTTGTTGATCAATGCTCGGTTCTGCACATGACAAGCCGTGTTGACAGCCTCTGCCCAAAAGTACTCTAGAAGAGAAGCGTCATTCAACATTGTCGTACATGCTTCAATGAGCGTTCTATTTCTCCTCTCCGCATCTCAGTTTTGTTGAGGAGTATGCGGGGAGGAAAACTCATGAAAGATACCCTGTTCTGCACAAAATTCTGTCATAGCACCAGACTCGAATTTTGTTCCATGGTCACTTCTGATTTTGACCACTGAGCAGTTAAGTTCATTCTGAATCTGCTTGACAAAACTCGTGAAGATGTCAAACGTATCTGACTTTCGTTCCAAAAAGAACACCCGCGTAAACCGAGAGTAATCATCAACAATCACTAGCGTATACGATTTGCCTCCTAAGCTATGAACTTGCACTGGACCGAACAAGTCCATATGCAGAAGATAGAGAAATCTGGAGGAGTCTTTGTCTGTAATTCCCTTAAAGGTAGCCCGAGTCTGTTTGCCCTTCTGGAATGCAGGATAAGGGCTATCTTTGATGCACTTAATAGTAGGGGCATCCCTTACTAAGTTCTTAGAAAAAAACATATTAATTATCTTGAAATTAATATGTTCTAATCTATTGTGCCATTGTTCACAAAAAGATGCACTGCCTTTTGCTACTAGGCACACGGGGGTAGAAGAATCTAGGCTAAGAAAATCTAAACAAAAGATATTTCTGCTCCTAATGCCAGTTAATACCGTCTCTGAAGAGGCACACAATATTATCAAGCACTTATCCTTGCAGAACTTAACGTCATATCCTTTATCACACAACTGACTTACACTGATCAGGTTATGATTTAACCCTTCAATATAGGCCACGTCGGTGATAGAGATTATACCGTTGGAAATCATACTGTAACCTCTAGTGACTCCTCGATCTGATACTCCAAAGATGACTTTGAGTCCATTTTCGACTAGAGAGTAATATCGTAGCAGGCTTCTTTTCCCAATCATATGCCGGAAACATCCACTGTCCAAGTACCAGATAGGCGTTTTGGTGGCCTTTGGACATACCTGCAAAATAGAATCAAGTTTCCCTTAGGAACCCAATCGAACTTGGGTCCTAGATTCCTTGTTAGCATACTCCCCCTCGGGTGGTTAACCCTACGAGTGGTCGGCCTCGCATTGCTAACATGAGGAGTCTTGTTGAATCTTGGATTAAACAAGCAATCCACTACAAAGTGACCAACTTTTCCACAGCACCAACAATCAAATCTATTGTACCTTTTCCTAGGCTCCTGCTTCACCCTTGGAACGGTGGGTCCAGCCGGGGCCTTGGATCTGGAGGTGGATGCATCATGATGATAGCAGTCACATGATTTCTTCCCCTCCTGTTCCTATAGTATAACATGCTTGGCTTTTGGTGCCTGCTTCCTATTATGGCCGCTAGAGAAGTGGCCATAATCCTCCACTTGGATTTCCTCATAAGGTGCCTTGAAGACACTCTCACCGTAGTTGCGGAGGAAGGCCCAACCATCATACCGGCTCTTGGGCTTTTCAATCGAGGGACGGAAGAAGTGGCCATAGGTTGACTCAAATTCCTGCTCATTGCAAGGAAAGCTAGGCTTCTTGAATAAGACAGGATTGAGAGGGGCCTTTCCCTTTTCTGCAGCAGAGACCTTCTTAGCAGCCTTATTTCACCTCTAATTTTTGTTTCTCCTGGATGATTTACCAGGCACACCCACATGCCCTAAGCCAGCCCCCTTAGCCTGAGCAGATAACTCATCAACTAGAGGAAGAACGGTCTTGGGCATGGAGAAGCTTTTGGCAATCTTCCTTTCCGCCGCAAGTTGTTCTTCCAACTTGTTGATTTCTTCCTGTTTCTGGTCAAGGAGCCTTAGAGACTCTGAGTGCTCAAAAGTCAGGCCCAGGTGTTCCTGTCGGAGAGAGATCAAGCTAGTGATCTCTTCTCTTAGGGACACACCCTTAGCCTTAAGGAATTTGACTTCCTTTTTCTGAGCCCTTAGCCTCTTGCGGCATTCCTCAAAGGTATTGAGCAGAAACACATACTTTTTGAGGAGCTCAGCTTCACAGGTAGATGGGCTGTCCTCGAGATCATCATCAGGAGACTCAGAGTCAGAGTAAGAGAGGGGGGTACGATCTTTTACTTTCCCAGTAAATTGGGGGCATTCTCCTTCTGAGTCGGAGAGACCCACTAGCCCGAAGTAGGCTTCCTCATCATCACTGGAGTCTGAGGAATCAGACTCACTCAGTGTCTTTGGCTTTTTGGCTATATAGCTCCTCTCCTTCTTCTTATCTCTAGAGGACCTGTGCTCCTCTCCCTTCCCCTTATCTTTTTTGCTTTGGTGGCAGTCAGCGACGACGTGGCCTGTCTTATTGCATCCAAAGAAAATAATGTCATCAGAGCGATGTTTGTTCGGTTTGGATTCATACCTATCAGAAGAATAATTCTTCTTCTAATGTCTGGAGGAGGAGCCGTCTCTCTTTCTTTGATTCCTCAACTTGAGGAACTTCTTGAACTCCCGAGTGATGAGGGAGAAGTCTTCTTCAGATAGCTCTGAGCCGGAAGAGCATGGCTCAGAGTCTTCTTCCTAATCCTTTTTTCGAGAGCGGGACGAGGCTTCACCCTTGCCTTTTCTTGAGTGATTAGCTTTTAGGGCCACAGTCTTCTCTATGGAAGCGGCTTTATAGGCTTCTTCTTCAGCTTTTCTTGTGTTCAGCTGAAGCTCATAGGACAGAAGTTTCCCAAACAGAATCTGGGGATCAGTTTCTGCCAGCCTGCCAAATTCTCTGATGGCGTAGATCTTGGTGTCCCATTCCTTAGTAAGGGATCTAAGGAATTTGTCATTAAGTTCACCATCGGTGAACACTCTGTCATAGCCCTTCAGGGCATTGATGATCTTCAGGAAGTTCTCGAAAGTTACTCTGATTTCTTCCTTGGGACCTTGCCTGAAGGACTCGTACTTCTGCTTCAGAAGGGATCTTCGATCATCCCTTACTTCATCAGTGCCTTCCATCAGGATGATTAGGCAGTGCCATATGTCCTCGGCAGTCCTGCAGTTGCAGAAAATCTGCCTCATGGAATCATCGACGGCGCTTTCCAGAATGTTCTGAATTTTCTTGTCAAGTCCGACAAGCACAATCTCATCCTTATCGATTTCGAATAGTTTCTTGGGCACTTGCTTGGTTGGATCAATGGTGGAGGCCTTAGTGGGGATATAAGCTCCCTCCTTCACTATCATAAAGAGTCGGGGGTAAACTTCTTCCATGTAGTACCTGATCCTTTCCTTCCAGATAGGAAAGTTCAGCTTGGTGCACACTGGGATCTTCCCTGAATACTTGAGTCCTTCCATTTCAAAGATCTTCTTTCTTCTTGACACTAGACACAGGATCTTACTCAAGGTGTTAACCTTATTGACGAGTAACCTCCCTCTGATACCACTTTAAAGTATCTAGTGTCAACTAAGTCAACCTATGGGGGGGGGAATAGGTCTCGTGCAGACTTTTGTGGAATTTAAATAACCTGCATAAATGACAAACACAGCACAGAAAAACACACAAGCAATTATAGTGGTTCCCCGATTTGGGTACGTCCACTCTCCCCCTTCGACCTATCTCCCACCAAGGGACGACTCGGTCACTTCACCAAACGGATTGAAATCCAATCCTCACACTACGGAAGGCACCCTTCCAAATGAAGGAGTCACTACTCCTCCATCACGGGTTGCACCCAACCCTTACAATAAGGAATCACTATTCCTTTACAACAAAACAAAAATTAGAATATACAAGAAATACAAACTACACTTATGGAGAACCCGATATCCCTCTTCGTTCGTTGAAGCATTCTTGATGAAGATGAAGAGTCCACGACCGGAGCACTATCTTGGAGATGATATTCCCAAGATCGGTGGCGACAATTGAATGCAGCGGTGATGCTTTGTAGATCCAAACTTCTTGACAAAGAAAGCAAGGTCTACCAACGATCTCAATCGGATCAGTCGTCTCAATCGATTCGGAATGAAGAGTGATCCTCGTTCAATAAATCGAGAGACAATAGATCTCGAAAGATATGCGTGAGACGCTAGGCTTGCCTCGGTCCTATCGCCGGACGATCAAAGAGGATCTAAGATCTGCGGTGGTGATAACTTGCGAGCGGCGACGACGATAGAAGGAGTTCCGCGATCGGCTAGGTTACGCTCGGCAGCTTTTTCTTTTCTCTTTTTGGATTACTGCGTAAGTTCAAAATACGTGGGTATATATACTGTAGATCAACCCTAAATGACCGTTGTGGGGCCAACAAGAAGAAACCCTAGGCCCGGTCAAAACAGCGTAACCCGTAACGGTTCGGTCCAGCGAGCAGAGAAAATTTGCGTAAGGCAAATTCGGCAAGAATCATTGATAATTTTCGACGAAGTCGGCTGGAATCACTCATGATTCCCGTCGAATTTGCCTTGGCAGAATTCTAGTTGAAATACTTGTCATCCGGAGGAAATCGGCAAGAATCAAGATCATTCTCGACGAATCGGCGGGAATCAAGATCATTCTCGACGAATCGGCGAGAATCAATCGTCGATTCTTCCTTAGCAGAATTCTTCAAGGAGGACAGTCAGCCAGATGAAGTCAACGGGAATCGGCGAGTGATTCTCGACGATTCGACAAGAATCACTAGTGATTCCCGTCGAATCGGCGAGAATCATTTAGTGGTTCCCGTCGATTTTGACTTGAAGATTTCTTCTTACTTCCTCTAAACTTGGTCTTTGACCCATCTTTGCTCCTCTTCTGCTCTTGATCTATCTCGACCCTGTACTTGAAAATAAGTACACTCCAATAGAGAGAGCACACATGAGTCAACACACTGATCTGCTCAACGAGGGATTACGTTGCACAGATCCGTATATATTGACCCACTGTACCCTGACATTGGTGTGTACTTAGCATGGAATAGCTACAAGCACAACTTGAAAGAAAATCATCAAATACATTATCTATTCAACTTAGCTTGTTCAGGGGCTTCTTCAAATTAGGTACATTGTGGATACAATACCCAACAGGTTTGCTGTAGTGACTCTTCCTTGAGTCCATCTCCGTTCTTCTATCCTTTTTCTGAACTCTTGGGCACTCAGAGATTAAATTCCCTGGTTTCCTCCACCCAAAACAAACTGTTTCTTTAGATGGTGTTTTGTCATACCTTGGCTTATCTTTATATTTTGATGGTTTCATTCTGAAGCCTTTTCTAGACATCTTGAAGAATCTCTTAGCAAAGAGACTCATCAACTCTTCATTCACAGGAATGACTTCAGAATCTTCTGTAGCTTTGAAAGCTATGCTGTGCTCCTTCCTAGTTGGTGTAGGAGTCTTCACTACAGCTTCTTTTTCTCTTGCTTTTATCAGTTCTCATAAGACTTTAACTTTCCTAGAAGAGATTCTGTTGAGATCTCTGTCATGCTTCTGGCTTCTCTGATGGGCCAGATTCTTGAGTCCCCTGTGCTGGGAAAGCACATAAGGACTTTGTCATTAACTTCAGTTAAAGTGATTTTTTTATCTAGGGTCCTTAGCTCACTGATGATGGAGCTGAGTCTATTGTACATCACTTCAACTGTTTCTGCTTCATCCTTCTTGAAGTTTTCATACTGAGTGATAAGGTTTGATCTTTTATCTTTCCTCTCATCTGCTGATCCAGCCACCATTTGGTTCAAAGAGTCCCAAATGTCCTTAGCTGATTGACACTCATCAACCTTTTGAAATATTTCATCAGACATAGTTTGAGCCAGTATATTCATGGCTCTTGCATCAGCTATCTTCGCCTTTTTCTGTACATCTGTCCATCTAGGGGTGGAACTGCACTCAATTCAGTTGTTGCAATATAGGTTGAAGCCATTGGAGCTGGTGGTCCTGTAAAGATATAATTAAATATATCTTCATCAATAGAGTTCATGTAAAGCCTAATTATTGCCTTCCAAATTATGAACTTGGACAAGTTGCACACTGGAGGTCTGGTGCTTGCATATTCTTTGTTCTGTGTCATGCTATATATATAAATCTAGTAAAGATATAGAACAGATCTAACTTAGGATCTTTGGTTCAAGGGTTTAACTTATACAACCAAAAGAACCTCCTCTGATACCAATTGAAAGTACTTAGATACTATATCACATCATACCAAATTTAAATAAATAAAATCACAGAAAAACTTAATAACACAACGACAACAAGAACAAGAAGAAGAGGGCAACCAGAGCACATAAGAATTTTTAGTGGTTCCCCAACATGGGTACATCCACTCTTCTACCACCCTGGTAGGAATCCACTCAGGTTTTTGATCAGGTGAGTACCACCAATGAGCTTTTGGTAAGGTACTCAAAAACCAAACCTCAAATCTTTTGGTTAGGAGACTTGCAACTAGGAAAAACTTTTGAAGGGAGTAGAGAACCCTTTTTACAAAGGGGTGAGAGAGTGATGGTGTCTTCTCTTTCTCAAATACAACTGAGAATACTAGTGGAATTGATGTTAACAAAAAGCTCCCCCTGAAATATTGAGTTTATTCAGGGAAGAATGGAACTTTTTCTTCAGGGTGATAGGCCTTCAAGCTTTCAACTTTTAACCCGAAGAACTTTAGGAACTTCTTGACAGATGTGGTATTGTTGTCCTACTGAAAGTTCCTGAGAGTCTGATAGAAGAAGATTCTTTATTTGGATGGTTGTTCCTTTTCTTTCAGAAAGATTGTTCTTCTTCTGGTCTAGCAGTTGTTAATTTCTTGACTGATCGATTCTCTATTTCTCAAGAATTCTGTATGTCTCTTAGATTGTATATATTGGAAGAAAGAGAACTTCTCGTTTTTATATTTTCCATGTGGAAGTCCTTTTGCATTTTGAAAATCTTCCTATAATTAATGCTGATGGCTTTGGAATAATTTGCCATTGATTTGTTTCCCCAACTGTCCCTTAGAAAAACGACAGGCAATAATCCTGATGAAGATCATAATTAATGCTCTTGTCTAACGGTAATATTCAGACAATGTTAGAGCATTAATTATTCAGGAATCATTGCCACATAATAAGGATAAAAGAGGAAAACAGCCAAGACTAAATTCTTCGACCTGAGTCCACAGTTTGTCGAGCTGAGAATAGCTGTTCATCGAGCTGAGATCCAAGATCGTCAACCTCTGAATGCTGCTTGATAACTTTCTTCTTCTGTGCATCAAGTTCGTCGAGCTGAGATCTAAGATCGTCGAGCTGAGATCAGATATTTGTCTTTGAGTTCGTCGAGCTGATCACGACTTTCGTCGACCGGAGATCGACGAACGTAGAACTCCTTTTTCTAAGTCTTGAATTCTCTAAGTCTTGAGTCTCTGACTTTGTTGAAGGCTGATCCCTAGCATTGTTGACTATAAGGACTTGACCTAGACTCTAGGACACAACCATGACCCTGGTCTATACATATTGGGTCATATCCTACCTTAGTGAACCTAGCCCAAATCCAACAAGGGATCCAACAAAAGGCCATAAGGCCATGTACCTTGTGTGTTTGGTTGTGTACATTCCTAATTGGTAGTAGTGGACATTTTTGTTCTTAATGAGTTCAAGTTTTCAACCATGAAGCTTCCGCTAGAATGCTCTATGTTAGGGTTCGATGGTTTTGATATTATTTAGTAACTTCTCCTACTGTTTATGGAATATGAGGTTGGGCCTCGATCGGACCCCCTATTATATTACACGTGACGGGTAGAGGTGTTACAACGCTTCTCAAAACTAATATTCCAAGGAGCTTACGTCTCAGATCCCTCAGGATCTCTAAGTCTCCTCCAAGACTTACCCTCAGCCATAAAGGCCTACTCTCTGTGATACAAGGATCACCTACCTCAGGCAATTAAGCCCTGCCATACAGGTTATGGAGGATAGCCCTACCTCAGAGCAAACTTGCTCCTAAAACTCAGAGAGATACACTCTCCTATAGCTCAGGAAAAACTGCCCTACTACTCAGTGAGTAAGAACTCACATACCTCAGATCCCTAAGGATCCTACACTCAGAGAGGTGCCCTCTCCTACTGCTCAAGCAAATTTGCCCTACCTCAAAACCCAATGTCCTACAGCTCAGATCCAGAAAGATCCTACAAAAAGAATTAGTTTAATTAACTTTGACACAGAGAAATTTCTCTGTATCAATAACTTGAGTAGAAAAATTTCTGCTTCAACTCTCCTCACAGCAGGGAAAAGATTTTCTGGAGGAACTCAGAAGTTAACTTCTTAAATTACTACAGAAGGCTAAAGATCTTTTGATCTTGAGTCTTCAAACAGCTCACTGAACCTGCTTAAGGATGAAGGTTCTTCTTTCTTCAGAACTTATTCTGAATCTGCTGTGGCAGATGGAGACTAACACAATTAACTAAACTTTTCTTGCTGGAGAGCTTCAAGCTTTTCACATGCAGTAATGGTGAAGAAAATAAAGACGGCTGCTCTCCTTTTTGAATATTGTATGCACTAAAAGTTGTCTTTGTCTTGGCCCTATCTCTTCCTTTTGTATTTCACCGATCAACGGCTCTTAGAGATCGGTGGCCCCCACCTGTAGCTTACAGCTCCATCTTGCTTTAACGGAAGAAGACGTACAATATTTTTACGAAAGTTTTTGCCGTGTACTGTAGCATTCCCGTACCTGATTTGACTTTAGTTGATTTTGTTGATTTTGCTGACATCAACACCTGTGGACTAATCAAAAATCTATCATATGTAGAATAGGCGTTAAGTGAGTAAGCATCACTCAATGCCAAAACACAGATAGATTTGTTATCTCTTGGCATTGAGTGAGTAACCTTCAATCAACGCCAAACTACTTAGAATATAAATCTATTTCCTGGCGTTGAGAGCTTTGAGTGAACATCCCTCACTCAATGCAATCTGCCTTAGCCATATTTTTTCTTCTTCAACAACTTAAGTGTTCAGAGCATTGAGTGAGCATGCCTCACTCAATGCTATTTTCTTGAACTCATTTCTGCATAAAGGCATTGAGAGCGTTGAGTGAGCACGCCTTACTCAATGCTTTTTGCCTTAGAAAAAATTTCTTTGTTTAAAAAAAATCACTGGGCTTAGACTGTCTTACTTTGAACTGAGTTCAACGAATGGTGAACTGAGCTCGATGAACTTTGCACTCAGTTCGACGAATTCTCAACTGAGCTCGACGAACACAAAATCTCAAGCTCTGAACTTAGCTCGATGAATGGTGAGCTGAGCTCGACGAACTCTGAACTCAGTTCGACGAATTTTGAACATGGTTCATCTAGTTCAACTTACAACCTTTTAGCTGTATGGCATTGAGTGTGTATTCATCACTCAATACCAAAACACTTAGCCATATTTCTTTTTAGTAGCGTGGCGTTGAGTGAGTTGACTTCACTCAATTCTTATGTACTTAGCCACATTTTAGATCATTCCAACTTAGGCTATTTTTGTATTGGCTTCTCTCATAACATTTTTTTGTATGGTGTTGAGTGAATTGACTTCACTCAATACCTATGGACTTGGTCATTTTCTCAGCTTGCCACTAATTAGGCTTTGACTGTATAGGCTCCACTCAATGCTATAAGTAATCTATCATTATGTAATTTACCTTCACTCAACTCATGTGGACTTAGATAGATTTCTATCATCCCACACCTTAGGTAAGTGTTTACCAGACTTAGCCATTTAGGCTACCTGTCCCATCACAGTCATCTTCTGATATGTGTATATCATTGATAAGATTGACTTCCTCAAATCCAAGACATTGTGGGCAATGAAACTAACAATCTCACTCTATTTGAGGAAGTTAAAACACTTAAGTAAGGGAGTCAATGACATACATAGAACCATACAGCAATAAGAATAATAAAAGAAAACTATATAATTGAGAAGTGATATATAGTTACCACACTTCCCTGCCTGCAGAAAGGAACATCACTGCATTTTCCATCTGCTTCCCCTGAATTGCTACTTCCTCACTTATCTGATCCTCTGATCATCTTATCCTCCCCCTTTTTGACTTCAGAAATTAGCTAGTAGGATGCACCTGATCATCTGATCATTTTACCACCTATTCCCCCTCAAATAGGTAGCAGTGAAATGTTGGAATTGTGCTGGATATGCTCCCCCTCAATTGAAGAACCTTCATTTCTTTAAAGTACAATTCCATCTGCAAAATGCCATGTTGCTTGCAACCAGATAAGAAGCAGCTAAAGCTATACTAAGTTTATCATACCCAACTCAAATTTGAAGGTGTTAAACTTGGCTTCATCTAGTGGCATAGTGAAGATGTCAGCCACTTGCTTGTCTGTTGGAACAAACTCAAGGGTGATGTCTTCACATTACACTGCTCCTTAATGAAGTTATATGTAATCTCTTTATGCTTAGTCCAGCTATGGGAGACAGGATTCCTCGCAATTGAGATTGCACTAGTAGAATTACAGAATATAGGAGTTCTACTAATCTGGAGATTGTAGTCTTGAAGCTGGTGCTGGATGCATAGTAACTGAGCACAGCATCTTCCTGCTGAGATGTACTCTGACTCTGCAGTTGATATTGCCACACTGGTTTATTTCTTGTTGCTCCAAGATACAACTCTCCCTCTTAAAACGGACAGGTGCTAGATGTGTTTTTCCTATCCTCTTTGCAGCTTACAAAATCTGCATCTGAATAGCCTGTTAGTTCAAACTCCCAATTCCTAGGGTACCAAAGGCAAAGATCTATAGTGCCCTTAAGATACCTCAAAAATCTCTTAGCTGTAAAGTAGTGAGATTCTTTTGGGCAAGCCTGATACCTAGCACAAACACATGTAGCATACATGATGTTTGGCCTACTTGCAGTCAGATATAGAAGGGAGCAAATTATCCCTCTATACAAAGATTCATCAACAGGTTTCCCTGCTTCATCTTTGTCTACAGGCATACTTGACCCCATGGGAGTTCTCCTGGTGGAGGAATTCTCCATGCCAAATTTATTTATTACCTCCCTAATGAACTTAGACTTGGATATGGATAATCCATCATCAGTCTGTCTTACTTGGAGGCCCAAGAAGAACTTATGTCCACCCATACTGCTCATCTAAAAATTCCTACGCATAAGTTTAGTAAACTTTTTGTAGAGGTTGTCATCAGTAGATCCAAAGATTATGTCAACTACATAGATCTTAACTAGGATGATCTTACCCTTAGATTCCCTTAGGAATAGGTTCTTGTCTATTTTCCCCCTTTAGAATTTGTTCTCAATGAGGAGACTAGACAATGTATCATACCACGCTCTAGGGGCTTGCTTTAGCCCATATAGAGCTTTCCTAAGTCTGTAAACATAATAAGGTGAGTTAGGAACTACAAAACCTGGAGGCTGCTCAACATGGACTTCTTCTTTTATGTCACCATTCAGGAGGGCTGACTTCACATCCATTTGGTAGACCATGAATCTCTTGTGTGTTGTATATGCAAGGAATAACATGATGGCCTCTAATCATGCTACAGGGGAAAAAGTTTGATCAAAATCAATCCCTTCTTCTTACATGTAACCCTTAGCTACTAGTCTGGCCTTGTTCTTAATTATAATGCCATTTTCATCAAGCTTGTTTCTGTAGATTTACTTGAATCCAATGACATTATGATCATGAGCTCTGGGAACCAGCTTCCAGACCCTGCACCTCTTGAATTGGTTCAGTTCCTCCTGTATAGTTCCAATCTAATGTTGGTCTATGTTGGCCTATTCAAACTTCTTGGGTTCCACTTGGGATAGAAAGCTTGAATACATGGCTTTATTCTGACTTCTGCTCCTTGTCATTACTCAATGACTTGCCTCACCAATGATTTGGTGTACTAAATGATCTCTCATATGTCTAACTGCAGGTGGCATTCTTCTCTCAGTAATAGGGGTATCTTCTTGTTTATCTTCATCCACTCCCAGTGTGCCTGGTAGATCTTCTAGAGTATCCATTTCATCTTGGATAACTGGTGATGCATCCTTGATGGTCAGCTTGTCCATCATCTGTTCTATACTTGAAGTACTATAAGAGGAGCTAGGCAGTCCACTCTTAATCATGGAAGACTCATCAAAGACTACATGAACTGATTCTTCTACAACTTGGCTTTTCAAGTTTAGATCCCATAGGCTTTGCTATGATTGGTTGACCACACAAATATTCCATCATAGGATTTGGAAGCAAACTTAGTCATATAGGACTTGCCATTGTGAAGCACAAAGCACTTACTACCAAAGATTCTGAGATAGCCCAGATTTGGTTTAATGCCCTTCAAGATCTCATAGGGAGTCTTCTGTGGCCTTTGGTGATAGAGGCCCTATTGAGGACATGATATGTAGTATTTTCTGCCTCAGCCCAGAAATATTCTGCGAGAGATGTATCACTCAATAGTATTCTACCAGCCTCTATGAGAGTCCTATTTTTCCTCTCAACTATCCGATTTTGCTGGAGTGTTCTAGGAGAAGAGAATTCATGATGAATCCCATGCTCTTCACAGAACATTGTCATGCTATCGGACAGGAATTCAGTCCCATGGTCACTTTAGATTTTGACCACAGAACTTCCAAGCTCATTCTGAATTTTCTTGACAAACCTCATGAAGAAATCAAGGGTTTCATCCTATTTCTTAAGAAAAAAATCCAAGTAAACTTAGAATAGTCATCAACTACCACAAGGGTGTAGACTTTCCTACCAAAACTATGAACTGTCATAGGACCAAATAGGTCCATGTGAAAGAGGTATAAGCACCTCACAGAGTCTTTGGTCCCAATGCCCTTGAAGGAGACTTTTGTCTGCTTACCCTTTTGGAAAGCTGAGCAAATGCCTTCCATGGAGCACTTCGTATTGGGGCCATTCCTAACTAGCTCTTGACTGAAGAGATTGTAATAGTCTTGAAATTCAAATGGGCTAGCCTATTTTTCCACTGGACACAATATGAGACTTTCTCATTTTCCACTAAATAGATAGGAGAATCAGTGTCTAAACATAGAAAGTTTAAGCAATAAACATTTCACTCCTTGTGCCTGTCAAGATGACCTCTTGGTCACTTGACATCTTAATTAGGCACTCATCCTTGTGGAAGACAATAACATAGCCAAGATCAAAGAGCTGGCTTATGCTTATCAGGTTGTATTGCAACCCTTCAACATAAGCCACCTTGTTGATGGTAGCTATGCCATTGGTAATCTTACCATATCCTCTGGTTACCCTCTATATGACCCACCAATAATGACTTTGGGTCCATCTTTTACTGGAGTAAACTCCTTTAAGTTGCTCCTTATTCCAGTCATGTTCCTGGAACAACAACTATCCAAGTACCATATATAGGTATGGTATCTTGGACAATCATGCAATATATATTACTTAACCTTAGGACCCTAATGTCTATTGGGTCCTAGGTGCATGTTAGCATAAAACTGAATATGTCCACTAGCAGAATTTCTATATGGTGGACTGACCGTAGTTCTGGCCACATTGGGATTATGCCAGCAGTCGATGGCAAAATGCCTTGTCTTACCACAACACCAACAGTCATGTATGTTATATATTCTCTTCTATGTAGGCCCTGTAGCTTGGTTAGCAACAGCCTTAATAGGAGGAAGATGTGTTGTAGCCTTTTTCTGATTTCATTCAGCTAGAATTTGACTGGAGGTAAATATTTTAGCTGGCTGATTTAGTCTGCCCTAAGTGCCAGCAGCAGCGGGCTTTTTTCAGAAAGCATGCTTCTGATGGCTTCAGATATGCCCAGATCAACCTGACTCTTAGACTTTCCCTTAGTCTAACCCTTTTCTGTCTGACTCTAAGCCTTGGCTACAACAACATTCTTGAGTGTTGGTGCAGAAGTACCAAAGACAAATGGTCCAGTTTGAGCCATTTGAAATTTCTCATTGGCGGCCTTGAATGCACACACCCTGTAAAAACTTTCACCATAGCAATGAACATCTTTGTTCACTCCAGATGAGCAACCCTTCTCCTAGTGACCATAAGAGCTTTCTTGGTCATACCTATTAGAAGGTATCAGAACTTTTCTGAAAAGAATAGGAGGCTTTGAAGCAATAGGCTGAGGTGGAGCTGGAGCTTTGTCCTTCCTTTTGGAAGGATAAAATCATGTGCTTCCCTTGAATCCCAGCCACGTCTTGCCCTTTTGAGAGGAGAAGGAGTTTATCAAGGGGAGGATAGTACTTAGCTTAGAATAGCTAGCCACTATTCTTTTCTCCTTCTTAATCTTATCTTCAGGCTCCCTGATGAGACAGTTCTTGTACTTGATGGAGGCTACCTGAATGTCCAAGAGGGACTTCAGTTGGCTAATTTCCCTAGCTTTTTGGTCTAGCAGATTTGTTGTTACAGTCTGCTGGGCAACAACAAGCTTAAGGGATGAAATCTCTTTAGTTTGCTTCTTAGAAAACTTCTTGACCTTCTTGAAGGAATTCTGAAGTTCGCCATACTTGTTAATTAGTCGATTAACATTTCCTTTAGATCTAGAATCTTCTTCACCATAGGGTGAAGAGACTTCTGAGAAAGGACTAGTCTCATAGTCAAACAAAGAAGGAGAATTAGGTAAAGGATGTACCTTGCTTTGACTAGGCTGATCCTATTTGCCATCTTCATCTGTCATTGCCATCAGCCCTCTGTAGCTATGGACATATTCATCAACCTCTGACTCACTATTTGACAGTGTCAGAGGGGACCTGATTCCAATCCTCACTAAAGGATTGACTTCTCCTGCTGCAACAGTGTCATCTTTAGCAGCAGCAATAACTAGCCCAATGTAGGCTTTCTCTTCTTCAGACATAGAAGATGATGAGTCTGTCCAACTCTTTTCCTTCTTAGCAATGAAGGACTTTTCCTTGTTTCCTTTGTGTCGGTGCTGCTTCTTCTTCTCAGTCTCCTTCCTCTTCTCTGGGAAGTCAGTTATCAAAAGCCCAGTCTTGTTGCAATAGTAGCAAACTACTTTAGAAGAATTATATTTGTTATGATTAGAACCATTCCCTTCAGTCTTTGACTGATTTTCCTGTGATGAGTGGAATTGGAAGACCTCTTCTTCCAATACTTCTTCTTCATCAGCCCTTGGATTTGTCTAGAAAAGGCTGCAAAGTCCTCATCAAACATGTTGTTGTCTGATGCCTCTGAGTCTGAGCTGTCTGACTCAGCTGGTCTCCTTGGTGGAGAAGGAATCTTCTCCTTCCCTTTCCTTGAAAATTCAACTCTAAAGGCCAAGGACTTTTCTTTGGCCAGTGATTTATTGGTGGCATCCTCCTCCTTCATGGCCGCTAGCTGCATCTCAGAGGATAGCAGTTTCCCAAATAATATTTGGGGAGGAGTGTCAGCAAGCTTGGCCATCTCTCTTATGGCACAGATCTTAGTATCTCAGTCTCTAGTGAGAGACCTGAGAAACTTATCATTTATTTCATAATTATTGAGGACTCTTCCATAAATCTTCAACTCATTTATGATCCTGAAGAATCTTTAATAATAGGTAGTTATGTTCTACTTCAGTATTTGCCTAAAAGCCTCATACTCTTGGTTGAGCAAAGACTTCTTATCATCCCATACCTAATAAGTACCCTCCATATAGACCACAAGGGTGTCCCACATCTCCTTGGAGGTCTGGCAGTGAACCAAGTTCAGGAAGTTGAGACATCTATAGCACCTGCAATGATGTTTTGTGCTCTCTTATCCAAGCCAGCTAATATGACCTCATCTTTGGTTATTTCAGATAATGTCTTTGGTGTCTGGATGTTGGCATCCAGAGTAGAAACCTTCATAGGAATGACAGGTCCCTCCCAAATAGTTGCAAAGATTCGTGGATCATAGGCTTCCATGAATAGCCTCACCCCTTCTTTCCATATTCCAAATTGCTCCTTTCTGTAGATGGGGAGTTTCATGGAACTCAGCTCTCTCTGGCTCTCTCCAGAGCCCATGATCACTTAACTAAAGCTACCTTTGGGGATCACTCAGATTATTAAATCCTTTCTGAGTAACCTCCCTCTGATACCACTTGAAAGATCTTATTTTCAAGGTAGATAACAACATAGAGGGGGGAAGAATAGGTTTGTCTAGGCCTTTTGATAGTCTTTTTAATATCATGTTGTTCTCTTTTTGCTTTTAGCTTTGGTTGATCTAGAGCTTGTCCTTAACACCTGCAATTAAGAAAAGAAAAGAAAAAACAGAAAAGCACACATGTATTTTATAGTGGTTCCCCAAAATTATCGGTATATCCACTCTCCTCCCACCTTATTAACTTCCTATTAGTGAAGGCACTTCTCCAAACTAATGCTCCAAGGAGCTTACACCTCAGATCCCTCAGGATCTCTCAGTCTCCTCCAAGACTTACACCTCAGCCATAAAGGCCTACTCTCAATGATACAAGGATCACCTACCTCAGGAAATGAAGCCCTACCACTCAGGCTATGGAAGATAGCCCTACCTCAGAGCAAACTTGCTCTTATAACTCAGAGAGATACACTCTCCTACAGCTCAGGAAAAACTGCCCTACTACTCAGTGAGTAAGAACTCACCTACCTCAGATCCCTCAGGGTCTTACACTCAGAGAGGAGCCCTCTCCTACAGCTCAGGAAAATTTGCCCTACCTCAGACCCAAAGGTCCTACAGCTCAGATCTAGAAGGATCCTACAAAAAGAAATAGTTTAATTAACTTTGACACAGAGAAATTTCTCTCTGTCAACAACTTGAGCAAAAAAATTTCTGCTCCAACTCTCCTCACAGAAGGGAAAAGATTTGTTGGAGGAACTCATAAGTTAACTTTTGAACTTGCTAGAGAAGGCTAAAGATCTTTTGATCTTGAGTCTTCAAACAGCTCACTGAAACTGCTTAAGGATGAAGGCTCTTCTTTCTTCAGAACAGATTCTGAATCTGCTGTGGTGGATGGAGACTTGCACATCTAACTAAACTTTTCTTACTGGAGAGCTTCAAGCTTTTCACATGCAGCAATGGAGAAGAAGATGAAGACGGCTACTCTCCTTTTTGAATATTGTATGACCTAAAAGTTATCTTTATCTTGGTCGTATCTCTTCCTTTTGTTGTTCACTGATCAATGGCTCTTAGAGATTGGTGGTGCCCCACCTGCAGCTTCCAGCTGTGTCTTGCTTTAACGGAAGAAGACGTACAGTAGCTTTATGGAAAATTTTGTCATTTACTGTAGCTTTCCCGTACCTGATTTGACTTTAGTTAATTTTGTCGATTTTGCTGACCTCAGCACCTGTGGACTTAGCCAAAATCAAGCATCAGTAGAATAGGCATTTAGTGAGTAAGCATCACTAAAAGCCAAAACACAGACAGATTTGCTGTCACTTGGCGTTGAGTGAGTAACCATCACTCAACGCCAAACTACTTAGAATATAAATCTGTTTCTAGGCGTTGAGAGCATTGAGTGAACATCCCTCACTAAACGTCATCTGCCTTAGCCATATTTATGCTTCTTCAGAAACTTAAGTGTTGAGAGCATTGAGTGAGCATGCCTCACTCAACGCTATTTGCTTGAACTCATTTCTACATAAAGATGTTGAGAGCGTTGAGTGAGCACGCCTCACTCAATGCTTTTTGCCTTAGCCATAATTTCTGTGTTTAAAAAAAAACTGGGCTTAGACTGTCTTACTTTGAACTGAGTTCGACGAATGATGAACTGAGCTCGACAAACATTGAACTCAGTTCGACGAATTCTCAACTGAGCTCGACGAACTGAGAATCTCAAGCTCTTAACTTAGCTCGATTAATGGTGACCTGAGCTCGACGAACTCTGAACTCAATTCGACGAATTTTGAACATGGTTCAACTAGTTCAACTTATATCTTTTTAGCTGTATTGTGTTGAGTGTGTATTCATCACTCAATCCCAAAAAAATTAGCCATATTTCTCTTTAGTAGCATGGCGTTGAGTGAGTTGACTTCACTCAATGCCTGTGGACTTAGCCACATTTCAGCTCATTCTAACTTAGGCTATTTCTGCTTTAGCCTATCTCACCGCATTTTGCTGTATGGCGTTGAGTGAATTGACTTCACTCAACGTCTATGGACTTGGTCATTTTATCATCTTGACACTAATTAGGCTTTGACTGTATAGACTCCAATCAACGCTATAATTCATCTGGCATTGAGTGATTTACCTTCACTCAATGCCTGTGGACTTAGAAAGATTTCTGTCATCCCACACTTTAGGTAAGTGTTTACCTGACTTAGCCATTTGGGCTACCTGTCCCATCACAGTCATCTTCTGATATGTGTATATCATTGATAAGATTGACTTCCTCAAATCAAGGATATTGTGGGCATTGGACCCAACAAAGCTCTGCAACAATGTCGAGGAACAAGACGATTAAGTTCCCCCTCTTTGCTAAATGATAAACCCTAAAAGTATTCTTGCATCCGTAGAACTTATCCCTTTTATCTTCCACCATCCACCGGCTATTTAACCCATGGGCCCCACTGAAGTTGTTGGCTGCAATTTATCTTCTGCAAAAGTCATACTATAGACTTGCGGCGCCGTTTGTCATCTACTGTGGCTTTCCCGTAACAATTTGAATCTGTACTGACGTCAGCATATGTGGACTTAGCCAAATTCTCAATTTCATCCCAGAGTGAATAGCCCTCACTCAGTGTAAAAACACTTAGCCAAATAATTCTACACTTCCAGGCGTTGAGTGAGTTGAGTGAATGGCCTTCAATCAAAGCTTTTGTCCTTGTACATTCTTTCTACTTCTCTGGCATTGACTGTGTTGAGTTATCTTTCATCAGTCAACGCATTTGGAATTAGCCAAATACTTCTTCATCTCAGGTGTTGAGTGCGTTGAGTGAGCCTTCATCACTCAACGCCTTCTTTGACTTTGATTGTCTAACTTCTTAGGCGTCGAGTGAACCTTCATCACTCGAGTCATTTCGACTCAGCCAATCTTTATTCCTCTGCTATGTTTTGAGAGCGTTGAGTGACGTAACGCCCCTGATTTTTCTGATGTATATCTTAATTCCTTTAATAGCATATTTTTTTGATGTCATAGCATTACGTTGACGCATAGTTGATAGGTAACATTGCTAGAGCGTAGCTTTTGCTCAATTGGTATCTATGGGTTTGACTTATAATATTAGCTTGGCTAATTTCTAATGTGTTTTTGAAGTTTTCCTTTGCGAGTCGGGATTGTTTTTGAAATCGATGGAGCCTTTTTGGGATGTTTTGGAGTTTTGGGCATCGGGGAATTTTTACAAGAGTTATGTTTATCGGATTTTGATTTTGACATTGTCGTCGGATTCGAAGCATCGATATTTAGCTATGGTGCGATTTTCGTAGAATTCCGAGTTGATTTGAGTTTTGGATCGTTTGGACGTTTATTTAGTAATTAATTATAATACAATATTATATTACTTATATAAATATAAATAGTTAACAATGTGATGAAAACCCTATTCATCATCTTCCTCCATAGCCATCACACTATTTTGCGAAAGAGAAGAGCGACAGACATTTCTAGGCTTTTGGTCGCCGATTGCAGAAGCTTTGGTGCTCGAAATCGTCATCAGAGAGTAGATTCTGACTGCTCTCGCCGAGATCTACGTGTGTATGGTATGTTTTTCCCGTTTCTTGAATTTTTGGACGTTAGGTTATGCGGTTTTGACCCTCTTTTTCCTTGAAAAGTTTTAGAAAGTGTAGCCTAGGTGTTCTTGCGGCTGGATCCGTAAGGAAGAGTGCTTGTGAGGCTGGATTTCTGGAGTTAGAGGAGAGTGATGATTTCTTCCCCTTGCCAAGAGTTTTTCGTGTGTTTTCTTGTTGTTTCTTCTTCCCTCGTTAGAATTAGGAGTAGTGTAGGGATCTGCCTTGTTCAATCTACTAAGTAGTGTAAAATTTCACGTCAAAGAGTAGAATTCACCGTGAATAAGTGCTAGTCTAGGTCAACCCGTCGAGTATATGACAGTTAGGCTAAGTAGGATTCATCGTGTACGAAAATTAGCCTAAGGTAATTTTGTCCTATATGGTAGTCTAAGTATAGACAAATTTGTTGAATATGACCTTTAACTTAGGTTTAAAAATTCATCGAGTATGGTGGGGTTAGCCTGATTTAGATTCGTTAAGTATGGGTCTTGGATTTAGTCTAATTCATTGAATAGTATAGGCGTTGAGTGGATTCAGATTCGTCGAGTAATCTCGACAAATTTGTTGAGTATTAGCTTTTGGTATTGAGTGTAGTCTTTGAGTTGAGAGATTCTTGAGTCTAAGGAAAATCTGTCGAGTATTCACGATGAATTCGTCGATTGCCAGTCTTGGGTCTAAGTCAAAAGCGTCGTGTTAACTCGACAAATTCATCGAGTATAGTTTGTTTGACGTCGAGAGCATCGAGTGAAGGCATTGAGTGAAGTAAACTTCGTTGAGTTAAAGTCCAGGCATCGAGTGAGACTACTTTGACATTGAGAGCATTGAGTGAACACTAGATTCGTCAAGTATACTCGATGAATTTATTGTAGACTTGGGTATTTTCACCAATTCGTCGTATATCGTTAACTTAGCCTATTTTTCTTGTTTTACTAAGCTAATTCATCGAGTGTCAACTATATTGGTCGAGTATACTCGACGAATTAGTGTGGACTTAGATTTTTCTTCCCTCGCCGAATTCAGTCCTATTCGCCGAGTTTGACCTGGCTTGTTGAGGTAATTCGTCGAGTCTTCTCGACAAATATGTGTTGGCTTAGAAGCTGCTCGTCGAATGACTCTCCAATTCATCAAGTATACCCTTATTGATTTTCAGGTTATTTTCCTTATTTGTCATTATGTGCATCTTTTCTCCTGGTGGATTTCCGGGAGTTAGTTTTTGAGTGCTGCTGTGTGGAGGAGGAGACCACCATTATAGGTGCCATCTTGCCCCAGTGATGTGTTGTGGGTGAGTGGAGAAGGAGACCACCACACCTGGGCCCTATGAAACTTTTGATGTCAGTGTGTGGAGGAGGATACCACAACTGCAGGTGCCGGATTTGTTGTCGACGTTTTTGCCTGCTAAATGATGAGCAAGCTAATCTCTTATATATATACACTTACTTATACGAAGTTCTTTTTATATAAAGCATGGATCTTTATCACACTTGGTGCAAATTTCTTAGCCTTGAACTTTGTAAGTAAACATTTTATCTCTGTCTTATGGCTTAATAGCTGGGATTTGTCAGCTTTTCTCATGTTAGGGTTGGTAACCCCTTTTGTCCCTTTTGGATTATTGCTAATTTTTATCTTTGATCATCACTTGTATATTCTTGTTGAGGTATTCTTTTCTTTGGAATGTCTGAGGTTCGGAGCAGTAGCCGGTTGAGCGGCTAGGGTTGGTAGTTGTCGGTTTTCTGCTATTGTTGCAATTTTATTCTCCTCACTAGTGTGAGGTAGTGTTGTTGTTCTGTTTTTTAGTTCAGTCATACTTGTTTTTCCTTTTGGTGGGTTCATGTCAGGTTATTAACGCCCACCGGAGATTTTATATTGTTAAGATACCTGCTAGCTTCTTTGTTCTTTCTTGAGGACTGGTTGGTTTTACTTGCTCTCTAGGAAGGTTTTATGCTAGGTTTGCATTTAGTTATTTTAAAAGTATAAAGGTACTATCTCATGAATAGCCTTGCTTTAAACCAAATTCATTATATTTTAACTAATGAAAAAGCTATTTCTATACTATAATAAACCTAAAGGTATGCATATCATGGGTTATCTTGTTTGGATGATTATGCTCATGTTGGATGCTAATCAATACATAGAAAGTATTTTATGCAGCGTATATTCATGTTTTTGTTTGAAGACTAGTTGATCCACTAAATCCGAGGGATACGGCTATCAAAACATTACAAAAATTACCGTTTTCTTAAAAATAAACTTGAGGATTTCGTATAAAGTGTTAGGTTTGAGTTCTTAGCTGAGCGTCTGCAGTTATCCCCTGCATGGTGTGGCATCACGGCACGTATTTTCTCTTACTCTAATATATTAATTAAATGCAGAGAAAATACAGGTTGTGACATTTTGTATCAGAGGGTGGGGTTGTTTTACAATTGGTCGAACAACTATCTCTGGTTAGTTTTAGATTGTCTTGTTCCATTTCATACACACACCGATGTGTCATCAGTACGTTATAACTTAAGCATGAACAATACACTCATAAGCAAGAGAATAAGTATATGAGGCATATTATGTAGTATGGGAAACATAATTTATGTTTGTATATGAATTCTCATACGAAGAAACATGTGACTGTTATGTAGTATGGGATGCATAACAATCATCACATGAATACACATTTGATTTTTTATTTTCATTACATGCGATATTATGTAGTATTAAATGCATAAGAATTCTTGTGTTCTCTGCTCATTGCATGCGTTAAAGTATTTATTAGATTGCATAGAACAACATGCATGGCATAACATAGAATTAGCATACGTGCCAAGCTAAAGATTTACATGATGACATACGTACACACATGGATTTAAAACAAAAAAAATGGTAATTCATGCATTCATGGTTTATGCACATGAGTCAATAGGATGACAGTATATTATCCTAAGTTTAAACATGACACCATTATAAAAATCCCAGAGCAAGTTAGCAATATGAGCAAGTATCTAAACATGTATGGTTTGAACTAAGTTCTGTAGTACTAGCGGTTAAGATAGGTTTTGATTGGTTGTTCATTATATTCTTAGGAAGCCGCCTAAGCGAGTTGCAACTTGGTCGACACCCCAGTCTGAGGGATAGTCGTCTAGTGTGTAGAGTGAGGCAGTGATTGAGGGACTGCAGTGAGATATGAGGCTCTGTTTAGGCAGATGGTGGAGATGCAATCGCAGATCCATGTACTGTTGACTATCATTTTTGGACAGCAACCGAGAGTGCAGGACCCTGCTATGGGTCAAGCTGTTCCTTTTTCTCCCGCACCTTTGGTGAATCTAGTTCAGCTGCCACCAGAGATGAATTTTATCTCGCATTTTCAGCGATTAGGAACTCCTACCTATGATGGTAGAGCCGATTTCATTGCGTTGGACTATTGTGATGGAGATGACGGCCCCCAACATGTTGAAGATAATATAGGCTTGATCACGGAGGATCCTTCTCCGTCTCCAACAAAAGACTTGTGTCATCATAGTGATCGTGTGGAGCGTCGCTACAACATCCGCCCGTGGCGCAAGACCACTTAATATTTGTTGGTTGATTACGTTTAATGATATTCCCCTTCTAGCCGCCAACCTCCAGCTCTTCCCCTCCCTCTACCTCTCGGCCAAAGCCCTCCCTCTTCAAGAAAACCACCTCTTCCTACCTAGCCGAGCCACCACTACCTCACCCAAAACCGGTCGGCCACCCTACTACCAAACCGACCACCCATCTCCCCCCTCAAAACCGACCAGACCTCTCAAGGAGGAAAATCTGGCCCCCTCTCTCTTGGTGGTTCAACCAAGGCATTTGCAACAAGCCGTCGTGGATCTCGGCCAAGGCGTGAAGCGACGAAGGAGGACGAGTTTCCTCTCCCTCCGGCGTAACTCTGGCAGAACTGCAAAAGAGCGATTCAAGTTAGATAATCGGAATCATCTATTCCGGTTTGGGTAACAAAAATCTCTACCTTTTGTGTGATTCCTTCCCTAGATATTTTTGTGGTGGAAATTCGTGGCGTTGAATTTAGAATCTTGTTGAATTTTCGTGGTTTCTTCGCTTTTTGTTGTGTTCATCTTGATTGAATGAATTTTCGAAAGGTTTGGCGAACCTCATAACTTTTTTTTGGGAGAGATCTACCTTTTATTGAATCGTGCTTTTGGTAGATCTCTTTTGGTACAACCTTCGCTTGATCCGACCGGGTGGGTCTTTTTAGCCGGAACGATATTTGTCTATTAACTTTATTCGATCATAGGCTGTTTGGCTACCCGTATGTTAGAATTAAAAGTGATAATATTGCTTGGAGTGTGCGTGGTGAGAACTTTTTGCGAGTGTAAAATACGAATCGTAGAGAGGCAAATGAGTTAATCTGTAGATCTTCCGGTGTAAACGCATAGGCCTACATCAATTTGGTATATGAGGGAGGTCCAAAACAATTTCTTAATCGGCACCCTCCCCCTTTTATTTGTACGTCGACACACACTCTTCTTACTCGTTATTTGCAAAAAAAGCCAAAAAAAAATTTGCTGGTCTTCCAATAGCCGCCTTAAATTTTTATTTTTTAGAATAATTAAAAAAAATTAATAATCTCCTTTTAATTTCCTGTAAGAAAAACCAAAAAAATTTATTTTTACCCTAGTAACTAAGCGGGAACAATTCCATCCATGGTCTTTCCGTTGAGTCTGTTTTCTTCGTTTTGCATGCGCACTAGATTAGGCAAGGAATATCCCCCGTCTTCTTCCAATATGGAGGACAAACAAGATGCGGGTCACGCTCTCACTGCTCTTGAGGAACTCTATATGGATTTCACTGAGCAAATGACGAATATTAGGGAGACACTTCACGAATTAAGATTACATATTAGGCCTCCCCGTAATCAACCCGCCAACCAACGGGCAGAAAGAAATGATAAACCTAACAATAACAATAATAATGAACACATTTCGCGAGCACCGTACGAGTTTGACCTTACTAGGGCCGTTCGAGTCAAAATCCCATCCTAAGATGGATTGGGAGAGCCTCAAGTCTTCCAAGACTAGGTTATGGAGATAGAGTGCTACTTCGAGTTGTACAATCCGAATGACGTGGATAACGTGCGCGTAGCGAGAATGAAATTCTTAGGTCGAGCTAAGATATTTTGGCTGAATGAGGAGCGACGTCTGAGAGTCGAGAATGGTGAACTACCCATTGGTTGGACTGACATCAAGGACATGCTGACAGCGCAGTACGTCCCCGAGTACCATTGAACACAGATGTTTTATGATTTGGCGACACTTAAGCAAGGGAGTAGGATGTTTTCTGAGTATATAAGTCTACATAAGGGCATGATGGTTAGGTGTGGCGTGAAATAAATGCACGAGGTCACCCTCTTTAGGTTCCATAAGGGGTTAAACCCCGACATCTAGGGCAAATTACTGCGTTATTGTCACACCAACTTGCACGTCACATTTAACGCTGCGTTAGATATTAAGAAGCACAACGTGCATAAAAATAAGTCTTGCTCATTTCAGAAAGGAAAGTCCTTCTTAGGACCACCTCCCACTTCCACCTATAAAGATAAGCGGAAGTTCCGGTCCACCGACTCAACTTCCATAGTCGTGACTGCCAAGAATAATAGAAACGCCACGGGTGAGAGAGTCCCATTTGGCAGGGTCAGCAAAATGAATGCTACTTGTTTTGCTTGCGGGGTTCAAGGTCACTATGCTAGTGAGTGTCCTACTAAGCCCAAACCTTTAGCCCTGTTAGATTCCACTTGTGAGTCAGACGATCTTATTTATGAGGCAGGAGAGGATAGTGAGTCAGAATGAGTGCCTAGAGATATGGAAGATGAATCCCATATGATGGTTATGAGGTGTATTCTGGCGACTAAACGAGCGCTTGATGACTGGAATAGGACGAACATTTTTTCGCTGAAATTTAAGAGTGGAGAGAAATGGTGTAGGTTGATCATAGACAGTGGTAGCTGTATAAATGTCATTTCTGAAACTGCGGTAACCCGAATTTCTTTAGTTACTGAGCCGCACCGTCACCCTTATAAGGTGGAATGGGTAGATAAGTCATCCCTCTAAGTTTCCAAGCGTTGTTTGGTACCCCTTACCATCAAAGCTTATTCTTAAAAGATTTGGTACGATATCATCCCTATGGATGCATGTCACATTTTATTGGGTCGTCCATGGCTTTATGATCAAGATGTTACCCACTTTGGTCGAGCTAACACTTATGAATTTAAATTTAATGGTAAAACCATAATTTTAAAACCCACTCCGCCAAAGGATCCTTCGGTCCCCTCTGAGGATACGATTGTAGCGATCAAAAAGAAAGCGTTAAGTTTTATGGGTAAGAAGGAGTTTGTGTATAATACCTTTATAGACGGTGTTATATATGTGTTAGTTTGCTTGCAAGTTAATGGAGATGCGCCGTCGTTTGAGAGTTTACCACCGGCGTTGAGGGAACTCCTAGAAGAGTTTAAGGATGTGTATCCGGACGAGCTACCGTCCGAGTTACCCCCCATGCGGGAGATCCAACATGTGAGAGATTTCATCCCTGGTTCCTCCTTGCCTAACCTTTCTCACTATCGGTTGAAACCTTCCGCGCACTTAGAGTTACAAACCCAAATTTTTGATTTATTACAAAAGGGGTTCATCCGTCATAGCAAGAGTCCGTGAGTCGTACCTGCCTTACTTGCTCCCAAGAAGGACGGCTCTTGAAGGATGTGTGTGGATAGTAAAGCCATAAATAAAATTAAAATTAAATATCGATTTCTCATCCTTCGCTTGGACGATTTATTGGACATGTTAGCTGGTGCCACGATTTTCTCAAAATTAGATCTTAGGAGTGGCTACCATCAGATCTGAATTAGGGAAGGTGATGAGTGGAAGACTGCTTTTAAATCTAAGGAAGGCATCTACGAGTGGTTAGTTATGCCATTTGGGCTTTCCAATGCCCCGAGCACATTTTCTAGGATGATGACCCACCTCTTCCAACCTTATATGGGAAAATTCATAGTAGTGTACTTTGTTGATATTCTTTTTTTAGTACTTCTACGCGCGATCATGAGTCACATTTGAAGATTATCCTTACTACTTTGAAGTCGGAGAAATTATTCATTAATCTTATAAAGTGCACTTTTCATGTGTCGTCCGTAGAGTTCCATGGTTATATTGTGAGTTCGGAGGGCATACATGTTGACCCTAAGAAGGTCCAAGCCATTAAGGACTGGCCAGAGCCCGCCAATATTCGGGATGTTCAGATTTTTCACGGCCTAGCTACGTTTTATCACCGATTTATTAGAGACTTTAGTAGTATCATGGCCTCCATTACCGAATGCATGAAAAAGGGTGATTTTACTTGGACGAAATCAGCCGCGAAAGCATTTAAAATAATTAAATCACGCATGTCAGAAGCTCTGCTTTTGCGATTACCGGATTTTAATAAGGTTTTTGAGTTATCATGTGATGCGTCCGGAGTTGGTATTGGTGGTGTATTGAGTCAGGAAGGTCATCCTGTTGGATACTTTAGTGAGAAACTCATGGGGCCAAAATTGAATTATTCTAATTATGATCGAGAGTTTTATGCAGATATTAGGTGCCTCCAACATTAGCAACATTACTTACTTCCTAATGAATTTGTTCTTTTATCCGATCATGAAGCTTTACGATTTATCAACTCCCAGACTAAAGTTAGTCCAAGGCATGCCAAATGGGTCTCCTATCTTCAGGAATACACATTTAACGTAAAACACCTTAAGGGTACTCTCAACCGCGTAGCCGACGCCCTGACTCGTGTATCTTTATTATTATCTATGCTAGATGTTAAGGTGATTAAGTTCGATAGAATTAAGGATGAGTTTGTCCATTGTCCGGATTTCAAAGATATCTATTTATCCACTCAAGACAACTCACCCACGACCATTTCGACCTTTTATATTCATTACGGTTATATATTCAATCATTCGAAGCTATGTATTCCCCGGTCGTCTCTACATCACTTCATCGTTTGAGAATTGCATAGAGGTGGGTTAGGTGGACATTTCGGGAATGACAAGACCATCACACTAGTACAAGACAAATTTTATTGGCCCGATCTTAAGTCGATGGATGATAAAATCGTGGGTAGTTGTTGAGCATTCCAATTAGCTAAGGGCAACAAAACTAGCGCGGGACTTTATAGCCCTCTTCTGATTCCTTCCATTCCCTGGGAAGACGTTAGTATGGATTTTATTCTAGGCCTGCCTGTCACGTTTAGATGTCATGATTCTATCCTGTTAGTAATAGATCGGTTTTCCAAAATGTCCTATTTTATTGCGTGTAATAAGACCAACGATGCGTCGCATGTTGCTAAATTATATTTTAAGGAATTAGTTGCACATCGGGAAGTTCCAAAATCGATAGTGACCGATAGGAATGTGAAATTTACTAGTTATTTTTGTAAGACCTTGTGGAGGATTATGGGCACCAAACTTTTGTTTTCTTCGGCCTACCATCCAAAGACAGATGGGCAAACGGAATTGGTAAACATAAGTTTAGGTAGTTTGCTACAATGCCTTGTGGGAGACCATAAGGGTACATCAGACCTTATCCTTCCTCATGCTCAGTTAGCTTATAATAATTCCAAAAATAGGTCAACTGTCTTATCACCGAATGAGATCGTGCACGGTTATAAAGCACAAGTGCCACTTGACTTGATTCCGTTACCGCCATCTTATAAATCAAGTCAATTTGCACAGGATTTTACCTCTCATATTCATAATTTGCATAAGCACATAAATGAAATGCTAACCACACAATACGCATCTTATCAAGTTCATACTAACGTACATAAAAGAGAAACTAATTTTAAGGTTGGCGATTTAGTCTTGGTGCATCTCGTCCCTTAACTGTTGCCTTCGGGCACTATAAAAAAGTTGGCGAATCGGCGAGCTGGACCTTTTCGGGTCTTAAAGAAATTTGGATACAACACATATCTTTTGGAGCTACCCACTGATTGGGGTATTTCACCTATTTTTAATGTTTCTGATTAAACTTCATATGTTTCTCCACTACTTGAATTATCTAACTGTTCATTTGGCTCCATTGCATTTTATAATGGGTTGGGGGATGAGTTTATTTCTTGATCGCTCTCTCCTTCGGTCTCCAATGGAGGTACGTTGGTTGTTGATGAATAAAATTTTCCTCCTTAATTGCCAAATTTTTCCCCAGGTTTTCCAGGACAAACTATTTGCCAGACAAGATCATCAAGAATGAAGTGCTCTCCTCTCTAGGTGGTGATGTCCGCCGCTACTTGATTCATTGGCATGATTTTCCGGCCTCTGATGACACTTGGCTTCCAGAATCAGAGGTGGCTATCTTAGATGATACTCTTCTACGGTGATACCTTCGAGACAACTCATCGGTGATGAGTACTTTCGAGCAGGGGAGGATAAATGGAGACAATGGCCCCCAACATGTTAAAGATAATGGAGGCTTGATCGCAGAGGAACCTTCTCCGTCTCCAACAAAAGACTTGCGTCGTCAGGGTGATTGTGTGGAGCGTCGCTACAACCTCCGCCCGCGGCGCAAGACCACTTAATATTAGTTGGTTGATTACTTTTTATTGGGTACATTGGAAACTGTGTACCTTATTTGGAGAAGCCTCACTTAACTCAATGATATACATCATTGTGTATTTGATGAGATGTTGAGTTTCAAGATGCAGGATAAAGAAATGTAGTAAAATATTCTAAGTACATGTATCGACACTTGTGAATGAAATGTGTCGATACCAGGAGCAAGATTGTGTGGACACACAGGACTTGTGCGGACACACAGAAATTCAGTCTACAGCAATTGTGTTGACACACAAGCCTTGTGTCGACACACAGAAATTAAGTCTACAGCAATTATGTCGACACACAGGACTGTGTCAACACACAGAAATAAAATCTACAGCGATTTTGTGACACACAGGACTTGTGTTAACACATTCTTCAAAAACTGTGTCGATAAAATAAAGAAGAAATGTGTCGAAATTCTATGAGCTATGTCAACATCATAAAGAATTGTGTCGACACATGTTCCATTTCTGTAGACACATATAAAGTTTTGTCTCGACACTTTCTGCTGAAGTAAAAGTGACAAAGTTTCAGAAGTCAGGAGTGAAGACTTGATAGCTATCGCAACTGACAAAGCTGTTACATCTATCAGAAGGTAGTTATAAACCGGATCAGCCGGTAACCTCGGATGGGATCTATATAAAGACCTGTTCTATCGAAGGAGAAGAGAAGAACTGAGAAGCTGTTTCATCCTGAAATCAACAAGTCTCTATCAAAGAGTAGGCAGATCCTGAACAAGTATGCAAGAATAATTCAGAGTTACATCTGAAAGAAGAGGAGAGCTGGATTGTGGATCGACTCCAACTTTTCAAGAAAGATCAACCTTACTTTGTTCAGATTTAAGAAGCTTTGAAGAAATTAAGACAGGTTGGATCCTAAGGAGTAAGTTCATTCAAGAACTGATCAAGAAGTCTTCATCCATTCATCATTCTCTTGGATGAAGAAATAATCATTCTCTCAATAAAATTTTGTAAGATCTTTTATAGATCTGAGGTAGGATTTTTGTAATCTGAGTTGTAGGCCTGGTTATACGGGCTGAGGTAGGGCTTGCTAGCCTCAGTGTAGGAGTGTGGACTCACTCTGAGGTAGGATTCTCCGAAAGAATCTGAGTTGTAGGACTTGCTGAAGTCTGAGCTGTAGGAACCATTCTGGGTTCTGAGTTGTAAGATCTGAAGATCTGAGAAGAAAGAAGGGAGTTAGGCCGAATCTAGTATACTACTAGATAGGCGAAAGGGGAAAGTTGATGTACACATTTCTTGGGGAACCACTATAAATCTGTGTGTATGTTGTGTTGGCTGTGTTTGTTTTAATCTGTGTTGTGATAGTTGTAGCATAGGTTGTCTAACTGTGATATAATTTATCTGCCTAAATAAAATAAGAATTGAACATATTCACCCCCCACCCTCTAGGTGTTTACGGTATCTTGAAACCAATTCTTTCACTTTTAAAGTTATTTGAATTTATGATGTTATTTGTTTGGTGCATTCTATTATTTAATGTTTGGTTTGAAAAAAACATTAGAGTTTATTTTGATGTTGGGCTGCATGTAGCCAAAGCATGATATGTAAGCCTATATATAGGCATGGATGTTTTCATTATGAAGGAAGTTGAATGAGAAATTGAAACCCTAACTCCTCCTAAGAATCTCCTCCTCCTCTCTCTAAATTTTGGCCTCCCTAGGCTCTTCCTCTTCTAGCTGCCAACCTCCATCTCTTCCCCTCCCTCTACCTCTCGGCCAAAGCCCTTCCTCTTTAAGAAAACCACCTCTTCCTCCCTACCCGATCAACCACTCCCTCACCCAAAATAGGCCGGCCACCCTACTACCAAACCGACCACCCATCTCCCCCCTCATAAACCGACCAGCCCTCTCAAGAAGGAAAATCCGGCCCCCTCTCTCTTGGTGGTTCAACCAAGGCGCTTGCAACAAGCCGTCGTTGATCTCGGCCAAGGCATGAAGTGACGAAGGAGGACGAGTTTCCTCTCCCTCCGGCGTAACTCTGGTGGTACCGTGGAAGAGCGATTCAAGTTAGATAATCAGAATCATCTATTCCAGTTTGGGTAATGAAAATCTCAACCTTTTGTGTGATTCCTTCCCTAGATATTTTTGTGGTGGAAATTCGTGGCGTTGAATTGAGAATCGTTGAATTTTCGTGGTTTCTTTTAATATTGTTGTGTTCATCTTGACTGAATTAATTTTCGAAAGGTTTGGCGAACCTCGTAACTTTTTGTTGGGAGAGATCTACCTTTTTTTGAATCGTGCTTTTGGTAGATCTCTTCTGGTACAACCTTTGCTCGATCAGACCGGCCGGGTCCTTTTAGCCGGAAAAGATATTGGTCTATCTCCTCTATTCGATCCTAGGAGGTTTGGCTACCCGTATGTTAGCATTAAAAGTGATAATATTGCTTGGAGTGTGCTTGGTGAGAACTTTGTGAGAGTGTAAAATTCGAATCGTAAAGAGGCAAATGAGTTAATCCGTAGATCTTCCGGTGTCAACGCATAGGCCTACATCAGATTGGATTATCGCAATCGAGGAGATTTTTTCCTACTCAGGGATTTCTGCAGACTAGAGAGTGATGGTCGTCGCTTATCATCTTAAGGGCCTTGCAAAGAGCTGGTGGTTGAGAGAGAAGGAGAACTTCACAGATTGATGCTCATGGGAGTCTTTCAAGGAGTTTTTGGTTAGGAAGTTCCTGCCATCGATCGAGCAAGACTGTTTGATGAACAACTTCCTGCATTTTAAACAGAGAGAACTCACGGTCAGTTAGTATGAGGTAGAATTCAGCAAGTTGAGATGGTTTGCCCCGGATTTTGTAACTTCTGAAGCTAGCAGAGTTAAGCAATTTTTTGGTAGTCTTAGGAGTGACATCCAGTAGCTAGCTAGTGCTTATGGATCTGAGAAATATGCTGAGGCAATTGAATCTGCTCTTAAGGGTTAAGCTATTGATAATGCCAAGAATCGAGGCATGTAGGTGAGAAAGGACAAGAGAAAGACCGATGATGGTAAGAATTCTCGGGAGTCTTGATCCGCTTCTAAGAAAATAAGCAAGGAGGTGTGCAGTTTTTGTTGCCGGCCAGGCCATCCATACGATAAATGTTTCAAGAGGTTGGGAGTTAAAAGCTGTAGAAAGTGCATGCGATTCATAGCGCTCCCAAAGGACATTTGGTTTGTGCTTCGTGTAAAAGGAAGGGGCACGATGTTGCCCTTTTTTGGAGTAGGTAAAGGGTCTGCTTCCAATGTGGACAAAAGTGACATTTTAAGTCAAAGTGCTTGTAGTCTCAGCCTATGCTGTAGCCAGTTCCACCTCAGGAATTGTGCTACTGCAGCTTTTGGATAAAGGGAAGGTCAAGTTAAATTTGGTGACTCCGGAGGAAGCGCAGACATCAACCCGAGTGATCTCAGGTTAGATTCTAATCTAGTTCTAGTTTTTAGCTCATAGCTATAGTTTTTATGTTTGTTCATCAAGTTACGTATGAAATTTTATAGGGAAGTTTAAGGTAAAGAACTGTTGGCCGCGTGTTCTTTTCAATTCTGGTGTCACCCACTCATTTGTGGCTAGGGCTTTCATAGAGCGTCAAAGCCTGACTCTCAATCTAGTTGGCGATTTGTTTTGCGTTAAGTTTACTTCCGATGATTAAATGGTGTCGTACCAAGGTATTCGGATTTGTCTGATTCTTCTAGGTGATTTCGTAGCTTTTGCTGATTTGAAGGTGCTAGACCTGGGGTACTTTGATGTTATCTTGGAAATGGACTGGTTGTCCAGATATGATGCGGTTATCCAATGTAAGGTTAAGCTCTTGGACTTCAAGATGGACAACGGCCACCCCAGAAGTGTTTATGGTTTTTCACGCCAGGACTCCCCGATTATTTTTTCAGTATATGCTCAGTGTAACACCCCAAAAATCCCTAAGTCCCAAAATGAGTCAGCCTGGGTGACACGGCCTGGGACACGGGCGTGTCCCAGGGCGTGTCCAGTACATATGGCCTTGGACGCGGGCATGTACCAGGGCGTGTCCTACTCGGGTGAATACCCAGGAGGCGTTGAGTAGAATGGCATTGAGTGGGGTGACACGGCCTTGGACACGGGCATGTCCTTCTCGGGTGAATACCCGGGTGGCGTTGAGTAGAGTGGCGTTGACCGTGGAACAAGGACTGTGACACGGGCATTTCCCAAGGGCGTGTTTAGCACACGGATAAGTACACGGGCGTGTGCCTTAGCCATGTCCTTCTCGGGTGATCTGGTCTTGTGTTGAAAGAGTGACACGGCTAGTCACACGGCCGTGTGCTTTCTGACAGGGGCGTGTTAGGGGTTTGATATGGGCGTGTCTAAGCCCTTGTTTTGGAGAGAGTTGGTTCTGTAGCCGCTTCAGGAAAAAGGCCTGTAATACGGGTGTGTCACAGCCCGTATTAAGTCCAGGAAATCAGTTTAAGGGATGATCTTATCCGTTCATTTTCTTTAACAAGATCCAATGGTCTAGAGTCATCCCTAGAATGATAAGGCCGGCCTTGAGAAGGAGGAAGCTCATGTTTGAGTTGAGCCTTGCTTATTCTTAAGTAAGAGAGAGAGGAGAGCTTGAGGAGGAAGAAGAAGAGGAATCTGATTGTAGGTGGTGCTACGGTGGTTCAAATCGCGAGCCGAGTTCGGATTTGCGAAGGCAAGGCTGCTGCGAGGACGATCATCCATTTGCTTTTCTCCCCATGGCTCCGAAGCATCTTATGAGCGTAACGATTCCCTTCTTGGACAAGTGAAGTCCTTCTTTCCTGCATTTGCATAGGAATCCTCCACCAAAAGGTGGATGGCGAAGAGATTCCCTTGGGATTGGTTGTTCATCCCTTGTTGTAGTGCATTAGAACCAGAAGTGTGAGTACGGTTAAGCATGTTGTGTGAAGCCCATACGAACATGTTGGTCTGGATTGGTGATGCTTGTTTGCACATCGGAGAAGACTCCGTGATTATTGCTAGTATGAATGAAAAAAGTGGCGGATGTCTGTGGCTTGGTGCCGCAGGAAGTACTGGAGGAAGTCAAGGAAATTGTGAGAGTTGGGTTCAACTCTTATGGCTGTGAGTGACATGTGGTATAACGGACTTAGTGTTGAACAGGAAAGGTGAAACCGACCAGCGCCTGTAAGTTGACCAAGAGTACTTCGGTATTCCTTTGTGGCAAGGCAATTTGAGCAATGGGGGGGTGGCTGATCTGTACCTGCGTTATGCAAACTGTACAAGAGAGTGTCAAAGCATTGGGCTTTTTTCAGGGGCATAATGAGAGTCTTTGGCCTGGGCGCCATAAAGACTAGGAATGCTCAAGTTTGACCGTCATGTCTGGGACCTCAGAACGGTGGTGGGATCCGGTGTTTGCGGTACACCTGAATGTGCCCTCAGTGCACGGAATGTTGGGTCGTCGTGCTGGCATTTGTGATATGTATGGCCTTGGTGGCTGAAAATATATAGTGTGTGATGTAAATTGCTATGCAGGGAAGGAATTCTGCTGCCCCATGCCAGGGGCAGGGTCATTATAATTGGTCAGCTGAATGCTGACCGTTTCCCTGTTTGCCACTGATGGGCTAAACCCGAACAGGCAAGCGTACCTGTCGAATTGTAGTACCAAGGTCGTATTTAAACACGGGGTTGTCAATTACTGCTACTCACGCTTGAAATATTATCCTACCGGAAAAAAGTTGGATTTTGAGAATTTTATAAGTAAAATGAACGATAAATTGCGAGGAGAAAACTTATATAAAAAAGGCTAGCATTCGATCATTGATTCACCATGAAATGAAACGAGAAAATAAAAGGGGCATAGTTTTAAATTTGCAAATCCAACTCGGCCGTGACGGATCCGAAAATGAGACAAAATCTCACTAGAGCATTAGGCCTCCTAACGTATAGACTCTTTGATCGAAATCTCTTTACAAACCAAAGAAGCCTAAAGTTGCATTATCGAAGTGATCTGCACTATTGGATTTGACTCCAATCCGGAAGATTTACGTCGTCCTATCTCTAGGGTTGCGTTCAACTCCTTCCTTCTTTGAGTGATCTTTCACATTCACGAGTCTCTCAGCTACTCGAATATGAGATCATAAGCCTACTACCGTATACCGGAAATACGGAGTCGACGAAATAATATTCAAAGAAGGACCGAGTAGAATTTGGCAAAAATAAAACTATGGAATAAAAATAATTCTCATTTCAAATCATGGATCCTCATGATCAAATGCTAAGAGAAAATTAGCTACGCATGACGGAAAAGAAAACGACAATAAGTGAAAGAGAAGACTTCATATTACTTATAAAAAGAGGGAAAGTGAGTACAAGGTAATGAAAAGAGCAAGCTATATTACTAAACAAAAACTAAGATTACAAGAAATAAAACAACTAGAAAATTACAATAAACTCTATTGAAATGAAACTCTCCAAAGCTATCTCCAAAGCCCACTCTCAATCCAACCCTTTAAAAGCTTTAGACTTGGGTCCCTTTTATAGGAGAGGAGGGAAGCATCTAGAAGAAGGGGGAGATCAAGGGTGGCCGGCCATGGGGGGGGGGGAGAATGTTCATGCATGATGTATGTAATGAGGGGAGAGAGAGAGAGGGATGATTCATGCATGATATTTATGGGAAATAAAAAAAAAAAGAAATAAACTAAATAAGGGGGAATGCATGGAATTAAATGATCATGAGGGAGAGATGAAGAAAGGGGGTGAATGTAGGGGCCGGCCATGTGATGGAGGAATGCATGAATACAATATTAAATGATAGAGAAATCAATGAGGAGGGAGAGAGAATATTATGATGCATGCATGGATTGAAAGGTGGCAAGAGAAAAAAAAGTAATAAATGAGAGATAGATAGGGGTGTGGCCGGCCACAAGATGGGCTTGAATGGGCTCGGGTAGGCTGCTCTTGAGGGAGGGGCTCGGGTTAGAGGCTAGGTGGGCTGATTGGGCTCGGGTTGGAGTGCATGAGGGCTTTGGTGGCTCGGGTATAGGCTAGGAGAGCTGCTCCAAGAGGCCGGGCTGCTCCAAAGTGTGAAGGCCGGCTGCTCAAAGGCTTGGGCTGCACCAAAGTGCTCGGGTAGCTGCTCTTGATGGCTTGGGCTGCACCAAATACTTGAGGGGGCCGACCACCTACAAAATAAAAGCAAGCATAATGTTAGTTATAATAATACACATAACATAAAACATAACAAGACATAAAAACATTAGTTATAATAAAAATAAGGATAAAACATAACACAAGTGATGACAAACATGATTTTATAATATTAATTATAATAATAACATTAGATATAATAATAACACAAAGATAAAAATAACCAAACATAAATAAAATAAAACAAAACATGACAAATAACATAAGTTTGTAATTAAAAACAATAATAAGAACATTACATAAAATAACAACTTCCAAGCCTACTAAAGCATAAAATTCTAATGATACTTTGGAAATAAACTTCTAAATTACCACAAAAAGGGATGACTAAAACTAGTCATCAAACTCCCCCATGCTTAGACATTTGCTTGCCCTCAAGCAAATAGAAATGAAAATAGTGAGAAACAGAAAGAAAGCAAAAGATATATATATATATATATATATTTTAAGTTCCATAGTTAAGAAAAACAAAACATGAAAAATTAAACTATTCTAATATTCATATTATCAACTAGTGGGGTGAGAAGTGCACAATAGAAAATTTGAAAGTGGAACCCTAAAAATCTCATTAAAACATAAGGGACGTCTACTAATTTCTAAATCTTAAAAACAAGGCATCCAAAATAAATGAAAATAAGGAAAACAAAAGTAGAGGTTCTAAGTAGACGGCGCATTAACAAACTACTAGGTTGCTAGATAAACATTAACCCAAAAACACTCCAAGGTAACCTCCAAAGAAATCCATCAATGATGGTGGTCATAGGCTTGTACGTTCACACTTTCTCCACTACTCGAAATTAAGTTCTAAGATCATTAGGACTTCTACTAGGCATTAAAACTTGGCTTAGGTAAATGATTAGGAAGTGGAATCAAAGATAAACATGAAGGTTTTAGGCACTAAACAAAGGTGAGCTCAAAATTAACAAAGCTTAATAAAAATGAGAAATAACAAGTATATCATTTCTCCAATATGAAACTACAAAACAAGGCCATGAAAATTTTTCTTTTATAAACTTGGCCAAACCTAAACTTTTTGCATTCCTTTTTTTTTGATTTTTCATTTTTCTTTCTCAATTTTTTTCCTTTTTGAATAACATTTGATAAGGAAGCTCCAAAAATAAGCTTGAAAATTTCCTATTCATTTCAAAATAATACCCTTCCACAAAAAATATTTTTTAAGCTCAAATTTATAGTGCAAAAATAGGAAAGGTATTTGGCTTTGGTGAACATCATGAAATGAAAGGTGGAGCTAAAACAAGGAAAAAAAGGAAAAGGCCCAAAATTGTTTTGCAAGGGTTTTGTTTTTGGTGGGCACGAAAAGCTCAAACTATTCAAATGGTGGCCTAAATCATTTCTAAAGAACGTAAAAACGGCGTAAATGCTTCGAGAGTAGCTTAGTACAAGTTCTAGACACCAAGAAAGACTACCCCGCAAATGAAAAAGACTAATGATACCTAGCAACCATTCGTAAGCAACTAACCGAATAAGAAGACATAACTACAAATTGCTAACTTATATTTGAAAAACTGGATGCCTCTATTTAAGAAAAAGAAATTAGTAAAACTAAACTATGTTAAAATGATAGGTTTAGAAAACCGTTTCAAAGAAATCTAAATAGAAATAAGAAACCGCACGGGCCTACACTTCACTAGAAGCAACATAAAAATAAAGATAGAAATAATTTTAGATTTTGTTTTTCAAATCGATTTTAGCACACTTTTTTTTTGAGTTTTGTTTTTTCTAATTTTTTTTGGGTTTTATATTTTATAATTTTTTTTGGATTTTGATGACATAACATAAAATACTATACTAATATAAAACATAAATTTTTTTCTTTTCTTTTTGGAAGAAGAAAGACAGAAAGAAAGAGCAAAAGAAACTAGACCCCCCCATGCTTAAATTCTTCATTGCCCTCAATGAAGAAAACATAAAGAAAAAGAGAAGGGAACTGAGAAGAAGAGAAAAAGAAAAATGCAGGAAAATAAATAAATAAAAAGAATAGGACTTCCCCGGGTTCGTGATATGAAGGCAGATGTCGCTCCCCCATGCTTGCTTTTTAGAGTACTTGAACGTCAGTAGGTATGACTTGATCCATCTGATATCAGCAGCGGCGAAGCGGCAACCACGATCATGGACTTGATTGGCCTCTGGTAGAAAGAGCAAAATAAAAAAAAATGATAGTCCGTGGGCAGATGCCCAATAATGTTTTTTATTACAACAGTTCAAAGTCCAAATAAAAGAGTTTCATAATAATAATAAAAATGACCATAAGTCCAGAAATAAAAATGTCCATCAGAAAATAATAAACTAAGAATCAAAAAGAAGATTCTCTTTTGCAGGAGTCACAGAATCATTAGAGAAATAGAGTTTAAGTCTATGTTCATGCACTTTAAATTCACCCCTCTCCGAGTGCGTAAGTAACACAGTTCCATCAGAAAAAACATCCTTGACCGCAAACGGTCCAGACCAACGAGATTTAGATTTTCCAAAGAAAATACGTAAACGTGAATTTAAAAGAAGAACTTGATCGCCTGGTTTAAAATTTTTATTGTGGCGGAAGTTCTTATCGTGATAATTTTTTTTCTGCAGGGTCAGGTGGTTTTTAAAATAATTTGGCAAATTTTTATCATTTTCAAAATAAGATTTTTTTGTCCAAAATCAGAGTCATTTTCGAATGTTGCTTGTACGGACATAACAGTGTTTTCAAAAATAGTTGATGAGGGTCCAAAAAAAGAAGAAGAAAAATCATTTGGAGAGAAATAAGAGTCTTCTTTTAAATCATCAATGAAAAAACAAGAGTCATCATTTTGTAAAGAGTTTTTCATCGATGTATTAATATCAAATGATACTTCCTCATCTCCTACGTGGAGAAAAAGTTTTCCCTCACTCACATTTATGATTGTGCGAGCGGTGGCTAGGAAAGGTCGACCTAGGATAAGAGGGACCTCGATGTCCTCTTCAATATCGAGAATGACAAAATCCACCGGGAAGATGAATTTGTCGACCTTTACTAGCACATCCTCAACGACTCCTAACGGATACTTAATCGAACGATCGGCTAACTGTATACTCATGCGTGTAGGGCTGAGAGTGCCCAAACCTAGCTTTTTAAATAAAGAAAAAGGCATCAGGTTGATGCTCGCTCCAAGATCTGCTAACGCGTGTTTAACGAAAAGATCACCAAAGACGCAAGGAATGGAAAAACTACCTGGATCGTTAATCTTTTTAGGAAGAGTAGAGTTTTTAACGACCACCGAGCATTCTTCATTTAACGTTACATGCGATAAATTTTCCAATTTCGTCTTGTTTGTTAATAAACCCTTATGATATTTCACGTACTTCGGCATTTGACTAAGCGCTTCATGAAATGGCAAATTAATGTGGATTTGTTTAAATATTTCAAGAATGCATTGAAACTGATCGTCTAGTTTTTCCTTCCTAAGTCTAGCCGGATAAGGAGGTTGCGGAAATTCTTTTAGAACAATCGAAGCATCATTTTGAAAACCATTTTTTTCTTTTTCAGAATCAGAAATAATAGAGCTATCCTTTTCTTTTTCAAATGTAGAATTTTCTTTTTCAAGATCTAAGTTGTTATTTTCCGTGGGGGTAAAAATAGGAGGGACAATCACCCTTGGCTCTTCCCTTGTGGTGGGCTCGTTAACAACCTTACCGCTCCGAAGGGAAATCGCATTTGCGTGTTCCCTTGGGTTAGGCTCAGTGTTCGAGGGAAGAGTTCCAGGTGGTCTCTTATAAAAAGCCTTGGCGAGTTGGCCGATCTGATTTTCTAAGTTTTTCATTGATCCCGTTAAGTTTCTAATAGTAGCATCGTTCGAGCTTATATACTTAGCGAGGATCTCTTCCAAAGGGGAAGGTTTTTGAAAATTTTGTTGTGGTGGTGGTGGTGGTGGTGTAAAATCGTGCAGTGGGCGTACAACATTAGCGTTATTACTCCATGAGAAATTAGGATGGTTACGCCATCCAGGATGATAAGAATTCGTAGCAGCATTAAAACCAGGAGGAGAAGAAAAGTTCGAAAAAGCAGAAAAATTGTCTGCAGAATTATTTTGAGCAGGCCTGGGTATGTTCCCCAGATAATCCACCTGCTCGGCAGCAGCAGCATTTTCATATACCTTAGCGGCGGAGGGAGCAGTCATCTTCGAGATCTTCTTGTTTAGCATTTCCACTTGCATCGCCAGTTGCGTCACCGAATCAACTTCAAATATACATGCAGGTTTAGATGGGCGAGACCTAGACGAATTCCACTGATAAGTGTTCATCGCCATGTCATCGATAAGATCAAGAGCGGCTTCCGGAGTTTTACGGTCTAAAGAACCAGCGGAAGCGGCATCTATCATCTGCTTAGTTTCTTGATTTAGCCCATTATAGAATGTCTGGACCTGCAACCATACAGGCAGAGCATGATGTGGGCATCTTCTCAAAAGTTCATTGAACCTCTCCCAAGTGTCATAGAGGGTCTCAGAAGCAATTTGAGAATAAGAAGTAATATCATTTCGTTGCTTAGCAGTTTTAGCGGGGGGGAAATAACGAGAAAGAAACTTTTCAGTTAAAATGTTCCAAGTAGTGATTGATCCTCTTGGAAGAGAACTCAACCACTATTTGGCTTTGGTTCTTAGGGAGAAGTGGAAGAGTCTTAGCCTTATAGCATCGTCTGAGACACCATTGATTTTAAAGGTGTCACAGATTTCAAGAAAATTAGCAATATGCAAGTTCGGATCTTCATCTTGTAATCCGTCGAACTGTACATATTGCTGCACAATTTGTATGATGCTAGGCTTAAGCTCAAAGTTATTGTTCGCAATCGCAGGTCGAACAATACTTGTCTCTGTCTCTTCCAAGTTGGGTCGAGCATAATCGGACATAGTCCTTTGCTGAGCCATTCCTGGGTTAGGGTCTCCCATCTCAGAATAAAAATTACAATCCCCGTAGGAATCCTCAACCGCTGTTTGAGAAGTGGAAGCCCTGAATCGTAGTTGTCTCCGAAAGGAGCGTTCGATTTTCGGGTCCAAATCAACAAGTAGCGACGGATTCGCTCGGGTCATGCAATAACAAAGAAAATGGAGGAGAATGAAAAAGAAAACTTGAAAAAGAAAGAAAAAGAGAAGAAAGGATTTTTTTTTTGAATAGATTTTTTTACGGCTTGGCTCTCAAACTTCCCGAGGACTACCCGGTGAAGGGTTCGCCCGGTACTAGGTAAAATGGTGGCGCTTAAAGCCCCTTACCCTTTTTGAGAGATTTTAGGTGGGGTAGAAATAAGGTGAAGTGGGTTGATTTTAAATATTTAAATATATAAATATAAAATTTTTTTTTTATTTTTTGAAGAAGTAATAGCGCAAGCGTTTTCAAAATATTGACGAGAAAATTCCCCGGCAACGGCGCCAAAAACTTGATGGGCTAAACCCGAACAGGCAAGCGTACCTGTCGAATTGTAGTACCAAGGTTGTATTTAAACACGGGGTTGTCAATTACTACTACTCACGCTTGAAATATTATCCTACCGGAAAATAGTTAGATTTTGAGAATTTTATAATTAAAATGAACGATAAATTACGAGACGAAAACTTATATAAAAAAGGCTAGCATTCGATCATTGATTCACCATGAAATGAAACGAGAAAATAAAAGGGGCATAGTTTTAAATTTGCAAATCCAACTCGGCCGTGACGGATCCAAAAATGAGACAAAATCTCGCTAGAGTATTAGGCCTCCTAACTTATAGACTCTTTGATCGAAATCTCTTTACAAACCAAAGAAGCCTAAAGTTGCATTATCGAAGTGATCCGCACTATTGGATTTGACTCCAATCCGGAAGATTTACGTCGTCCTATCTCTAGGGTTGCGTTCAACTCCTTCCTTCTTTGAGTGATCTTTCACATTCACGAGCCTCTCGGCTACTCGAATATGAGATCATAAGCCTACTACCGCATACCGGAAATACGGAGTCGACGAAATAATATTCAAAGAAGGACCGAGTCGAATTTGGCAAAAATAATACTATGGAATAAAAATAATTCTCATTTCAAATCATGGATCCTCATGATCAAATGCTAAGAGAAAATTAGTTACGCATGACGGAAAAGAAAACGACAATAAGTGAAAGAGAAGACTTCATATTACTTATTAAAAGAGGGAAAGGGAGTACACGGTAATGAAAAGAGCAAGCTATATTACTAAACAAAAACTAAGATTACAAGAAATAAAACAACTAGAAAATTACAATAAACTCTCTTGAAATGAAACTCTCCAAAGCTATCTCCAAAGCCCACTCTCAATCCAACCCTTTAAAAGCTTTAGACTTGGGTCCCTTTTATAGGAGAGGAGGGAAGCATCTAGAAGAAGGGGGAGATCAAGGGTGGCCGACCATGGGGGGGGGAGAATGTTCATGCATGATGTATTTAATGAGGGGAGAGAGAGAGGGATGATTCATGCATGATATTTATGGGAAATAAAAAAAAGAAATAAACTAAATATGGGGGAATGCATGGAATTAAATGAGCATGAGAGAGAGATGAAGAAAGGGGGTGAATGTAGGGGCCAGCCATGTGATGGAGGAATGCATGAATACAATATTAAATGATAGAGAAATCAATGTGGAGGGAGAGAGAATATTATGATGCATGCATGGATTGAAAGGTGGCAAGAGAAAAAAAAAGTAATAAATGAGAGATAGATAGGGGTGTGGCCGGCCACAAGATGGGCTTAAATGGGCTCGGGTAGGCTGCTCTTAAGGGAGGGGCTCGGGTTAGAGGCTAGGTGGGATGCTTGGGCTCGGGTTGGACTGCATGAGGGCTTTGGTGGCTCGGGTATAGGCTAGGAGAGCTGCTCCAAGAGGCCGGGCTGCTCCAAAGTGTGAAGGCCGGCTGCTCCAAGGCTTGGGCTGCACCAAAGAGCTCGGGTAGCTGCTCTTGATGTCTTGGGCTGCACCAAATACTTGAGGGGGCCGGCCACCTACAAAATTAAAGCAAGCATAATGTTAGTTATAATAATACACATAACATAAAACATAACAACACATAAAAACATTAGTTATAATAAAAATAAGGATAAAACATAACACAAGTGATGAAAAACATGATTTTATAATATTAATTATAATAATAACATTAGATATAATAATAACACAAAGATAAAAATAACCAAACATAAATAAAATAAAACAAAACATGACAAATAACATAAGTTTGTAATTAAAAACAATAATAAGAACATCACATAAAATAACAACTTCCAAGCCTACTAAAGCATAAAATTGTAATGATACTTTGGAAATAAACTTCTAAATTACCCCAAAAAGGGATGACTAAAACTAGTCATCAAACTCCCCCATGCTTAGACATATGCTTGCCCTCAAGCAAATAGAAATGAAAATAGGGAGAAACAAAAAGAAAGCAAAAGATATATATATATTTTTTGTAAGTTCCATAGTTAAGAAAAACAAAACATGAAAAATTAAACTATTCTAATATTCATATTATCAACTAGTGGGGTGAGAAGTGCACAATAGAAAATTTGAAAGTGGAACCCTAAAAATCTCATTAAAACATAAGGGAAGTCTACTAATTTCTAAATCTTAAAAACAAGGCATCCAAAATAAATGAAAATAAGGAAAATAAAACTAGAGGTTCTAAGTAGATGGTGCATTAACAAACTACTAGGTTGCTAGATAAACATTAACCCTAAAACACTCCAAGGTAACCTCCAAAGAAATCCATCAATGATGGTGGCCATAGGCTTGTACGTTCACACTTTCTCCACTACGCGAAATTAAGTTCTAAGATCATTAGGACTTCTACTAGGCATTAAAACTTGGCTTAGGTAAATGATTAGGAAGTGGAATCAAAGATAAACATGAAGGTTTTAGGCACTAAACCATGGTGAGCTCAAAAATAAACAAAGCATAATAAAAATGAGAAATAACAAGTATGTCATTTCTCCAATATGAAACTACAAAACAAGGCCATGAAAATTTTTCTTTTATAAACTTGGCCAAACATAAACTTTTTGCATTCCTTGTTTTTTTTTTATTTTGATTTTTCATTTTTCTTTCTCAATTTTTTTCCTTTTTGAATAACATTTGATAAGGAAGCTCCAAAAATAAGCTTGAAAATTTCCTATTCATTTCAAAAATAATACCCTTCCAGAAAAAATAATTTTTAAGCTCAAATTTATAGTGCAAAAATAGGAAAGGTATTTGGCTTTGGTGAACATCATTAAATGAAAGGTGGAGCTAAAACAAGGAAAAAAAGGAAAAGGCCCAAAATTGTTTTGCAAGGGTTTTGTTTTTGGTGGGCACGAAAAGCTCAAACTATTCAAATGGTGGCCTAAATCATTTCTAAAGAACGTAAAATGGGTGCAAATGCTTCGAGAGTACCTTGGTACAAGTTTTAGACACCAAGAAAGACTACCCCGCAAATGAAAAAGAACTAATGATACCTAGCAACCATTCGTAAGCAACTAACCGAATAAGAAGACATAACTACAAATTGCTAACTTATATTTGAAAAACCGGATGCCTCTATTTAAGAAAAAGAAACTAGTAAAACTAAACTATGTTAAAATGATAGGTTTAGAAAACTGTTTCAAAGAAATCTAAATAGAACTAAGAAACCGCACGGGCCTACACTTCACTAGAAGCAACATAAAAAATAAAGATAGAAATTAATAAGAAACAATTTTATTTAAAAGGAAGAGCGATTACAACTAGGAACATGGATTACAAATGCATGAATAGAAGCTAACTACAGCTACGGTACTAATAAGAAAAGATTACATGAAATGAAAGTGCATTGCATGAAATTAAAAGCTAGAAATTGAGGGAGAGAGAGAGCCAAACATGAAAATAAAAACACTAAAATCCTAAGAAATGAACTAGCAGCACTTCCCCTCTCCCCAAAAGTTTGTTCTGAATGCTGAGAATGGCCTGGTATTTATAGAGTTTTCCTACGGGTTGGTAACGCCCTAGATCACGCCCGGGGAGGGCATGACAGGGCGTGACAGGTACGATGTTGACCTCGGGAGCTGAATTTTGGCAGGAATGATGATTGCTTCGGTATGATGGTATCACGACCAAGGTCACGCTGGTGACAGGGGGCATTACAGGCGCGTCAAGTCAAAATCAGCGGTCGTAAGTCCATCAGATGTCGAAAAAAGGCAGGTAACGCCCCATGACACGCCCATGGAGGGTGTCATGGGGGCGTGACAGTACTGTTTTCTTGCAGTAGCAGAGAAAGCATTGAATGCGGTGGCAGGCTTTGGGATGAGGGTGACATACCCTGGGATACGCCCGGGGAGGGCGTGTCAGGGGGTGTGACACGGGATTTTGGCAAGAAATTCGTTCTGGCGGCTCTCAAAATCGGGATCACGCTACACTCCCTATGACACACCCAGGGAGAGCGTGTCAGGGGGCGTGATAGGAGATTTTTGGCCGCAAACTTGTTGAAACCTGCAAAAATTGAAAATAAACATTAGTTATATTATTTTCATAAAAAGAAACATAAAAATACATAAAGAAAGAGATTTAAAATGAAAATAATATATTTTTACCCTAATAAATTATGCAAAAATATGCTTCATCAAATTCCCCCATACTTATTATTTTGCTTGTCCTCAAGAAAAGACTACGAGTTAGAGAAAATAAAGAGGATTAATTGAAAAGTTTAGAAATGCTATAAACGAGTAAGACGGGAATTTAGAGGTAGAGAAATTTTTAAGAAAGAACCGAAAATTCCTATTTTAACTTAGCACAGAATTTTATAAATTTTACTAAAGATAAAAACAAATCATCCCATATTTTTACAGAATTAAAACTAAATAAAGCAATGAGTAAAAAGCGCATTGAGTCACTACTAAAGTCTTAGAGATAAATTAAAACCATAGTCAATCAAGACAAAGTTCAATATTTCTATCAATAACACTTACTCAATCTAGTTTCTCGCTACTATACTAAAAAGTAAACGTAGGAAGCATGAATCACTAGGGCTTTAATTAGGCATACAGTTAGGCTTAGGTTTTAAGGGTTCGATATTCAAAAAGATAAACACGAGGAGTATTTTCACACTTCAAGCAAAAAGAAAATGAGCATTGCCAAAATAAAGCTAGCCAAAATAAATACACTTTTCTTTTTCTCATCTTTTACTTTTTTTCATCAAATTATTTTCTCATTTTTCCTTTTTTCTCTTTTTTCATACTTAAAAATTTCCACTTTTGTAGCAAAAGATAATACAAAGATTTTCCACTAATTTTTCAAAATTATGCACATTAGCAATTAAAGCTCAAAAATAATTTTAAAGTGTGCATATAGGAAAGCTATTTTACCGTGGTGAAATAAAAAGTGGAACTACAAAATGGAAAGGAAAAGACACAAAAATGGCTAGCAACGATTATTGTTAGGCGGGGTAAAAAGGCTCAAACGTTTCAAAAGATATGACTAAATTATTTTCATGCTTCTTAAATCTACTCAAAGTAAAGCTTTGAAATTTCAAAAGAGGATAAGCACAAAAAATAAAAAAATAGAGAATTTGCTTTCATGAAAACATGATAATAAATATCTAGACCGGTTTGTGTTTACTACACTTAATAATAATTAACGTTAAAAAGGATTTTAATAAGGAAAAATAAAGGATGATAGGTTTTATAAAAGTAAAATAAATAAAAGAAAGGCTAAGGAAAAGTGATGAAAAATTCAAGAATTTTTTCAAAAATAGCATACTACCCTAAATAGGAACACTTCATGAGTCAACATACTACTCGCTAAACATATTTAAACCGAAAATTAATCTAATTTATTCTAACTAACCAAGTAGTCATGAGCTTAAAAAAATTAAAATGCAAAGTAACAGGGTACTAATTAATTTGGCAAAAATTAACTTAATTTAATTTGGGATTTTTTTTCAAAAATTTTTATATATATTTTTTGATTTTTCAAAAATATATTATATACAATTTTTTTTTATTTTTCTAAAATTTTTATAGTTTTTTTTTTATTTTTCTAAAGTAAAATATTAAGGGAACACTCCCCCATACTTAAAGTTAAACATTGTCCCCAATGTTTAAAGTTAAGTATAAAAAGAGTAAAAGAGAGAGAAAAGAAGAAAAAAATGCAAAGAGAGAGAAAAGATGCTTCCCTAGCGCTTGATGCCCAGACGTTGGAAAATTCGTCCCCCCAAACTTGAGCTAAAGATAGACTTGAGTCCAAGTTGAGAGGCAAGAATTGGCACAAACACGCGGGAGCTTATTCCTGCACAAAACAAAATAAAAAAAACAAAAAGAAAAAGATAAGCAAGGGGTGGCTCCCAAGAGCGCTCTTTGTTTAAAACGTCGTTCAGCTCGACGTTCTTGGTTAGCTAAATGGAAAATAAAAAGAGAAATGTAATGGCAGCTCGCGCAATATGTGTTTCGGCGCGAGTGCCAAAACATTTTTTAAGAAAATAAAAATATTTTTTTTAATTTTTATATATTTTAAATAAAACAAAGAAAAAGTTTTAGAAAAAGAAAAAATGCTAGAAAAAGATACTTAACTATTAGAAGGGGAGAAGAAGAAGAACTAGAAACTAAACTAGAAGGAAAAATAAAAGAAGAAAAGAAAACGGAATTTTCGCAAGGAGGGGGAAGAGAAGAAAAAGAAGAAGGCGGCGGCGGTTGATTACAAGAAAATGGAGGAATAGAAAGATCTGGTTGCTCCACTTGAATATCAATCATTTTCGGTAGATTGGGAGCAAACCGGGATATCCGATAAATCAATCTCCTCGGAAGATCGAACACAAGAAAGTTCGTCTCCTCGGTAACTGAAAAAAAATCAGGATATCGGGGGAAATTCCTCCTCGATATGTTGAAGGCACAATGGAATTTCTGAATAATCGTCTTCTGCAAGTGATTGAAGGCACTGCGGAATATCCGAAGATTCATCATTCGAAAGATAAATAAGAGGGGAAGAAAAAGATGCGGCCTCAGTAGCCAAAGCGTAAAAAATCACTTTGAAGTGAGCATTGATGCGTGCATCAAATGCTACACCATCAAAAATGACTTCATTTTCGGTAGAATTTAAAACTGGAGGCGCGCAAACTTGCGGAGAAAAGCGGAGAAATATTGAGATGGAATGGGTTGATGATCACCTTTGCCCCAAGAATGATCATGGTGTTGCCACCCTGAGTACTTCAAAGTAGGGCTAGGATCAAAATGTTCATTCAAGAAATTTCCGGAAAAATTAAAATCAGAAAAATTCAGAGGAGAAGGGTTGGAAGGCGTTTGAAAACCATCGTAACCCCATGAAAAAAAATCGCGGAAGAATCAATTTGGCCAAATTGATTTGATCCGGAAGGGATAAAATCATGGGCGGATGAAGGATATCTTACCCAACACTCCTCGCGAGAGTGACCGAACTCTCCACAATTAAAGCAAAGATTAACCATTTCAAAAAAAAAGTAAATCAACTGCGAAGGAGGAGCAAGAGAAAAAAAAACAAAACAAAATGATAAAATTAATAGCTATCATTTTTTCAAAATATCAAAACAATCCTCGGCAACGGCGCCAAAAACTTCATACAGGGATTCATAATGGTGGAGAGAGGGTTAAGATGAGAAGAGAAGGTGGATGTGGTGGTTGAGAATATTCTCCGATTCTATATCCGATAAAGGCAAGCGTACCTTATCGATTATAGTTTTGGATACTAAAGATTAGTATCAAGGTCATATTTCCCTGGGGCGTAATGATGACTTCTACTCAAAGTAGATCACTATTGAAAGTCTCTAGTGTCGACTAAATCCACCTATAGGGGGGGGGAATAGGTGTCGTGCAGTATTTTGTGGAATTAAATTTACCTGCACAAATTAACAAACACAGCACAGAAAACACAAAAAGAATTATAGTGGTTCCCCGATTTCGGTACGTCCACTTTCCCCCTTTAACCTATCTCCCACCAAGGGATGACTCGGTCACTTCTCCAAACGGATTGAAATCAGATCCTCACTCTACGGAAGGAACGCTTCCAACAAAGGAGTCACAACTCCACCACCACGGGTTGCACCCAACCTTACAACTAGTAATAAAAATTCCTTTACAACAAATCAAAATTGAATATAAAAGAAAATACAAACAAAGCTTTTGGAGATTCCGATGTCCTTGTTCGTTCGTTGAAGCTTTCTTGAAAGTTACGAAGAGTCCACAACAAGAGTTCTCTCTTGGAGAGGATCTTGTCAATATCGGCTGCGGCACATGATTGCGGCAGCGATACTTTGTAGATCCAAACTTCTTGACGAAGCAAGCAAGGTCTACCAACGATCTCAGTCGGATAAGTCGTCTCACCCGATTCGGAATGGAGAACAAATCTCGTTCAACGAATCGGAAGATAAGAGATCTCTAGAGAGATGCGTGAGATGCTCGGCTTGCCTTGGCACTATCGTCAGAAGATCAGAGATGATTTGAGATTATCGGCGACAACTTCCTTGCGAGCAGCTACCGGCGATCGGTGCTTTCTGCGGTCCGCTAGGTCACGCTCGGCCTCCTTTTTGATTTCCGAGAATGGATTCCTGTTGAAGTTCAAAATACGCGAGTATAAATACTAGAGCCAACCCTAATGACCGTTGTGGGACCCACAAGGAGAAACCCTAGCCCCAGCCTAAACAGCGCACGTCAAGGTGGTTCGATCCAGCGAACGGGGAAAATTGCCTAAGGCAAAATCGGCGGGAATCGTTGGTGATTCCCGTCGATGTAGGCGGGAATCACTCACGATTCCCGTCGATTCTGCCTTGGCTGAATTCTTGTTGGAAAACTGTCAGCCGGAGGAAGTCGGCGGAATGCAGACTGATTCTCTTCGAAGTCGGAGGGAATCACTCACGATTCCCACGATTCTGCCTTGGCAGAATTCCTGTTCGAAAAACTATCAGCCGGAATAAGTCGGCGGGAATGCAGACTGATTCTCGTCGAATCGGCGGGAATCACTAACGATTCCCGTCGAAGTCGGCGAGAATCACTAAGTGATTCCGTCGATTTTGACTTAGAAGAATTTTTTCTTCCTTCCTTTGATGACTTGGTCTTTGACTCATCTTTGCTCCTTCTTCTGCTCTTGATCTGCCTTAACCCTATATTTGAAAATAAGTACACTCTAATAGAGAAAGCACACGTGAGTCAACACACTGATCTACTCAACAAGGGATTACGTTGCGCAGACCCATGTATATTGACCCACTGCACCCTGATATTGGTGTGTACTTAGCATGGAATAGCTGCAAGCACAACTTGATGGAAGAACGTCAAATGCATTATGAATCAATATTAGCTTGACTGGAGTCTTCTTCAAATCCAGGTAATTGTGGATACAATACCCAACAACTATTATTTTATCAACTGATATTTTAGATTAGAATTATTTAACTAAAAACAGGAATTTAAAATACTAAACTAAAAAGAAAACTAAACTATTTGCAGAAATAAAAAGGATTAGAGCTAGTGATAAAGGGTTAGTACGCAATCTAGAATTACCTTGAAATAGGAAAAATAAAAATGAAATAACAACTAGTTCAAAATAAAGTAAAACTACCTTGATCGTGGAGGTTACCGAAGCATGAACGCGCTTCTCTCGAAGTCACGCCCACCTGAGTTTAGGAAGGTCTGACCGACTCTCATTTAAATCAGAGGCCTAAAGATCTCGCCTTAAGTGGTGAACCCCGCTATTTGATTTCACTCAAACCTAGGAGATGTGGACAACCGCCTCTCTGGAGGGGTGCGTGCAACTCTCTTTACTCTTAGATGATCGATTCAATCTACGAGCCTCTCGGCTAACTAAGATTGAAAAAACAAATGGAAACTATATACCGGCAATATAGACCCACTAAATAAAAACAAAGAAAAATTGATTACTTTAATAAGAAAAAGAAGCTAAAACATCATAACATGAACAACCCATTCTCAAATCATCGCGATCGAGTACAAATGGTGATTAGTTAATCATGGTAATAGGGATAGAGAGGGGTAGATAATAAAGGTGCATGAAAACTAAAGAGAGAGAATTAGAGAAAGGAAATGCTAACTACAATTTTATTTAAAAGGAAGATCGATTACAACTAGGAACGAAGATTACAAGTGCATGAAAAGAAGCTAACTACTGCTATGATACTAATAAGAAAAGATTACCGAAAATGAAAGTGCATTGCATGAAATTAAAAGCTAGAAATTGAGGGAGAGAGAGAGATCAAAACATGAAAATAAAAACACTAAAACCCTAAGAAATGAACTAGCAACACTTCCCCTCTCCCCAAAAGTTGGTTCTGAATGCTGGGAATGGCCTGGTATTTATAGAGTTTTCCCACGGGTTTGTCACGCCCTAGGTCACACCTGGGGAGGGCGTGACAGGGGGCGTGACAGGTATGAAGTTTACCTAGGGAGTTGAATCTTGTCGGGAACGATGATTGCTTCGGTATGATGGTGGTCACGCCCTAGGTCACGCCCATGAAAGGGGGGCGTGACAGGCGCGTCAAGTCAAAATCAGCGGTCGGAAGTCCATCAGATGTCCGAAAAATGCGGGTCACGCCCTGTGAAACGGCCATGGAGGGCGTGTCATGGGGGCGTGACAGTACTGTTTGCTTGCAGTGGCATAGAAAGCATTGAATGTGGCGGCAGGCTACGGGATGAGGGTGAGACGCCCTGGGACACGTCTGGGGAGGGCGTGTCAGGGGGCGTGGCATTGGATTTTGGCAGAAAATTCCTTCTGGCGGCTCTCAATATCGGGATCAGGCTACACACCCTATGACATGCCCAGGGAGGGCGTGTCAGGGGGGCATGACAGGGGATTTTTGGCCGCAAACTTGTTGAAACCTATAAAAATAGAAAATAAACATTAGTTTTATTATTTACATAAAAAAGAAACATAAAAATACATAAAGAAAGAGATTTAAAACAAAAATAATATATTTTTACCCTAATAAATTAAGCTAAAATATGCATCATCACAGCCGCACAAGTAATATAAAATGGGTGGCTTTCCTAAGTATTGATCTCTTCAAGGAACACAGTAAGGGGGGTTTTAATATCGAGGAGGACTTAAGATTGAAGTCCTAAGGTCGGAGTAAACTATGGGAGTTTTGATGGTTTCGATAAAATAAAGCAGAACACTAACAACTACTCCTATGCAATGCTGTTATGCAATGCCTCGCCAGGAGGGATGGAAGACTAGTCGGGCCGCTATACACCAAATCGCTAGGCGGATGGGCGAGTTGGCAAGCGTAAGAACCAAAATTTTAGGGTCGTAAGCACCTCTTCGCTATGCACGCCACTAGCAATTGTTAGTGCGGCACGATGTGGTGGGGGATGGAAAATAATGGCGCACCTCAAGCAAATAACATAAATATAAATCACATAGACATGATTGTATACATAAGTTTATCAAAATAAGCACAACTTCATCATATACAAAGAGATCAACTATACTATCAACAACAAGAGAAGAAACGTGTGCGAAATCGACCAGATCCGAAGTCTTGCCGAGGATTCACGGTAGAATTCGTCGTGTTATCAATCTGCGTCCTAGCTAAGTCCTCAACTGCGTCCGGGGTAGAGGATGCTATCACTCACTCCCAATGGACCCATCTTCTTCATGTCATGAGCTGTTGGAAGATTGCACAAACTTCTTTTAGCTTGGTGAAGAAAGCTAGATAAAATCCCTTCTTGAACCTCAAGGATTAAGGAGGAGGCTAAGAGAAAGCTCTGGCTTGTGTTTGGCATTAAATGCTTGCCCGGATCTACTCCCCTTTGTGGAACGGCGGAGTTTGACCTAAAAATGAGGAGAAAGTGGCTAGAAGCGAGCTGTCCCGAAATGGAGAGAAATCTGTGCTTAAATAGAAATGTAAGGAAAAATGGTCAAGCACGGTCTGGCGCACGACCGTGCGTGAACCTTGAGATATTCGCGCGCATAAAATGGCTTGCGGGAGAGATGTGTTGACCCGAGCGTTTTACTCACGCACGGGCGATTCCACCCGTGCGTGAAGGAAATCGCACGAGAAGCAACAGAGCGAGCAAAATAGGGTAAAACAGGGAAACCGTGCGCTTTACTCGCGCATGGGCACTGCCGCCCGTACGTGAACAAAATGCATGATTAACCACAGAACACTTGAAATTTAGGCAAAAGGTGCAGGCCGTGCGATTCCTTCTCGCACGGTTTTGACGAAACCGTGCAGGAACAAAACGCACGGGTAAAAACAGAAGTCCCCAGGAATGTTGTGTGAAACGCACGATTGGACTGGAACCGTGCATGAAGAAATTTGCATGACCGTGTGTTTTACATAGGATTGAAAATAGAATTCGGGACATCCCAACTACAGCAAAGTATAAAAACAAACTGGAGCACAGGCTCCCAGCACCAAAATGGAATCAACAACTATAAAAAGAAACATAGGGAGCACCATGTGCTTACCCTTAACAAAAGAATGTGCAATTGCACACCCTTGGCCAAAATAGTGCACTTAGCGTGATAAGTAGAATAAATGAAATATCAACGATAACATACTAAAAGTGAAGTGCAAGTGCGTTAAAATTAGCCCAGATGAGTCCGAAAAACCCTATAAAAATCAGAATCATCACATATCGAGCTTTGATGCATTTTGATGTAAGAAGGAAAGGTAATTGCGTATTGGTCGAGGCAGTTAAAGATACATGAAAGGAAATACCCTACTCATGATTTAGAGTTTGCGGCAATAATTTATGCCTTGAAGTTGTGGAGACATCTTTTGTATGGCGTGTTGTGCAAGATTTACACTGACCATAAGAGTTTGAAGTACGTCTTCACTCAGAAGGAGTTAAATTTGAGACAGTATAAATGGTTAGAATATGTCGCGGATTATGATGTCGAGATCCAATATCATCCGGGAAAAGCTAATGTGGTTTCTCGGTCAGAAGTAGCGACTCGCTAAGCAGCTTGGAAGTAGCAGAGCCTTCATGGATTACGCTTACAAGGCTACATCAAAAGGATGATTCTGATTTGCAGCACCTTCCTAATAGAATTGAGAAAGGGGAGTTACCAGACTTTTCAATTGATGATGCGGGTACTTTGAAGTGCTGCGGTAGATTTTGTATCCTCACTACTAAGGATATTCGAGCTAAGTTGTGCAGTGTGGCGCTTGGTTCTAGTGTTGCCTACCACCCAGATTCTACTAAGATGTATAAAGATTTGATGCAAATCGTTTGGTGGTATGGAATGAAGAATCCTATAGCCAAGTTTGTGTATAAGGGCTTCACCTGCAAGTGTGTTAAGGTAGATCATGGACGGCCTGGTGGCAAGCTTACTCCTATGGAGATTTTGAGTTGAAAGTGGGAGAGTATTTTTTTGGATTTTATTACTAGTTTGTCGAGATCTCCCCGAGGACATGACTAAGTGTGGGTAATAATTAACAGACTGGCGAAGTGTTCTCAATTTGTGCCATTTAATATTGATTACTCAATGAAGAAAATATCATAATTATATTTGGATGAGATCATAAGACTGCATGGAGTACCTGTGAGTATCGTGTCAGATCGAGATTCCAGGTTTACATCTCATTTTTGGAAGAGTTTACAGGAAGGGTTGGGTACCAACCAAAGATATTCAACCGCTTATAATCCGCAGACCAGTTGTCAGACAGAGCGAGTAAATCAGATTGTGGAAGATATGATCAGATGTTACATCTTGAACCACAGATGGGTGTGGGACGAGGCTTTGTATAGGAGACGTTGTAGAACTCCCTTGTTTTTGACCGAGGTTGGTGAAGGAACGATGTTGGGTCCAGAAGCCTTAGAAGAAATTAATACTTTTGTGATGCATATTCGAGAGAAGCTTTGAATTGCTTAGGAGCATTATAAGAAGAACGCTAATCGGAGAAGGATTGATATGGAATTTGCAGTTGGGGACATGGTGTTTCTTAAGGTTTCTCTGATGTCTTATATTAAGAGGTTTGGAAATAACCATAAGTTTGATCTCAGGTATGTGGGACCTTTCCAAGTTGTTGAATGCATCAAAGTGTCATCTTATAGGTTGGGTTTACTCGCTAATTTTCCTAGTGTGCATAAAGTGTTTCATGTGATCCAGTTGTGGAAGAGTGTGCTTAGTGAGCGACATATTCCTTATTCAGTTCCCCAGTTGTAGCCTAATCTTTCTTATGTTGAGATGCATGTTCGCATTCTGGAATTTCAAGATCGGGTGTTGTGAAGGAAGACAAAACCCATGGTCAAAGTTTTGTGGCAAAACCAAGACGTGGAATGCATGACTTGGGAGTTGGAGTCAGCCATGAGGGAGGCTCATCCTCATCTGTTCACTTAGTTTCTTTGGAAAGTGTTATATTCAATAACCCTTGGTTATTTTTTCTTGTTTAGAAGATTCTATCGTGTATCAAGTTTCGGGATGAAACTTCCTTTTAGGGGGAGTGGCTGTAATGCCCCTTATTTTTTCGATATTTATCTTAATTCCTTTAGTGGCGTATTTTTTTCACGTCAGGGCATTAAGTTGACGCGTAGTTGATAGGTACCATTGCTAGAGCGTAGCTTTTGCCCAAATGGTATCTATGGTTTTGACTTATAATATTACCTTGGCTAATTTCTTATGTGTTTTTGGAGTTTTCCCATGCGAGCCGGGTTTGTTTTTGAACTCGGTGGAGCCTTTTGGGATGTTTTGTAGTTTTTGGCATCAAGGAGTTTTTACCTGAGTTTGGTTTGTCGGATTATGATTTCGACTTTGTTGTTGGATTCGTAACATCGATTTTTAACAACGGTGCGATTTTCATAAAATTTTGAGTTGGTTTGAGTTTCGGGTCGTTAAGACGTTTTTAGTAATTAATTGTAATATAATATTATTTTACTTATATAAAAATAAATATAAATTGTTAACAATGTGAAGGAAACCCTATTCATCATCTTCCTCCCAAGCCGTCGTGTTGTTTTGTGAAAGAGAAGAGCGGCAGACATTTCTAGGCTTTCGGCAACCGATTGCAGGAGCTTTGGTGCTCTAAATCATCATCGGGGAGTAGATTCGGACTACTCTCGCCGAGATCTACGTGTGTGTGGTAAGTTTTTCCCTTTTCTTTAATTTTTGGACGTTAAATTATACAGTTTTGACCCTCTTTTCCCTTGAAAAGTTTCTGGAAGTGTATCCCAGGTGTTCTTGCTGCCGGATCCGTAAGGAACAGCGCTTGTGTGGCTGAATTTCTGGAGTTAGAGGCAAGTGGTGATTTCTTCCCCTTGCCAAGAGTTTTCCACGTGTTTTCTTATTGTTTTCTTCTTCCATCCTTAGAATTAGGAGTAGTGTAGGGGTCAACCAAGTTAAATCTACTAGGTAGTGTAAAATTCCCAGTCAAGTAAGGAGTAGAATTCGCCATGTATAACTGCTTGTCTAGGTCATCCTGTCGAGTATATGACGGTTAGCCTAAGTGGGATTCATCGGTATGAAAATTAACCTAAGGTAATTTCATCGTATATGGTAGTCTAAGTATACACAAAATCGTTTAATCTGACATTTAGCTTAGGTTTAAAAATTTCTTCGAGTATAGTGGGGATAGCCTGATTGAAATTCGTCAAGTATGGGTCTTGGATTAAGTCTAATTTGTCGAATAGTATAGGCATTGAGTGGAGTCAGATTCATCGAGTAATCTTGACGAATTCATCGAGTATTAGCCTTCGGCGTTGAGTGTAGTCTTAGCATCGAGTGATTCTTGAGACAAAGGCAAATTCGTCAAGTATTCATGACGAATTCGTCGAATTCCAGTCTTGGTGTTGAGTAAATTAGACTTGGCGTTGAGAGCGTCGAGTGGTCTTTGAGTAAAAGTCAAAAGCATCATGTTAACTCGACGAATTCGTTGAGTATAGTTATTTTGGCATCGAGAGCGTCGAGTGAAGGCATTGAGTGAAGTAAACTTCGCTGAGTTAAAGTCTAGGCGTCAAGTTAGACTGCTTTGGCATTGAGAGCATTGAGTGAACCCCAGATTCATCAAGTATACTCGATAAATTTCCCGTAGACTTATGTATTTTCACAGAATCATCGTATATCGTTAAGTTAGACTATTTTTCTTGTTTTACAAGGCTAATTCATCGAGTGTCAACTGTATTCGGCGAGTATACTCAACGAATTAGTGTGGACATAGATTTTTCTTCCCTCACCGAATTCTGTCCTATTTACCTGAGTTTGACATGGTTTGTTGAGGTAATTCGTCGAGCCTTCTTGACAAATCATTGTAGTCTTAGAAGCTGCTCGTCGAATTACTCTTATAATCTGTGTGTGCATCTTTTTCGCCTGGTGGATTTCCGGGAGTGAGTTTTTGACTGCTGGTCTATGGAGGAGGAGACCACCACCGTACGTGTCGTCTTGCCCCAGTGATGTGTTATGGGTGTGTGGAGAAGGAGACCACCACCCTTGGGACCTTGTGAAACTTTTGATGTCAGTGTGTGGAGGAGGAGACCACAACTGCAGGTGCCATATTTTTTGCCGGTGTTTTTTCCCACTAAATGATGCGCATTCTAATCTCTTATATATATTGTAATGCCCCAAAACCCAAAATTAGGTGACACGGCCTGAGACACGGGCGTGTCGAGAGCCGTGTCCTTCTCTGTGGTAGCCTGGCTGTATTAAGTATGGAACACGGCTGAAACATGGGTATGAACAGTGCTGACATGGGCATGTCAGTTGGTGACACGGGCGTGTCATGTACCCGTTTCCTGCTCTGGGTGTGCAGGCGATGCTGACTGAAGTACACGGCCTAGAGGAGGCGCATTCAGTATAACACCACCGGGTCAAATGCAACACGGGCGTGTTGGGAACCCGTGACCTGCTCGGGTAGTGTTGATCCTGTACTGATTGAGGGACATGCCTATGAACACGGGCGTGTCAGTTGGTCAACACGGGCGTGTCCGGGTCTGACACAGGCGTATCTAAACCCGTGTTCTGGTCTTGCTTGAGTCGATTGTGTGCCGCTTAAGGGACACGGCCTATGACACAGGCGTGTCACAGGATATGTTCGGCCCAGGAAAGTCATTTTAAGTGCTGATCATAGCCATTCATTTCCTTTGATAAATATCAAATGGCCCTGGTTCTTCCCTTAGTTCATAAGGTCGGGAATAGATGAGTTAATTCTCATTCTTTTATCACCATTCTCTTTCTAAGAGTAAGAGAGAGAGGAGAGCAAGGGAAGGAAGAAGAAGAGGAATCCAGCCGTCGGTGGTGCTATGGTGATCTGAATCGCGAGCCGAGTTCGGATCTGTGGAGGCTAGAGCGTTGTAGAGCTTTCCAACTGTGTAGTTTTCTCCATGGAACCGAAATGTCTTCCAAGGGTAAAGATTTCATTCTTGGACAAGTGAAGTCCTTCTTTCCTACATTTGCATAGGAATCCTCCACCAAATGGTGGATGTCGAAGTGATTCCCTTGGGATCGGTGGTTCATCCCTTATTTCATTGCATTAGAACCGGAATTGTGTTGTACGGTTAGGCATGCTGTGTGAAGCCCATCCGGACAAGTTGGTCTGAATTGTTGATGCTTTATTTTCCAATAAAAGAAGACTCCGGATAAAATGATTGTATGTAGAAAATCCTTGGTGGATACCTGTAGATTGGTATAATAGGAAGTACTGGAGGAAGTCCAGGAAAAGTGAGAGTTGATACTTGGAGTACAACTCGTGTGGCCGTGAGTGCCATTATGTGTGAATTTGAGTCGTTGGGCTGCAACTGTGGATGCCGTATGGATAACGGGAAAGGTGAAGTTGTACCCTCATCAGTCCAGTCTTGAGTCTGACGAATGTGAGCAACGGGAATGGTGGATCTGTACCCGCGTTATGGTTGTCTAACCTTGGGTTCTTAAGGACCTGTTTGGATCACATAGCAAGAGTCTTTGTCCTGCGTGCCATAAAGACTAGGAATGCTCATAATGAACCGTTATGTCTAGAACCTCTGAACGGTGGTGGGACCTGGTATTCAGTACACCAATTATGTGCCCTGAGTGCACGGAACGTCGAGCCGTCGTGCCGATGATTGTGATATGTATTGACTTGTGCGGTTGTGCACATCCTTGGTGGATTGGAATACATATATGCTGTGCGAATAAATGCTTTGCAGGGAAGGAATTCCGCTGCCCCGTGCTAGGGGAAGATTCGTTATAATTGGTCAGCTGAATGTTGACCGTTACCCTATTTTGCCACCGCTTGGAGGATTGCTTGTTTGCAGGTTGTGCTGGCTAAAGATGGAAATAGTGGGTTTAAGCCCAGGTTGCGCTACTGCCCTTGAAGGCTTGTTTTGTTTACTCTTGTTCATTTATTGTCGGCCTGTGCGCCGATGTTTGTAAACCACACCTTTCGTAAGATAAATTTGTAAAGCAATAAGGCCATGTACCTAGTGTATTTGGTTGTTTACATTCCTAATTGGTAGTAGTGGACATTTTTGTTCTTATTGAGTTCATGTTTTCAACCCTGAAGCTTCCGCTAGAATGCTTTGTGTTAGGTTTCGATATTTTGATATTATTTAGTAACTTCTCTTCCTGTTTGTGGAATATGGTGTGGGGCCCCGGCCGGACCCTCTATTATATTACACGTGACGGGTAGAGGTGTTACAATTTGGTATCAGCATGCTGGTCGATCTCTTCCTAATTCGTGGACGAATTCTATTGAGGGGTGGCGAGCACGTGTAATTGCTGTCGTTATAACACATAAATTGAACTCAAGAATGTCCACTTAGGAATGAAAATACATTTGTTGGTTGAACCTATATGTTCCTTTTGTCTGTTTGCCGTTTAATTGGTCGCTAAACTATGTTTCTACACATAAGGGTGACTAGAAGTGTTGTGGGTCAGTCGGAACCTCAACATTCTGTTGAAAGTGCGGCACCAGCTGAGGTGCCCACACCTCCTCCATCTTTTGAAACTATACAATTTATTACGGAGATAGTACTTATTGTTATGAATGCTCAGCAGGCTGGGCAGGCTCAGCCTGTAGTGGTGCCAATGCAAGCTAAGGTAAGACAAGAACCAGTGGAAGTTTTGGTTGATCCGCGGGCAGCAGATCAACAATTGAAGTTGTTCATGATTTTCAATCCTCCGCAATTTACTAGGGCGGGTTCCCCAGCCCGAGCAGAGGATTTGCTCGCATGGTTTAAGAGACTCTTGACAGCTATCAGAGTTGAGGAGGAACAGAAAGTAACATTAACAACGTTTCTACTTGAGGGAGAGGCTTGGTTGTGGTGGGATGAGGTTGAACTACATCACTTGGCAGGCAGATAGTTGACGAGAGTCTCGATTGAAGAGTTCTCTCGGTTGTTCTTAGCAAAGCATCTACTTATGCAACAGATAATTTCTATGGAGTTGGAGTTCCAACGGTTGACTCAAGGAGAACATATTATGGATGACTATCTGCATGAGTTTACGCGTTTAAGATAGTATGCGGGTAATATCTTCGCCGAAGAAGAGCGTAAAACCAGTCAGTTCTATCGGGGACTAAGGGATGAGCTACAATATTTACTCTAAAGTTCTGGGAACCATGGTTTTCAAGCTTTGTTCTGTATGGCTCGGTCTTTGGATAAGTACATGAAAAGAGGGCAAGGCAAAGGGAACTTGGTTGTGTTAAAGCCGGAGTTCAAGCCGCCGCGTCCGGAGAAGTTTGGGTATCGAAAAGGATGGGAAAGAAGTCCAGATTTGCTGGACAAGCTCCTTTAAAAGATGTTTGATGTGCGTGGATAAATCTGGTTGTGGTGAGGTCAAGATAGGAAGTCGGGATTTCAAGGTGGAAACATTAGTATTGCGGATATCGGAGTTCGATATAATCTTTGGTATGAACTGGATTTCACAGTAGCATGCTGGTATAAATTACACTTCAAAAGAAGTTACACTGCGGCAGAATACCAAACAAGAGACCAAGTTCAATGGCATGCGAGGGACAAGTAGGGTATTGATATCTGCTCTCCAAGTCGTTAAGGCAGTTCGAAAGGGTGCGGAGTTATTCTTTATACTCGTTGAGGCGGTAGAGCCAAAGGAAAGTGTGAGTGAGGTGTCGATTATATCGGAATATGCTGATGTGTTTCCAAAAGACCTTTCGGGGTTACCTCCCCAATGGGAAATTGTCTTCGCTATCTAGCTGGTGCCAGGTGCGAAACCTATGGCCCACTCTCCTTATCGTGTAGCGCTAAAGGAAATGGCGGAACTAAAAGTTCAGTTACAAGAATTGTTAGAGCAAGGCTATATACGCCCAAGTCAGTCTCCTTGGTACGCACCTGTTCTCTTTGTAAAAAAGAAGGACGATAGCTTGCGTCTATGTATTGACTATAGAGAACTGAACAAGCTGACAAAAAAGAACAAGAATCCAATTCCACGGATTAATGACTTGTTTGATCAGTTAGTTGGCTTGACTGTATACTCCAAGTTGGATTTGAAGTCAGGCTATTATCAGTTGAGAGTTCGTGAAAGTTACATACCCAGAACAGCATTGGAACACGTTATGGTCACTATAAGTTCATGGTAATGTCGTTTGTCCTGTCTAATGTGCCATTGGTATTTATGGACTTAATGCACCGAACGTTTTGGGAATACTTGGATCTCTTTGTGATCGTCTTTATTGACGATATCCTCGTATACTCCCAATCTGAATAAGATCATGCAAATCATTTGTAGTGGTTTTGCACACCCTTAGGAAGAACAAGCTCTACGCCAAGTTCACTAAGTGCGAATTTTGGCTGTCATCAGTGGCTTTCCTTGGCCATGTGGTTAGTGGAGAGGGCATTGCAGTTGATCCTTCCAAGATAGTTGTTATACGGGAGTGTCCTGTTCTTTCTACTATATCAGAAGTCAAGAGTTTTCTTGGGCTTGCGGGCTACTATAGGCGCTTTGTAGAGAACTTCTCGAGGATAGCCTTGCCTCTCACCACACTGACGAGGAAGGATCAGAAGTTTGTTTGGACGTCGGAGGGCACACGAGCTTTCGGAGAGCTAAAGAGTCGTTTGACCACAGGGCCAATCTTGACTTCGCCATGTGGTCTGGACGGCTTTGAGGTCTATAGTGATGCGTCAGGGATCAGCTTAGGATGCGTTCTTATACAATCCGGAAAAGTGATAGCTTACGGCTCACGCAAGTTGAAGGTGCATGAACGGAATTATCCCGTCAATGATTTGAATTGGCGGCAGTGATATTCACACTTAAAGTGTTGCGTCATTACCTATATGGCGTGAAAGTGGATATATTCATGGACCAGAAGAGCCTGAAATATATGTTGGATAAGAAAGATCTTAATATGCGACAGAGAAGGTGGATGGAGTTTTATGGTGACTACACTTTCCAGATTCATTATACTCCCGGTAAAGGGAATGTAGTCGTGGATGCCTTCAGTCGTTGGACTCTGGCAAGGGAAAATTGGCTGCTAAGACATGATGAAAGTTTACAACGCTATGTAGTGGAAAGTTCGGATTCTAAATTTTCATTTAATGACGGCCTTTTTCAGAAGGACTGCCATTTGTGTGTCCCAAATAGGGGTAAACTTCATGAAGAAGTGATGTATGAAAGCCAGTTCACAAAGTATTCGATCCACCCTGGGAGCACGAAGATGTATAAGGATCTGAAGAAAAATTTCTGGTGGCCTGGAATGAAGAAGGAAATAGCGCACTATGTTGCTAAATGCCAAAAACCGAGCGGTTTTCTGAAGTCGTTGCCTATCCCTGTGAGGAAATTTGATGATATTTCCATGGATTTTGTGCATGGGTTGATGAGATCACAGCGTGGAAATGATGTGGTTTGGGTGATTATGGACCGGTTAACCAAGGTATCGCACTTCATCCCGAACCGGAAGGACGATTCAGTTGAAAAGTTGGCAAAGATGTATGTGGATACTATTGTCTGATTGCACAGTGTGACCCGTAGCATCGTTAGTGATCGAGATGGGCGTTTCACTTCGGGAGATTGGAGATTAGTCCACCAACTATTGGGTATGAAATTACATTTCAGCATGACCTTTCATCCTCAAATGGATGGTCAGACTGAAAGGACCAACATGACGTTGGAGGATATGCTCCGAATGTGTGCGCTAGATTTCGGGAAGAGTTGGGAAGATCATATCTTTGTTATTGAGTTCGCCTACAACAACATCTACCAAACTAGTATTCAGATGGGGCCCTTTCAGGCTTTATACGGTAGGAATTGTCGTACACCTTTGGCTTGGGCGGAGACTGGCGAAATAAAGTTGTACAAACGAAAGGAGATGGATGATGCAAACTCTATTTTACGGTTAATACGCGAAAGGTTGTTGGTGGCTAAATAAAGGCAAGCTAAGTATTACAATGCCAAGCACCGAAACGTGGAGTTTTTGGTGGGCGATTGGGTGTACTTAAAGATCAAACCCTTTAAAGGTGTGTCAACGATACTGCGTCTGAAAAAGCTGTTCCTGAGGTATCTGGGACCGTTTGAAGTGGTAGAACGTATTGGTGAAGCTGCCAATCGGTTAGCACTTTCGCTAGAGCTTAGCGGTTTACATGATGTGTTTCATGTCTCGGTGTTGCGAAAAGCGATGAAAGAACCATCAAGGTGGTTGTTGAAGATCAAGTATCAGTCAACAGTGAGCTAATGATGAAAATTAGTGAAAGATAGGGTAAGCTCTGACAAACTCTACAGGGGGGTGAATAGAGTTTTTAAAATCTTTTTGATTTTTGCTGAAATAAAAAATCTTTAATAAAATAAGTTACTATGATATAGGTGTATGAGTGTACAAGTTCAATAAATGAAAAAGAGAAAAGATAACAAAGCTACACAACAAAACATATCACAGCACAAGCACACAGGAAGATCACAGCCACACAGACAACACAAGAATTTTTATTGTGGTTCCCCAAACTTGGGTACATCCACTCTTCTACCACCCTAGGTAGGAATCTAGTACAGGTTTTGATCAGGTGACTGCCACCAATGTGCTTTTGTTCAGGTGCTCAAAAATCAACCCAAGTCTTTTGGAAGGAGACTTGCAACCAGAATAATTTTGAAGGGAATTAAAACCCTATATAGAGGTGGCGAAGAGAGATTGATGGAAGTCTTCTTTTCTCAAGTCAAAATGAGAAGACTATGTGGATTCTGTGGTGTTGTCAAAGCTCCCCCTGAAATCTTTAATGGTTCTGGAGTGGAAGCTTTGCTAAGGGTGAGTAGGTCTTTTGCTGTATGATCAACTCTTCAGAGATCCTTTGACTGATTTGAATATTCTTGTCACTTGTGATCCCTGAAAACAAAGAAGGTGAAGAAGGACTCTTGATTGTGACTTTTGTTCTTTCTTCTTCTTTTTGAGAGCAGTTGATTTTCTGAGAACTGTATGCACTTAACTTCTTATTGATTTCAAAAAGTTTCTCTGTGTATAGACTTGTTTCTGGCAGAGAGATGATCAGATTGATAACTGCCTCTAGGTCGAATTCAAAATCCTGCAATAAATGCTAAGCCGAAATCTGGGAAATGAAAACGGCAAGTATGTTGTCATATATTCTATTCTATGTCTGTCCCGAGATATAAGCAATTAATTCCATGGAGGGTATTTGCAATTAATGCTGCCAGTAACGGCTCGATTCAAAGGATATAAGTGCATTGATTATCCCGGAATTAATGACCTATAAAGGATATAAAATAAGGAGACAGAAAAGGAAAGAATAAATAACAATTCTTCTTACAGTTTTCGTCGACCAGAGAACAACTTTCGTCGAACTGATATCAGCTTTCGTCGACCTGTGATCTGTGAAAGACTACACTGCATAAACAAACAGATACGGTGCTCTAAGTTCGTCGACTTGAGAATCTGAAATTAGTCAATCTTAGAACTTGGTCAAACTGATGATGTTGATATAATAACACATATTGTGTTGAGTCGTTTGAGAGCATTTAGTCATTGATAGCGTTGAGAGCGTTGAGTGATCTTTAGCTCTGAGTAAGCTTTGGCTTTCAGTGAATTATGGAGTTGAGTCAATTATGGCGCTGAGTGATCTTTGGCGCTGAGAGTTGAAGTGTTAGTCGACCTAAGAACAGAGTTCGTCGAGCTCAGCTCATAGAATTTTATCTTTGAGTTAGTCGAGCTGAGCACGACTATCATTGACCGGAGATCGACGAACGTAGATCTCCTGTTTCTAAAACTTGAATCTCTAAGTCTTGAGTCTTTGGCAGTGTTGGAGGCTGGTCCTTTGTACTGTTGACTCTAAGGTCATGACCTAGACTTTAGAAAGACATAAAACTTGACCCTTCTATACCACATAAGTCACAACCTAAGAAGAGAACCAAGCCCAAATCACTTAGGGGTTCCAACAATCTCCCCCTATTTGGGTGAGGTTACTCCAAACAGAAAAAGAGAAAACATTACAAGACAAAATGAAGTAGACATAGCATAAAACTGAGATAGCTGATAGAGTAAATAAGCTATCAGTACCTTTATAAAGCTATGCACCCAAATTGTTCACAATAAAAATAGAGATTGAAAATAAATAACCTAAATGTCCTTGGGAGAATCAGTAGGTTTAGAAAATATAATTACTCTATTAGGATCTTATGCTTGCTTCAGTGTTAAAGTCTGAAAGTGAAGGGATAGATACTACTCTAGAGGGGGGGTGAATAGAGTTATCAAATTTTGCACTAGACAAAACTTGAATGTCTACCCAACTCCCTTGGAGTGAATTGCGGAATTAAAAGATTATAGATATAGGATTAACCCTAAAGCCTAACACAAGTGTTGTGCACAAACTCAAGCTAACTGTAATTACAGTTAAGGCTTGGAAATCCTAATCAGCAACTAGCAACCTAGTTATATCTATTCACAGCCACAGTGCAGGAAATAAACAAGGCAATCCAGACGACACAAGGAATTTATAGTGGTTCCCCAAACAACTTGGGTACGTCCACTCTTCTACCAACAAGGTAGGAATCCACTCAGGTTTTTGATCAGGTGCCCTGCCACCAACAGGATCTGCTTCAGGTAGATCCAGAAACCCTTTAGACTTTTGATCAGGTGTCTAAAAAACCAAGCACAGGTTTTTGATCAGGTGCCCTGCCACCAAGGGATACTTTTGAAGGGAGTAATAACCCTGTACAGGAGGGGGAAGAAGGTTAAGATGTCTTCTCTATTTTACAATAGATTAGAGAAGCACAAAAACTTGCACTGAGCTAGAAAGCTCTAAAGAATCAAGGATCCCCCTGGCTCAAAGATGTCCAGGTGAAGTCTTGCTTCAGTGCAGAAAACTCTTCAGAAAGCTCTGAAGGAAAAACTACAAGAAGATAATAAATAATAAAATTAAAGATCTTCAAGCAGCTATCTTCTTCTTCTTCTTCTTCAAAAGAACTCTAAGTTTGAACTTCCTGAAAGCAGGAGAACTCAGGTTGAAGAAGAGTAGAAGATCTTAACACTTCTCAGTTAGATGAGTATTGCTGAGAGCAGAAGACTTGATCTTGATGAAGGTTTGAATGCTTAAGTGAACAACTGGTTAGCTATTAGCTAGCTTGAATCCTTCTTCAAAGGGTCCTTTATATAACAACAGCAAGCAACGGCTCTCTTCAATTTGAATTTCTTGTCTTCTTCTGAAACTTGAGACCTGGGCTGCAAATAACACACAGCAAAACAAACTCTGCAGCAAGACATCCTATAAAAGGAATGAACCTCTTTCTAAGAAGCTGCAGGATCAAATCAAGTAACAGAAGGACTAAATAAAGTCACATCAGAGAAATACTCTTTATAGCAGAAGGAAGACTTTTCAGTCTAACGGCTATAAAGGACTGTCAGCAGATAAAGTAAAATACAAAGTCAGCTAATAAGACAAACAACTTTATCTAAGAAGATTTTACTCAGGCAAAAAGAATAGAGCAGATATGCCTGGAAATATTATCATAAATCAACTGAAAAGATATGCCAGATAATGTATTAATTAATTAAATATAATAAATAAATACAAAATATAAAGGCAGACAGAAAGCGTCGAACGACCTTCGGAGATCGTCGACCGACGCACGGAGATCGTCGAACTATCGGACAGATAGTCGAACGATCCAGATAGTCGAACTATCAAAGGAGATAGTCGAACTATCACAGCAGATAGTCGAACTACCAGAAGATAGTCGAACTATCAGATAGTCGACCTATCAACAGATAGTCGAACTATCAGGGCAAAACAGATAGTCGAGCTATCAACAGATAGTCGAGCTATCAGATAGTCGACCTATCAACAGATAGTCGAACTATCAAAAACAAACAGATAGTCGACCTATCAACAGATAGTCGAACTATCAGATAGTCGAACTATCAGATAGTCGAACTATCAAAGCACACAGATAGTCGAACTATCAACCGATAGTCGAACTATCCACGCAGACTGAAAGTCGAACAACTGATAGACGATCGTCGAACAGTTAGTCGACGATAGTCGAGCGGCGTTCGACGATAGTCGAACGAACAAACTACTTAACCAAATTCTCAATCTGGAAAAGTGAGGACTCTACAGCTAGACTACTAACCATTGACCATAGATATTTCTTGGGTCAAGGGACTAAAAAGACAAGACTAAACTCAAATCAAACTGGGGTACCAACAATCTCCCCCTATTTGAGTTAAGTCTCTTAAAAACTAAAACCCAGAGCTAGCTATAGAACACTATAAACAATACAGGAAATAGATAGCATTTAACTAGAAATTATCAAACAGATAGATAAATAACAGTCAAACAAAACTAAGGATCAACAGAGTCAGGCTTAGATACAGAAGAGCTAGAAACAAAAGAAATTTTTCGCAGAGGATCAATGGCCTCTAACTTAGACATCTTTAAATCTTGCAAGCCAATGATCTTTAATTCTGTAGTCCTTGGCACAACAGCTTCCGGGTGCTTTTCCATATATTTAGAAGGGTCAAAAACCTCAGGGTTAACCTGGAACTTTTCTAATTCCTTCTTTCTGAAAGCAGACATGGTGGTTAATCCAGTAGTATCTTTTCCTTCAGCTTTTGCTTTTCTGATCTGGGCTGCTCCAACTAATTCGTGAAAACGAGCCATCCTAAAGTTAGGATCAAGCTCAGGACTTTCATAAACAGACTCAGGAGGAGTAGCATCTGATTCTTTATCTTGATTAACTAGATAAGACATGGGAGCAGACTTAGCAAAGTTCTTGCTAGAATATTTAAAACAAAATAAACTACTTACCTTTTGAAACAACTTTTTCATACTGTACTGGTATTGGAGAAGAAGCTCTTTTCTTTGGAGAAGGAGGAGGGGAAAAGGTTGGTCTTTGAAACACAACCTCCTTCACTTGTCTTTGAGAACTAGAATAAGATCTGCCTTTGGAACTTTGAGAGCTTTTCCTTGACTAAGGCTGAGAAGGTGCAGATTTTCCAGAAGAGGCAGATGGATTAGCAGATAGGTTCCCAGAGGCTCCTGCACTGGGAGGTGGAGGAGGAGGACCTCTGGGAGTCCATCTTGAAACAGGACTATCATACCTCTTAGATCTTTTTCTCTCTTTCTGCTGGTTCTTGGAGAACCACATCCAATGTTGAAATTCTTTCGTTTTGGGGTCAATTCCTTTAAGAATATAGTATGGAGTATCATTGTCTCGGCTGGGAGGAGGAGGAGCAATTGCTTTCCTTTTCTTTTGAGCAGCTTTCTTTTTCTTAGCATTCTCAGATAAATCAGAATCATCTTCATCATCAGAGTGAGATGATGGAGGATTATCATAAGGATCATCGGCTTCAGAAACAGCCTTTTCTTTTAACTTCAGATCAGATTTCTCTCTTTCCTCTTCTATGGCATCCTGAGCCAGAAGGAAATCTAAATCCAACCCTGGAGAATCATCCCAAATAGTTGACTTTTCAACTTGCAACTCTTTTTCTTTCTCTTTTAAAGAATCTTGTACTCTTTGATTCCAGGCAGCTCTTGCTTTTTCTTCTTCCACACTCAGAACAGGAGTGTCATCTTTGATTTCATCTTGTTTTTCAGACTCATCTTCTCTATCATCTAAAAATGAATCCAGTTCTGGATCTACTTGAATATCAGGAACATTTGGGGCAGCTTCTGAAACAATTACTATGATCTGAGCAGCTAAATCTTCTCTAATATAATCTGTAGAATTATGAACACAGATCTGCTAAATAAGCAAAAATCATTCCTTCTAGGTATTCACTAGCTAGCAAATTAATTGACTCGTCAATAAAGCGAATGAGTGAATTACCTTCATATTTGACCAACTCCCAAGACTCATCTAGGTAGGATGTAATAATCCCTTCTAGGAAATTTGCAATCACGGGAGAGGTGAGATCTTCTAAGCAAACTTTCACAACAAATTCAGATAACATAATAGCATCAGATATTTCCTTTTCCGATAACACAGAGGTTGATTCTTTTTCAGCTGGAGCAGACACTACTTGAACTGTCATCACAGTATCTGTTACTGCTGGAAGGGAGGCAGGAGGCTCTGAGGCATCTTCACAGAACATCTCCCCCTGCCTGATTTCAGTGGAAACTGAAACCAGGCCCCTTGAGGAAGAGGGCTCAGCAGATTTGGAAAGTGATTTGATGGTAGCGGTTAAGGTATCAATGGAGGAGGCAAGTGGAGCGATTGCCTCTTTCAATCATAATTTTGATTGAAGGGGTAATCAACTCCAAAATGCTGGAGATGAGTTCAGGGGTTATCTCAAAAGAATGAGGATTTGCAGTGGATGGAGATGCAGCAGAAATGGTTGTAGTGCTGGGATGAAGAATGGTGTGGACTGGAGATTGAATTGGAGATGGAGCTGGAGAGTTAATAGGAGTGTTAACTGGAGAATGAATGGGAGACTGAGGAGGTGTTGGAATCCTCTCAGATCCTAACAAATCAAAACTAGGAGCAGATATCCTAGCCTGATGAGAAGGAAGAGGAGATGCTGGAGGGGAAGGAAGAACAACCGTGGTTTTTCTCTAACAGGAGAAGGGGAAAGTCGTACTTCAGCTGAAGTTGATGGAACTTCAACTGAGGCAGACTGCATAGCAGAAGAAGAGGGAAGGGAAAGAGCTGAGCCAGCTTCTACAGGGTGAGGAGCGACCGAATCAGTCCTGGTGCTCTCTGATGTCGCTGGAGCAACCCCTGTGAGAGCGGGTTTCACAAAGGTTCTCTTCCACTTGGAGAACAGGTTTGGGTCCATCTTCTTGCTTGCATTTATTGTTGTTGCGGCGGAGACCAGCAGTTGGGGATACTTTTGCCTTAGGAAAATTCCAATAACCCTTCCGAGGGTAACTTCCTTCTTACTATTCTTTTTCCTTATCAAATCAAACATTACTCCTGCCCAATCAATCTTTTTCTGATTAACAATTGCACACATCAGTGCAAATTGTTGCCTTGTTATATTGTCATGAGCAGAGTGCTTACCGAGGAGCACTTTTCCGACCAACTCAGCAAGAAACTTAATCTTGAAAGGGAAATTCACCTTGAGCAGCTTCGTGGGAATGCCCTCTGCATGTCCCAGCTCAACTAACATTCTTCCAAATTCTTGAGCATCTTGCTCATAATATTCTTCACCATTTATCAAACCAAAAATATCAGTCAGAACGGCCGGAGTTAAAATTACCTCTTCTCCGCCGATGGTGCCAGTCATCGAATCGTCGGTGGAGGACGACGTGAAAGCCCATTCCTTGATCTCGGGTATATTTAACTTAATCCTTGATGACATTAATCTCTCTAGTCCTTGATCCCGGCACAACTGAAGAACTTCCACGATCCCTGCTTCGCAGCAACTGAACGCGTCAAAATCAACGCTGAAGCCTGCATCGAACTTTATAACTGCTAACACTGCGGGAGAAATTGCCATTGATTGCTGGAGAAAGCGTGAGAAGGACGGCGAAGACGAAGGGGACGAAGCGGCAGAAAATCGCAAGCGGGAAGACAGAATGCGAAAAGTCACGCTCCGTCGACGAAAGAACAAAAGATCTTTTAACCTAGGTCGACTATCGGCTTTATATTAGACCGGAGATAGTCGATCTATTAAAAAGATACTAGACCCGATAGTCGAACGGCCGTTCGACGATCGGCTCAGAAGCAGAGTAGTCGAGCCATCGTTCGACTATTTTTGGCTTCTCAAACAACAAGCTGTCGTCGTTCAGAGATCGACGATAAGCTCGACCTGTTTGACGATCTTCGAACGCCGGTCGACGATCTTCAAACAGATAAGCTATCATTAACCAGAGGTCGACGATAGGCTTAATCCATTCGACGATCTTCGATCATCGTTCGACGATCTTCAAGCAGGTTTCAACATAGGCAGATATAGTCACACTTAGTCTCGTCCATTGATCATGCCTAATTGAACTAAAAAGAACAGATGCTTCTGTTCATCTAAAGGCTTGGTGAATATATCACCTCTCTGAAACTCAGTGGATATGAACTCAAGACAAATCTTGTTCTTTTCCACACAATCTCTCAGGAAATGGTGCCGAATCTCAATGTGCTTCGTTCTAGAGTGGTGCACTGGATTTTGTGCAATTGAAATAGCACTGGTACTATCACACATGATTTTGGTGTTCTTGTGTGAGTAACCATAATCCACAAGCTGGTTTTGAATCCACAGGATCTGTGAACAACAACTAGCAGCTGCTATATATTCAGCCTCTGCAGTTGAAGTTGAGACAGAAGCCTGCTTCTTACAGAACCAAGAGACCAATCTCTCTCCCAGGAACTGGCAAGTTCCTGAGGTGCTCTTCCTGTCAACTCTGCAACCAGCATAATCAGAATCAGAATATCCAATTAATTCAAATTCTGACTCAGCTGGGTACCAAAGTCCTAGATCTGGACATCCCTTCAGGTATCTCAGGATTCTCTTTAGAAGAATCAGATGAGATTCCTTGGGGTTGACCTAGAATCTAGCACAAAGGCATGTAGCAAACATTATATCAGGCCTACTTGCAGTTAGATATAATAGGGAACCAACAATGGCCCTATAATTCTTTTGATCAACTGGCTTGCCGTGATCATCAGAATCAATAACTACATTAGTAGCCATAGGTGTAGGCATTGCTGAAGCATCAGCCATCCCAAATTTCTTTACCAATTCCTTGGCATATTTGGATTGGGAGATGAAGATACCATCAGCATCTTGCTTAACTTGGAGACCAAGAAAGTAAGACAGCACACCCATACTACTCATCTCAAACTTAGAGTGCATCAGGTCAGAGAACCTTTTGCAAAGTTTGGGATCAGTGGAGCCAAATATAATATCATCTACATACACCTGAACTAACAGGATTGTGTCCTTGTGATGCTTGACGAAAAGGGTTCTATCAACTACTCCCCTAGTAAAGTTGTGCTCTAAAAGGAAACTAGCTAGAGTCTCATACCAGGCTCTGGGAGCTTGCTTTAGTCCATATAGAGCTTTCTGTAACTTAAACACATGTGAGGGCTGAGTTGAAGAAACAAACCCTGGTGGTTGTTCAACAAACACCTCTTCCTTAAGCTCACCATTCAGGAATGCACTTTTGACATCCATTTGGAACACCTTAAACTTCATGTAGGCTGCATAGGCCAAGAAGATCCTTATTGCTTCTAGCCTTGCAACAGGAGCAAAGGTTTGGTCATAATCTATACCTTCCTCCTGTCTGTAGCCCTGAGCTACAAGCCTTGCTTTATTCCTTACAACAATTCCATTTGCATCCAACTTGTTTCTATACACCCACTTGGTGCCTATGATCAGTTGGCCTTTAGGTCTTGGAACCAAAGTCTAAACTTTACATCTCTCAAACTGATTGAGTTCCTCTTGCATAGCAATGATCCAGTGGGGATCTAGCTCTGCATCTTTAAAGGTGAGGGGCTCAACCTGTGAGAGGAAACAAGCATGCATCACATCCTGTCTTAATTGGTGTCTTGTTTGCACACCAGCTGATATGTCTCCAATCACTTGAGATGTGGGGTGATCTCTAAGTGTGACAATATCAGCAGGTGGGATGTGATCTTCAGCAACAGTTGGGATTAATTCCTCAGGAGGAATTTGATCTACTGTTGGTGGAACAACAACTGCTTCTGCAATGTCTTCATCACTGTCTGATTCAGTGATCTGAAGAGTTGAAAGTTGAAGAATTTCTTGAGGGGCATCAGGTACCTGCACTGAACTGGTTGAAGGAGAATTTTCCTTCTCCTTGTAAAACATCTGAGACTCATCAAAAGACACATGCACAGATTCTTCAATCTTACAGGTTGATTTGTTATAAACCCTATAAGCTTTGCTTACTTGGGAATATCCAAGCATGATTCCCATTGAAGCTTTTGCTTCAAATTTCCTAAGATATTCTTTATTGTTATTATGAATATAAACAACACAACCAAAAATTCTGAAATAATTAATTTTAGGTTTCTTTCCTTTAAGCAACTCATAAGGAGTTTTACACTTAAGTTTGTGTATCAAACTTCTATTTAAGACATAATTGGCTGTACTAACAGCTTCTGCCCAATAGGAGAGAGGCATGTTAGCATCTGCCAACAATGTGCTAGCAGCTTCAATGAGTGTTCTATTCTTCCTTTCAACTACCCCATTTTGTTGAGGAGTTCTAGGAGCTGAGAAGCTATGTTTGATACCTTCTCTCTCACAGAATTCTTGCATGAGAAGAGAGTCAAACTCAGTACCATGATCACTTCTGATCAAGGCCACATGAGTAGAGTACTCAGTCTGCACACATAGTAGAAAGTCTGTAAGGGCTTTGAAGTTATCAGACTTAGTTCTCAGAAAGAAAACCCAACTGAACCTAGAGAAGTCATCTACAATTACTAAGGTGTAATACTTCCCTCCTAAACTCTGTACATTTATTGGGCCAAAAAGGTCCAAGTGTAATAGATACAGGATTCTAGGAGAATCACTCTTATTTACAGATTTAAAAGAGTTTTTGGTTTGCTTGCCTAGCTGACAAGCCTTGCATAGGCTTTCCTTCTTATAGGGGCAAGAAGGTAATCCTCTAACAAGGTTGTGTTTAGATAACCTAGATATATTTTTAAGGTTAACATGACTAAGCCTCTTATGCCACAAAGAATTATTATTAATTGTTACTTCATTAAATAGGCAGATTTCAGAATGAGATGAATTGAAATCTACTAAATAAATATTACCTATTCTAATACCTACTAAAACAACATTATTATTTAAAGTAATATTGCAAGAAGAGTTAGAAAATGAAACCTGGTAGCCAGCATCACATAGCTGGCTGACTGAAATCAAATTGTGCTTCAGTCCTGTCACATATGCAACTCTCTTGAAAGTAACATCTCCAATAGTAATCCTGCCATAGCCTTCTGTCTGACCACAGCTGGAATCTCCAAAGATAACCTTTGGGCCGAGCTTAGCTTTGAATTTTGACAGATGATCTTTATTTCCTGTCATATGCTTGGAACATCCACTATCCAAATACCACTTATTTTGAGTGATTGGATAGGCCTTCACCTGCAAGACATTTATTTAGACAGTGTGGACCCAGGTAACCTTGGGTCCCTTGTTTTTCACATAAGAAAAACTGGAAATATATGAAAATGCAGGCTGAGGGTGATAACCTAGTGGGTGAGATCTCCTAGGTGGGATTCTCCATGCAGATGATGGGTCAACCAACCTAGGGTTTCTATTTTCATTTAGGTTTCTATGGTACTGATGATGATTTTGAAAATCATATTGAAAACGTCGATCGATGTTCGACGATGGGCGCACAGATCGTCGAGCTTCGTTCGACCATTGAGCTTCCGATCGTCGAGCGGCGTTCGACGCTCTTTGCATTTCTTTAAAAAATTTCTTTCTCTTTTCTCTCTTAGCTTTATTTAAAGTTTTATTAACTAGGTTTACTTGCTCAGTGTTCTTCATTCCACTAGCTGAAATGAAGTTTACTGGAGTTGAAAGATTATTTTTAAGTAGAACTGGGGGTTCACTGGGAGAAGCTCCTAAGCCTAGTTTGTCATTACCTGACCTAATGTTAGTCATGCTGGTAATTTCTAACAACTTAAGGCTTCTACCATTAAGTGATTCTTCTAACCTCTTAGACTTAGCTAACTCCATTTTAAGAAATTTAATTTCTTCACTACAAGTAGTGAGATCTTCCTTTAACCTAATATTTTCTGTAGCAATTACTTCTGAGTCAGCTAACTTATTTCTAAGTTCTTTTATCTCCTTTTCTGAGCTAATCAAATCTAAGCATAAAGATTTAAAATCTAATTTAAATTCTTCAGAAGTAAAGTCATAAGAAGATAGTACCTCATCTTCTGTTGGCATCTCTTCATCTGAATCTGAACTCTCTGCAGCTGAGTGGTTGCTGCAGGCATCTATTGCCATCAGGCAAACTTCTTTTGCCTTCTTCTCTTCCTCATCCTCACTGGAGCTTGATGAGGAGGATTCTTCATCAGAATCACTCCAGGTTTCAGCAATGAAACCTCTCTCCTTCTTCTTGTTTTTGTAGGAGGATGGCTTGGAGTGCTTCCTGTGCTGTTCCTTTTCTTTTCTCTTGTCTTTGTTCTTCTCCTCTGGACACTCTGGTAAGATGTGTCCAGGCTTCCTGCAACCATAACAAATAATTTCTTTAGCAGGTGAACGATCATACCTTGGTTTGTCTTCATAGCGTGAAGACTTCTTTCTGAACTCCTTTCTCCCCATCTTGAGAAACCTCTTGGCAAACAATGCCATTAGTTCCTCATTTGATTGGCTGCCTTCAGAAGCATCAGCAGCCTTAAGAGCTAGAGATTGCTCTTTTCTTGTTGGAGTAGGGGTCTTTGCTTCTGCTTCTGCTTCCCTTGTCTTCAGCACTTGCTCAAAAGACTTGAGCTTGCCGAGAAGAGCTTCAGTGGAGATCTCATTTGTACTTCTGGCTTCCTTGATGGGCCAGATCCTTAGATCCCATGTGCTAGGGAAGCACATAAGAATCTTATCATTGACCTCTGTCAATGATATGTCCTTGTCAAGGGTCCTCAGCTCATTGATGATTGAGCTGAGCCTGGTGTACATGGCTTCAACTGATTCAGCATCAGTTTTCTTGAAGTTCTCATACTGTGAGATCAGGTTGGACCTTCTGTCCTTCCTTTCATCAGCTGAACCAGCTACAATCTGGTTCAGTGTATCCCACATAGCTTTTGCTGAAGAGCAGTCAGCTACCTTCTGGAATACCTCATCTGACATTGTCTGAGCCAGTATGTTCATTGCCTTGGCATCTGCTATTTTGGCCTTCTTGTACTCATCGTTGTAATCTGGAGGAGGCACTGCACTCATATCAGTTGATGATGAGGCAGTGGCAGCAGCAGGTGCTCTTGGGGGACCTGACAAAATAGAAGCAAAGATGCTTTCATCAATAGAATTCATATATAATTTTATCCTCGCCTTCCAGATGCCAAACTTAGCTAAGTTGCATGCTGGAGGTCTGGTGCTAGAATAATCCTTGGACTGGGCCATGATAGTGAATATCTATAAGCTTTGGTATCTATCAGGATCTTGTGACTTAGGTGTTAGCCTATTCAGTCAGTTAACCTCCCTCTGATACCAATTGAAAGTGAAGGGATAGATACTACTCTAGAGGGGGGGTGAATAGAGTTATCAAATTTTGCACTAGACAAAACTTGAATGTCTACCCAACTCCCTTGGAGTGAATTGCGGAATTAAAAGATTATAGATATAGGATTAACCCTAAAGCCTAACACAAGTGTTGTGCACAAACTCAAGCTAACTGTAATTACAGTTAAGGCTTGGAAATCCTAATCAGCAACTAGCAACCTAGTTATATCTATTCACAGCCACAGTGCAGGAAATAAACAAGGCAATCCAGACGACACAAGGAATTTATAGTGGTTCCCCAAACAACTTGGGTACGTCCACTCTTCTACCAACAAGGTAGGAATCCACTCAGGTTTTTGATCAGGTGCCCTGCCACCAACAGGATCTGCTTCAGGTAGATCCAGAAACCCTTTAGACTTTTGATCAGGTGTCTAAAAAACCAAGCACAAGTTTTTGATCAGGTGCCCTGCCACCAAGGGATACTTTTGAAGGGAGTAATAACCCTGTACAGGAGGGGGAAGAAGGTTAAGATGTCTTCTCTATTTTACAATAGATTAGAGAAGCACAAAAACTTGCACTGAGCTAGAAAGCTCTAAAGATTCAAGGCTCCCCCTGGCTCAAAGATGTCCAGGTGAAGTCTTGCTTCAGTGCAGAAAACTCTTCAGAAAGCTCTGAAGGAAAAACTACAAGAAGATAATAAATAATAAAATTAAAGATCTTCAAGCAGCTATCTTCTTCTTCTTCTTCTTCAAAAGAACTCTGAGTTTGAACTTCCTGAAAGCAGGAGAACTCAGGTTGAAGAAGAGTAGAAGATCTTAACACTTCTCAGTTAGATGAGTATTGCTGAGAGCAGAAGACTTGATCTTGATGAAGGTTTGAATGCTTAAGTGAACAACTGGTTAGCTATTAGCTAGCTTGAATCCTTCTTCAAAGGGTCCTTTATATAACAACAGCAAGCAACGGCTCTCTTCAATTTGAATTTCTTGTCTTCTTCTGAAACTTGAGACCTGGGCTGCAAATAACACACAGCAAAACAAACTCTGCAGCAAGACATCCTATAAAAGGAATGAACCTCTTTCTAAGAAGCTGCAGGATCAAATCAAGTAACAGAAGGACTAAATAAAGTCACATCAGAGAAATACTCTTTATAGCAGAAGGAAGACTTTTCAGTCTAACGGCTATAAAGGACTGTCAGCAGATAAAGTAAAATACAAAGTCAGCTAATAAGACAAACAACTTTATCTAAGAAGATTTTACTCAGGCAAAAAGAATAGAGCAGATATGCCTGGAAATATTATCATAAATCAACTGAAAAGATATGCCAGATAATGTATTAATTAATTAAATATAATAAATAAATACAAAATATAAAGGCAGACAGAAAGCGTCGAACGACCTTCGGAGATCGTCGACCGACGCACGGAGATCGTCGAACTATCGGACAGATAGTCGAACGATCCAGATAGTCGAACTATCAAAGGAGATAGTCGAACTATCACAGCAGATAGTCGAACTACCAGAAGATAGTCGAACTATCAGATAGTCGACCTATCAACAGATAGTCGAACTATCAGGGCAAAACAGATAGTCGAGCTATCAACAGATAGTCGAGCTATCAGATAGTCGACCTATCAACAGATAGTCGAACTATCAAAAACAAACAGATAGTCGACCTATCAACAGATAGTCGAACTATCAGATAGTCGAACTATCAAAGCACACAGATAGTCGAACTATCAACCGATAGTCGAACTATCCACGCAGACTGAAAGTCGAACAACTGATAGACGATCGTCGAACAGTTAGTCGACGATAGTCGAGCGGCGTTCGACGATAGTCGAACGAACAAACTACTTAACCAAATTCTCAATCTGGAAAAGTGAGGACTCTACAGCTAGACTACTAACCATTGACCATAGATATTTCTTGGGTCAAGGGACTAAAAAGACAAGACTAAACTCAAATCAAACTGGGGTACCAACAAAGTCATATCTGCATCACCAAGTGTCTTTTGAGAAGTAGTTCTAGGAACAACAGCTTCAGGATGTAGATGCATGTATTTTTCAGCATCAAACAACTTTCCAACTTGATATCTTTCAAATTCCTTTTTCTTATAGCTTGACATTGTTGAAAATTGAGAAGGATTCTGACCCTTTTCTCTGGCTTGCCTTATCTGAGAGAGAGCCACAGATTCTTGGAATCTAGCAATTCTGGTAGTTGGGCTAGTCTCAGGATCATAGGCTAGAATTGGAGGTCTTTCAAGGCTGTTTGCTTTTCCAGGAAATGACGGAGGAGAGAATGTTGGCCTGGGGGCAAATTTCTGAGTACTGGATGAACTTCTAGAGGAGAGTTGATGTCTGTGTTGGTGCTGACTGTCTCTAGAAGATTGAGAAGGTCTTCCTTGTATCTAATAGGTTTTGGTGAATGCAGGCTTGGGAAGTGCATCTGAGCTTTGAGAGATGGTTCCTGAAGCACCTGCAGGTAGAGGAGGAGGAGGAGGGTCCTTTTTATATCTATGAGCTGGGGGAGGAGAGTATCTGCTTCTTTTCTTCCTTGCCTTATGTTCATTTTTGGATAGCCACGTCCATGCTGGCATACCCTTATATGGAGTTATATTGTGCAGAATGTAGTAGGGAGTATCATTTGTTGGGTTGAGTTTTGGAGCAGGTGGAGGAGGAGCTTTTCTTTTCTTGGAAATTTTCTTCCTCTTTGGATCCTCATCAGATTCATCATCATCATCATCAGAAAAAGATTGGGGATTGTCATACATATCATCAATCTGGCTTTTTACATCCTTGGGGATTTCTTTACTTATTGGAGTGGGGATAATTTCAGCCTGAGCTGCCTCAGTTTCCATGGCAATGTCTTGAGCCATAATGTCATCCAGATTGGGGAGAGGACTAGAATCCATGATATAGGATGGCCCAGGTGGGCTAGATCTCTGAGCAAACAATATTTTTGGAGTTACTGTCAAACTTTTCTTTACAATGTCTAACACCTCTGAGCTGACAGGAGAAGTGTAGCACACTATTGCTCTTGATGATTGAATGGGAAAGGTAAATTAAATATAGGATCCAAATAATTTTAGCAAAGCTGCTAGATTTGCTTTGGGATTGATAATATAGGCCCTTCTAGGCAAAATTTCTAGCAGAATAACCTCTTAAGTATTTGATAATATAATATTTGTACAATAAACATCTTGAGTATTTGACTCCATGTCTATTTCCATAGCAGCTTCTGTTCCTGCTGCTGGTACAACCTGTTGTTGTTGCTATTTCTACTGCTGCTTCTTCTTCTGTATCCATTGCAACTGGTCTGATGTATCATAGACTGTACAACTAGTTCTATTGTTGCTGTTGCTTCTTCATGAAGTATCTCCCCCTGCCTGGTTTCAGTAGATACTGAAGCCAGGCCCCTTTTTGAAGAGAGAGTAGTGGTGAGAACAGAAATTTGGGCAGACAGAGTGGAAATTGATGCAGCAAGAGGGGAAATTGCCTCAGCTAAGATGGTCTTGAGGAGTGGTTTGAGAATTTGAAGAAGGGATTGTAGGATGGAGGGATCTAAGATTGTAGAGATAGAGGTTGTAGTAGAGTGTGGCTGAATAAGGATAGGGGTAGAGATAGTTATAGCTGGTGGAGTGAGAGGTGGAGCATCTAGCATAGAAGTGTCTAGAGGGAAGTCATGTTGAGGAGAGGAAGTGTTCAGTGGAGATGATAATAAATTAAAGGTGGGGAGATCAGCAAGATGAGATGGAAGAGGGGATTGGGGAGGTGTAGGCATTGGTGTATCATGTTGGGGGGAAGGTGTAGAGGAGGAAATATGGGTTGGAGATTGATGAACTGGGGATAATGAAGGTAGGGGAGTAGAGACTGGAACATGAGTTTAAGATGGGGTGTGTTGTGTTGCTGACAGAGATGAAGATTGGAGAGCTGGAGATTGAGGAGTGGCTGGGGTAATATTGGATGGAATGATGGTGGATGGGATCTCTTTAGAAGAGTGGGAAGTGGCTGAAACAAGCCCTTGTACTTTCAGAAGCTGGGGTGGCAGAGGATGAAGCCTTAGAGGGCTTTGTGATTGTCCTCTCCCACCTTCCAAATAAGGCACATATGAGCCTTTTGCTGGCATTGATGAATGTGGTCTAGGAGACCAGTGATTCAGCAGCCTTTTTTGTCTGGAAGATCCCTAGGATCCTTCCAATGTGTACTTCCTTCTTATTATTCCTTTTCCTGATGAGATCAAAGATGATCTCTGCCCAGTTCACCTGCCTCTTATTTTCTACTGCTCACATAACTAGAAATTGATGCCTGGTTATATAATCGTGTGCAGTGTGCTTGCCAAGCAAGACTTTCCCAGCAATATCTGCGAGAAATTTTAACTCGGCAGATAGGTGCTTCTTCAGCAGTTTATTAGGGTTATCTCCAAAGTAACCCATAAGACTTAACATCATGTCATATTCCTCATTATCAATTTCTAAATCTTCTTCTCCATTATCTAATCCAAAGATTTCAGTTAATACAGCGAGAGAGAGATTGCATTACCCGCTATTGATCTGGTCATCGTGTTGTCCTCGGTTGTAGATGCAGTATAGACCCACTCTATAATTTCCATGCTGGGTAGTTTGATTCTAATGGATAGCAGATTTTTCAATTTATGGTCTTCCAGCAGTTGCAGAATGTGGAGGAATACTGGATCAGAGTGCTGGAAGGAGTCGAAATCAACGTCATATCCAGTATCAAACTTCATTGCCGCAAGGACGCCTGCTAGAATCGCCATGAATGCACCTACAAGAGAGAAAATGAAGATCAAGTGGAAAGGGAACTGAAAGCGCAGGACGGAGGTCGAAGAAAACCTAGATATAAGGTTTTCCGGAATATGAAACGACAAACTCCGGTTCACGAAAAATAAAAAAAATCTTCGTTTTGAGGTCGACGAAATATTTAGAGTTAAACAGTTCGTCGAACTCAGTTTGAAGGTTTGAAGACATTTCGTCGATCTCTGGTCGACGAAAGGTTTCAGAAGTAAGTTCGTCGAACTCAGGTCGATGAAAATTACTTCACCAAGAGATTTCGTCGATCTCAGGTCGACGAAAAATCACAAGAACAGTTATCAGTTTGTCGATCTCAAGTCGACGAATAGAGACAATTCTTTGACCATAGACAGAGCATTAGATTAAATCCTAACCATTTATCATACCGAGCTGATTGACAAAGAATAGATGCTTGGATGAGTCCAATGGCTTAGTGAATATATCTGCTCTTTGAAAATCAGTAGAGATAAATTCAAGTTTAATCTTTTGTTTGTCAACACAATCTCAAATGAAGTGATGTCTTTTATCTATATGCTTGGTTCTAGAATTCAATACTGGATTTTGTGCATTTGAAATAGCACTTGTATTATCAAATAGAATTAGTTGAATTATTTAAGTTGACACCATAATCCAGTAGTTTGTTTTGTATCCATAAGATCTGTGAACAGTAACTGCCTGCAGCTATATATTCAGCTTAAGCAGTGGATGTTGAAACAAATGTTTGCTTTCTACAGAACCAAGATACAAGTCTGTCACCAAGGAACTGATAAGTTCCAGAGGTGCTTTTCCTGTCTACTCTGCATCCAGCATAATCAGCATCAAAAAATCCAGTTAACACAATTGCTGATTCTGTTGAATACCAGAGGCCTAGAACTGGACAACCTTTTATATATCTTAAAATCCTTTTTAAGAAAATAAGGTGAGATTCTTTAGGGTTCACCTGAAACCTAGCACAAAGACATGTGGCAAACATAATATCTGGTTTGCTTGCTGTTAAATACAGTAGGGATCCAATAATGGCCTTATACCTGATCAGATCAACTTGTTTTCAAGATTCATCAGCATCTACAACAACATTGGCAGTCGTGGGAGTTTTCATGGCTGAGGCATCATTCATCCAAAACTTCTTAATAAGCTCTTTAGCATATTTATACTGAGAGATGAAGATCCCATCAGGGGTTTGTTTCACTTGGAGACTAAGGAAATATGATAACTCACCCGTGCTACTCATCTCAAACCTTGAGTTCATTAAATTAGAAAATCTTTTGCACAGATTAGGATCAGTAGAACAAAAAATTATGTCATCCACATATATTTGTATTAAGAGAATTTTATCATGATACAACTTTATAAAAAGGATCCTATCTACCATGCCTCTTGAAAAACCATGCTCTAAAAGAAAGCAGGCTAAGGTCTCATACCAAGCTCTTGGAGCTTGCTTTAAACCATAAGGAGCCTTATGCAATTTAAAAATATAAGAGGGATGAGATGGAGAGATAAAACCTAGAGGTTGTTCAACATACACCTCTTCTTTGAGTTCTCCATTTAGGAATGCACTTTTTAGATCTATCTGGTAGACTTTAAACTTTTTAAATGTTGCATAAGCTCATAAAATCCTTATATCTTCAAGTCTGGCAACTAGAGCAAAGGTTTGATCATAATCAATCCCTTCCTCTTGCTTGTATCCTTGAGTAACAAGCCTTGCCTTGATCCTCACTATTACACCTTGGGCATCAAGTTTTTTTCTGAATACCAACTTGGTCCCAATTACTGGATAGCCCCTAGGCCTTAGAACTAATTCCCAAACTTTACACCTCTCAAACTGGTTGAGTTCCTCTTGTATGGTAGTGATCCAGTTTGGATCTTGCTCTGCATCAGATATGATTTGAGGCTCAATTTGAGAGAGAAAACAGGCAAGCATCACATCAGGGTTGAGTTGATGCCTTGTCTGCACTCCTACTGATATGTCTCAAATTACTTGAGATCTAGGGTGATCCCTAAGTGTGACAAGATCATTAAGTGGAGTTAGTTCATTGACAGCTATTTGATTTAATTCCTCTTGTGGAATTGTATCAACTGTTGGAGAAAATTGAACTGCTTCCACAGTCTCTTCTTCACTTTCTGCTTCTGATATAGCTTGTGGAGAGGGATGTTATTCAACCCTTAAGTTAAGGTTTAGATAATCCAAGCTCTCACACAAATTTTGTACCTACAGATTATTTTTGGTAGAGATTTCTCTCTCCTTGTAAAACATATTAGATTCATCAAATGTCACATGCATAGATTCCTTAATTTTTTATGTTGATTTATTAAGAACCCTATATGCCTTGCTGACTTGGGAATATCCTAGGAAAATTCCCATTATAGCCTTAGCTTCAAACTTTCTAAGATGTTTCTTGTCATTATTGTGAATATAGCATATACATCCAAATTCTTTAAAATAGGTTATTATAGGTTTCTTCCCTTTGAGTAGTTCATAGGGAGTCTTAAGCTTTAGTTTATATATTAGGCTTCTATTCAGGACATAATTTGTTGTGCTTACTGCCTCTGCCCAATAGGAAAGAGACATGTAAGCATCTGCAAGCAATGTACCTGCAACTTCAATGAGTGTCCTATTCTTCCTTTCAACTACCCCATTTTGTTGAGCAGTTCTTGGAGGTGAGAAACAATGTCTGATACCCTCCTTCTCACAGAACTCTAGCATAAGAAGAGATTCAAACTCAGTTACATGATCACTTCTGATCAATGCAACTTGAGTAGAGTACTCAATCTGTATATTCTTGAGAAAATCTGTGAGAACCTTAAAAGTATCTGACTTAGTTCTAAAAAAGAAAACCCATGTGAATCTGGAGAAATCCTCTACAATAACTAATGTATAAGACTTTCCTCATAGAGTTTGTACTACAATAGGGCCAAAAAGGTCCATATGGAGCAAGTACAAAATTCTAGGTGAATCACTCTTATTAATGGATTTGAAACTAGATTTAGTTTGCTTGCCTAGTTGACAAGCCCTGCAAAGGCCTTACTTCTTGTAGGGACCAGAAGGTAAACCTCTAACAAGATTGTCCTTAGATAACCTAGCTATATTTTTATGGTTTATATGTCCTAGTCTTTTGTGTCATAAGCTAGTTTGAATACTGACAGAATTGAATAAGCAAATTTAAGATTTAGCTGATATAAAATTTACTAAGTAAATGTTGCCTTGTCTAATTCCTGTTAAAATAGTTGTGTTTTTTAATGAAATAAGACATAAAGAGTAGGTGAAGCTTACTTGATAACCTGTATCACATAGTTGGCTTACTGATATCAGGTTATTCTTAAGACCATTTACATAAGTCACTTTCTTGAATGTGACAGCTCAACAGTTGAAATCTCCATAGCCTTCTATCAGTCCAAAGCCTGAGTCCCCAAAGATTACTTTAGGTCCAGTCTTGGCTTTATATTTGATTAGGCATTCCATGCAACCTGTCATATGTTTAGAGCAACCACTGTCCAGGTACCACTTGTTTTGAGTGACTGGGTTCTCTTCTACTTGCAAAGGGGATTAGCAGTTTTTGACCCAGATTACCTTGGGTCCTTGTTGTTTAACATAACTGAAACTTGAAATAAATAAACATTCAGGTTAATCCTTATAACCTAAAGGATGATACCTTCTTGGAGGTATGACCAACTGACTAAAGGGATTAAAGGAGTTATCAGTTTTTAGGTTACTCTGGTTATGATCTGAGTTTGACAAATTTGAGTATGTTCGTCGACCTGAGCTCGACGATCTGGGTTGAGTTCTTCAATCTCTGCTCGAAGAATGGAGGTATCCATTCTCGAAGCCCCAGAAACATTAATCTCTTATCGATGAACCATACTGGTTTCGTCGATCCCAGTTCGAAGAATAGTTTACATTATTATTTGCATTCAGGGTTCGTCGTTCTGAGGTCCACGAACCATACCCATTTCGTCGTTCTGAGCTCGATGAAATATGCTGAACATAGTTATGTTATTTATTTTCTTTTTCTGATTGGTTTTCTTAAGTTCTAACTGTTTAAGAACTTCATTAACCTTTTCTACCTGTTCAGTATTTTTCTTACCATTTTAAGAGATGAAGTTAATAGGCTTTGATAATTGATTTTTCTGAATTAGGATTCGTTCACTAGATGAGGCTCCTTATCCTATTTTGTTATTGTTATATCTTATATTAACTGTTCTAGTTATATCTAACAGTTGTAAACTTCTACCATTCAAGAATTCTTCTAGTTCCTTAGCCTTACTTAATTCAGATTTTAGAAAACTATTTGTTGATTGGCTAAGCTTAATTCTTCAGTTAATTTTTCATTTTCAGCAATGATTTTGTCTTGTTCTAAAAGTTTTTTCCTGAGAAGTTGATTTCCTTCTCAGATCCTATTAGGTATAAACAAAAGAGTTTAAATTCAGTTTGAAATTCTTTAGATTGAAAGTCATAGGAAGCAATTACCTGATCCTCTTCAGAGTGGAATTTTTCATCATCTGATTCTTCTGAGTCTGATCTGCTGCTTCCAGCATCTATTGATATAAGGCAAATTTCCCTTGCCTTCTTTTCTTCTACATCATCCTCACTGGAACTGGAGGAGGATGTTTCATCTTTAGTATCACTCTAGGTTTCAGCTACAAAGCCCTTCTCCTTCTTTTTGTACTTGTTGGAGGAGGCCTTGCTGTGCTGATGTCTTCTTGAATCCTTTTCTTGCCTTCGACCTTTCTTTTCGACTTCTGGACAATCTGAGATGAAGTGTCCAGGTTTCCTGCACCCAAAACAGACAACCTCTTTAGAAGGGGTCTTGTCATACCTGGGTTTATCATCATTCCTTGAGGGCTTCCTCCTGAAGTCCTTCCTTGCCATTTTATAGAATCTCTTAGCAAAAAGACCCATAAGATCTTCATTGGCTGGCAAGCTGGGAGATTCTTCTGTAGCTTTGAATGCTAATTCTTGTTCCTTCATGATAGGTGTTGAAGCCTTTGGTTCAACTGCAGCTTCTCTTGACTTGATCAATTGCTCATAGGATTTGAGCTTTCCAAGCAGAGATTCTGTTGAAATTTCAGCCATGCTTCTGGCTTCTCTGATGGGCCATATTCTGGAGTCCCAAGTGCTAGGGAAACACATGAGGATCTTGTCATTGACCTCAGTCAGAGTAAATTCCTTGTCCAATGTTCCGAGCTCACTGATGATAGAGCTCAGCCAGTTGTACATTACTTCCATAGATTCTGCTACATCTTTCCTAAAATTTTCATATTGGGATATGAAGTTTGATCTTCTATCCTTCCTCTCATCAGCAGAGCCTGCTACCATTTGGTTGAGGTAATCCCAAATGGCTTTGGCAGATGTACATTCAGCAACTTTCTGAAATATTTCATCTGACATAGTTTGGGCCAGTATGTTCATAGCTCTGGCATCTGCAATCTTTGCTTTCTTATATGCATCAGCTTAATCTGGAGGAGGCACTGCACTGAGATTTACTGGAGGTTAAGTAGAATGCACTTGAGCTGGTGGTCCTGTCAAGATGTAATTAAAGATATCCTCATCAATAGAGTTCATATACCGCTTGATTCTTGTCTTCCAGATCCCAAACTTTTGCAAGTTGCATACTGGAGGTCTGGTGCTGGCATAATCCTTGTTTTGTGCCATGATATTAGAAAATAAAATCTAATCAGAGAAACTAATAAGACTTATTCAGAGTTTATCCTGAGGATCTTGATTAATCCAGGTGTAAGCCTGTATGATGTGATAAACCACCCTCTAATACTAATTGAAAGATAGGGTAAGCTCTTACAAACTCTAGAGGGGGGGGGGTGAATAGAGTTTTTAAAATCTTTTTGATTTTTGCTGAAATAAGAAGTCTTTAATAAAATATGTTACTATGATATAGGTGTATGAGTGTACAAGTGCAGCAAATGAAAACGAGAAAAGATAACTAAGCTACACAATAAAACATATCACAGCATAAGCACACAGGAAGATCACAGCCACACAGACAACACAAGAATTTTTATAGTGGTTCCCCAAACTTGGGTACATCCACTCTTCTACCACCCTAGGTAGGAATTCACTATAGGTTTTGATCAGGTGATTGCCACCAATGAGCTTTTGATCAGGTGCTAAAAAACCAACCCAAGTCTTTTGTAAGGAGACTTGCAACCATAATAATTTTGAAGGGAATTAAAACCCTGTACAGAGGTGGGGAAGAGAAATTTATGGAAGTTTTCTTTTCTCAAGTCAAAATGAGAAGACTATGTGGATTATGTGGTGTTGTCAAAGCTCCCCCTAAAATCTTGAATGGTTCAGGAGTGGAAGCTTTGCTAAGGGTGAGTAGGCCTTTTGTTGTATGATCAACTCTTCAGAGATCCTTTGACTGATTTGAATATTCTTGTAACTTGTGATACCTGAAAACAAAGAAGGTGAAGAAGAAAGACTCTTGATTGTGATTGTTGTTCTTTCTTTTTCTTTTTGAGAGCAGTTAACTTTCTTAGAACTGTATGCACTGCGCTTCTTGTTGATTTCAAAAAGTTTCTCTGTGTATTGAATTGTTTCGGGCAGAGAGATGATCAGATTGATAACTGCCTCTAGGTCAAATTCAAAAACTTGCAATAAATGCTAAACCGAAATATGGGAAATGAAAATGGCAAGTATGCTGTCATATATTCAATTTTGTGTCTGTCCCGAGATATAAGCAATTAATTCAATGGAGGATATTTGCAATCAATTCTGCCAGTAACGGCTCGATTCAAAGGATATAAGTGCATTGATTATCCATGGAATTAACGTCCTATAAAGGATATAAAATAAGGAGACAGAAAAGGAAAGAATAAATAACAATATGTCTTACAGTTTTTGTCGACTAGAGAACAGCTTTCGTCGACCTGAGATCAGCTTTCATCGACCTAAGATCAGATTTCGTCGACTTGTGATCTGCGAACAACTACACTGAATAAACTGACAGATACTGTGCTCTAAGTTCATCGACCTGAGAATCTGAAATTAGTCGACCTTAGAACTTGGTCAAACTGACGGCGTTGAGATAATAACACATCTGGTATTGAGTCGTTTGAGAGCGTTGAGTCATTGATAGCGTTGAGAGCGTTGAGTGATCTTTGGCTCTGAGTAAGCTTTGTCTTTGAGTGAATTATGGAGCTGAGTCAATTATTGCGCTGAGTGATCTTTGGCACTGAGAGTTGAAGTGTTATTAGACCTGAGAAAAGAGTTCGTCGAGCTCAGCTCAGATAATTTTATCTCTGAGTTAGTCGAGCTGAGCACGACTATCGTCGACCGGAGATCGACGAACGTAGATCTCCTGTTTCTAAAACTTGAATTCTCTAAGTCTTGAGTCTTTGGCAGTGTTGGAGGCTGGTCCTTTGTGCTGTTGACTCTAAGTACATGACCTAGACTCTAAAAACACATAAAACTTGACCCTTCTATACAACATGGGTCACAACCTTAGAAAAGAACCTATCCCAAATCACTTAGGGGTTCCAACAGTTAGGCCTATTCGGATTAAGGATACGACAATTAAACAGCTACGAAACAAAGCTATCGGGATGGTCAAGTTCAATGGTGCAATTGTGGTCGTGAGGAGTTTTCATGGGAGCAGGAACAAACCATGCGTACTGAGTTTCCCGAGCTGTTTGTGTAAAGCTGTTGTAACCTTATGATTTGAACAAATGTTTTGTTTGTCGCAAAATATATTCTTTAGCAATATCGGGATGAAATTCTCTTAAGGGGGTAGAGTTGTAATGCACCAAAGCCCAAAATGAGGTGACACATTCCTGAGACACGGGTGTGTCAAGAGCTGTGTCCTGCTCTATGGTATCCTAGCTGTGTTAAGTATGGAACATGGCTGAAACATGGGTATAAATAGTACTGATACAGGCACATCAGTTGGTGACACGGGCGTGTCATGTACTTATATCCTTCTCTGGGTGTGCAGGCGGTGCCGAATGAAGTACACGGCATGGAGCAAGACGTGTTCGGTGTGACACGGTCGTGTCAAATGCAACACGGGCGTGTGGGGAACCCGTATCCTGCTCGGGTAGTATTCATCTTGTGCCGATTAAGGGGCATGCCTATGAACACGGGTATGTCAGCTTGTCGACACGGGCATGTCGGGGTGTGACATGGGCGTGTCTAAACCCGTGTTCTATTCTGGCTTGAGTCGGTTGTGTGTCGCTTAAGTGACAAGTTATGTTCGGCCAAGGAAAGTCATTTTAAGTGCTGATCAGAGCCGTTCATTTCCCTTGATAAAGATCTAATGGCCCTGGTTCTTCCCTGGGTTGATAAGGTCGGAAATAGATGAGTTAATTCTCATTCTATCATCACCATTCTCTTTCTAATAGTAAGAAAGAGAGGAGAGCAAGGGAAGGAAGAAGAAGAGGAATCCGGCCGTCGGTGGTGCTATCGGTATCCAAATAGCGAGCCGAGTTCAGATTTGCGGAGGCTAGAGCATTGCAGAGCTTTCCAACCGTAAATTTTTCTCCATGGCACCGAAACGTCTTCCAAGGGCAACGATTTCCTTCTTGGACAAGTGAAGTCCTTCTTTCCTTCATTTGCAAAGAATCCTCCACCAAATGGTGGATGGAGAAGTGATTCCCTTGGGATCGATGGTTCATCCCTTGTTTTATTGCATTAGAACCGGAAGTGTGTAGTACGGTTAGGCATGCTGTGTGAAGCCCATCCGGATAAGTTGGTTTGGATTAGTGAAGCTTTGTTTGTAAATTGGAGAAGACTCCGGATAAAATGATTGCGTGTACGAAATCATTGGTGGATACCTGTAGCTTGGTGTAGCAGGAAGTACTGGAGGAAGTCAAGGAAAATGTGAGAGTTGATACTTGGTGGACAACTCGTGTGGTCGTGAGTGCCATTATGTCTGAAGTTGAGCCGTTGGGCTGTAACCGTGGATCCCTGTATGGCGAACGGGAAAGGTGAAGCCGTACCCACGTCAGTCCATTATTGAGTCTGACGAACGTGAGAAACGGGAAAGATGGATTTGTACCCACGTTATGGTTGTCTAACCTTAGGTGTTTAAGGCCCTGTTAGGATCACATAGCGAGAGTCTTTTGCCTGCGTGCCATAAAGACTAGGAATGCTCATAATGAACCGTTATGTCTGGGACCTCTGAATGGTGGAGGGACCTAGTATTCGGTACACAGATAATGTGCTCTGAGGGCATGGAACGTCGGGTCGTCGTGCCGACATTTGTGATATGTATTGACTTGTGCAGTTGTGCACATCCTTGGAGGATTGGTATACATATATGTTGTGCGAAAAATACTTTGCAGGGAATGAATTCTATTGCCCCGTGTCAGGGGCAGGGTCGTTATTATTAGTTAGTTGAATGTTGACCGTTGCCCTTTTTGCCACCGCTTGGTGGATTGCTTCTTTGTAGGTGTTGCTGGCCCAAGCGGGAAATAGCGGGCAAAAGCCCAGGTTGCACTGCTGCCCTTTAAGGCTTGTTTTGTTTACTCTTGTTCATTTGTGGTCGGCCTGGACGTCGATGTTCATTTTTGATTGGATATGTGAAGGTGTTGTATCCTCTTCAATGATGTTTAGCCTATCTAAATTCTCTGAAAGAGAATGTACCTGCAAAGGTTCTATGGTAGGAGTATTCTTCTCCTTGAACGACGTGTTAGTTTCATCAAAGGACACATGTACAGTTTCTTCAATTTTAAGAGATGATTTGTTATATACACTATAAGCCTTACTGATCATGGAGTATTCCAGAAACACTCCTTCATCAGCTTTGGCTTGGAATTTTGCTATATATTTCTTGTCATTATTATGTATGTAACAAATACAACAAAAAATTCTGAAATAGTCTACTTTAGGTTTCTTCCCTTTGAGTAATTCAAAGGGAGTCTTGCCCTTCAGCTTATGTATCAGACTTCTATTCAACACATAGTTTGAGGTGTTCACTTCCACTGCCCAAAAGGATAGAGGAAGGTGAGCACCTGTCAATAATGTAGTAGCAGATTCAATAATGGTTCTATTTTTCTTTTCAACTACCCCATTTTGTTGAGGAGTTCTAGGAGTTGAGAAAGTGTGCCTGATCTCTTCACTCTGACAGAACTATTGCATAAGAAGAGAATCAAACTCTGTCCCATGATCACTTCTGATCATGGCAATGTGAGTATTGAACTCAATCTGTATGCATTTGAGAAACTCTGTCAAACACTTAAAGTTATCAGACTTCTTCCTCAGAAAGAACACCCATGTAAATCTAGAGAAGTTTTCTACAACGACTAAAGTGTAAGATTTCCCTCCTAGACTTTGTACTGTAATGGGTCCAATTAGATCCATGTATAACAGATACAAAATCTTAGGTGAATCACCCTTATTAAGTGACTTAAAGCTATTTTTAGTTTGCCTTGCCTAATTGACAAGCCCTGCAAAGTCCTTCCTTCTTGTAGGGGACAGAAGGTAGTCCTCTAACAAGGTTGTCCTTGGATAGCCTAGCAATGGTTCTAAGGTTTACATGTCCTAATCTCTTATGTCATAGTTCATTTGGTTTACTAAATGAATTGAACAAACAGATATCTACCTTAGTTGATTAAAAATCTACAAGATAGATGTTACCTTTCCTTTTACCTGTCAACACAGTTGTGTTGTCCTCTGATTTGATTTTGCATTAAGATTTGTTGAAAGTCACCTAGTAGCCTTCATAACACAATTGACTGATGCTGATTAAGTTGTGCTTCAGTCCTTCCATATAGGCCACCTTCTTGAATGTGACTGACACTATCTGGACTGCACCATATCCATTGGTCTGTCCAAAGTTTGAGTCTCCAAATATGACCTTGGGTCCAAGCTTGGCTTTGAAGGATGTAAGATTATCCTTTCTCCCTGTCATGTGCTTTGAGCACCCACTATCCAGATACCATTGTTGGATAGGTCTTCACCTGCACATATAACAATTTATTTGTTTTTGACCCAGTTTACCTTAGGTCTAGGTTGATAACCTTTAAAATCTGAAATAAGAGACATCCCTGGTTGACTCTTAAAGCCTTTAGGAAGATATCTCCTAGGAGGTATTATCCATTCAGCATAAGGGTTGAAGCCTTGGGATGTAGGACCTCTAGAATTGAATTTTGACTTACCCTTAAAAGATTGTTCAAACCTATGAGCTCTGTTCGACGATCTCTGAGCTGAGTTCGACAATCTTTGGTCAGATCGTCGAGCTCCGTTCGAAGATCGACTTTTCCTGAGTTTAGAGTTCATAGATCGTCGACCTGAGTTCGACAATACAGCTTGAGATCGCTGAGCTATATTCGAACATCGTCGAGCTCCGTTCGACATTTTCTGTTGAACCATACTTTTCTTAGGTATATCAGAATTCTTCATAGCTACCTCTACAACTCCCTTTCCTTTATCCTAGATAAATTTGATTGGGGTTGTTAATACTATAGGTTGGCTTAATGAAGCACCCAAGCCCAGTGTACTGTTTAGTCTTGAATTCACTGTGCTTGTGATGTCCATCAGTTTGATGCTTCTCCCATTGAGGGATTCTTCAAACTTCTTTGCCTCAGATAGTTCACTTTTAAGTGAAGCTATATTCTCCCTACAACATTCTAACTCCTCAGAGAGTTTGAGGTTATCTGACTTTAAGGTGCTGTGTTCAGACAGTTGATTTCTTAGAGAGATAATCTCTTTCTCAAACTTGAGTAGGTCTAAACACAGTGCCTTAAACTCAAATTTAAAGTCCTCTGAATCAAAATCAAAAGAGTCTATTATCTGATCTTCTTCAGCTTTAGGTTAAGATTCAGATCCTGACTCTTGTTCTACATCTGAATTGTGTTGAGAATTTTTGATAGCAATCATGCAGAAGTCCTTCTCTTGGGAATCATCTTCATGATCACTTAAGCTTGATAAAGTATCTGATTCTTCTTCAGTCTCACTCCAGATCTCAGCTACAAATCCTTTCCTGGTATGCTTGTTCTTGCTCGAGGAGGATTTGTCATAGTTGTTTCTCCTGGAGTCTTTGTCTCTTTTCCTTTCTCTCTTATATTTCTTGTCCTTGTTTTGGTTCTCTGGACAGTCAGGCATAATGTGGCCTGGTTTCCTGCATCCAAAACAAATAATCTCTTTATTACTGGATTTTTCATACCTTGGCTTTTCATGGCCTCTGGATGACCTTTTCCTGAAGTCTTTTCAAGACATCTTGTAGAATCTTTTGGCTAGTAGGCTCATTAGCTCTTCATTGCTTGTGACCTTGTCTTCAGGCTGTTCTTCTGTAGCTTTAAAAGCAATTGTCTTCTCCTTCCTTGTTGCTAGAGAAGTTGTCTTTTGCTCTTCCTCTCTATTTTTGATTAAAAGCTCATAAGACTTGAGCTTGCCTAATAGATCTTCAGTGGTTATCTCATTCAAGCTTCTAGCATCCTTGATTGGCCAGATCCTTGAGTCCCAAGTGCTGGGGAAGCACATTAGGATCTTATCATTGAGTTCAGTCAGTGAGATCTCCTTGTCCAGAGTTTTTAATTCACTAACAATCAGACTGAGTCTGTTATACATGTCAGCTACCGACTCAGTTTCTCCCTTCTTGAAGTTCTTATACTGGGTTATGAGATGAGATCTTCTGTCCTTTCTCTCATCAGCAGATCCTGACACAAGCTCAGATAGCTTGTCCAAGATTTCCTTCGCTGAGTTGCATTTAGCTTCTTTCTGAAATATATCATCAGACATTGTATGAGCCAATATATTCATTGCCTTTGCATCAGCAACTTTCCACTTCTTGATGTCTGCATATGTTCCTAAAGGGGGGTGGAATAGCATTTGTACTTGTGGTTTCTTGAGGTCTTGGACACACTGTCAAAATAGAATTAAAGATATCCTCATCAATAGAATTTATATACAATTTAATCCTTGCCTTCTAAAGTGCAAACTTAGAAAGATTACACACTGGAGGTCTGGTGCTTGCATAGTCTTTGTTCTATGCCATTGATTTATATTAAAATAATTACAATAGAAATAATAACCCTCTATTAAAGGTTGATCTTATCAGAGATCATTTGGTTCAGGTGTTAGCCTATAAAAAAACCAACCTCCCTCTGATACCAATTGAAAGTGAGGGTAAGATCTACCTTTACTCTAGAGGGGGGTGAATAGAGTATTTTAAAATAATTTTGCAAATTAAAAACTAATTGGCAGTGGAAGACTTAATTTATTTATAGTGTATTGTGCTTGTAGTAAATAAAACAAAGTAAAGCAAGATATAAAAACACAGCACACAAAAACCAATACACAAGCAAACCAAATGACACAAGGAGCTATAGTGGTTCCCCAATCAACCAAGGTACATCCACTCTTCTACCACCCTAGGTAGGAATCCACTATAGGATGAGCTGATTAGGTGTCTTGGGCACCAATGAGCTTTTGATAAGGTGCTCAAAAACTAAACCAGATTTTTTGATCAGGTGTCTTTCCACCACTGAGTTTTGACAAGGTCTCAGGAACCAAACACAAAACTTTTGAAGGGAGTTTTGAATAACCCTTTTACAACAAAAGAAAATAAAAAGAGTGAAGGTGTTCTTCTCTGTCAACAATCAAAGAGAAGACTAGTGGATTTGTTGATGTCAAAGCTCCCCCTGAGATTAGCAGTAGGTCAGGAGAAGAAGCTTTGCACAGGGTGATAGGCCTTCAGTAAGTTGAGATCTCCAGCAATTGATAATTTCAGCAAAGGCTGAAATGTGTTGTGTCTTGAGTCTTTGAATGATGAAGCCTGAAAAACTTGAATCAGAGAAGAGATCTGAAAGAATAGAAGAGATTCTTCTCTGTGTGTTTATCTCCTTTCTCTATTCTATTCCTTGTATTCTGTAAAACTCTAACTGTATAATCCTGTAGAATTCTTGAGAGATATTCTTCTTGGTTATCTGTCTCTATTCTCTGATATGATATTATGAAATCCAATCACCTAGATAGCCGTTAGCCAGTCATAAATGACTTCCTTAATTGGCAGCTGTCTCTGGAGGAAAGTCCTAAGAAACATTCCCTTTTAGTCTCCTTGAAACTTGCTCCAGATTGATGAAACAGCTACAAAATCTTCTGCATTAAATGTTGGATATTGAAGATATTTGAATTCCATAACAGTCTGATTTGAAATCCTGAAATCGTCGATCTCTCAAAAAAAAATCGTCGATCTGAGCTCAGAGATCTTGAGTTTGACTTGAGAAAGAAATCGTCGATCTGAGCTCGGAGATCGTCGAACCGAGTTCGACGCCTCGTCGACCTGAGCTCAGATATAGTCGAACTGAGTTCGAAGCCTCATCGATCTGAGCTCGACGAAAATTACATTTGTTCTTCTGCACTTGTAATCTGATTTAGGAGGTCTTGGGGGCAGATTTCAAACCTAAGTTCTATGCCTTATGCCTATTCTAGTTCACCTTTAAATCTATACAATGAGGTCAAGACACAATCCTATGGACATAGTGATCCTTACCCAAATTATTAATAGGGTGATCCAACAAACTCAACTAGTGGTAAAAGCTTCTCCCAAGGTTCATTTCGATCCAAGATGCATAGCCTTAGGAGGTCCTCCAATGTTTGGTTGGTGCGTTCCGTCTTCCCATCCGTCTGGGGATGAAATGTTGTGCTGAAGGTCAGCCACATGCCTAAGTTAGTCTGCACGGATCTCCACTCTCTGGATGTGAATCGACCATCCCGATCTGACACGATCGTCCTGGGCACCCCGTGGTAACGAACGAACTGCTCTACGAATCTCCGGACTAGCACCCCAACCGAGTCATCTTTCCTGATCGGAATGATCTGGCCACCTTCATCAGTCGATCGACGATGACCCAAATCGAATCGTTTCCCGTCCGTGATCGGGGGAGGCCATGAATGAAATTCATCGCGATGTCCTCAAATTTCCACTCCGGCACCAAAAGTGGCTGTAGCAATCCCGCGGGGTTCCTATACTCCGCCTTCACCACTTGGCATGCCTCGCAATTAGTCATGAAGTTTGTAATGTACTTCTTCATCCCTGGCCAAAACATCGTCTTATTCAAGTCTGTCGTCATCTTGGTGATTCCCGGGTGTATAGAATATCTGCTACAATGTGCTTCCGCCATGATGTCCTCCCGAATTTGGCCTTCTGCAGGTATATAGACCCTGCCTCTGAAATATATCAATCCATTTCTCAGTGAATAATCTCTCGTCGAACCCTCCTCCAAGGCTTGCAATACCGGCTCTGCCCATGCATCTGTCTTCTGTCTGTCCTGGATGTGGTCCCGAATATCATCTATGGCAACCATCGATGCTAGATACTCCAGATACAGCTCTGGATCATTCTCGGATACTAGGGATATCTGCATATCTCTGAAAGATCGGACTAAATCCATGGACATCAGTTGTGGTCCCTTCCCTGAGGTATCTCCTCTCCGGCTTAAAGCATCTGCCACCACGTTTGCCTTCCTAGGGTGGTAGTGCATAGTGTACTAGTAATCCGTCAGGAACTCCACCCAACGTCTCTGTCTGATGTTGAGTTCCATCTGTGTGTCCACGTATTTCAAGTTCCTGTGATCTGAGAAGATGTCACAGTTAACCCCATAGAGATAGTGTCACCAAATCTTCAGAGCAAAGATCACTGCACCCATCTCCAGATCATGCACCGGATAGTTCTTCTCATGTATCTTCAGCTGCCGGGAGGCGTATGCTATCATGTGCCCGTTCTGCATCAGAATAGCACCCATCCCCTAATAGGAGGCGTCCCTGTATACCTTGAATCCCTCCCTTCCGGACGGAAGAGCTAGAATGGGAGCCGAGGTAAGCCGACCTTTCAACTCCACAAAGCCCGCCTCGCATTGTGGCCTCCAAACGAAAGGGGATTCCTTCTTCGTCAGGGAAGTAAGAGGGAGTGCGATTCGGGAGAATCCTTCGACGAACATACGGTAATATCCGGCAAGTCCTAGGAAACTCCGTACATCCGTGGATGTCTTTAACGGTGGCCAATCCTGAATTGCCCGGATCTTGGCCGGATCTACTGCCAACCCAGCACCACTGATAAAATGACCTAAGAAGGCCACCTCCTTTAACCAAAACTGGCATTTGCTGAACTTTGCGTACAGCTGGTGCTCCCGTAGCCTCTCTAGAGTCAATGTCAGATGTCGTGTATGCTCCTCCTCCGTCCTTGAGTAGATGAGGATGTCGTCAATAAATATGATGATGAATACATCCAAATATTCCTTGAATACACTATTCATGAGGCTTGTAAATGCTGACGGCGCATTAGTGAGCCCGAAGGGCATCACCGTAAACTCAAACAGTCCGTACCTACTACTGAAGGCGGTCTTTGGAATGTACTCCTCTCGAATCCGTAGTTGCTAATAACCTGACCTTAAGTCAAGCTTCGAGAAGAAATGCGCTCCCTCTAGTTTATCATACAACTCGTCAATCCATGGAAGCGAGTATGTATTTCGGACTGTCAGTCTGTTCAGCGCACGATAATCAATACTCAAGCGGAGACTTCCGTCCTTCTTCTTAATGAATAGCATCGGGGCTCCCCACGGTGAAGAGCTTGGTCGGACAAACCCTGCCCCTACTAGTTCCTACAACTAACTTCGGAACTCTGTCAACTCTTTCGGGGCCATCCGATAAGGGGCCCGAGATGCCGGCTTGGCCCCCGGCACAAGCTGTATCTGGAAGTCCTTCTCTCGATGCGGAGGTAGTCCTGGCAGTTTCTCTAGAAAGACGTCAGCAAAATCTCGCACCACTGGGATGTCTGTCACAGACTCATTGACTTCCGTCATCTCAAATAGAATCTGACAAACCTCCTCTCCCTACAGATGGGCCTTAACAGCCTGTACCGAAGATAAGAGTACACGAGAGGCAGGTCTTATACCTTCGATGGCAATGAAAGAGTCCCCGTGTCTCACGGTGATCCTCTTCGCTTAGCAATCAATCTGGTCATGGTTCCAGTGCAACCATACCATGCTCAGGATCAAGTCATAGTCCATCAACTTCAAAAGCATCGCTGGAGCCTCAAACGCCTTTCCACTTATTTCTACCTCCATGTTGTAGTGGTCTGAGGTAAGGAGTTAAGATCCATCGGGTAGTCGCACCCTCATCTCTGAGTTCCTGAATTGCTCCATGCCTTCCAATACTTCTACGAACGTCTCCGACATGAAGGAGTGAGAAGCTCCGGTATCGAAAAGCATGCGGGCAGGCTTGCCGCGGATGAAGACTAAACCTAGGGTGGTTAAATGTCTTAGGATTCTATAACAAGTTTTCTTTCCTATTTATTCTATCTAGTGCATTTCTCCAAATTTGTCAACTGAGAAAGGGGGAATTCTTTTTAAAACAAATAAACATTTCGGCGTACCTACTATGACCTGCTCTGGGTTTCGAGGTTGAGCCAGATCCAGTGAATAAATCTGCTCTCTGTCCTGCCTGCGATCTACACCCTGGTAACCACGTCCTCGACCACGTCCTCATCCTCCAAACTGCTGGGTATATGGGGTAGCTTGTGGTGTTGGTAGCAGTGCTCCACTCATTGGGCAGTTTCTCTTAATGTGCCATATCTGATGGCAGTTGTAGCACTCTGGCGGGGGAAATGCCATACCCTGGGGTCTTGGTGCCTCCCGCATTTGAATAGGCTTAGGAGCCATTACCACTGGCTCCCTTTTCTCCCGTCTCACCTCCTGATGAGGTTGGTCCTCTATTCTTCTTTCATTCGTGACACGGGCTCGTCTCTGATCGTTCCTTGCTCCTCAACCCTGATCCTTCACTGGCCGTTTCCGGCCCCGAGTAGCTTGCCAATCAGCCTCTATCCTTTTAGCCATCTCCAATATCCGAGAAATGGTTCCATCGGATACAAATAGCAGTGCATCCCTCAGCTCCTCTCGGAGGCCCTTGTAGAATCTCTTAATATATCCATCCTCGTCTAACTGATACGAGTCCGCAAACCGGGCTAGGTGGTTGAACTCTCGGTAGTACTCTACCACCGTCCTGGTGCCCTTCTTCAGCTGTAAAAACCTGTCCTCCAGCTCATCCTTAGCCGGTTGTGGAACAAAATGCTCCAGTAACGTGGCCCTGAACTCCCCCCAAGTAATCTCTGCAATTTCCATATCCGCAAAGGTCGTGACCAGTGACGTCTTCCACCATCTTTTGGCGTGAGACTCCAAGCAAGAGACCACCAATGACACTCTCTCCTCCCAGGGGCACCGTATCCTTGTCAACATCTCGTACATAATGTCCAACCATTCTTCTGTCCGGACAGCTGACTCTGTCCCAAAGTAGGATGGGGGAGAGAGTCCTCGGAAGATGCTCAGCCAGTTGGCTAACGGGTTTGGCTGCGGAGCCGGAACCTGCTGAGCCCTGAAAGCCTCCAGAATGGCTGTCAGCGTCTACCCCATCTTCGACTGTAGTAATGGAGTGGGGACCGGGGGAGGTGGTGCAACATTCGTAGTCTGCTGGACTCCTCCTTGTGGTGTTGGCCTTGCTGGGGGCTGCGTAACAAAAGCCAATTATAAGTAATCGCACCAATCTAACTAAAAGTTGACAATTTCATGTGATCCCCCATATGGACCTACCACTGCTTCCGCTGCTTAGTTTGTCCCCAAACTAAACTCATGCGGGGGTGGCCCGGGGATTGTGGACTGCTACTTTTCGATCGATGTGTTTTCCCTCTGATACCACTTGTAAGACCCCCCCCCCCTTTTCTTTTTAGACACTGGGGTCTTAGGCCCAGAACCGCCGCCTTGCGGTGACACCTTCGCACTCGAGAAGGTTGTCACTACAAAACGCCGATCCTGCCAGCCAAATAATTCACAACTACAGCAATAAAATAAGTAAGTCCATAGAAATCACACTTGAATAGTAAATAATCTCCACAAAGGGAGTGTCCACAGATAAAACATATAACAGAATTCTCGGGCTTATGCCCGGTACATCAAGTCCTCACTACAAATCGCTCATCGCGGAAGCAAACTAATATAACTACTAGAGATCGGGACTCACAGTCCCTACCATCTGAACTCCGGTACTAGACTGTCCGATCTTAAAGCGTGCAGACCTCCGGGGCTGCTCCTCCATGCTGGGCTCTGTGGTCCCGTAAAATGATGTGGTTCGAAAACTGTTAGTCTAAAAGACTAAGTCCTATCGTCCCCCGCCCCTTCCCCCATGGCTCAATGGCACCGAGCGGGGAGAAGGAAAGGGAAGGATATGAAGGTGGAGAATAACAAATAGCAGATGGCAGCGGAACTAAACTTGGAGTTCTAAGGTATAAAAGATGGTAATAATGGTATAAAGAACTGAATAAGAAAGTAACCTTAACTTATGTGAATACACATAAGCTAAGGGGTCTCTTGCAGGGCTCCTATCGTATAAAAAGTCCCATTCCGATTTATACGATAGGGTGTCAGTTTTACTTGTAAGCATAAATGTGTAATACTGAATGAGAACCTTAACTTATAAGCACGCTCGCACGAACTTATAAACCAAGGGGTCGTTTTTGCAGGGTCTAATGTATAGAGCGTCCCATACCACTTATACATTAGGTGTCAGGTTATATGCAATGATTATGCTATGAAATACAATTATGCCAAGACGTGAACATTCACGTGCAACTCACCCACTCGACTCTGTGTACACAGACCTTTAGTTCCCCCTTTCTAGAGCCGAGCCTCCCAGGATACATCCGTAGTGGCAAACGGAAGCGGTGGGTTGGGCCTCGCCCACCTCTAAACCGGTAATAGCAATACCAGTCAGACCTATCGTACACCTCAACGCTGGTGCACTAATCGGAGCTCCTGCGTACTCTTGCCGGCTGGCGCACCGGACTTTATTTGGGCAAGTGTTAAACCACACTTGCCGAGTCAACGTGTTGGCATCGGTGCATCGACCCTCCAACACCGAAAACCCACCACTTATACTTTATGCATAGGCAATCTTATGTAATAGCTACCGAGCCAAAGCTTCCTGGACCATTCCGTCTGTCACTAATCAACAACCAAGACAAAGCTTGCCAGGCTATCCTGCCCATCACAAACCATTACCGAGCCAAAGCTCGTCGGGCTAACCTGCCCATCCCAAAACCACTGGGCTTACTGCCCGAGTGACCCAACCTATCTCCCCGATACATTGAGGTGTGAGAATGTGAAACCCTGAATTTACTAATTGCTCTTCATTTTATTTAATTTTTGCCTACGACTTAGGTTTAGCCCAGGACTGCCCAAGGTATTCCCCGTGAAGGGCTCTCGAGGGCACTAGGAGCTACGATGGGCTGAAGCCCAAAGCTCACTTTCGCAAGGAACTTATTCTTATTTGTTGATACCCAATTCCAAATCCCTTAACTATTGCATTGGATCTAACCCTAGTATTTTTACACTTCCTTGTACGGGTAAGACGATATTTCGTCGATCCAGAGCACCATCTAACATTTAGCTAAATCCAACCCTCTACACATCCTACCTCCAATGATGAACTCATTCTAGTTTATCCAAACCTGCAACCCCAAATCCTGACTCATGTGCCCAACTTTGTACTCCAATATATATTCTGCAGTTTTACTATATGCAGACCACTAAGGTTAAAGGCCATGTAAAATGGGAGGTACATCAAATAATCATCCAGTACTTCTATAATAATTATTGGAGGGCTATTATGACCTTTGTTGCCCAAATCCAGAGATTCACAATTTTTCCTATTTATTTGGCTATTTATATGATTATTTTAGTGGCCAAAAATTCCAAGATTGAGCATGAAGTACAAATTTCAGACAGGATAACAATCCACCAAATTTATATTATAAGCAAAATAAAATTTTAATATACCATCAAAAATATCCCAATTTTTCAGCAAGGTTTAGGCCCCAAATTTTTATTTCAATTATATCCCACAATAATTCATTTAAATAGATAAGTAGGGCAATATTACTTCCAAAAATTCATAGAAAATTCAAGCATGATTGTAAGGGCATATAAATGCTCTAGGTCAAGTGTCATAATTTATTAACTATTAAAGAGCCTTAAACAAATTATTGAGCAATTATCCTATTTACTAAGATTGTGAAGTAAGTACCAGAAAAATGTATCCAAAAATTCTCATAAAATTCATATATGACTAAGAGGGTTTAAAACTTCTTCTGCCAAAATTACATGACCTCCCAATGGACAGTGGGACCAAAAGGATCATATGATTAATTTGGGCAATCCAATATATTACAATGGAAGTGCTACAATTATTGTTCCAAAATTTCCAATTAAATTACCAGAGGTTTATTATATCCTTATGACTACTCTACACAAATTTCATCATATTTCAAGAAGTTTTACTAACCTATTCTAGCACTAGAATTCTTGTGCCCTACACTAGGGTTAGGGTTTTGAGGGTCCCACCCTTTCCAAAATCCCTTAATATTTTCACCAGAGGGTTTTACCTACCCTAGTACCCTCCCTACAAAATTTCTTGACCATTCAAGGTGTTTTGGTCTCATGCCCTTCACAAGGTACAAAAGCCATTCCTTAGGGTTTGACCTAGGGTCTTGGGCCAAATCAATTCCAATCTACCCCATTTTTCATGGGAAAGTGCAAAAAGTCATGCCAAGTCAGTGGCCCAAATTTCAACCTCTGTTGAGGTGATTTGGCCACACAAAGCCCAAAGTACACTATTGGACCAAAATACCCTTTTTAAAGCAAGGTTAGGGTATGCAAGATTTCAATTCAAACCACCTCCAAATTAATGGAATTTTAACCAGATCTTAATTATTACCCCATGCACCACCCACCAAAATTTGGATGGGTTTGGAGTTCATTTGATCCCTAAATTAATTTACCCTAGAGAAATTAAATTATTTACAAAACTATATAAAAATTGTTCCCAAAAATTCTCATTTTTGGGCAGGGTCTAGATATGGTCTAGGGTGACTCCCTACTTAAATTTCAATTCATTTTGACAAAAGATGAAGTGTGGGCACTCAGTTTAATGTCTGCCTAGTAATATGTATAGACCCTACCAAAATGAGTGCCCTGGTCAAACCAAGCACCAAAATTGGTTCAATTCAATTTTGTATGAACGTATACCCATAGGACTACATTTTATGTGTTGACCATTTTCTCTGAAAATGCCTCCAAGTATTTTTATAAATGACGGGCATTAAATACTAAATCTGTGACATAATTAAATAAATCAGAATTTATATCCTATAGTTTGAAATCATTCCCGCACGAATCTTGACGCGCTTTTGGACAACATCCTGTCATCTTCTACCTCCAGCCGATGGTCCCGATCTCACCATCCTGGAGCTTCTTCCAGACAATGCCGCCGGCGATCCGGCCACCTCCCCGGCCGGCCACCGCCACCGAGACCTTCGTGGAGGTGGTGGCTACCTCCAGGCGGAGGCACGGCCGTCGGGGAGCACTATTCCAGCGATCCCGATAGGTGAAAATTCACCGAAAATCCATGATTTTTGAAACTTGGATCGGGCTCAATTTAGCCCGAACCTTGGCCCTACGATTCTTAAGGACTACCCATGTAAGAAGGAGTGGAGGAGGACCTGTGGGGGCGGCTGTAGCCTTGCTGATCGCCGGATTGGCATGGTGGTGGCTGGTGGTGGTCGTCCTCCTACAATAGTGCAGTGAAACTGCTTGGCTACTTCAGGTAAGTGGTGGGAAATCATCCTTGGAGTCCAGGGAAGCTTTTAAAATGGAGAGATGGGGTATTAGGTGGCTTTAGGCCTCATTACCATTTTTGGCCAAAGTCAAGCTTGGCGGCCATGGTTGGTAAGGGAGAAATTATGGCTCAAACCAGTCAAGGATTGGCTGGTTGAATTGGGGCTTCCTTCCTTGTCCTAAAGCAATAAATGGAGGGGGTTAGGGAGGGGGAGGATGAGCCCAAAGTCTTCCTCCCTTTTCTTTCTTCTCTTTCTCTCTCCTCCATAGGTGGCTCTCTCTCTCTCTCTCCTACACACCAAGCTAAATTTTGGCTCCTACCTTACCCAATGGAAGCCCACATGTCCATTTCATCCATCAAAACAAGGTTAGCCCAATTGAAATGGGCTTGAGCTTGAGTTAGCTCATTTGGGCTAGCTTGACCCAAACCTAGATTAAGGTCCACTTGGGTCAATTTGGTCCTTGAGGTTTCCTTAATGGGTCCTTGGTGACCCATTGGCCTCCCCTAGGGTCATGGTGGGGTTGGATTGGCCCTTGGAGGTCACTTGACCCTTAACTAGGGCACTTTGACCACTTTAGGGCTAGAGTTGACTTTGGTCAACCTAGCCTTTTTGATTGGTCCTAATGGGTCCTTGGTGACCCATTGGCCTCTAACTAGGGTTATGAAGGTATGTGTGGGGTCCACTTGGCTAAGAGACTGCAATTTGCCCTTGTGCAGGTCAGTTTGACCGAATTAGGGTTAGAGTTGACTTTGGTCAACTTAAACCCTTTGACTGCCCTCCATGGGTCCTTAGTGACCCATTGACCCCTCACTAGGGTTATGAAGGTATGGGTGGGGTCCACTTGGCTAAGGTAGGGTTAATTAACCCTGTGTAGGCCAGTTTGACCCATTAAGGGTTAGGGTTGACCTTGGTCAATTCAAGCTCTAGGGTTGACCCTGATGAGTCTATAGGGCCTTAACATGGGTTGGAGAGATCTTGGTGAGATCTTGGAGTCATGGTGAGGGCCCCTGGTCACCCTAGACTAAGGTTTTGGATTTTACTCTTTGCAGACCATAGTGCCCCTATCCACACCACCAGACCCACTTGACTTTTTCTTGGGCTTCCTAGGGTTTTGTCATGACAAAACCACTCTTAGGGGTCTAGTTGGAAATGGGAAGTTACACATACAGTCCTAGCATAAGACATCCCAGAGAGCAAGTAATTCAATCCATCACAAAGAAAACAACTAGTAGCTAATAAGGTATCCCAAAATAAACTATCCTGTGGGCATCAACCATCTGACACGAACCCACATAAAACAGAAGTATGTCTGAAATAAGTAAGCAAACTAAAACAACAAACTACCACGTAATGGCGAGGTGAAAACAACAACCAACACTGCTGCACATGAACTCCAAAACTAGCTCCACTACCTGCTAAAGCTCTGAACCTGAGGCATTCCAAACAAAGAACACCATAGCAAGAAGGTACAAGCGGTGGCAGAAAAGTAAGCCAAAAAGTAAACAAAGGTCAAAAGAGGTACCAACCCAAGACCAAACGTACTGAAGTAAAGTACAGAAGTAAAGTACCAAAATAAGAAACATAGAACTTACGTGAATCATCACGTACAACAAATCGCACCAGATGCAAAAGTCTAAAAGGGTGGAAAACATGATTAAATCATAAAAAAATACTCAAAACTTTATTAGCGATATATGGCCAACTCTACCCAAAAACATAGCCGAGGTGGTCACTCTTCTGGACACACCCTCATAGATATAATATCCGTCTAACTAAGGGGGAGACTCATACACTCGACCATTCACCGCTAATGCCCAAACACCCAGTAGAGTTTCACGAGGTACTAATAAAGGAAACAAACATTGCAGAGGTGGTTTCGTCCACTAACTCCCACAATAAACAAAAACCCAAAAATATATATATCCCAAGACTTGGCACGTCGGATTCTACTAGACCTTCAAGATTTAAGAAACGATTGATCGACCTTTAGGAAGGATTTACAATCCTAGATAAACTCTTACACGTCCTACATAATAGTTAAGGGATGGTTAAAAGAGCAAGATTCAACCACATCATCAAAACATAAACCACTTTACCAAGTAAGACTAGTGAAATCAAGAACATGATAATACAAGTGGATTTAAACAAAGGATTAAGACAGCAGTATAATCAGCAAGTTATTAACGATAATGACAAAAAAAGTTAGAAATTTCAGCAGATCAGGAGAAAGAAGGGAAAAAGGGGAGTAAAACTACCACTTGCCTTGGTTTTACTGGAAAAATTTCCAAATCACTCCTCATCGCATATCGGGGCAAAAGAAGATTAGAGGAGTCAAAATCTGAACAAAATGGTTGAAATATAGGTTAAGGCCAAAAACCATAGCGAGAAAACTCAAGAAACGGGAAATGTTTTACCACGATGGTGTAGCTCTCGTTAAGAGCTTTCCGGATCTATATGCTGTTGAAGATTTTGAGCACCGGAGCACAGTCGGCGGCCACCGGAAGATTCTCGAGTAGGAGGAAGTCGCCGCTCTAGTTTCGATTCGGTCACTTGGAGAAGATGAATAGGATTTTCTCTAACCTAATGCCTTTATATACTTAATAGTTATAATAAGATTAATAGTATTAATAATAATAGTCATAGTAATAAAAATACTAATTTTATGCGCAGGCGCGCGGGAAATGAAAATAGAGACTTAAGATGGTCTCGAATCGAAAAGTGATCAACACGGAAGTTGTAGATCTCGTCGAGACGTACAAAATCCATGTAAACCTCTTTTTTATATGACACCGTTTTGACCTTCAAAACGGCGCCCAAAAGCAGACTGAGACGGATTTCTCGAGAAGGGGCTGAGATTTCTCGAGAACACACTTTGAGTTCTCGAGAAGGACCTACAGTACTCGAGAACAATTTTTTTAGGATTACTTGGGAAGGGCCTAGAGACATCCTGAGAATAGAAAGTAGATTACTCGAGAAGAACGTACACTACCCGAGAACTAACTGCAGATCATTCGAGAAGAATGAACACTACCCGGGAACTCACTGCAGATTACTCGAGAATTAAATTGCATGAACCGTTGTTTTTTGCCCTGGTAAATAGTTGATTTTACAAATATATCCAATAATTAAAGTATAGAGATGAATAGGAAATGACATTTTTGAATAGTGCTTTAATATTATAATAATCATATTTATATTTTTGAACAAGGAAACACGAGTTCAAAACGGAGCCCCAAACACGCGCCGAATTAAACGAAATTCGCACCGTAGGCGAACACTGACGCTATGAACCCAATGGCGAAGTCAAAACAAAAATCTTACGATCTGTTCTTGATATATAAATTTTCAAATTCTATGTCAAACATAAATTCTACAAAACTTCGGAAAATCGCCGAGGTTCGAAAATTGCTCGGATCGCTACGAAACTTGACAAGCATGTCAAAAATTTATTAATTTAATTTCCTAACGTGAAATTTTCCATTTACAATAAGGATTCATGAATTTGGCCGACTCGACCGAACAGACGCAAAAACGCACTAACGGCGACGCGCCGTCAACTCGACGTTAAAAGTAACGCCATGACGGCATTAATACGTCATTATAGAATTAAATAATTACTGAAAAAATGGGGGCATTATAGTCACTCCCCTAAAAAGAACTTTCGTCCCGAAACTTGACACAACTCCAAAACCAAACAAAAATGAGAAAATCAAATACATCCAAAAACATGGAGACATACAAGAAATTAAGAGAAGAGGTGCGGATGAGATTCCATCATTGCTGACTCCAATTCACACGTCGTGCTCTCGATGTCTTGATTATGCAAGAGAAACTTAACCATGGGAATGGTCTTTCTCCCCAACACTTGCTCTTGAGATTCCAAAACATAGACAAGCCCTTCCACGTACGAAAGGTTGGGCTGAATTTGGGGCACCTAGTCAAAGACTTGACGATCACTACGAACACACTTCCGTAACTGGCTCACATGGAACACATTATGGAGACCAGAGAAGGTAGTAGGGAAATCCAGCCTAAAAGCTGGCACTCTGATGTGCTCAATAATCTGAAAAGGTCCCACATATCGGGGATCTAACTTGTGATTCCTTCCAAACCTTTAAACACCTTACATCGGAGAGACTTTCAGAAAAACCAAGTCCCCAACGACGAACTCCAAATCGACCCTTCGTCGATTAGCATACTTTTCATAATGCTCTTGTGCTACACGGAGCTTCTCTCGAATATTAGTTACAACATAATTCATCTCTTCAAGGGATTCCAGACCTAGCAATGGTCTCTCACCATCCTCAGCCCAAAACAAAGGAGTCCTACAATGCCCCCCATACAAGGCCTCAAATGGGGCCATCTGCAGACTATCTTGGTAACTATTATTGTAAGCAAATTCCATGAGTCTGAGACGCTCATCCCAAGCACCACCATGTTCCAATATGTAACACCTGATCATATCCTCCACGATCTGATTTACCCTTTCTGTCTGCCCATTTGTCTGTTGATGATAGGCGGTGGAATACCTTAAATCGATACCCAACCCCTCTTGTAAACAATTCAAAAAGCGAGACATAAATCTGGAGTCTCGATCTGAGACAATGATAACAGGCACTATATGTAATCTGATGACTTCATCATGGTATAACTCAGCTATCTTCTTCATAGAATACCCAATCTTAAAGGGCACAAAGTGTGCATACTTGGTCAATCTATCGACTATCACCCAAACAGAATCGTGCCCACGGGGAGATTTTGGTAAACCGGTGATGAAATCCATTGAAATACTCTCGCATTTCCATCCTGGAATATCAAGTGGTGTTAATTTACCACCAGGCCTTCTATGGTCAGCCTTAACACGCTGACATGTTTAACATTCTGACACAAACTTTGCTATATCATTCTTCATTCCCGACCACGAAATAATTTGCTTCAAGTTTTTATAAATTTTGGTGGAGCCAGGATGGTAGGCAACACTAGAACCATGACCTTTATTACAAATCTTAGCTTGAATGTCATCAACAGCGGGGATACAAAATCTACCCCAATATTTCAGAGTATCTAACTTGTCCGAAGAGAAATCAGGTAGCTCTCCCTTCACAGTTTTATTCAAGAGATGCAACAAATCAGGGATATCCTTCTGGTGCACTCTGGTTAGGGAAATCCAAGAGGGCTCTTCTACTTAAAAACTAGCAGGCACAGTACTACTCCCAACTTCATTGTCCATCAACAAGAATTCTTCCAACAAGGATTGCACAGATAGATTGAAGATTTTGGCGGTCTTCCAACTCAAAGCATCGACTACAACGTTAGCCTTTCCTGGATGGAAAAGGATCTCCACTTCATAATCGACCACATACTCTAACCACCAACGCTGGCGCAGATTTATCTCCTTCTGAGTGAAGACGTACTTCAAACTCTTATGGTCTGTATAGATCTTGCACAACGCGCCATATAGTAAATGTCTCCAATGCTTCTGCGCATAGATTACAATAGCAAATTCCAAATCTTTCGTAGGATAGTTTCTTTCATAAATCTTTAATTATCTTGATTCGTACGCGATCACCTTTCCTTCTTGCATCAAAACACAACCAAAGACAATGTGTGATGCATCCACATACAAAGATTACTCGACTCCTTCAGTTGGTAAAGTTAAAACTTGTGCTGTACACAATCTCTTCTTAAACTTTTGGAAGGCTTCTTCACAGTTATCGCTCCAAATGAACGCGGTGTTCTTCTGTGTAAGTCTAATTAGAGGAGAAGACAACACAGAGAACCCTTCCACGAATCTTTTATAATAATCGTCCAGACCTAAGAAGCTCATAATCTCTATAGGAGTAGAAGGTCTCTTCCATTCCATCACAGCAGAAATCTTGGTCAGGTCTACGGAAATACAGTCCTTGCTCACAACATGGCCCATAAAGGACATCTGGGGTAACCAGAATTCGCACTTACTCAGCTTGGCATAGAGTTTGTGCTCTCTCAGGGTTGACAAAACTAAACGCAAGTGTTGAGTATGCTCCTCAACAATGCGGGAATACACAAGAACGTCATCTATGAACACAATCACAAAACGGTCCAAGAATCTTTGAACACACTATTCATTAAGTCCATGAAAGTAGTGAGGGCTTTTGTCAAACCAAGGGACATCACCAAGAACTCAAAATGCTCGTACAGAGAATAAAAATCCGTCTGTGGTATATCGGCCTCACAGACCCTCAACTGGTGGTAGCCTGAACAAAGGTCAATCTTCAAAAACATAGCGCATCCCCACAACTGATCAAATAGATTATCAATCTGAGGCAACGAATATTTGTTCTTAATGGTTACCTTGTTTAACTCCCAATAATCTATGCAGAGCCTCATGGAATCGTCTTTCTTCTTTACGAACAAAACAGCGGCACCCTACGGGGAAGAACTCGGCCTTATAAAACAACACTACAGTAACTCATCCAACTGAGTGCGCAACTCTTCTAACTCACGCGGAGCCATACGGTACAGTGCCTTAGCAATAGGGCGAGTACCTGGCTGGAGGTCTATCACAAACTCCACCTCTCTCTCAGGAGAAAGTCATGGAAGGCTATCAGGAAAGACATCTGGAAACTCTTGCACCACCGAGATATCCTCAAGACGTGGTGTAACAAACGCTATTTCCAAAGTAGAAATAGACACAAGATACGTCTCGCAACCAGACTCTAGAGCTCGACAAGCACGTACCGCAGAAATAATGAGGGAACCCTTGTCCTGAAATCCATAGACACTCATAGGTTGGCCATTGACGATCTTGAAGTCCAGTTGCTTTGCCTTGCACTGGATTACCGCATCATACATGGACAACCAGTCCATGCCCAAAATCATGTCAAAATCTGCTAGATCCAACACCATCAGATCCGCAAAAGCTAGGAAATCTCCTAGACAAATAGGGCATCTCTGAATTCCTTGGTTGGATATCACCAGATCTCCGGAGGGAAGCTTGACGTTGAAGGAAAATCCTAATTGATCCACGTTCAAACAATGTTTATCTAGAAAACATCACGCCACAAAGGAATGGGTGGCACCCGAATCAAAAAGAATGCGCGCCCACCTATTCTTAACCTTAAACTCCCCTAAAGTCATAGCGTACATAACTAAACGAACGAAAACTAGGACAAACAATGGAGAGTAAAAGATAAACTATAATCTAACCTGATATCACTTGGGTAGAGGTCTGAGATTCTTCTCTGGTCACCACATTCAGCTTTCCTTTCCCTTTATCCTAATTTGGTTGCGGCGTCAGAGCCCATAGCTGGGAAGGCTACAGTGGGTGCTGAGCCTGGGGGCATGAAGACTTCAGGTGCCCCTTCTGCCCGTATTGGAAGCAAGCCTTATCCTTCGACCAGCAATGACTCACGTCATGTCCCTTCCTTGAACAGAATGAGCACACCAACTCTCCCTTGGGTTCTCCTTTGATAGTGAGCACCTGCTGCTGCTTCAGAGTAGCAGTCCTCTTGAAACACCTCCTGTAAGGGTGGCCGGATCGACCACAAAAGCTACGTATTTCACCACTTTTCTTTTTCGAAAAAGGGCCAAATGCCCTAGAGCTTCCATCCTCTACACCTTTCCTCATCTCTTTTCTTGCCGTGGCATCTCGATTCTTGGCGTTTTCAATCTCCTCAACTTTCAGAGCGACTTCCACTGCCATAGCATAACTTTTAGCTCTATAAGCGCATTCCTACTGTTGGACATCGCTTCTCAATCCTCCTAGGAAACATTTCACTCTTCCCTCCTCTCAAGCTTCCAAATCAGGAGCAAATCTACTCAACTTACTAAACTCAATCTCATACTCATTCACTTTAAGCTGTCTCTGCTTCAGATGCAGGATGTTATTCATCAAACGGTCCTGCTCGACCGAGGGTAGAAATTTTTTCAGCAGCATCTTCTTAAAAGATTCCCAAGAGCATCCTTCATTTAGGCTCTCCTTTTCGCAAATCCACCATCTCTTTGCAAGACCTTTTAACTGATAGGCTCCAATCATTACCTTCTAGGCTTTTGCAATCCCCGAATACGAAAACATCTCCTCGATAGCGATGATCCAATCATCCAAAACCATGAAATCGGCACTCCCGTTGTAAGTGGGATGTCCCAATCGCTGCAAATGCGAGATAAAATTCATCTCTGGTGGTAGCATCACCGGGGGAACCAGAGGAGCAGGGGCATCGGGTATGGCTCGATCCACGGCAGAATATTGAAGTTAGGGTTGTTGTGCGGGAGCGACAACAAAAAAGTCTGAATTTGTGATTGCATCGCAATTGCTTGCCTCAATAGAGCCTCGTTACTCTAGCACAAACTCTCGATCAACGCATCCCTCTGTGCACCTGACGAATCACCCTCCTACTGGGGAGTTGACCTCGTCGCAACATACTTTGGCGGCATTTCTAAAAGGGCAAAACGAACAACTCATAAGAATCCTAGCTTACAACTAGGCCACACACTTAGTTCAGACCATACTTAAAAGACACTTGCTTATGCTGCAACTTGCTTTGAGATTTTATAATGATGTTATGTCCTACTTAGGATGATATCCTCTCATCCTATTGACTCATGTGCCTATGATATGAATGCATGAATTCTTTATTCTTATTTAAAATCATGTGTGTACATGTATCATCATGTAAACCTTAACTTAGCACGTGTGTTTATGCGATGATATGCTATGTATGCAGTGCTATGCATTCTAAAAAAGGCCTTAATGAATGTTATGAGCGGAGTACACATGAAATGTTATGCATCCCATACTACATAAGATCGCATGCAATGAGAAACGAAAATGTTCTAATGGGCACCCATGTGATGGTGGTTATGCATCTCATACTACATAACGTCACATGTTTCCACCTATGGTGGATCCATTTACAAACACATATTATGCATCCCATACTAGATAATATGCCCCGTATACTTCTTATCATGCTATGAGTGTAGTGACTATGCTTTGACTAAGATGTATTGATCACACATCGGTATATGTATGAAAATGAATGAAGGGAAACAAAACTATATCAGATTGGCAGGTTCGACCAACTTGTCAAACCAACCTCCATCTAATACCAACCATCACAACCCGCATTTTCTCTGCATTAAAGACATATCAGATTAAGGTAAAATGCACGTCATGATGCCACGTCAACAGGGGATAACTACGGACGCTCAGGCAAGACTCCTACTTGGCACATAAAGAAAGATTTGTTTATGTTATTTTTGAGAAAAATCCAGTTTAAGTTAAACGGTTAGATGTATCCCTCGACTTAGTGGCTCATCTAGTCCACGGGGAAAATAGTTATACGCTGCGGAAAATATTTCCATTATGAGATTAAACATCCTACATGAGTGTAAACATCCCCATTGGACAACTCATGCTATGCAAGACCCTAGATTTATAATAAGTAAAACTAAAAGTCTTTACGCTAACCAGAAAGTAGTGACTTTATTTTGAAAGAGATGACATGTATGATATACTAGTGATAGGGTTTTATAAGTTGAAAATATCTAACATGCAGTCCTAGCATAAAACATCACAGAGAGCAAGTAATCCAATGCATCACAAAGAAAACAACTAGTAGCTAACAAGGTATCCCAAAAACAACTATGCTATGGGCATCGACTGTAACACCCCCATCCGTCGTATGACATATAACAGAAGGTCCGGCTGGAACCCAATGCCATATACAACGGACAGTCGGAAGGGTTACAGAATAATACAAAATTTACTCAACTACTCGCCCTAACACAGAGCATTCTAGCGGAAGCTTTTAACAAGTTTAAGAGAACACAAAATTTGCACAACACTGGCATGAATGTCCACTATACCACACAGGAATGAAATAAAATAAATACACAAAAGAGTGCTTGGCCTTAAGGCCTTACAATAGTTCACTTGACAATATAATGTTTTACATACATCGGCTTATAGGTCGGCCACACATGACAAAAGTAAAACAACAGTTCGCTTGGCCTTCAAGGGCCAGCTCAGCAGCTTGGGCTTCGTCCCGCTATTTGGTGCTTGGTTTCGCAGCACCTGCAAGCAACATTCCACCACATGGTGGCAAACAAAGCAACGGTCAGCTAAAGCTGACCAAAATATAACAACCCCGCCCCTTACTCGGGATGGCAATGCTCCTTCCCTGCATATCATTAGCCCAGCTAAATGGTAAAGTGCAAATATATATTTCGCCACCGGTGTAGGCTTTCTCGGCCAAACACCCCGTGCACTCAGGGCACATTCTCGGTGAATCTGGTCAATTCCGTGGCTTCACCACCACCCTCAGGATGGCAAACATTGTGAGCATTTTTTAGTCTTTCCGACCGCAGTCCAAGACTCCCTACTATGCCAACGGCAAGTTCGACTTTAGGGCCTCTAGCACCGAACCGCAAAGCCCAGGTACATTTCCACCCGCCCGTTGCTCAAGCCGCCTAGTCACTTTAAGACGTATGTACGTGCCAAGCTTCACCCGGATCCTAAAACATTCCCAACATCACATAACCCAGTTATGTTCAAGGCTGGCTCCCCGACCGCCAAGTAAGCGGAATAACATTTCCGCCCAATTTTTCGGGTGTGCATTGGAGTTAATCCCCAAGGATCCCTTCTGCAATCTACCGCGTAGAAACCCGAAAACAATCAAAGGCACGGAGTCTTCTCCGGCCACTCATGCAATGCAACATCACCGATCCAGACAAACACGTCCGGGTAGGCTTCACACACAATGCCTATGTTCGTACTTCGATTCCGGACTCTAAACAAGGGGGACTTCACATATCGACGCCAAGGAACACCGCAAACTCACCGCACACTCGCGGAATAGGGTTTTCCTATGCAAAGGAAGAAGAGCTTTACATGCTCAAGCTGAGAATGGTTACCCTTGAAGTCTGCTTAGGCGCCAAGGAAAACTAGTCGGATTAAAGGCTTCCCAAGGGAATTCTCTCCACGGATCTGGTCTCGGTTCTCACTTTCATGCTCCGATGCTCCGTCGGCGGCCGGATTCCCCCCTTCCTTCTTCCTTGCTCTCTCCTCTCTCTAGCTTCTTAAAAAGAGAGAGTTTAGGATGAAATGAGGAATTAACCCTCAATTCCCGAACTTAACTCAGTAGGAACTCACCAGGGCCGTCAGATCATATTTAAAGAAAACGAACGGCTAAGATTTGCCTATAATCTCCAAACCCCGTGCCGAACACGGCTTTGCACACGGCCATGTCCCAGGCTTTGTACCTCGATCTAGATACGATTGTCGAGGACAAAAAAGGACACAGGTTGGGACACGCCCGTTTCCCAACTTGACACGCCCGTGTCAGGTCTTCAACACGCTAGTGACCAGTAGCGTGTCACGAATAACCTCCACGTCAACCGTCACGTCCCTTGGTGGACACGGATGACCACACGCCCATGTCGAAACTGACATGCCCGTGTCATACAGTACATGCCCTTATTCCGGGCCATGTCCCTCAGTCGACACAGTACCAAACTTCCAAAGGAGTACACGGCCATGTGACATGCCCGTGTCATATGTCCTGTGCCTGACACGCCCTGTGACACGCCCGTGTCAATGGCCGTGTTCGAGCACTCAACGCTCGTCGACCTCAACTTGACTACCCAAGAACGACACGCCCTATGACACTCCCGTCTCATAGGCCATGTTCACCCTAACAAGATCTGGACTTGGTTCGAACACCGCCCGTTTCACTTTTAAGTTTCGGAGCGTTACAACTCTCCCCCATTAAAGAATTTCGTCCACGAAATTATGTAAAGGTACACAAAACAACTTAAAGATTACCTACGTCAAATAATTCGGGGTATGCTTCCAACATAGTCTTCTCTCGCTCCCACGAAATCTCCTCACGTCCGCAGTTATCCCATCGGACTTTAACCATTCGAATTTCCTTGTTGTGGAGCCATTTGACATCAAATTCTTCAATGCAAACTTGCTTGACCTTGGTCGTCAACCCACTATCAATCGGCACTTGATCGACCGCAAAAACCTGAGAAGGCTCTTGTACTACCTTCCGCAACACCGAAACGTGGAATACATCGTGTAGCCCACTCAATTCCAGCGATAACTTCAGTAGATATGCTGCTTCACCAATCCGGTCCAGGATCTTAAACAGTCCAAGGTATCTCGGACTGAGCTATTTCAAGCGTCGAATCCGCGAGACACCTGTAAACGGCTTGATTTTCAAGCACACCCAATCGCCAACTTTGAACTCCACATTCCTATGCTTGGCATTATAGTATTTTGCCTGCCTGTCCTGAGAGATCTTTAACCGTTCTTGAATCGTACGTACCATTGAAGTGACGTATTCCACTGCCTGATGTTTATATAACTTTGACTCGCCTATCTCCAACCAAGACAATGGCATGCAACACTTTCTCCCATACAGGGCCTGGAACGGTGCCATTCCAATACTCGCTTGAATACTTTTATTGTAAGCAAACTCTACCGTGTACATGTGATCTTCCCACTGTCTTACGAAATCCAAGACGCACATGTGAAGTATGTCCTCCATCATCCTGTTGACCCTTTCAGTCTGACCAATCGTCTGTGGATGAAAGGCTGTGCTGAAACTCAGTTTAGTTCCCAACAACTTATGCACCAGCCTCCAATCATTAGACGTGAAGCGTCCATCTCGGTCACTAACAATACTGCATAGCACACCATGCAACCGTACAATATTATCCACATAAAGCTTGGCTAACTTTTCCACCGGATCTTCCTTCCTATTCGGGATGAAGTGCGACACCTTTGTTAATCTATCTACGACCACCCAGATGGCGTTGTTTCCCTTCTGTGACCTTCGCAAACCATGCACAAAATCCATAGAAATGTTGTCAAACTTCCACTCCGGGATAGGCAAGGACTTCAAGAAACCCCCGGGCTTCTGGCACTCCGCCTTCACTAGGGCACAAGTTTGGCACTTCGCCATATAAAGTGCTACATTCTTCTTCAACCCTGGCCACCAAAACAACTTCCTCATGTCCCTATACATCTTCGTGCTCCCCAGGTGGATTGTGTACTTGGTATGATGAGCATCATACATCAACTCCTCCTGAAGGTTATCCGCACTTGGGATGCATAGGCATACTGCACCTCCGTCCAACATATTATTTCCTCGGCACTAGCCTGCTTGTCAACGCAGGAGATCTCCAAAGCCTCCACATCACGGACAAAACTCTCATCATTCACCGCCAACTAGTTGGCTTGCGCAGGTGCCCTACGACTCAACGCATCCGCCACTGCATTTCCTTTCCTGGGCTCATAATGTATTTTGAAAGTGTAGTCCCCCAGGAACTCCATCCACCTCCGCTGCCTCATGTTCAGATCCTTCTAATCTAGCAAATACTTCAGTCTTTTATGATCGGTGTAGATATCGACCTTCACACCGTAAAGATAGTGCCTCTATAGCTTTAGAGCAAATATCACGGCCGCTAGCTCGAAGTCATGGACCGGATAATTTCTCTCATGAACCTTCAATTGTCATGATCCATAGGCTATTACACTCCCATACTGTAGCAGAACACAGCCCAAACCACTGCCCGAAGCATCACTATAAATTTCAAACCCTTAGGACCCACTCGACGAACGCAAAATAAGCGTTGTGATCAACCGCTTCTTCAATTCTTCAAATGCTTGTCCGCACTCCAGCGTCCATACAAACTTTTGATCCTTACTTGTCAGCGTCGTGAGTTGTAGCGCTATCCGCAAGAAGTTCTCTACAAAGTGCCTATAGTAGCCGACAAGCCCCAGAAAGCTCCAGACTTCCGCCACTGTAGTCAACACTGGCCACTCCTGAATAACCGCTATCTTCGTCGGATCCACCGTTAAGCCTTCACCACTAATAATATGAACAAGGAACGATATTGAGGATAACCAGAACTCACACTTGGAGAACTTAGCATACAATTGATTCTTCCTCAACATCTCCAATACCATATACAGATGTTTGAAGTGATCATCCTCACACCGCGAGTACACCAAGATGTCGTCGATAAATACAATCACGAAATGGTCCAGGTACTCTCTGAACGTCCTGTTCATCAAATCCATAAACACGGATTGTGCATTGGTCAACCCAAACGGCATGACCGTAAACTCATAATGCCTATACAGTGTGCTGAATGCTGTCTTTGGGATGTCACTTTCCCTTATCCTTAGCTGTTAGTATCCGGATTTCAGATCTAGCTTCGAATATACGGTTGACCCAACCAACTGATCAAATATATCATAAATCCTTGGGATCAGATACTTATTCTTTTCTGTAAGCTTGTTCAACTCCCGATAGTCGATACAGAGTCGCAAGCTCCCATCTTTCTTCTTAACGAAGAGGTCCGGTGCGCTCTTAGGCGACGAACTTGGATGAACATACCCTTGCTCTGACAATTCTTGCAGTTTCACCTTCAACTCCGCCATCTCCTTAGGAGCTATTCGATACGGAGAGCGTGACACCGGTTTGGCACCCGGCACCAGCTCAATTGTAAAATCAATCTCCCGCTGAGGAGGGGCTCCCGGGATCTGGGAAACATCGGGTCTGCAATACTATCAAGACTAGGTTTAGGCGTTGAAGCCTGCACTAATATGACAAACAGTTCTTCCCCAGACCAAACTGCATTAATCACCTGAAGAGCTGACATAAAAATCTTGCTCGACCCTTTCATGCCTGCAAACGTAGTCTCCCGATCGGTATTCAGTCCCAGCTTAACCTCCTTTCAGTTGCAATCAATGCATGCTCGCTGCTCCGAGAGCCAGTCCATTCTAAAGATTACATCGAACTCAACTAACGGCAGCACTGATGCTTGCAAATCAAACTCTTGATCCCCGATCTGCAACTTTACCACGCAGACTCTATCCGCACGCATTGAGCACCCATTGGGCAACAACACATCAAACTTGTTTTTTGCCATCGAGGAAGGAACTCTGATGCGTGATACGAATCTTTCGGGCAAGAAGGAATGCGAAGCTCCCGTATCAAACAAGGCTCTCGCCGGACTATCTAAAACTAACACAAAGCCTAGCACCAAGATTTAAAAGCTAACATTTTAAAAAAGGTAACGACTACAAAAGCTAAATATTAAATATTTAACTCATACCTGTAACCAAGTCAGCATGCTTAATGGCCTCTTGTAGACCAAGGTTGTTAACTCTAGGCTATGCTGGAGCATGGTGGGATGCGGTCGACTCCACCGCCTTCCCCTTTTCCTCATAATTTGCTCCAGTCCTCTTCTTGAACTTTGCACGTCCGCTCCAAAACTCACGTGCAAAATGCCCCATCTTTCCACAGTTGTAGCGCACTCCTGGGACTCGACTTGAGTTTACCCCCGTCGCACTAGACGAAGGGACTGAACTTGATGTCTTCTGCTTCTTGTTCCATCAGCGGAAACCAGACTTTGAACTCGGCATTTTGAACTCTAACCTCTTTTCCCCTGGCTCCTTCTTCTCTTGAACTTTCTTCGCGACCTTTTCCAAAGACCGAGCCACATTAACCAAGGCTACGAAGCCCTGTGCTTTAGGCCCAGTGAGGAGTAGCTGTAGTTCACCCCGTAAGCCCTCATAAAATCGGGTGGTCTTCCGCTCTTCTTCAGTAGACATAGCACCAGCATAACGACCTAATCGAGTAAACTCATGGAGATACTCATCCACGCTTCTCGCTCCCTGAGTCAAACAAAGGTACTTATTCTCCATCTCAAGCTTCTGTGCAGAAGGTAGGTATCTGGCCAAGAACAACCTTGAGAATTCCTCCATCGGCACTTCGGCAAGTTGCATTCCAACTAAGAGATGAACCTCCACTCGTCCCACCACATCCTTGCCTCACCAGCTAATAGGAAGGTCGATATTATGGTCTTCTGCCACTCCGCAGTTCCTGTGGCGGTCATGACCCTCTTCATCGTAGAGAGCCAATCCTCAGGTTGATTTGGCGTTCCCATCATGTCGAATACCGTAGGATTAAAGCTCATCACATGCTTGAGCTGTTTCTCTATGGCTCTCCTTGTTGTTACCGGATCAACTGCCATGCGTTCTACCACTCCAAGCTCTGCCACTCTAATCGGTTCTTGCTTATTAGAAGGTGGTGCGTGCTGCACTTGTTGGGCATTGATCATAGCAAAGACTACTTCAGCCACTAATTTGATGGTTTCTGTAGAAGGAGGTGTTGTAGGCACGTCGCTCGGTGCACTACTTTCCGCTAATTGGGGATGTTCTGATTGCCCAGCGCCACTCCTAGTTACCTATAATAGCATAAGCCCTTGATTAGGTGATACACAAATTGCTAAAAGAAAACATTTGAACACTCAGATTCCTCAAAACAAGTGTATTTTTTCATTCCTAAGTGGACATTCATGGGTTCTTTTATATTATAATGATGACGGACATACATGTGCTCACCTCCCCATAAAAGAATTCGCCCATGAATTGAAATACAGATGACCGACACCCTAGTATGATACCAAATTGTAACACCCGCATCCGTCGTATGGCATATAACAGAAGGTCCAGCTGGAACCCGACGCCATATACCACGAACATTCGGAAGGGTTAAAGAATAATACCAAATTTACTCAACTACTCGCCCTAACACAGAGAATTCTAGCAGAAGCTTTTAACAAGTTTAAGAGAACCCAAAATTTGCACTACACTGGCATGAATGTCCATTATACCACACAGGAATGAAATATAACAAATACACAAAAAAGTACTTGGCCTTAAGGCCTTACAATAGTTCACTTGACAATATAATGTTTTACATACATCGGCCCACAGGCCAGCCACACATGACAAAAGTAAAAAACCAGTTCGCTTATCCTTCGAGGGCTAGCTCAGCAGCTTGGGCTTCGGCCCGCTATTTGACGCTTGGTTCCGCAGTACCAGCAAGCAACATTCCACCGTATGGTGGAAAATAAAGCAACGTTCAGTTAAAGCTGACCAAAATATAATGACCCCTCCCCTTACTCGGGACGGCAGTGCTCCTTCCCAGCATATCATTAGTCCAGCTAAATAATAAAGTGCAAATATATATTTTGCCACAGGTGTAGGCTCGCTCTGCCAAACACCCCGTGCACTCAGGGCATATTCTCTGTGAATCCGGTCAATTCCGTGGCTTCACCACCACCCTCAAGATGGCAAACATTGTGAGCATTTTTGAGTCTTTCTGACCGTAGTCCAAGACTCCTGACTATGCAAACGTCCAGTTCCACTTTAGGGCCTCTAGCACCGAACCGCAAAGCCCAGGTCTGTTTCCACCCGCCCGTTGCTCTTGCCGCCTAGTCACTTTAAAACGTACGCGCGGGCCAAGCTTCACCCGGATCCTAAAACATTCCCAAACATCACATAACCCAGTAAAGTTCAAGGCTGGCTCCCCGGCGGCCAAGTTAGCGAAATCACGTTTCCGCCCAGTTTTCTGGGTGCGCCTTGGAGTTAATCCCCAAGGATCCCTGCTGCAATCTACCGCGTAGAAACCCGAAAACAATCAAAGGCACGGAGTATTCTCCGGCCACTCATGCAATGCAACATCACCAATCCAGACAAACACATCCGGCTAGGCTTCACACACAATGCCTATGTCCGTACTTCGATTTCGGACTCTAAACAAGGGGGACTTCGCATATCTACCCCAAGGAACACCGCAAACTCACCGCACACTCGCGGAAGAGGGTTTTCCTATGCAAAGGAAGAAGAGCTTTATATGCTCAAGCTGAGAATGGTTACCCTTGAAGTCTGCTTAGGCGCCAAGGAAAACTAGCCGGATTAAAGGCTTCCCAAGGGAATTCTCTCCACGGATCTGGTCTCGGTTCTCACTTTCATGCTCCGATGCTCCGCCGGTGACCGGATTCCCCCCTTCCTTCTTCCTTGCTCTCTCCTCTCTCTAGCTTCTTAAAAAGAGAGAGTTTAGGATGAAATGAGGAATTAACCCTCAATTCCCGAACCTAACTCAGCAGGAACTCACCGGGTCCGTCGGATCGTATTTAAAGAAAACGAACGACTCAGATTTGCCTAAAATCTCTAAACCTTGGGCTGAACACGGCTTTGCACACGGTCGTGTCCCTGGCCGTGTGCCTCCATCTAGATACGATTGTCGAGGACAGAAAAAGATACGGGTTGGGACACGCCCGTGTCCCAACTTGACACGCCCGTGTCGGGTAATCGACACCCCCGTGACCAGTGGCATGTCACGAATAACTGCCAAGCCAACCAGCACGTCCCTTGGTGGACACGGGTGACCACACGCCCGTGCTGAAACTGACACGCCTGTGTCATACAGTACATACCCGTATTCCGGGCCGTGTCCCTCATTCTACACAGGACCAAACTTCCAGAGGAGTACACGGCCATGTGACACGCCCGTGTCACATGTCATATGCCTGAAATGACCTGTGACACGCCCGGGTCACATATCGCATTCGAGCACTCAACACTCGTCGACCTCAACTCGACTATCCGAGCACGACATGCCCTGTGACACGCCCATATCCCAGGCCGTGTTCACCCTACCAAGACCCGAAATTGGTTCGAACACCTCCCATTTCACTTTTAAGTTTCAGGGCGTTACATAGACCATCTAATATAAACACACATAAAATAGAAGTAGGTCTGAACTAAGTAAGCAAACTAAAACAACAAACTACCTCGCAACGGCGAGGTGAAAACCACGTCCAACACTACTGCACAAGAACTCCAAAACTAGCTCCACTACCTGCTAAATCCTTGAACCTGAGGCATTCCAAACACAGAACACCTCAGCAAGAAGGTACAAGCAGTCGCAAAAAAGTAAGCCAAATAGTAAACAAAGGTCAAAAGGGGTACCAACCAAGGACCAAACATAGAATTTACGTGAATCGACAAGTATAACACATCGCACCAGATGCACAAGGCTAAAAGGGTGGAAAACATGATTAAATCAAAAGAAAGAATACTCAAAACTTTATTAGCCACATGTGGTCAACTCTACCCAAAAACACAAGCGAGGTGGTAACTAATCTGGACACACCCTCACAGATATAATATCGATCTAACTGTTGGGGAGACTCATACACTTCATCATTCATTGCAGATGCCCAAACACCCGGTAGAGTTCCACGAGGTACTAATAAAGGAAACAAACATTGCCGAGGTTGTTTCGTCCACTAACTCCCGCAATCAAGAAAACTCAAAAATATATATATATCCCAAGACTTGGCACGTCAGATTCTACAAGATATTTCTAGATTTAAGAAACGGTTGATCGACCTTTAGGATGGAATTATAATCCTAGATAAAATCTAACACGTCCTACATAATAGTGAAGGTACTTTTAAAAGAGGAAGATTCAACTACATGATCAAAAAATAAACCACTTTACCAAGTTAGACTAGTGAAATCAAGAACATGATAATACAAGTGGATTTAAACAAAAGATTAAGAAAGCACTATAATCAGCAAGTTATTAATGATAACGAAAAAAATAAGTTAGAAATTTTAGCAGATCGGGAGAAAGAAGGGAAAAAGGGGAGTAAAACCACCACTTGCCTTGGTTTTACCAGAAAAATTCTCCAAATCAATCCTCGTCACAGATCGTGGCAAAAGAAGATGGGAGGAGTGGAAATCTGAACAAAATGGCCGAATTAGAGGTTAGTGCCAAAATTCCTAACGAGAAAACTCAAGAAATGGGAAAGTTTTACCACAATGGCGTAGCTCTCATTGAGAGCTTTCCGGATCTATATCTCGTTGAAGATTTCGAGCACCGGAGCACCGTCGGCGACCACCAGAAGATGATCGAGTAGGAGGAAGTCGCCGCTTTGGTTTCGATTCGGTCACATGGAGAAGATGAATAGGATTTTCTCTAACCTAATTCCTTTATATAATTAATATTTATAATAAGATTAATAGTATTAATTATAGTCATAGTAATAAAAATAATAATTTTTTGCGCAGGCGCGCGGGAAACGAAAATAGAGACTTAAGATGGCCTCAAATCGAAAAGTGATCAACAAGGAAGTTATAAATCTCGTCGAGACGAACAAAATCCATGTTAACCACTTTTCTCTATGACACTGTTTTGACTCTCAAAATGGCGCCCGAAAGCAGACTGAGACGGATTTCTCGAGAAGGAGCTGAGATTTCTCGAGAACACACTTAGGAGTTCTTGAGAAGGACCTACAATACTCAAGAACAATTTTTTAAGGATAACTCGGGAAGGGCATAGAGACATCCCGAGAACAGAAAGCAGAGTACTCGAGAAGGACGAACACTACCCAAGAACAAACTGCAGATCACTCGAGAAGAATGAACACTACCCAAGAACTAACTGCAGATTACTCGAGAATTAAATTGCATGAACTGTTGCTTTTAGTCCTTGTGAATAGTGGATTTTACAATTATATCCAAAAATTAAAGTATAGATATGAATAGGAAATGACATTTTTGAATAGTGATTTAATATTATAATAATCATATTTATATTTTTGAAAAAGGAAACACGAGTTCAAAACGGAGGCCCAAATGCACGTCGAATTAAATGAAATTAACACTGTAGGCGAACACTAATGCTACGAACCCAATGGAGAAGTCAAAACCAAAATTCGACAAGCCATTCTTGAGATATAAATTTTCAAAGTCTATGGCGAACAAAAATTTTACAAAACTTCGGAAAATCGCCAAGGTTCGAAAATCGCTCTGATCGCGACGAAAACTTGACAAACATGTCAAAAATTAATTAATTTAATTTCCTAACTTGAAATTTTCCATTTACAATAAGGATTCACGAATTTTCCCGACTCGGCCGAACAGACGTGAAAACACACTAACGGCGACGCACCGTCAACTTGACATTAAAAGTAACGTCATGACATCATAAATACGTCATTATAGAATTAAATTATTACCGAAAAATCGGGGGCATTACACTAGCCTACATCTTGTGTTAATTACACTTAAGAAATTATCCTAGTGATCAAACTACTTGACTAGGAGTCATACCTTTTGTGTTGGTACATTGATACAACACATCACTTGTAAGATCCGCCTTTTCCCTTTTCGAAGGCATCCCGGATCTTATGCCCAGAACCGCCGCCTTACGGTGACACTAACTCCTGAGTTAGTCGACACCGTAAGACGCCGATTCTGCCGGCTATTACGATCATTTTTCACTAGAGATGCGGAAGTAAAAGTGTATAAACAAGCTAATACACATGTCCACAGAAATCACAGAGCATATCATATATATGGAAATGAAAGTGCTACTATAGTCCATAATGAGTACAAAAGAGAAAGTAGGGCTTATGCCCATATACATCAATAGAAATCAGACTCTCTCTCACAAAACAGAAAGCTGTAAACTACGCTATCTACTACATCTCCTCCCACCTGAGGACGTGCGGTAGTAGTGTCTGGTGGTGGTGGTAGCTGCTCCTCATGCCCTGCCTCCTCGTCCCGCTGGACGTGCTGGTCCACCTCCTCGAACTCCTAAAAAGGGGGAGTCAACGTATGTTAGTCAAAAAGACTAAGTCGTATCCTCAACACCTCCTCCTGTCGCTCTTAGGCACCGGATGGAAGGAGGATGCGGAGGACAACAAGGGGTAACAAAGTGGAAGCAGGTGACATTTCTATCTAGCAGGAGTAAGTAAAATCTAGCAGTTCTATATATAATCTAGCAGTTCTATATAAAGTGCAAGTAAGTAAAGACAGTGCAGAAAGAAAAGGACTGCAGTAAAAAGGTAGAACTGGAAGTAAATGCAGTACAGAAAGGAAAGTACGCTACTGCTACTCCTACTCCTATCAATATCACAGAAGTACCCCAACTTATATGAACGCCCATACAAACTTATAAGTTAGGGTTTCCAAAAGTAACTTATCATATAAACCGCTCATACAATTTATATGATAAGGATCTATGAAGCGTATGTCCTAATGAATGAATGTATGTTATGATGTGTATGTTAAACATGCAAGTGCAACACACACACACGACTCCGTGATCACAGACCTTTAGTTCCCTCTTTTTGAGAGCTTGCATCACTCTCGGGTACTACCGTTGTGGCTACGGCAATAGTGGAGCGGGCTCTCCACTTCTAGGTAGGTATAAGCACTACCAGACCTAGACCCCTCTCATACGCCTCTGTACACGTCCTAGGTGCACTCTAGAGTTTTGCGTACGTATTTTGCTGACTACCCGTCAGTCTTGTAGGTCGAGTGTACGTCTTCGGGGATTCCGCAGTATTATATATTTAGCATACTGGCCCCTCCACCCGTACTCCTCGCCCGAGTCATCGTACTGCCATCGGTGCATCGACTGGCCAGTCCCGCGTGACTCGCCACTAATTTTATGCACATGCAAGGTATTAATCTGAGCTTCCTGCTCGTACTGATATTGTTAACACATTCCCTCCAATCCAATCTGGGTGAGTAAGTGCTCGTATCCCTCCAACCTTAAGAAACAGGTGAGCAAGCCACTCGTATCCCTCCAACCCGGTTAGGATGAGTTCATTACTTGTATCCCTCCAACCTTATGAAACAGGTGAGCAAGTAACCCATATGATGTTTCCAACCTTATTTAACCGGCGAACCTATCGCGTAGAACTCCAAGCCTATTAGACTAATCTCGTCTAAGGTTTATTATACATAGTGATTTAGAGTGAATCCCAGGACTGCCCAAGGCATGCCCCGTGAGGGGGTCTCGAGGGCACTAGGAACCAAGACGGGCATGAAACCCGAAGCTCCCTTTCGCAAGGATAATTACTTTTTGTTGATGTCTACCCAAGATCCACAACCAACTCTCATTGTTACTTTAGGATTATTCTGATGACTTAAGGTATTATTATCGGAAAGGCGACGGTCTTTCGTCGGACTCCGTTGTGCCTATTGTAAAGTGATTTGCACTCTATCACTCGTTACTATACTTATGACGCTATCAACACCACCCGGGTTTATTCCCAATTTCCACAACTATCCCATTTTATTCTATCTCCCGGTGGTCCTAGTAAGGTAAACCTACTTATGCTAAATGTAGCCCCAGACCTAATACCACCCTGCCATTTCCAAATTACACTACCATCCCCATCGTTCTGTTCATTAATCTAGGGTGGTATTATCTAGATAGGTAATTACGTACGACACTTCTATCGAGACTGAGCGACTAGGGTAAGATGACCTAACTAATGATCATTTGAATGAACTTCCAAATACATTGAATTGTGTTTAATCACATGAGATTATTATAGATATGATACATCGATTTATTCATTATTTTATCTCCACCAGAATCAGTCAATTATTGTTAAGGGTAAAATTGTCATTTCTCGTATACTTATAAATTAAATCTTCAATTTATCAAGTCGAATCTCAAGGGCTCGAATATGTCTCCCATGAGTTTAAATAATATAATTAGGGTTTTGTAAATCTTCTAAACCCTAGTTTGATTCATTTTAGAAAATTCTTAAGTGTTCACAAAATTCTCAAAAATTATCAAATTCACTAAGTGTGGGATTTTTGCTCCCAAAAATCCCAACTAATTTAGGGTTTTAAATTATACCCTACTGGTCTACTAAATCAGGGGGGGTGTGTGCATTCTAAATGCACCCCTTTAGGCAAATATCATAAACAAGTTTTACATTTGCTATTTGCACCCCGAGCCTAAGTAGTTCAATTCTTGCATGTGGGTCTTTCCCAACATGACTTGTTCCAATTTCAGAGAAATTTCTACCACTGGTCTATATGGTCCCTAATGGCCAGACACCAAAATTTGGGGCCATTTGGAGTTAGCTAACTCAAAGAATCACCTAGTTAAGCCCTAGGGGTATTTTGGTAATTTTCCCACATTTTGTTTCCCAATCAAGCCCATTTTTGGGCAGGGCCTGAATATGCCCTAATTATACCTCTGACCAAAATCTCAGGTCAAGGGGGCTTCTGGTTTGGCTTGGGCAGCCATTTGAAATTCTGCAAAATTGCTATTTGCAGCCAAAGCCAAATATTATTTCTCAAACATGCAAGTGAGATTCCTCATCATGCAGTGCATCAATTTAGCCCAAGTTTTAACCATGGGTCTAATATACCCATGAGTGGGTGCCACCAAAATTTGGGGCCATTTGGAGTTAGGAAACTCCAAAAATCACATTTATTTACTTTTGGGTATTTTTGTAAAAACTATAGCAAAATGTTCCCCAAAAATTCTGATTTATGGGAAGGGCCTAGATAGGCCTAATTTAGTAACCTAGCCCAAATTTCAGCCCATTTGGACCAAGGGTTTGGGCTGAGGAATTAATTTAATTTCTGTCCTACCCTAGGAGTAGTCCTAGCAAAACAGCCCTACAGTACAATCTACTGGGCCTAAACTTGAATTTAGGGTGGCAAATTAAAGTTAACACATGTACCTACAATTTTCATTCAGGGCTAAACCTAGGTACAGGTCTCTAGGTACCCTAAAATTGACATGCAAAATTACTATTACCATGTGACAATATTTCATATTATACATAAAATAATGATGCAGAATTATAATTAAAATTTCTGCACGAATCTAGAAGCCAATCGGACGGTGGCTGCTCTTCTTCTCCATGCATGCATGCAGGGTCAACCCGAAGCAGGTCGTTTTGCGGGGTGGTTCCCGGCCATCGCCGGCGGCGGGGCCTCCGGCCAAGGCCTTCCCCGGCCTCACGGTGGTCGGGGCTAGAGCTGGCCGGCGACTGGGCGGCGGAGAGCGGCGGACGGCGTGGCGCAACCAAACCGAAAAGCTCCCAGGCCGCCATTTTTAACCCGATTTTTGAGCTTTTTGATTCCTAACGTAGAGCTCGTTTGAGCTCGACCTCTAGCCTAGTGGATCTAGGATACTAGTACACTTGGAGGGGAAGGGATACGGACCTGTGGTGGCGGCTGAGGCCGAGGGTGGCGGCGGTTTCCCATGGAGTGAAAATTCCGGCGATCTCCTCTTTGGATAGCCATGGCAGCAGCTGGTCTCTCTTTCTCTCTCTCTCTGGGGTAGGGATGAAGTGGGAAAAGAGGGGTGAGCTCGGTTTAGGCTGAGTTAAGAGAGGGGGGGGGGCGATTTCACCTATGTTGGCGATTTCACCAAGGTGGCGATTTCACCAAGGTGGGGGGGGGCTCGGGTTGGTGTGTGTGGGCTGGCTGGCTGCTTGGGAGTGGGCCCCACTGCACTTGCTGAGTTGTCTAGATCCTAAGGGGTCGGGTTCCAAGGTTGGGGTTGGGTTGGGTGAGTGGAGAGGTGGGTTGACTCATATGTTGAGATAGGAGAGAGAGAGGCTCGGTTTTGGGTTTGGGTTTGACCCAATGTTGCATGGTGGGTCTCCACACCTCCTAATACCCCTACATGGTCAGCCAACCCATTGTGGGTTGGTGGGATGAGCCCAAGTGGCCCAAAATAACTCCTTAGCATTTTCTCTCTCCTATTCCTCCTCTTTTCTCTCTCCTAGGTAATTTCCAAAATTGCCATTGCATTCCCCTATTTTTCTCTTCCATAGGGGGTATAGGGTCACTTTAGACCCACCTAGTGATCCTGGGTTGGTTTGGGTGGACCCAACCTAGTGAAATGGGCCAGGGCACCATTTTCACTATTTAGGTCAACATGTTGACTTGACCCAACATGGGTCAACTAGTTGACCCCATGGCCTACCCTAGGGTCCACTTAGATTGTATTTAGGGTTAGGGCAATGTGGTGGGGTCATGGTGTGGCTAGGGTTTGTATTTAGCCTAGTTTGACCTAGGTTGACTTGGGCCCCATAGTGGGCCCCACATGGTCTAAATCCTCCTCCTAGGGTCAAACCTAGCTAAACCCTAGCATCCACCACATGTCTAACCCAAATCTAAGTCATTTGAAATTTGGGATGTTACAAACCCTATAAACAAAAAAAATAATTTCGTCCCCGAAATTTAAGTTCGGGCCACGGGGTTTCTACGACAAGCTTATAGAAGATTCGAAACGTAACTAGAAGGAAAATATAAAACTAAGTTGTACCTGAGGAGAATAGCTCCGGGTGTCGCTCCATCATGAGATCCCTCGGCTCCCAGGTGTGCTCCTCCCGTCCGTGGTTGGACCACAACACCTTCACGAGAGGGACCTTCTTTTTCCGCAACACTCGGACGGCGGTATCGTCGATCCGGACCGGCTCTAAACGAACTGATCGATCTGATGCTACTGGCCCGTCGGTAGTAGAAATATGCTGCTCAGGGCGAAGGAGTGCTCGTCGTAGGGAGGAGACGTGAAAGACGTCGTGCAGAGTTCCCAACTCTATCGGTAGCTGCAGTCGGTAAGCCAAGGGGCCGATCCGCTCCAGGATCAAGTAAGGCCCCATATATCTCGGACTGAGCTTCTTGTGCCTCCGCACCCGGGAAACATCGTGCACTGGACGTATCTTCAAGAAAACCCTGTCTCCCACCTGGAACTCCACCTTACGATGCCGCGCATCGTAATACTTCGCCTGCCTGCTCTGGGCCTCCAACATCCGATCTCTGACCAGACGTATCTGAGCCTCCGTATCCTCGACATACTCTGAACCGTGAGCTCGTGTATCCTCATCTTGTACCCATGATAGAGGTGTCCGACACCTCCTCCCATATAGTGCCTCGTAAGGAGCCATCCCAATGCTCGCCTGGTGACTGTTGTTATAAGAAAACTCAATCAAGGGCAACAGTCGCTCCCAGGGCTTCCCCGTATCCAAAATACAAAGACGCAGCAGATCCTCCATAGTCCTGTTAGTCCGCTCTGTCTGACCGTCGGTCTGTGGATGGAAGGCAGTGCTGAAAGAGAGCTGCGAACCTAAGTAAGCATGCACTGCCCTCCACTCCCTAGAAGTGAATCGACCGTCACGATCCGAGACAATCGTCCTGGGGACGCCGTGGTATCTAACGAACTGCTCCACAAACAATCTCACCAATACGGCAACTGGGGCGTCCTTCCGGATCGGTATGAATCTGGCTACCTTGGTCAATCTATCGACGATGACCCAAATGGAATCGTGCCCAGAGTGGGAGCGAGGCAACCCATGCACAAAATCCATAGCAATATCCTCAAACTTCCACTCTGGCACCGGTAATGGCTGTAATAACCCTCCTGGGCTCTTGCATTCAGCTTTCACTAGCTGACATGCCTTGCAGTGTGTAACATAATGTATGATCTCCCTCTTCATCCCGGGCCAGTACATGCTCTTCCGCAAATCAGCCGTCATCTTGGTGATACCGGGGTGCACTGAGTACCGTGATTGGTGCGACTCCCTGAGTATGTCCTCCCGGATACCACCTCCTGCGGGTATATATATACGGCCACGGAAATGAACGAGGTCGTCGCGTAGCGTGTACTCTTCTGCCTTGCCCTCAGCTAGGGCTCCGAATATCGGCTCTAAATCTGCATCCTGCCTCTGATGCGCCCAAATGCGCTCCCGAATGTCACAATCGCTAATCAGGGAGTTCAGATACTCCCGGTACAGCTCTGGCTCAGTCTCTGACACCACAGTAATGTGCATGCCCTCCACCATCTGAGCCAACGACATAGCTCCCACCCGAGGTTCCGGACCAGTAGTGCGGCTCTCCTGCTCAAGGCATCCGCCACAGTGTTTGCCTTCCCCGGGTGGTAATGGATCTTGTACTGGTAGTCACATAGGAATTCTATCCATCTCCTCTGGCGTAGATTCAGATCCTTCTGAGTGTCGATGTACCTGAGATTCTTTGATCGGAGAAAATATCACAATGGATCCCGTACAGATAGTGCCTCCATATCTTTAATGCGAATACCACTGCCCCGAGTTCTAGGTCATGGACTGGGTAGTTGTGCTCGTGCTTCTTCAACTGTCTCGAAGCGTATGCTATCACATGACCGTGCTGCATTAGGACAGCACCCATCCCCTGGTATGATGCATCGGTGTAAATCCGGAATCCTTCCTTCCCAGCTGGAAGTGCCAGGATAGGGGATGAGATGAGCCTGCTCTTCAATTCCTGGAACGCTGCCTCGCACTTCTCAGACCAATGAAATCCTGCCTCTTTCTTCGTCAACGATGTGAGGGGGAGAGCTATCCTGGAAAACCCCTCCACAAACTTGCGGTAGTAGCCTGCTAGCCCCAAGAAGCTGCGTATCTCCGTGGCCGATTTCGGCTGCGGCCAATCTCTAACTGCCTCGATCTTAGCTGGATCCACGGCTAGTCCAGCCCCACTGATGGTGTGTCCCCAGAATGTTACCTCCTCAAGCCAGAACTGGCACTTAGAGAACTTAGCATACATGCTATGCTCCCTCAGCTTTCCCAAAACCAACGATAGATGCTGCGCATTTTCCTCCTTGGTCTTGGAATAGACCAAAATGTCGTCGATGAAGACTATGACGAACCGATCCAAGTAAGGCTCGAATACAATACACGGTTCATCAGACTCATGAATGCTGAGGGTGCATTCGTGAGCCCGAAGGGCATCACCGTGAACTCAAACAATCCATACCGAGAACTGAACGCCGTCTTCGGTATGTCCTCCTCTTGGATCCGCAGCTGATAGTATTCCAGATCTCAAGTCCTAGCTTCGAAAACCAGAATGCTCCCTGAAGGCTGATCGAACAGCTCATCAATCCGTGGCAGTGGGTAAGTGTTCCGGACCGTAAGCCGGTTCAACTCCCGGTAATCAATGCACAACCGGAGCGAACCGTCTTTCTTCTTCACGAATAAAACTGGTGCTCCCCAGGGTGATGAACTAGGCCGGACAAATCCGGACTCCACTAGCTCCTGTAACTACGTCCTGAACTCTGCCAGCTCCCTTGGAGCCATCCGGTACGGTGCCCGGGATACGGGCTTGGCATCCGGTATCAGCTGGATACGGAAGTCGGTGTCTCTGGCCAGCGGTAGTCCGGGCAATTTCTCCGGGAATACGTCGGAGAAATCCCGAACCACGGGTATATCGGAAATGGCCGTCTCCGCCATTATCATCTCGAAGCATACAAGATACACCTCCTCGCCCTGCTCGTAGGCTTTGACAGCCTGTACGGAAAGATAATAAGAAAGAGATGGGATAGGTCGGATACCTTCGATGGTGACGTAGGAGTCGCCATGCCTGAGGGTGATCCTCTTGGACAGGCAGTCTATTTGGGCGTAGTTCCAATGTAACCACACCATGCCCAGAATAATGTCGAAGTCCTGCAGCATCAGGATCGTCCCCGGTATCTGGAATATCTTGCCAGCGATCTCGCCCTCCAAGTTGCAATGCTCCGTAGTCACTATCTCCGAGCCGTCGGGCAGACGCACCCTTCTCTCCGCGCCCGTGAATCATGCCATCTAGCCCTTTGATGAAGGCTTCTGATATGAACGAGTGTGTAGCACCCGTGTCGTATAAGGTATGGGCGGGTTTGCCATTGACGATGAATATGCCTGAGGTTTTGATTATTTTAACGAGTGTTATTCTACGAGGCTTAAAGAGCTTATGATGATCAAGTAATTTGAAGGAAATAAAACTTTTAAGGTTTTAAATTACCTGTAATGACCTCCTCTGGGTTTCTTGGAACGGCAAGATCCAAGGCGTACATCTGATCGCGACCCCTGCCTCGGCCGTGATGTCCTCATCCTCAGCCTCGGCCTCGTCCTCCACCTCGGCCCTGGTATGCTGGAGGGGTCACCTGGGAGGGGGTGGAGGAGGAGGAGGAAGCTGACGGAACTGCTGTGGACAATCAGCTCTATAGTGCCCCCGCTGGTGGCACCCAAAACAGACCACTTGTCTCTGACCTTGATCTTCCTGCCCGATCGGTCCATGAATCTGAAGAGGTGGAGGAGCATATACTGGAGGAGGCCTCTGCTCCTCCGCCGTAGTTCTCCTGTCTGTAATTCTCTTGCCTGTAGTTCTCCTGTCGGTAGTTGGGACGACGACGTCCCCCACCCCGTTTGAACCCAATGACCTTGCCCCTCTGGGGCCCTACTACTACTCTCTCCGTGCCATGGCCCATCAAGTGGCCTCTTCCCTCTACTCTGTGTCATAAGCTGGTCCGCCTCGTGCTTCTTTGCCATCTCGATGATCTCTGTCGATGATCCATGAGAAATAAATAGCAGTGCCTGCCGTACTGAATCCCTAAGTCCTCGGTAGAACTCTTCTTTGCATACCTCCGGTCCTCTAGATCATGAAAGCCTGCAAATCTGGCCAGATGGGAGAATTCCCTCTGGTACTCAATCACTGAACGAGTCCCCTGCTTGAGGTTCAAAAACCTCTCCTCCAACTCATCTCTGTCTGTATCTGTCACAAAATGTCCAAGGACGGACTCAACTGAACTCCTCCCATGAGATCTCTGATGGGTCCCTATCAGTATATGTGGAATCCATCATGGATTTCCACCATCTCCAGGCATGTGAATCTAGAGCAGAAGTCGCCAAGGGTACTGCCTGTTGCACCGGGCAACTGATGCCTGCAAGCATCTCCTGTATGGCCTCCAGCCATTCCTCTGTCTTCACAGCATTCTCCGTCCCGTGGTACATGGGCGGGGACAAGCTCCTGAACGCACTCAACCAGTTTGACCCCGGATTTGGCAGCTGTGCCGGGGCCTGCTGGGCTCTAAATGCGTCTAGGATCGCAGTAAGGGTCTGTCCCATCTCAGTCTGCATGAACGGAGTGGTAGCTGGAGGGGAGGGACCACGTTCTGTGGCACGGCGACCTGTAGAGGTTGCAAAAAGGTGATTCTTAAGTCAAAATTCTTAAAAATTTGGCCTAACTCATTGTTTAATGGACTATTTAGTGTGACTTTTTACACATGGGCACACCATTGCTTCCGCTGAATAGTTTGTCCGCAAACTAATCTCGAGCGGGGTGTTCCAGTGTTGTGGACTTCTTTCTCTAATGATCGTATTTTTTCCTCTGATACCAGTTTGTAAGATCCGCCTTTTCCCTTTTCGAAGGCATCCCGGATCTTATGCCCAGAACCGCCGCCTTACGGTGACACTAACTCCTGAGTTAGTCGACACCGTAAGACGCCGATTCTGCCGGCTATTACGATCATTTTTCACTAGAGATGCGGAAGTAAAAGTGTATAAACAAGCTAATACACATGTCCACAGAAATCACAGAGCATATCATATATATGGAAATGAAAGTGCTACTATAGTCCATAATGAGTACAAAAGAGAAAGTAGGGCTTATGCCCATATACATCAATAGAAATCAGACTCTCTCTCACAAAACAGAAAGCTGTAAACTACGCTATCTACTACATCTCCTCCCACCTGAGGACGTGCGGTAGTAGTGTCTGGTGGTGGTGGTAGCTGCTCCTCATGCCCTGCCTCCTCGTCCCGCTGGACGTGCTGGTCCACCTCCTCGAACTCCTAAAAAGGGGGAGTCAACGTATGTTAGTCAAAAAGACTAAGTCGTATCCTCAACACCTCCTCCTGTCGCTCTTAGGCACCGGATGGAAGGAGGATGCAGAGGACAACAAGGGGTAGCAAAGTGGAAGCAGGTGACATTTCTATCTAGCAGGAGTAAGTAAAATCTAGCAGTTCTATATATAATCTAGCAGTTCTATATAAAGTGCAAGTAAGTAAAGACAGTGCAGAAAGAAAAGGACTGCAGTAAAAAGGTAGAACTGGAAGTAAATGCAGTACAGAAAGGAAAGTACTACTGCTACTCCTACTCCTATCAATATCACAGAAGTACCCCAACTTATATGAACGCCCATACAAACTTATAAGTTAGGTTTCCAAAAGTAACTTATCATATAAACCGCCCATACAATTTATATATAAGGATCTATGAAGCGTATGTCCTAATGAATGAATGTATGTTATGATGTGTATGTTAAACATGCAAGTGCAACACACACACACGACTCCGTGATCACAGACCTTTAGTTCCCTCTTTTTGAGAGCTTGCATCACTCTCGGGTACTACCGTTGTGGCTACGGCAACAGTGGAGCGGGCTCTCCACTTCTAGGTAGGTATAAGCACTACCAGACCTAGACCCCTCTCATACGCCTCTGTACACGTCCTAGGTGCACTCTAGAGTTTTGCGTACGTATTTTGCTGACTACCCGTCAGTCTTGTAGGTCGAGTGTACGTCTTCGGGGATTCCGCAGTATTATATATTTAGCATACTGGCCCCTCCACCCGTACTCCTCGCCCGAGTCATCGTACTGCCATCGGTGCATCGACTGGCCAGTCCCGCGTGACTCGCCACTAATTTTATGCACATGCAAGGTATTATCTGAGCTTCCTGCTCGTACTGATATTGTTAACACATTCCCTCCAATCCAATTGGTGAGTAAGTGCTCGTATCCTCCAACCTTAAGAAACAGGTGAGCAAGCCACTCGTATCCCTCCAACCCGGTTAGGATGAGTTCATTACTTATATCCCTCCAACCTTGTGAAACAGGTGAGCAAGTAACCCATATGATGTTTCCAACCTTATTTAACCGGCGAACCTATCGCGTAGAACTCCAAGCCTATTAGACTAATCTCGTCTAAGGTTTATTATACATAGTGATTTAGAGTGAATCCCAGGACTGCCCAAGGCATGCCCGTGAGGGGGGTCTCGAGGGCACTAGGAACCAAGACGGGCATGAAACCCGAAGTTCCCTTTCGCAAATATTTACTTTTTTTGTTGATGTCTACCCAAGATCCACAACCAACTCTCATTGTTACTTTAGGATTATTCTGATGACTTAAGGTATCATTATCGGAAAGGCGACGGTCTTCCGTCGGACTCCGTTATGCCTATTGTAAAGTGATTTGCACTCTATCACTCGTTACTATACTTATGACGCTATCAACACCACCCGGGTTTATTCCCAATTTCCACAACTATCCCATTTTATTCTATCTCCCGGTGGTCCTAGTAAGGTAAACCTACTTATGCTAAATGTAGCCCCAGACCTAATACCACCCTGCCATTTCCAAATTACACTACCATCCCCATCGTTCTGTTCATTAATCTAGGGTGGTATTATCTAGATAGGTAATTACGTAAGACACTTCTATCGAGACTGAGCGACTAGGGTAAGATGACCTAACTAATGATCATTGAATGAACTTCCAAATACATTGTATTGTGTTTAATCACATGAGATTATTATAGATATGATACATCGATTTATTCATTATTTTATCTCCACCAGAATCAGTCAATTATTGTTAAGGGTAAAATTGTCATTTTTCGTATACTTATAAATTAAATCTTCAATTTATCAAGTCGAATCTCAAGGGCTCGAATATGTCTCCCATGAGTTTAAATAATATATTAGGGTTTTGTAAATCTTCTAAACCTAGTTTGATTCATTTTAGAAAATTCTTAAGTGTTCACAAAATTCTCAAAAATTGTCAAATTCACTAAGTGTGGGATTTTTGCTCCCAAAAATCCCAACTAATTTAGGGTTTTAAATTATACCCTACTGGTCTACTAAATCAGGGGGTGTGCATTCTAAATGCACCCCTTTAGGCAAATATCATAAACAAGTTTTACATTTGCTATTTGCACCCCGAGCCTAAGTAGTTCAATTCTTGCATGTGGGTCTTTCCCAACATGACTTGTTCCAATTTCAGAGAAATTTCTACCACTGGTCTATATGGTCCCTAATGGCCAGCCACCAAAATTTGGGGCCATTTGGAGTTAGCTAACTCCAAGAATCACCTAGTTAAGCCCTAGGGTTATTTTGGTAATTTTCACACATTTTGTTTCCCAATCAAGCCCATTTTTGGGCAGGGCCTGAATATGCCCTAATTTATACCTCTGACCAAAATCTCAGGTCAAGGGGGCTTCTGGTTTGGCTTGGGCAGCCATTTGAAATTCTGCAAAATTGCTATTTGCAGCCCAAGCCAAATATTATTTCTCAAACATGCAAGTGAGATTCCTCATCATGCAGTGCATCAATTTAGCCCAAATTTTAACCATGGGTCTAATAATAGCCATGAGAGGTTGCCACCAAAATGTGGGGCCATTTGGAGTTAGGAAACTCCAAAAATCACATTTATTTACTTTTGGGTATTTTTGTAAAAAACTATAGCAAAATGTTCCCCAAAAATTCTGATTTTTGGGGAGGGCCTAGATAGGCCTAATTTAGTAACTTAGCCCAAATTTTCAGCCCATTTGGACCAAGGGTTTGGGCTGAGGAATTAATTTAATTCTGTCCTACCCTAGGAGTAGTCCTAGCAAAACAGCCCTACAGTACAATCTACTGGGCCAAAACTTGAATTAGGGTGGCAATTAAAGTTAACACATGTACCTACAATTTTTATTCAGGCTAAACCTAGGTACAGGTCTCTAGGTACCCTAAAATTGACATGCAAAATTACTATTACCATGTGACAATATTTCATATTATACATAAAATAATGATGCAGAATTATAATTAAAATTTCTGCACGAATCTTAGAAGCCAATCGGACGGTGGCTGCTCTTCTTCTCCATGCATGCATGCAGGGTCAACCCGATGCAGGCGGTTTTGCGGTGGTTCCCGGCCATCGCCGGCGGCGGGGCCTCCGCCAAGGCCTTCCCCGGCCTCACGGTGGTCGGGGCTAGAGCTGGCCGGCGACTGGGCGGACGAGAGAGCGGCGGACGGCGGCGGCGCAACCAAACCGAAAAGCTCCCAGGCCGCCATTTTTAACCCGATTTTTGAGCTTTTTGATTCCTAACGTCGAGCTCGTTTGAGCTCGACCTCTAGCCTAGTGGATCTAGGATACTAGTACACTTGGAGGGGAAGGGATACAGACCTTGTATGCGTGGCGGCTTTGAGGCCGAGAGGTGGCTGGCGGTTTCCCATGGAGTGAAAATTCCGGCGATCTCCTCTTTGGATAGCCATGGCAGCAGCTGGTCTCTCTTTCTCTCTTCTCTCTGGGTAGGGATGAAGTGGGAAAAGAGGGGTGAGCTCGGTTTAGGCGTGAGTTTAAGAGAGGGGGGGGGGGGCGATTTTCACCTATTGTTGGCGATTTCACCAAGGTGGCGATTTCACCAAGGTGGGGGGGGGGGCTCGGGTTGGTGTTGTGTGGGCTGGCTGCTGCTTGGGAGTGGGGCCCCACTGCACTTGCTGGGTTGTCTAGATCCTAAGGGGTCGGGTTCCAAGGTTGGGTTGGGTTGGGTGAGTGGAGAGGTGGGTTGACTCATATGTTGAGATAGGAGAGAGAGAGAGGCTCGGTTTTGGGTTTGGGTTTGACCCAATGTTGCATGGTGGGTCTCCACACCTCCTAATACCCCTACATGGTCAGCCAACCCATTGTGGGTTGGTGGGATGAGCCCAAGTGGCCCAAAATAACTCCTTAGCATTTTCTCTCTCCTATTCCTCCTCTTTTCTCTCTCCTAGGTAATTTCCAAAATTGCCATTGCATGCCCCTATTTTTCTCTTCCATAGGGGTATAGGGTCACTTTAGACCCACCTAGTGATCCTGGGTTGGTTTGGGTGGACCCAACCTAGTGAAATGGGACAGGGCACCATTTTCACTATTTAGGTCAACATGTTGACTTGACCCAACATGGGTCAACTAGTTGACCCCATGGCCTACCCTAGGGTCCACTTAGATTGTATTTAGGGTTAGGGCAATGTGGTGGGGTCATGGGTGGCTAGGGTTTGTATTTAGCCTAGTTGACCTAGGTTGACTTGGGCCCCATAGTGGGCCCCACATGGTCTAAATCCTCCTCCTAGGGTCAAACCTAGCTAAACCCTAGCATCCACCACATGTCTAACCCAAATCTAAGTCATTTGAAATTTGGGATGTTACATCACTTCAGCCACTTGAGCTAGCTACTAACATTGTTCTACTTGAGCCAATGCCATTCCTATAGAACTTAAATCTTCTACAGAATGCAGCTATAGTAAGGGAGGTGCTGGCTTTTCCTCTTATCCTATATTAGCATGTCTTTATTGTAGCAGCATGTCCTTACAGCAGTAACAGTTACTGCACAGCAACAACCATCTACTAGGGTTGATCTCCCCCTTAGACTGCGCATAGTCCTTTCAGGACCTACTGATTAGTAGTTGATAATCTTTGATTCACTACAACAACTGTTTGCTTCCACTTAACAGGAAGCTGAGCTTATCCATGCAACTTCTGGATTTTCTCAGGGAGAGCATCTGTTATCTTCTCTTTACTTGATACTCGAGTCCATCTTTGTCTTGATTCCATTTTATATCACTTGAGAGTCTTGATGTCAAGTGATAGACTTGACAGTATTGATACCATTTTGGAGACTTATCTACCTGCATAAAGGGTGAGTCCTGCAACAAAAATATTACATAGAGCAACTAAAGATATAATAAGTTCAACATGCCCAACTCAAATTTGAAGGAGTTGAACTTGACTTCATCTAGTGGCTTAGTAAAGATGTCTACCACTTGCTTGTCTGTAGATATAAACTCAAGACAAATGTCTTCTTTTTCAACATGCTCCGTAATAAAATGATATTTAATCTCAATATGCTTAGTCCCGCTATGAGAGACAAGATTCCTAGCTATTAAGATTGCACTTGTAGAATCACAGAACATGGGGGTTCCAATTATCTGAAGGTTATTATCCTGGAGATGATGTTAGATCCACAACAACTGTGCACAGCAGCTACCTGCTGAGATATACTCAGACTCAACTGTTGAGATTGCAATACTGGTCTACTTCTTGTTGCTCCAGGACACTAGTCTTCCTCCCAAAAACTGACAGGTGCCTAAAGTGCTCTTCCTGTCCTCTTTGCTGCCTGAACAATGTGCATCTGAATAGTCTGTTAGTTCAAAATCCCTATTTCTAGGGTATCAGAGGCCAAGAATCTGGTGTGCCCTTAAGATACCTCAAAATCCTCTTTGTAGTAGAGTAGTGTGATTCTTTATGACTTGCCTGATACCTAGCACAAACACATGTAGCATACATGATGTCTGGCCTACTTGTAGTAAGATATAGAAGGGATCCAATTATCCCTCAATACAAACTTTTATCAATATGTTTCCCTGCCTCATCTTTATCTATAGGCATACTTGACCCCATGAGAGTTTTCATGGTGAAGGCATTCTCCAAACCAAACTTTTTAATCAACTCCCTAGTAACCTCAAACTGTGAAATGGACAATCCATCTTATGTCTGCCTTACTTGGAGGCCCAAGAAGTACTAAAGCTCACACATACTGCTCATCTCAAATTTCCTTTGCATAAGTTTGACAAACTTCTTGCAAAGGTTTTCATCAGTAGACCCAAATATTATGTCATCTACAAAAATTTCGATTAGGATAATCTTTCCCTTAAATTCCCTTAGGAATAGGGTCTTGTCTATCGTCCCCCTTGAGAATTTGTTCTCATTTAGGAAGCTAGACAATGTCTCATACCATGCTCTAGGGGCTTTCTTTAACCCATATAGAGCTTTCGTAGGTCTATAAAAAAATTCAGGTGAGTTAGAATCAACAAAACCTAGAGGTTGTTCAACATAGACTTCTTCCTTTAAGTCACCATTTAGGAAGGCTAGCTTCACATCCATCTTATAGACTTTAAATCCTTTGAATGTAGCATATGCAAGGAAGAGTATGATGGCTTCCAATCTTGCTATAGGAGCAAAGGTTTGATAAAAGTCAATACCTTCTTCTTGTCTGTATACCTTAGCTACTAGTATGGCCTTGTTCTTGATTATAATGTCATTTTCATCAAGTTTATTCCTGTAAATCCACTTTACTCCAATGACATTATGTCCTTATGGTTTGGGAACCAGCTACCACACCATACAACTCTTAAACTGGTTCAATTCCTCTTGCGTTGCTACAATCCAGAACTGATCTATGTTGGCTATAAAACCTCCATCCGTCATATGAAATATACAGAGGGTCTGGTGGGGACCCATGCAATATACCACAGATAGTCGGCAATATTCCGTATTAATATAAAAAGACTACTAACTGAATCCTAACTATGAGAATTCTAGGGAAAGAATCATGGGTTAACTTGAACTCAATACATGTGAATTGTCCACAAACGTTCGCCTTTGGGCCTTCAAGGGCCATCCAATTGCAAGCATAAGGGACTTTAGCCCGCTACTTTCCACTTGGATCTCTAGCACATGCATAACACGACCCATTAAAACATGGCAAACAAAGAAATGTTCAGCATTAGCTGACCAATTTATAAAGACCCCCACCCCTCACTCGGGGCGGCGGTTCTCCGTCCCTGCAAACAACATATATATATAAATTATATATATATATATATATATACGAGTGACAGGCACGGGCCTTCGGCCCAGGGGGCATTTGTCGTGGGCGCGACATTTGTCGTGGGTGTGGCATATATCATGGGTGCGACATTTGTCGTAGGGGCAACATTTGTCGTGGGTGCGACATTTGTCGTGGGGGCGACATTTGTCGTGGCGCACGACATTTGTCATGGGGGCGACATTTGTCGTGGGCGCGACAAATGTCGTGGGTGCGACACATGTCGTGGGTGCGACATTTATCGCGGGGGCGACATTTTTCGTGGGGACGACATATGTCGTGGGTGCGACATATGTCGTGTGTGTGACATATGTCGTGGGTGCGACATATGTCGTGGGTGCGACATATGTGGTGGGTGCAAATATGTCGTGGGTGCGACATATGTTGTGTGTGCAACATATGTTGTGGGTGCGACATATGTCGTGGGGGCGTCATATGTCTTTGGGTGCGACGTAATACCGTATGTAATTGTTGTTGAAATGAGAGTTGAGGGTTCCAGAACGGACTGTTTCATTTGGAGCTGGAGTTGCATTGTTATCTGAATTATGATTGCCTTGATTGCTGGTGATGGCAGTTGTCTCGGTTGTCCCATCTTCCACCACTGGTTCATGTTCTGTAATATAGTGTAATAGTCGATGTTGATGTTCGCTTGCGTTGATGACATTGTTTTGATTCATTGTTGACACACTGAAGGACCTTTTGTGTTAGATAGGGAGCGGTCGTAGGAATTGATGCAGTACTCTTTCGATGTTTAAATTGAATATGCAATAAGAGGAAGAGGAGAGACGTCCAATAAGTAACACTAAACAGTAAAACAACAAGAACAAAAACATGGTTATTCAGCACATAACCAAACGGTGCAAAAATATCAATAAGAGGAAGAGAAGACACATCGAATAAGTAACACTAACAATAAATCAGCAAGAACAAAACACATGGTTATTCAGCACATAACCTAACGATGAGAAAAGTTCAATAAGAGGAAGAGGAGACATGTCCAATAAGTAACACTAACAGTAAAGCAGCAAGAACAAAAATATGGTTATTCAGAACATATCCTAACGGTGCAAAAAGTGAACTGAAAAAAATTACAATAACATGAGCATGAAATTAGGTATTTTTGAAACATAATTCAAACAATTTGAGATTTAAAACAATAGTTGAATCAAAATCATAAATCCCCAGATCTAAAACTGAACAAATTACAAAACTGTTAATTTTGGTCAAAACTAACTGAGAATGAATCCAGTGTTTTTTCTTTTTTGATTTACGATCTGATCAAAACTATTTTAAGATCTAAACTTATATTATCAATTTGAAGAGTTAAGATATGCCAAAAAAGTTAGGAATTCATTTAAATATCAGAAGCCCAAACATATTATTCTCAGCATAGCAGCAATTAAGGAAAGAATCGATTTATTGTAGTTTTGAATCATGGGAGAAATTTAAACTATCCGATGAAAATTGTAACATATATAGTGTTTCACAGTTAAAGTATATAGGTGTGAAGGAGTCGAAGCTCTAAGGCAGGATGAAGAAAGTAGCTCCATCAAGAAACTAAACATGAGCATGAAATTAAGTAATTTTGAAACATAATTCTAACAATTTGAGATTTAAATCAATAGTTGAATCAAAATCATAAATCCCCGTATTTAAAACTAAACATGAGCTTAAAATTAAGGATTTTAATCCCTAGGTCTTAAACCAAAACGAACAGAAGTTACAAATTTTTATTTTGGATTGAATCTGAAATTACAGATTTTAATCTATAACCAAAAACTGGATCAAAACCCCAAAAACTGGATTAAAACCCCAAACCTGAAATTGCAGATTTTAATCTGTAGATCTGCGAAATATATAGGTGCTTAAAAAAAATATATTGATGTTAATCCCTAGGTCTTAAACATCTACAAAATAAGAAATGTGTAGATCCTTAATGTGAAATGAACAATAAAATAAAAAACTGGATCGAAACTTGTTCTGTAAAAAGAACAGTGAAATAGATTTTGTACCTAACCTGGTTCTATAATGAGAAATGCGGAGTAAATTCCTAGATCTGTAGTAGGAAATGAACAGCGAAAAGAAATCAAAATCTGGAAAATTAGTGATTTGGAAACTAGTTTTGTAAAAAGAAATAAAAATGTGGTAGTTAGATCGTGAGAAATCTGTAAGGAGAATGGATTTGCAAGAAATCAAAATCTGTAAAAACGGGTTCTGTGCAGATGTACCGGCGTTGGCGAATGGATTCGTATGAGGTAGGCATTCGTTGAAGTCGATGGCGGCGGATCTTGCAGGCTCGGAATTCCTAGATCTGTAATAGGGATGTGGAAAATTAAGGAAGTGGAAACTTGTAGTTACATCGTGAGAAATCTTGAAGGAGAATGGATTCGCAAGAAATCAAAATCTTTAAAAACTGGTTTTGTACCGATGTCGCCGGCGTTGGCGAACGGATTTGAAGGAGGTAGCGGTAGTCAGTCGTTGATGTCGACGATGGCGGAGCTTGCAGGGTCGGCATACGGAGCCTTTCACTCGACCATCTTCGTTGCTTGATGCCGGAGAGAAATGGAGAGGAAGGAGAACAACGACGTGAAGTGCGTCGCCGAGATAATTGCCGCGAAGTGCGCCACCGAGAGAAATGCCGCACAGTCGGGAAGAATGAGTTCCGACGTGCCTTAGAAGGAGGAAGAGTGTGGGAGTTTTTTTTTGATTCAACGGGTTTAGGGTTGTTTATTTGTAGGTTTTATAAAGCATTGACTTAGATCCAATGGACAGGATTTAGAAAATCAAGAATCAATGGTTGGTATTATTTAGTGTATTTATGAACTCACGCTATTGGAAGGCCTTGATATATCTTTTTAATATAGTATAGATATATATATATATTTGGCCATAGGAACGTGTAGTTTACGCACCATTAGCCACAGATGTAGGCTCGATCGGTCACATGCCCCGTGCACTTAGGGAACATTCTCGATTTAGCGATCTCCCGGGTACCACCATCATCCACAGTCTTAAACTAGATGATCAAACTTGAGCATTCTATTCTTTCCGCCTCCATGCCTAAGACTCTCATGATGCGCTCCAATAATTCTAATTACTTTAGGCAGTCTAGCCGGACAGATATAACGCGGGTACAGTTCAGCTATTTCACGTTGCTCAAATCGTTAGGTTAATGCCGACGGTCACAGCCATCATGGCGAACGACAAAACGCGGGTCAGCCTCCCTTTTCCCGTTTGGCTCACTGGCCTTTTTACTGGGCATAATAATATCTCAGCATCACTTGTCGTTCACATGTCCCTAGGACCTGATCCTACAATGATCAATCATGGAACTCATGGACAATAGCTGGGAAATCCAGGCTCAAAGCTTCTTATACTACACATCTTATCTCATGGACACAGGCTCGCAACAACATTCAGGTTGGCATGCATGGCCACCTTAGTCGACTTCATAGCTTCAAACAATGACCCAGGTATCCTAGAGACAGATGATGGCCGCGGAATAGAGACCTACTGTGGTTGGTTCGAAATGGTCAGATTCCGCGGGCCGGTTAGAAGATCGAGTTTTCTAACGAGAGGAGGCAAGCGCACCTATCGCAAGTAGTACTCGGTATTCAGGAAAATACCGAGGTCGTATTATTCTCGGGGACGCGTTGATTATATCTACTCTTCAAGGAACACTATTATCTTACTAACAGTAAGGTGGGATTTTTTAGTTTAATTAAAACGGAAAGAAAGAAAGAAGAATTTTGCTAAGTTAGTTCGATGACGGGTTAACGCTCGGCATCGAATCGGATTAAGACTAAAAAAATTCTTAACAATTATTGAACTTTGTTTATAATTTAATAAAAGGCACTTGCCGTGGAGGTTCCAAGAACATGAGCTCACCTTGGTCTAGGGATATCGCCTCACCTGGGCGCTAAGGCTATTCGACCGAACATTAGTCCGACGAAGGATTCCCCTTAACGCCCGCATTACGCAAAGAACCCCGCTATTGGGGGGGAACCCAATCCGGCAGAACTACGTTTCTCCTCTTTCGAGGTGGCGTATGTAGTTCTCTTTACCCAAGGGGGTTCGTCCATACGTGCAGCCTCTCGGCGTCGCGTATGGATAACGGAAATAGAGCCCACACATCGATTATGTGGTCCAATGCGTCGTTAACCCGGGGTAAACCTTAAGTCCTTAAATTAAAATAAAAATAAAGTTTTTTTAATTATTTCAAATCATTTTTTATGTCCCAATACTCTTCGATGCCGAAGGCTAAAAGAAATTAGCTACTCATCGGTATGGGGACGGCTTTATGTTTTTAGGTGAAGCGTGAGTGTTAAATTGAGCACTGAACAATTATAAGAGAAAACATGAAAAATAGGACAATTAGATAAATTGAAGGCTAATTGATGCAGGCACTCACGCACACTTCAAAACCATAAAGAAAATTAAATTAAGCAAATCCTACTCAAATGAGTAGACGGAAATATAATGCACACACGCACACACACTTCTTAATTGAAGAAAGCGATAAATAAAGCGGTAAAATTATCTCCTACAACACGCACGCACTCTACATAATTGAGAAAGCGATAAAATTGCAAACCCTATATGGCTAGTCAGACCCAAAAAAAAAAACCAAAAACCATTAATCTCCTCTCTCAATACATTTCAGTGCAGACCGCGCTCGTGCCCTAGCTTGCGAGTGCCGACCGCCGACCTGCTTCTTCCTCTTGCTCGCGCACGTTCGCCGATCTCTCCCTCCCCCAACACTGCGAGCCGCTCTCCTCACCCGCGACAAACAGTTTTCGCCTTTTCTCCACTCCTGAAACGCCGCTTGGTGAGCCGATCTCCTCCCACGACCCCCGTTCGCCGATCTCCCCTTCCAGAACGCCGCCCGGTGTCGTCGTTCCGGTGAAGATAAGGGGATTTTTTACTGGATTCGTTTTAAACCTACTGCAGTCCTGATCCGGTGAGTTCTGTTTTGGTTTCTGATTCGTTTTAACCTACCAGGGTTTTCCATTTCAATGATCACAGTGTCTTATATTTGAGCCATTTGCATAATCAGAAGAACAACAGCAGAATTGAGGGCATTAAAAATAGGGGAGATACCCCAATAGGTGGGTACTCCAATAATATGCATTTTCTCACTAATTTTTTTATAAATCCAAAAGGGTCCAGCTCGCCGATTCGCAAACTTTTTTATAGTGCCCGAAGCATCCGTTCAGGACAAGACGCACCATGACCAAATCGCCAACCTAAAGTGAGACACCCTCTTATAATAAATTAGCATGAGCTTGAATAAGATGCATATTGAGTGGTTAGCACTTCATTAATGTGTTTGTGTAAAGCATGAACATGGAAGCAAAATCCTGCCAAACTAACTTGACTTTATAGGATGCGGTAACAGAATCAATCAATTGACACATTTCTTTTAACCATGAAAGTTCTCATTAGGTGTTAATCCTGTAGACATATTTTTGGATTATTGTATGCTAACTGAGCATGGGGAAGGATCTATGACGTCTATGCAATGGTTATACCAAAAAGACTTATATGCCTCTCTAAATCCCGCTCCTACACTATAATAAACAAACTCGCTTTAAAGAGCACCTACTTCTAAACTTAAATCCCGCTATTTAGAATTTTAATAATCTATAATAAACAAACGATAGTGAACAAAGAAATGATCAAACTCGCATATAAATAAACTCAAAACGAAAGTTTTTGGATAACAAGAAACTTAAGAATGAAATGTTTGATTTATTTGTTTCAAAACTTACATAACAAAATTTTTTTTTTTTTTTTTTTGAAGTTATGCTCTTTTTTTTGTATTTTTGTAGTTATATCTTAATATATACATACTAAAAAAAAGAAAAAATGCGAAAATAAATTTTTTTTTTTTGGATTTTAAGTTTTGTGAATTTTTTTGTATTTTTAATGAAGTTTTCATTTTATTTACAAAAATTTGGGAAAAAGAAAAAATATTTACAAGGATGAGAGGGAAAAAGGGAGAGGGGAAAGAGAGAATATTTACAAAAAGTATTTACAAAAATTATTTACAAAAATATTTACAAGAATATTTACAAAAATATACAAACTAGTAGCCGCGAGATGACTCGTTTGGATGGCTCGATGAGCCGGATCTCGCGGACCGATTAAAAATAAGTCCGTTTCAAAAATGAAACTTCAAAAAAATTGTTTTAATTAAAATTTTTTTGATTTTTTTGTGTTATAAAAAATTTTTTTTCTTCTTTTTTTCTTTTTTTTTTGTTTTGTTTTTTTTGGTGTTTTTTTTTTTGTTTTTTTTTTTTGTAAGTGAAAGAGAAAGTATGAAAATACGAAAACACACCCCATACTTAGATCCAACATTGTCCCCAATGTTGTATGCTAAGCATGAGAACAAGACAGCAGGTATAATACAAAAAGGAAAAGAGGCAGAAAAAAAGTCCCTGATCCGCACTGCCAGGGAACACGGAGCCCAATCCACGGGAAACCGCCAACGCTATAACCCTCCGTAGCGGTAAGGAGGTGGTCGATCCAAAACGGATCGATCCTCAGGTACATATTTCACCTCGACCCCTCTTCCCTCTTCTTCGATTACGCAACCCTTACCGATTTTTAACGACAAAACTATTTTAAACAAGGCGTTGCCCTACCCGCATAAGTTAGATAACGAGCGAGTAAACGCGCAATATGAAAAATTTATTTTATTACTTAAACAAATTCATATTAATGTTCCTTTTTGCGAGGCTATCTCGCAAATGCCTAAATATGCGAAATTTTAAAAGAACTAATTTCTAATAAACGCAAACTCGAGGATATTTCGCATATATCTCTCAACGCTGTCTGCTCGGCGGCTCTTACTAGTAAATTGCTCTTAAAACAAAATGACCCCGGAAGGTTCTCCATCCCGTGCCTTTTGGCGATGTATTAGTAAAATACGCCTTGGCAGACTTAGGCGCGAGCATTAATTTGATGCCGTTCTCGCTCTTCCTGCGTTTAGGTTTGGGTACTCCTGCTCCTACCAATATGCGCATCCAACTAGCGGATCGCTCGGTTAGGTTCCCCATCGGGGTAGTTGAGGATGTCCTTGTCCGAGTAGACAAGTTCACCTTCCCGTTGGACTTCGTCATCTTGGACATCGAGGAAGACGCCAACGTACCAATAATACTTGGTCGCCCTTTCCTCGCGACCTCACGTGCGTTAATTGATGTAAGTAATGGTCAGCTTCTCCTTCGGGTAGGAGACGACCAAGTTACTTTTTCTATTAACTCCTCTATGGAAGACTCGTCGCCGAGCGACGATTTCTGCTATTCTTTAGATTCTTTTTATGGAGATTGTTCTTCTCCGGTTTTCGTGTCCGAATTTTTAAACTAAAATATTTTTTCACTCGAAAATTTTTATTGCGATGAGGACGAGTCTACGAATATGCCTTTTGAACCAATTGGTTCAAAATACATTAGCACTAAAACCTTACTAGAAGAACCGCCCATCCTAGAACTCAAGACATTTGCATTCTAGCGGTAGAAATGCAGTCGTTTTAATTTTCTGAGCTCTTTGTTTTTCTCATTTTTTTTGCAAGTATGTGTGCGTGTATGAGTTAGGTTTTACTGCTTTCATTTTCATTTCTGTAGAGTGCGTGTGTGCGTATGCATTTATTTCCGCCTACTCGTTAAGAGTTAAATGGCGCTTTGCTTTCATTTCCCGCCCACTCGTTTGAGTGGGACTTGTCTTTTTACTGCTTTCATTTTCTTCCTACTCACTTGAGTAGGAAAACTTTGTGTGGGTGCGTGTGTTTTCATTTCTGTAGAGTGCGTGTGTGTGTTTTTACTTTCAAGTAGAGTGCGTGCGTGTATGAGGTAAATTTACTCCCGCCCACTCATTTGAGCCGGGACTTGCAATTTTATCGCTTTCTCAATTATGTAGAGTGCGTGCGTGTAGGAGATAATTTTACCGCTTTATTTATCGCTTTCTTCAACTAAGAAGAGTGTGTGCGTGTGTGCATTTATTTCCGCCTACTCATTTGAGTAGGATTTGCTTTATTTAATTTTCTTTATGGTTTTGAAGTGTGCGTGAGTGCCTGCATCAATTAGCCTTCAATTTATCTAATTGTCCTATTTTTCGTGTTTTCTCTTATAATTGTTCAGTGCTCAATTTAACACTCACGCTTCACCTAAAAACATAAAGCCGTCCCCATACCGATGAGTGGCTAATTTCTTTTAGCCTTCGGCATCGAAGAGCACTGGGACATAAAAAATGAGTTGAAATAATTAAAAAAACTTTATTTTTATTTTAATTTAAGGACTTAAGGTTTACCCCGGGTTAACGACGCATTGGACCACATAATCGATGTGTGGGCTCTATTTCCGTTATCCATACGCGACGCCGAGGGGCTGCACGTATGGACCGAACCCCCTTGGGTAAAGAGAACTGCGTATGCCCCCTCGAAAGAGGAGAAACGTAGTTCTGCCGGATTGGGTTCCCCACCCAATAGCGGGGTTCTTAGTGTAATGCGGGCGTTAAGGGGAATCCTTCGTCGGACTAACGTTCGGTCGAATAGCCTTAGCGCCCAGGTGAGCGATATCCCTAGACCAAGGTGAGCTCATGTTCTTGGAACCTCCACGGCCAAGTGCCTTTTATTAAATAATAAACAAAGTTCAATAATTGTTAAGAATTATTTTAGTCTTAATCCGATTCGATGCCGAGCGTTAACCCGTCATCGAACTAACTTAGCAAAATTCTGCTTTCTTTCTTTCCGTTTTAATTAAACTAAAAAATCCCACCTTACTGTTAGTAAGATAATAGTGTTCCTGGAAGAGTAGATATAATCAATGCGTCCCCGAGAATAATACGACCTCGGTATTTTCCCGAATACCGAGTACTACTTGCGATAGGTGCGCTTGCCTCCTCTCGTTAGAAAACTCGATCTTCTAACCGGCCCGCGGAATCTGACCATTTCGAACCAACCATAGTATGTCTCTGTTCTGCTCACCTGGGCGACAAAAACTTGATGGCCGCGGAACAGAGACCTACTGTGGTTGGTTCGAAATGGTCAGATTCCGCAGGCCGGTTAGAAGATCGAGTTTTCTAACGAGAGGAGGCAAGCGCACCTATCGCAAGTAGTACTCGGTATTCGGGAAAATAACGAGGTCGTATTATTCTCCGGGACGCGTTGATTATATCTACTCTTCCAGGAACACTATTATCTTACTAACAGTAAGGTGGGATTTTTTAGTTTAATTAAAACGGAAAGAAAGAAAGCAGAATTTTGCTAAGTTAGTTCGATGACGGTTAACGCTCGGCATCGAATCGGATTAAGACTAAAATAATTCTTAACAATTATTGAACTTTGTTTATAATTTAATAAAAGGCACTTGGCCGTGGAGGTTCCAAGAACATGAGCTCACCTTGGTCTAGGGAAGATCGCTCACCTGGGCGCTAAGGCTATTCGACCGAACGTTAGTCCGACGAAGGATTCCCCTTAACGCCCGCATTACGCTAAAACCCCGCTATTGGGTGGGGAACCCAATCCGGCAGAACTACGTTTCTCCTCTCGAGGGGCTACGCAGTTCTCTTTACCCAAGGGGTTCGGTCCATACTGCAGCCTCTCGGCGTCGCGTATGGATAACGGAAATAGAGCCACACATCGATTATGTGGTCCAATGCGTCGTTACCCGGGGTAAACCTTAAGTCCTTAAATTAAAATAAAAATAAAGTTTTTTTAATTATTTCAAATCATTTTTTATGTCCCAATGCTCTTCGATGCCTAAGGCTAAAAAAATTAGCCACTCATCGTTATGGGGACGGCTTTATGTTTTTAGGTGAAGCGTGAGTGTTAAATTGAGCACTGAACAATTATAAGAGAAACACGAAAAATAGGACAATTAGATAAATTGAAGGCTAATTGTGCAGGCACTCACGCACACTTCAAAACTATAAAGAAATTAATAAAGCAAATCCTACTCAAATGAGTAGGCGGAAATAAATGCACACACGCACACACTCTTCTTAATTGAAGAAAGCGATAAATAAAGCGGTAAAATTATCTCCTACACGCACGCACTCTTACATAATTGAGAAGCGATAAAATTGCAAGTCCCGGCTCAAATGAGTGGGCGGGAGTAATTTACCTCATACACGCACGCACTCTACTTGAAAGTAAAACACACACACGCACTCTACAGAAATGAAAACACACGCACCCACACAAAGTTTTCCTACTCAAGTGAGTAGGAAGAAAATGAAAGCAGTAAAAAGACAAGTCCCACTCAAACGAGTTGGGCGGGAAATGAAAGCAAAGCGCCATTTAACTCTTAACGAGTAGGCGGAAATAAATGCATACGCACACACGCACTCTACAGAAATGAAAATGAAAGAAGTAAAAACCTAACTCATACACGCACACATACTTGAAAAAAAAATGAGAAAAACAAAGAGCTTAGAAAATTAAAACGACTGCATTTCTACCGCTAAATGCGGTAGAAATGCATAAAAAGTGAAAATAAAAATTAACCGGAGCGAAATTTTTTGCAAATAAACGCAAAATGGAGTACTCGAAAAATTAATACAACTGCATTTCTACCGCTAGAATGCAGTAGAAATGCATAAAAGATGAAATAAAAATTACCGGACTAAAAGTTTTGAAATTAAAAAGCTAAAATGAAGCGAGCGAAAAATTATAACGACTACATTTTTATTCTTAATTTTTATAAAACCTCCAAAAAGTGAGAATAAAACTAAAAAGGAACGAGAAGTTTTACATTCCTAAGAGCCTAAGTTAAAGAAAATAAAAACAAACACTTTTAGGGAGTTTTTTTATAAAACCTATATGAATGAAAATGATAAAGAAGAAAAAGCTAAGCTAAAAGGTGCGGAGAATGAAAATTAAACGGACGGCACAACGGCTAGAAATGCCGATAAATCCTAAATCTAACTAAGTTATGAAAGCTAAAAAGATGAAAACATAAAAGAAATACAAAAGGATGAACGAAAAATTGCTTAAGTAGGCGCATTCAAATGGAGTATTCATACAAATAAAGAGAAAAATTCATATTTTATTAAAGTAAAAACGCTAATACAAACTAAGAGAGAGAGAGGGGGGAGAAATTCTCCTTACAAAAGTATGGAATCCAATTGGGCAGCACCTCCCCTAAGCAAAGTGGTCAAAAAAGTGGACAGAATAAGCTTCCTGGAAGCTCTTATTTATAGACAAAATATTCGGGTTGGTCACGCCCGTGACTAGGGCGTGACAGGGGGCGTGTCACTACTATTCATGAGCTGATCGGTTGACTTGACTGGAGCTTTGACTTCGGGGCGAAAACGTGGCGGTCACGCCCAGGTCACAGGCGTGACAAATTGTCACGGGCGTGACAGGGGGGCGTGACCGGGGAGCTGGCAGTTCGATGTCGGCAGCATTGACAGTTTGACTAAGCTTGCGGGTCGGCCTCGACCGGGCGTGACAAGCATTGACACGGGCGTGACGTTGGGGCGTGGGGCTCGGTTTGATGATCGCGATCGTCGAGCTGGGAACCTGTGGCGGCGATCGTCGGGGGGGGGGGGGGCGTGACACGGGCGTGTCGGTCAATTGACACGGGCGTGTCAGTCAATTTTTTTGACTTTTCTGGAATTTTTTCTGGAATAAAAATAAAGCTAAGTTAGAAATAATATTTACAAAAACAAGCAATTTATTGAATAAAACTAATAAAAAAGACAAAAAAATAAACGAAACTGACTTAAATAAAATTCGAAAATATAGGTATATTTACAACTCATCAACAGATCTGATAGCTTATTGGAAACTATCGCCGGCAGTAGCACTACCGCCTCGCGGTAGGCAAAATTCGCTTCTTCCCCATTTTTGGGTGTTTTCCTGGGGATAACCTCCAGTACTATCACTGCAGCATCCTGTACACCCCTAGACTCTGGATTCTACATGTTGAAACACACGTTTAATCCACTGAGTCTTCTCTAGTATGCAAATCAATTCATCACCAATCCAGACCAACCTGTCTAGATGGGCTTCACACAGCATGTTTATTCCGTACTTTGATTCCAAATCTATATGTAAGTTTTATTGGGGATGACAATGATCTACCTGCTGGTAACCACCCTTTTCTTCACCTTTTGGTGAGGGGTTCCCTGCACATATGCAAGTTTTAGGACTTCACTTGTCCAAGGAGAAAGTCATTACCATTGTAGATCTTTTCGGAGCCATGTATAAGTATACTATCCGGATGGGAAGGAGCGCCTCTCTTTCCTTATCACGGATCTTACTTCAGCTCTTAATTCCGATCTCGGGATCTCCTTAACCAAGCTTGCAACACTAAGCCCCAGTGTCTTTCCCTCAAGAACTTGAAGTACCAAGATAGAGAGAAAAGTGTGAGTTTAATCTCTGCCCAACTTATATTTAGAGGCTACCGTCGCGCGGTATCTAGTACCGCCGCGTGGTATCGTAGGTGGTTGTCGCTTGGGCCAATCGACATCGCACTATTCGCTCCAAAATACCCTCCAACTTACTGCAACATGGCAGGCTCCCGCCGCGCATCAAGATACTATCGTTGCACGATACTTTAAGTCGAGCTATCGCCGCGAGTTAGCTCTCTACCGTTGCGCAGTAGTCACTCAACAATTCATCGAGAGCGTTGAGTGCATTGAGAGAGTTGATTGATAGCGCCATGCGATAGCACACTACTACAGCGCGGTATATACCGAAACCGACAGTCAATTTAATACAAGGGCTAATGCTGGCATTAACACTAACGCCACGCATTAACTTCCAATTCTTCCTTTTTAGGATTTTTGGGGCATTACAAACCTCCCATCCTTACAGAAATTTCGTCCCGAAATTTTATATATTTATAAAGGAAAATAGTACACAATTTTACAACATGATTTTCAAAAAAACTCGGGAAATTTCTCTCGCATGGTTTGCTCACGCTCCCATGTCAATTCTTCACGACCACAATTGTCCCAACAGACTTTCACCAACCCGATTGTCTTGTTTCGTAGCTACTTGACCTCCGTATCCTCGATCTGAATGGGCCTTACCTTTGTCGTCAGCCAACCATCGACCGGTACTTGATCATCAGCAAATATTTATGTCGGCTCTTTCAAAGCTTTCCGCACCACCAATATGTGAAACATATCGTGCAAATCACTTAGCTCTGTCAAAAGAGCTAATCGATAGGCATCTTCTCCAATCCGCTCAACCACTTCAAATGGACCAAGATACCTCAGACTCAACTTTTTCAAGCACCGAATCCTGGACATGCCTGGGAATGGCTTTATCTTCATATATACCCAATCGATCACCGCAAACTCCACATTTCGGTGCTTGGCATTATATTATTTTTCCTGCCTATCCTAGGCATCCAATAGTCGCTCATATATAAAGCATATAGACGAATTTGCAACTTCTACCTCCTGATGCAGGCTCATGGTTTATACGGGTTAAATAGTATGTGTTCTTCGGATACATCAATTAAATTAAATACGCAGCGAGAAATATTTATCTAAATAAATACTAACGATGGTTCCTACAGTATATCAATATAATAATGCACAACACAAAGGGACGCTACCCTTTTATAGATTGAACAAGGGCTAAAGGCCAATGTTCGCTCAAGCGAATAGGACCTACTCGATTCAAACAATTAGCAATTTCTAATTAAATTATGCGCAAACATTCACAATTCCAATAAGAGAAAAAATTCAGACTAAAATAGCGATTAAAATAGACTCCAAAATTCAACCCCAAATTACTTTAATAAGAGGGTAGCAAAAATCACTTGAACACTGAAGAAATCAAGGCTAAGGAAACCGATTTCTACAAGTGTTCACGAAATTTACCTGCTCAAATTTTATGAAAAATATTCTTTAAAATAATGCTTGAAATTTAGATTTTAATTACGCACAAACATTAAATATAAATCAGGGCTAATTACCAGCCTTCTATTCCACCATAGTCTCACAAATAGTATTGAAAAAATCACACAAAGAGGTTTAAGAAATTCGTTACCCAATCCCAAGAAGTCCGTCCACAATATTAAGTGGAGGAAGCGTTCACGACGGTGGATGATTTTCTATTTTCCACGCAAATCCTCGGATCCGCACCGGACAATGAAGACCTCGCCATTTTCATATTGCGAAAACCTTAAAAGTGGGAGAATATGGAAACCCAAGCTATATAAGGAAAGTGGTGAGAGAAAAGGTGGTGGAATATTTAACTCAAGATGATGAGGGGTTGGCGGCTAGGGAAGAGATCTGGGGGCCGGCGGTTTTGGTTTTGAGGAAAGGGTCGGGTCGTGTTATTGGTTATCGGGTTTGGCTAGTGGACAGGGTGGTGGCCGAGAGAGAGAGAGGAAAGGAGGGGAGGGGTGGCGGCTCTGGCTAAGCCGGCTAGGGTTGGAGTGGTGGTCGGATTTTTAGAGGGAGAATGAGGGGAGTCGACGGCTTGGAGAGAGGGGAGGGGTGAGGCCGAAGTTATGTAGAGGGAGAGGAGGGAGTGGTGATCGGGTAGAGAGAAGGAGAGGAGGGAGATGTTGTCGGCGACCAAAGAGAGAGAGGGGGAAAGAGGAGGCTGATGTTTGCCTTGGGGAGGAGGAAAATTATTCACAAGAATTTAGGGTTTAATTTCTTTTCTTCATCTCTAATAAAAATGAAAGCAATACATGACTATATATAGCCTACACCACTCAATCTCCACCCTTGAAAATTAAATAACTCATGATGGTTATTGTTGGAGTTACCATGGTGATCTAGAAGTGGTCAAACATGTAATCTCACTGCCAACGCGATATGAGCCTGCAGGGTCGCACATAAGAGAAGTGGAGAAGTTGGATGATTGACTGTGTTGGTAAAGGTTACCAATCACCGACCTTGAATGGGGTTATGAGCAAAGTGTTGCCTTAGAGGATCGTCAGGATTGGGCAAATGTTGCCTTGAAAGGTTTGGTCAGAATAGTCGACCGAAGGTCGACGATCGTCGAACGCGGTTCGACGAGTGTCGTCGACCGCGGGTCGACGAGTGTCGTCGACCGCGGGTCGACGAGTGTCGTCGACCGCGGGTCGACGAGTGTCGTCGACCGCGGGTCGACGAGTGTCGTCGACCGCGGGTCGACGAGTGTCGTCGACCGCGGGTCGACGAGTGTCGTCGACCGCGGGTCGACGAGTGTCGTCGACCGCGGGTCGACGAGTGTCGTCGACCGCGGGTCGACGAGTGTCGTCGACCGAAAGGTCGACGAGTGTCGTCGACCGCAGGACGATGATTATCGTCAACCCACGTTCGACGTTAATCATCGAGTATTGTACTCTGATTCTCGCTGACTGATACTCGCCGACTGATTCTCGCCGATCCTATGTGATTCTCGCTGATGGATTCTCACCGAATCTGCTAGGTGATTCTCGCCGATTCTGGAACCCTAATTTTCTGGGTGGTCTGTGGATAGCGATATTCCTAAGTCTGTTTATGCCTTTGGTATAAATAGATACTTAGGGTTTTCGGGAATTAGTTCTGATCGAATCCAGTCGAACATCGGCTTTTTCCTTTTGACCGAAACGAAACCGACGGAAGGGTTCCGCCGTTCTTTGTTCGCTCTGTCGATTCCCGGATCCTGCCGATGGAAGTGTTCCGCCTCCGTGCTCTCTCCGTCGACCTCCTCCTCTCCGAAGATTGTCGCTGGTACTGCTATTCATGGCGCGGACCTAGCAGTCCGTGGAAGAGCAAGGTGCGGTCGATCTCCTTCTCGATTATCCGTGTGACGGAAAGGTCGGTGTTCTCCCGCTCGTGTGGATTTCTGCAGAGACGTGGACATCATTCCACGTAGAACTCGCCACCGACAGGGACACGAAGCTTGGAGCATCTCCGTTGAGTTGTGACTCAACGCCACTGAGGTAATTTTTGCCTAGTTGTTTGTTAACTTCTTGATTCAATGATCATGGCCCGATCCCATCTCTTTTGGGTTATTCTTGATGTTTTATTTCTTCCGCTGCGTGCACAAGTGTTGTGCCAACCTCTTAGAGAAACCCAACTGTGGTATCAGAGGAAGTTACAGCAATGTTTGTTGTTTTGGAAGTTTGGATATTCCAGTACGAGTAAACCTAGGGATTTAGAAGTGTTCTAAATGTCTAGATTTAATCTTGGGCCCCGCCAGGATCGTCTGGAATCTTGTGGTAATTTCTAATTGTTAGGAATTACTGTCTCCTTAGCAGTAACCATCCCTCGATTTTGTTTTGGATTTTTAATCCAACAAGGAGAGATGAGCTTGTCTACTGCTTGAAGTTGAGTTGTCGTTGTCCCTTGTCCAATGCATGTAAACCTGAAGATTTTGAAGTGTCCAGATGTTCAGATTTATCCCTTTTCCTCTATCAAATGTTGATAGTGTTCTATTGTGCACATAAGGGATGCATGAGGATTTTAGTGAAGTGTTTTTCTTTGGATGTGCATATTGATCAAATGTTGATATTGGTTAATTGTTAACCTATTACAATAAAATCCCTTCATCAAATATTAAGTGTTCGGATGCCTTCCGATGGATGACACTCTTCCTGGCTCGATCGATGAAGTGTGGGCTTGCCAAAGCAAGGTGCATTAATCTATCTTGGTAAGGGTGCGAGCGGATAATTGTGATATCCCACTGTCGACATTGGGTCAAGCTTAACTAGGTGACCTCAAACGTTGAGTGCCTTGAGGCATAGGGTTGGCATGCACCATATGATGGATGCGGATAAGGAGTTATTCACCAACCATACAAGAATTGCATGAGGATGCAATTGTCAAGCGTTGCCTACCTAAATAACCACATCGTGAGAGGAAAGACAAAGCTGACTCATTGTGTTGGTGAAATACAGATCTTGTCCACTAAGAGAGTAGCTCGCATGAACTCTCTGAATTGATAGTGAGGGCCATTATTTCGAATAAAATAGTGGGAGTTTTAATTGAAGTCCAAATTAAAATAAATTGTATTTTGAAATTTTGGTACTAATTTATTCTGCATGAATTCTTGTAGAATTCCATGGCAAGTGGTTCGCACTCAACGTTGTCTCTGAGAGCCATCCTTGAGAAGGATAAGCTCAGTGGGACTAATTATATGGATTGGTACAGGAACCTGAGAATTGTTCTCAGGCAAGAGCGAAAGCTCTATGTCTTGGAAGAAGAAGCCCCCGAGGTGCCGACCGGGAATTCTTCCCGTGCTGATAAGGATACTTATAAGAAGTATACTGATGACGCTTTAGACGTCGAGTGCCTTATGCTTGCTACCATGAACTCTGAGCTTCAGAAGCAACATGAGAACATGGGATGCAAGGAGATTGACGAGCATCTCAAGAAAATGTTTCAAGGGCAAGCTCGTCAAGAGAGGTTCGATGTCACAAAAGCGTTATTTCAGTGCAAGATGGGAGCTCGAGACTCAGTAGGGACTCACGTACTCAAGATGATTGGGTATATAGAGAACCTTGAAAGGCTGGGTTTTCCTCTGGGTCAAGAGTTGGCCACAGATCTGATCCTGCAATCGTTGTCGGACAGTTACGAGCAGTTTGTCTTGAACTACAACATGAATGAGATAGACAAGACACTGCCCGAGCTCCTAGGCATGTTGAGAACTGCCAAGATCAATATGAAGAAGGCCAAGCCTGCCAGCCCCATACTGATGGTGCATAAGGGCAAGGGCAAGGCCAAGGGCTTCAAGAAGACGAAGGTGGGACCTAAGTCACATCTTGAGCCCAAGTCTTCTGCACTGATGAAGAAGAAGAGCACGGTGAAGGAGGGGAAATGCCACCACTGTGGCAAGGCTGGTCATTGGAGGAGGAACTGTCCTTCGTACATTGAGGGTCTGCAGAAAATGAAGGGAGGTATGACTTCCGCTTCAAGTATTTACATTATAGAGATAAACTTTTCTGCTCCTTCATCTTGGGTATTGGATACCGGATGTGGTTCTCACATTTGTACAAATGTGCAGGAACTGGGGAGGATAAGATTGCTGAGTAAAGGGGAGGTGGACCTTCGTGTCGGCAATGTAGCAAGAGTTATTGCTGTAGCCGTAGGGGTTTACCGTCTTTCTTTGCCCAGTGGGCTTGTAATAGAACTTGATAATTGTTATTTTGTTCCGGCCATAACTAGAAACATTATATCCATTTCATGTTTGGACATGATTGGTTTTTCTTTTATAATTAAGAACAACTATTGTTCGATATTTAAGAATGATGTTTGTTATGTTGTAGCCCAATTGTTTAATGGTCTTTATGTTTTGAACTTAGACCATCTGATCTATAATGTAGAAAATAATAAAAGACTAAGAACAAATGACTCAAACCCTACATATCTCTGGTATTGTTGTTTGGGCCATATAAACGAGAAGCGCATATCCAAGCTCCATAGAGATGGACTTTTGGACTCATTTGATTATGAATCATTTGAGCGATGCGAATCTTGTTTGTTAGGCAAGATGACTAAAGCTCCTTTCACGGGCTATACTGAGAGGCTGAGGATCTCTTGGGTGTTGTACATAGTGATGTATGCGGACCCATGAGTTCCATGGCTAGAGGTGGGTATTTCTACTTTGTTACATTTACTGATGATTTCAGTAGATAAGGATATGTGTATCTTATGAAGTGCAAATCCGAGACCTTTGAAAAGTTCAAAGAGTTCAAGAATGAAGTTGAGAACCAATTGGGTAAAAGGGTTAAAGCACTCTGATCTGATCGAGGTGGCGAATACCTGAGTCATGAGTTCCGTGATCATCTGAAAGAGTGTGGTATTGTATCACAGCTCACTCCACCTAGGACACCACAGCATAATGGTGTATCTGAGAGGAGAAATCGTACTCTGTTAGACATGGTACGTTCGATGATGAGTCATGCAGATTTGCCTGTTTCCTTTTGGGTTTTGCTTTAGAGACTGCTGTAATGACACTGAATCGCGCTCCAACGAAAACGGTTCTGAAGACACCATATGAGATATGGACTGGGAAGCGTCCTAGTATGTCGTTCATTAAAATTTGGGGCTGTGAGGCATACGTGCGATGTCAAATGCCTGACAAGCTGGAACCCAAATCGGATAAATGTTATCTGGTGGGATATCCTAAGGAAACGAAAGGGTATTACTTTTACCTACCATCCGAGGGCAAAGTGTTTGTCGCAAGGACTGGCGTCTTCTTGGAGAAAGAGTTCTTATCAAGAAAGACTGAAAAGGTAGAACTTGAAGAAGTTCAAGAACCACAGGTAGTGAATGAACCAGAATTGGATTCTGAGATAGGACTACAAGATGTTGTAGCTAGAGAACCTACTAAAGAAGCACAAGTCCTACGTAGATCTGGTAGACCAAGATTTGAGCCTGAGAGATATGGATTTCTCGTGTCTCAAATAGGTAATGTGTTGCTTATGGATCATGATGATGAGCCAGCAACCTACCAAGAGGCTATAAATGGACCTGACTCCAACAAATGGCTTGAGGCTATGAAATCTGAAATGGACTCCATGCATGCAAACCAAGTTTGGAACTTAGTAGAACCACTTGAAGGGATACGACCCATAGGGTGCAAGTGGGTCTTCAAGAAGAAGACCGATATGGATGGGAATGTACAGACATTCAAAGGGCGACTGGTGGCTAAGGGTTTCAAGCAAATTCATGGTATTGACTATGATGAGACCTTTTCCCCTATTGCCATGGTAAAGTCCATAAGGATATTGCTTGCTATTGCTGCGTATTATGACTACGAGATCTGGCAGATGGATGTCAAGACGGCTTTCCTTAATGGAAACCTCCTAGAGGAAGTGTATATGACACAACCCGAGGGTTTTGTATCCCCAAATGAAGCCACTAAAATATGCAAGCTGAATAGGTCCATCTATGGACTGACACGGGCCTCTCGAAGTTGGAATCTTCGTTTTGATGAGAAAATCAAAGAGTTTGGTTTCATCAAGAATGAAGATGAGCCTTGTGTTTATAAGCGAATCAGTGGGAGCATTGTTGTCTTCCTGATATTGTATGTAGATGACATACTTTTGATTGGGAATGACATTCCTACCCTGAAAGTTATTAAGAACAACCTAGGGAACTGCTTTTCTATGAAGGACTTGGGTGAAGCGACTTACATACTCGGTATTAAGATCTATAGAGATAGGTCGAAGAAGTTGCTGGGTTTGACCCAGAGTACGTACATCGAAAAGGTGTTGAAGCGGTTCAACGTGCTTGAGTCCAAGAAAGTATTTTTGCCCATGTCTCATGGTGTGAATCTCTCTAAGGACCAGTGTCCAAAATCTTATGAAGATAAGGACCGCATGAAGTTGATTCCATATGCTTCGGCTATTGGATCAATCATGTACGCGATGTTATGTACTCGACCCGATGTCTCCTTTGCTTTGAGCATGACTAGCAGGTATCAGTCAGACCCCGGTGAGTGTCACTGGATTGCCGTCAAGAATATCCTGAAGTACTTGAGAAGGACTAAGAATGTGTTCTTGGTGTATGGTGGAGAGGAAGAGCTCGTTGTAAGTGGTTACACGGATGCTAGCTTCCAAACTGATAAGGACGACTCCAAGTCTCAGTCAGGTTTTGTATTTTGCCTTAATGGAGGAGCTGTGAGCTGGAAGAGTTCCAAGCAAGAGACAGTTGCTGATTCTACAACAGAGGTCGAGTATATCGCTGCAGCTAATGCAGCAAAGGAGGCTGTATGGATTAGGAAATTCATCGGCGAGCTTGATGTAGTTCCTAGCATTGTTGGTCCAGTAGTTCTCTACTGTATAACAATGGTGTAATTGCACAATCTAAGGAACCTAGATCCCATCAGCGCTCCAAGCACATACTTCGGCAGTTCCATCTTATTCTTGAGATTGTCGAACGAGGAGATGTGAACATTTGCAGAGTGCCGACTGAGGAGAATATTGTGGATCCACTGACAAAGCCTCTCGCGCAGAGAAAGCATGATGGTCATACTAGATCCATGGGTATACGATACCTAAATGATCAACTCTAGTGGGAGTCTTGTGGGTTGCATGTAAACATATATTCTATTGGCTGATTATTGTTTATTCATATGATGAATTGTGTACCAATTGTTTATTTTTACAATTAATGGCAAGTTCTTTTATTATGATTTTTCTATATGGTAGTTAAATATTAACGTAATAGATACCCTTAGAGTGTTCGCTTCCATAGGACATCAAGTACGTGACTTGAATGTGAGAGCCTATGATTTATTTGAAGCTTCATTCTTACAAGGTCCCTGGTCATGTATCATCATAGAAACTAAGGGTGATGATGATACCTTAAGACTAGCACGTGTGTTGACTGATGACCAGTTCTCACAGGTCATGATATTGTGATATCAAGTCATCACGTGGGTACTTGTTAAGTGAACAAGTTGTACTGGACAGACCCCACCTGAGACTACTCTGTGGATTGTCATTCAATCGTGTCATGAGTAGGTCTCAATTGACAATGGTGTTATGGTCCTTTGACCTGAAGTCACAGCATTCATCAAGTGAGGAAGAGCGTACTTTGATGTCATCTAAAGTCTTCCTTGAGAAAGGTTGATGATAACGGTGGTTATTGGGCATGTTACGAATCATTTGGGTGTTTGTGTGTGAGCAGATATGGAATTTGTCCTCCTGTATGACAGGAGTTGCATCCATGGGCCCCTTGATGGAACTGTACTGAGAAATTCATGGCCATGCTTGGTTGAGTCAATATGTGATATTGGACTCACCATTCTCTGGAAGTCCTTCCTGAATCAAGAAACTTGGATTGAGCTATTACGAGGGTGACACGGTCCATGCCTCTAGTTCTTTCCGGATGTAAGGGACAAAGGGACAAAGACGACGCTGATACATTGGTCATGAAGGCTTATGAGTTATGAACTCTTATTGCTTGGGGAGCAATGATGCATTGCTAGATGCCGCTCATTGTTTGTGAAGTTCTTGGTTTGATACTTTCAAGATCAAGTGGGAGACTGTTGGAGTTACCATGGTGATCTACAAGTGGTCAAACATGTAATCTCACTGCCAACGCGATATGAGCCTGCAGGGTCGCACATAAGAGAAGTGGAGAAGTTGGATGATTGACTGTGTTGGTAAAGGTTACCAATCACCGACCTTGAATGGGGTTATGAGCAAAGTGTTGCCTTAGAGGATCGTCAGGATTGGGCAAATGTTGCCTTGAAAGGTTTGGTCAGAATAGTCGAACGAAGGTCGACGATCGTCGACCGCGGGTCGACGAGTGTCGTCGACCGCGGGTCGACGAGTGTCGTCGACCGCGGGTCGACGAGTGTCGTCGACCGCGGGTCGACGAGTGTCGTCGACCGCGGGTCGACGAGTGTCGTCGACCGCGGGTCGACGAGTGTCGTCGACCGAAAGGTCGACGATCGTCGACCGCAGGACGATGATTATCGTCAACCCACGTTCGACGTGAATCGTCGATTATTGTACTCTGATTCTCGCTGACTGATACTCGCCGACTGATTCTCGCCGATCCTATATGATTCTTGCCGATTGATTCTCACCGAATCTGCTAGGTGATTCTCGCCGATTCTGGAACCCTAATTTTCTGGGTGGTCTGCGGATAGCGATATTCCTAAGTCTGTTTATGCCTTTGGTATAAATAGATACTTAGGGTTTTCGGGAATTAGTTCTGATCGAATCCAGTCGAACATCGGCTTTTTCCTTTTGACCGGAACGAAACCGACGGAAGGGTTCCGCCGTTCTTCGTTCGCTCCGCCGATTCCCGGATCCCGCCGACGGAAGTGTTCCGCCGCCGTGCTCGCTCCGTCGACCTCCTCCTCTCCGGCGATTGTCGCTGGTACTGCTATTCCTGGCGCGGACCTAGCAGTCCATGGAAGAGCAAGGTGTGGTCGATCTCCTTCCCGATTATCCGTGTGATGGAAAGGTCGGTGTTCTCCCGCTCGTGTGGATTTCTGCAGAGACGTGGACATCATTCCACGTAGAACTCACCACCGACAGGGACACGAAGCTTGGAGCATCTCCGTTGAGTTGTGACTCAACGCCACTGAGGTAATTTTTGCCTAGTTGTTTGTTAACTTCTTGATTCAATGATCATGGCCCGATCCCATCTCTTTTGGGTTATTCTTGATGTTTTATTCCTTCCGCTGCGTGCACAAGTGTTGTGCCAACCTCTTAGAGAAAACTAACAGTTATATGCACCCATCATCATGAAATAAAAACAATAATCAAATGCATGAAAATTAAAATACGTAAAAAAACTCTTAAATTAAAATTGCTAAAAAATTATAATTATAATTATTTAATTTATAATTATATATTTTATTTAGTGGCGGTGGAGGACGTCGTGAAAAACAAGTCGCGGCGATGGCGAAGGGCGTCGTGTTAGAAATCCCATCCTTGATCTTACAGTAACGATCATCCCAATCCACGAACTCTCTCAGACGGGGATCAATGGCTGCCGCAAAAGCAATATCTCCATCAATCCTCCCCCACTCAAAATTACTCATCACCGATGAGTGGCCCGTGAGGGGGGAACAACCAAAAGCTACAACAACATGGGGCAAATCCGGCCCCGCAATCCATGTCTTAGGAACATGAACATCACATAGCACTAAGAACTTGTCTGGTGTAGAAATAGCAAAACTCGAAATGGTGTCAGGCAAAAGAAAATTAACTTGAATCTTTCCATCCGGTTCAAGAACCAAGGAGTCCACGTGGAAATTAGATATGACAACACTAACACTCCCCAACCCAAGAGAATATTTAGTGGTGGGAAGAAACGAAGGGGAAAGCAACTCAGGTGGAACAGAGACGTACAGAAAAAGTCCGGAAACTTAAAATAAAGTGAAACACCCTGTGCTATTTAAAAATCTGAAATAAAAGCATGAAATCCGACATTCTTCATAATCATGGATGGGTCGGAGTTCCTGCGTATTAATTTATTAACGGAGCTAGAAGGCATCCACTCGGGGACTGACCAAACTAAACCCAAATCACTAAATCTAGCGTCGGACGGTCTCGGAAAGTAGTGGAAGTGCGTGAGACATAACTGAAGTGAAACTCTAATGTCCTAGATACATGAGGAGAGAATCCATGTGTTACATGTCTAGACCCAAATGCGGAGGATAAGGGGGTTAAGTCAGGTGGAACGGGAGCCTTATAATCAGAGATGAATCTACTGGGATCTAAAACCGCAGTCTTAATTTTACCCTTTATATTCTTACGCTTGGCATAAAGATATGCCAAGGTGAATCGCTCATCATAAACACTTGAATTGGATGCTCCCAGATGTGAAAAGATGTGCAAGAGATACAACTGAATGGACCTAACTAAAGTCACTAACGTGGGGAAATGAGGGTCATCAAAAGGAGGTGGGTAAATACGTGAGACTGGGTGTGGTATATAAGTATGTATAGGGGACACCACAACCAGAGGCCCTATTGTCAAAGAATCAGAATCAGTCGCAGTAGAGGATGGAACCGTAGTCAGACTCGCAGAAAATTGAGCTGTCAAAAGGGATGCATAATCTTGTCTATAAGGTGCAGTGAAAAGTCCAAATACTAGTGCGCTGAACATAGTAATATATATACGCTGATACAATGCCAATGTAGGAACTAATATAGTAGACATGAGAAAAAAACTCGGACTAGGTCTACCGGTTCCACGTCCTAAAAAGTCAACTAATGTGGGCAAATAAATAGGGGGAAGGGTCGTTAAAATCAAACCCGGGATAAAATTTGAATCCGTAAAAATTTCACCCAACGATGATGACATCAAAGAACTCTCATCCGGGTGTACAACAATAGTATCGTCCAAAATTACCCTTCCCTCAGATCGTAACTCATCCACAATAATAATTGGAACATCCTCACTCTCAGGCTCCTCAGATCACTCAGATATAATCTTAGTAGGTGTAATCGTAGGCTCTAACAGGATGGGGATCATATCCTAGAGAGGGCACTCAATATTAGGGTGAACAGACACAATGCTAGTAGGGCACGTAATAGGAAACGGAATACTATCACATATCAGAATTTCATCATCCCAAACATCATCTTCCAAATCACTAGGTATTCCCTCAAATTCAGACTCATTAGAATCGTCGGGCACTATCGTACATGTCGTAATACTCTCACCTACAGGGTCATCCTCAGAATCAAGAGATACCACATCTATATCAGAATCCTATTTGGTTTCAATCACAATCTTAGGAGGCTCAGTCATCGAAGCTAACGGAGACAATACCCTAGCAGTAACATTTTTGGAGTCCGAGAAATAGGGTCTACACTGCGTATTTTCCTTAGGAGTGGAATTAGGCACACTAGGTGTAGACCTATCGTTGTGGGGAAAAGATTTAACCTGAGGCATAGGGTAACTACTATGAGTAGCTACGGGTCCAGCTCCATAATGATACTCACTCACAAGCTTGGTGTTAGTAGAGTGGGTATAGGTGGAATCAAATTGGTCCCAGAGTAGTCTTCGCATGTGTGGCCAAGCATATGGAGAGCTACCAGCACCGCGCTCTTCGTTCAGCCAAAACTTCAGGGCTGGACCTACAAAGCTCTTTCGGGCTACGCTAACCATGTAGTAGTCGCCCCATACGTGATAATCAAAATAAGCTTCTATCCCCTTAAGCCAGTCTCTAAAAATATGGGGACACCCTAATCTGTCATAAGTTGGTGCCTCAATTCTAGTGGGAGGATAAGCGTGAGAACGGTTGGAATTCCTAGGGTTTGATGGCAAAGTGGGGGTATGTTTAGCCACGACTTTAGCATACAAATATTCATAACCATCATAAGTGGGTGCCTGTCTTCTAGCATACACGTCAGAGGACATTTTCTAGTAGTGACGGGATAGAAAATTCTACTCGATTCTAGAGCGCATGCAATGGGTAACATTTTTCAGATCCACCAATATATTGAAAAGTAGAATTGTTTCCACCTAATACTAGGGTGTAAAATTTTTTTTTTCTTAAAGAAAAAAATTAGGAGATTATTAAAAAAAATTTTGGCCGCTATTTGCAGACCAAAATTTAAAATTTATGACTTAATAAAAATAATGAATTAATAAAAAAAATTTATTTTTTTGATTTCTTACTAATAAAATGATGAAGAATTTCTAGAAATTATTGTTTTTTTTAATTTTGAGAAAATATTTGAATTTTAGGTTGCTATTGGCAGACAAAAACTAAAAATTTTGTTTTATTATTTTGATATAGAAACATGCAAGTGCGTGTCGACGAAATAATAAAAGGGGGAACATGCAAGTCTTTAATTTTGTTTTATTATTTCTACAAGTTTTCCCGAAATTTACCCGATTCAATTTTATGAAAAATATTCGGGAAAAAAAGCTTGAAATTTAGATTTTAATTACGCACAACATTCAATATAAATCATGGATAATTACCAGCTTTCTATTCCAACACAGTCTCACAAATAGTATAGAAAAAATCACACAAAGAGGTTTAAGAAATTCATTACCCATTCCCAAGATGTTCGTCCACAATATTGAGTGGAGGAAGCGCTCACGATGGTGGAAGATTTTCTATTTTCCACACAAATCCTCAGATCTACACCAGATGATGTAGACGCTCGCCATTTTCCTTTTTACAAAACACTAGATGTTGGAGAATATGGAAACCCAAGCTATATAAGGAAAGTGGTGAGAAAAAAGGTGGTGGAATATTTTACTCAAGATGATGAGGGGTTGGCGGCTAGCGAAGAGATGTGGGGCCCGACGGTTTTAGTGTTGAGGAAAGGGTTGGGTGGTGTTATTGGTGGTCGGGTTTGGTTAGTGGAGAGGGTGGAGGTCAAGCGAGAGATAATAAAGAAGGGGAGGAAAGGCGGATTAGGCTAAGATGGCTAGGGTTGGAGTGGTGGCCGGATTTTGAGAGGGAGAATGAGGGGAGTTGACGGCTTGGAGAGAGGGGAGGGGTGAGGCCGAAGTTATGTAAGGGGAGAGGAGGAGTGGTGGCCGGGTAGATAGAGGGAGAGGAGGGAGAGGTGGCAGGCAGCCAAAGAGAGAGAGGGGGAAAGAGGAGGCCGAAGTTTGCCTTGGGGAGGAGGGAAATTGAAAGAAAAGGGAGAGTAAGCTCTGATTAACTCTAGAGGGGGGTGAATAGAGTTTAAAAAATTCCTTTGCAATGTTTTACAAATATAAAGTTAAGTGATAAAATTGGTGATATAGTAATAGCTAAGGGATGTTAACAAGAATAAAGAAAAGCTACACTAAGCTACCACAGCACAAGACAAAAAGAAAACAACAAACACACAGATAACACAAGAATATTATAGTGGTTCCCCAACTGGGCACATCCACTCTTCTACCACCCTGGTCGGAATCCACTATAGGTTTTGATTAGATGACTGCCACCACAATATCTATTTGCAGGGAGATATTGCAACCCTTTTAGCTTTTGATCAGGTGCCCAAAAATCAAACACAAGTCTTTTGGAAGGTGACTTGTGAACCAGGCTAACTTATGAAGGGAGTTAAAACCTTGTACAGTGGGGTGGGAAAGAAAGTGATGTTAGTCTTCTCTTTTCTCAAAAAAAATTGAGAAGACTTTGTGTGGATTCCATATCTTGTCAAAGCTCCCCCTGAGATATAGAGTTGTTAATGATTGAGAAGCTTTGTTCAGGAGTGTGTAGGTCTTCAGCTTATGTACAACATATCCAAGAACTTTAAACAGATGGATCTTTATTGTCTCAGTAAATTCCTGGAATGAGAAGATGAAGAAGACTTTTGATCAGGTTGTGGTGTTCTTCTTCTATCTTCTTGAGTGTAAAGTGAGAGATAAAGATTGAGAGCTGTTGTGGATTTTCTGCTCTTGCTAAGAAAATCTCTCTGCGATTTTTCTGCTGTTAAAGAATGAAATATCTGTTCTCAGTCTCTGTCTCTTTTGAAGAATATTCTCTCTATATTCTCTTCGACAACCAATCTTACTTAGAAATTTGAATAACTGCAATTAATGCCTTGCTGGAAAACTTGGAAGGAAAATTTCTAGCATATCTGTTATTATTCGTTTCCTCAACTGTCCCGAGAAATATGTCAAATAAATCATCTGATGAATACCATACTCAATGCTGCTAGGAACAACTATATTCATAGGGAATATAAGCATTGATTACTCAAAGAATTTATGACTTAAAATAATAATAAAGAGGGAAAATATAAGGAAAGAACAAACAACAGACAGCTTACAGAATTGGTCGACCAGAGAATAGATTTCGTCGACCTGCACTCAGAGAACGCCGACCTGAGAAATCCTGTTCGTCGACCTGAGCTCTACAAAGCAAACACTGAATATAAAAAACTGATTCTGCGCTCCAAGAACGTCGACCTGAGAATCTGTTCTACACTCAAAGATCGTCGACCACAGAACTTGAACAAATAGAATTAGTCGAGTTGAGAACCTGTCTGGGAGAAAATGTCGACCACAGAATATATCCTTCTGATGAATATCGTCGACCTGAGCTCTAAGTTCGTCGAGCTGAGTTCGATATACCTTGAAGCCTTGATATGCTGCATAGGCAAGGAACATTCTGATTGCTTCCAGTCTTGCTACTTTGGCAAATGTTTGATCAAAGTCTATTCCCTCTTCCTACCTGTATCCATTTGCAACCAATCTTGCTTTATTCTTCACAATAACTCCATTCTAATCCAACTTGTTCCTAAAAATCCACTTTGTACTAATGATGTTGTGGTGTTTTGGTTTAGGAATAAACTCCCAGACCTTGCATCTTCTAAACTTATTAAGGTCCTCTTGTATAGCATTAATCCAGTGTTGGTCTTGGATAGCTTCTTCAAATTTCTTTGGCTCCAGTTGAGATAGAAACCTTGAGTGCAGAATTGTATTCAAGTTTCTACTTCTAGTTTGCACTCCATGTCTTAGATCACCAATTATCTGATCTGCTGGATGATCCTTTAGATGTCTTACAGCTGGAGGAAGACTTTCTTCTGGCTGAACACCTCCAGTTTCTTCATTGTGTTGCACCTCTTTGTTATCATCAGCTTCTAGAGAGTCTTGTACTCCCCCTAGAAAGTAGCCATCACTTTCCAATACTTCATCTGCAGTTGAGCCTTCTGCAATGGAAAGCTTGTCCATTCTATTGCTTATACCTATTGGACTGCATGAACTACAAGGCAACTCACTGTTGATTAATCTTTTTTCATCAAACATAACATGTACAGATTCTTCTACAACCTGAGTAATCAAGTTGTAGACCCTATAAGCCTTTTTATTGTTTTTGTACCCAACAAATATCTCTTCTTGGGATTTGGCAGCAAACTTAGTTAAATAAGACTTGCCATTGTTAAGGATATAACACTTGCAACCAAAGATTCTAAAATAGGATAGATTTAGTTTTCTACCTTTCATGATCTCATATGGAGTCTTTTTGTGGTACTTAGTGATAGAAGCCCTGTTGAGTACATGACATGCAGTGTTTATTGCCTCAGCACAGAAATATTCTGGGAGAGAAGTGTCACTCAATAGAGTTCAACCAGATTCAATCAATGTCCTATTCTTTCTTTCAGCAATACCATTTTGCTGAGGTGTTCTAGGTGAGGAGAATTCTTGAAAAATCCCAAACTCTTCACACAATCTTGTCATACTTTCAGATTGAAATTAAGTGCCATGGTCACTTCTGATTTTGACCATTGTACTGTCCAGTTCATTCTTAATTTGTCTGACAAAACTATGTAAAACACTTGGAGTTTCAGATTTCTGTCTTAGAAAGAACACACAGGAATATCTAGAATAATCATCTACAACCACAAAAGTGTATACCTTCCTACCTAGACTATTAACTGGCATAGGACCAAAAAGATCCATATGTAAGAGGTATAGACACCTCACTGAATCCTTGTTTTCAAGGCTACGAAAGGAGGATTTTGTCTTCTTGCCCTTTTGACAAGCTGAACATATCCCTTCCTTTATACACTTAACTTGAGGACCATTCCTCACTAACTCTTTACTAAAGAGTTGGCAAATTGTCTTGTAGTTAAGATGAGCCAGCCTATTGTGGCATTTGACACAATGAGATGCTTTATCATCAGTTATAAGACAAATAGGAGAACATTTGTTCTCACACCCAAAATCAAGACAATAAACATTTCTCTTTCTATACCCAGTCAATATGACCTTTTGATCACTTGACCTTCTGATACGACATCCATTCTTAACAAATGAAATGTAATATCCTAGATCACTCAGCTGACTTATGCTTATCAGGTTGTGTTTCAAACCTTTTACATTAGCCACTTGAGTGATGGTAATTTGGTTGGAAGAGATGTTACCAAATCCTTTGATGATTCCTCTTTCAGATCCACCAAAGATTACTTTAGGCCCATCCTTGATTGATGTGTACTCCTTCAGTAGCCCCTTTGTTCCAGTCATGTTCCTGGAACATCCACTGCCCAAGTACCATATAGGGGCATGACAACTTGGACTTTCCTGCAATAAAGAATTATCTTCCCTTAGAACCCAAGTAAGTCTTGGGTCCTTATTTCAAGTTAGCACCATTCATATCAAAACTACCAGCAGCTCTTCTAACTGGTAGACTGTTGTTCTTCCTGACACTTATGTTATGCCAGCAGTCTAAGGCAAAATGTCTTGTCTTGCCACAGCACCAGCATTCATACTTGTTGTATCTAGGTCTAGATACATTTTTGAAAGAAGAATTTTTGCTCTGTGCTGGTGTTGCTGCAGCTACACCCACTGGTTTCTTATAACCATGGGGTTTATGAACATGGGTTGACTTATTGGCATTAACACCCTTGTTATTCAGAACATTAGTCATATTATGACCATGAATGTTTTCAAGATCATACTTGTTAGAAGGCTCATGCTCCTTTCTAAAAGCTACAGGGACTTTAAAATTAAATGGCTGAACTGGTGCTTTGCCCTTTCTCTTGAAATGAGCAGCCCTGGTGTTACCTTTATATCCTATTCCTTCCTTACCCTTTTGAGCCACAAACTCATCAATTAAGGGTAAGACTGATTTTTGGCTTAGAGTAACTAGCCACCAAATCTTTCTCTACTTGAAGTCTGACATCCAGACTTTTAATTAGATCATTTTTATATGTGATTGTACCCATCTGAATAACTGTAAAAGTTTTCAACTTGGCAACCTCATTCATTTGTTGATCCAATTCTTTCTCTAAACTAGATGCAGTCATCTTAAGATCTGCAATTTCCTTAGCCTGATTTTTGGCCGGGTTTTTGCTTTTCTTAAGTGCCTCCAATAAGTCCCCATATTCATCTATCAACTGATGAATATCTCCTTCAGATTTTGATCCATCCTTATCACTTGATGAAGATGAATCTGACTCTGAACCAGTACTATAATCAGAAATTCTAGAATTACTTTGTATCTTGCTGGGACCAGGCTGATCCTGGCACTTGTTGTCGTCTGATTCAGCCATCAGTCCCATGCACTGATGGTCTTCTTGTTCATTGATGGAGTCCAACAATTGTATAAACTCCTCTTCTTCACTAGCTGTATACAGTCCAATGTATGCTTCAGCTTCAGATTATGACTCTGAGGAGGATTGATCTGTAAGACTCTTCTCCTTCTTAGCAACAAAGGATTTCTCCTTCTTGCTCTTTTGTTGAGTCTTCTTTCTGTCTGCTGACACCTTTCTCTTTTCTAGACACTCAGCCACCACATGTTGTGGCCTATTGCAGCAATAGCAAACAATTTTTTATGTTGTAGCTTCTCTGGGCTTAGACCTGCTCCTTTCCTTTATTGATGATTTTCTCTTTTGATAATAGTCATCAACTGGCTGTGATGTGGAGGGCCTTCAATTCAACTGCTTTTTCTTCAAGAACCTCTGAAACTGCCTTGTAAAGGCAGCAAAATCTGCATCTGAATCACTTCTATCTGAGTTCTTATTTTCTGAATTTTCTGAGATAACTTCAGCAACTTACTTAGGAAGTGATGGAGACATCCTCCTTCTCTTTCTAGTGGCTTCAACATTGAAGGCCACTGACTTTTCTCTATGCTCTCCTTTTGTATTTCTTTCTTCCTCCTTCCTAGCCATTAGTTGCATTTCATATGATAGCAACTTTCCAAATATGGTTGGAGGAGAAATGTCAACTAGTTTGGCCACTTCTCTAATGACACAAATCTTGGTATCCCAATCCTTTGTCAAGGATCTTAGGAATTTGTCATTCAGCTCATAAGTACTGAAGACCCTTCCATAGACATCAGTTCATTCACTATCCTGTAGAATTTCATGTAGCATTCAGATATGCTATCAGACTTCCCTTGTCTGAAACTCTCATATTCTTGATTGAGCATAGACTTTCTGTCTTGTCTAACTTCTTCAGAACCCTACATGTAGACAATCAAGGCGTCCCACATTTCCTTGGAGGTTTTGCAGTGAATCAAATTTTTGAAAGTAGAATCATCTATGGCACTCACTATGATATTCTGAGCTCTCTTATCCATGGTTGCCAATATAATTTCATCCTTGGTCATTTCAGAAAAATCTTTAGGAGTTCTTTGATTTGCATCTAGAGCAGACACATTCATTGGGATATATGGACCTTCTTTTACTATGATATATATCCTTGGGTCAGAGGCCTCCATAAACAATCTAACCCTTTCTTTCTAGATTCCAAAAATCTCTTTCCTGCAGATGAGTAATTTCATTGACCCTAATTCCTTGTGATTCTCTCCAGAACCCATTTTCTTGATTCTTGATTCTTCCTTAGGGATCTAACTAAGACTGTTAAGTCCTTCTTTGAGTAACCTCCCTATGATACAACTTGATAGTTTTACTTTCAAGACTACCTAAACACCTAGAGGGGGGGGTGAATAGGTACTTTTCCTTGATTTAACTTAAGGCAGAATATAACTATAGTTATTTGAATAAATCAGATATAACAAAGCTAACACAGCACAACAATCACAAACATACACACATAACAGATTGCACACAGATTTATAGTGGTTCCCCAAGGTCTGGGTACATCCACTTTCCCCCCTTCACCTATCTAGCAGTATGCTTGAGTCGGCCTAACTTCTTCCTTTAACTCAGATCCTCAGATCCTACAGCTCAGAATCTAGAAGTATTCCTATAACTCAGGATAACAAGCCCTACCTCAGGCTTGCCACAAGGCCTATAACTCAGAGAATACCTTCTCCAACAACTCAGGCTAACAAGCCCTACCTCAGCCTTGCTACAAGGCCTACAGCTAAGAGAATACCTTCTCCTACAACTCAGGCATAAACAGCCCTACCTCAGAGAATAAATCTCCTACACTCGGCCTTTATAAAATAGGCTTACAACTCAAATCTATGAATAGATCCTACATAATTTGATAAGGAATTTTGTAATCTCTTACCCCTGTTGAGAGAGAAGGGATAAGAACTTTCTTGATCAGCTTCTTGAAGAGGCTGATGGCTAAAATCAACTTGATCTTAGCTTTCTTCAAAGCTTCTTGAATCTGAACTTAGTTGGGTTGATTTCCTTTGAATAAAACTGACTGTTAGCTTCCTTCTTAGACTTCAGAAATAGATCTGAATCTCCTTGAATGATTAGTTCAATATCCGCTTCTTGAGAGACCTGTGAATGTCACCTCCTTGTCTTCAAATAGATGGATCTCTCTCTATCCAAATCTCTTGAAGATACTTCTAAATTCTTGATTGAATTCCACTTAGACAGAATCTGAATAGTAAACTACTTCAGATCGTCTTCTTAGATCTTCTCACGAAGATCTTCTTCTTTGTTACTTGTACTTTCTTGATCAGAGAATAATCTCTAATTGTGTTAGTGGTGACAATACTTCTTCTCTATGTTTGTTGTTATTGTCTTCTTCTGAATCCGTCTATTTATAGACTTCATCCATGGTAACCGGCTGATCCGATTTATAACTAACTTCTGGCATGTCTGACAGCTTCAGTAAACCTATCATAACCCACAGCTGTCAAGTTTTCAAACAGTTCATGAGCCTTTGACTCTGTCAGCAAAGCGTTGAGTCTGTCTGCCATAAATTGTCGAGACCATCTATCAATATGTGTCGACACAAGTGACTTAAGTGTTAACACAGCCTTTGGTGATGTCGACAAAGCTGCCTTGATGTTGACACAGCTTCTTGATACTGCATCTTGAGAATGTGTCGACACTGATTATTTGTGTCGACACAAACACTTTACCACTCATCAGCAATCAACTTGGTCTAGACTCAGCTGTGTGTCGACACAAGTCCTGTGTGTCGACACAGTTGATGTAGACTCAGAACCTAGTGTGCGTCGACACTGCCTCCAGGTGTTGACACAGTTGTTGTCGACTCTGCCTCTGTGTGTCGACACTGCCTCCCAGTGTCGACACAGTCGATGTCGACACAGTCGATGTCGACTATAATCTTCTATGTGTCGACACTGCCTCCCGATGTCGACAAAAATTCTCAGAAGTGTCGACACAGCTATTTCCAAGTGTCGACACAATCTTACTGAAGTGTCGACACAGCTTCTTCAGGTGTCGACAAATGGACTTAGAATATTTTTCCTGCATTCTAGCACATTCTTAACCTGCACATATAAACTCAAAATAACAACAAATACACCTTGATGTATATCATTGAGCTAAGTGAGGCTTCTCAAAATCGGGTACATATTTTCTAATGTACTAGACAGTTGAGATGACTCAACACTGCATGGTGTTGAGTGAGCCTCACTCACTCAACGCCTAAACAGACGGTGGCGTTGAGAGAGCTAGCCTCACTCAATGCCAAAACAATAATGGCGTTGAGTGAGGTTCACTCACTCAACGCCTTCTACAACACTGGCTTTGGCGTTGAGTGAGATAACCTCACTCAACGCCAAAACAGCTATGGCGTTAAGTGAGGTCCACTCCCTCAACGCCTTCAGCAAAGCAGGCTGTGGCGTTTAGTGATCTAACTTCACTCAACGCCTAAACAGCTATGGCATTGAGTGAGGTCCACTCCCTCAACGCCTTAGCTCTTAACCGCAAAACCCAACTGTGGCGTTGAGTGAGTCCACCTCTGTAACAGCCAAAAAAGCTTTGGCGTTGAGTGAGGTCGACTCACTCAACGCCAAAGTACTTAGCCGCGAAAATAAACTGCGGCGCTGAGTGCGCCCACCATTCTCAATGTTAGAATAGCTTTGGCGTTCAGTTAGGTCGACTCACTCAACGCCAAAGTACTTACCCGCAGGAAATGGCTGCGGCGTTGAGTGAGCCCGCCTTACTCAGCGCCTAAACCGCCATGGCGTTGAGTGAGGCCCACCCTCTCAACGCCATCTGGAAGAGGTCGGCGGGAATAAAGATTGATTCTCACCGAATCGGCGGGAATGCAGATCGATTCTCGCCGAATCGGCGGGAATCACTAATAATTCTCGTCGAAGTCGGCGAGAATCACTTAGCGATTCACGTCGATTTTGACTTAGAAGAATTTCTCACTCAAGGCCACACTACTTCGCCTCAAAAGAACAGATCAAGGGGCAATGGCGTTGAGTGTGTGCACCACACTATACGCCAAGTCCCAGCAGACCCGGCGTTGAGTTTGTGCACCACACTCAATGCCAAGGCCAAGCAGACCCGGCGTTGAGTGTTTGCACCACACTCAACGCCAAGCCCTGAATTATCCAATGCTAACTCCAGCAAGTCTAAGTATCGGGAAGGCTTCTGCTATAGCCACTATATAGGAAAACACATATGCATCCCAACCCGAGCCTAAGCAAGATAGATTTGCATAAAAATTAAACTATAGCCTTGCCCCTCTACCCGGCTACAACTAATGCACAGGAAGAATTTACCCAACCATCAAGCCCACACACAGCCCGAGAACAAGGCTACTCTATCAACAGTTGGGTATTTGTATCCAATTTCAAGCAAGAATAGGGTTTCTAACCTAGGGCTAACAGGGGCTTGAATAACAGCAACTACTGAACAAAAGGCTTTATACAGCCACAAGCTTTAAGAATAAAACAAAAAAAGACTTGGCAAGGGAAAGAATTCCACTTGCCTCGATTTCTAGAAGAAACTTGGTCGGCTCCTCCTCTTCCTCACGGACCCGGCGGCAAGGTACTAAGCCGAGCAAACGTCAAAATGGAGATCTATGGGAGAGCAGTCCAGATCTACCCTCGGAACGAAAATCCGACTGCTAGAACTCCGGGAATCGGCGGTGGAAGGCACAGCTGCCCGCCGGTTTTTTTCTTCCGCTCACGAATAGGACAGCAGTTTTCTTTCACGGAAGGAGGCGATGAATAGTCTCGTTTTTAACTTAAGAATATATATTCATAGACACGTCTATTCAGTCTTAACTGACACCCTAAAAACCGCATGATTCATTTCAATCTAACCAATTACAAGCCGTCAACCATGCATGCTGCCACCTTTTCACGCACAAAAGCAATAACTGATTATCTACTGGCCGAAGGATTAAATTACCCAGCTTTTAGACCGCTGGATTTCATTCTATAGCTTTATTAATTACTTAATTGCATTTATTATTATTAACACACCAAAACGACGCGAAAACCGAACCACCTCGGAATCCGACGAAATTCGCACTGTAGCTAAATATCCATGCTACGAACACAACGGCGAAGTCGAAATTAACTTTCAATGAACAGAACTCGAGTTATACCCACCCAAAGCCAAAACACAAGCATCCCCTGAGAGGCAACACCGGGTCACCGAAAACCACTCGGCTTGCTAGGGAGATCTTATCAATAGGCTACAAAATGGGCCACTCAGTTCTAAGAAGTTAAGACCACACTCCATAGATGACACAAGCCAAGAAAATGCGTCGACGTAACGCCAAGCAAGAATTAAATAATCGCAGAAAAATCGGGGGCGTTACAGTCACTCCCCCTAAAAGAAAGTTTCGTCCCAAAACTTTACGCACAATGCCTCAACTATAGAAGGAAAGGTAACAAGCCAAACATTACAAGAAGAAACAAACCAATCTAATCAGGGAAACAGTCGAGGGTGAGCCTCCCTCATAGACGACTCTAACTCTCAAGTCACGCTTTCCAAACCCTGATTCTTCCATAGAACTTTGACAATCGGGATGGACTTCCTTCGCAGCACCCGATCTTGAGTATCCAAAATGCGGACCGACACTTCAATAAAAGAGAGGTTAGGCTCCAACTGGGGCACAACATCCAAGACTTGCCCACTACTGCGCACACACTTTCGCAATTGGCTTACATGAAATACGTTATGAACACCTTGGAAGTTTGCTGGCAAATCCAACATATAAGCTGACACGCCAATCCATTAAACAATCTTAAACGGGCCCACATACCTCGGGTCCAATTTCCGGTTCTTACCGAACCTCTTAACACCAATCATTGGGGAAACCTTAAGGAACACAAGGTCCCCTACAGAAAACTCTAAGTCAGACCTACGCCGATTGGCGTTCTTTTCATATCTCTCCTGAGCTATACAAAGCTTTTCATGAATAAGCTTCACCGCGACTTCCATCTCCTCGAGCGCATCCGGACCAAACAAGGGTCTCTCACCTGCCTCAGCCCAAAACAGGGGGGTTCTTCAGCGCCTCCCATACAATGCTTCAAACGGAGCCATTTGCAAAATTTCTTGATAACTGTTATTGTATGAAAACTCCATAAGTCGCAATCGCTCATCCCACGCTCCACCGTGGTCTAGAATGTAGCATCTGATGATATCCTCAACTATCTGGTTCACCCGCTCCATCTGCCCATTGGTCTGTGGGTGGTAAGCAGTAGAGTACCTCAGATCTGTACCCAAACCCTCCTGGAGACTCTACCAGAAGCGAGAAGTAACCCGGGAGTATCGATCAGAAATGATGCTAACAAGCACACCGTGCAATCTGATGACCTCATTCAAGTACAACTCTTCTATCTTCTTCATCGGATAGTCAATCTTATACGACACGAAGTTAGCACACTTCGTCATTCTATCCACTATGACCCAAACAGAATCAAATCCCCTTGGAGATTTCGGTAATCCTGTGATGAAGTCCATAGAAATACTTTCCCTCTTCCAAGTCGGGATCTCTAGTGGAGTCAACTTGCCACCAGGCCTTCTGTGATCGGCCTTCACATGCTTGCAAGTGTGGCACTCAGCAACAAATCAGGCTATATCACTCTTCATCCCATACCACTATGCAATTTGCTTCAAATCATGATACATCTTTGTAGATCCCGGATGGTAGGCAACACTGGATCCATGAGCCTCTCTGCATACCATACCCCTGATGTATCCAACAGCGGGGATGCAAAATCTGTCGCGATACATAAAAGTACCCGCATCATCGATGGAAAAATCCGGCAACTCCCCTCTCTCAGTCTTGAGGTATAAGTGTAGAAGGTCCGGATCATCCTTCTGGTGAAACCTAGTAAGGGAAATCCAAGACGGCTCTGCCACTGCCAAACTAATCTGCATGCCACAGCATCCCACCGAGATATCCACAAGGAGGAACTCTTCCACTAAACGATCGGCGGATAGATTAAAGATCTTCCCCGTCTTCTGGCTCAGGGCGTCGACCACTACATTGGCCTTTCCTGGATGATACTAGATCTCTACGTCATAATCGGCCACATACTCTAGCCACCGCCGCTGACGCAGATTCAACTCCATTTGCGTGAACACGTACTTCAGTCTCTTGTGATCAGTGAAGATCTTACACTGAGCCCCATAAAGTAGATGCCTCCACAGCTTCAACGCATAAATTATCGCTGCAAACTCAAGGTCATGTGTAGGGTAATTTCTCTCGTGAGTCTTTAATTGCCTTGACGCATACGCAATCACTTTTCTAACTTGCATCAACACACAACCTAGACCAACATGCGAAGCATCCACGTACACATCATACTCAACACCCTCATTAGGTAGGGTTAGGACGGGAGCAGGGCACAAACTGTTCTTTAGCTCCAGAAAGGCTTCTTCGCACTTCTCGCTCTAAACAAAGGCCGCGTTCTTCTGAGTCAACCTGGTTAAAGGTGCAGCCAGGGTAGAGAAACCCTCCACGAACCTCTTGTAGTAGCTGGCCAACCCTAGGATGCTTCTGATATCCTTGGGCGTGCCCGACCTGCTCAAATCCATCACTGCTGCGATCTTTTCCGGGTCGACCGAGATCCCATCCTTGTTCACCACGTGGCCCAGAAACGAGACCTGAGGCAACCAAAATTCGCACTTGCTCAACTTGGAGAATAACTTGTGATTCCTCAATGCCGATAGAACCAAGCGTAGATGCAGTTCATGCTCCTCATAACTGCGAGAATAGACCAACATGTCATCGATGAAAACCACAACGAACTTGTCTAGGAAATCCTTGAACACCCAGTTCATCATATCCATGAAAGCTGATAGTGCGTTGGTCAATCCAAATACCATCACCAAGAACTCAAAATGTCCATGCCTCGATTTAAACGCAGTCCGTAAAATATCTGCCTTACGGATCCTGAGCTGATGATAGCCAGAACGAAGATCGATCTTGGAGAACACCGTGCTACCACGCAATTGATCAAATAAGTCATCGATCCTCGGCAGAGGGTACCTGTTTTTAATAGTGACTTTGTTCAACTCCCTGTAGTCGATGCAAAGCTGCATCGACCCATCCTTTTTCTTTTCAAACAAAACAGGAGCACCCCAAGGAGACGAACTCTGCCTGATAAACCCTTTTTCCCAATAACTCATCTAACTGGACTCGCAACTCCTCTTGCTCACGAGGGGCCATCCGGTACGGTGCCTTTGCAATAGGACGCGTACTCGGTTCCAAATCAATCACAAACTCAACATCCCGATTGGGATGAAGACCAGGAAGGTCATCAGGAAAAACATCAGCGAAACCACGAACAACGGGAATCTCCTCTGAGCGCGGTACACTAACAGCGGTCCCAACCATCGAGACTAAACAAGCAAAACAACCAGAGAGAAACAACTTCTGAGTATATACCGCAGAAATGACAGGAGAATCTTGGCATGGATCAGCATACATGCTTCCTGACTGACCATTGTCCTTGATGAAGTCCAAGCGCTTCCTTTCCACTGAATGACTGCATTATACTTAAACAGCCAGTCCATGCCCAGAATAACATCGAAGTCCTCCAGATCAATCATCTTTAAGTCTGCCATCGCAAGAAAATCCCCTAACAAAAAAGGACAATCTTGAATGCCCATATCTGATAACACACATTCACCAGAAGGGAACTTGACGCGGAAGGTATCACGAACTCGATCTAGAGTTAACCGATATCGCTCCATAAAGGCTCTAGCCACAAATGAGTGGGTAGCGCCGGAGTCGAACAGAACGCGCGCCCAGCGGTTCTTCACCTTAAATTTCCCTATAGGAGTATATACAACTTAGGATCTACCAAAACCCAACTGTAACCATTCTAGTAAATAAAACTTTCGAGCTTGAAAAACAACTAACCTGAGATGACCTGAGGCGAAGTTTGAGCCTCCTCAGAAGAGATCACGTTCAGCTTTCCTTTACCCTTGTCCACACGCTGAGGCAGAGGTAGTGTCAGAAGTGGAACTACATGAAGAGCAGGCTGGACCTGAGGACACCTAGAATTGATGTTACCCTTCTGCCCGCACTGATAGCAGACTTTATCCTTGGACCAGCACTGAGCAGCATCATGCCCGGGTCGCTTGCAAACAGAACAGGAAACATCCCTCCTAGGAGCACCTTGAATAGCATGAACTTGCTCCTTCTTCAGAGCTGCTGCATTTTTGAAACACCTCTCAACATGGTGGCCTGACCGACCACAGAAGCTACACACCACCTTGCTCTTCTTTCCCGAAGCAGCACTGGGTACCTGGGGTTTCTTCTCCTCAACAGACTTTCTCTCGTCCTTCCTCATTTGCTGGCATCTTCTCTTTGCGGTCTCGATAGCCTCCACTTTCAGAGCAGCCTCCACTACCCCTACAAAGGTCTCTGAGCCATAAGCATTGGTCAACTGCTGCACCTCGCTCCTCAAGCCACCAAGGAATCACTTGACTCGATCAGCCTCAACACTTACCAACCAAGGATCAAACTGGCTCAACTTGCTGAACTCTATCTCATACTCACCGACCATGAGTTGTCTTTGCTTCAGGTGGAGGAAGTCGTTCATAAGACGGTCACGCTCGACCGAAGGCAAGAACTTCCTCAGCAGCATTTCCTTGAATACTTCCCAAGAGCATCCTGGTACCAAGCTCTCCTTTTCTCTAAGCCACCAACTCTTCGCCAAACCCTTGAGCTGATAGGTGGCTATCATCACTCTCTGATCATCTGAAATACCGGAGTACGAGAACATCTCCTCCATGGAGATCAGCAAATCGTCTATGACCATGAAATCTGCCTTCCCATCGTAAGTAGGAGGGTTATGTCTATGAAACTGTGAGATAAATGCCATCTCAACTGGCACCACCACTGGAGGTCTTAGGAGTGCAGGAGGAGGAGGAACAGCAAACCCCCTGCAGGGCCTTGCACTCCCCGAGTCTTCCCTGCCACCACTGCCACCAAAGACTGGATCTGGGCTCGCACCTCCACCATCTGCCTGCTCAAGGAATCGCTACTCTATCGAAGGCTCTTGATCACCGCATCATTCTGCACTCCCGATGACTCCCCCTCAGATAGGGGGATCGATCTAGTTGAAGGTCGTCTTGCAATCCTAAAATCATAGCAACCTTAGACAAATCCTAGTACGATAGCTGTAACTAACTACAAGTACAGACAATACATACATAAATATGAACTTAAAGCTGCTAAACATGCTTTGGGAGTTTATTTTTACAAGAATTGATGTTATTCCCTAACCTAGGATGGTTAACCACCACCATACTAACTCTTGTGCCTAGATTGTGAATGCATGAATTTATATTATTTTTGACTCGAAAACTTATGTGTGTACATATGTCATCTTGTCAGTCTTTAGCTTGGCACGTTGTGCTTATGCAATGTTATGCTATGCATGTTTGTGCTATGCATTCTAAAAGGCCCTAATGTATGTTATGAGCGGCGTACACATGAAAATGTTATGCATCCCATACTACATAACATTTTCATGCAACGAAAAGAAAATGAGCTAGTCGCAGCCATGTGGTGAGGTTATGCAACCCATACTACATAACCCTCACATGTTACCCCTATGGTGGATCCATATACAAACACATATTATGCATCCCATACTATATAATATGCCCCGTATACTTCGTGTTATGCTATGAGTGTAGTGTTCGTGCTTTTGCCAAGACGTGCTGATGACATATTGGTGTGTGAATGACATGATGCTGAACCACTAATGCAATCAAAAGGGACGGTTGCCCGACTAACTTGTCAAGCAACCTCCCTCTGATACCAACTGTCACAACCTGCATTTTCTCCGGGGAAAACGGATTATCAGAGTAGGAGAAAACACGCGTCATGATGCCACGTCGAGCAGGGGATAACTGCCGACGCTCAGGCAAACAACTAGCAACTATACTTTAAGAAAATTCATAAGTTATATGATTACAAAATCAGTTATATTTTTAAAGGCCGTATCCCTCGGCTCGGTGGATCACCTAGTCCACAATTCAAAAACTATACTTATACGCTGCGGAAAATACTTTATTCAGGTTCGACATCCTAAAAGAGTGCATAAGTGTCCCCAGAGGAAAACTTATACTATTCAGGACCCTACTTTTGATTTATACTATATATATAAGAAAAATGATCTTTTTACGTTATTTGGAAAATAGTGATGAGTTTTATAAAACATGTTGATCATGAGGAATACTTTTAATAGTGTTTTTCGGTTTAAAAGTAACTAGCAACCTAGCATAAATCATCCCAAGAGCAAGTAGACTATCTCCAAAAAAGGGTCGCAGCAAAAAGTAACACATCTAGTATCATGGTAAAACTACCAGTGGGCGCCAACAAACTGACACGAACCTACTGGCAAGTATGTATGTCTGTAAGAAAAACAGTAAAACTTCCTCACAAGACCAAGGAACTAATCTCCACAGTACGAGAGACCACCAGCAACAACACAGCTCAACTAGCCGCCATATCGGCTACTAACCAGAACCTGAGGCATTCAAAGAAGAAAAGAAAACCTCAGCAAGCTAAATAAGTAAAAAGTTGTACGGAAAAAATAAGTTATAAGGTAAGCAAGAAGAGTAAGCAAACCGAAACAAGCACCACTGTCCAAGGAAAGACAAAAGAAAAAGCACTAAGTGCGAGGAAACAGCAACAACCCTGCCCAAAAATAAATCTTGCAGAGTTTACCAGGCTACCATGAGCCCAAACGTTGCAAATTTACAAAGGAAGAAACGTCTAACATCCTAAGCTGTGAGAGATGGTAGTAGAAAAAACAACGCGGATCTGGGTTGGAGGCAATCTCAGTCCCCTAACCACCATTTCCAAGAAAACAAAGCTCAGGGGGTCTACATGTGAAAGCACTAGGGACCTCCAACCCCCTTACCCAGCCCGTACTTGGAGCAAGATAAAATAAAAAGGGTGGCCTTGGCCAAATTACACAACACATCCCCCATTAAGAGCTTCAAACCACCACTACTAACCATGACCTACGATTCGGCCTTTTTGGAAAAAAATAGCCGACAAGGAACCTCAAAATCAAGGAATTCACTCGGGGGAGAAAATAAAGGTAAGGGAAAAAATGTTGAGATGACTCAACACGGCATGGCGTATAGTGAGCCCCACTCACTCAACACCTAAATAGACGTTGGCATTCAGTGAGCTAGCCTCACTCAACGTAAAAACAAAACTGGTGTTGAGTGAGGTTCACTCACTCAACGCCTTCTGCAACACTACCTGTGGCGTTGAGTGAGATAACCTCACTCAACGCCAAAATAACTATTGCATTGAGTGAGGTCCACTCCCTCAATGCCTTCATCAAAGAAGGCTGTGGCGTTGAGTAAGCTAACTTCACTCAATGCCTAAACAACTATGGCGTTGAGTGAGGTCCACTCCCTCAACGCCTTAGTACTTAAACGCAAAACCCAACTGTGGCGTTGAGTGAGCCCACCTCTCTCAATGCCAAAATAGCTTTGGCATTGAGTGAGGTCGACTCACTCAATGCCAAAGTACTTAGCCGCGAAAACAAACTGCGGCGTTGAGTGCGCCCACCATTCTCAACGATAGAACAGCTTTGGCATTGAGTGAGGTCGACTCACTCAACGCCAAAGTACTTACCCGTAGGAAATGGCTGCGGCATTGAGTGAGCCCGCCTCACTCAGGGCCTAAACCGTCATGGCGTTGAGTGAGGCCCACCCTCTCAACGCCATCCGAAAGAGGTCGTCGGGAATGCAGATTGATTCTTGCCGAATCGGAGGGAATACAGATCGATTCTCGCCGAATCGGCGGGAATGCAGATCGATTCTCGCCGAATCGGCGGGAATCACTAACGATTCTCGTCGAAGTCGGCGAGAATCACTTAGTGATTCCCGTCGATTTTAACTTAGAAGAATTTCTCACTCAAGGCCACACTACTTAGCCGCAAAAGAACAGATCAAGGGGTAATGGCGTTGAGTGTGTGCACAACACTCAACGCCAAGTCCCAGCAGACCTAGCGTTAAGTGTGTGCACCACACTCAACGTCAAGCCCAAGCAGACACGGCGTTGAGTGTATGCACCACACTCAACGCCAAGCCCTGAATTCTCCAATGCTAACTCCAGCAAGTCTAAGTACTAGGAAGGCTTCTGCTACATCCACTTCACAGGAAAACACATATGCATCCCAACCCGAGCCTAAGCAAGATAGATTTGCATAAAAATTAAACTATAGCCTTGCCCCTCTACCCGGCTACAACTAATGCACAAGAAGAATCGACCAAACCCTCAAGCCCACACACAGCCCGAGAACAAGGCTACTCTATCAACAAGTGTGTATTTGTACCCGATTTCAAGAAAGAATAGGGTATCTAACCAAGGGCTAATAGGGGCTTGAATAACAGCAACTACTGAACAAAAGGCTTTATACAGCCGCAAGCTTTAAGAAGAAAAAAAAGACTTGGCAAGGGAAAGAATACCACTTGCCTCGATTTCCAGAACAAACTTGGCCGGCTCCTCCTCTTCCTCACAGACCCGGCGGCAAGGTACTAAGCCGAGCAAACGTCGAAATGGAGATTTAGGGGAGAGCAGTCAAGATCTACCCTCGGAACGAAAATTTGACCGCTAGAACTCCGGGAATCGGCGGTGGAAGGCACAGCTGCCCACCGGTTTTTTCTTTCGCTCACGAACAGGACAGCAGTTTTCTTTCACGGAAGGAGGCGATGAATAGTCTCGTTTTTAACTTAATACTATATATACATAGACACGTCTATTCAGCCTTAACTAACACCCTAAAAACCGCAGGATTCATTTCAAGCTAGACTATTACAAGCCGCCAGCCATGCATGCTGCCACCTTTTCATGCACAAAAGCAATAACTGCTTATCTACGTGCCGCAAGATTAAATCACCCAGCTTTTAGACCGCTGGATTACATTTTATAGCTTTATTAATTACTTAATTGCATTTATTATTATTAACACACCAAAACGACGCGAAAACTGAACCACCTCGAAATCCGACGAAATTCGCACCGTAGCTAAATATCCATGCTACGAACACAACATCAAAGTCGAAATTAACTTTTGACGAACAGAACTCGAGTTATACCCACCCAAAGCAAAAATATAAGCATCCCTGAGAGGCCACACCGGGTCACCCAAAATGACTCGGCTTGCTAGGGAGATCTTATCAATAGGCTATAAAATGGGCCACTCAGTTCTAAGGATTTAAGACCACACTCTACAGATGACACAAGCCAAGAAAATGCGTCGACGTAACTCCAGGCAAGAATTAAATAATCGCAGAAAAATCGGGGGCATTACATAGGGGTTCCAATAATCTCCCCCTATTTTGGTGAGGTTACTTATAAAATGATAGAAACAAAAGCATAGCAGAGAATATAGAGCTGATAGAATGAACAAGCTATCAGCAAAAGATTAAACCTATGGTATAGATATTGTTCAAATAATAAAACGACAGTAGAGAAAAAAAATATTAAGAGTCTTATGGAGGGGCAGAAGATTTCGAAAAAATGATTGTCCTATTAGGATCAATTGCTTCTCTGACAGTCATCTTCATGTCTACATCACCAAGAGTCTTTTGAGCAACTGCCCTTGGAAAAACAGCTTCAGGATGGAGATGCATGTATTCATCTACATTTAAAATCTTCCCCACCTGATATTTCTCAAGCTATTTCTTCCTGTAGGAAGATATAGTAGATAATTGGGAAGTATCCTTACCTTCCTCTCTTGCTTTCCTGATCTGAGATAGTGCAACCAGCTCATTTAACCTATCCATCTTTGTATTAGGATCCATTTCAGGATCATAGGCTTTAATAGGAGGGCTTTCAGGACTACTGTCTCTTTTAGGATATAAAGAGGTTCTGGGAGGGCTTGGATGCTTGGCAGGAGGAGGAGCATGACTTCTAGAAGAGTAATGATATTGATGTTGGGGATATCTGCTTCTAGAAGATTTATGGGATCTTCCTTGCCTCTGATTGGTTTTAGTAACTGATGAGGATCTCTGGCTAACATTTCCAGTTGTACCAGCAGCTGGAGGAGGAGGAGGAGGTGGATCTTTCCTGAATTTCTTCATTGGATAGGATCCAGACTTCTTCTTCTGTGCTTTAGCTTGATTTCTAGATAGCTTCATCCACTGAGGAGTTTTTGGAGTGAGAGGAATGTTGTGTATAATATAATATGAAACATACTTATCAGGATTGGGCTTTGGAGCAGCTATAGCTGGAGCTTTCCTCTTCTTTGATTAGGATCTCTTGGCATTGTCAGATTCAGAATCATAAGAATCATCAACTAGCTCATCTTCAGAATAACTTTGTGGATTGTCATATAAAGCATCTATTTCTTCTATTATTTCCTGTGAAATTTTCTTTTCTGCTTGAGGAGAAGGTGGAGGTAGAATAGCTTGAGGACAACAATCTCTGAAAGCATTTGTGAATCATCTGTGTCTTTATCAGTCAAAAGAATATCATTTAGTTCAGGATATTTTTGCATTTGTTCAAACTCTTGTGCAATATCCTGTGCAATTAAATCATCTAAATTTGGTATAGGACTATCATCCATAACATAAGTTGGGCCAATAGGTTCCACAACTATGTTAGTAACAAAGCTTGCCTGAATGGCCAGAAGAGTTTTTGTACTAACTGGAGGTGTATATCAAATAATATCTGTACAATACTTGGGAGAAACAAATAAAAAAATGTTTCTATATAAGAGCTAAAAAGAGTCTAGAATTGACTTCAGTTCAATTGCTGGAGAAATGGAACAGTCTTCAGAAGGAATATCCAAAGAAGGAACTAAATCAACTATCTCAGAATCAGTGTCCAAAAATTCTATGAGATCTGCATCTGGTATCTCAGTATCAACAAAACCTATCTCTGTTACTCTTGCTGCTACTGCCGAAGCTACTTCTTCATGGAGTATCTCTCCCTGTCTGGGTTCAATAAGCACTGGAGCTAGCCCCTAACTAAAGAAGGACGGACAGAGAAGTCAGAAATTTGAGCAGCAAGAGATGAAATAGAAGAAGCAAGAGGTGAAATAGCCTATGCTATGAGTTGTTGTAGGAGAGGTGTGATGGATTGCAGAATGGATGAAATGGAGGGTGAAACTATGTTCATGAATTCATCTGGGGTTTGAATAAAGACAGATGGGTTGAGGTTGGATGATGATGGATGGAAGTAAGTGGAGTCTGGCATTTGCTCATCTGGTAAAGATGGGGAATGAATGGGTGATCATAACTGATTGAATGATGTTAAAGATGACAAATGGAGAAGGGGGATGTCAGTAAGATGTGATGGAGGAGGGGATTGAGGAAGAGTAACATGCTCTGGTGTTGTAACATGTACTGGAGATTAAATAGTTGAAGGTTGATGTTGAGGAGATTGATGTGGTGAAGGTTGATGATTTGGAGAAAGAGCTGGTGAGGAAATATGAATTGGAGAAACAGGAGGTGTAGGTTGATGTTCTTGTGATGTGGAAGAAATCTGGAGGGTTGTTGAGGTAGTTTGAATAAGAGGAGGTGAAGGGGGAATGGAAATATCCTCAACAAGGTTGGGAGTGGCTGGATCAGCCCTTGAACCCTCAAAAGGTCTGGAAGAGGAAGCCCTGGATGGCTTAGGGATGTTCCTATCCCACTTGCAAAACAAGGCGCAGGTAAGCCTCTTGAGGCATTTATGAATATGGTCGGGGGGACTAGTGATTCAGCAGCCTTGACCTGAAGAAAAATTCCCAAAATCCTTCCAAAACACACTTCCTTCTTTGTGTTTTTCTTCTTAATCAGTTCAAACATAATTTTGGACAAGTTCACGGACTTCTTGTTTGCCACTGCACACATCACAAGGAACTGTTGTCTAGTTATGTAATCATGGGCGTTATGCTTTCCCAACAGAAATTTTCCTATAAAACTTGCCTGAAACTTATAATCTGCAGATAGATGTTTCTTCAACAATTTGTTAGGGTTGTCACCAGAATAACGCATTCGATTCAACATTTAATCAAACTCAGCAGAATCGATTTCTAAGTCTTCTTCTCCATTCAATAAACCAAAAATTTCAGTTAAAACATCAGGGGTAAGTGAAACGGCATTACCCGATATTGTTCCAATCAGCGCATCAGCATCTGGAGTCGATAGAGTGAAAACCCATTCTCGGATCTCAGCCGTTGCAATCTTCATCCTGGTAGTCATCAGATTCTTTTACTATAAATCTTCAAAAAACTTCATAATATCAAGGAAGATTTGATATGAGTGTTGGAAAGACTCGAAGTCGATGTCAAAACCCATGTCAAATTTCATTATTGCGAAGCGCTTGCTGGAATCGCTATGATCACCTGTAACAGATAAAGAGAGAGAGATCAAGTGCAAAGGAACTGAAAGCGCAGGATGGAGCTCGAAAAAAAACCTAGTTATAAGGTTTTTTAGAATATAAAACGTCAAGCTCCGTCCTGCGATAAAGAAAATTCTTCGATCTCAGGTCATCAAAAAATTTCATGAAGAGATAAATTCGTCGATCTCAGACTGATGATATGGAGATATTTCGTCGCCCTCAGAAATATTTCCTGAAACACGATCATCGATCTCAGGTTGACGAAACTGACTTCATACAAAGATTTCATCGATCTTCGGTCGATGAACTCCCAATGAAAAGTTTGCAAATCGTCGATCTCAGGTCAACGAATTATTTCCAGATCGTTTACACTAAGGAAATATTTAAAATTAAGCCTTTCCATCTATCATTCCTATCTGATTCAGAAAGAACAAATGTTTAGATTCATCCAAGGGCTTGGTGAAAATATCTGCCCTTTGCAAATCAGTGGAGATAAATTCAAGATTAATATTCTGTTTGTCCATACAGTCTATTATGAAATGATGTCTTATATCTATATTCTTTGTCCTACTATGATGCACTGGATTATGTGCAATAGATATTGCACTAGAACTATCACAAAATATGGTTGAATTATTGATGGTTAAAATGAGGTTCTTTTTATTTAGTTAATGGAGGTGATTTTATTTTATAAAAAAGAAGAGCGTTTTATTTTATTAGAAACTGAGTTTTAACGAGAGGGAGGCAAGTGCACCTATCATGAGTAGTACAGGATATTACCGTGTGGAGGAATATCGGGGTCGTTTTGTTCTCGGGGCCGGCTTAGCTATTTCTACTCTTTCCCTGAAAGCCTATATTTTACCGATAATATTTTTTGTTTATAAAAAAGAAAATGGCAAAGAAATATAAAAAATGCATAATAATAATAAAGCATAATAATAAAAGCAGGATAATAATTGCAGGAAATAAATAAAGTGCAGAAAGCCGATGAAGAACTCAGCGCGACGATATTAAAAGAGAACTGAACTAAAATAACTTTTAATAAAAAAAGATCCTAAATTTCAAATTAATTAAGGCGGAGACTTGGCCGTGGAGGTTCCACAAACATGAGCTCACCTTGGTCTAGGAATATCGCTCACCTGAATGCTAAGACTATTCGACCGATCGCTAGACCGACAAAGGATTCCTCGTAACGCCCGCATTACGCTAAGAACCCCGTTATTGGGTGGGGAACCCAATCCGGTAGAGTCATGTGCCTCCTCTCTCGAGGGTTAGCGCGGAGCTCTCTTTACCCAAGTGTGATCGGTCCATACGCATGGCCTCTCGGCGTTGCGTATGGATAATGGAAATAGACCCCGCACATCGATAAGCGGTCCTACGCGTCGTTAACCCGGTGCAAACCTTAAGAAATTTAATTAAACTAAAAAACAGGACCTATAATTATTTAAAATTACTTTATTTGTCCCGATGCTCTTCGATATTAAGGGTTAAGGGGAGTTAGCAACTCATCAGAATGGGGACACTTAAGCTAGAAAGCGGTAAAGAAAGCTGTAAAGAAAGCAGGAAATAAAGCAGTAAAGGAAAGCAGAAAATTGCAAGTCCTACTCAAACGAGCATGGCTGAAGAAAGCAGTAAATGTGAATCCCGGCTCAAATGAGTGGGCGGGGGTAAATTAATCTCATACACGCACGCACTCTACCTAAATGTAAACGCACACACGCACTCTACATAAATTGAAACACACACACGCACGCAAAGTTTCCTACTCAAGTGAGTAGGAGAAAATGAAAGCAATAAAAAGACAAGTCCCACTCAAACGAGTGGGCGGGAAATGAAAGCAGAGCGCCATTTAACTCTTAACGGGTAGGCGGAAATAAATGCATACGCACACATGCACTCTACAGAAATGAAATAAAGCTATAAAACTAACTCATACACGCACGCACACTTGCAAAAATAAGAAAAACAAAGTTGCTCAAAAATTAAAACAACTGCATTTCTACCGCTAGAATGCGGTAGAAATGCATAAAAAGAGAAAATAAAAATTTAACGGGTAAAAAGTTTTAAAAATAAAAAGCTAAAATGAAGTGAGTGAAAAATTATAACGACGACGTTTTCATTCTTAGGTTTTTATAAAAGAGCAAAAAAAAGTGAAAATAAGACTAAAAAAAGACAAAAACTTTTATATTCCTAAAATTCCTAAGTTAAAGAAAAATGAAAATAACACCTTTTAAAAACTCTTTTATAAATTCATAAGGATGAAAAAAGTAAGAACAAAAGAAAAATATAGCTAAACCTAAACATGTGCGGAGTACAAAACAAAATGGGCATTACAACGGCTAGAAATGCGGATAAAATCCTAACTAAACAAAGTTATAAAGCAAAAAAGATGAAAACGTAAAAAGAACAAAAAGGGGAACGAAAAATTACTTAAGTAGGCGCATTCAAATGGACATTTCATGCTAAGCAAGAGAGAAAGTAGGCTATTTTATTAAAATCAAAAGTGATTACATGAAAGCTAGAATGAAAAAGCTAATACAAACTAAGGGAGGGGGAGAAAATTCTCTTACATAGCATTTGGATCCATTTGGGAAGCCTCTCCCTGAAGTAAAGTGGTCAAAAAAGTGGACGAGAAAAGCATTCTGAAGGCTTTTATTTATAGACAAAATTTTCAGGTGTGACACGCCCTAGGTCACGGGTGTGACAGGGGGCGTATCAGTCAAAGACGTGTTTGACTTGGCTTCTGCGGCTAACTTGCTTCATTCTGGAAGGGTCGGGAAGTGACACGTGTCGGTCACGGGCATGACAGGCATGGTCACGGGCGTGACGGAGGGCATGTCAAGCAATGGTCGACGATCTTCGAGCGCTGATCGACGATCTGGAAGCTTCGGGAAGTGACACGTGTCGGTCACTGGAGTGACAAGCTTGGTCAAGGGCGTGTCTGGGGGCGTGACTTGGACAGTTGGTAGTTCTGATGTCGGCAGCGTTGAGTGTTGAAAAGCGTTGAGTGTCGAGCTCGGACACGGGCGTGACGGGTCTTGGACACGGGCGTGATAGGCTTGGGTCGACGGCGTTGAGTGTTGAATAGTGAAATTGTTGAGTTTCGACTGGCGGAAGGCGTTTAGTGCCTGTCACGGGCGTGTCGGGGGGTGTCACGGGCGTGACAGGTCAAAAATTGACTTTTTCCGAAAACTTTTAGAAAAACAAAAATAAGCTAAGTTAGAATAAAATTTACAAGAAGAAGTAATTTATTAAATAAAACAAACTTTAAAAAGGCAAAAATAAAGTAAAATGACATAAAAAAATACAAAAATATAGGTATATTTACAACTCATCAAATACCCCCATACTTAAGCTTTTGCTATTCCAGAGCAAAAGTTGGAGATGAACCTATAAGGAATAAAAAAATCGTAAATTTAACTAACGCTTAATTAATTTCAAACAAGATCGAAATGAATTTCCGAGGTTTTGGAATTAAATCTTAACTTATGAAAATATTATAAATAGAGGAACTGTTTAAAAAAAATACTTCTAAATGGGAAAAAAGAAAGCGAAAATTATTTTTGTTAGTTTAATAAAAATGGATTGAAATTATATAAAAAACTTTAGCTAAAAAGAAATTGATAGGAAATAATTCAATTTAAAAATTATGCTCTCAAAAAAATTTAGATTAATTCTCGAATCATGAAAAACAGGCTAAGTGGATTGGCGGTTATGAAGAAGGCTTTGATTTTTTTTAGGCGAGGAAATTTTTTTTTTTGAATAATTAGGAAAATGAAATATTATTTTCCTAACATTTTTTTTCTTTTCTTCATACATAAATAATAAACCCAATGTATATGTATAGGAGTAATGAATTTTATCCTATTACTCCGTAACATATAATCTTTTTAATTATTAGGTGCCTATGTTTACGGGACAAAATTTTATCCCCATTGACATAAGATCTTTTAAGAGTGAGTGGAGAATCATACCGATTAAGGCATAAAAAAAGGTTGATGGTTTTTTTTTATTTCAAAAAGAAAACTAGAGTTTAATAAAAAATTTTAAGAGCAACCTCTTTAATTTGAACGTTCCTACGTTTCTAGAAGCATAAGTAGAAATAATATAAAATCCATAAATGTTATTTTCTAACATAAAAACATTCTTTTATTCAAAAAATCAGAAGTCAAAATGAGAAACATAAGTTCCCTATAATAAGAAAAAGACATAAAAAAATTCTTTAAAATCTTAACCCCAGAAATTTAAATCTATCGAGCTACAATTAATAAACGAATAGTAAATAAAGAATTAATTAAAATTCGCTTATAAATAAACTCGAAATGATTATTTTGGAGAGCAAAGAGGTTAAGAAATGAGGTATTCGAATTATTTAATTCAAGATAATTTTTTTTTATGAGTTTTTCTAAATTTTTTTATATTTTGGGTTTATTTCATTTTTTGGATTTTTTTTAAGGTTATGCAAATTTTTTGTATTTTTTGTGAGTTATAAAATTTTTTTGGAAATGTTTACAAGAAGAGAGAGAGAATTTTTTTTACAAGATAGGAAAGAGAAGGGGAAAGAGACGAGAATATTTACAAAATATTCACAAAGGTCAAAAAAGGATCGCCCGCGAACAGACTCTTATATGTGGTTGGTTCGATGAGTCGAACGTCGCGGAGCGATGATTCATTTATTTGAAAAAAATTTTTCTTATTAAAGCATGAAAATATTTTTTGAAGTTTTTAATTTTTGCAAAATTTTTTTGGAATTTTTTTTTTAAGTGCAGAAAATAGGAAACACCCTCATACATAAGTACAACATTGTCCCCAATATTGCACTAAGTATGAGGAACAATATATATATATATATAAAGGAAACTAAGCAGTTATGTACAAAAAGTAAAAAATAGGGTTTAGAAATCTTCCCTAAAACGCGTTCGGGGAAGCCCGTTAAGTATAGCCCTGTAGAAGTTAAGTAAAAGCAGAAAAAAATAGAAAAAATGAAAAAAATAAAAATAAAAATTCGGCGAAAATGTGCGGGTGATAGGGGACGCGAGTGAGTGTGACTCGTAAGCTAACGTCTTAGCTAAGAGCGTGACCGATATGCGATCCTGTAGCGCTCACAATAGTGAAGCGCGCCGATACGACAAAATAAATATATAAATAATTTTTTTATTATATATATATATATTTTTTGTTTTTTTAAATTTTTTTAGATTTTTAAGTTTATGTTTTTTGTTTTTTTTTAGTTTTGATTTTTTTTTGAAAATAAAAAAATAAAATGAAAATAAGTTAAAGGCAAAATAAAATAAAAATAAAAAAATATATGAAAATTATATTTATATATTTTTTTGTTGAATTTTTAATAGTTGATGAAAATAAAAAAAAATTTCATCATTTTTTTTTTGATTTTTAAGTTTTTAACTTTTTTTTGTTTTTTAAGTTTTTAAGTTTTTAGTTTTTTTTTAAGTTTTTGATTTTTTAGATTTTTATGTTTTTTTGTTTTTTATTATTATTTTTTTATTTTTAAAGTTATTATTATTATTAATATGATTTTTTTTGTTTTGGTTGGCCAAATTTTTTTTTTATAGAAATAAAAGATAAAATTAATAGGGTTCAGGAATTCAAAATAGTAAGTCGAAATTTTCCCCGGCAACGGCGCCAAAAACTTGATTGGTTAAAACGAGGTTCTTTTTATTTTGTTATTGGAGGTGATTTTATTTTATAAAAAAGAAGAGCGTTTTATTTTATTAGAAACCGAGTTTTAACGAGAGAGAGGCAAGTGCACCTATCGCGAGTAGTACAGGATATTCCCGTGTGGAGGAATATCAGGGTCGTATTGTTCTCCGGGCCGGCTTAGCTATTTCAACTTTTTCCCTGAAACCTATTATTTTACCGAAAATATTTTTGGTTTATAAAAATTAAAATGAAAAAAAATTATAAAAAATGCATAATAATAATAAAGCATAATAATAAAAACAGGATAATAAATATAGGAAATAAATAAAGTGTAGAAAGCCGATGAAGAACTCAGCGCGACGATATAAAAAGAGAACTGAACTAAAATAACTTTTAATAAAAAGAGATCCTAAATTTCAAATTAATTAAGGCGGAGACTTGGCCGTGGAGGTTCCACAAACATGAGCTCACCTTGGTCTAGGAATATCGCTCACCTGAACGCTAAGACTATTCGACCGATCGCTAGACCGACGAAGGATTCCTCTTAACGCCCGCATTTCGCTAAGAACCCCGTTATTGGGTTGGGAACCCAATCCGGTAGAGTAATGCGCCTCCTCTCTCGAGGGTTAGCGCGGAGCTCTCTTTACCCAAGGGTGATCGGTCCATACGCACGGCCTCTCGGCGTTGCGTATGGATAACGGAAATAGACCCCGCACATCGATATGCGGTCCTACGCGTCGTTAACCCGGGGCAAACCTTAAGAAATTTAATTAAACTGAAAAACATGACCTATAATTATTTAAAGCTACTTTATCTGTCCCGATGCTCTTCGATATTGAGGGCTAAGGGAAGTTAGCCACTCAACAGAATGGGGAAACTTAAGCTAGAAAGCGGTAAAGAAAGCTGTAAAGAAAGCAAGAAATAAAGCAGTAAAGGAAAGCAAAAAATTGCAATGCCTACTCAAACGAGCAGGGCTGAAGAAAGCAGTAAATGCGAATCCCGGCTCAAATGAGTGGGCGGGGGTAAATTAATCTCATACACGCACGCACTCTACTGAATTGTAAACGCACACACGCACTCTACATAAATTGAAACACACACACACGCACGCAAAGTTTCTTACTCAAGTGAGTAGGAGAAAATGAAAGCAATAAAAAGACAAGTCCCACTCAAACGAGTAGGCGGGAAATGAAAGCAGAGCGCCATTTAACTCTTAACGAGTAGGTGGAAATAAATGCATACGCACACACACAGTCTACAGAAATGAAATAAAGCTATAAAACTAACACATACACGCACGCACACTTGCAAAAATAAGAAAAACAAAGTTTCTGAAAAATTAAAACAACTGCATTTCTACCGCTAGAATTCGGTAGAAATGCATAAAAAGAGAAAATAAAAATTAAATGGGTAAAAAGATTTAAAAATAAAAAGCAAAAACGAAGTGAGCGAAAAATTATAACGACGACGTTTTCATTCTTAGGTTTTTATAAAAGAGCAAAAAAAGTGAAAATAAGACTAAAAAAGACGAAAACTTTTACATTCCTAAAATTCCTAAGTTAAAGAAAAATGAAAATTACACCTTTTAAAAACACTTTTATAATTTCATAAGGATGAAAAAGTAAGAACAAAAGAAAAATCTAGCTAAACCTAAACATGTGCGGAGTACGAAAACAAAATGGGCATTATAACGGCTAGAAATGCGGATAAAATCCTAACTAAACTAAGTTATAAAGCAAAAAAGATGAAAACGTAAAAAGAACAAAAAAGGGGAACGAAAAATTACTTAAGTAGACGCATTCAAATGGACATTTCATGCTAAGCAAGAAAGAAAGTAGGCTATTTTATTAAAATCAGAAGTGATTACATGAAAGCTAGAATGAAAATGCTAATACAAACTAAGGGAGGGGGTAGAAAATTCTCTTACATAGCATTTGGATCCATTTGGGCAGTGATGCGTGGAAAATACGGCAAGCGCACCTGTCGCACAAGTAATAAAGTTTGGGAATAAATACCCGAGTGTCGGTCTCTTGAGGAACACAGTAAGGGATCAGTTAATGTCGAGGAGGACTACACGGGCTACTCCTATGCAACGCCGCTATGCGATGCTTCGCCAGGCGGGATGGAAACTACACGGGCCGCTATGCACCGAATCGCTTGGCGGATGGACGAGTAGGCTAGCGGATGAGGAGGTTAGAATGGCGGAATGAGGGTCGTGAGCACCTCTTCGCAACGCACGCCACTAGCAATTGCTAGTGCGGCAAGGGTGGATGGTTGAGGATGGAATATGGCGCACCTCAAGTAAATATAACAAAAACACTAACTCACATAGACATGAATAAGAGTAAATGTTAACTACAAATAAGCATTCTTCATCAATACATGGAAAATAACTAAGCTAACAACAACAAGAGGAAGAGGTGTGCGAATCGACCGAATCCGAAGCCTTATTGAGGGTTCACGGTTGGAATCCCGGGTTATCAATCCGAGTCTAAGCTCGGTCCTCAACTGCGTCCGGGGTAGAGGAGGCTGTCACTCACTCCCAATGGACCCGTCTTCTTCGTTGAAATGACCCGGTAGATTGCGGCTCCAGCTCCTCCTAGCTTGATGGAGAAAGCTCGGTCAAAACTCCGCTTGAAGCTTGGGGATGAAGGAGGAGGCCGAGGGGATGCTCCGGCTTTGATTTGGCGTTGAAGGCTTGCCCGGAGCAACTCCCTATGGTGGAGGATGATGGAGGGCGGCGAAATCCCTCTTCGGAGCAGAAAACGGCGGAAAATCGCGGAAAGGGGCGATCTCCCGAAATTAGGGAGGAACCTGCGTATTTATAGAAAGCAGAATAAACAGCGCGCATGATCACTGGCGCACGACCAGTGATCGTGCGCCCTGTGGTCAGTGATAGTGCGCGAAGGCAAGGCAAAACTCGAGGAAAAAGTGGAATCAACGCGCACGATCGGTAGCGCACGACCAGTGGTCGTGCGCACTGAAGTCAGTGGTCGTGTGATTGCCCCGACAGAACTTTGGAAAGTGGGGAATAGGTACGCACGATCAGCGGCGCACGACCAGTGGTCGTGCGCAACAAAGCCGATGATAGTACGCAGTAAACCTGTTTCCAAATAATCCCGGGACACGCACACGACCCCTAAACCCAACACTGATATGCGCAAACATTCCAAACAAGCACAGAACGGAGTACAATAATAGAAGAACACAAAATAAACACAAACACGGGCAAAAGTGCACTTCCTAAAGAAATAAGGATAAAATGAAATATGAGCGATAACGAACTCAAAGTGAAGTGCAAGCGTACAAAAACAAGACCAAATGAGTCCGAAAATCATTATATAAATATCACTCATCACACCCCTATACTTAACTGTTTGCGCGTCCCGAGCAAACAAAACCTAAGCAGACGGGGAAAATGAACTAGCTAACAAATAAATTGCAAAACGGAGTACCATGCGATGTCGCATGTTCGCGTGCATAAAAATAAAATAGAGGAAATTTTTAAGTATACAAAATATTTTATATTTTTCACAATGCGTATCAAAAATTTATTATTACTCAAAAGTGGAATCACGGTGAATCATCCGGTCCTACGCAGGGAGAAAGTAGACAGGCCACTAAGGTGAGCATTGCCGAAGACCGGGGCTCAAGATTACCCCCAAAGGAATCCACCAATGTCGGAAACCATAAGCTTTCCCGTTCGCACTCTCTCCACGGCACTAGTCAACTCAAGCGCAAGTCCGTAGGACTTCGGGTAATAATGGGGCTTGGGTTACGGTGAGGAAAACAAGGATAAACATGAAGGGTATGCACCTAACCCAAATGAGATAACGTACAAAACTAGTACCCGCTGGCCACAAAATAAACACGGGCGCACCACACCCCAAGACTTAACTTTTACTAAATGGGTGTGTGCACCGCCTACTCCAAATCCAAATCATCTCAAATAAAGATTTTCAATCAAACTTTTTCTTTTCACTTTTCATTTTCACCCCTTTTTTTTTAATCATTTTCTTTTCTTTTTCATCTTTTTATTTTCATAATTTCAGCAGATATAACTTGAAGGCACTTCCACATTTTCACAAATAATAACACCACATCACAACCCAACATGAAAATATAAAACACTAAGCTCGACTTGGGTGTGCGACTAGGATCGGCTATGGGGCTTTGGCGAATATAGTGGAGCTGAATCAAAAGGAAGGGTAGGCACAATGGGGCTAGCAAGGGCGTTGTTAGGAATGGGTACAAAGCTCAACCGGGCCAAAAGGTGGCCTACATCACTCTCACGCTAGACTAACCGTGTACCAATGCTTCAAGAATAGCTTGGGGCAAGTTCTTAGCAACCGAGAAAGATAATCCTTCCTCCCGACTCAAGCAATACGAGTCTAGTGGCGGCTACACACATTCCTACGCTACCGTTTGATTCACACCGGATTCACCAACCTTTGAGTAGAATAAGAAATATTTACGCAAATAGAAAAATATAGAACTATAAGCATACAAAAAAATTAAATCTACACAAATTTCTATACAAAACGAGAGCAGTTGACTAGAAACACAGCAAGGCCAACAATTTACTCCGTCGCACAATCCTAAACTAGCACAGCAATTTTCCAAATCTAACAAAGATACAAGTTCAACTCGTGGCACGCTAACAGCTAAGCTCGCGCTCATGTGGGTGCAGTGGTGTGCGAAGCAATGAACATAAACAAAATAAAACACGAAAAGCTTCTAGTATGTAAACGAAATGTGCACGTGCAAAAGGTAAACATGCTCTCCCCCAGACTTAGACTAAACAACACATCAAATGATAGAGAAATTAAAATCAGAATGAGCTAAAGGAAGAGGTTACCCAATGCTCAGCTAGTGAGCATACCAGAAGATGCGTGAAAACTAGAACAGCTCCACCATACGGAGAATCACGACTGCACCAACAAGAATGTTAAGAAAACCTGCAGGGGTGAGCTCCGCAAAAACAAAACAAAAGAAAAACAAAATACATATAAATTCTAAACTAAGCTAAACATAAAAAGTAAAATGCAGAAATTTAAGATAACTACTGGGGTTACTGTCATCCCAGCACGACTTATTCGAAGCAGAAAAGCCTTAGCTAATGGGCCTATGAAATAAAAAATGAACAGGCAACTGTCCTAATATCCGTGTCGGTAACGGGTACCGATACGGTGATAGAACAGTTACCCCTCTACCTAGATAATAATACCTGAAAAGCTCAGGTAGAGGAAGCAGGAAATAAGATGAGGAGGCGACCTGGTCCTCGCTCATCTCATCACAAAAAGAATCCTTGCCTAGCAAGGGGTCATCCCACACAGGTGCGTAGGAGTCAACGGCTTGAGCACAAGGCTCATCGTCATCCCAGCACACCAGCGGAGAATCAACCCACACATGCTCAGATATAGAAGGGGGATCAAGGAATAAAAGAGAAGAAGGACAAAAATAATCAGAAATCGGGGGAGTGATCCCGGTATCACCCCCAGCAGGATCCAAACAATGATCATCGTCAGTGTCATATGAGTCATATTAGGGAGAATCCGAGAACTCGAAGTCCGCGGTGGAAAGGGGGACCGCCTCGTCAGATAGGGGGGTGCAAACCTCCGCATCCGAAAGGTAATACTCCTCGTCCCACCGAGGTGCGTCATAGTGGTCCGAAGATCCACATTCTCCATCGGAGATAGCAGAATCGTCATCCCACTTCGGCACAACCTCAGGCACCGAATCATCCACAATAACGGCCTCATCAGCCGACTCACAAGAAAAAGGAGTAGAAAACTCCGGCAAATACTGCGTAGGGGCAAAGCTGCTCTCAAAATCAAGCATAGAATGCGCAGGCCCCTTCGCAACATCATCCGCAGATGCCACCCCGTCGACGACCGGAACACTCTCATCGTCCCATACAGGATCGTCCATGAGTTCCCGATCCACTCCTTGCGGGCTAACATCCGAGTGAGAGTGATCACTCAAAGGAAGCTCGTAAAAAGGGGTTGAGGAACCCATGAAGGAACTATATGCGGCGAGAGATTCTTCCGTAATCTCAACGGGCAAAGATCGAGCAAGGTGCGCCATGTCAGTGTATGGGCCAGGCAACACCCTGGTAGGCCCATCCACAGTAGTCTCCCGCGAACAGGGGACTGCTGCGGATGCGTCCACAGAGGTAGAAGGCTTGCACACGCGAGGGCAATCCTTCAACATATGGCCCACACCTTGACATAGAATACACCGAAAATAGTGCTCGACATTAGAAATAGCCATGGCATCGATGCAACTCCGTAAAGCGTCAAAAATACGGCACTCGGCAGCAGAATCCATCGCGAACAGAAATATTTACCGGAAATTACTACACACAAGAATAAAACAACTCGGATCTGCAATATTAAAAAAAAGAAAATAAGGAAGGGACAAGAAAAATAAAGTAAACAATTTCAAAAACTAAAATAAAGACAATACAGGGTATGAACAAATGGACAAGGGCGACTATCTCGCATCTACCTCTTCAAAAACTCAAACGACTGTGTTCCCCGACAACGGCGCCAAAACTTGATGCGTGGAAAATACGGCAAGCGCACCGGTCGCACAAGTAATAAAGTTTGGGAATAAATCCCCGAGTGTCGGTCTCTTGAGGAACACAGTAAGGGATCAGTTAATGTCGAGGAGGACTTGAGATTGAATTCCTCGGGTCGGCTCAAAAAGGGGGGGGGGTTTGATTGTTGCGGAAACAGGAAGTAAAATCTACAAGCTACTCCTATGCAACGCCGCTATGCGATGCTTCGCCAGGCGGGATGGAAACTACACGGGACGCTATGCACCGAATCGCTTGGCGGATGGACGAGTAGGCTAGCGGATGAGGTGGTTAGAATGGCGGAATGAGGGTCGTGAGCACCTCTTCGCAACGCACGGCACTAGCAATTGCTAGTGCGGCAACGGTGGATGGTGGAGGATGGAATATGGCGCACCTCAAGTAAATATAACAAAAACACTAACTCACATAGACATGAATAAGAGTAAATGTTAACTACAAATAAGCATTCTTCATCAATACATGGAAAATAACTAAGCTAACAACAACAAGAGGAAGAGGTGTGCGAATCGACCGAATCCGAAGCCTTATTGAGGGTTCACGGTTGGAATCCCGGGTTGTCAATCCGAGTCCAAGCTCGGTCCTCAACAGCGTCCGGGGTAGAGGAGGCTGTCACTCACTCCCAATGGACCTGTCTTCTTCGTTGAAATGACCCGGTAGATTGCGGCTCCAGCTCCTCCTAGCTTGATGGAGAAAGCTCGGTCAAAACTCCGCTTGAAGCATGGGGATGAAGGAGGAGGCCGAGGGGATGCTCCGGCTTTGATTTGGCATTGAAGGCTTGCCCGGAGCAACTCCCTATGGTTGAGGATGATGGAGGGCGGCGAAATCCCTCTTCGGAGCAGAAAATGGCGGAAAATCGCGGAAAGGGGCGATCTCCCAAAATTAGGGAGGAACCTGCGTATTTATAGAAAGCAGAATAAATAGCGCGCACGGTCACTGGCGCATGACCAGTGATCGTGCGCCCTGTGGTCAGTGATAGTGCGCGAAGGCCAGGCAGAACTCCAGGAAAAAGTGGAATTAACGCGCACGATCGGTAGCGCACGACCAGTGGTCGTGCACACTGAAGTCAGTGGTCGTGCGATTGCCCCGACAGAACTTTGGAAAGTGGGGAATAGGTACGCACGATCAGCAGCGCACGACCAGTGGTCGTGCGCAACAAAGCCGATGATCGTGCGCAGTAAAACTGTTTCCAAATAATCCCGGGACACGCACACGACCCCTAAACCCAACACTGATATGCGCAGACATTCCAAACAAGCACAGAACGGAGTACAATAATAGAAGAACACAAAATAAACACAACCACGGGCCAAAAGTGCACTTCCTAAAGAAATAAGGATAAAATGAAATATGAGCGATAACGAACTCAAAGTGAAGTGCAAGCGTACAAAAACAAGCCCAGATGAGTCCGAAAATCATTATATAAATATGACTCATCAGGCAGCATCTCCCCTAAGTAAAGTGGTCAAAAAAGTGGATAAGAAAAGCATTCTGAAGGCTTTTATTTATAGACAAAATTTTCAGGTGTGACATGCCCTAGGTCACGGGCGTGACAGGGGGCATGTCAGTCAAATACGTGTTTGACTTGGCTTCTGCGGCTGGTTGGCTTCATTCTGGAAGGGTCGGGAAGTGACACGTGTCAGTCACGGGCATGACAGGCATGGTCACAGGCGTGACGGAGGGCGTGTCAAGGAGTGGTCGACGATCTTCGAAGGCTGATCGATGATCTGGAAGCTTCGGGAAGTGACACGTGTCGGTCACGGGCATGACAAGCTTGGTCACGGGCATTTCTAGGGGCGTTACTTGGACAGCTGGCAGTTCTGATGTTTGCATCATTTAGTGTTAAAAAGCGTTGAGTGTCGAGCTCGGACACAGGCGTGACGGGTCTTGGACACGAGCGTGATAGGCTTGGGTCGACGGCATTGAGTGTTGAATAGTGAAATTGTTGAGTGTCGACTGGCAGAAGGCGTTGAGTGCCTGTCACGGGCGTGTCGGGGGGTGTCACGGGCGTGACAGGTCAAAAATTGACTTTTTCTGAAAATTTTCAGAAAAACAAAAATAAGCTAAGTTAAAATAAAATTTACAAAAAGAAGTAATTTATTAAATAAAACAAACTAAAAAAAGGCAAAAATAAAGTAAAATGACAAATAAAATTTCAAAATATAGGTATATTTACAACTCATCAATTATTTAGATTGAACCCGTAATACAGGAGGTTGTTTTGTATCCACAAGATCTGTGAGCAACAACTTCCAGCTGCCATGTATTCAGCCTCAGCAGTTGATGTGGACACAGATGTTTGCTTCTTGCAAAACCAGGATACAAGCCTATCACCAAGGAACTGACATATTCCTGATGTGCTTTTCCTGTCCACTCTACATCCAGCATAGTCAGCATCAGAAAATCCAGTAAGCTCAAATACTGACTCTGTTGGATACCAGAGTCCTAGATTAGGACAACCCTTTATATATCCTAAAATTCTTTTAATGAAAATAAGATGAGATTCCTTAGGGCTCACTTAGAACCTAGCAAAAAGATGTAGCAAACATGATTTCAAGTCTACTTACTGTGAGATAAAGTAGGGATCCAACAATAGCTCTATACTTGGTCTGATCAACTGGTTTTCCATGTTCATCAGATTCAATCACAGCATTAGCAGCCATGGGAGTTTTTATTTAGGAGGCATCAGCCATACCAAATTTCTTAATAAACTCATTTGCATATTTAGATTGGGATATGAATATGTCATCAGGGGATTGCTTCACTTGTAGGCCAAGGAAGTATGATAGCTCCCTCATGCTACTCATCTCAAACTTTGACTACATTAGATCAGAGAATCTCTTGCATAGTTTGGGATAAGTAGAGCCAAATATGATGTTATCTACATATATTTGTACTAATAAAATTTTATCATGATGCATCTTAGTAAAAAAAGGTCCTATCTACCATGCCTCTAGAGAACTTGTGTTCTAAAAGGAAGCTAGCTAAGGTTTCAAACCATGCTCTTGGAGGTTGCTTTAGACCATAGAGAGTTGTATGCAATTTAAAAACATATGAGGGATGAGTAGAAGAGATAAAACCTGGGGGTTGTTCAACATAAACCTCTTCCTTTAGTACTCCATTCAAGAAAGCACTCTTAACATCCATCTAGTAGACTTTAAACTTCTTAAAAGCAGCATAAGCAAGAAAAATCCTTATTGCTTCTAGCCATGCAATAGGAGCAAACGTTTGATCATAGTCAATGCATTCCCCTTGCCTATAGCCTTGTTTATCACAATTACAACTTGGGCATCAAGTTTGTTTCTGAATACCGACTTGGTTCCAATTACTGGGTAGCCTTTGGGCCTTGGAACCAAGTCCTAAACTCTGTATCTCTCAAATCTATTGAGCTCCTCTTTCATTGCAATAATCCAATGGGGATCTTGCTCTGCATCATTTATGGATTAAGGCTCAACTTGAGAGAGGAAACAAGCATACATCACATATTGGTTGAGTTGATGCCTTGTCTATACACCTACTGACATGTCCCCAATCACTTGAGATCTAGGGTGATCCCTTAGTGTGACAAGGTCAGTGGGTGGAGTTAGTTTAGAAACAATATTTGGATTTAATTCCTCTTGTGGAATAATGTATGTTGTTCAAGGAGGTTCAAGCACTTCCAAAATTTCTTCTTCACTATCTTATTCACCTTGTGGAGGAGGATGTGATATGACCTTTTTTGTACGGTTTAACTCCCCCAATTTCTCACACAAGTGAGTTACCTGCAATAAATCTATGGTAGAAGAATCCTTCTCCTTATAATACATGTTAGCTTCATCAAAAAAAGTATGTACAGATTCTTCCATATTCAAAGATGATTTATTGAATACCCTATAAGCCTTGCTATCTTGGGAATATCCAAGAAAAATTCCCTCTGTAGCTTTAGCTTAAAATTTTCTAATGTGTTTCTTATTATTGTTATGAATGAAACATCTACACCCAAAGATTCTAAAGTAATCAATTTTAGGTTTCTTCCCTTTGAGTAATTCATAGGGGGTCTTACCTTTAAGTTTGTGTATCAAACTCCTATTCAGCATATAGTTTGCTGTTGTCACAGCCTCTGCCTAAAAGGATTGGGGTATGTGTGCAGCTGCAAGCAATGTTCCTATAGATTCAATGAGGGTTCTTTTTTTCTTTCTGCTACCCCATTTTATTGAGGAGTTTTAGGAGCAGAGAAACAATGCCTGATAGCTTCCTCCTCACAGAATCTTTACATGGGAGGAGATTCAAACTCAGTACCATGATCACTTCTAATCAATGCAACTGGAGTAGAATACTCAATCCTTATGATCTTAAGAAATTCTGTAAGGACTTTAAAGTTATCTGACTTGTTTCTCAAGAAGAACACCCAAGTGAATCTAGAAGTCATCTAAAATAACTAGAGTGTAAGACTTCCCTCCTAAGCTTTGTACAGCAATTGGTCCAAAAAGATCCATATGTAGCAAGTACAGAATCTTAGGTGAGTATCTCTTATTAATTGACTTAAAGCTATTTTTAGTTTGCTTGCCTTCTTGACAAGCTTTGCATAGGCTTTCCTTCTTATAAGGGCCAGAACGCAATCCTATGACAAGGTTGTCCCTAGATATCATAAATATGTTTATAAGGTTAACATTGTACAACCCCGTATCCGGTGAGTGGGGTCGGCAGGAGCCAGACCGGCCAAGTCTAGCCCAAGACCCAAGCGAGCAAGGCCCGTGGCGTCAAGTGAGGCGAGCTCGCTCAACGCCTTCTGCCGTGGAGTTGAGTGAGGAGATCTCGCTCAACGCCTTCTACCGTGGTGTCGAGTGAGGCGAGCTCACTCCACGCCTTCTATCTTTGCGTAGAGTGAGGCGAGCTCACTCAATCCCTTCTGACTAGGCATCGAGTGAGGCGAGCTCATTCAACACCTTTAGCCGCGGCGTCAAGTAGGGCAAGTTTGCTTATCGGCCGGCTTACACTCGCCCTAAAGAGCTCGGCAGCAGCTCCGAATCGCCCAGGCGGGGTGGGATATTTTTGAGGGGCAAGCTTGTACTCGCCAAGCGCGCGGGGTCAGGGATGGCCGAGACCATGCCTTGGCGTTGAGTAATGCCTCTCCACTCAATGCCCTCCTGGCCTTGGCATTGAGTGATGCTTCTCCACTCAATGGCCTTTGTTCTTTTGCCCCCCCCCCCACCCACCGCATTCGGCATGTAGCGGACGGGTAGGGCCGGCGGGTCCCGTACTCGCCAAAGGCCGAGTGGAAGCGGCGAGTGCCAACCTTGTCAAGCACTCGCTACCCTTGCTGAACAGAGATTGTTGAGGGCTACTCGCCCAGTAGTTCGTGAGGTGTTTTTACAATTTTGTCCCCGCTGGCCTGCCCATAGTCAGTTGGAAAAGTGGAGTCACGCTGTTGGCAGACCTGGGTGGGCTGCACATAGCTATTTAGAACATCTAAGTTTAGCTCTTGGCAGACCAGCCCAAGGGGCTTTCAGTTATTTCAGGTCGGTAGAGGTTAGTTATTTGACGGCCATTTTCAGAAATCTATAAATAGGACCCAAGGGTTACCTCAGAGGGCATGCTTACTTATCTTCGAGTCTTCTAGCGCCTTCTGAGGTACCTTAGCCCGACATTTAGCTAAGGAGGGGAAGCACTAAGTGATCTTCCGGGTATGTGGTGGGACCTCCGCGTCAGGCCCTTGGTCTAGTCCTTTGCTCTCTTTTCCTTGTTTATGTTTCTTGCAGGAGCAAAGTAGGTGCACTCCACCCCTTCCCCAAGGGTGAACTCCATAAGAGACCAATTTTCGCTTTCAACATTTTTGGTGCGGTGAGCGTGGAGAGTGGTCAGTAAAGAAAACCTTCATTGAGCTCAATGACTGGAGGAGAAGGGCAAGGATCGGGCAAGACCGACTCGCCACCCATCCCCCTCACGCCACTCTGGGGATGCTCGAGGATTTTAGGCAGGAGGTGCTGGGCATGGTCTGATTCGCAATCAGCGTGCGTGCCGAGTGTTCGACTCTGGCGATTCCAGTCCTCGCGGATCAGGCACTCAGCGAGGTTGCACCCGCTAGGCAAGCTGGTAAGGAGGTCATCGAGGAAGGTCGGGGTGCCGAGCTCCCCGGGCGAGTGCTCTTCCTAGGTTAGGGGAGCGGCAGCAGGTTTGGCTAGTTGGGGCGCGAGACCCTCCATCTCGCCCGGTGGGCGGAGATAGCCCCTTCAGCGAGTTAGTCTCTTCTGCACCTGTCCCGGATGGGTTAAGAGAGCCCGAGATATCCTACTACACCGGGAAGGGGGACCCGGTCCAGCACGTCCAATAGTTTGAGGGCGTGGTCTCGATCCGACAAATGTCGGATGGCTTTAAGTGCAGACTCTTTTCCATCACTCTAAAGGAGAAGGCAAGGGAGTTGTTCCACCAGCTACCGGCCCGTTCCATCTACTGCTTCGAGGACCTACGCGGGGGTTCATGTTAAGGTTCACAACCTCAAAGAGGAGGAAAAGGGAGTCAGAGTCTCTATTCCGCATCAAGTAGGGGGTTAATGAGACCCTGGGGAGATACGTCGATCGCTTCAAGGAGGAGGTCACCCAGGATCAGGAGATGTCGGGGCACACCCTGATGATGGCCTTCACCTTGGGGCTATAACAGGGTTTCTTTCGGATTGAGTTGAAGAGGATCCCGCCCCTCTCTTATGAGGAGTTGATGGATAGGGCGACGAGAGAAGTTGTCAGGGAGGCGTCGAACCCAGAGTTTTCCCGGAGGATAGACAGGTGGGCTACGGAGGAGGAGAGGCCCAGAGTGGGCAGAGGCCAGGAGGAGAGGAGAGCTGAACCCCGGCAGAGGGAGCAGCAGCAACAACAACAAAAACAACAGCCCAAGTGGGGGCTTCAAGAGCCAAATCACAGGCTAGGGTGGAGGCAAGAATGTCAAGATCAGGGGGCAAGAAGTTGGTTCCATGGAGGGGACTGTCGCGAGAGAGGCCAAGACCAGTTCTATCCTCCGGGAGGATGGCAGGCCCAGAGGCCTCCTCATCCCCACCAGGAGCAGGCTATGGCAATAGCCATGGGGGATAGAAGGAGAAGGGAAGTCAGGGTGGAGCTGCCCTATTGCGACTTCCACCAGGAGGAAGTGCACACCACGACCACGTGCCCGGAGTTCCTCGAATTGCGAGGAAATAGGGAGCAACAATGGCAGCAGGAGTGTCAGGAGGTGCAAACGAAGAGGTCATGCCGCGCCCTGAAAAGGACCGGTGCGAGGACCGGGCGGATGTGGGGACCCAGGGAAAGATCGGGATGATGGAGTGGCAGGTGTCGAGGCTTCCCGCACGGCGAGCCTACATACCATGTACTGAAGGAGCGTCGCCTCCACATCCCAGACCCCCACCCCAGGAGGAGAAGATCACCTTCTCAAGGAAGGATATGCCGAATCAAGAGGATCTGTTTTTTTATGCGCTGGTCATACAGACAGCCATCGAGAATTTTACCATCGCCTGGATCCTCGTCGACAATGGAAGCTCAGTCAACGTCATCTTTAAGAAGGCGTCCCACGCGATGAAGGTGGAGGCGAAGAGGCGGCTTGCCTCGGACGGACCCTTATTTGGGTTCTCAGGGGAGAGGAAAGAGGTAGAAAGTGGGGTAGGACTCCATACTACACTAGGGGGGAAGTCCCTCACATGCAAGTTCGATATTGTGGATGCCACCAGCAACTACACCGCCCTCTTCGGGAGGCCCCTCATCAGCGCCTTTCGCTGTGTCCCCTCATCCTTCCACCAATATAAGGGAGTGATATGTCACCGCCATAAACTCCATCTCATGGCAGGGGGTTCCAAGGAGATGTGGCGAAGGATGGAGGAGGCAGAGCAGGATGCTTGCCAAGAGGATATGGAGGTGGGGGTGACCTACTTTCAGGAGGAGGAGATGGAGGAGGTCCAGGAGCCGGCCGAGGAAATGACCGTGGAGGAAGTCGAGGAAGAGGTCTTCACCCCCGAAAGGGGGGATGCTGAAGAGTGGGGGGAGCAGTCTCGTTTGGAGGCGGCGTAAGAGGTGGTGGAGATGGAGGTTCTCACCCTCGGAGGAAGGGTGGAGAAGGTCCGCGTAGGCGGGGGGCTGACCCCGGAGGCTCGGGGCAGGATTCTGGAGTGCATTTAGAAGAATGTGGACGTCTTCGCCTAGAGTGCTGCGGAGATGCCAAGGATCGATGCTGACGTGGCCTACCATCGCCTCAACCTGGATTTGGACGCTCGCCCCATCCAGCAGAAGAAGAGGATCCACGGTGGACAAGCTGGCCGAGCAAATTTTGGAGGAGGTGGCCAAGCTCCTCAAGGCCAGTTTTGTATCCGAGATCCAATACCCCGGCTGGGTCTCAAACGTTGTTATGATTAAAAAATGGGATGGTCGGTGGAGAATGTGTATTGATTTTTCTTTACTTAATAAATCATGCCCCAAGGAATGTTATATCTTGCCTCGCATCGACGCGCTGGTTCACTCAGCCGTCGGTTTCCCTGTAATAAGTTTCCTAGATGCTTTTTCAGGTTATCATCAGATCAGGATGCACCCCCCCACCCAACCCCCCCCCCCCCCCCGACATCAAGGATGTCTCCTTTATCACGGGGGATGGATGCTATTGTTATAAAATGATGCCATTTGGGCTAAAAAATGAAGTGGTGACCTATCAAAATATGATGTACAAGGTCTTCCGAGAAAAGAAGGGAAGGAACCTGGAGGTGTATGTAGATGACCTCATGATCAAGATCCTGGACGTCGACTCTCACCTCCGGGACTTGGAAGAGACTTTTGCCACTCCCCTTAAATATAAAATGAGACTAAACCCCTTGAAGTGCATTTTTGGGGCGAGCAGGGGAAAATTCCTGGGGCATCTCCTCACCCCTGCCAGTGTATAGCCCAACCCTGACAAGGTGAGGGCGATTGTGGGGTTGGGGTCACCACGGAATGCAAAGGAAGTGCAGCGGTTGATGGGGAAGTTAGAAGGGTTGAACCGGTTCCTTTCCCAGTCAAGGGAGAAGTGCTCTCCCTTCTTCAAGACCCTGAGTGGAGGTCGGAAGTTCGAGTGGACCTCGGAGTTCAAGGAGGTATTTCAGGCCTTGAAGAGGCAGCTGACTCAGGCCCCCCTGCTCCAAGGGCCAAAGGGGGGACTTGTTCTTGTATCTAGGGGTCAGAGCGGAGGCCCTTAGCTCTGTTTTGGTTCGGGAAGAACGGAAGAAACAACTTCCAATTTACTATGTGAGTTGGGTCTTGAGAAAGGCAGAGCTTCAATATCCTATCCTGGAGAAGCTGGCCTTTGCTCTCATCATTTCAGCTCAGAGGCTCCAGCCCTACTTCTAGGTACACTCAATTTGAGTAGTGACTGACCACCCCCTCTGCAACTTCTTCGAGGGGGTGGAGCACTCTGGCTAGTTGGCCAAATAGTTGGTAGAGTTAAGCGAATTCGGCATTTCCTTTGTCCCACGCCTTTCGATCAAGGCACAAGCAATGACCGACTTCCTGGCAGATTATGTTGTGGAAGTGGCGGAGGCAGAACTCCCCCACCCAGTCCCGTGGAAGGTGATGGTGGACGACGTGTCAGGAAGACATTCCCTGGGAGTGGGGGTGATCTTGGAGAGTCCACTAGGGGTGAAGATTGAGCAAACAGTAGTGGTGCATTTTCCCATTACCAACAATAAGGACGAGTATGAGGCTATGATTACAGGCCTTCGCTTGGCCAGGGAGCTGGGGGTGTGTGATATGGAGGTCCTCACTGACTCCATGGTGGTGGCCTCCCAGATTAACAGAGAGTTCGAGGCAAGGGATCCAACTCTGCAGATGTACTTGGCAAAGGTGAAGGGGTCATCGATACGTTCCAGACTTTCTCCATCTGGCACGTGCCCAGGGAGGAAAACGAGCTGGTAGATCAACTGGAAAAGCATGTTCCTTGGGTGGGGGGTACCATCATAGACTTGTTTCACCCCTCCATTGAGGAGGGAGAGCTGATGGGGGTGGAGCAACACCCATCATGGATGGACCCATTCACAACTTTCTTGTCCATGGGAGAGTATCCTTAGGGGATGGAAAGAAAGAAGCTCAAGCACAAATCGACATACTATCTCATGCGCGATGGGAAGCTGTACCAAAAGACCCTCTCGGGGATGTTTGCATGTTGCACTGATGAGGGGGAGGTCCCGAGGATCTTGGAGGAGGTCCACTCTGGGGAGTGTGGAAGCCACTCTGGGAGTTAGATGCTGGAAGGTAGGATCGTCAGGCAAGGGTACTTTTGGTCGACCCTGAGCCACGATGCGGCAAAGTTCGCAAAGGAGTGTCATAAGTGCCAACTATTCGCCCCCCTCCAGCTGTAACCAGCACAGCGCCTTAGAAGTATCACAAGCACCCTGGCCATTTACAATCTGGGGAATGGATTTTGTCGGACCCTTTCCCCAAGCCAGCGTTCAGAAAAGATTCTTGCTAGTCATGATCGACTATTTCTCCATGTGGATGGAAGTCAAGGCCTTGTCCAAGGTGACCTCCCAAGTCATTAGGAACTTTGTTTGGAGGGAGATCATATGCCGACATGGGTTTCCCCAGGCCATCGTTACGGACAATGGACCTCAGTTTGCTAGAGCCGAGTTCATCAGCTTTTGTGGGCATCTTGGGATTGATCTCAGGTTCGCCTCGGTCCATCACCCAAGGAGCAACGGGCAGGTGGAGGCGGCAAATAAGATCATTGTCAACCTACTCAAAAATAAATTAGAGAACCTGAAAGGTAGTTGGGTGGAGCAGTTCCCCTCGGTCCTCTGGGCCCTCAGAACTACACCCAATATGGCCATAGGGGAGACCCCTTTCAAACTTTCCCATGGGTGCAAGGCAGTGCTCCCAATAGAATTTGAGATCCGAACACCTCGGGTGGTCGAGGTAGGAGAAGGTATGGAGGAATGGAGAACCGAGAATGAAGAGGAGCTATGGCTCTCCCTTGATATGGTCGAAGAGCTGTGAGATCTCTCTACCATCAGGCAAGAGGAAATAAAGATAAGAATGACCAAGTACTTTGACAAGCATGTTAGAGTTAAATAATTCGCGGAAGGGGACTTGGTCTTAAGAAAAGTGGATGTCGCAGGGAGGTCAGCCTCAGTGGGGAAACTCAATACCAATTGGGAAGGACCATACATAGTGATGGAGGTCTTGAAGTCAGGAGGGTATCGCCTCCGGAATGTGGATGGCGAAACCCAAGGTCTCACCGTGAGTGGTTATGACCTAAAACGCTTTTACCCTTGAGTCATATAAGTTCTATTTTGTGAAATAAAATTTATCTTGATGTTTATGCTCATGACATGTCTTGTACAAGTGAAAGAGTGAGTCTTCCCAAGACCCCGAGTAGATCCTGTTGTCAGGCTCTCACCTAGCTGACTTGGTTGGATGTCACTCGGAGGAGTCTTCCCCAGACCCCGAGCAAATCCCGCTATCAGGCTCTCACCTAGCTGACAGGGCTAGATGTCACTCGGAGGAGTCTGCCCCAGACCACGAGCAGATCCCGCTGTCAGGCTCCCATCAAGCTAACAGGGTTGGATGTCACTCGGAGGAGTCTGCCCCAGACCCCGAGCAGATCCCGCTGCCAGGCTCCCATCAAGCTTACAGGGCTAGATGTCACTCGGAGGAGTCTGCCCAAGACCCCAAGCAGATTCGTTGTCAGGCTCTCACCTACTTGATAGGGCTGGATGACACTTGCAGAATTCTTGCCCCTGACCTCAAGAAGATCCCGTTGTCAGGCTCTCACCTAGCTAACAGGGTTGGATGTCAATCAGAGGAGTCTCCCCCAGACCCCGAGCAGATCCCGCTGTCAGACTCTCACTTAGCTAGCAAGGTTGGATGTCACTCAAGGGGGGTTCAACTTTCTCCTGGAATTATTCGAGAAGACTACTTTCCTAACGCAAAGAGGGTAGAAGACCCTCGGGGCCTAGATCATACTTGCTGGCCCATCTCGGAAAAAAGAAGGCAAGTTGTCCTGAGTCTCCCATTGAGGGCAAGCTCAAACAAGACACTCCACCCCCCTTTGGTTTTACTTATAAATATTTTTATGGTTTCGACTCGGCAATGGCAAAGAGAAGTTAACTCGCACGCGAGCTGGGTGGGCACGACCCCAGCTCGGCAGTCCCATGTCTAGTTGACCTGGGGTAGGGGGAGCTTGCAGAATCACCTCGCGAGTACGAGTCCCAAACACGCATTCTAGCGTCAAGACTTGTCCTAGCAAGATCCGCCGAAAGGGAGGGAAACTTGCGGGCGAGTGCGGCAAAAAAAGAAAAATTCAAAGCAAAAAAGAGAAAAATCTCACAAACATTTGCAAATGATTTTCATACTTTAAATATCTGATTACAATGTCAAAACTCGTCTTTGCGAAGTTACAAAAGACAGAGGGGGAAAGAAAAGAATGAACAAAAATCTGGCTCAGCTTTCGCCCTCCTCCCAGGAGGTGCGACCTTCCTCGCCCCCACGCCCCTTGCCCTTGTCCATGTCCCCGAACAGCGAGGCGAAGCTATCCTCCTACTCAACGGGCGGGTTCGGCGGGTATAGACCCGGCATGAGGTCACAAACCGCGACCTCCTCGCAGCCGCTCGCCAGTATCCCCATACCCCTCATGGCATCTAGAAGGCACTCGGCAGAATCGATTGAGGGTATTCGTAGTTGCTCTTCGACCTCCTTCGCGCAAAAGAGCCGCGGCCTCTGATAGGGGTAGGGGGCCATGCCGCTGCCCTCTGGGGGTACAAGCTCCGCCTGCCAGAGGGACTCGCTGTGAAGCTCCCGGTTCATCACTTTCAGCCGCCCCACCTCGGCCTCCAGCTTAGCAGCGTGGGCCTCTTGCTCGGTAGCACGCGTCTCCCGCTCGTCATAGTGAGCCTCTTGCTCGTTAAGGCGGGCTTGCAGTTGGGCGATCTCCTCCTCCAACCCGGAGACGCGGACCTGCAGCTCGCGAGCGGCCTCAGCATCCTGTGGATCATCAACTCAACACCAATTCCGGAATATGTTCTAAGTAAAAGAGGAAAGGGGTAGTCAGCACTTACCATCCCGCTAATGGCTTTCACGATTAGGTCCTCGGCAATCTCGGAGCGTCTTTCCGCGTCGGCGGCCTTTTTCTTCACGAGGTCGCACTCCTGCTCGGCCTTCAGTAGAAGCCGGTCAAGGATGAAGCCGCGGCTCACCATCATTGTGGTGGAGCTCAAAGTTTTGCAAGTGGGCCCGCAGACCCTCATAACCAAGCAGGAGGGGGGTCATGGTCTTGAAGGCCGCGGCACTATCTCGACCGTAGAGGCCGAAGCCGAGTGCGAAGGCATGGCCGACAAGAGGTTGGCAAGCACTCCAAGAGGGGTGGCAGGTAGAGATGGAGACCCGATGAGCCGACTCATCCCACTTTATCTATGGCTCGTCGTATGAGTCTTTGCATTTATCCCCCATGCCGAATAAGGGATGTTCTTTGGGCTGGCCCGGCTCGCTGGGCATTGACCCTTCCGCATCCTTGGGAGGAGTGGGCTCGTGCCCCTGACGATCCTTTCCTATTGACTCCTTCAGTGGGCTCTCCGGCGAGGCGTCGTAAGGAGTCTCGGGTAGCTCCATATAGTTAGGGGACTATCTCTCCCCCAGGGAGATGACCTTGGCACTCTTCTTCTTGCGGTACGGAGCCCGGCTAGACGAGTCTGGCTCCCCGAGGACCAGCCGCTTCTTGCTCGAGAAAGGTAGGGACGTCGCCGCTTCGTCTCGGTAGTCCATCGCAGCCGCCCGCGCAAGCTGTAGAGGATCTGAGTGAAGCCCCGAGTCACAAAAGGGCGGATTCTCGGGATAGGCCTCTCCCCTGTAAAAAAGAGACAGTTGGATTATTTAAAATCGTGCTTGCTGAGCCAGTAAAAGCGAGAGAGAGCCTGAGTGTAGCTTCGCCCGGGAGGACAGGCAGCAGAAAGTCGAGGCCGCGGTGGAGGTAGGCGACCTCGAAGTCTTTATGCAGGAAAAATTTGTGGAGGCTGGCGTCATTCCCAGACACCGACGGGGGGCGGTATACCTCATCGGCCTTCTGCTGAGGCGAGAAGGGGATGTTGCCGAGATCGCCCTTGATGAAGACAATCTTGGTCATCAAGTTGTGGTGCTTATTCGCGATCTCGCAGACCTTGATGAGGGTGCCGCCAAAGAAGGTGACCTCGTCGGTGGTCGCCTTATAAGAGAACAACATGCGGAAGAACGGCAATTTGAACTCTATCCGCTCGCGGCGGAGATATCAGACAAACGCGACCATCATGGCGAACGCATTTGGGTTCAGTTGCGCGGGTACCGCGCCATAATACTTGAGCATCTGGCGGATCTACGGCCAGAGGGGAAGGTACAACCCCATCTCAAAGTACGAGACAGGGAAGGCGAGCTCGTCGGGATAGAAGGAGTTGATAGCCTCTCCCTCGGTTAGCAGGCGAGCAATAAAGCCTGTGGGAACGAAGTTGGACACGCACTCGGCGAATTCCTCCGTTGTAGTGTTCCCCTCAAAGAAGCAGTGCTCGGCAAAATGTCGAGCACATTTGGCCCTCCAGTCAAAATCGGGGTTCCCTTTTCCCATGTCTGCCGGAGAACGGGGATGCGAATGACAGAGAGTGGGGGCAGAGAAAAAGTATGGAGGTAATAAAGGCGTGACAGCGGTTGGTGGGGAGGCCTATTTATAGAGGGAGAATTTTGGGACTACCCCAGCTTACCTACCCCAGCTCACCTACCCCAGCCGCCTACTCGTCGGTTCTATCTAATCGACTGCTAAGGGCCGACCTCTCACTATAGAGAGGCGAGACTAACGAGACATCAACAGTTATCGCTCGAACATATAAACAATAATGTAAGATTGTCACAGATTATTACAGATAAGATTCAAATAATGTCCAAAGAAGAAAATGAAAAGTCGCCCAGCATGCAGGGACCAGGGAGAGCAGGAGCGAGTACCGCTAGGCCCGTCAGGGGGGGCATTTCTAGTTACCCCGGTCTCACGACCCTGTCGCCGCAGGACGCCGCGCATAGAGCTCGCGGAGTTGCCCCAGGTTCCGGTGGACTGATTGCAAGCTCTCGTCGATCTCATTAAGAAGCAGGGAAGAAGATGCCTCCACCAATGCCGGGTTGACTCCCACCATGACCGCCAACGGGTGCATTCCCGCTGCAGCCTGAGGTTGTCCCTTCGTACCTCGTGGAACTCGCGCACCAACTTCTTGAGAACTAGGCCCTCTCTACTTGACTGTTCAGGACCCTCCAGCTCGGGATCCAGGAAGGTGTCCAAAGTGTGTGGTGAAGGGAGGGGCGAGTATAGAATCTAGCCCGCGGACTTATTGGCCTCCGATTCCACGATGAGTTTTGCACGAAAAAATGTTGGGGTGAGCAACAGGGGCGAGCATCACCAGGATGGAACAAAATTTGGAAAAGTTAAGAGACTACCGAGCACACCTCGCTCCTCCAGGCCGGTGCGAGGAGGGGGAATACCCAAAACCTTTCTGTGGCCACGGCGGGGAGCCTTTGGAGAAAGGTGAGCAAAGCCAGGGGTAGGGATGATCTTGGTTTCTTGCTACTGAGAAGGGAAGCGAGTCGGCGACTTCGGCCTTTGGGAGCCCAGACCTGTTGGTGCCGAAGCTGGGGAACGATGCCCGCAAACGTGCGTCTTACTCCTAATCTGGTGGAATGTTAAGGGGGATCTTAGCCCATGATGCAAACTTCTCCCCACTATGCCACCGGCTGTTCTGGTCAGCGGGAGGAACGATGGCATCCTTGTCTTGAGGAGGCGGCGTCGGCTGGGTGGAGGAACCAGCCCTATTATTAAGGGTCGTCTTGAACTCATTATAGATGGGCTCAACATCTTTCGAAAGGCGCTTCGCCTTTTTTGCCGAGTTAAACTCGGCCATGTTGGTAGGCGGGGCGCTGAGGTCAGTCAGGCCCACGACGCGATCCGCAGTATCCGCCCGGGATCGCGCCACTCGCTCCAAGACCTCTTTGGGGAGCGACATCTTAGCAAGGTTATGGTAGAGGGAAGTGAAAAGATCAGCCAAGGATGCAGGCGCATGTATATATAGCCGCTAGTGGGCCCCACCGAGAGATTCCCTCGGAATCTGCCACTCGCTGAATCCATTGGGGTTGGATGTTTCTTTTCGAGTTTGTGCCAATCTCGTAAAGAGTGGGGATTGTGTACAACCCCGTATCCTGCAAGTGGAGTCGGCAGGAGCCAGACTGGCCAAGTCCAGCCCAAGACCCAGGCTTGCAAGGTCCGTGGCATTGAGTGAGGCGAGCTCGCTCAACGCCTTCTGTCGTGGCGTCGAGTGAGGCGAGCTCGCTCAATGCCTCCTACTATGGCATCGAGTGAGGCAAGTTCACTCAACGCATTCTGTCTTGGCATCGAGTGAGGCGAGCTCACTCAATTCCTCATGTCTTAGTGTCGAGTGAGGTGAGCACATTCAACGCCTTTAGCTGCGGCATCAAGTAGGGTAAGTTTGCTCATCGACCGGCTTGCACTTGCCCAAAAGAACTCGATAGTAGCTTCGACTCGCCAAGGAGGGGTGGGATGTTTTTGAGGGGTGAGCTTGTACTCGCCAAGCACGCGGGGTCAGGGCAGGCCGAGACTGTGCCTTGGCGTTGAGTGATGCCTCTCCACTCAACGCCCTCAGCCCCTCCTGGCCTTGGAGTTGAGTGATGCTTCTCCACTCAATGCCCTTTGTTCTTTTACCCCCCCCCCCCCCCCCCCCCCCCCCGCATTCGGCAAGTAGCGGACGGGTAGGGCCAGCCGGGCCCGTAATCGCCCAAGGTCGAGCTGAAGCGGCGAGTGCCAACCTCGTCGAGCACTCGCCACCCTTGCTGAGCAAAGATTGTTGAGGGCTACTCGCCCAGTAGTCTGTGAGGTGATTTTACCATTTTGTCCCCGCTGGCCTGCCCATACCGGTTGGAATATCGGAGTCTCGATGTTAGCAGACCCAGGTGGGCTGCACATAGCTATTCAGAAAAACAGAGTTTGGTTGTTGGCATACTAATCCAAGCGGCTTTCAGTAATTTCAGGCCGGTAGAGGTTAGTTATTTGCAGGCCGTTTTCAGAAATCTATAAATAGGACCCAAGGGATACCTCAGAGGGCATGCTTACTTGTCTCCCAGTCTTCTAGCGCTTTCTGAGGTACCTTAGCCCGTCATTTGGCTAAGGAGGGGAAGTGCTCAATGATCTTCCGGGTGTGTGGTGGGACCTCCACGCCGGTCCCTTGGCCTAGTTATTTGCTCTATTTTCCTTGTTGTTTTTCTTATAGGAGCGAAGTTGGTGCGCGACCACCCCTTCCCCAAGGGTGAACTCCACAAGAGATTGATTTTTGTTTTCAACAAACATGACCTAGTCTCTTATGCCATAGAATACTGTTATTACTAACTTGATTGAATAAGCATAGTTCTGAACTAGCAGAGTTAAAGTTTACTAGGTATATATTCCCTTGTCTAAAACCTGTTAAAACCGTTTGGTTATTTGAAGAAATAATACATTTAGAATTAGTATAGCAAACCTTATAACCTCCATCACATAACTGACTTATGGATATTAGGTTATGTTTGAGACCATTAACATATGTCACTTTTCTTAAAGTGACAGCTCCACAGTTGAAGTCTCCATAGCCTTCAGTTTGTCCAAAGCTGGAATCTCCAAAGATCACTCTTGGAACCAGCTTTGCCTTAAAATTGATTAGGTTGTCCTATCATCAAGTCATGTGCTTTGAGCACCCACTATCCAGATACCACTTATTCTGAGTGATAGGATAGTTCTTCACCAGCAAGGAAACAGGTTAGATGTTCCTGACCCAGGTCATCTTAGGTCCTTGTATCTTTTCATAAGAAAAGCTTGAAATGTAAGAACATTAAGGTTGGCTTTTATAACCTAAGGGGTGAAATCTTTTGGGAGTAATTATCCATTGGGTGAATGGATTGATATTTTCCCTAGGTTGGTTAAGGTTATTATTGGAGGTTTTGTTAGAGTTGAAGTTTTTATAAGATTTATCTGGGATCGACGAACTCTTGTTAGTTCGTCGACCTGAGGTCGATGAATTGGGATAAGATCTTCGATCTCTGCTCGAAGAATGAAGGTATTCATTCTCAGGGCACGAATATAATCAATCTCTGGTCGACAAACCATACTGGTTTCGTCGATCATGGATCGAAGAATAACTATTATTGTAGTTGGCGTTCGGAGTTCGTCGTTCTGAGGTCGACGAACTGTACACATTTCATTGATCTGAGTTCAACAAAATCTTTTGAACATAGTTGTAGTTATTTTTCTTCTTGTTCTTAGATTTTTTTTGAGTTCCATTTGTTTTAAGACTTCATTTACTTTGTCGACTTGTTCAGTATTCTTCTTACCCTTATCTGAAATGAAATTTACAGGTTTTGATAAGTTATTTTTCTGGATTATAGGTGGTTCACTAGATGATGCACCTAGTCCTAGTTTACTGTTATTTGCCCTAGCATTTAGAGTACTAGTTATGTCTAACAGTTGTAAGCTTCTACCATTAAGTAATTCTTCAAATTTTTTGGGTTTGCTTAATTCAGTTTTTAAGAAAGCATTTTGTTCATTTACTGAGGTAAGTTCATCTGTTAGTTTAGTATTTTCAGCAATGTACTTATCTTATTCAGTTAATCTTTCTCTGAGAAGTTTGATTTACTTCTCAGAGCCTATTAGATCTAAGCACAGATTTTTAAATTCAGTTTTAAATTCTTCTAAATCAAAAACATAGGATGATATTACCTGGACCTCTGTAGATAGAGTTTCTTCATCTTCTAAAGCTTTATCCTCTGACTTACTGCTGGAATCATCTATTGTCATTAGGCAAACCTCCTTTGCCTTCTCTTCTTATTCATCATCACTGGAGATGGAGGATGATGACTCTTCCTCAGTATCACTCCAGGTTTCTGCAATAAAGCCTTTCTCCTTCCTCTTGTATTTGCTGAAGGAGGGCTTGCTGTGATGTGTTCTTCTGGAATCCTTTTTTCTTCTCCTATCCTTCTGAGTTTATTTACATTCTTAGATGAGGTGCCCAGGCTTCCTTCAACCAAAACAAATATTTTCTTTAGATGGAGTCTTGTAATACCTTGCCTTGTCATCTTTCCTTGATTACTTTCTTCTGAAGTCCTTCTTTGCCATCTTGAAGAATCTTTTGGCAAAGAGGCTCATCAGTTCTTCATTGACTGGAGTCCCTTCAGATTCTTCAGCAGCCTTGAATGCAATGTTGTGCTCCTTCCTGATAGGTGTTGGAGTCTTCTGTTCAGTTGCTGCTTCTCTGGTCTTCATTAATTGCTCAAAGGATTTGAGCTTTCCAAGAAGTGATTCAGTAGAGATTTCTGTCATGCTTCTCGCTTCTCTAATTGGCCAGATTCTATAATCTCATAAGCTAGGGAAGCACATGAGGATTTTATCATTAACTTTTGTCAAAGTGATGTCCTTTTCCAAGGTCTTTAGCTCATTGATGATTGAGCTAAGCCTGTTGTACATATCACTAACTGACTCAGCTTCATCCTTCTTGAAGTTGTCATATTGTGAGATGAGATTGGATCTCCTATCCTTTCTCTCATCAGCACTGTAAGACCCCTTTTTTTTCTATTTCACCACCGGGGTCTTATGCCCAGAATTTCCGCTTTGCGGTGGCGCCGACACAAGGCAAGGCTGCCACAACAAAACGCAAATTCTTCCGTCCTTTTTCGATCATAAAAGAAAGAGAAGTAAACAATAAACTGAATACAGAAAGTCCACAGACTCACATGTAAATTGAAATAACAAAAAGACCATATAAATAAAGAGAGTTGAAAGTACTGCAAAAGATCAGTACAGATGAAGCAAAAATGGGCTTTAGCCCGGTACATCAGATCCTCACTACATATCACTCGCGGAAGCTATAAGATAGTACTAAAAACTCACAGAGCTGGTCACAGGTTCTCCGGAACAAGACTGGCCCACCTCCATGTGCATCGTAGTCTACTGGTGCTGGTCCCTGGTCTGCTGGTCCCTGTCTCCCATCCGGAGCTCCTGTAATGTTATGGTTCGAAAACCATTAGTCATAAAGACTAAGCCCTATCATCCCCTACCCCTCCCCCACGGCTCCTAGGAACCAAGCAGAGAGGAAGAAAGGGAAGCTACAATGGTGGATAATAAGCATGGCGGGTGACAACGGAACTAGTCTAGCAGTAAATATATATTGTATAAGCAGCTAAGTATTTACGGTACATCTAGCAGTTCTAAAATAGTGAGCAGTAAGGTAAACATTTAGTAAATCAATATATATACGAAAGGACAAGTAGAAATTAAATATGTAACCTTAACTTATATGAATGCCCATACAAACTTATAAGTTAAGGGGTCTTTTGCAACTCTCCCATTATATAAAAAGTCTCATACCGATTAATAGGTTGGGGTGTCGGTTGTATGCAAATATGAGTGTAGTGATATGCTATGCTATGATTCATGCAAGTGCAACTCACGCACACAACTCTATGCGCACAGACCTTTAGTTCCCCCAGTTCGGTCAGCTAGCTTCACTCCCAGGAACCTCCGTAGTGGAAAACGGAGACAGTTGGTCGGGCCCCCCACTCCTAGGTGGGTATCCACACTACTTGGCATAACCCTTCTGTACGCCCTTAGAAGAACACGACCAAGAGTATCCGCGTACTAGAGCTGGCTGTATCCACCCGACTTTCTTTGGAAAAGTGTCCCGTACCGCCGAGTCTACGTACCGACATCGGTGTGAATGACAGTCAAATACCGAAGACCCACAACCTTATTCTGTATTTAAACCCTCGAGCCCTCGGCTCCCCGGACTGTCCCGTCCGTGCATCTACCTTCAGAAGCTACCGACTGAAAGACAATTAAACTACCCTACTCAACCTCCCTAACTACCGGGGTGTATGAATGTGAAACTCTAGTTATACTAGTTGCTCTTTTAGTTTATTATTCCTACGGTTTACGTTAGCCCAAGACTGCCTCCGGCATACCCCGTGAAGGGCTCTCAAAGGACACTAGGAACTATGATAGTAGCTGAAGCCCATCGTTCCCTTTCGCAAGGAACTTACTTTTATTGGTTAATACCCATTTCCCGATCCCCTTTAAATTACTTCGGATCTAACCATAGTGTATTAAGACTCTTCCGCTCCTACCGGGGAGGACGATCTTTCGTTGATCCCGCGCACATCTTATAGCTAGACAACCTACCACCCTATCCCTATCTTGACCCCTGAGGGTACATTCTTATTCATTCCTAGTCATCTTGTTAATACTCCAATCCCAAAGACCATTTTGCACCTTAATATAGCTTATGTAGTTTCGACTAAACGCAGACCATTCTAAGCTATATGAGAAGCACAAAGGGAGGTACATCAAATTGTCTTCCAAAATTCCTATATAATTTACTGGAGGTCTATCATAACAAGTTTTGTGTAAAATATGAGATTCATAATTTTTCTAATTAATTTGATATTTATTGAATTTTCCCAAATTTTTGGTCATGGGCAATTTTGAACATTAACTATATGATCTACTTAAGTAATGGCCACCCAAAAATTTTGATCACTAAATAACAGAGATATATTACTAGATACTAATTTCCATAATTTTTTAGAAAATATTTGACCTCTAATTAATTTATCCAAAATAATTCCTTTAATCATATGTAAAGAAGGAAGTACCAAAATTATTCATCAGAAAATTATATAAAAGTTACAAAATCTTAATATCGTACAGAAAGGGTCATTGTGCAAAAGTTATAATTTTACAGGCTTGCTAGACATCAAAATAAATTTTATTAAGTTTTCATAGGAAACAATGCTTAATGAACCAACCATTAGAAATAATCTTCAAAAAATCCCATAAAAATTCACAGAGCTTTAAAATATAATAACCACTACTAGAAAAATGGCTTTTAGCCACGGTTTCTTTTGCCACGGGGAAAAATCGTGGCTAATAGTGAGTATTAGCCACGGTTTTATTCCGTGGCTAATACTGGACTTTTAGCCACGATTTGCCTGAACCGTGGCTAAAAGTCCAGTATTAGCCACGGTTTGCCTGAACCGTGGCAAAAGGTCATGGCATTGTTTAGTCCCACATCGCCAAAACAAAATGACATTTTTGAGTTTATAAGGAATTTATTTCAACAAGCATTTGAAATAAATATGTCGGTGGCGGCGGCCGGGCGGCGGCGGCGGCGGCGGCGGCGGCGGCGGCGGCGGCCGGGCGGCGGCGGCGGCCGGGCGGCGGCGGCGGCCGGGCGGCGGCCGGGCGGCGGCGGCGGCCGGGCGGCGGCGGCGGCGGCCGGGCGGCGGCGGCGGCCGGGCGGCGGCGGCGGCCGGGCGGCGGCGGCGGCCGGGCGGCGGCGGCGGCCGCCTGAATTTTTTATGTTATGAGTGGCCTTTTAACCACGCCAATTAACCCATGGCTAAAAGTCCACTATTAGCCACGGCAATGAACCGTGGCTAAAAGTCCAGTATTAGCCACGATTTTGGACTTTTAGCCACGGTTTGGACTTTTAGCCACGCTCGTATTGCCCACGCCCATTTTCCGTGGGCAGACCGTGGCTAAAAGTCTTTAGCCACGGTTTTGGACTTTTAGCCACGGCAATCTGTCGTGGCTAAAAGTCAGTTTTCTAGTAGTGAACAAGTCCTCTGCATAAATTTCATCAATTTCCAGCAAGTAGTTACTCCATAATAAATTTCTAAGTAAATAATACAAAATACTAAATTGTTAATGACGTATTCAAAATAATAATCCTAAATTCATAACAAAATCTCCAGAGCTTGTACTAACTTTAAACACTACTCTACCCAAATCTCATCACTGTTCAGTGAGTTTTGGTGACATTTTCTATCACTACAAGGTTTGTGCCCTAAACTAGGGTTAGGGTTTTGGGGGACCTATTCACCTTAGAATCTATTTTAGATTTCTTCCATAGGATTTTACCTACCATAGAATTCTCTCTCGCAAGTTTAAAATCCTTTCAAGGTAAACTGACCCCTTGCCCTTCACAACCCTCAAAAGCCCTCTCTTAGGGTTTGAGTTTGGATCCAAGGGTAAAACAATCCTTAACCACTCCATATTCCCTAAGAGGGTGAGAGTGGTCCTACCATGTCAGTGGTCAAAATCACAGCCTCTGTTGAGGTGAATTGACCACTCAAACATAAAAAATAGCTCTTTGACCTAAATAACCCTATAAGGGTATACCTAGGGTTGGATCAATACCTAACCCAAACATCTCCAAATGAGATAAAAATTTTACCAGAGCCCTAACATGCCCTCTAAGACCAGCCACCCAAATTTGGGGGTGTTTTGAGATGTTTAGAAACCTAATTAATTTTTTCATGGATTATTAAATTTTTCTAAAAACTATAGAAAAATGTTCTCCAAGAATTCCCATTTTTTGACAGGCCCTAGGTATAGATAGGGTAGACTCCCTGCCCAAATTTCAGATCATTTGGATAAGGGATGAAGGGTGGGTATCCATTTGAATCTCAGGATAGCCCAAGGTATAGGTCCCACCAAAATAGGTTCTGTGTCAAACCACTTACCCAAACGAGTTGAAATAAATTTTAAAATAATCTAGAATCGAAGGGCTGCAACTTCTGTGACTGGCCATTTTTCCCAAAACGGCCTATAAGGGCCTCATTAATTTAATTTAAAAGGAGAAGAATATCTAGTGAAAACAATACTCTATATAAAATAATTAAATATAATAAAACAGCATTGCACTGTTCATCTTCTCTAAAACTCGAAACCAGCAACCCTAAAAAACGTATAAAACCTGTAGCTTTGCATGAGCCACCACCGGCAATTTGGCCACCTCCCTAGCCAGCCACCGCCACCACCACCTCCGTCGAGGTTGTGGCTATCGATCGGCGGTGGTTTGGCCGCCGGAGGTGGTGGTTTCCAGCGAACCCGACCACCATGAATTTCGGAAAAACCATGGAAATGCTCGCCCGATCTAGATCTTTTGAGCCCGATATCTCTCTTAATAATTCCTAAGATCTATCCATAGAAGAAGAGGTAGAGGAGGACCTTGTTCGCGGGCTGGAGGCCAAAACTTAAATGGACATGAATGTCATTGAAAGCTTGGCTCGGCCATGGAGGAGGTGGGGTGAACCTGGATTAATCCGGCCATGTAACGGCTGGAAACTCCTCCTATTCCCTAGAGGAGTTAAATCCAGCCATTAAAGAGGAGGGGAAGAGGGGGCCATGGCATTAAGTTCCATTTCTGGCTGTGAAAGCTGGCTCTTGGCCATGGTCGTGACTATTCATAACCGTCGGCCACGTGGCATTTCCTCCACTTGACCGATCAAAATTAATTTAAAAAAGACTTAATTAGGTCTTAATAGAGGAACGACATATTTAAGACATCCTGGCCCGCTTCCAGAAACGACCCGGTTCAACTGAACCAGCAGCCAAGCCAAAAATAGTCGAAAAATTCTAAGTAAAAAGGCGTTGAGTGAGCTCAGCTCACTAAACTCCATCCAGCCTTTGGCGTTGAGTGAGCACTGCTCACTCAACACCATCCCGCCTACGACGTTGAGTGAGCTCAGCTCAATCAACGCTATCAGGCCTACGATGTTGAGTGAGCTCAGCTCACTTAATGCCATTCACACTACGGCGTTGAGTGAGCGCCATTCAGACGACGGCGTTGAGTGAGCTCTGATCACTCAACGCCATCCAGACTACGGCGTTGAGTGAGCTTAGCTCACTCAATGCCATCTATCAAGAACAAGATGGCGTTGAGTGCAATCAGTGCACTCAACACCGTTCAGCTTATGGCATTGAGTGCACTAGACGCACTCAATGCAATCTAGTCTAAGTATGGTGGCGTTGAGTGCAGTCAGTGCACTCAACGCTGCACAGCTTATGGCGTTTAGTGCACTCGATGCACTCAACGCCATCCAGCTAGTGAGATGGCGTTGAGTGCAGTCAGTGCACTCAATGCCATTCTGCTTATGGCGTTGAGTGCACTCGATGCACTCATCTCCAGCCAGCCTTTTGTGTTATGTGCACTCGACGCACTGAACGCCCGAGCCCAAATCCTGTTTTAAGAAAATTTTTGACCTACTATTTGCAGATAAAGGTGATTTTCACCTTGAGCCCGGGTCACTTGGCCTCCTTGGGATTCCTAGGGTTTTGTCATGACTTGGTCATGGCAAAACCTCTTCAAGGGGTCTGGTCGGAAATGTGATGTTACAAATCCTAATATACAAAAATAAAAATTTCGTCCCCAAAATTAAGGTTAAGCCTACGGGGGTTTCTACTGGAATAGAAGAAATTGTAACATCACTACGGTTTAAGGTATACCTGACTCGAAGAGTTCCGGATATTTTTGATGCATCAAGTCCTATGGCTCCATGTTATGCTCCTCCTGCCCATGATTGCTCCCCAGAACCTTGACTAACGGAACATTCTTACGTCATAAGACCCGCACTGTCGCGTCACCGATCCTGATCGGCTCCAAGTTGACTGACTGATCCGAGGCCACCGGGCCGTCTGCTATGGAAATCAGCTGCTCAGGGAATAGCAGATCTCTCCGTAGTGAGGAGATGTGTAAGACGTCATGCAATCCTGCTAACTCCGGCGGTAGCTCCAGTCTATAAGCCAAGGGGCTGATCCGCTCCAGGATCCTGTAAGGCCCCATATATCTTGGACTGAGCTTCTTCTGCCCGCGAACCTGTATGACTCCGTGCATAGGCCGTATATTCAAAAAAACTCGGTCTCCCACCTGGAATTCCACCTAACGATGTCTTGCATCATAATATTTGGCCCTCCTACTCTGGGCTTCCAACATCCTGTCCCGGATCAATCTAATCTGAGCATCCATATCCCCCACAAACTCTGAGCCTTGTACATGTGGATCCTCATCCTGAACCCATGATAGTGGGGTCATGCACCTTCGTCCATAAAATGCGTCATATGGAGCCATGTCTATGCTGGACTGATGGGCGTTGTTATATGAAAACTCGACTATTGGTAGAAACCTCTCCCAAGGCTCACCGCGGTCCAAAATACACAAGAGTAATAGATCTTCCAGTGTACGGTTGGTGCGCTCTGGCTGCCCGTCAGTCTGAGGGTGAAAAGCTGTGCTGAATGTCAATCGAGAGCCCAGATGGTCCTGAACTGACCTCCACTCCCTGGATATAAACAGCCCATCCCGATCCGAAATGATGGTCTTGGGCACCCCATGATAACGCACAAGCTGCTCAATTAACCTCCATACTAATACACTAACTGGGGTGTCTTTCTCCACTGGAATGAATCTTGCTGTAAGACCCCCATTTTTTTTCTTTTTCAACCACCGGGGTCTTAGGCCCAGAATCGCCGCTTTGCAGTGACACCTTCACGTCCTGAAGGGTCATCACCACAAGCCGCCGATTCTGCCGGCCAATTTGATCACAGAAAGGTAGCACAATAAATGAAATAAGAGCAATGCAGTCCACAGCAATAGATCACATATATAGAATAAAAATCTCCACGAAGGGAGTGTCCACAGAAAACATCAGAGTACTATAAATGCGGGCTTATGCCCGATACATCATGTCCTCACTACAATATCACTCATGCGGAAGCTAAAACAGAAACTACTTAGGGTCGAGACTCACGGTCCCGGCTGTATGAACTCCGGAGCTAGACTACCCCATCTCTAGGCGCACCGATCTCTGGGGCTGCTCCTCCATGCTGGGCTCCACGATCCCCTAAATGATGCGTTTCGAAAACCGTTAGTCATAAATACTAAGCCCTATCATCCCCCACCCCTTCCCCCATGGCTCCTAGGTACCGAGCGGGGAGGAAGAAAGGGAAGGACATGATGGTAGAGATTAATCAAGAAACAGATGGCAGCGGGACTAATCTAACAAGTTGTATTCGGTGAGCAGTTGATATAATTGTTATAATAGGTCTAGCAGTAAGAAAAGCAAATATATGAATTTAACCTTCACTTATGCGAGAACACATAAGCAAAAGGGATCTTTTGCAAGGCTCCCATCGTATAAGTGTCTCATACCACTTATACCTTGGGGTGTCGGTTATCAAACAGCAATGGTTTTATATATTGAAATTAACCTTTGATTTATAAACTTGCCCACACAAGCTTATAGACCAAGGGGTCGTTTTGCAGGTCCTAATGTATAAGCGTCCCATACCACTTATACTTTAGGTGTCAGGGTTAAATGAATCGATTATGCTATGACATGCTAGTGGGTATAATGAAACATGCAAGTGCAACTCACACACCCGACTCTGTGCACACAGACCTTTAGTTCCCCCTTTCGGAGCCGTTACCTCCCAGGAAACCTCCGTAGTGGCGGACGGAAGCGGTGGGTTGGGCCTCGCCCACCTCAAAACCAGTAAAAGCACCACTGGTCTGACCTATCGTACGCCTCAACGCTTGGTGCACTAAGCGGACGCCTGCGTACTCTTGCCGGCTGGCGCACCGGACTTCTGTTGGCGAAGTGCTAATCACCCTGCCGAGTCAACGATATCGGTGTCGGTGCAATCGAACTCCCCGATATCGTAAAACCCACCACCTTAACTTTTACTATTTTTATGCACATGCAGCTTTATCGTAAACACGCAAAACCGAGCCGAAGCTCCCCGGACCATCCTGTCCGTCTCCAAACCAACTAAGCCGAAGCTCCCCGGACCAAAACGTCCGTCTCCAAACCAACCGAGCCGAAGCTCCCCGGACCAAAACGTCCGTCTCCAACCAACCGAGCCGAAGCTCTCATCAATCTCCCTGTGCCAACAGTGTTTGTGTAAGGTGCAGCCCTAGTTACTAAGTTACTCTTGTCGGTTTGTTATTACAGATTACGTTAGCCCAGGACTGCCCCCGGTATTCCCCGTGAAGGGCTCTCAAGGGGCACTAGGAACCAAGAAGGTGGCATTATGGCCCGAAGTTCCCTTTCGCAAGGCACTTATTGTTATTGATTTATCTCCCTTAACCCGATTCCCTTCTCATATTACGATAGACTATCCTAGGGTGATTTTTAACCTTCCTCCCTTCGGGAAAAGGTGATCTTTCGCCGAAACCCGAGCACCTCTTAACTCTATCTATCACCAATTCTCACTAATCTTTATACATTCCTATTGTGACTTCCTCCACCATTGCCCACCCAGACAATATGATTAACTCCAATGCCTTCCTCAGATTGTGTCCTATTGCATTTCACAATTGCTATATGCAGACCGACCTAGACTTCATGTCGAACCGGTTATGCCATGATCCAATACTCATCCAAATGCCCTAAATTATTTACTGGAGACTCACCATGATATAAATGACCTAAATCCAGAAAATGGAAATTTTCCTAATCTATTTGGCATTTAATTAAATTCCTCGAAAATCCCAAGGGCTACCGGTTAGAACATGAACTACCCTAAGTAATCATGCAAGATGTCCAGCAAATTAATGATAAATAGTAGGTTATCTCAATAGGTTAAATCCTATCATAATTTTTCTATCATTAAAAGGGCATGAAAACTATTTTAGAAATAATCTCTAACTTCTGTTGTTTATGAATCAAGTACAGAAAATATTCTTCCAAAAATTATAAATAATTTATTCCATGCAGATAAAGGCCTAAAATTAGCACTGGCCAAGTTTCATAATTTTCTAGCAAGTATTTTATCCATAATTAATTTTTAAACAATAAAACCCCTTTCTAATATCTGTGAACAAAGTACCAGATTTATTCAACATAAAATTCTATAAAAATTCAGCGATCAATGTTCTACTAGTCAAGATCTAAATCCAGAATTTTAACTGATTATAATTAATTTAAAACCTCCAAATATTTGAAACAACAAATCGGGCTAATAATCCTTTAACACATGAAGTATAATATAATTTAATCATAAAATTCCAGGAAAATTACCATAAGTCTAAAACATCCTAAAACTCCCTCCTCCCGAGTTTCATAATTTTTAGATTAGATTTAGTACTTAAAATAACTAAATTACATGTTTATCCTAATCCAAAATCTCAACTTCCGAGGTACCTAATTACCTGCAATTCCTTCACTATTTCAACCAGAGGGTTTTCAGCATATCATCCCACTCTCCTCCAAATTTCAAGGGCATACAAGAGCTTTTGCTCCTATGTCCTTCACAAACCTCAAACTCCCACCCACTGGATTTGAGCCGATCTCTTAGGGTAAAATCCACCCTAATCCACACCATGTTTCTCCATGCTAATTATAACACCCTTCTAAGTCAGGGGTCAGCATATCAGCCTCTGTTGAGGTGATTTGACCTTTCCAAACTCTTAGTGCACTTTTTACTAAAAGATGTCTCACTAATGCCTAGTTAAGGGTAGAAGGTTTCCCACCAAAAACTACACCAAATCAGTTGGAATTTTGTACAAACCTAGGTTTAATAGCAAGGGACCACTCACCAAAATTTGGGAGGGTTTGGAGGTTATTTGACCACTTAAATAAATTCCTCTAAGTTTATTAAATTAAAACAAAAACTTTAGGCATAGTATCTCCAGAAATTCCCATTTTTGGTCTGCCGTTAGGTATAGCTAAGGTTAATCCCCTGCTCAAATTTTAGGTCATTTGGACAAGGGACGAAGAGTGGGCATCCATTTTAATTTCTGCCCAACTCTAGGTACAGCCCCCACTAAAACGGGTGATGCGGCCGAACCGCTTACCCAAACGAGTTGAAACCAATTTTAGATTTATCTAGACTCGAAGGGCTATGACTTCCGTTCTGGTCATTTTTCCTAAAACGGCCTCTAAGCGCCTCATTTTGCAACCCCAAAATATATTCAAATAATACATCTTTCCATTATGTAATATATAATAATCTATATATTATAAAATTTATTCTACTGTTCATCTTCTTCATGAAACCGAAAACAGACACAGAAAACCATTTTTCCTGTAAGCATTCCGTGATCCGTCGCCGGCCGTCCGGTCACTTCCCTGGCCAGCCACCACCACCACCACCTCCGTTGAGGCGATGGCTAGCGATCGGCGGTGGTTTGGCCGCCGGAGGTGGCGGTTTCCGGCGAACTCAAAAATACCTTTTTCATGGTTTTCCCATGAAAACGAGAGATGGGTCCGGCTCCGTTGAGCGCGAACTTCCTTTCTAAGAATCCTAAGATCTACCCATGAAAGAGAAGAAGCAGAGGAGGACCTTGTTCGCGGTTTGGAGGCGAGAAGAGCGACGGGGTGCCATGGCGCAGTGGTGGCGTAGCCGAACTTTTCCTACAGCAAGAACAAAGATCTGATCCGTTTACTTGAGCGTGTAAACTTCTCCTCTTGCCCCAAGTGGGCTTTTATAAGTCAGAGAGTGGGGAGGTGAAAAGGTAAAGCCGTAATGGCCATGAAGGCTCCTCTTAATAGCCTTTCGGTTATAGTGACGGGATAAGAAACGGTGGGAGATGAACAGGTGTGTCCAGTTGGTGGTTTCCTATTGGACCAACACTTCCTTCTTTATTATATAATTATAGATGGAAAAACGGCCCGTAATTACTCCTGGTGTAACTTCCCACACCATCATTTATTTCCACGTGTGTTAGAATAATTTCGGGCCTGAACCGTCGTTTCGGCCAATGTCACGGGCGTGACACATAGGTCACGGGCGTGACAGGCCCGGGTGATAATTTTTTGGGGTCGACGATCGTCGAACTGAGATCGACGGTCGTCGAAGGGTGGTCACGCCCTAGGTCACGGGCGTGACACCTAGGTCACGGGCGTGACAGGCCCGAACGGCAATTTTGAGGTCGACGATCGTCGAACTGAGATCGACGGTCGTCGAAGGCTGTCACGCCCTAGGTCACGGGCGTGACACATAGGTCACGGGCGTGACAGGCCCGAGTTCAATTTGACGATCGTTTGACGGGGATCGACGATCGTCGAAGGAGTCACGCCCCTGGTGATGGGCGTGACACTTTGGTCACGGGCGTGACATGTCCGGGCTGCCAGATCGACGATCGTCTCACGGAGATCGACAATCATCGAAGGGGTCACGCCCTAGGTCACGGGCGTGACACCTTAGTCACGGGCGTGACATGCCCGGGCAGCAAGTTCGACGATCGTCTCGCGGAGATCGACGATCGTCGAAGCAGTCACGCCCAAATTCACGGGCGTGACGGGTCGGTCACGGGCGTGACCAACCCGTGACCCGAAACCTCGATCGATTTGTTTCAATTTTTGGGCTTCACAGGGTTCTTTCACCACCAACCGACTCCTAGGGGTCTAGCCGGAAATGGGATGTTACAAATCCCAATAAACAAAACAAAAATTTCGTCCCCGAAATTGAGGTTGAGCCTACGGGGATTTCTATCGGAATAAATTAAACTTGTAACATCCCATACGATCTTTCTATCGGGTTTAAGCGACTATTCGTTTGATAAACGAAGACAATCTCCCCAATAAACAAAAGATTAGCCCCTACCTTTCTGATTTAGTGCGCATGCCTAGGTCCTGAATTTTCCTTATCTAGTCTTAGTTGTCCAAAACAAGAAGGCAATCTATAGTATACCGAGAGGTGGTGAGATGTACCTGACTGAACAACTCCGGGTATCTTTGCCTCATAAGGTCCTGCGATTCCCAGGTGTGCTCCTCCTGACCGTGATTTCTCCATAGAACCTTGACTAAGAGGATCTTTTTGCGGCGCAAGATCCATACTCCTTTGTCGTCGATCCGAACCGGCTCCAAGTGAACAGATCGGTCTGAAGCTACCGGCCCTTCGGTGGTCAAAATCCGCTGCTCCGGGCGTAGTAGAGCCCTTCTTAGCAAAGAAATATGGAAGAGGTCGTGTAGAGCTGCCAGCTCTGGCGGCAACTCTAGCCTGTAGGCAGGGGTCCGATCCGCTCCAGGATCCGGTAAGGGCCCATATACCTAGGGCTGAGCTTCTTCCTCCGACCGCGCACCCGTGAGACTCCGTGCATGGGCCGGATCTTCAAGAACACTCGATCCCCTACCCGAAACTCCACCTGACGATGTCGGGCGTCATAGTATTTAGCCTGTCTGCTCTGCGCCTCCAACATCCTATCTCTGATCAGTCTCACCTGAGCCTCGGTGTATTCAACAAAATCCGATCCCAACAGCTTCGGATCCTCGTCTTGAACCCAAGAAAGCGGGGTCCTACACTTTCTTCCATACAAGGCTTCATAAGGCGCCATCCTGATGCTGGACTGGTAGCTATTATTATAGGAGAACTCGACCAACGATAACATCTTCTCCCACGGCTCCCCTCGGTGCAGTATACACAGTTGTAGTAAATCCTCCAAGGTCCGGTTGGTGCGCTCTGTCTGCCCGTCCGTCTGAGGGTGGAAGGCCGTGCTAAAAGTCAACCGGGTGCCCAAATATGCCTGCACTGACCGCCACTCCCTGGATGTAAACCGTCCATCGCGGTCCGACACTATCGTCTGGGGCACGCCATGATATCGGACATACTGCTCCACAAACTTCCGTACCAGCACTCTCACCGAGTCATCCTTCCTGATCGGTATAAAGCGGGCCACCTTTGTCAACCGATCAACAATCACCCAGATCGAGTCGTTCCCCGTCCGAGACCGGGGAAGACCATGTATAAAATCCATAGCTATATCGTCGAACTTCCACTCCGGCACCGCGAGTGGCTGCAACAATCCTGCGGGGTTCCTGCACTCCGCCTTCACCAACTGACACGCCTCGCAATGGGTCACGAAGTACGTAATGTCCTTCTTCATGCCCGGCCAAAACATCATCTTCTTCAGATCAGCGGTCATCTTTGTGATCCCCGGGTTCACAAAGTACCGGTTACAATGCGCCTCCATCATAATATCCTCTCGGATCTGGCCACCTGCGGGTATATATACTCTGCCTCTGAAATGTAGCAATCCATCTCTCAGGGAATAATCTCCTGTCGAACCTTCCTCCAAAGCTCGGAACATCGGCTCTGCCCACGCATCTGTCCTCTGTCCGTCCCGAATGCGATCCCGAATATCGTCTATGGCCACCATCGATGCCAGATACTCCCTATACAGAACTGGGTCATCCTCGGACACTAGGGATATCTGCATATCTCTGAATGACCGGACTAGATCCATGGACATAACCTGGGGCCCAGCTTCGGAAGTGGCAGCTCGCCGGCTCAACGCGTCAGCCACCACGTTTGCCTTCCCTGGATGGTAGTGCATCTCATACTGATAATCTGCTAAGAACTCCACCCAGCGCCTCTGCCTGATATTCATCTCCTTCTGCGTGTCCACGTATTTTATGTTCTTGTGGTCGGAGTAGATGTCGCAATGGACTCCGTAAAGATAATGGCGCCAGACCTTCAGAGCAAAAACGACCGCTCCCATCTCAAGGTCGTGCACTGGGTAGTTCTTCTCATGGGTCTTCAGCTGGCGGGAGGCATATGCTATGACGTGTCCATTCTGCATCAGCACTGCTCCCATTCCCTGGTATGATGCGTCGGTATACACCTGGAATCCTTCCTTTCCAGATGGAAGGGCCAGAATAGGGGCTGAGATGAGTCGGTCCTTCAACTCCTGGAAAGCCGCCTGGCACTGCGGGGTCCAAACAAAAGGTGCCTCCTTCTTCGTCAAAGATGTGAGGGGGAGGGCAATCCGAGAGAACCCCTCCACGAACTTCCGGTAATAGCCGGCAAGTCCCAAGAAACTTCGTACATCGGTGGCTGTCTTCAACTGCGGCCAATCTCGAACTGCCTGAATCTTTGCCGGGTCCACTGCCAACCCGGCTCCGCTGATAATGTGGCCTAGAAAAGCCACCTCCTTCAACCAAAACTGACACTTGCTGAATTTTGCATAAAGGTGATGCTCCCGCAACCTCTCCAAAGTCAGTGCCAGATGTCGAGTGTGCTCCTCCTCCGTCCTAGAGTAGATCAGGATGTCGTCTATGAACACTATGACGAACACATCCAAGTAGGCCTCGAAAACCCGGTTCATGAGGCTCATGAATGCCGATGGAGCATTCGTGAGCCCGAAGGGCATCACGGTGAACTCATACAGTCCATATCTGCTACTAAAGGCCGTCTTTGGGATGTCCTCCTCCTGGATCCGCAGCTGGTAGTATCCTGATCTCAAGTCCAGCTTCGAGAAATAATGGGCCCCCTCCAGCTGGTCGAACAATTCGTCTATCCGTGGGAGCGGATAGGTATTCCGGACGGTCAGCCTATTTAGTGCTCGATAATCGATGCACAGGCGGAGTGTCCCATCCTTCTTCTTCACGAATAGGACCGGTGCTCCCCATGGAGAGGAACTCGGTCTAACAAATCCTGCCTCAACTAATTCCTGCAACTGAGTCCGAAACTCTGCCAACTCCTTTGGGGCCATTCGGTAAGGGGCCCTAGATGCCGGCTTGGCCCCCGGCACAAGCTGTATCTGAAAGTCCTGCTCTCGGTGTGGAGGTAGTCCTGGCAGTTTCTCTGGAAAGATGTCAGCGAAATCTCGCACCACCGGGATGTCTGTCACCGACTCCTTAACTTCCGCCATCTCAAATAGAATCTGATAGACCTCCTCTCCCTGCAGATGGGCCTTAACGGCCTGTACCGAAGATAAGAGTATACGAGAGACAGGTCTTATACCTTCGATGGTAATGAAAGAGTCCCCGTGTCTCACGGTGATCCTCTTTGCCTGGCAGTCAATCTGGGCATGGTTCCAGTGCAGCCATACCATGCCTAGGATCAGGTCGTAGTCCGTCAGCTTCAAAATCGTCGCTGGAGCCTCAAACGCTTTTCCACCAATTTCTGCCTCCATATTGCAGTGATCCGTGGTAAGGAGCTCAGATCCATCCGGTAGTCGCACCCATCCTCGAGCCTGTGAACCGCTCCACGCCTTCTAGTCCTTCTACGAACGTCTCCGACACAAAGGAGTGAGTAGCTCCAGTATCAAAAAGCGTGCGGGCAGGCTTGCCGCTGATGAAGACTATACCTGGGGTGATTAAATATCTTAGGGTTCTATAAAGAATTTTCTTTCCTTGCTAATCCATCTAGTGCGATTCATAGTTTTAACAACTTAAAGGGAAATTCTATGAAAATAAAGAAGCATTGCAGTGTACCTGCGATGACCTGCTCCGGATTCCGAGGCTGCGCAAGGTCCAAAGCATATACCTGCTCTCTTCCTTGTCTACGATCTCCCTCATGGTATCCATGACCGCGGCCGCGTCCTCGGCCTCCGTAATGCTGAGCTGGTGGGCCGCCCTGTGGTGTTGGAGGTGGTGCCCCCCTCATCGGGCAGTTCCTCCGAATGTGCCCAATCTGATGACAAAGGAAGCACTCCGGTGGGGGATACGCCATTCCCCCGGGTCTCGGCATCTCCTGCATCCGAAGAGGTGGAGGGGCCAATATCACCTATTCCCTCGACTCCTGCCTCACGTCCCGACGAGGCTGGTCCTCTATCCTCCTCCCCTCTGGTACAACACCTCGCCGCTGGTCATTTCTACCTCTCCGTCCCTGATCCTCTGCTAGCCGTTTCCGGCCCCGGGTGGCGTGCCAATCTGCCTCAATCCTTTTTGCCATCTCCAAAATCCGGGAGATGGGCCCGTCAGATACAAACAACAGAGCCTCCCTCAAGTCCTCCCGCAGGCCCTTATAGAACCTCCTGATATACCCTGCTTCATCAAGCTAGTAGGAATCTGCGTATCGGGCCAGATGGTCGAACTCTCGATGGTACTCCACCATGGTCCGTGTGCCCTGCTTCAACTGTAAGAACCGCTCCTCCAAATCATCCCTGGCCGACTGCGGAACGAAATGCTCCAGCAGAGCGGCCCTAAACTCCTCCCAGGTAACCTCCGCAACCTCCCTATCGGCAAATGTCGTGTCCAACAGCGTCTTCCACCACCTCTTTGCATGGGACTCCAGGCAAGAGACGACCAGAGCCACCCTCTCCTCCCAGGGACACCGTATCCCAGTCAGCATCTCGTACATGATATCTAGCCACTCTTCCGTCCGAACCGCCGACTCAGTCCCCAAATAGGACGGGGGAGACAATCCTCGGAAGATGCTTAGCCAGTTGGCCCCCAGATTTGGCTGCGGGGCCGAAACCTGCTGGGCCTTGAAGGCCTCCAGGACGGCACTCAGGGTCTGTCCCATGTCTGACTGAAGGAAAGGAGTGGGGACCGGTGGGGGTGGTGCAACATCCTGAGCCTGTTGAACTCCACCTTGCGGCGTAGTCCGTGCTGGAGGCTGCGTAACAAAAACACATGCTGAGAAAACGTTCAAACTTAAATAAAAGTGGACAAGTTTTATGTGATCCCCCTTGGGCACACCACTGCCCCCAAACTAAACTTGACCCAGGGTTTGTGGCTGCTGATCGAGTTGTGCCCCCAAACTAAATCGCCGCTTTCGGTGAGCGGGGGTGACCCAGGGTTTGTGGACTACTACTGCGGAAGCTACTCAGGGTCGAGACTCACGGTCCCGGTTGTATGAACTCCGGAGCTAGACTGCCCCATCTCTAGGCGCACCGATCTCTGGGGCTGCTCCTCCATGCTGGGCTCCACGATCCCCTAAATGATGCGGTTCGAAAACCGTTAGTTATAAAGACTAAGACCTATCATCCCCCACCCCTTCCCCCATGGCTCCTAGGTACCGAGTGGGGAGGAAGAAAGGGAAGGACATGACGGTAGAGATTAATCAAGAAACAGATGGCAGCGGGACTAATCTAACAAGTTGTATTCGGTGAGCAGTTGATATAATTGTTATAATAGGTCTAGCAGTAAGAAAAGCAAATATATGAATTTAACCTTCACTTATGCGAGAACACATAAGCAAAAGGGATCTTTTGCAAGGCTCCCATCGTATAAGTGTCCCATACCACTTATACCTTGGGGTGTCGGTTATCAAACAGCAATGGTTTTATATATTGAAATTAACCTTTGATTTATAAACTTGCCCACACAAGCTTATAGACCAAGGGGTCATTTTGCAGGTCCTAATGTATAAGCGTCCCATACCACTTATACTTTAGGTGTCAGGGTTAAATGAATCGATTATGCTATGACATGCTAGTGGGTATGATGAAACATGCAAGTGCAACTCACACACCCGACTCTGTGCACACAGACCTTTAGTTCCCCCTTTCGGAGCCGTTACCTCCCAGGATACCTCCGTAGTGGCGGACGGAAGCGGTGGGTTGGGCCTCGCCCACCTCAAAACCAGTAAAAGCACCACTTGTCTGACCTATCGTACGCCTCAACGCTTGGTGCACTAAGCGGACGCCTGCGTACTCTTGCCGGCTGGCGCACCGGACTTCTGTTGGCGAAGTGCTAATCACCCTGCCGAGTCAACGATATCGGAGTCGGTGCAATCGAACTCCCCGATATCGTAAAACCCACCACCTTAACTTTTCCTATTTTTATGCACATGCAGCTTTATCGTAAACACACAAAACCGAGCCGAAGCTCCCCGGACCATCCTGTCCGTCTCCAAACCAACTGAGCCGAAGCTCCCCGGACCAAAACGTCCGTCTCCAAACAAACCGAGCCGAAGCTCCCCGGACCAAAACGTCCGTCTCCATCCAACCGAGCCGAAGCTCTCATCAATCTCCCTGTGCCAACAGTGTTTGTGTAAGGTGCAGCCCTAGTAACTAAGTTACTCTTATCGGTTTGTTATTACAGATTACGTTAGCCCAGGACTGCCCCCGGTATTCCCCGTGAAGGGCTCTCAAGGGGCACTAGGAACCAAGACGGCGGCATTACGGCCCGAAGTTCCCTTTCACAAGGCACTTATTGTTATTGGTTTATCTCCCTTAACCCGATTCCCTTCTCATATTACGATAGACTATCCTAGGGTGATTTTTAACCTTCCTCCCTTCGGGAAAAGGCGATCTTTCGCCGAAACCCGAGAACCTCTTAACTCTAGCTATCACCAATTTTCACTAATCTTTATACCTTCCTATTGTGACTTCCTCCACCATTGCCCACCCAGACAATATGATTAACTCCAATGCCTTCCTCAGATCGTGTCCTATTGCATTTTACAATTGCTATATGCAGACCGACCTAGACTTCATGTCGAACCGGTTATGCCATGATCCAATACTCATCCAAATGCCCTAAATTATTTACTGGAGACTCACCATGATATAAATGACCTAAATCCAGAAAATGGAAATTTTCCTAATCTATTTGGCATTTAATTAAATTCCTCGAAAATCCCAAGGGCTACCGGTTTGAACATGAACTACCCTAAGTAATCATGCAAGATGTCCAGCAAATTTATGATAAATAGTAGGTTATCTCAATAGGTTAAATCCTAAGTATCATAATTTTTCTATCATTAAAAGGGCATGAAAACTATTTTAGAAATAATCTCTAACTTCTGTTGTTTATGAATCAAGTACAGAAAATATTCTTCCAAAAATTATAAATAATTTATTCCATGCAGATAAAGGCCTAAAATTAGCACTGGCCAAGTTTTATAATTTTCCAGTAAGTATTTTATCCATAATTAATTTTTAAACAATAAAATCCCTTTCTAATATCTGTGAACAAAGTACCAGATTTATTCAACATAAAATTCTATAAAAATTCAGCGATCAATGTTCTACTAGTCAATATTTAAATCCAGAATTTTAACTGATTATAATTAATTTAAAACCTCCAAATATTTGAAACAACAAATCGGGCTAATAATCCTTTAACACATGAAGTATAATATTATTTAATCATAAAATTCCAGGAAAATTACCATAAGTCTAAAACATCCTAAAACTCCCTCCTCCCGAGTTTCATAATTTTTAGATTAGATTTAGTGCTTAAAATAACTAAATTACATGTTTATCCTAATCCAAAATCTCAACTTCCGAGGTACCTAATTACCTCCAATTCCTTCACTATTTCAACCAGAGGGTTTTCAGCATATCATCCCACTCTCCTCCAAATTTCAAGGGCATACAAGAGCTTTTGCTCCTATGTCGTTCACAAATCTCAAACTCCCACCCACTGGATTTGAGCCGATCTCTTAGGGTAAAATCCACCCTAATCCACACCATGTTTCTCCAAGCTAGTTATAACACCCTTCTAAGTCAGGGGTCAGCATATCAGCCTCTGTTGAGGTGATTTGACCTTTCCAAACTCTTAGTGCACTTTTTACTAAAAGATGTCTCACTAATGCCTAGTTAAGGGTAGAAGGTTTCCCATCCAAAACTCCACCAAATCAGTTGGAATTTTGTACAGACCTAGGTTTAATAGCAAGGGACCACTCACCAAAATTTGGGAGGATTTGGAGGTCATTTGACCACTTAAATAAATTCCTCTAAGTTTATTAAATTAAAACAAAAACTTTAGGCATAGTATCTCCAAAAATTCCCATTTTTGGTCTGCCGTTAGGTATAGCTAAGGTTAATCCCCTGCTCAAATTTCAGGTCATTTGGACAAGGGACGAAGAGTGGGCATCCATTTTAATTTCTGCCCAACTCTAGGTACAGCCCCACTAAAACGGGTGCTGCGGCCGAACCGCTTACCCAAACGAGTTGAAACCAATTTTAGATTTATCTAGACTCGAAGGGCTACGACTTCCGTGTCTGGTCATTTTTCCTAAAACGGCCTCTAAGCGCCTCATTTTGCAACCCTAAAATATATTCAAATAATACATCTTTCCATTATGTAATATATAATAATCTATATATTATAAAATTTATTCTACTGTTCATCTTCTTCATGAAACCGAAAACAGACATAGAAAACCATTTTTCTTGTAAGCATTCCGTGATCTTTCGCCGACCGTCCGGTCACTTCCCTGGCCAGCCACCACCACCACCACCTCCGTTGAGGCGATGGCTAGCGATCGGCGGTGGTTTGGCCGCCGGAGGTGGCGGTTTCCGGCAAACTCAAAAATACCTTTTTCATGGTTTTCCCATGAAAACGAGAGAAAGGTCCGGCTCCGTTGAGCGCGAACTTCCTTTCTAAGAATCCTAAGATCTACCCATGAAAGAGAAGAAGCAGAGGAGGACCTTGTTCGCGGTTTGGAGTCGAGAAGAGCGACGGGGTGCCATGGCGCAGTGGTGGCGTAGCCGAACTTCTCCTATAGCAAGAACAAAGATCTGATCCGTTTACTTGAGCGTGTAAACTTCTCCTCTTGCCCCAAGTGGGATTTTATAAGTCAGAGAGTGGGGAGGTGAAAAGGTAAAGCCGTAATGGCCATGAAGGCTCCTCTTAATAGCCTTTCGGTTACAGTGACGGGATAAGAAACGGTGGGAGATGAACAGGTGTGTCCAGTTAGCGGTTTCCTATTGGACCAACACTTCCTCCTTTATTATATAATTATAAAAGGAAAAACGGCCCGTAATTACTCCTGGTGTAACTTCCCACACCAGCATTTATTTCCACGCGTGTTAGAATAATATCGGGCCTGAACCGTCGTTTCGGCCAATGTCACGGGCGTGACACATAGGTCACGGGCATGACAGGCCCGGGTGATAATTTATGGGGACGACGATCGTCGAACTGAGATCGACGGTCGTCGAAGGGTGGTCACGCCCTAGGTCACGGGCGTGACACCTAGGTCACGGGCGTGACAGGCCCGAACGGCAATTTTGAGGTCGACGATCGTCGAACTGAGATCGATGGTCGTCGAAGGCTGGTCACGCCCTAGGTCACGGGCGTGACACTTAGGTCACGGGCGTGACAGGCCCGAGTTCAATTTGGACGATCGTTTGACGGGGATCGACGATCGTCGAAGGAGTCACGCCCCTGGTCACGGGCGTGACACTTTGGTCACGGGCGTGATATGTCCGGGCTGCCAGATCGACGATCGTCTCACGGAGATCGACGATCGTCGAATGGGTCACGCCCTAGGTCACGGGCGTGACACCTTGGTCACGGGCGTGACATGCCCGGGCAGCAAGTTCGACGATCGTCTCGCGGAGATCGACGATCGTCGAAGCAGTCACGCCCAAAGTCACGGGCGTGACGGGTCGGTCACGGGCGTGACCAACCCGTGACCCGAAACCTCGATCGATTTGTTTCAATTTTTGGGCTTCACAGGGTTCTGTCACGACCAACCGACTCCTAGGGGTCTAGCCGGAAATGGGATGTTACACTTGCCACCTTCATTAGCCTGTCCACTATCACTCAGATCAAGTCATTTCCCGCACGGGATTGAGGCAGCCCATGTAAGAAATCCATGGCTATATCCTCAAATTTCCACTCCAGCACCGGAAGTGGCTGCAGCAAGCCGGCCGGATTCCTACACTCTGCCTTTACGAGTTAGAAGGCCTCGCAATACATCACGAAGTACGTAATGTCCTTCTTTATACCTGGCAATAACATCATCATCTTCAAATATTTCACCATCTTGGTGATTCCTGGGTGCACCGAGTATCGGCTGCAGTGAGCTTCCATCATAATGTCCTCCCGGATCTGGCCTCCTGCTGGTATGTAGACCCTGTCTCTGAAACACAGAAGACCATCCCTCAAAGAGTAATCTCCTGTCATGCCTTCCTCCAAGGCTCTGAATATCGGCTCAGCCCTCACATCCAGCTTCTTCCCATCTATGATGCGGTCCCAAATATCATCAGTGGTAACCATCGATCCCAGGTACTCCATGTATAACTCGGGGTCATCCTCGGACATCAGTGATGTCTGTATCTTCTCGAATGATTTAACCAACTCCAAGGCCATCAGCTGAGGGCCTACTCCTGACGTACTCGCTCTCCGGCTCAAAGCGTCTGCGACCACGTTTGCTTTCCCTGGATGGTAGTGCATGGTATACTGCTAGTCCGACAGAAACTCCACCCAGCGTCTCTGTCTGATGTTTAACTCCTTATGTGTGTCTACGTATTTCAAGTTCTTGTTGTCTGAGAAGATGTCGCAGTGAACTCCGTAGACGTAGTGCCGCCAGATATTTAGAGCAAAAACAACTGCATCCATGTCCAAGTCATGCATGGGGTAGTTCTGCTCATGCTGCTTCAGCTGACGGGAGGCGTAGGCTATTATGTGCCCGTTCTGCATCGGAACGACACCCATCCCAAGATAGGAAGCATCTGTATACACCTGAAATCCTTCCTTACCTGAAGGAAGAGAAAGGATGGGAGCCAAGGTAAGACGATCCTTCAGCTCCTGAAAAGTAGATTCATATTGTGGCGTCCAAATAAAAGGAGACTCCTTCTTCGTCAGAGACGTAAGAGGGAGGGCAATCTGATAGAACCCCTTTACGAACTTCCGGTAATAACCGGCAAGTCCTAAGAAACTTCGAACTTATGAGGCCATCTTTAGTGGTGGACAATCCCGTACTGCCTGGACCTTCACCGGATCTACTGCCAAACCTGCTCCACTTAAGACATGAACTAAAAAGGCCACCTTCTTTAGCATGAACTGGCATTTGCTATACTTGGCATACATCTTATGCTCTCGGAGCTTCTCAAAAGTCAAGGCCAGATGTCTCGCGTGCTCCTTCTCCGACCTTGAATAGATAAGGATGTCGTCGATGAATACAATAACGAAGACATCCAGACACTCTTCGAACACCCGGTTCATCAAGGTCATGAATGTGGAGGGTGCATTCGTGAGCCCGAAAGTCATGACGGTAAACTCGTACAAACCATATATGTTGCTGAAGGACATCTTCGGGATGTCCTCCTCCCGAATGCAAAGCTGGTAGTACCCCGATCTCAGATCCAGCTTTGAGAACAAATGGGCTCCCTCCAGCTAGTCAAATAGCTCGTCTATCCTTGGCAAGGGATAAGTATTCCGAACCATCAACCTGTTCAGGGCCCGGTAAACTATATACAGCCGAAGAGTTCCGTCCTTCTTCTTGACGAATAACACCGGATCTCCCCATGGCGAAGAGCTAGGCCGGACAAACCCGACCTCCACTAACTCCTAAAGCTGGCTTCGGAATTCCACAAACTCCTTTGGGGTCATTCGATAGGGTGCTCTGGATACCGGCTTTGCCCACGGTACGAGCTGAATCTGGAATTCCTTCTCTCGGTGCGGAGGTAGCCATAATAGCTTCTCCGGAAATACATCTACAAAGTCTCGCACTACTGGAATATCTGAAATGGAGTCCTTGGCCACGACCGCCTAAAAAAGAACCTTATAGACCTCCTCCCCCTGCAGATGGGCCTTGATGGCCTACAAAGGTGATAATAATATGCGGGGTGCTGGTATAATACCTTCAATAACAATAAATCAGTCCTTGTGCCTCACAGTGATCCTCTTCGCCACGCAGTCAATCTGGGTATGGTTCCAGTACAGCCATGTCATGCCCAGGATCAGATCGTAATCTGGCATCCTCAGAATCGTCGATGGTGCCTCAACCGCCTTCCCGTCGATCTCTGCCTACATATTGCAATAAGAAGAGGTCATTAGCTCTGATCCATCGGGTAGGCGCACCCTCATTACCTTTCCGGTGAACTGCTCCACGCCTGCCAGTCCTTTCACGAAATCATTCGACACAAACGAGCGCGAAGCACCAGTGTCAAAGAGCGTGTGAGCGGGCTTGCCGCCGATGAAAACTATGCCTGAGGTAATTAAGTGTCTTAGTATTCTGGTTATAGTTGTCTTCTCTTAGTTTCTAACTAGGCTATGTCTAGAAAACTAGTTCCTAGGAAGAGAAAGAAAAATTTAAAAGTACAGACATACCTGCGATAACCTGCTCCAGGTTCCGGGGCTGTGTCAGGTCTAGAGCATACACCTGCTCCCTCTATGACCTGTGGCCTTGGAGCTGATATCCTTGTCCTCGATCGTGTCCTCGACCGCCAAACTTCCGAGGAGGTGGGGCGCCCTGAAGTGCTGGTGGGGGTGCTCGCCTTATAGGAACGTTCCTCTTGATATACCCTGACTGATTGCATTGAAAGCACACCGGTGCCTACTCATCTATCCTTGGCATCTCAAGCATCTGTAAGGGCCGGGGAGCCAATACCCCCTAACTCCTCTTCTCTTGACCAATCTCCTGACGAGGTTGATCCCCATTCCTTCTCTCCCCAATAACCTGGCCTCGAGGACGGTCTCTATGACCTCCAATCACTGCATCGTCAGTCGATCTCTTTCGGCTCTTGATTGTAAGCTGATCCGCTTCTCTCTTTTTAGCCATCTCAAGAATCCTAGCCAAACTCCCCTTTGAGACGAAGAGGAGGGCATGACTCATGTCGTCTTGTAGCCCCTTGTAAAACCACCTGATATAGTCAGCGTCGTCCAACTGATAAACGTCCGTATAGCGGGCCAGGTGAGTAAACTCCTAATAATACTCCAGCACCGTCCTAATCCCCTGCCTCAACCACAGGAACCTATCCTCCAGCTCGTCCCTTGCCGACTGAGGTACGAAATGTCCTAGGAGTGCTGCTCTGAATTCCTCCTAAGTAATATCTGCGCAATCCATACCAGTAAAGGTGGTGTCCAGCTGTGACTTCCACCACCTCTTCCCATGTGACTACAGGCAGGAGACTGCCAAAGCAACCGCCTCCTTAGTGGGGCATCAAATCCCCGCAAGCATCTCATAGATGGTATCAAACCATTCCTCCATGTGTACTGCCGACTCCGTCCCCATGTAGGATGGAGGGGAAAGTCTCTGGAAGACACTCATCCAGTTGTCCCCGGGGTTTGGTTGTGGAGCCGGGGCTTGCTGAGCTCTGAAGGCCTCCAGAATGGCCGTCAGTGTTTGCCCCATCTCCGTCTGCTGGAACGGAGCTAGAGCTGGCGGAGGTGGGATCAAATTCAGAGCCTGAGGTGTCCCATACTGTGGAGTAGGGTTCGTCGCAGGCTACAAGGAAAAATTCCATTCGTTAGAGAGCGTATGAAAGGAATATAAGAAAGGGGTAAGATTGGACTTTACATGTGATTTCCTTATGTGCACACCATTGCTTCCACGGCTAGTTTGTCCGCAAACTAAGCTCGCACGGGGGTGGCCCAAGGTTTTGTGGACTACTTCTCTTTCAATCGAGGTCTGCTCTGATACCACTTATAAGACCCCATTTTTTTTCTTTTTCACCACCGGGGTCTTATGCCCAGAATTGCCGCTCTGCGGTGGCACCAACACTTGGGAAGGCTGCCACTACAAAACGCCAATTCTGCCGGCCTTTTTCCATCATAAAAGAAAGAGAAGTAAACTATAAACTAAATACAGAAAGTCAACAGAATCACATGTAAATGGAAATCACAAAAAGTCCATATAAATAAAGAGAGTAGAAAGTACTGCAAAAGATCAGTAAAGATGAAGTAAAAATGGGCTTAAGCCCGGTACATCAAATCCTTACTATATATCACTCGCGAAAGCTATAAGATAGTACTAAATACTCACGGAGTTGGTCACAGGTGCTCCAGAACTAGACTGGCCCACCTCTATGCGTACCGTACTCCGCTGGTGCTGGTCCCTAGGCTGCTGGTGCCTGTCTCCCATCTAGAGCTCCTGTAATGTTTTTGTTTGAAAACAATTAGTCATTAAGACTAAGTACTATCATCCCCTACCCCTCCCCCCACGGCTCCTAGGCATCGAGCGGAGAGGAGGAAATGGAAGCTACAATGGTGGAGAATAAGTAAGGTGGGTGACAGCGGAACTAGTCTAGCAGTAAATATATATTGTATAAGCAGCTAAGTATGAAAGGTACATCTAGCAGTTCTAAAATAGTGAGCAGTAAGGTAAACATATAGTAAATCAATATATATACGAAAGGATAAGTAGAAATTAAATATATAACCTTAACTTATATGAATGCTCATACAAACTTATAAGTTAAGGGGTCTTCTGTAAGGCTCCCATCGTATAAAAAGTCTCATACCGATTTATACGTTGGGGTGTCGGTTGTATGCAAATATGAGTGTAGTGATATGATATGACATGATTCATGCAAGTGAAACTCTCGCACACGACTCTATGCGCACAGACCTTAAGTTCCCCTTGTTTGGGCAGCTAGCTTCACTCCCAGGAACCTCCGTAGTGGCAAACGGAGACAGTGTGTTGGCCCCCCCACTCTTAGGCAGGTATCCACACTACCGGGCCTAGCCCTTCTGTATGCCCCTAGAAGAACACAACCTAGATTATCTGCGTACTAGTGCTGGCTGTATTCACCAGACTTTCTTTGGCTAAGTGTCCCACACCGCCGAGTCTACATACCGACGTCGGTGTGAACGACAGTCAAATTCCGAAGACCCACCAACTTATTCTGTATTTAAACCCTCGAGCCCTCGGCTCCCCAAGACTGTCCCGTCCGTGCATCTAACTTCAGAAGCTACCGACTGAAATACAATTAAACCAACCTACTCAACCTCCCTAACTACCGGGGTGTGTGAATGTGAAACTCTAGTTATACTAGTAGCTCTTTTAGTTTATTATTCCTATAGTTTACGTTAGCCCAGGACTGCCCCCGACATACCCCGTGAAGGGCACTCAAAGGGCACTAGGAACTATGATGGTAGCTGAAGCCCATCATTCCCTTTCGCAAGGCACTTACTTTTATTGGTTAATACCCATTACCCGATCCCCTTTAAATTACTTCGGATCTAACCCTAGTGTATTAAGACTCTTCCGCTCCTACCGGGGAGGACAATCTTTCGTCGATCCCGATCACCTCTTATGACTAGACAACCTACCACACTATCCCTGTCTTAACCCCTGAAGGGAAAATTCTTTTTAATTCCTAGTCATCTTGCTAATACTCCAATCCCCAAGATCATTTTGCACCTTATGGTGTAGGGTATGTCCCGAGTCGGAGATCTCCACGAAACTAACGCTTTCCTACGCACTACACGTCGTAGATCTACCGCACCTACACAGCACCTATCGCCCACAATAGTTCTCGTCGCAAGAACGCAGCGCAAATAACAAAGGAGGAATGATCGACTCGAAAACAATGATCGGAAATTTGAGTCAGAATATTCCCCAAGAAAACACAAAGGTTGCCACTCCTTTTAGAGAGCAAGACCAAGGCTATAGACCAAGATTCGCTCAAGCAAATAGGATCCACCCGATCCGGAATTAAAAAGCCTTGCAACGGCGATTTCGATTCAAAAACTTACAGCGATTAAATTAAAGATCCGGAGAAAACGAGTGCGAAACCACCACAACTAAAGAAGAGAATCTCACAAGGAAGAGGGAAGAGATTACCCAACCGGGATGAACGTTCACACAAAGATAGGGTGGGAGAATCACTCTCTCCACGGATTCGCCGGCGTCACACCGAACGGTTTGCAACCTTCTTCCACGGAGTCGCACCAAGGAAGCCGCGCCGGAGTCGCACCAAAGCGGATGGAGGGAGCAAGGGGGGCGGCGGCTTCACACCACACAAGGGGCGGCGGCAAGGAGGAGGGCCTTGGCCGAAATTCTCATGCAAGAGGATTATAGGTTTTCAATTCTTCAATGCTTGATTCCTCATAAACACCTCCTTAAATAGGAGATTACAACAAGCCTTAACCCTTCATGATGGAGATGTAATCTCATCCACCCGAATGGCTAAGTGCACACCAAAAATAAAATTGTTTAAATTAAAGAAATAAAACATGCCATGAATATAAAATTATCACTTAAACATTGGATAATTTTATATTCTAAAAATATAAAAATAGAGTTCATGAAATAAGACAATTAAAGCTAATTTTTCATGGCAGTTCGAGCACACCGCGGGCGGAGGTTGTAACGTGCACTTCCTTCAGCGTCATCACGGCGTCTAAGATCTTTATGCCATAGCGCCTCGGCAACCGGGTCATCATCAATTAGCGGTGGCGCTGCATCAATCCTCCCCCACTCAAAATCACGTATCTCTGATGCGTGAGTGGAGAGATAGTGGAGGAGAAGCTCGGCATCCAAACGTTGAGGCTCTGTCGCGAGTACCCAAGAGTCGTCCGAAGGGGGGCGGTCACGCCAACGGACCAGAAAGTGGTAAGTAGTACCATCCGGAGTAGTGAACGGTTCCGTAGCAAGTATTATATCTGGAGTGAGGAATGTCCTGGGAAACCTGGGAAACATGTCAGCAGTAGGAGTAAAAGAAGGCAACGTACCATCCGATGTTATACCTGCGGAGACCGAAAGAGAGAGATCATCCGAACTACCACTCCCCAACCCATCAGAATTTTGAGTGGGAGAAGAAGACGACAAAGAAATCAACACTTGTGGTGGTGACACAAACATCGTTAAATCCGAAACGTTAAAAATGGGGGAGATCCCCCAATCAGCAGGCAAGTCCAAAACGAAAGCGTTGTCACCTAACTTTTTAATAATCCGAAAAGGGTCGGCGCGCTTTGGTGCTAACTTTTTAACGGTGCCAGTTGGCAAGCGTTCGGGAACCAAACGGACTAAAACTAGATCGCCAATTTTGAAGTTTGATACTCTCCGATGTAAATTAGCGTGCGCTTGATAAGAGTCGTATTGCGTGGTCAAAGTGGCCTGTATACGTGTGTGTAAATCATGGATGTGTTGGGCAAAGGATTGTGCAAACTGACTTGCCTTGTACGTTGGGGGCAACGGTACCAAGTCAATAGACACAGGGGCCTTGTATCCATGGACAATCTCGTTTGGTGACAGACCAGTAGACTGATTTTTGGAATTATTATAAGCTAATTGGGCGTGAGGAAGAATAAGATCCCACGTGCCTTTGTGATCGCTTACGAGGCATCTAAGAAGGCTACCCAAGCTTCGATTATCCAAAATCAAACCATTCACATAACGGTGGAAGACTACTCGAAACAAACTCACAAGTAATTTAAAGGACGCATTTAGAAGGGTCAAGAAATTAAAAATGCGCCTAATTAAATTAAAACCATGGGGGGAGAACCCATGTGCCACATGACTTGAATTAATAGTATAAAATAACGGAATTATGTTCGGTGGCACATGTGCTTTAAATTCAAAAATTAACGTAGTGGGTTCCAACGTTTTCGTTTTAAATTTAAAATTAAATTTTGATTTAAGAATATCATAATAAATAGTCAGCGGAAAACGTTCGTCATCAACTACGTTCGCCCACGTCCTTCTAAGTAAGTTTAACGGGATGCCGGGAATAATAAACTTCTCTAAATATGAAGGGCTAGAAATGACTAAATCATCTACTCAAGCTAAGGGAACCGGAGGGAGAGTCGACAGGGTGGACTCCGTAGGGGGAACCAAGTCACACTCAACGTCAAAGCATGGATTAAGCGTCCAAGAGAACGCCTCCGGTTGCAAGCCTTTAAAATCAATAGTAAACTCGAATAGTGGATTCGTCCTCACTGAAAACTCATCCTCAGTTAACGTTTCGCCCCAGAATGAATCCACCAAATCATTAGAAATTTTACTTAAGTCAGAAACATTGATCGTCTCAATAGTAGGCAAATTCGTATCCGATAAAATTTCCAAACTAACTTGGGCCTCAGGCGAAGGGGCTATCATCAAAGAAAAGTCAGTTGGGCCCTCAGTGTTATCGTCATCCAAACATAATTCTTCCCATGATGTGGGGACATCGTCTAAGTCAGAATAGGGGGATGGGCAAATCGAATCCAGGGGAGTATAATAATTAGCTTGAGTTCCAAGCGGCGATAATAACGTCAAAGGACTAACTCCCGGATGTATCACACTAAGCTGATCCCAAACTGAACATCCATCCCAAGGTGACTTTACCAATACCGTAGAAACCTCTAATAATCCTGGGTCAACCAATATAACGTCGGATCCTAGCAAGTCATCACCTAAATCAGTGACATGTAAGCTCTCAGCATCGGATGACTCTACCGACTCAACCGAAATGTCTACTGGCTCAGGGTCAACAGAAGATTCCATGACTAAATTATCGTCGAAGGGGATTGGAGATGATTCCTCAGGGGAGAAATCCTCTTCCAGGTCACTAGGGTAACCAATCTCCTCAACGTCACTAAAAGCGTCAGTGAAACTTGCCTCGTCCTCAGTGACGGGCGCAGTCCTAATCACATCCTCAGGTTCAACAGGAGAGTCAGGCACTATCGTAAGTGAAGGAAGACTCTCACCTAGCTGATTAATTTCATCTTCCAGAGATTCCATATCCACATAAGCATCCTCAGAGGTATCAGTCACTATATCAGAGGGCTTAGATGTCGAGGCTAAGGAAGCAAGCACCCTAATAGTAACCTCTTTCGAGTTCAAATTTTGGGGTCGGAATGGCTTATGTTTCCTATAGGTGGGACTAGGCACACTCTGGGTAATACTACCTCTCTAGGGATAGGATCTATCCTGAGGCGTAGGGTCACTCCTATAAGCGGATACGGGTCTAGTGCTGTAACTATTCTTACTAACGGGTGTGGTGCTATTAGTGCGCAGGTAGGCGGGATCAAATTGATCCGAGAGGAGGTTACGCATGTGCGGCCAAGCATAACGATAGCTACCAACACGACGTTCTTCGTTTAACCAAAATAATCGGGCACGACCTACTAGTCGCTCTTGGGCAAAGCTAACCTTTTCGTAGTCATCCCATAAGTGATAATTAAAATATTGTTCTAATCCCTTAAGCCAGTCTCTAAAATTTTGGGGATACTCTAAACCGTCATAAGTAGGATAAATGTGGTGTGCCCTAGGGGTGTGTTTAGTCATATCCTTAGCATAGGAATAGTCTAATCGAGAAGCATATACGTCATATGTCATTTAGTGAGAACTGGAGAGGAAACTCGATCCGATACTTGTGCACATGCAAAGAAAAGTAAACTGGCCCTAATTAAATCTCAAAGTTTTAATTGTTCCCACTAGTTTCAAAAAATAATATATGCATACTTTTTATTTTCTGAGCAAGAAAATTATAAGGATTATTAATTAATTTTTTTTCAGATTTTTTGTTTCCAGAAAATAAAATTTAGCCGGCTATTGGCACACCAAATACTAAATTTTCAAATTAATTAATAAAAATAATTAATGAATGAAAAATAAATTTTTTTTGTTTTCTTACTAATAATTAGATGGAAAATACCAGAAATTTTAAATTTTAGATTTTGAGAAAAAGAAAAAAAATAACATTTTTAGGACGCTATTTGCAGACCACTATTATTTTTTTTTGTAATTTTGAGAAAAATTTGAAATTTGGAATTTGAAGTTGGAAATTTGAAATTTGAAATTTATTATTTGAAATTTGAAATTTGAAATTTGAAATTTTGAATTTTATATATTTCAAATTTGAAATTTAAAATTTTGAAATTTGAAATTTGAATTTTGAATTTTGAATTTTGAATTTTGAATTTTGAAATTTGAAATTTGAAATTTGAAATTTTGAAATTTGAATTTTGAATTTTGAATTTTTAATTTTGAATTTTGAAATTTGAAATTTGAATTTTAAATTTTGAATTTTGAATTTTGAATTTTGAAATTTTGAAATTTAAAATTCGAAATTTGAATTTTAAATTTTGAAATTTGGAATTTGAAAATTTGAAAATTTGAAATTTGAAATTTGAAATTTGAAATTTTAATTTTGAGATTTGAAATTTTTTTTTTTTTTGAATTTCGCTGAAAAATAAAGATTTCAGCCCGCTATTTGCAGACCAACTAAAAGAATTACGATGTTCCAATTTGCAGGCTGACCTAACGAGGACGAATCGAAAAATTTTCTGTTTTAATGTTGCTTGAAATAAGGTTAGAAATCTACAGAATTTTTTTCAGATTTTTTTGACAAGTTTTAAAATTCCGAGGGATTTACTAAACGCAGACCAATCCGAAATTTTCAGATCTTTTAAAGTTCAGATCAACCAACGAAGAACGAAGAGAGGATGTTTGCAACGTGGAAGTTGAAACAACCTCCCTCTGATACCAAATTGGTGTAGGGTATGTCCCGAGTCGGAGATCTCCACGAAACTAACGCTTTCCTACGCACTACACGTCGTAGATCTACCGCACCTACACAGCACCTATCGCCCACAATAGTTCTCGTCGCAAGAACGCAGCGCAAATAACAAAGGAGGAATGATCGACTCGAAAACAACGATCGGAAATTTGAGTCGGAATATTGCCCAAGAAAACACAAAGGTTGCCACTCCTTTTAGAGAGCAAGACCAAGGCTATAGACCAAGATCCGCTCAGGCAAATAGGATCCACCCGATCCGGAATTAAAAAGCCTTGCAACGGCGATTTCGATTCAAAAACTTGCAGCGATTAAATTAAAGATCCGGAGAAAACGAGTGCGAAACCACCACAACTAAAGAAGAGAATCTCACAAGGAAGAGGGAAGAGATTACCCAACCGGGATGAACGTTCACACAAAGATAGGGTGGGAGAATCACTCTCTCCACGGATCCGCCGGCGTCACACCGAACGGTTTGCAACCTTCTTCCACGGAGTCGCACCAAGGAAGCCGCGCCGGAGTCGCACCAAAGCGGATGGAGGGAGCAAGGGGGGCGGCGGCTTCACACCACACAAGGGGCGGCGGCAAGGAGGAGGGCCTTGGCCGAAATTCTCATGCAAGAGGATTTTAGGTTTTCAATTCTTCAATGCTTGATTCCTCATAAACACCTCCTTAAATAGGAGATTACAACAAGCCTTAACCCTTCATGATGGAGATGTAATCTCATCCACCCGAATGGCTAAGTGCACACCAAAAATAAAATTGTTTAAATTAAAGAAATAAAACATGCCATGAATATAAAATTATCACTTAAACATTGGATAATTTTATATTCTAAAAATATAAAAATAGAGTTCATGAAATAAGACAATTAAAGCTAATTTTTCATGGCGGTTCGAGCACGCCGCGGGCGGAGGTTGTAACGTGCACTTCCTTCAGCGTCATCACGACGTCTAAGATCTTTATGTCGTAGCGCCTCGGCAACCGGGTCATCATCAATTAGCGGTGGCGCTGCATCAATCCTCCCCCACTCAAAATCACATATCTCTGATGCGTGAGTGGAGAGATAGTGGAGGAGAAGCTCGGCATCCAAACGTTGAGGCTCTGTCGCGAGTACCCAAGAGTGTCCGAAGGGGGGCGGTCACGCCAAGACCAGAAAGTGGTAAGTAGTACCATCCGGAGTAGTGAACGGTTCCGCAGCAAGTATTATATCTGGAGTGAGGAATGTCCTGGGAAACCTGGGAAACATGTCAGCAGTAGGAGTAAAAAAAGCAACGTACCATCCGATGTTATACCTGCGGGGACCGAAAGAGAGAGATCATCCGAACTACCACTCCCCAACCAATCAGAATTTTGAGTGGGAGAAGAAGACGACAAAGAAATCAACTCTTGTGGTGGTGACACAAACATCGTTAAATCCGAAACATTAAAAATGGGGGAGATCCCCCAATCAGCAGGCAAGTCCAAAACGAAAGCGTTGTCACCTAACTTTTTAATAATCCGAAAAGGGTCGGCGCGCTTTGGTGCTAACTTTTTAACGGTGCCAGTTGGCAAGCGTTCGGGAACCAAACGGACTAAAACTAGATCGCCAATTTTGAAGTTTGATACTCTCCGATGTAAATTAGCGTGCGCTTGATAAAGAGTCGTATTGCGTGGTCAAAGTGGCCTGTATACGTGCGTGTAAATCATGGATGTGTTGGGCAAAGGATTGTGCAAACTGACTTGCCTTGTACGTTGGGGGCAATGGTACCAAGTCAATAGACACAGGGGCCTTGTATCCATGGACAATCTCGTTTGGTGACAGACCAGTAGACCGATTTTTGGAATTATTATAAGCTAATTGGGCGTGAGGAAGAATAAGATCCCACGTGCCTTTGTGATCGCTTACGAGGCATCTAAGAAGGCTACCCAAGCTTCGATTATCCAAAATCAAACCATTCACATAACGGTGGAAGACTATTCGAAACAACCTCACAAGTAATTTAAAGGACGCATTTAGAAGGGTCAAGAAATTAAAAATGCGCCTAATTAAATTAAAACCATGGGGGGAGAACCCATGTGCCACATGACTTGAATTAATAGTATAAAATAACGGAATTATGTCTGGTGGCACATGTGCTTTAAATTCAAAAATTAACGTAGTGGGTTCCAACGTTTTCGTTTTAAATTTAAAATTAAATTTTGATTTAAGAATATCATAATAAATAGTCAGCGGAAAACGTTCGTCATCAACTACGTTCGCCCACGTCCTTCTAAGTAAGTTTAACGGGATGCCGGGAATAATAAACTTCTCTAAATATGAAGGGCTAGAAATGACTAAATCATCTACTCGAGCTAAGGGAACCGGAGGGAGAGTCGACAGGGTTGACTCCGTAGGGGGAACCAAGTCACACTCAACGTCAAAGCATGGATTAAACGTCCAAGAGAACGCCTCCGGTTGCAAGCCTTTAAAATCAATAGTAAACTCGAATAATGGATTCGTCCTCACTGAAAACTCATCCTCAGTTAACGTTTCGCCCCAGAATGAATCCACCAAATCATTAGAAATTTTACTTAAGTCAGAAACATTGATCGTCTCAATAGTAGGCAAATTCGTATCCGATAAAATTTCCAAACTAACTTGGGCCTCAGGCGAAGGGGCTATCATCAAAGAAAAGTCAGTTGGGCCCTCAGTGCTATCGTCATCCAAACATAATTCTTCCCATGATGTGGGGACATCGTCTAAGTCAGAATAGGGGGATGGGCAAATCGAATCCAGGGGAGTATAATAATTAGCTTGAGTTCCAAGCGGCGATAATAACGTCAAAGGACTAACTCCCGGATGTATCACACTAAGCTGATCCCAAACTGAACATCCATCCCAAGGTGACTCTACCAATACCGTAGAAACCTCTAATAATCCTGGGTCAACCAATATAACGTCGGATCCTAGCAAGTCATCACCTAAATCAGTGACATGTAAGCTCTCAGCATCGGATGACTCTACCGACTCAACCGAAATGTCTACTGGCTCAGGGTCAACAGAAGATTCCATGACTAAATTATCGTCGAAGGGGATTGGAGATGATTCCTCAGGGGAGAAATCCTCTTCCAGGTCACTAGGGTAACCAATCTCCTCAACGTCACTAAAAGCGTCAGTGAAACTTGCCTCGTCCTCAGTGACGGGCGCAGTCCTAATCACATCCTCAGGTTCAATAGGAGAGTCAGGCACTATCGTAAGTGAAGGAAGACTCTCACCTAGCTGATTAATTTCATCTTCCAGAGATTCCATATCCACATAAGCATCCTCAGAGGTATCAGTCACTATATCAGAGGGCTTAGATGTCGAGGCTAAGGAAGCAAGCACCCTAATAGTAACCTCTTTCGAGTTCAAATTTTGGGGTCGGAATGGCTTATGTTTCCTATAGGTGGGACTAGGCACACTCTGGGTAATACTACCTCTCTGGGGATAGGATCTATCCTGAGGCGTAGGGTCACTCCTATAAGCGGATACGGGTCTAGTGCTGTAACTATTCTTACTAACGGGTGTGGTGCTATTAGTGCGCAGGTAGGCGGGATCAAATTGATCCGAGAGGAGGTTACGCATGTGCGGCCAAGCATAACGATAGCTACCAATACGACGTTCTTCGTTTAACCAAAATAATCGGGCACGACCTACTAGTCGCTCTTGGGCAAAGCTAACCTTTTCGTAGTCATCCCATAAGTGATAATTAAAATATTGTTCTAATCCCTTAAGCCAGTCTCTAAAATTTTGGGGATACTCTAAACCGTCATAAGTAGGATAAATGTGGTGTGCCCTAGGGGTGTGTTTAGTCATATCCTTAGCATAGGAATAGTCTAACCGAGAAGCATATACGTCATATGTCATTTAGTGAGAACTGGAGAGGAAACTCGATCCGATACTTGTGCACATGCAAAGAAAAGTAAACTGGCCCTAATTAAATCTCAAAGTTTTAATTGTTCCCACTAGTTTCAAAAAATAATATATGCATACTTTTTATTTTCTGAGCAAGAAAATTATAAGGATTATTAATTAATTTTTTTCAGATTTTTTGTTTCCAGAAAATAAAATTTAGCCGGCTATTGGCACACCAAATACTAAATTTTCAAATTAATTAATAAAAATAATTAATGAATGAAAAATAATTTTTTTTTTGTTTTCTTACTAATAATTAGATGGAGAAATACCAGAAATTTTAAATTTTAGATTTTGAGAAAAAGAAAAAAAATAACATTTTTAGGACGCTATTTGCAGACCACTATTATTTTTTTTTGTAATTTTGAGAAAAATTTGAAATTTGGAATTTGAAGTTGGAAATTTGAAATTTGAAATTTATTATTTGAAATTTGAAATTTGAAATTTTGAATTTTATATATTTCAAATTTGAAATTTGAAATTTTGAAATTTGAAATTTGAATTTTGAATTTTGAATTTTGAATTTTGAATTTTGAAATTTGAAATTTGAAATTTGAAATTTTGAATTTTGAATTTGAATTTTGAATTTTTAATTTTGAATTTTGAAATTTGAAATTTGAATTTTAAATTTTGAATTTTGAATTTTGAATTTTGAAATTTTGAAATTTAAAATTCGAAATTTGAATTTTAAATTTTGAAATTTGAAATTTGAAAATTTGAAATTTGAAATTTGAAATTTGAAATTTTAATTTTGAGATTGAAACTTTTTTTTTTTTGAAATTTCGCTGAAAAATAAAGATTTCAGCCCGCTATTTGCAGACCAACTAGACAGAATTACGATGTTCCAATTTGCAGGCTGACCTAACGAGGACGAATCGAAAAATTTTCTGTTTTAATGTTGCTGGAAATAAGGTTAGAAAGCTACAGAATTTTTTTCAGATTTTTTTGACAAGTTTTAAAATTCCGAGGGATTTACTAAACGCAGACCAATCCGAAATTTTCAGATCTTTTAAAGTTCAGATCAACCAACGAAGAACGAAGAGAGGATGTTTGCAACGTGGAAGTTGAAACAACCTCCCTCTGATACCAAATTGGTGTAGGGTATGTCCCGAGTCGGAGATCTCCACGAAACTAACGCTTTCCTACGCACTACACGTCGTAGATCTACCGCACCTACACAGCACCTATCGCCCACAATAGTTCTCGTCGCAAGAACGCAGCGCAAATAACAAAGGAGGAATGATCGACTCGAAAACAACGATCGGAAATTTGAGTCGGAATATTGCCCAAGAAAACACAAAGGTTGCCACTCCTTTTAGAGAGCAAGACCAAGGCTATAGACCAAGATCCGCTCAAGCAAATAGGATCCACCCGATCCGGAATTAAAAAGCCTTGCAACGACGATTTCGATTCAAAAACTTGCAGCGATTAAATTAAAGATCCGGAGAAAACGAGTGTGAAACCACCACAACTAAAGAAGAGAATCTCACAAGGAAGAGGGAAGAGATTACCCAACCGGGATGAACGTTCACACAAAGATAGGGTGGGAGAATCACTCTCTCCACGGATCCGCCGGCGTCACACCGAACGGTTTGCAACCTTCTTCCACGGAGTCGCACCAAGGAAGCCGCGCCGGAGTCACACCAAAGCGGATGGAGGGAGCAAGGGGGGGCGGCGGCTTCACACCACACAAGGGGCGGCGGCAAGGAGGAGGGCCTTGGCCGAAATTCTCATGCAAGAGGATTTTAGGTTTTCAATTCTTCAATGCTTGATTCCTCATAAACACCTCCTTAAATAGGAGATTACAACAAGCCTTAACCCTTCATGATGGAGATGTAATCTCATCCACCTGAATGGCTAAGTGCACACCAAAAATAAAATTGTTTAAATTAAAGAAATAAAACATGCCATGAATATAAAATTATCACTTAAACATTGGATAATTTTATATTCTAAAAATATAAAAATAGAGTTCATGAAATAAGACAATTAAAGCTAATTTTTCATGGCGGTTCGAGCACGCCGCGGGCGGAGGTTGTAACGTGCACTTCCTTCAGCGTCATCACGGCATCTAAGATCTTTATGCCGTAGCGCCTCGGCAACCGGGTCATCATCAATTAGCGGTGGCGCTGCATCACCTTAATATAACTTATGTAGTTTCGACTAAACGCAGACCATTCTAAGCTATATGAGATGCACAAAGAGAGGTACACAAAATTATCATCCAAAATTCCTAAAAAATTTACTAGACGTCTATCATAACAAGTTTAGTCTAAAATCAGAGATTCATAATTTTTCTAATTAATTTGATATTTATTGAATTTTCCTAAATGTTTGGCCATGGGTAATTTTTTACATGAACTATATGATCTACTCAAGTAATGGACACCCAAAACTTTTGATCACTAAATAACAGAGATATATTACTAGATACTAATTTCCATAATTTTTCAGAAACTATTTGACCTCTAATTAATTTATCCAAAATAATTCCCTTAATCATATGTAAAGAAGCAAGTACCAAAATTATTCATCAGAAAATTATATAAAATTTACAGATTCTTAATATGGTATAGAAAGGGTCATTGTGCAAAAAATCATAATTTTATAGGCTTACTAGACACCAAAATAAATTTAATTAATTTTTCATGTTAAACAATGCTTAATGAACCAACCCTTAGAAATAATCTTCCAAAAATCGTATAAAACTTCACAGAGCTTTAAAAAATAATAAAAAGTCCTCTGGCTAAAGTTCATCAATTTCCAGCAAGTAGTTACTCTATAATAAATTTCTAAGTTAATAATTCAAATTACTCAATTATTAATGAAGTATCCAAAATAATATTCCTAAATTCATAACAAAATCTCCAGAGCTAGTACTAACTTTACACACTACTCTACCCGAATCTCATCACTGTTCAGTAAGTTTTAGTGACATTTTCTATCACTATAAGTTTTGTGACCTAAACTAGGGTTAGGGTTTTGAGGGACCTACTCACCTTAGAATCTATTTTAGATTTCTTCCAGAGGATTCTACCTACCCTAGAATTCTCTCTCCCAAGTTTCAAAATCCTTTCAAGGTCAACTGACCCCTTGCCCTTCACAAACCTCTAAAGCCTTCTCTTAGTGTTTGAGTTTAGATCCAAGAGTAAAACATTCCTAAACCACTCCATATTCCCTAAGAGTGTGATAGTGGTCCTACCAAGTCAGTGGTCAAAATTACAGCCCTTAATGAGGTTAATTGACCACTCAAACATAAAAAATAGCTCTTTGACCTAAATAACCCTATAAGGGTATAGCAAGGGTTTGATCAATACCTAACCCAATCATCTCCAAATGAGATGAAAATTTTACCATAGCCCTAACATGCCCTTTAAGACCACCAACCCAAATTTGGGGGAGTTTTGAGTTGTTTAGGACACTTAAATAATTTTTTCATGGATTATTAAATTTTTCTAAAAACTATAAAAAAATGTTCTCCAAAAATTCCCATTTTTAGATAGGCCCTAGGTATAGCTAGATTAGACTCCCTACCCAAATTTCAGATCTTTTGGACAAGGGATGAAGGGTGGACATCCATTTGAATCTCAGGATAGCCCTAGGTATAGGTCCCACCAAAATGGGTTCTGTGGTCAAACCACTTACCCAAACGAGTTGAAATAAATTTTAAAATAATCTAGACTTAAAGGGCTACAACTTCTGTGACTAACCATGTTTCCCAAAACAGTCTATAAGGGCCTCATTTATTTAATTTAAAAGGAGGAGAATATCTCGTGAAAACAATACACTATATAATATAATTAAATATAATAAAACAGCATGGCACTGTTCATCTTCTCTGAAACCCGAAACCAGTAACCCTAAAAAAATGCATAAAACCTGTAGGTTTTCATGAGCAACCACCGGCCATTTGTCCACCTCCCTGGCTAGCCACCACCACCACCACCTCCGTCAAGGTGGTGGCTATCAGTCGGCGGTGGTTTGGCCATCGGAGGTGGTAGTTTCCGGCGAACCCGACCACCATGAATTTCTGAAAAACCATGGAAATGCTCGCCCGATCCAGATATTTTGAGCACGATATCTCTCTTAATAATTCCTAAGATCTATCCATAGAAGAAGAGGTAGAGGAGGACCTTGTTCGCGGGATGGAGGCGTGCAGATCGACGGAAAGCTATTTCCGATGGTGGCGCCACTCGGCTTCTATAACAACAAGGTGGGAGGGCTCAAAATCTTCAGGTAAAGGCCGGGAAACGTTCCTCTTGGGCCACTGATGGTGTTTAAAGGCTTGGTTAAGGAGGGGAGAGGCCAAAACTTCAATGACCAATAATGTGATTGAAAGCTTGGCTCGGCCATGGAGGAGGTGGGGTGAACCTTGCTTAATCAAGCCAAGTAATGGCTAGAAACTCCTCCTCTTCCCTAAATCAGTTGAATCTAGCCATTAAAGAGGAGGGGAAGGGGGGCCAAGACATAAAGTGCCATTAGTGGCCGTGAAAGCTGGCTCTCGGCCGTGGTCGTGACTGTTCATAACCGTCACACACGTGGCATTTCCTCCACTTGACCGATCAAAATTAATTTAAATAAGACTTAATTAGGTCTTAATAGAGGAACGACTAATTTTAGACATCCTAGCACGCTTCTCAAAATAGCCCGGTTCAACTGAACCAGCAGCCAAGCCAAAAACAGTCAAAAAATTCTAAGTAAAATGATGTTGAGTGAGCTCAGCTCACTCAATGCCATCCAGCCTATGGCATTGAGTGAGCTCAGCTCACTCAATGCCATCCCTCCTACGGCGTTGAGTGAGCTCAGCTCACTAAACGCTATCAAGGCTACGGCTTTGAGTGAGCTCAGCTAACTCAACGCCATCCAGACTTCGTCGTTAAGTGAGCTCAGCTCACTCAACGTCATCTAGACTATGGCGTTGAGTGAGCTAAGCTCACTCAACGCCATCCATCCAACACAAATGGTGTTGAGTGCAATCATTACACTCAACGTCATTCACCTTATGGCATTGAGTGCACTCAATGCACTCAACTCCATATAGCCTAAGTAAGGTTGCGTTGAGTGTAGTCAGTGCACTCAATGCCGCACAGCTTGTGGCGTTTAGTGCACTCGACGCACTCAATGCCATCCAGCCTGTGAGATGGCGTTGAGTGAAGTCAGTGCACTCAATGCCATTCTTCTTATGGCGTTGAGTGCACTCGATACACTCAAAGCCAGCCAGCCTTTGGCGTTGAGTGCACTCGACGCACTCAACGCCTGAGCCCAAATCCTGTTTTAAGCAAATTTCTGACCTACTATTTGCAGACTAAGGTGATTTTCACCTTGAGCCCGGGTCACTTGGCCTCCTTGGGCTTCCTAGGGTTTTGTCATGACTTGGTCATGTCAAAACCTCTCCTAGGTGTCTGGTCGGAAATGGGATGTTACAAGCAGATCCAGCCACCATTTGATTTAGAGAATCCGAAATGGCTTTGGCTGAAGTGCACTCAGCCACCTTTTGAAATTTATCTTTAGACAAAATCTGAGCTAGGATGTTCATGGCTTTGGCATCTACAATATTAGCTTTCCTCTGTGCATTTGTCCAATCTAGAGATGGAACAGCACTCAGATTTGTCGAAGTAGATGGAGTGGAGGCCACTGGAGGTTGTGGTCCTGTCAAAGTTGTATTGAATATGTCTTCATCAATAGAATTCATATAGAGTTTTATTCTTGCCTTCCAGATAGCAAACTTGGTTAAGTTGCAAGCTGGAGGTCTGGTGCTAGTATAATCCTTGTTTTGTGCAATGATATAAAATATACAAGGAACAAGATTTAATCAGAGATTATCTTAGGATCTTGGTTAGTCCAGTTGTTAGCCTGTTTAAATAAAAATGACTAACCTCCCTCTGATACCAATTGAAAGAAAAGGGAGATTAAGCTCTGATTAACACTAGAGGGGGTTGAATAGAGTTTAAGAAATTCCTTTGCAACTTTTTATAAATATAAAGTTAAGTGATCAAATAGGTGATATAGTAATAGCTAAGGGATGTTAACAAGAACAAAGAAAAGCTACACTAAGCTACCACAACACAAGACAAAAAGAAAACAACAAACACACAGACAACACAAGAATATTATAGTGGTCCCCCAACTGGGTACATCCACTCTTCTACCACCCTGGTAGGAATCCAATACAGGTTTTGATCTGGTGACTGCTACCACAATATCTATTTTCAGGGAGATATTACAACCCTTTGAGCTTTTGATCAGGTGCCCAAAAACCAAAATCAAGTCTTTTGGAAGATGACTAATGAACCAAGCTAACTTTTGAAGGGAGTTAAAATCCTATACAGTGGGGTGTGAAAGAAAGTGATGTTTGTCTTCTCTTTTCTCAAAAACAATTTGAGAAGACTTTTTGTGGATTCCAGATCTTGTCAAAGCTCCACCTGAGATGTAGAGTTGTTCTGGATTGAGAAGCTTTGTTCAGGAGTGTATAGGTCTTCATCTTATGTACAACAGATCTAGGAACTTTAGACAGATGGATCTTTATTGTCTCAGCAAATTCCTGGAAAGAGAATATGAAGAAGACTCTTGATCAGGTTGTGTTATTCTTCTTCTATCTTCTTGATAGCAAAGTGAGAGATGAAGATTGAGAGCTGCTGTGAATTTTCTTCTCTTGCTAAGAAAATCTCTCTGCGATTTTTCTGCTCTGAAAGAATGAAATATCTGTTCTCAGTCTCTATCTCTTTTTAAGAATGTTCTCTCTGTAATCTCTTCGACAACTAATCTTACTTAGAAATTTGAATAACTGCAATTAATTCCTTGCTTGAAAACTGGGAAGGAAAACGGCTAGCATATCTGTTGTTCGTTTCCTTTACTGTCCCGATAAATATGTCAAATAAATCTTCTGATGAATACCATAATCAATGCTGCCAAGTACGATTATATTTATAGGGAATATAAGCATTGATTACTCAGGGAATTTATGACTTAAAATAATAATAAAGAGGGAACAGATAAGAAAAGAACAAAGAACATACAGCTTACAGAATTTGTCGACCAAAGAACATATTTCGTCGACCTGCACTAAGAGAACGTCGACCTGAGAAATCTTGTTTGTCGACCTGAGCTCTACGAAGCAAACACTGAATATAAACAACTGATTCAACGCTCTAAGAATGTCAACCTGAGAATCTGTTCTATACTCAAAGATCGTCGACCATAGAACTTGAATAAACAGAATTAGTCGAGCTGAGAACCTGTCTGGAGAAAACGTCGACCACAGAATATATCCTTCTGATGAATATCATCGACCTGAGCTCTAAGTTCGTTGAGCTGAGTTCGACGAACGTCGAACTAATTTTAAGACAACTGAAAATCTTCTAAGTCTTGAAAATGAAGTCCACATCAAGAAGGTCCATGAAGTTTGACACTTGGGGACTGGCCTAAAACCTAGAAGAAAAATAGTGACCCTAACTATACATCATGGGTCAACAAAACCTAAGAAGTAAACCTAGCCCAAATCAAAACAGGGGTTCCAAAAGAAATTCTTCACAAGAATTTAGGGTTTAAATTCTTTTCTTCATCTCTAATCAAAATGAAAGCACTATATAGCTATATATAGTCTACACCACTAAATCTCCACCCTTGAAAATTAAACAACTCATAATGGTTATATGCGCCCATCATTATGAAACAAAAACCATAATCAAATCCTTGAAAATTAAAATACATAAAATAAACTCTTAAAATAATATTTCTAAAAATAATAATTTGATAAAATATATAATTAAAATTATTTAATTTATAATTATGTATTTTATTTAGTGGCGGCGGAGGACATCGTGCAAAACATGTCGCGCCGATGGCGAAGGGCGTCATGGTAGAAATACCATCCTCGAACTTGCCGCAACGATCGTCCCAATCAACAAACTCTCTGAGATGGGGATCAATGGCGACCGCAACGGCAACGTCTCCATCACCTCCTTACACTTATATAAATTTGATTTCCTATTTCTGCCCAAGCTAAGGGAGTAAGTCACTTCCTACTGTATAATGCTTCAAAGGGTGCCATCTGAATACTATCTTGATAGCTATTATTATAGGCAAACTCGATCATATAAAGATGGTCCTCTCACCTCTTCTCGAAATCTAAGACGCACATCCGGAGCATATCCTCCATTGTTCTGTTGGTCCTCTCGATCTGACCATCCATTTGTAGATGAAAGATCGTACTGAACAGAAGTTTTGTGCCATAAAAGTAGTGGATTAGCCTCCAATCATTCAAAGTAAATCGCCCATCAAGGTCACTAACGATGCTACGGGGCACACCGTGCAATCATACTATGTTATCAACGTACAACTTAGCCAAATTTTCCACTGAATTATCCTTCTTATTTGTTATGAAGTGTGATATCTCTGTTAATCATAAAACGATCACCCACATGGCATCGTTCCAGCTCTGCGATCTCGGTAACCCTTGCACAAAATCTATAGAGATATCATCAAACTTCCATACCAGAATTGGTAATGACTTGATGGTTAAAACTCGCGGCGCCCCGTGAGTTAGGGTTGTTAATTAAGACAATGGTTTTTATTTAGAAAGGCGGGGAGCGCGGATTTATTGTCTATAAAATTTGTTGAAATCGAGTTTTAACGAGAGGGAAGGAAGTGCACCTATCGCGTGTAGTACATGATATTCCGGTGTGGAATATCGGGGTCGTATTGTTCTCGGGGTCGGTTTACCTATTTCTACTCTTTCCTTGAATGAACTATTATTTTACCGATAATATTTGGTTGAGTTTATATGAAAATGACATAAATATATAAAGGGCATAAAAAGAAAAGCATAAAAAATGCAGGAAGCCGATGAATAAATTAGCACGACGATATTAAAAAGAATTTGAACTAAAATAACTTTTAATAAAAAGAGATCCTAAATTTCAAATTAATTAAGCCGGACACTTGGCCATGGAGGTTCCATAGACATGAGCTCACTTGGGTCTAGGGATATCGCTCACCGGGACGCTAAGGCTATTCGACCGAACGTTAGTCCGACGAAGGATTCCCCTTAACGCCCGCATTACGCTTAGAACCCCGCTATTGGGTGGGGAACCCAATCCGACAAAACTACGCTTCTCCTCTTTTGAGGGGGCGTACACAGTTCTCTTTACCCAAGGGGGATCAGTCCATATGTGCGGCCTCTCGCCATTGCGTATGGATAACGGAAATAGAGACCACACATCGATTATGTGGTCCTACGCGTCGTTAACCCGGGGCAAACCTTAAGTACTTTAATTAAGTGAAAAAAGGACCTTTAATTATTTAAAGAAATTTTATCTGTCTTAATGATGTTCGATATTGAGGGCTAAGAGCGGTTAGCCACTCATCGGAATGGGGACACTTTAGCTAGAAAGCTAAAAAGAAAGACGAAAAGGAAAGCAGTAAATAAAGCTGTAAAAAAGAAGTAAAGAAAGTAGTAAATTGCGAGTCCCGGCTCAAGGGAGTGGGAGGGAATAAATCTATCTAATACACACACGCACTCTACTTGAAATAAAAACACAAACACACACACACAAAGTTTTCCTACTCAAGTGAGTAGGAGGAAAATGAAAGCAATAAAAAGACAAGTCCCACTCAAACGAGTGGGCGGGAAATGAAAACAATACGCCATTTAACTCTTAATGAGTAGGCGAAAATAGATGCTCGCACGCACGCACTCTACGAAAATGAAAGAAAGCAATAAAACTAATTGATACACGCACGCACACGTACAAAAATAAGAAAAACAAAGTGACTGGAAAATTAAAACAACGACATATCTACCGCGAGAATGCGGTAGAAATGCGTAAAAATACAAAATAAAAATTAAAAGTGCAAAAAGTTTTGAAAATAAAATGGAAAGCTAAGTGCTCAGAAAATTAAAACGACTACATTTTCATTCTTATAACTTCATAGAAATGGATAAAAAGTGAAATAAAACTAAAAAAGAACGAAAAGTTTTTACGATCCTAAAAAGTTCAAAGTTAAAGAAAATAAAAACAACACTTCTTAAACCATTTTTATAAAACTATAAGAATGAAAACAAACCTAAAAAGAGAAATCTAAGCAAAAAGATATGCGGTGTATGAAAATAGAATGGATGGCATAAACGCCTAGAAAAGCGGAAAATTCCTAAACTAAGCGAGTTATAAAGCTAGAGAAAACATAAAAACATAAAAAAGGAATGAAAAATTACTTAGAGTAGGGTGCATAAATGAATTCCAAGCTATGCAAAGAGAGAAAAGCTAACATTTTATTAAATAGAAAACAAAGAGATTATATAAAAACAAAAACAAACACTAAGGAGGGGGGAGAAATTCCCTTACATAGCATGAGAAGTCATTTGGGCAGCACCTACCCTAAGGAATTTGGACCAAAAAGTTGACAGAAAAAGCATACAGAAAGCTTTTATTTATAGAAAAAATTTCAAGTGTGACACGCCCTAGTCACGGGCGTGACAGGGGGCATGTCAGTCAGAGGCGTGTTTAACTTAGCAACTTCCACGAGATTGCTTCGTTCTAGAAGGTTCGGGAAGGTGACACGTGTCTGTCACAGGCGTGACAGGGGGCGTGACGGTGGTCGTGACGGGGGGCATGATGGGGGCATGACTAGGTAGCTGGCTGGAGGAAATCAACTTGATCTTTGCTGGCTGGAGGCGTTGAGTGCCGACATCGACACGGACATGATAGGCTCGGACACGCGCGTCACATAATGGCGTTGAGTGGTGAACAATAAAATTATTGAGTGTCGAGTTGACGACGTTGAGTGTGATGGAATTGAGTGTTTTCACGAGCGTGTCGGGCTATGTCACGGGCGTGATAGGTGAAATTTTGACTATTTCTATAAAATTTCAGAAAACAAAAATAAAGTAAGTTAGAATAATTTTTACAAAAAAGAAACAAATTATTAAACTAAAACAAACAAAAAAAGGCAAAAATAAAGTAAAATGACTAAATAACATACTATAAAATAGGTATATTTACAACTCATCAAATACCCCCATACCTAAGCTTTTGTTATTCCAGAGCAAAAGTTTGAGGTGAACTTATAAGGAATAATAAAGAATCCTAAATTTAACTAATGCTAAATTTAATTGTAATAAAGATAAAAATAAATTTCTGGGGTTTCAGAATTAAATCCTAAATTATGAAAATGTTATAAATAGAGGAACCGTTTAAAAAAAATACTTCTAAATGGAAAAAATAGAAAGCAAAAATTATTTTTGTTAGTTTAACAAAAATGGATTGGAATTATAGAACAAAACTTTAGCTAAAAAGAAATTAATATGAAATAATTCAATTTAAAAATTATGCTCTCAAAAAGATTTAAATTAATTCTAGAATCATGAAAATTAGCTAAGTGGTTTGGCGGTTATAAAGAGGGCTTTGATTTTGAGGTGAGATAATTTTTTCTCGAACCTCCATAATTTTTTTTGAATAATTAGGAAAATGAAATCTTATTTTCCTAGCATATAATTTTTTTCTTTCTTTTCTTCATAAATAATAATAAACCCAATGAATATATATAGGAGTAATGAATTTTATCCACTTACTTTGTAACACATAATATTTTTAACTATTGGGTGCCTATGTTTACGGGACGAAATCTTATCCCCATTGACATAAGATCTTTTAAAGGTGAAAGCGGGAAATCATACTGATTAGGGCATGAAAAAAAGGTGGATGGTTTAATTTCTAAAATAAAACTAGAGTTTAATAAAAAAATTTGAGAGCAACCTTTTTAATTTGAACGTTCCTACGTTTCTAAAAGCATAATTAGAATTAATATAAAATCCATAAATATTATTTTCTAACATTAAAAAATGCTTTTATTCAAAAAAATCAGAAGTGAAATGAGAAAAACAAGTTCCCTATAATAAGAAAAAAGACATAAAAAATTCTTTTAAATCTTAACCCCAGAAATCTAAATCTATCGAGCTACAATTAGTAAACGTATAGTAAATAAAGAATTAATTAAAATTCGCTTATAAATAAACTCAAAACGATTATTTTGGAGAGCAAAGAGGTTAAGAAATGAGGAATTCGAATTATTTAATTCGAAATAAAATTTTTGACTTTTTGGAGTTTTTCTAATTTTTTTTATATTTTGGGGTTATTTTCATTTTTTTGGAATTTTTTTTTAAAGGTTATACTAATTTTTTTTTATGTTTTTGTGAGTTATAAATTTTTTTTTTATTTACGAAAATAATTACAAGAAAAAAGAAAATTTTTACAAGATAGGAAAGAGAAGGGGAAAGAGACGAGAATATTTACACAATGTATTATTACAAAGTAAAAAAGGATCGTCCGCGAACAGACTTTTATTTGGGTGGTTGGTTCGATGAGTTGAACGTCGCGGAGCGATGTTTCATTTCTTTTAGAGTTTTAATTTTTTTATTATTATAAAAACATGAAAATTTTTGGAGTTTTAAATTTTTGCAATTTTTTGTATTTTTGATTGGGTGTAGAAAATAAAAGAGCAGAAAATAAGAAACTCCCCCATACTTAAGTCCAACATTATCCCCAATGTTATACTAAGTATGAGAAACAATAAATATATACAAGAAATCTAGACAGTTATGTACAAAAAATTAAAATAGGAGTTAAGAAAAACACCCCAAAAACGTGTTCAGGGAGGCCCGTTAAGTTAAGACATGCAAAAGTTAGAAGTAGCAAAAATATAACAGAAAAAATGAAAAAGATAAATTTGGCGAAATGTGTGTGGGTGATAGGGGGTGGCGAGTGAGTGTGACTCGTAAGCTAACGTCTTTGCTATATGAGTGTGACATATATGAGTTCCCCTAGCGCTCACAATAGTGAAGCGCATCGAAGCGACAAAATAAGTATAAAATTTTTACTTTTTAGTGTTTTTTTAGTTTTTTTTAGTTAGTTTTTTTAGTTGATGGTTTTTTTAGATTTTTAAGTATATATATTTTTTGTTGTTGATTTTTGAAAATAAAAAATAAAGAAAATAAAATGAAAATAAGATAAAGGCATAAAAAAAAGATATATATATATATTTTTTAAAATTTTGAATTTTTGATGAAAAATAAGACAAAATTTTTCATCCCTTTCTTTTAGATTTTTTTAAGTTTTTAAATTTTTTTGTTTTTTAAGTTTTTTTTTTTTGTATTTTTAGATTTTTAAGTTTTTTTTTAGTTTGCTGATTTTTTTTTATTTTAAAGTTTTTAAATTTTTTTGTTTTTTTAGTTTTTTTTTATATTTAGATTTTTAAGTTTTTTTTAGTTTTCTATTTTTTTTAGTTTTTAAATTATTTTGTTTTTTAAGTTTTTTTTTAAGTTTTTAAAGATTTTTAAGTAGTTATTATTGTTAAAGATATTATTATTATTTTTTTTTTGTTGGCCATTTTTTTAAAATAGAAATAAAGGATAAAATTAATAGTTTTCAGAAATTCAAAATAGTAAATTGAAAATTCTCCCCGGCAACGGCTTCAAAAACTTTATGGTTAAAACTCGCGATGCCCCGCGGGTTAGGGTTGTTAATTTAGATGATGGTTTTTATTTAGAAAGGCGGGGCACGTGGATTTATTATCTATAAAATTGGTTGAAATCGAGTTTTAACGACAGGGAGGCAAGTGAACCTATCACGTGTAGTACAGGATATTCCGGTGCGGAATATCGGGGTCATATTGTTCTCGTGGTCAGTTTACCTATTTCTACTCTTTCCCTGAATGAACTATTATTTTACCGATAATATTTGGTTGAGTTTATATGAAAATGGCATAAATATATAAAGGGCATAAAAAGAAAAGCATAAAAAAATGCAGGAAGCCGTTGAATAAATTAGCACGACGATATTAAAATGAATTTGAACTAAAATAACTTTTAATAAAAAGAGATCCTAAATTTCAAATTAATTAAGGCGGAGACTTGGCCGTGGAGGTTCCATAGACATGATCTCACCTGGGTCTAGGGATATCGCTCACCTGGACGCTAAGGCTATTCGACAGAACGTTAGTCCGACGAAGGATTCCCCTTAACGTGTGCATTACGCTAAGAACCCCGCTATTGGGTGGGGAACCCAATCCGAAAGAACTACGCTTCTCCTCTTTCATGGGGGCATACACAGTTTTTTTTACCCAAGGGGGATCGGTCCATACGTGCGGCCTCTCAGCGTTGTGTATGGATAACAGAAATAGAGATCACACATCGATTATGTGGTCCTACTCATCGTTAACCCGGGGCAAACCTTAAGTACTTTAATTAAGCGAAAAAAGGACCTTTAATTATTTAAAGCAATTTTATCTGTCCAAATGCTCTTCGATATTGAGGGCTAAGAGCGGTTAGCCACTCATCGGAATTGTGACACTTTAGCTAGAAAGCTGTAAAAGAAAGCAGAAAAGGAAAGCAGTAAATAAAGCTGTAAAGAAAGCAGTAAAGAAAGCATTAAATTGCGAGTCCCGGCTCAAGCGAGTGGGCGGGAATAAATCTATCTCATACACGCACGCACTCTACTTGAAATAAAAACACAACACACACACAAAGTTTTCCTACTTAAGTGAGTAGGAGGAAAATTAAAGCAATAAAAAGACAAGTCCCACTCAAACGAGTGGGCGGGAAATGAAAACAATGCGCCATTTAACTCTTAACGAGTAGGCGGAAATAGATGCTCGCACGCACGCACTCTACGAAAATGAAAGAAAGCAATAACACTAACTGATACACGCACGCACACGTACAAAAATAAGAAAGACAAAGTGACTGGAAAATTAAAACAACGACATTTCTACCGCGAGAATGCGGTAGAAATGCGTAAAAATACAAAATAAAAATTAAAAGAGCAAAAAGTTTTGAAAATAAAATGGAAAGCTAAGTGCTCGGAAAATTAAAACGACTACATTTTCATTCTTATAACTTCATAGAAATGGATAAAAAGTGAAATAAAACAAAAAAGAACGAAAAGTTTTTACGATCCTAAAAAGTTCTAAGTTAAAGAAAATAAAAACAACACTTCTTAAACCATTTTTATAAAACTATAAGATTGAAAACAAACCTAAATAGAGAAATCTAAGCCAAAAGATATGCGGTGTATGAAAATAAAATGGACGACAAAAAGCCTAGAAAAACGGAAAATTCCTAAACTAAGCGAGTTATAAAGCTAGAGAAAACATAAAAACATAAAAAAAGGAACGAAAATTTACTTAGAGTAGGGTGCAAAAATGAATTCCAAGCTATGCAAAGAGAGAAAAGCTAACATTTTATTAAATAGAAAACAAAGAGATTACATAAAAACAAAAACAAACACTAAGGAGGGGGGAGAAATTCCCTTACATAGCATGAGAAGTCATTTGGGCAGCACCTACTCTAAGGAATTTGGACCAAAAAGTGGACAGAAAAAGCTTACAAAAAGCTTTTATTTATAGACAAATTTTTCAGGTGTGACACGCCCTAGTCACGGGCGTGACATGGGGCGTGCCAGTCAGAGGCGTGTTTGACTTGGCAACTTCGGTGAGCTGGCTTTGTTCTGTAAGGTTCGGGAAGGTGACACGTGTCAGTTACGGGCGTGACGGGGGGCGTAACGGGGGGCGTGACGGGGGGCGTGACTAGGCAGCTGGCTGGAGGAAACCAACTTGAACTTTGCTGGCTGGAGGCGTTGAGTGCCGACATCGACACGGGCATGAAATGCTCGGACATGGGCGTGACATGATGGCGTTGAGTGGTGAAGAGTAAAATCATTGAGTGTCGAGTTGACGACGTTGAGTGTGATGGCGTTGAGTGTTGCCACAGGTGTGTCGGGCTATGTCACGGGCATGACAGGTCAAATTTTGACTTTTTCTGAAAATTTCAGAAAACAAAAATAAAGTAAGTTAGAATAATTTTTACAAAAAAGTAAAAAATTATTAAACAAAAACAAACAAAAAAGGCAAAAATAAAGTTAAATGACTAAATAAACATACTATAAAATAGGTATATTTACAACTCATCATGAATTCAGGAAACCGCCAGGCTTCTGACATTCTGCTTTTACCGTGGCACAAGTTTGACACTTCATCACGTAAAGATCTATGTCCGTCTTCAAACCCGGCCACCAGAACATCTTTTTCTTGTATTTATACATCTTTGTGCTCCATGGGTGAATTGAATACTTCGTGAAGTGTGCTTCATACATCAACTCCTCCCGTAATTTTCCCACATTCGAGATGCACAAACAACCGTCTTTTCTCAAAAGACCATCATCCAAGGAGAATTTAGAATTTAACCCATCTATTGCATAGAGTTTCATTCTCTCATCGAGTTCGTTGCTCGCTAAACCCATTCCTCGAGGACATATCGTACCTCCATCCAGTTAAGGCACGCAATTGCAGTAGAATTCTTATCAACACAAGAAATCTCTAAGGCCTCAAACTCCTAGATCAGACGCTCATCATGCATCTGCAACCAACTTAGCCTTACTAGAGTCCTACGACTCAAGACATCTGCAACCACATTTCCCTTCCTGGGAGTATAGTGTATCTCGAAGGTGTAGTCCCCGAGGAACTTCATCCACCTCCGTTGCCGCATATTTAGATCCTTCTGATCTATTAAGTATTTCAGGCTCTTATGGTCCGTGAATATATCCACTTTCACGCCATACAAGTAATGATGCCACAACTTTAGTGAAAAAATCACATACGCTAACTCCAAGGCATGGACAGGATAGTTTTGCTCATGCACTTTCAACTCGCGTGAGCCATAAGCAATAACCTTTTCGAGCTGAACAAGAATGCAGCCTAAGCTGCTCCCTAAAGCATCACTATAAATCTCATAGCCGTCCGTACCACATGGCGAACTCAAGATAGGCGTCATGGTCTGAAGGATCAAGCGCATACCCAATTGCACTAAAAGCACGGACTGTTGGAGAGGGCGCTAATTAATTTCTTAAATAAGTAGCAAAGCGCCACGGGTCAAGTGAAGGAATGCCGGACCCAACAATCCCCCCCGGCTTCCAGCACAACCCGTCGTCTCAGAGGTGGGGTTACCATATGGCCCACATGGCTCAAAGGTGGGGTTACCACATGTCCACAGTTTGCCTGGCCCGCCGGACCCACACAGGTAGAAGGGAAAAATTAGGATTTAATAGTGCCCCCTCGGTTTTGAACCCATGACCTCCTGTGATACCAATTGAAGGATCAAGCGCATACCCAACTTCACCAAAAGCCCAGACTGTTGGAGAGTGCGCTACTTAATTTCTTAAATAAGTAGCAAAGCGCCACGGGTCAAGTGACGCCGGACCCAACATGGTCAAATGACTTTTTAACTCCTCAAAATCTCGTGCGCACTCAGGCATCCAAACAAACTTCTAAACTTTCCTCGTCAATGTGGTGGTAGGTAAGGCTATCCGCGAAAAGTTCTGTACGAAGCGCCTGTAGTAGCCTGCAAGTCCAAGGAAACTCCTAACTTTAGCTACATAAAACAAGACAGGCCACTTCCGTATCACAACTATCTTCGCTATATCCACCGCAATACCCTCTCCACTAACCACATGGCCAAGAAAAGCCACCGACGATAACCAAAACTTGCACTTTAAGAACTTGGCATAGAGCTTGTTTCTCCTCAAGGTGTGCAAAACCATCTGCAAATGATTTGCATGATCTTATTCGGACTGAGAGTACATCAATATTTCGTCAATAAAGACGATCACAAATAGGTCCAAGTACTCCCTAAACATTCGATTCATTAAGTCCATGAATACCGATGGCGCATTTATTAGCCCAAACGGCATTAAAGTGATCTCATAATGACCGTAGCATGTACCAAACGCCGTCTTGGAAATGTCATCTTCCCGAATCCTCAACTAGTAATAACCAGACTTCAAATCTAGCTTCAAGTATATCGTAGATACAACCAGCTGATCGAACAAGTCATCAATCTGTGGTATCTTGTTCTTCTCTGTCAGCTTCTTTAATTCTCGATAATCAATGCATAGGCGCAAGCTTCCATCCTTCTTCTTTACAAAGAGGACTAGTGTACTCCAAGGTGACATACATAGACATATATAGCCTTGCTCTAGTAATTCTTGCTACTGAACCTTTAGTTCTGACATCTCCTTTTGCACAACATAGTGCGGCGAGCGGTCAAAAAGTTTCACACATGGAACCAACTCTATAGCGAAGTCAATCTCACACTGGTGTGGTAACCCAAGGAGATCCTTAGGAAACACATCTCGATACTCCGATACATATGGAACATCACTCAAATCGAAATTCGGCTTACTAGCCTCCAACAGCGTGAAGAACACCTCTGCGCCCTTCTGAACAGCTTTGATAACCTGGAGAGCAGACATCAATATCTTTCTCGATCCTCGCATACCAGCAAACTTAGAATCTCATTTGGTGTTCTGTCCTAATATAACTTCCTTAGAGTTACAATCTATATATGCACACTTCCCCGAGAGCTGGTCCATACCAAAGATTACATCAAACTCCGATATATGCATCACAGATGCATCCAAACCAAAGTCATGACTTCCTATCTGCACCTCAACATGGCAGGCGCTATCTGCACGCATATCCGTTAGGTAGCAACACATTCACTCGATCTGTCAGTATAAACAAAGGCACTCTGATACGCCCCACGAAGTCCATTGACAGAAATGAATAAGCAACTCTTATATCGAACAGTGCTCTAGCCAGATATTCCGATATCAGGACAAAGCCTAATTCAAACAAATCATACACAAGCAATGCACAAGGTACTAAGTACAGAAAGCAGTAAAAACTGTATCTTAACTCATACCTGTTACGACGTCACTTTGTTTCATGGCCTTCTGCTAGCCAATATTATAGACTCGGGGTTGTTCTTGAGATGTAGTTGACTCCACCACTGCTTTTCCCTTTTCAGCATAAGTCGCACCCGTATTTTTCTCCGTCTTTGGAGGGCCACTCCAACAGTCTTGGGCCATGTATCCCACCTTGCCACATGTGTAACAAGTGAGCGGACCTCTCCATGATTTTTTCTCCAGACGTAAGATAAGAAGGAGCCAGTGTAGAAGTTTTAGACTTCTTATTCCACCGTCGATACCAAGGCTTTGAAGAACTAGGTACTTTGAACTCTGGCTTCTTAACTGCTACGTTATTCTTATGTTGAACACGCTTCATATCCAGTTCGAGGGAACGGGCTGAATTGACCAAGGTAAGAAACCCTTGCATCATCGGTCCTGAGAGAAGCAACTGCAGGTCATCCCTCAACCCTTCATAAAACTGATTTGTTTTTTGTTCCTCGTCTGCAAACGTAAAGCCTGCATACCTTCCTAATCTCATAAACTCATGTATGTAATCATCAATAGAACTCTCGCCATGAGTTAGCCTTTGAAATTTGTTTTCCATTGCAATCCGCTTTGTAGATGGAATGTATCTTGCTAGAAAAAACCTTGAGAATTCCTCCATTGTGATCTCAATCTACGGCCGACCAACAAATTGGTGCAAATATAGTTCATCCCACCATAGCCTCGCCTCACCATCTAAGAAGAATGTAGCTATAGTGACTTTTTGTCTCTGCTCCGTTTCAATTGCAATCAGGACTCTCTTTATTCTTGAGAGCCAATCTTCGGCTTGTATAGCGGTTCCCTTACCTGCAAACACAGGAGGATTGAAACTCATTACGTGTTTCAATTGCTTTTTTGTCGCTCGCCTTGTGGTCACAGGCTCAACAACCACTTATTGTACTGCTACATGTTCAACTATGCCAATCGGTTCCTGGACCACCTCAGGGAAAGGAGGTTGTACTCGCTCTCCTGGTTACGCATTGATTAATGTGAACATGGATTTAGCAACCAACCGTATAGTTTCCACAGAAGGAGGAGGTGTTGTCACCTCAGTTGGTGCATTACTCTCCGCCGAGTGCTGGGGTTCCTTCTGCCCCGCACCACTTCTCATTGTCTATAAGCGTGAAACACACAATTAAGCAATGCACAATCATGCCAAAAGCAATTATAGGAACACACAAGTTCCTTCAAGAGGTGTATTTTCATTCCTATGTGGACATTCTTGAGTTTATTTTGTTATAATGGTAAGCACATACATAGAGGGTGGGCCCATAACCCACAGGTTGGAGGATCAAAACTTCTCTATGATTCCAAATTATAACACCTCCATCTATCACATGAAATATACAGAGGGTCCGGCTGGGGCACCACGCCATATCCCATAGACAGTTGGTGGAGTTATGTATTAATATCAAAAGACTACTAACTGAATCCTAACTCAGAGCATTCTAGCGGAAGCTTCATAAGTTAACTTGAACTCAATACATGCAAATGTCCACAAATATATATATATATATATATATATATATATATATATATATATTACAAAATACACAAAATCTTACGTCCTTAAAGCCTTACAACTGTTTCCTTTACAACAAGTGTTTTCATATATCGGCGCGCAGGCCGGCCATACATGAAATAGTAAATGTTCGCCTTTTTGTTTTCAAGGGTCAGCCAATTGCAGCACAAGGGACTTCAGCCCGCAACTTTCCACTTTGCTCTCCAGCACCTGCATAGCACGACCCACCAAAACGTGGGAAACAAAGCAACGATCAGCATTAGCTGACCAATTTATAACGACCCCACCCCTCACTCAGGGTGGCGGTTCTCCATCCCTACAAATAGTAGCATATTTGTATATATATTTGGCCATAGGAACGTGAAGTTTACGCACCATTCTCCACAGATACTGGTTCGATCGTACATGCACCCTGTGCACTCAGGGCACATTCTCGATGTACCGGATCTCCCGGGTACCACAGCCATCCACAGTTTTATACTTGATGGTCAAACTTGAGCATTCTAGTCTTTTCGGCTCCAGGCCTAAGACTCTCATTATGCGCTCCAACGATGCCAATTACTTTAGGCAATCAAGTCAAACGGATATAGCACGAGTACAGTTCAGCTCTTTCCCGTTGCTTAAATCGTCAGGTTAATGCCGGCGGTCACAACCATCATGACGAACGACATGACGCAGGTCAGCCTCCTCTTTCCGGTTCTACTCTCTGGCCTTTTTGCTTGTCACAACAGGCTCTCTGCATCACATGCCGCTCACATATCCCAAGGACCTGAGCCTGCAATGATCAATCATTGCACTTATAGCCAATAGTTGGGCTCTCTAGGCTTACAACTTCTCATGATATATACCTTATCTTACAGACACAGGATTCACAAAAACATTCAGGCTAGCACGCATGGCCACCTTATACGACTTCACAGCTTCAAAAAATGACCCCAGGTCTCCCATAGATTGGTCTCATAGCTTACTAGAAGCTATCGCCGATGGTAGCACTACCGTCGCATGTTAGGGACAAAATTCGCTTCTTCCCCATTTTTGGTATTTTCCTGGGGATCACATCCAGTACTATCACTACATCATATTGCACACCCCAGACTCCGGATTCTACACGTTGAACCACACATTTTATCTATGGAGTCTTCTCTAGCACGTAAATCAATTCATCACCAATCCAGACAAACCTGTCCAGATGGGCTTCACACAGCATGCCTATTTCGTACTTCGATTCCGGATCTATATGCAAGTTTTATCGGGAATCACAATGATCTATCTGCTAGAAACCACCTTTTTCTTCACCTATTGGTGAGCGGTTCCATGCACGTATGCAAGTGTTGGGTAAACTGAAAAATGTACAAGATTTGGAGAAGCCTCATCTTACTCAATGATATACATCAATTTGTATTTGATGGATGTTTGAGTTTCATTGTGCAGGTGTAAGGTTTGCAAGAAATTTTTCTAAGTACAAGTGTCGACACTTGTGAAGAATTATGTTGAAACCCAGAAGTTGTGTTGATAATATAAGCATGGCCTATGTCGACACCCAGGCATTGTGTCGACAACTGAAGAAGAAGCTATGTCGACACCCAGAATTGTTTTGACACCTAAGGTAGGAATTGTGTTGACACCTAAAGCAGAAGTTGTGTCGACACATAGGAGTAATGTCGACACGAAAAGAAAGGCATGTGTCGACACTCAGGAATTGTGTCGACACCTAAAGAATGTTTGTGTCAACACACGGGGCTTGTGTTGACACACACTCAACGCCATTTGTCTACAGCAAAGTCAAGAGCAGAAGTAGTTGTGTCGACACACAGGACTTATGTCGACACACACTCAACGACATCTGGATGACACTCAATGCCATATAACAGCAACAACTATACTGAGTCAAAGGACTTGTATCGACATACAGGACTTGTGTCGACACACACTCAATGACGTCTCGACACACACTGAACAATAGCTAGATATACACTCAATGCCATCTGCTAGCATCATTTATGTCAAGACCAGGAGTAGTTGTGTTGACACACACAGGACTTGTGTCGACACATACAAACAGAAGCTGTGTCGAGTAGCTGAAGAATGATTATGTCAACACATGGAGTGTTATGTCGACATCATCAAGACTTGTGTCGACACTTAGTCTATTTTTGTCAGCATATATGAAGCAGTCTGCAGAGTGGTTATGCTGAGTTGTAAAGTCTTTAAGGAAACAACTGTCATGATTGTTGACTCAATAGCTGTCATAACCAACAGGTCTGACACCTTTGTCAGAACTGTCAGAAGGGTGTTACAAACTGGATAAGCCGATAAGCATGAGGAAACTTTATATAAATGGGCTGATCCTTGACAACCAGAAGAACAATAGAACTAAGGAAATACTCAAGCTATTTCAGGAAAGAGAATCTGACAACAAGAAAAGGGGAAACCCTTAAGAAGGCAGATCCAGAGCAGTGTGCAAGGGAAGATTCAGATCTTATTCTTAATTCAAGGAAGAAGCTGACAGGAGATCAAATTCTACATCAAGAAGAGTTCAACCTTATTTTGTTCTATCAAGAAGCTTTGAAACAGCTAAGTCAGGTTGAATCTGAAGATTCATTTTATTCAAGAACTAATCAAGTAGCTCACACCTATAGAAAGATCTATCTGGTGATATCTTTGTATATCTTAAACACTAAATATCTTGTAGGATCTTTTGTAAGATCTGAGTTGTAAACCAATAATTATAAAGGCTGAGGTAGGGTTGAGGGCCTGAGGTGTAGGACTTATGATAGTCTGAGTTATAAGCCTAGTGATAAAGACTGAGGTAGGGCTGAGGCCTGAGGTAGGATTCTTGGGAAGAATCTGAGGTAAGACTTGTGTAAATATGAGCTGTAGGAACCAATCTGGTTCTGAGTTGTAAGATCTGTTGTTCTGAGCTAGTGGAAGGAAGTTGGGCTGAATCCAGTTCTCTACTGGATAGGCGAAGGGGGAAAGTGGATGTACCCATACCTTGGGGAACCACTATAAATCTGCTGTTTGCTGTGCTGTTATTTATGTTCTGTAGATTGTATTTCCTGTGTTGTGTTATTACTAGTTAATTTCCTGCATTATAAAAGATAATTAGAACCTATGCACCCGCCCCCCTCTAGGTGTTTAGGCTCTTAAAATAAGTCTTTCAAGTGGTATCAGAGGCAGGTTGCTCAAAGATTTACTTAACTGTTTGAGTGAATCTCCAAGGCAAAAAACAGATTTCAAGAATGGGTTCAAATGAGAATCAAAAGGAGTTTGGATCTATGAAACTTTCTATCTACAAGAAAGAATGCTTTGGCATTTGGAAGGAAAGGGTAAGATTGTTTATGGAAGCTTCTGATCCAAGAATCTACATTACTGTACAAGAAGGACCCTTCATTCCAATGAAGGTATCAGCTCTGTATGCAAATGTTAGAACCCCTAAGAACTATTCTTAAATGACAAAAGATGAGATCATTCTGGCAACACTTGACAAAAGAGCACAGAACATTATTGTAACTACTATAGATGATGCCACATTTCAGAATATGGTGCATTATAAAACCTCCAAGGAAATGTTGGACACCCTGATTGTCTACCTGAAGGGAACTGAAGAGGTCAGAGAAGACAGGAAATCTATGATGAATCAAGAATATGAGATCTTTAGACAAGCCAAGACTTACAGCATAGCTGAATGTTACAAAAAGTTCTTCAGGATAGTTAATAAGCGGATGACCTATGGAAGAGTATTCAACACTTATGAACTTAATAACAAATTTCTCAGGTCTCTGACAAAGGACTGGGACACAAAGATTTGTGTCATCAGAGAGGTGGCCAAGCTTGTTAATACACCTCCTCCCATATTGTTTTGAAAGCTACTATCATATGAAATGCAGCTTACTGCCAGGAAGGAGGAAGTGAAGAGCAGTAGGTATGAGTACAAGGACAAATCAGTAGCATTCAAGGCTGAAGGCACAAGATAGGGCAGGAGAAAATCTCCTTCTCCACCCAGAAGGAGTGTGGAGGCAGAAGAAGGAATTTCTAATACTACCTCATCAGACAGCCACACCTCTGATGAGGACTTTGCTGCCTTTACAAGGCAGTTCCAAAGGTTCATGAAAAAGAAGAAGTTGAGATTCAGACCATCATCATCCTCTTCCAAGGATGAGTACTACAAAAAAAATCCCAAGGAGGACAGGTATGCCTCAAAACCTAGTAAACAAACTAACTCTAATATTGTTTGTTATTGTTGCAACAAGCAAGGATATGTCAGAGCTGACTGTCCAGACAAGAGGACTGAATCAAAGGACAAGAAGAAGCATCAACTGAAGGGTAATAAGGAGAAATCCTTTGTTGCTCAGAAATAGAAGAGTTGGACAGACTCTTCATCTTCAGGATCAGGATAAGAAGATGATGCAGAAGCATATGTTATGCTATTCTCAAAAGAAGAGGATTCTAGGGAACTAGAATTCCTACAAATGCTGGAATCCATAAATGTAGTGGAAGACCATTGCTGTAGAGGGCTGATGGCTCTGTCGGAAAATGATCAGTGCCAGGATCAGCCTGGTTCAAGCAAGGTATACAATTCTCCCTTAGTGTCTGATTATTTTACTAGATCAGAATCAAGAGAATCTGCATCAAGAGATATGGATTGTTCTGAGTCTGAAGGGGATGTACACCAAATTTTTGATGAGTATGGTGGATTATTGCAATCTCTAAAGAGAAGCAAGCTTCTTGTCAAGGAGCAGGCCAAGGAGATTGAATCTCTTAAGCAGGCAGCATCAGAATCACCCAAGCTGATTAATTTGAAACTTAATTAGGTTGCCAAACTTAAGAACATAATTGTCATTCAAATGGGCACAATCTCTTTCATGGAAAATCATATCAAGAATCTGGAAGCAAGACTTCAGAAAGAAAAAAAAGTTAGTGGCTAAATTCTCTTAGAAAAAATCAGTCTTGCCTTTAATAGACAACTTCATATCTCAAAAAGGTAAGACTGGTCTAGGCTTTAAGGGATGAACAAGGGCCACCAATTCATATGGAAAAGGTAAGGCCCCAGTTCAGCCACTAGCCTCTAAGCCCCCTATTTTCTTTAGGAAGGTGATGCAACCTACAAACAGGTATGATCATGAAATTACTCATGGTCACTGTGGGTATGGAGATCACATTGGCAAGTGTGCAAATGCCAGTAGGCCACTCTATAGGCAATCCCATCAGGTTCAAATGGAATTATTGGGGTTTGCTGCTCCAGCACCTACACTCAAAAGAACTGTAGGCAATAAGGTTGTGAAGTCTGTACCTAAGAGAAGGTACAACATATTCGAGTATTGGTGTTGTGGCAAGGTAGGCCACTTTGCTATGGATTGCTGGTTTAACACAAGTGTTAAAACCAAGATTAGTTTACCTTTCAGAAAAGCTATAGGTAAACATGATAGTTTTCAAACTAACAAGAACCAAGGACCCAAAACTAATTTGGGTTCTAAGGATGAGTGATTCTTTATTTGATGCAGGTTAATCCAAGTGGCCATACCCCTATATGGTACTTGGATAGTGGATGTTCCTGACACATGACTGGAACAAGAAGAATGTTGAGGGACTATGTACCGATAGAGAATGGACCCAAAGTGATCTTTGGTGGATCTGAAAAAGGAATCATCAAAGGATTTGGTAACATCTCTAGTGATTCAATTACCATAACTAAAGTGGCTTATGTGAAGGGGCTAAAACATAACCTGATTAGCATAAGTCAACTTAGTGATCTAGGTTTTATCATCTCTTTCCTCAAAGGGGAGTGCCAAATAAGGAGGTCAAGTGATCAAGAGATCATTTTGACTGGAACTAGGAAAGGGAATGTATATTGTCTTAACCTAGATTGTGAGTTTAATAACTCACCCATTTGCCTAGTTGCAGGTGAGAAAGCTTCACTATGTGTAAAATGGCATAAGAGGCTGGCTCATCTGAACTACAAGTCTATAGGACAGCTGTTTAGCATGGGATTAGTGAGGAATGTGTCTCAAGTCAAGTGCATTAAAGAGGGTGTGTGTTCATCTTGCCAAAAGGGCAAACAGACTAAGTCCTCTTTTCATGCACTAGATACCAAAGATTCAATGAGATGTTTATATCTCTTGCATATGGATTTGTTTGGTCCTATGCCAATTCATAGTCTTGGTAGGAAAGTATACACTTTTGTTATTATGGATGACTATTCCAGATTAACATGGGTTTTCTTCCTGAGACAAAAATCTGAAACTCCTACTGTTTTCCAGACCTTTGTTAGAAAAATTCATAATGAATTTAACAATTAAGTAGTCAAAATCAGAAGTGACCATGGAACTAAATTTCAGTCTGAATGTATGAAAAAGTTCTGTGAAGAACTTTAGATCTATTAGGAGTTCTCCTCACCTAGAACACCCCAGCAAAATTGTGTTGCTGAAAGGAAGAATATGACTCTTTTTGAGGCAAGTTGAACACTACTTAGTGACACTACTCTCCTGGAATACTTATGGGCAAAGGCAGTAAATACTGTATGTCATGTACTCAATAGAGCCTCCATTAATAAGAAACATAAGATTACTCCCTATCAGATTTTGAAAGGTAGAAAACCAAACAATTCGTACTTCAGAATCTTTGGTAGCAAGTGTTATGTCCTAGTTAATGGTAAGAAATATCAAACTAAGATTGATTCCAAATCTCTAGAAGGGATATTTGTTGGGTACAACAATAATAGTAGGGCATACAGGATCTACAACTTGACCACTCAAGTTGTAGAAGAATCAGTTCATGTTTTATTTGATGAGTCTAAATTGATTAACAGTGAATTGTCTAGTTCTTCAGTTAGTTCTACAGGTCTAACAGACAGGCTGGACAAGCTAACCATCAATGATGAAGCTCTTACTAGTATGGATGATGAAAAAGATGCATGTTATCCAGGGGAGAACAAGACTCACTGGATGATGAAGACAAAGAGGAGCATCAAGTTGAGGAAAATGAAGAAGTCCATGAGGTTGACAGGTTTCCTCCAGCAAGAAGACACCTGAAGGATCATCCAGCTCACCAAATCATTGGTGATGCAAGTCAAGGTGTTCTAACAAGGAGCAAGAACATGGACACAGTTTTATGTTCAAGTTTCTTGTCACAGATAGAACCCAGGAAGTTTGAAGAAGTCACGCAAAACACAAACAGGATAGATGTTATGCAATAAGAGCTGAAACAATTCAGAAGGTGTAAAGTCTGGGAACTGGTTCCTAAACAAAAGGATCAGAATATTATAGGAACCAAGTGGATCTACAGAAACAAACTTGATGAGAATGGCACTATAATTAAGAATAAGGCCAGGTTGGTAGCAAAAGGCTACAAGCAAGAGGAAGGGATTTACTTTGATCAAACCTTTGCTCCAGTAGCAAGGCTAGAGGCTATAAGGATGTTCTTCGCCTATGCTGCCTATCAAGGGTTTAAGGTATATCAGATGGATGTAAAGTTAGCATTTCTGAATTGTGACTTAAAAGAGAAAGTCTATGTTGAACAACCATCATGTTTTGTAGATTCCCATTATCCTAATTATATATATAGGCTTAGGAAAGCTCTATATGGTTTGAAACAAGCCCCTAGAGCTTGGTATGAAATAATGTCTACTTTTCTTATTGAGAATAAATTCTCTAGAGGAAAGATAGACAAAACTCTATTCTCTAGGGAATCTAAAGGCAAGATAATCCTAGTCCAGATATATGTTGATGACATTATATTTGGATCTACTGAAAACAAACTTTGTAGAACGTTTGCCAAACTTATGCAAGGGAAGTTTGAGATGAGCAGTATGGGTGAGCTGAAGTTCTTCTTGGGAAATCAAGTAAGACAGACTGATGATGGATTTTCCATATCCTAGTCTAAGTTCACAAAAGAGTTGATTAAGAAATATGGCATGGACTGAGCCTCCAGCATGAAAAATCCAATGGGAACAAGTATGCCTATAGGAAAAGATGAGACAGGGAAACCTGTTGATGACTCTTTGTATAGAGAGATAATTGGCTCCATACTCTACTTGACTGCTAGTAGACCTGACATCATGTATGCTACATGTGTCTGTGCTAGGTACAAAGCTTGCCCAAAGGAATCTCATTATAATGCAGTTAAAAGAATTTTCAGATATCTTAAGGGCACACCTAATCTAGGCCTTTGGTATTCTAAGAATAGGGATTTTATACTAATAGGTTTCTCAGATACAGACTTTGCAGGATGAAAAGAAGAATGGAAGAGTACTACAGGAACCTGTCAATTCCAAGGTGGAAGGCTGGTGTCATGGTGCAGCAAGAAGCTGACCAGTGTAGCTATATCAAAAGCTGAATCTGAATATATAGATGCAGGAAGTTGCTGTGCACAATTATTGTGGATAAAGCACCAACTTGAAGATCATTACATCAAGGTAAGTAGATTTCAACTGTTTTGTGATTCTACAAGTTCTATTTCTATTGCTAAGAATCCTGTATCTCACAATATCACCAAGCATATAGAAATTAAGTTCCATTTTATAAGCGAACATGTGGAGAAGGAAGATATCAATCTATAATTTGTAAACACAAATAGTCATGAAAGAGAGGAAAAGATCTACCTTAACTCTAGAGGGGGATGAATAGAGTATTTTTAAAATAATTTACAATTAAAACTATAAAGCAGTGGAAGACTTAATTTATGTATATGTGTAAGGTGCTTGTGAAGAAATAAAAACTAAAGCAAGAACTAAGAAATCACACAACACACAGCAAAATCAAACACACAACAACCAGATGACACAAGGATCTATAGTGATTCCCCAACAGCCTGGGTACATCCACTCTTCTACCACCCTAGGTAAGAATCCACTGCAGGAATAGTTGATCATGTGTCCTGGGCACCAATGATCTTTTGATAAGGTGCTCAAAAACCAATACTAGATTTTTTGATAAGGTGTATTGCCACCACTGAGTGTTGACAAGGTCTCAGAAACCAGTCTCAGAACTTTTGAAGGGAGTTTTGAAAAACCCTTTTACAGGAGGGAAAGGAAAAAGAAAGAAAGAGTTGAGTTGTTCTTATCTGTCAACAGTCTGAGAGAAGACAAGTGGAAGAAGAAGTTAAAGCTCCCCCTGAGATCTGTAAGGTTCAGGAAGGTGAGCTTTGCTAGGGTGATAGGTCTTCAGGTGCTTCAGATCTCCAGCAAAAGATGATTTCAGCAGATGCTGAAATGTGTGATGTCTAGAGTCCTTGATGTTGAAGCTTTTGAACACTTGAGGATTTGGAGGAGCAGATGATTTCCTCCGCAGAAAACTTTCTTTTGTTCTTGAAGATTTTAACTCAGTGAATCTGTATGTTCATGAAGATGAGTTCTTGATCAGAGTATATTTTGATCTCTCTTCTGTAACTCTTTTTCTCAATCCAATGATCCTGTAAATCTCTTGCCTATCTTATAGTATTGATCTGTTATGTTGTCAAAAACATATTCTGTAGGAGTATATCAGATTCTAACTTAGATGGTCATTACTCAGTCATAAATGACTTCCATAAATGACAACTGTCTCTGGGGAAAGTCTTAAGTAAAATTCCTTTTAGCCTTCCTTGAAACTTGCTCCAGATTGCTTGAAATGGCTACATAATCCTTTGCAATAAATGAAGGAAATAACTCTGAAAGAATTCTAAAACTGTTCTTGAATTTGAATTCTGAAAGCGTCGATCTCTCACAAAAATCGTCGACCTGAGCTCAAAGATTGGATTTATACTAGAGACAGAAAACGTCGACCTGAGCTCTACGATCATCAAACTGAGCTCAGTGACTTGGAAAATAGCTGAAGACAAAACGTCGATCTGAGCTCGAAGATCGTCGACCTGAGTTCGACGACTTGCAGAATTGAGCTCAGAGAACGTCGAACTGAGTTCGACGTTTCGTCGACCTGAGCTCGATGAAAATTGCCTTAGTCTCAGCACTGAATCTTGATCTTTGAATGGTCTTGGGGGCAACTTCAAACCTAAGTTCTAACCCTTAGACTCATTCTAATATGACCTTTTCAACTATACAACTAGGTCAAACCAATTCCCTAAAGACATAGTTATCCTTGCCCAAATTAGTAATAGGGTGTTCCAACAATCTCCCCCTATTTTGGTTAGGATTACTATTTACAAGATAAAATAGGAAATAAATAAGTATACAGACAAAGCAAAAGCTAAACTAACAAAGCATAGCAGCATTGAAGATCACAGATAGAATATCATCAAATATTCAAAGATAGGTGTTTGTTCAGCTTACAGAAATCACTTCTTCTCATTTTCCTTTTTAAACAGAATTTTCCCTGTTAGGATTGAGGGATTCTTTCTTTGATCTTCTGTCATCATCTGCACCTAAGGAGGTTTGGGATCTAGGCCTTGGAACTACAGCCTCAGGGTGCAGCTTCATGTAACTTTCTGGATCAAAAAATTTTCTTGAAGAATATCTCTCTAACTCTGTCTTTCTTTGATCTGATAGGGTTGTAATGTTGGAAATGTCTTTGCCTTGCTCTTTGGCCTTTTTAATTTGATCTAGTGCAGCAAGCTCTTTCATTCTGGCAGTCCATGACACTGGGTTGTTTTCATGATCTTAAAAAGGGACTGGAGGTTCATATCTATTGATAGATTCTGAATTAGTAGGAGTCCTTGTGATAGCTGAATCTCTAAGCTTGTAAGGAAAAGGACCTTGAGTAGAATCAATAGGACCTTGTCCTCCCCTTTGTTGTCTGGAATAAGTTCTGTACTCTCTCTGATTTCCTCTATACTGACCTCTTCTAGAATGATAGCCTCTTTGATGTTGACCTCTGGGTTGATATCTTTGAGAAGATTGAGAAGAACTGTGCTTTGAAGAAGATGATTGAAAAGCTGATCCTCTACCAGATCCTGAGTCTGGAGGAGGAGGAGGAGGAAACTGGGAAGATCCTTTCTCATATCTATCAAGCTTTCTTCTTTTCTTCATAGCCTTTAGCTGATTCTTAGAGTATTGCATCCAAGGCTCTGTTATCTGACAATCTTGTAAAATGTAATATGGTATATCATTGACATCTTTGGCTTGAGAAGGAGGGACTCTCATTATTGCTTTGCATCTATCTTTCCTTTTCTTGGCAATGGTGCCAGCAGAATCATCCGAGTCAGTGTTGAATTGATCACTTTCTGAACTCTGGGGTCTGTCATATAGATCATCAATGCTTTTGAAATACACTTCTCTTTGTTTAGACTTCTCAGCAGTCAGAACAGGAGAAGAAACAATTGTAGTAGCAACAGGAGCAAAAGGAACTTCAGAAACAATAGGTTCTTCTAGAAAAACAGCAAGTTCAATAGCAGCAGCAGCATTAACAGGATCAGCAGGCAACATATCAATATCAGTAGATTCAGCAACTTCAGCAGCAGCAACAACAACACAAGCAGAAACTTCCACAGCCTTAAGAGAATTTATATAAGAGATAATCAGGCTGGGATCACAGACATTAATAGGCACAATGGCCTTAGTAAGGTCTTCAACTCCCTGAGTTGATAAGCAACTTCTGGGAAGAGAATCAAATTCAGACAACAGTGACCTGAAGTCCACTGTGAGTACTGGTACTGGACAGGAGTAGAAATCTCTGGCAGCAGCAATTCCTCAGGAGCAGCAGGCACTACCTCAGCTTCATAGGGCATCTCCCCCTACCTTGATTCAGTGATAACTTGATCAAGACACCCAATAGAAGGGATTGCCTGAGGAGAGGAGAGAGAGGTTAGCCTGTCGGATAGCTCCTTTATTGAGTTCAGGAGTAGAGCCATGGAGGTCTCCAGCAGGCTTACTAGCTTGGGGGCCAGTATCCCATATAGCTTATCTGCCAAAGCTGATAGATCCACTTGCTCAAGTGTGACTCGAGTTGAGGTGGAGGAGGGAATGTTTTGGGATGATGATGGATGGACTGTGGTAGATGGTATTGTGGATGGTGGGATGGTTGGTTGAGAGATTGGGATGGTGGATATAGATGATATGGGTGTGGAGATGGATGGTGTGAAGGATGGTTGAGTAAGAATATCATGCAGGAGTTGTTGATATGAAGAGGTAGAGGGATGCTCAGCAGGTGAGGAAGTGTAAGCATCCATGAAGGAGTCTTCCAAGATGTTGAAGGATGGAATGTCAAGAGGTGGATAGTAGTGGAGTGGATGGAATTGTTCTGAGGTGGCTGGAGGTGAGATTGGTGATGAAATGGTAATGGGGGAAGAGATGGATGTGGAGATAGTTGATGTGGAGGTGGAGGTAGAAACAGCAGGAGGTGGAGAAGGAGAAGAGGAGGTGGAGGAAGACAATTCCTCAATGAGGGCAGGAGCCTGAGGGGAAGAGACTGCAATAGTCCTTGTGCCTGAAGTATTGGTAGACCCTATAGGCTTGATTATCTGTCTGTCCCATTTCCCAAACAGGGCACAGGATAGCCTTTTTGATGCATTGATGTGCATCCCATTAGATACTAGTGATGATGCATATTTTAGCTTAATTTATTAGGGTAAAAATATGTTATTTTCGTTTTAAATCTCTTTCTTTATGTTATTTTATGCTTCTTTTTATGTAAATATTATAAATAATAATTATTTTCTGTTTGTGCAGGTTTCAACAAATTTTCAGGAAAAAAATCCCCTGACACGCCCCCCTGTCACGCCCTCCCCGGGCATGACCCAGGGCGTGTCACCTGCTCCCGTTGTTGAAAGCCGCAAGAGATCGTTTCCCGCCAAAATCCCCTGTCACGCCCCACCGACACGCCCTCCCCGGGCGTGTCCCCGGGCGTGACACGGGGCATGTCGCCCTCTGCCCGAAGTCTGCCGCCTCCTTCAATGCATTCTACACAGCTGCACGCAACAGTACTGTCACGCCCCATGTCACGGGCTTGACCTGGGGCGTGACTGCCCCGATTCTGACGTCTGATGGACCTGCGACCACTGATTTTGACCTGACGCGCCTGTCACGCCCCACTGTCACGGGCGTGACCTAGGGCGTGACCACCATCGTACCGAAATAATCATCAGTCCCGCCAGAATTCAGCTCCCGAGGTCAAATCCGTACCTGTCACGCCCCCTGATACGCCCTCCCCGGGCGTGTCGCCGGGCGTGACCAACCCTAGAACTTTTCCTATAAATTCAGACCCCCCCTTCCATTTCAGCAACTTTTGGGGAGAGGGGGAGGTGCTGCCCCTTTATTTCTTTGCCCCTTTTATGCTTTTTTTCTCCCTCTCTCTCCCTTTCTTTGTAATTTTTGTTTAACCCTAGTTTAATCTTAGTTTGTTTTAGCTTTTGTTGTAATCTTGCTCTTGCTTAGTGCTACTTGTAGGGCCAGAATAGGACTTTAAATTCATGCAACTGTAATCTCTTTTTCCATAGTATAACTTGCTCCTTTTCATTAATATAAGTGTTCTTTCTTTACTAGTGTTCCTTTTATATGCTTTACTACTCATCCCCCTCCTCCACTCCATTATGATTAACTAATCCTCCTTGTACTCGATCTTGATGATCCGAGGTTAGAGCGATTATGTTATGATGTTTTAATTAATCTTTTCTTTTTAGGTTAGGGTCTTGAATTACTCTTGATTAATCACGGGTTGGAGGTATATTATCGATATATACTCTCCACCTTTGCTTTCATTCTGGGCTAGCCGAGAGGCCGATAGAATGAAGTGAGCATTCAAGAGTAAAGGGAGTTGTACGCACCCCTCGAGAGAGGCAGACGTCCAAATCTCCCGGATTGGAGTAAAATTCAATAGAGGGGTTCACCGCGTAAAGCGAGTTTTAGGCCTCCGATTTAGACGAGAGTCGGTCGGACCTTCCTAAACTCAGTTGGGCACGACTTCGAGAGAAGCGTGTTCAAGCTTTAGGAACCTCCACGGTCAAGGACCTTTATCCTATTAAGCTTAGGTTTATTTATCGTCTTTTTAATCGTCTCTTGCTGAAGTGATTCTTGATCGAGTGCACCTCTTTATTATTAGCTCTAACTCTTTTTATCCTGCAAGTAGTTTAGTTTTCTTTTTATTTTAGTACTTTAATTCCTATTTTTAGTTTAACATTTAATAGAAATATCATTTGATAAAATAATAGCAACCTCCTTTGAGTAGAAGTAGTCATTACGCCCCAGGGAAATACGACCTTGATACTAATCTTTAGTATCCTATACTATAACCGATAAGGTACGCTTGCCTTTATCGGATATAGAATCGGAGAATATTCTCAACCACCACATCCACTTTCTCTTTTCTAACCCTCTCTCCGCAGTTGCGAATCTTTTTATCAACTAGCAGTTCAGGGCACCTTGAGTGCAGGAATACCCCTAAGATTCTCCCAAAGTTCACAAAACTTTTGTTTATTTTCTTTTTATCAAATCAAAGAAAATTTCTCCCCAATTCAGGTGTTTCTTATCTACCAGGGCTCCCATCAAACCGAACTGATACCTGGATATGGTATCATGAGCTGAGTGCTTTTCTAGAAGAACTTTCCCCACAACATCAGCCAGAAATCTAAACTTAATAGATAAGTTCTTTTTTAGTAACTTGCTAGGGTTTGTGGCAGAGTGTCCCATTCTTTATAATATATTCGCAGATTCTTCTCCCGACATTTCAACAGAGTCATCTCCAGTACTCATATGAAATACTTCACTTAGAAGAGTAGGTGATAATGATACCCGAGTCCCGCTGATAGTACCAACGAGGGTATTCTCATCCAGATTATGTGCTGTAAACACCCATTCCTTAATCTCATCTGCAACAATCTTCATCCTGGTGGACATTATGTGCACTAACTGTTGTTCTTAGAAGAGTTCCAGAATGTCTTTGAAAACCTGATCGCTTCCATCAAATGAGTCCATATCTATATCAAATCTTATATCAAATTTCATCTTGGCGAGAGAGGCAACATTCACAGCCATTGTATACCTGCAAAAAGTAACAAACACAACCAAGTGCAGTAGAATTTTGAGGGAACAAAAAAGTTTGCAGAGAATATGAAAGCACAAAAGAAAAATGACGGCCGTAAGAATGATTTTATATTAGGGTTCGACGCCGAAAAGGAAGGATCGTTGAACTCCGTTCGATGATCTGGGCTTCTAGTGGAATCTGAAGAGTCTTCAATATCGTCGATCTCCGTTCGATGACATTGGAGAGCGTCGATCTTCGTTCGACGATCGTTGACAAGAAGAAGATATCCTAGCGCTACCTGGAAAACGCTGAACTCCGGTTGACGCTTATTGGAAAGCGTCGATCTCCATTCGACGCTTTTTCGGAAAAACGTCAAGCGCAGTTCAGAGACAAAAACAAGACCTACAAACACTAGAAAATACAAGTTTTTAGCCTAGTCTTGGTCTGTTTTTAGATTTTCAAAATCTTGGGATTTATTTTAAACTTCCTCTATCTAACATTCCTAACTGATTTAGGAAGAAGGTGTGTTTCTTTTCATCCAAAGGTTTGATGAAAATATCTCCCCTTTGCAAATCTGTTGGGATATATTGAATTTCAATTTTATTTTTCTCCACATTGTCACTTAGGAAGTGATGCCTAATCTATATATGTTTTGTCCTACTATGGAGGACTGGATTTTGTGCTATAGAGATAGCACTAGTGTTATAACAAAATATTTTTGATCCTTCTAAGTTGTTGCCATAGTCTAGGAGCTGGTTTTGAATCCACAGAATCTGTGAGCAACAACTGACTGCTGCCATGTATTAAGCTTCTATAGTTGAAGTGGACACAGATGTCTGTTTCTTATAGAACCAGGAGACAAGTCTGTCACCAAGGAACTGGCAAGTTTCACTGGTGCTTTTCCTGTCTACTCTACATCCAGCATAATCAGCATCTGAAAATCAAATTAATTCAAATCCTGAGTCTTTTGGATACCAGAGTCCTAGATTTGGACAACTTTTCACATACCTAAGAATCCTCTTAACTAATGTTAGGTGTGACTCTCTAGGGCCTTCTTGGAACCTAGCACATATACATGTAGCAAACATTATATTAGGTCTACTAGCTGTAAGGTACAATAGAGAGCAAATCATTGCTCTATATGTTGTCTAATCAACATTTTTACCATGTTCATCAGTATCTAATACAGCATTGGTAGGCATAGGTATTTTCATACAAGATGCTTCAGACATACCAAATTTCTTAACCAATTCTTTTGCATACTTGGTTTGAGAAATAAATATGCCTTCAGCATGTTGTTTGACTTGCAATCCTAGAAAGAAGGAAAGCTCACCCATGCTACTCATTTCAAATTTAGAATGCATTAAGTTAGAGAACCTTATGCACAAATTTGAATCAGTAGAACCAAATATGATATCATCTACATATATTTGTACTAGTAGGGTATGAGACTTATGGGTTCTAATAAAGAGAGTTTGGTCTACTCTACCCCTTATAAAATCATTTTTCAGAAGAAAGCATGATAAGGTCTCATACCATGCTCTAGGAGATTGCTTGAGACCATATAATGCTTTATGCAATTTGAAAACATGGTTAGGATAAGTTGGAGAGATAAAACCTGGAAATTCTCTAACATAGACTTCCTCTTTTATGTCTCCATTGAGAAATGCACTCTTCACATCAATTTGGTAAACCTTGAATCCTTTGTGAGCATCATAAGCAAGGAATATTCTTATGGCCTCTAGCCTTGCCACTAGTGTAAAGGTCTGGTCATAGTCTATCCCTTCTTCTTGAAAATAACCTTGATCAACTAGCCTTGCCTTGTTCCTTACAATAACTCCTTGATCATCCAACTTGTTTCTGAACACCCACTTTGTTCCAACAATTGAGTGATCCTTAGGCCTTGGTACTAGCTCCCAAACTTTGTTACTCTCAAATTGATGTAGTTCCTCTTGCATAGCAATGATCCAGTGTGGATCTTATTCTGCATCTTGAATGGATTGAGGCTCAACTTGAGATAAAAAGCAGGTGTGCATCAGATTCTGGTTGACCTGATTTCTTGTTTTCACACAAGCTGAGATATTTACAATCACTTGGGAGATTGGGTGATCTCTTGTTGTTACTAAATCAACAAGGGGTGTTGATTGTTCACTAACCTGTGTTGTTGTTTCCTCTTGTGGAACAACAACTGGCTCTTCAAAATGGTTTTCTCCAAGATGTTGAACATATAGATGTTGAGTATCCTCTTCATCTTCACTGATTTCAGCTCTTTGTTGGATAGGTGAATGTACTGAATCCTTTTCTACAATGTGTAACCTGTCCAAATTTTCTGAAAGAGAGTGTACCTGCACTGGTTCTATGGTAGAAGTAGACTTCTGCTTGTAATACATGTTAGTCTCATCAAAAGATACATGAACAGATTCTTCAATTTTAAGAGAAGTTTTATTATAAACCCTATAAGCTTTACTGATCATGGAGTATCCCAGAAACACTCCTTCATCAGCTTTAGCTTGGAATTTTGCTAAATACTTCTTGTCATTATTGTGAATATAACAAATTCCGCCAAATTTTTTGAAATAGTCTACTTTAGGTTTCTTCCCTTTGAGCAATTCATAGGGAGTCTTTCCCTTCAGTTTATGTATCAAACTTCTGTTCAACACATGGTTGGAGGTGTTCACTACCTCTACCCAAAAAGATAGAGGAAGGTGAGCATCTGTCAACAATGTAGTAGCAGATTCAATTAGGGTTCTATTTTTCCTTTCAGCTACCCCATTTTGTTGAGGAGTTCTAGGAGCTGAGAAAGTATGCCTGATCCCTTCACTCTAACAGAACTCTTGCATAAGAAGAGAATCAAACTCTGTCCCATGATCACTTTTGATCAGGGCAATGTGAGTATTGAACTCAATCTGTATGCATTTGAGAAAATTTATAAAACATTTAAAGTTATCAGACTTCTTCCTCAGAAAGAATACCCAAGTGAATCTAGAGAAGTCATCTACAATCACTAAAGTGTAAGATTTCCCTCCTAAGCTTTGTACTGTAATGGGTCCAAAAAGATCCATGTGTAACAGATACAAAATCCTAGGTGAATCACTCTTATTAAGTGACTTAAGACTGTTTTTAATTTGCTTGCCTAAATGACAAGTCCTGCAGAGTCCTTCCTTCTTGTAGGGGCAAGAAGGTAGTCCTCTAACAAGGTTGTCCTTTGACAACCTAGCAATGGTTCTAAGGTTTAAGTGTCCTAGTCTCTTATGCCATAAATCATTTGGTTTGCACACTGAAATAAATAAGCAGATATCTATGTTGGTTGAAAGGAAATCTACAAGATAAATGTTACCTTTCCTTTTACCTGTTAACACTGTTGTGTTATCCTCTGACTTGATCTTGCATAAGGATTTGTTAAATGTCACTTTATATCCTTCATCACAGAGTTGACTGATGCTGATTAGGTTATGCTTCAGTCCTTCCACATAAGCAACCTTCTTGAATGTGACTGAGCCAATCTGAACAGAACCATATCCTTTTGTTTGACCAAAGTTTGAATCTCCAAAGATCACTTTGGGTCCAAGTTTGGCTTTGAAGGATGTGAGATTGTCCTTACTCCCTGTCATGTGCTTTGATCACCCACTATCCAGATACCATTGTTGGTTCATTGCTAGATAGGTCTTCATCTGCACATAAACAATTTATATGTTTTTGACCCAGGTTACCTTGGGTCTAGGTTGATAACCTTTAAATTAAGAAATGAAAGACATCCCTGGCTGACTCTTATATCCTTCAGGATGGTATATCCTAGGAGGTACTATCCATTCAGTATAAGGGTTGAAGCTTTGGGATGAGGGACTTCTAGGATTGACTTGAGATTTACCTCTGAAAGAAGGTTCAAAGCTCTGAGCTCCGTTCGACGATCGTCGACCTGAGTTCGACGATCTTGGGTCAGATCGTCGAGCTCCATTTGAAGATCGACTATACAAGAGTTCAGAGTTTAAAAGTCGTCGATCTGAGTTCGACGATCCATCCTTGGATCGCCGAGCTCTGTTCGAGGATCGTCGAGCTCTGTTCGACGTTTTCTGTTGAACTTGATTTTCCTTAGGTAAATCTGGATTCTTCTTAGCTACCTCTACAACACCCTTTCCTTTATCAGAAATAAATTTAATTGGGGTTGTTAATACTATAGGTTGGCTGGATGAAGCACCCAAGCCTAGTGTACTGTTGAATCTTGAGTTCATTGTGCTTGTGATGTCCATCAGTCTGATGCTTCTCCCATTAAGGGATTCTTCAAACTTCTTTGCCTGGGATAACTCACTTTTCAGTGAAGCTATCTCCGTTCTACAACATTCTAACTCCTTAGAGAGTTTGAGGTTGTCTGATTTTAAGGTGCTATATTCAGATAATTGATTTCTGAAAAAGATAATTTCTTTCTCAGATTTTAACATGTCTAAACAAAGTGCCTTAAATTAAGACCTAAAGTCCTCTGAGTCAAAGTCAAAGGAGTCTATTACCTGGTCTTCTTCAGTTTGAGTTTCATATTTTGAATCTGATCCTTGTTCTGCATCAGAATTTTGCTGAGAGGCATTGATAGCCATCATGCAGAATTCCTTTTCTTCAGTATCATCCTCATCATCACTTGAGCTTGATGAGGCTTCTGATTCCTCTTCAGTATCACTCCAGCTTTCAACTACAAACCCCTTCCTTGTATGTTTATTTTTGTTGGAGGAGGATTTGTTTCTGTTGTTCCTCTGGAGTCCTTATCTTTTCTCCTATCTTTCCTGTCCTTCTTGTCCTTATTCTGATTTTCTGGACAGTCAGGCACAATATGGCCTGGTTTCCTGCATCCAAAATAGATTATTTCTGTATTATTTGACTTGTCATACCTTGGATTTTCATGCCCTCTGGATGACCTCTTTCTGAAATCTTTCCTGGCCATCTTATAGAATCTTTTGGCAAGCAAACTCATCAATTCTTCATTGCCTTTGACCTTGTATTCAGGCAGATCTTCTGTAGCTTTGAATGCTATGGTCTTCTCCTTTTTGATTGCTGGAGAAGCAGTCTTTTGTTCTTCCTCTCTGTTCTTGATGAGAAGCTCATAAGACTTTAGCTTGCCCAACAAAGCTTCAGTAGTTATCTCAGTTAGTCTTCTGGCATCCTTGATTGGCCAGATCCTTGAGTCCCAAGTGCTAGGGAAGCACATTAGGATCTTGTCATTTATTTCAGTTAGAGAAATCTCCTTGTCCAATGTCTTTAGTTCACTGACTATTAGGCTGAGTCTGTTGTACATGTCAGCAACTGATTCAGTTTCTCCTTTCTTGAAGTTCTCATATTGACTTATGAGATGGGATCTCCTGTCCTTCCTTTCATCAGCAGATCCTGAGACAATTTCAGATAACTTGTCCCATATCTCTTTTGCTTAACTGCATTTAGCCACCTTTTGGAATATCTCATCAGACATGGTCTGAGCAAGGATATTCATAGCCTTTGCATCGATAACTTTCCATTTCTTTATTTCTATATCTGTTCCTGAAGGAGGTGGAACAACACTTGTACTTGTGATCACTGGGGGTCTTGGACAAACTGTTAAAATAGAATTAAAAATGTCCTTATCAATAGAATTCATGTAAAGCTTAATCCTTGCCTTCCAAAGTGCAAACATAGAGAGGTTGCACACTGGAGGTCTGGTGCTAGCATAATCTTTGTTCTGTGCCATGGTTTTGTATGAAAATAAATATAATACAAAAAGTAATAACTATCCTCTATAGAAGGTTTATCTTATCAAGGATCTTTTGGTTCAGGTGTTAGCATGTTCAACCAATCTGTTGAAGATTCAGATGTTGAATAACCAACCTCCCTCTGATACCAATTGAAAGTGAGGAAAAGATCTACCTTAACTCTAGAGGGGGGGGGGGGGTGAATAGAGTATTTTTAAAATAATTTACAATTAAAACTATAAAGCAGTGGAAGACTTAATTTATGTATATGTGTAAGGTGCTTGTGAAGAAATAAAAACTAAAGCAAGAACTAAGAAATAACACAGCACATAGCAAAGTAAAACACACAGCAACCAGATGACACAAGGATCTATAGTGGTTCCCCAACAACCTGGGTACATCCACTCTTCTACCACCCCAGGTAGGAATCCACTGTAGGAATAGTTGATCAGGTGTCCTAGGAACCAATGAGCTTTCTATAAGGTGCTCAAAAACCAATACTAGATTTTTTTGATAAGGTGTCTTGCCACCACTGAGTTTTGACAAGGTATCAGAAACAAGTCTCAGAACTTTTGAAGGGAGTTTCGAAAAACCCTTTTACATGAGGGAAAGGAAAAAAGAAAGAAAGAGTTGAGTTATTCTTCTCTGTCAACAGTCTGAGAAAAGACAAGTGGAAGAAGAAGCTAAAGCTCTCCCTGAGATCTGTAAGGTTCAGGAAGGTGAGCTTTGCTAGGGTGATAGGTCTTCAGGTGCTTCAGATCTCCAACAAAAGTTGATTTCAGTAGATGCTGAAATGTGTGATGTCTAGAGTCCTGGATGTTGAAGCGTTTGAACACTTGAGGATTTGGAGGAGCAGATGTTTTCCTCCACAGAAAACTTTCTTGTGTTCTTGAAGATTTTGACTCAGTGAATCTGTATGTTCCAGAAGATGAGTTCTTGATCAGAGTATATTTTGATCTCTCTTCTGTAACTTTTTTTCTCAATCCAATTAACCTGTATATCTCTTGCCTATCTTATTGTAATGATCTGTTATGTTGTCAAAAACATATTCTGTAGGAGTATATCAGATTCTGACTTAAATGGTCGTTACTCAGTCATAAATGACTTCCATAAATGACAATTGTCTCTGGGGAAAGTCCTAAGTAACATTCCATTTAGACTTCCTTGAAACTTGCTCCAGATTGCTTCAAACGGCTACATAATCCTTTGCAATAAATGCAGGAAATAACTCTGAAAGAATTCCAAAACTGTTCTTGAATTTAAATTCTGAAAGCGTCGATCTCTCACAAAAATCATCGACCTGAGCTCAGCTATCGCCGACCTGAGCTCAAAGATTGGATTTATACTAGAGACAGAAAACGTTGACCTGAGCTCTACGATCGTCAAACTGAGCTCAGCGACTTGGAAAATAGCTGAAGACAAAACGTCAATCTGAGCTTGAAGATCGTCGAATGGAGTTCGACGACTTGCAGAATTGAGCTCAGAGAACGTCGAACTGAGTTCGATGTTTCGTCGACCTGAGCTTGATGAAAATTGCCTTAGTCTCACAACTGAATCCTGATCTTTGAATGGTCTTGGGGGCAGCTTCAAACCTAAGTTCTAACCCTTAGAATCATTCTAATTTGACCTTTTCAACTATACAACTAGGTCAAACAAATTCCCTAAAGACATAGTGATCCTTGCCCAAATTAGTAATAGGGTGTTCCGACAAGTCAGATTGCTGATATTTTTACAAAACCTCTAGGGTAAACTAAATTCAATCATTTTAAAATTGAATTAGGTATGTTGAACATAGAGTAGGTCAGCACAAGCATTCCTAAGTAAATTATGTAAGCATAATTTTTCTCAGGAAATTTGTCTGAGTACAAAGTTTGTGTCGACACAAACAAATTGTGTCGATACACTCCGTATGTTGTGTCGACAAACAAAAAGGATGTGTCGACACAGAAACAGTATATGTGTCGATAGAAGTATGGGTGTCGACACAACAATGTCGAGACTTTAAGTTAACTGATTTTTCTGTCAACACACAAAAATAAAAGTCGACACTCTGTGTGAAGACATGACCAGTCCATATCGATATTGACATAAGTATGTCGACACATAGACGTGTCGACTAAACCTAAGTATTGTCGAGACCTAGAATTATTACTAAGGAGCGTCTTTTGAACTCCCCTTTACACCTAGACTATAAATAGGTGAAGCCAAAATCTTGTCGACTACGCTTTCAAATTTCTCGACTCTTGCCCTTATGTCGACTTTGATATTCTCTTCTCTTATCTCTCTTTCATCAATGACAGACAAGGTGAATGAAGGTTATGAACTGGTTCGTGATGGATTGACGATAGCGTCTCCAGAAATCTAGGGTGTACTTACCCTAATTTCAGAGAATGGTTTGGAATTCTTAGTCTTAGAACCGACTAAGATCTGGAAGAAGGAAGTCATGGAATTCTATTCATCAGCCACCGTGGACATAGATGGGAAGAATATTCAAGCCATAGTATAAGATTTCCGAGTGAAACTTACTCTGAAGTCAATTAGGAAATCACTCAACCTTCCTAAGGTTAAAGATGACGATGACATCTTTCTATCAATGACAAAAGATGCCTTAAACTGGTGCGGGCTAAGACTTAATATCAAAGTTGGATCATCCATAACCAGGAAAGGGATGAACTCTCAAGGGAAGTTTCTGTCTGAAATCATAAGAAAAGTAATTCTATGTAAGACTGGTGGGCTTGACAGATTTTCAGTTTCCATGTTCAATCTAATGATAAGGGTCATCTTCACAGTAAAAATAGACTGGGAATCTGTGGTATTTGACAAAATACAAGAAGGAATAAAGAAACCAAATCTGGGAAGGATCCTCAGCTTATGTTTATATTCAGCAATACAAGATGTAATAAGCCAACTTTCAGGATCAAAGATCAACCATATGAGAAGAATGAATGTAAGAATTATGTCTAGGTGGGATAGAGTTTTAACCAAGGAGGTTTCTACTCCACAAAAACAGACAAAGAAAGAGAAGAAGAAGAAGTTGTTCAGCAAGCAGAATCTTCTAGTTATTCTGAAGAGGAAGTGGTCTTCAGTTCAAGTGAAGACAGACCACAAAAAGATGCTCAAGATTAAGTAGAGAGTAGTGTGCTCCAAGAGAAACAGGTAGTCTCTACTCCAGGGGAGAAAATCTTGAATCAGCAGCACAAGATACTGTACATTCTGAGCTACCTGCTCAAGGGAAAGGAATTGATGCGGCTACTCTAGAGAGTGAGTATGCAACAGATACAGTAATGGATATTATATCAGATATCGATAAAGAAACATTGGACATTACTGAGAAGGAGGCACAAGATATGCAGAATGAGCAAGTAAGTATCTCCCTTATAGAACAAGCCCTGGACAAAAATCTGGATGTCTAGGGAGAACCTTTTGTTTTCCAAACTAACCGTGTTCCTCCTGTACAGATACATCAAGAGGTAACAATGGAAGAGCTATTTTCTTATTTACCTGCTACAAGGACTGATGGGGAGCAATCCCAGGTAGAAAAGGACCTGCCAAGAACTGAGGGGGAGGAGCTACTGAATGAATCATCTAATAAAGAAACAATTAATATAGAAAGCTTATCACAACCTTCTAATGATGAGGAAGCCACTATGTCTAAGAAGAGAAGGATGGTTGAAATCAAGAAAAGGAGCTTAGGCTAAGAGAATTTCTTGCACACAGTCACACAACCACCTGCTCCAAGCATGGACTTCAGTTCATTACTGGTCCAAATGCAAGTAAAATTAGATGAACAAAGGAAATCTCTAGAGAACTATATGGATGAGTCAAATAAGGAACTGTAGTTTCAGTTGGCTCAAGACATAAAGTCAATCAGATTTGAAGTCAATCTGCATAAGAAAGAGATGACAGATTGCTTCCATAAAGGAGGCAATTCTGTAGTATATTTGGCTGAGCAACAATAGTTGCTGAAGACTGAGGTTGATAACATTGCAAGAAAACAAGGGTATGTTTTGTAAAATATATTCAGGTCCAATGAAAACCTCAAATACTCTCATGCAGAAATCATCCAGAAACTGGGAAGTATTTCAACAGATTTGATAACTAAAATATCAAAGTAACTACAAGAAGATCTGGCTGCTGTCCACACAGCTATTAGAGCCTCTCAAAAGACCATTTTTGAGTACCTAACTAAGTTCAAAGCTTACTATCAAGAAGGTACAGAATATCTGGCTGATCAGATAAGATTTCAAAAGACTGATTTCATAGATCATATCACTAGAGAAGTCATAAAGGGGGAGAGGTTGTTAGTCAAAGCTTGCTCTGATCATGCAAAATGGATCCCTAATTCCATCAGAGCTGCACTTGACTTTCCTCCTTTGTGTGATGATGACAATCTTGCTGAGTTTGGAGTGCAACCTGCAAATATTGAAGGAGATCAGCCTGAAGTGGTACAGGTTATTTACCCTCCTACCGACTTTGACATTGTTCAACAAGAAGTGCATAAAATGTACAACCCTCTATAGGAGGCAAAAAATGTGCTTATTGAAAAAGTAGACATGTCAGAGGTTGCAAAGGAAGCTCAGAAGGAAGCACAACTATCAAAGAAAAAGTTGATATAATAGGCTGAGTTGAAGCCAGATTTTGAGCAATGGAGCCCCACTTCAGGAATATTATTTTGACTGCCTGGAAGGTTGTAAAGGATAACACTTATGATAGGGGTAAATGGTATTCTTAGTAAGAATGGAATAAGTATCAAGCCAGGCAAGAATCCATTCTTCAGTACAGAAGAAGTGCAAAAGCTGGGAAGTTAGCTGCTAATGCTCTGAAGCCTAGCAGGTATTTCCCCAAGCCTTTTCACTATTTTGAAAGGCAAAGGATAAAGGCTGAAGAACTAAAGAAGAAGGATCTCAAAGGGAAAAAACCTGCTGAGGATACAGAACCTACTATGCAGGCAAAGATTAGGTCTAGGAAAGGAATTGTAATTAAGGAGCCTAGTCAATCATAGGATAGATAGGCTTATGTGTAAAACAATGTAACTTTTTGTTTTTTTGTTCTAAGGAAAAATATGTAAACCCAGAACTTTCTGATTAATACATAAAATCAGCTTCACTATTGATTTGTGTTGTTTACATTATTTATAAGTTATCTTGCACTGAAATGAATGTACATCTATTCTTATGTGTTTTATTATGAGAGATGTATATCTTTGACTAAGGGTTATGACTTCTCCAAATAGGGGGAGATTGTTGGGTACACTAAAAAATGTAAAAGATTTGGAGAAGCCTCATCTTACTCAATGATATACATCAATTTGTATTTGATGGATGTTTGAGTTTCATTGTGCAGGTGTAAGGTTTGCAAGAAATTTTTCTAAGTACAAGTGTCGACACTTGTGAAGAATTGTGTCGACACCCATAAGTTGTGTCGACACTAGAAACAAGGCCCGTGTCGACACCCAGGCATTGTGTCGACACCTGAAGAAGAAGCTGTGTCGAAACCCAGAACTGTGTCGACACCTAAGGAAGGAATTGTGTCGACACCTAAAGCAGAAGTTGTGTCAACACACAGGAGTTATGTCGACACCAGAAGAAAGGCATGTGTCGATACTCAGGAATTGTGTCGACACCTAAAGAAGGTTTGTGTCGACACACGGGGCTTGTGTTGACACACACTCAACGCCATTTGTCTACAGCTAAGTCAAGACCAGAAGTAGTTGTGTCGACACACAGGACTTATGTCGACACACACTCAACGATATCTGGATGGCACTCAACGCCATATAACAGCAACAGCTATACTGAGTCAAAGGACTTGTATTGACATACAGTACTTGTGTCGACACACACTCAATGACGTCTCGACACACACTGAACGACAGCTAGATATACACTCAATGCCATCTGCTAGCATCAGTTATGTCAAGACCAGGAGTAGTTGTGTCGACACACACAGGACTTGTGTCGACACATACAAACAGAAGCTGTGCCGAGTAGCTGAAGAATGATTATGTAACACATGGAGTGTTATGTCGACATCATCAAGATTTGTGTCGACAGTTAGTCTATTTTTGTCAGCATATATGAAGCAGTCTACTGAGTGGATATGCTGAGTTATAAAGTCTTTAAGGAAACAACTGTCATGACCGGTGACTTGATAACTTTCATAACCAACAGGTCTGACACCTTTGTCAAAACTGTCAAAAGGTTGTTACAAACCGGATCAGTCGGTAAGCATGAGGAAACTTTATATAAAGGGACTGATCCTTGAAAACCAGAAGAACAAAAAAACTAAGGAAATACTCAAGCTATTTCAGGAAAGAGTATCTGATAATAAGAAAAGGGGAAGCCCTTAAGAAGGCAGATCCAGAGCAGTGTGCAAGGGAAGATTCAGATCTTATTCTGAATTAAAGGAAGAAGCTGACAGGAGATCAACTTCTACATCAAGAAGAGTTCAACCTTATTTTGTTCTATCAAGAAGCTTTGAAACAGCTAAGTCAGGTTGAATCTGAAGATTCAGTTTATTCAAGAACTGATCAAGAAGCACACACCTATAGAGAGATCTATCAGCTGATATCTTTATATCTCTTAAATACTTAATTTTTTGTAGGATTTTTTGTAAGATTTGAGTTGTAAGCCTATAATTATAAAGGCTGAGGTAGGGCTGAGGGCCTGAGGTGTAGGACTTGTGATAGTATGAGTTGTAAGCCTAGTGATAAAGGTTGAGGTAGGGCTGAGGCCTGAGGTAGGATTATTGGGAAGAATCTGAGGTAAGACTTGTATAAGTCTGAGCTGTAGGAAACAATCTGGTTTTGAGTTATAAGATCTGTGGATCTGAGCTAGTGGAAGGAAGTTGGGTTGAATCCTGCTCTCTACTGGATAGGCGAAGGGGGAAAGTGGATGTACCCATACCTTGGAAAACCACTATAAATCTGTTGTTTGCTGTGCTGTGATTTTTGTTCTGTAGATTGTATTTCCTGTTTTGTGTTATTAGTTAATTGCCTGAATTATAAAAGATAATTAGAACCTATTCACCCCCCCTCTAAGGGTCTAGCTCTTAAAATAAGTCTTTCAGCAAGTTTTAAGACTTCACTTGTCCAAGGATAAATTCGTTACCCTCGTAGATCTTTTTGGAGCCATGAATAAGTCTTCTATCCGGATGGAAAGGAGGGCCTCTCTTTCCATGACACTGATCTTACTTTGGCTCTTGATTCCGATCACGGGATCTCCATCACCAAGCTTCCAACACTATGCCCCAAACTCTTTCCCTCAAGAACTTTAATTGCAAAGATAGAGATAAAAGCGAGAGTTTAATCTCATGCCCAACTTATATTTAGAGGCTACCGTCACACTGTATCTACTATCTCTACATGGTATCATAGGCAGTTGTTGCTTGGGCCAATCGATATCACGTTGTCTCTCCAAAATAACCTCCACCTTATTGCCACATGGTAGGCTACCACCGTGCGTAAAGCTACTATCCCTATACGGTACTTTAACTCGAGCTATCGCCGCGCGTTAGCTCTCTACCATCGCGCGATTGTCACACAATGCTTCGTTGAGAGCGTTGAGTGTATTGAGAGCGTTGAGTGATAGTGCCACATGATAACACACTACCACCATGCGGTAGATACTCGAAATGACAGTCGATTTAATACAAGGGCTAACGCCAGCATTAACATTTCCGTTACGCGTTAACTTCCAATTCTTCCTTTTTAGGATTTTTGGGGCGTTACAATTGCCTCTTCAAATCTCTTGGGCTCAACCTGTGATAGGAAACTTGTATATATTGCTATATTAAAGCTCTTGCTTCTTATCACCACTCCTCGGTTTGCATTACCAATAATTTTGTGTCTTGGATGATCTATAAGATGCCTGACAGCTGGAGGCAATCTTCTTTCAGCATCAACTTCAGTGGCAGCATCTTGTTGATCTTCATCAACTTTAAATGTGCCTTGCCCTTCTTCTGGAATAACCACTCCATCTTGGACTAATAGAGCAGCATCTTTGATGGTTAGCTTGTCCATAATCTGCTCTATAGCTACAATACTAGAAGAGGACCTTGGCAGCTCACTGTTAATCATAGTAGACTCATCAAAGACAATATGTACAGACTCTTCTACAGCTTGACTTTTCATGTTGTAGATCCTATAAGCCTTGTTATGATTGTTGTACCCAACAAAAATCTCATCATAGGACTTGGCAGCAAACTTAGTCACATAGGACTTACCATTATGAAGCACATAACACTTGCTACCAAAGATCATAAGATAGGTCAGGTTTTGTTTTCTGCCCTTCATAATCTCATAGGGATTCTTCTTGTGGCTCTTGGTGATAGAGGCCCTATTAAGGACATGGCATGCAGTATTAACGGCCTAAGCCCAGAAATATTCTGGGAGAGATGTGTCACTCAGTAAGGTCCTACTATCCTCTATTAGAGCTCTATTTTTCCTCTTAACAATCCCATTTTACTTGGGTGTTCTTGGAGAAGAAAATTCTCTATGAACCCCTTGCTCTTCACAGAACCTTATCATGCTATCAGCTTAGAATTCAGTCCCACGGTCACTTTTGATTTTGACTAAAGTGATGTCTAGCTCATTTTGAATTTGCTTGACAAATGCCTTGAAGATATCAAGGGTTTTAGACTTTTTCTTCAAAAAGAAAACCCAAGAAAACCTAGAATATTCATCAACCACCACAAGGGTGTAGACTTTCCTACCTATACTATGAACTATCATAGGACTAAATAAGTCCATATGCAAGAGGTATAAGCACCTCACAGAATCATTGGTCCCAATGCCCTTGAAGGAAGCTTTGGTATGCTTTCCCTTTTGGCAAGCTAAACAAATGCCTTCCTTGGTGCATTTCATCTTTGGACCATTCCTAATTAGCTCTTCACTGAAGATCTTGCCAATAGTCTTATAATTCAAATGAGCTAGTTTCTTGTGTCATTGTTTACAATATGAGACTTTCTCATTTGCAACTAGACAAATAGGAGAGTCTTTACCTAAACATAGAAACTTTAAGCAATAGACATTTCCACTCCTAGTGTCAGTTAAGATGACCTCTTAGTTACATGACTTCTTAATCTGACACTCATCCTTGTGGAAGGAAATTTCATTGCCAAGATCATATAGTTAGCTTATGCTTATGAGGTTGTGTTGCAACCCTTCAACATAAGCCACTTTTGAGATTGTGACTATGTCATTAGTAATCATACCATAGCCTCCTGTCACTCCTCTATCTGAACCACCAATGATAACTTTGGGTCTATCCTTCACTGGTGTGTACTCCTTTAAATTGCTCCTTGTTCCAGTCATGTTCCTGGAAAAACCAATATCCAAGTACCATATATAGGTATGGGCACTTAGACTAACCTGCAGCAAATTATTTATCTTACCTTAGGACCCCAATAATTATTGGGTCCTAGGTTCTGATTTGCTTGAAAAGGAAACTGTCTTCCTGTAGATTTTCTAACAGGAGGACTAACATTAGCTCTGGGCACAGTAGGATTGTGCCAGTAATCTAAGGCAAAATGCCCCACTTTCCCATAGCACCCTCATGAATGTTGTATCTTATTTTCTGAACAGGCCATGCAGTATGTTTAACTGCAGACTCAATAGAAGGAAGAGGTGCAACAGCCTTCTTCAAGTTCCTTTCAGCAAGGATCTGACAGAAGGTGAGCCTTTCAACAACCTTTCTTGGTTGGCTCTGACTGCCATTTACAGCAGTCTTCTTTACAGATGACATATTTTTATAGCATCAAAGATAGCTAGATTTGCCCGCTAACAATCTTACCCTTGGTCTGAATATTTGTTGGATGGGCTTGAGTGAAGGCTACTACCATATTCTTGAGAGTGGGGGCTGGGGTACCCAAAAAAATTGTCCAGGATGGGCCATTTGAATTTCCTCATGGGGAGACTTAAAGGCACTCATTATCCTACTATACCTTCCACCATAGCTATGAACATCTTTGTTTACACTAGTGGATCTACCATTCATCCAGTGACCATAGATGCTTTCTATGTCATACCTATTTGAAGGCAACATCACCTTCTTAAAAGGGATGGGAGGCTTAGAAGCCAGAGGATGGATTGGAGCTTTCCTTTTCCCTTTGGAAGGGTCAACTCTAGTGTTTCCCTTAAACCCCAACCCCTTCTTACCCTTCTTAGATGAGGAGGAGTCTATCAAGGGCAATACAGTATTGGGCTTAGAGTAACTATACACAATTCTCTTCTCCCTCTTGAGTTCGCTTTAAGATCTCTAATGAGACTATCCTTAAATCTAATGGTGCCAATCTGGATGAGAGTAATGTTCTAGAGTTGGCTAACTTCCATAGCCTTCTGATCTATCAAGGATGATGTATCAGTCTACTGGGAAGCAGCTAGCTGAAGGGAGGTTATCTTCTCAGCCTGCTTCTTAGTCAACTTCTTTCTTTTCTTAAAGGCATCCAGAAGTTCACCATACCTGTCAATCAATTGATTGACATCTTCTTCAGATTCAGAGTCATCTTCACCACTGGATGAAGAAGCTTATGAACTAGGACTAGTCTCATAGCCAGACTTAGAAGAAAAACTAGATAGAGAATGTGCATTCTTTGGACCAGGTTGATCTTGGCTGAGTTCATTATCTGACATTGCAATCAGCCCATAGTAGTTGTAGACAACTAATCCTCATCATCATCCTCTAAGTAACTGTCTGAATGTGACATAGGGCCCCTGTTACCTATCCTAGCATCAGAATAGACTTCATCTTCATATGCTATTGCAGCCAACAACCCAATGAAGGGTTCTTATCTTTAGAGTCTGAAGTAGATGAGTCACTCTCACTCCAACTCTTTTACTTCTCTGCAATGAAGGTATTCTCCTTCTTGCCCTTATGCTGGTGGACCTTTTTCTCACTAGCCTTTCTTCTTTTGAATGTGTAGTCAGCTATAATATGCTCCCGCTTGCTGCAACAATAACAGATAACTTTAGAGGAAATATGTTTATTTGTTTTAGAATCAAACATGTCTCCCTTGGAGTGATTATTCCTATGATGAGAAGAGGATGAAGGTCTGATCCTCCAATGCTTCTTCTTCATCGGCTTCAGAAACTGCCCAGAGAATGTAGCAAAGTCTTCATCTAACAAGTTATTGTTAGATGAGCTTGGCCCTATATTATTTAAATCAGCGGGCCTTCTTGGAGGAAAGGGAATAATCTCTTTGCTCTTCCTGGTGTTTTCTGCTCTGAAGGCCAAAGTCTTTTCCTTGTCCTCAGATTTGTTGATGGTCTCATCCTCCTTCCTAGCAGATAGTTGTATCTCATAAGAGAGTAGCTTTCCAAAAAGAGTGTGAGGGGGAGTATAAGCCAACTTTGCCACCTCCTTGATGGCACAAATCTTGGTTTCCCAGTCTCTATTTAGAGACCTAAGGAACTTTTCATTAAGCTCATAGTGACTGAAGACCCTCCCATAGGTCCACGACTCATTCACTATCTTGAAGAATCTTTCATAGCAGACATCTATGCTCTCTCCCTTAGACTGCCTGAAAGCCTCATACTCCTAGTTTAGCATGGACTTCCTGTCATCTCTGACCTCTTTAGTTCTCTCCATGTAGACCACCAAAGTGTCCCACATCTCCTTGGAGGTCTGGCAATGAACCAGATTCTGAAAGATTGAGTCATCTATGGCACTTACAATGATGTTCTATGCCCTCTTGTACATGGTTTCCAAGATGACTTCATCATTAATTATCTCTGAATATTTCTTTGGTGTCTCGACTGTTGTAACCAGAACTGAGACCTTCATAGGGATGAAAGGTCCCTCTTTGATAGTAACAAAGATCATTAGGTCAGATGCTTCCATGAAGAGTTTTACCCTCACCTTCTTGATTCCAAAACTCTCCTTCCTATAGATAAGAAGTTTCATGGAACTCAGCTCCTTATGGTTCTCTCCTGAACCCATAAGTATTGTACTTGTAGCAACCCTTGGAGATCACTCAGACTGTTAAGTCTTTTTTGAGCAATCTCCCTTCTAATACAACTTGAAAGTCTTTAGTTTTCAAGGGCAGCTAAACACCTTGAGGGGGGTGAATATGATTTTCGTCTCTTTTGAGATTTCCTTCTTTTATGTGAGTTGTGAGTTATTTACTATCAACTTTCAAGACACACCACAAAAGCACACACAAGGTTTACAGTGGTTCCCTAGATTATGGGTACATCCACTGTCCCTCCTACCTCTTTAACAGTGTGTTAGATAAAGTACTTCTCCAAATCTCAGCTCCTTAGAGCTTACAACACAGATCCCCCAGGATCTCTCAGTATCCTCCAAGACTTACCTCAGGCACAAAACACTACCTCAGAGAAATCTTGCTTCTATAACTTAGTGATTAGCAAATGACCTACCTCAGGCACAAAAGATGAACTACACTCAGGCTACGAGGATAGCCCCACCTCAGAGAGAATGACTCTCCTACAGCTCAGGCACAAAGGCCCTACCTCATATCCAAACCTTGATCCTACCTCAGACCCAAAGGTCCTACAGTCGGAGAGAATGACTCTCTTACCTCAGGTAAACTGCCCTACCTCAGGCACAAAGGCCCTATAACTCAAATCCACATAGGATCCTACCTCAAGAAAAACTGCCCTACCTCAGGCACACAGGCTCCACACCCAGATCAACAAATGATCCTACCTTAGCCTATAGAGAATAGGGCTACAACTCATATCCAATGTATCTTACAGAAAAGAAATTGTTGTTGTTGTTGATATGACTCCAAAGAAGTTCTCTGAGGGTACTAATTCATGAGCTGAGTTATCTCAGCCCTAACCTATTCTTAGCAATAAGAAATTTATCTATAATACTCTGCTGCTTGTGCTGGAGGTAAATCAGAAACCAAGTCTCTAAACTTGATGTTGAAGACTGATGAGTTGACAGTTCTTATTAATCTTCAAACACCTAACCTTGACTGTTAGTAAGTTGAAGGCTCTGCTTAGTCTTCATTCTCAGAAGGCTTTTCTGAACTTGTAGTAGTTGATGAAAACTACTACTGCTAACTGTAAGAAATTTTAGTTCAACGGGATTAAAACTTCGGCTTCAAGCTCTGCAATAATGACAAGGAAGAAGACGATGAAGTTCTGCCTCTTTGCTAAATAATAAACCCTAAATGTTGTCTTACATCCGCTGAACTTATCCCTTTTATCTTCCGTCGTCCAACGACTAATTGAACCGTGGGCCCCACTAAACTTGTTTGCTTTCAACTTATCTTTATCTACAAAAGTCATACAGTAGACCTGCGGCGCCGTTTGTCGTCTACTTTGGCTTTCCTTCAACAATTTGAAACTATGCCGACTCATGATGACTTCAGCATTTATGGACTTAGCCAAATTCACAGTTTCATCCCAGGCATTGAGTGCGTTGAGTGAATAGCCCTCATTCAACGCAAAAACACTTAGCCAAATAATTCTGCACTTCCATGCGTTGAGTGCGTTGGGTGAATGGACTTCACTCAATGCTTTTGTACTTATACATTCTTTCTGCTTCTCAGGCGTTGAGTGTGTTGAGTGATCTTTCATCAGTCAATGCATTTGGACTTAGCCAAATCTTTCTGCTTCTCAGGCGTTGAGTGCATTGAGTGAGCCTTCATCACTCAACGCCTTCTTTGACTTTGACAGTCTAACGTCTTAAGCGTCGAGTGAACCTTCATCACTCGACGCATTTGGACTTAGCCAATCTTTCTACCTCTGCAAGGCATTGAGAGCATTGAGTGAGCTGTCCTCACTCAACGCATCTGGACTTAGACAATTTTTTTTTCTACCTTTCTTAAGGCTTTGACTAGTCATTGCTCTTTCGATGCCTTCTTCTTGGGCATTGAGTGAGTTGTCCTCACTCAATGATTTTGGACTTAGCCAGAATTTTTGACAAAATCTTCAAATGCTCTATCTTGACTCAACACTTCTCTTCAGGCATTGAGTGAACTGTCCTCACTCAACGATTTTGGACTTAGTCGATTTTTCTGCTTGCCAATATTGAGGCTTTAACAGACTCAACTTTACTCGAAGCCTCTTGATATATGGCGTTGAGTGAACTGCCATCACTCAATGCCTGTGGACTTAGCCGTAATTCTGCTTTGCAAACTACTAAGCTTTGACATTCCATCCTTTACTCAGTGCTTTTTGGAATCTGTCATTGAGTGAACTGGCTTCACTCAATGCCTATGGACTTAGACGATTTTCAGTCTTTCCAGCATCCTTATTTGGCATCTGGCATTGAGTGAACTGGCTTCACTATACGCCTTTTGACTTAGATAGTTTTCTGTCTCTCCACCTTTCTACTTTGTGACCACCTATCACAACCAATTAGACAACTTGTTTAAACTTGTTCCATGGAACATCCTACACATGATGAGCTTGAACAACATCAAATATAGTTATGCTCTTAATGTTGATGGTGATGCCTCTTCAAATCAAATATAGGGAACATTGAGGGCGAAATTCCCAACAATCGGATTGTCACAGCGATGCAAAAAAGGAAAATCTAGAAATTTCTTTAGGGTATACTCAGCGAATATAATGTTAACTCGACAAATTTGGCTAGATTACACGAGAACACTCGACTAATCCACTGTTCAGTAGACAAATTCTACTCAGTCTCACGAGTTCACTAGATGAATTCAACTAGACTTCACGAGTACACTTGATGAATTCTACTATTCACTCAAAGAATTCTACTCGATCTTACGAGTTCACTCGACGAATTTTACTATTCACTCGACAAATTCTACTCGGTCTCACGAGTTCACTAGACAAATTCTACTTAACTACACGAGAATTCTCGATGAATTCTACTTAACTACAGAGAATACTCGGCGAATTCTACTTACACTACTAGAAAAATTAGTATTAGCTACACATTTTTTTGCCAGGGTTCAAAAATCGTCGCTAATACAGTAGTATTAGCCATGATCGCAAAACCATGGCTAATATTTAGGTTTTAGCCACGGCTATAAAAAAGCATTTCTAATACCTTTGTATTAGCGACAAAAAACAAAAAAACGTGGCTATTATTTAGTATTAGCTAACATCTAAGCAATCACAACCATTCATGTATTTCCCACCATGAACCGTACTCCCCTATTTCTATCGCAAAAAAAATTGTTAAAACCCACGCCCATCCCATGCCCTAATCTAAATCGTGCTTCCCCTTCCTCCTCGACATTCCGCCCATCTCGTGCCCTATTTCTCAAGCCGCTCCCGATACCCCCACGACGGCATACAACCCTTCACACTTTACTCGCACATCTCGTCGGCGGCATTCAGCGGCGTTCACGTTCCCTCACGGCGATTGCGTCCACGATCTCTCTCGGTGCCGGGTCCATGATCTCTCTCGCATCTCGGCAGGTATAATAACCGTACAGCTTCGTCCTCCTTCGATCTTCTTCCTGTTTGCCGTATAATTGGATATTATCTCCTTTGAAGGCTATTTAGTTCTACAATATTCCTGTTCCGATGATCTTCTAGATCATGTAGTTTCTTGGAAATAATGTGACCCGTGATGTGCATCACATTACTGATCTTCGCTCTGACTGGCACAACGTCTCTACTTGCATTGCAAAAAGCTTGGAGGATCGACAGTTTTGTATACTTTTCGGTCATTTGATGTTGTCGCACATCTTTCCCCCCTAAATTTTGATCATCGGTTTTGTACACTCTCCCTATTCTTTGAAAATAAACCCCAAGAGATATTTTGCGCAGCCTCCCCCTCCAAATCTGTCTTCTGCCTTTCTTTTGTTGCCTTATTTTTGCGAAACTTGGCATCAACGTTCGAAGAGGACTGATCTCTTCTCGCTGCATTGTGAAAAAAGTAGAATCCCCCATCCTCAATCCCCCAATGTCTCTGTTTGCACAGTTATTGAAGCATTTTATGCTCTGAAGATGGAGAGTACCCAACAAGTATACTGCTTCTTTGGTTTATGTTTCCCACTCCCCCTTTTCTTTCATAAACATGACTTTAATTTTTGTTTTTTTTTCTATATAGGCCATCATTTTTCAGTTTGGAAGGAAGCTGCAAGGTAAATATTTGATTAAATGCTTGGGAAGACTTCATTATTTCTATACAACTTTTTAGACTTAGAGGATGATTCTGTGATAAGCTTGGAGGGGTTAAATTAGTTCGTTTCAAGCTTTAAGGACATGCTTAAGCCATGCTAAGTTGTTTTGCTTTATATAATCATTCCAACTCTCCAATTAGTTGATGGTATGCATATCTTTATTTCGCTCAACACATGATGCTTCCTAATCGAGCCTTTGCATTTATTTAGCCAACTCTTCATGCTTCTTCTACTTTCTCTCTAATAGAGATTCAAGCGGCCTATTTGATGATGAGATCTTAAGCAATTAAACTGTCTTATGTTGTTCAAACAGTTATTTATATGACCTTAAGAAATTGGTAAGAAAGATTAGATCTTAAGCATTTGAACAACTTTATGTTGTTCACACAGTTATTGATGTTATCTTAAGAAATTGGTAAGAAAGATTAAATTGCATTATATATTGCTTTGCATGTTTACACAGTTATTGATGTGAAATATGATTGATCTTCATGTGTTTTATTTTCATAGAGCACAATTCATGTTTTCATAGATGTTCTCCGCTGTTTTGCTGTTCTGATGCAAATTGACTTTTAAATCCCTTTTTTTAATCCAGTTTTTATAGCTGTTTCAATTCTCTTAAATCCTGTTTTAAGTTTTTTGCGTTTTCAGCTATTGATGATTAAATCCTATGTTTAAATCTCTTTAAATCCTGTTTTCAACTGTTTGGTAGCTATATTTAAATCCTGCATTTAAATCCTACTTTCAACTGTATTAAGGCTAAAGTTATTAAGGCTGAAGATCTTAACGCTGTCTTGGTTTACTGTTCTAAAAAAACCTATTTTGTTTTCAGAAAGAATATATTGACTTGCAACAAGAGTGCAATCTGTGTATTTTTGCAAATTTTCCATAGGAATTACTTTTTCAAATAATTTATGGATAATGTGATTTCAATGAGTTATTTTGCAAAATCAGCAACTTTCTTTTGATCCAATGGCTTCTAACATTTTTTGAAGGCCTAGGTTTTTTTATGAAGTTTTATTTTGCATTTTAGATATAAAAATCCCGAGGAGTTTGTTTTGTAACATTTAAATATACTGTAATATACTGTTAAATTAAAGGTGAATTTAAAGCAAACTAACTTAGTTCATTTGGAAGTTTGAAAATATATAAAGTTTTGAGATAGATTTCGGGAATGTTTTCAAATATATTTATTTCCATGATGTTTTGAGATAGATTTTGGTGAACTTATATTTATTTCCATGATGTTTTGAGATAGATTTCGGGAACGTGTTCTTGTTGCAAATAGCTTTAGTGTTCTTAGTTGATGTACTGTGTTAGTATTTCATTTACTTTTCTTAATTGCTTTACTTATTTGACTTTGTATGTATATGAAGTTGTTGTAGCGAGATCTCAAGAAATAATAGATACAAATGTCAAGTTTGCATAATGCCTTATGAACGCAAAGGTATTATCCTATGCTGAATTTAATTAAGTTCAATTGTACAGCTTAGAGAGATGCTTATTCATGTTATTACTAAGGTACAGACATGGAAGTACCTTTCACTGGAAGTCCCATCTCATGCAACAACGTATCATGCTCTGTACCCAAGGTCTTGGACTGTATATAATGGTAAGTAATCATCATATCTAAATGTTCTGCAATTTTAATATTACATGTTGATATTCCTTTTATGAAATTGCCACCTTGTTTAAGTGTGTAAAACTTTGATACTGATAAAAGCATACTATTTTATTTTTAGCTGGATAAAACTTCCTACCAGATTATAGTATGTGGAAGTTGGACAGGATCAAGGATAGAGAATCATAGGATATTTCAAAAAAAACTAGTCGTTAACAAGCTCTTCAGCTGATTTATAAGAAATATTCCAGAAAAAACTTACTGCAGAAACTACGAAGTATGATTGGCTGAATAATTTAGTCCATCTCTGTGCAACTTCCTTACTGTGCTGGTACCCTATTTTTTCCTCGCTGAACTTTTCTACTGCTATCTACACTTGAATTTTTTTAAAAAATTGGTCGATGAGATTAATAGTATATTCATTGCTAACAGGTGAGCGATCCTTGCCTCGTTAGCAATGTTAGCACCCATAAGAACACAACAGTTGATGCTAAGCATATCTGTAATGAGTTTGGAGATCAAGCATGGCCCTTCTTTCTTCATCTCCATGTCTTTGATGACAGAGATCCCCTCTGCCTCCGGCCTTATCTTTCCCACCAACATCTTGCATATCCCCTCCATGAATTGATGTGGAGTCACAAAAACAAGCATGTTTGCCAGACCACTTTACTTATGATAATAAGATGTTTCACTAGATTTAGAACACTTTACTTATGATAATAAGATGTTTCACTAGATTTAGAACACTTTACTTCTGATAATAAGATGGTGTTTCACTAGATTTAGAACGCTTTACTTATGATAATAAGATGTTTCACTATATTTTGAATACTTTACTTATGATAATTAATAAGATGTTGCACTAGATTTTTAACACTTTACTTATGATAATTAGATGTTTCAGTAGATTTTGAACACTTTATTTATGATAATAAGATGTTTCACTAGATTTAGAACACTTTACTTCTGATAATATGATGATGTTTCACTAGTGTAGAAAATAACTCCAAACCTTGCATATGCTACTAGAATGAATAGTTACAAGTATGAATACACTTTTATAGGAGAAGAAAGAGAAGAGAAATCCTAAATACAAGATGTGGGACTAATACATGGAGAGAGAAAAGAGAGAAAACATGGGCCCTTAATTGTGGCTTTTCTAACACTCCCCCGCAAGCTGGAGCGTACAAGTTGTAGGCACCAAGCTTGGATAAAAACTGATAGTATAGAGGCCTGGAGAGAGCTTTTGTCAGGATATCCGCAACTTGGTCTTTAGCAGGAACATGCTCCAAATCTATCTTCTTTGACTGTACCTTTTCACGGATAAAATGACAATCAACTTCGATATGCTTTGTGCGCTCGTGAAACACTGGATTCTTGGCAATATGTATTGCTGCCTGACTGTCACAAAATAAGGTAGCCGGTGATGAGAGACGCACACCCAAATCTCCAAAAAGGATCTCAAGCCAGGTTAGCTCGGAAGCAACCGCAGCTATAGCCCGATACTCGGCTTCAGCAGAAGAGCGTGCAACCACGGATTGTTTCTTGCTACGCCATGTTATGAGATGACCACCAAAGTAAGTGCAGAACCCCGTAGCGGAGCACCTGTCATCAATAGATCCTGCGTAGTCAGCGTCAGAGTAAGTGACAAGTGATAAAGATGTGGATGGCTTATACACAAGTCCTTGTCCGGGGGCTATCTTGTGATATCGAAGGATGCGCTTGACCGCTTGAAGATGAGATGTCTGAGGAGCGTGCATGAACTGACTCACAACTCCTACAGCAAATGATATGTCCGGTCGAGTCACCGTAAGGTAGATCAGCTTCCCAACCAAGCGTCTGTAATATTCCAGATTTGTAAGCAGCTTGTCAGAGTCAGAACTATGGTCCGAGAGCTTGTGATTGGCATCTATAGGAGTCTTTGCAGGTTTGCACCCAGAATAATCTGCATTATGAAGGAGGTCCATACAGTACTTCCTTTGAGACAACACAAGACCATCAGAGCGTCGTGCGACCTCGAGCCCAAGAAAGTACCGATGGTTGCCAAGATCTTTGGTCTAAAAAATGGAATTTAACTGTTCCTTGATCTGTTGTATTCCTACCGTGTCGTTGCCAGTAATCAGGATATCGTCAACGTAGACCAGAAGAATCACAGTCCCGGTTGACCGGTGGAGGATGAAGAGAAAAAAATCAGCCGAGCTTCGAGTGAAGACACTAGCACAGACCACCTTACTGAATTTTTCAAACCACGCATGCGGGGACTGTTTGAGACCAAAAATGGATTTCCGAAGGTGACATACCAAAGACTCCCCCGTGGTCTAAAACCCGGGAGGTTGCTGCATATAAACCGTCTCTTGCAGATCACCGTTGAGGAAGGCATTCTTAATATCCAGCTGATAAAGCGGCCAGTGACGATGGACCGCCAAGGAAAGAAGAACGCAGACCGTGCTCAATTTTGCCACTGGAGAGAAAGTTTCTTCATAATCATGGCCATGTTGCTGAGTAAAGCCCCGGGCCACGAGGCGTTCCTTCAGACGGTCAACAGTGCCATCCACCACATGCTTGACAACAAAGACCCATTTGCATCTCACAGCGTGATGGTCAGTAGAAAGAGGTAGGAAGAGGAACCAGATCCCAGGTCTGGTTAGCCCAAAGAGCCCGCATTTCATCTTCCATGGCTGCCCGCCACCCTGGATGTGAAAGCGCCTCCTGCATAGAGTTAGGAATAGAAATAGAGGAAAGGGAGGTTGTAAAGGCGTAGAGAGGTGGTGTCAGCCAATGGAGAGATACGTAGTTGGCCAAGGGATGTGCTGTAGAGGAAGTAGTTGTCGGATCCGCAGGTTACAAAGCATCATTAGAGCGGGGCAACTCTCATGGGGTAGTAGACACGGGAGGACGTCGAGTCTACACACGAATGACTGGTGGTGTAGGTGATTTCGGTGGGATGGGTGTGAGAAGTAGAGGTGGAATGGTGCAAGTTACGGGAATAACAGGTCGTGGGAGAGTTGGCAGAGGAGGAGGGTCAAGAAGTTGAGAGTAATATGGTTGATCTTCGAGAAAGGTGACATCAGTAGAATTAACCACCTTGCGATCCGTGGAAGAGAAACATACGTAGCCCTTCTGAGTTCGAGAATATCCCACAAACATATATTTAGTGGCACGGGGGGCAAGCTTGTTAGTGGACGGGCCAAGATGATGAACAAAACATACGCACCCAATCACGCGTCGGGTGAGGGAGAAGGGAGGTTGGGAGGGGAAAAGGTGATTAAAAGGAATCGAAAAATTGAGGATAGAGGAACATGACCCAAACGTTAATGCCAGTCAACGGAGCTAATAAACGACAGCACAGTTGGGGGAGACGGATTAAGGATATAGAGACCATTCAACAGATGCCCTGTTCCAATGATGGTTTGCGTCTTGCGATCCTGCACAACACACGAGTTAGAATAAAAAATAACAGCATAATCGAGATCAGCAGTGAGTCGACCAATAGATAGAAGGATGAACGGAGAGCCCACAACATGAAGAGCAGAGCGAAGAGTAATGGAAGGAGTGAGGTTAATATCTGCCGCACTAGAGACGGGAAGAGTGGCCCCACTAGCAACAGTAATGAACCGGGGATGCACGTCGTTCAAATATTGGGGTGGTTTCCGTGATGTAATGTGGTAAGAGGCCCAAGAGTCCAAAATCCAGGATGAGCTGTGAGCAAAGCAGGAGGTACCGCCATCGGAAACAGATACCACAAAGCCCGGAGGACAGCGAATCATTTTGCAAGGAATAATCCGGGGCGGTCAGGGTAACCCCTCACCAGCGGCAATAAACAGCCACGACCAGCACGGTAAGCATAGAGTCCGCAGCGACTAGAAACATAGGCTGCGTGGGTAGGAGAAGACAAGAAGTGGCTAAGCGGGAGGCCGCAGCGAGAAGGGGATCAGTCCGCGCGGTCACACGAGCAATTAGGCAGATCGCGACCAAAATGCAGAAAAGGAAGCCCGCATGGTCAAGTGGACAGCTATGGATAGAGGAAAAGAGGAGAACTCACAGCGGTAGGGAAAGGTCTCAGCGGGAAGCAAGATACTGCGAGCTAGGAACGCGAGCGGTCAGCAAACGAGACCGCGAGAAGAGGAGGCAGGCCGCAGTAATAGTCCAGAAACAACCACGCGAGAAGGCGAGAGGAGAGAAACTCGCGACGGACAAGAGAAGAGCCCCCTGCAGGAAAGGAGAAGTCCACAAGTAGGGAAGCTCGAGCGGACAGAAGAACTCAAGTAGCGGGGAGACCGTAGCGGTCAAGACGAGAGGAGCCCGCCGCAGATAAGAAGCGAGCTCGCAGCGGAGAAGAAGAAGAGCGCAAGGCATTAAAGGAGAGGAGCTCGCAGCAGACAGGATGAGAGTCAGCAGAGGAGAAGAAGGTGGTCCCCACGGGTCAGAGGAGAAGATGGCTATAAGAAGCCTGAGGAGGGTGGAACCACAGAGGAGAAGAAGAGAAGTGGAAACAAAGAGGACAGTCCGCAGAAGCTATGCGGATAAGAGAAGGAAGGCCGCAACTTGAGCGGATAGAGCCGCAGACCGGAATGGGTAGGCGGGAAGGAGGCGAGCAGGCGGGTAGAAAGGCATAACGGCAGAATTCGAATCTGGTGGCGGTTAGCAAAGAAGTAGCCGCAGGGAAAAGAACTCGCTTCCCGAAGCGAGCAAGTAGAGGGAGACGCCGCAAAGGAGAATGCGGACAAGGGAGGAAGACGGGCTGGGCGGTTAGATTTGTGGAAACCGCATGGACCGAACCGTGTCCTCTGATACCATGTAGAAAGTAACTCCAAACCTTGCATATACTACTAGAATGAATAGTTTCAAGTATGAATGCACTTTTATAGGAGAAGAAAGAGAAGAGAAATCCTAAATACAAGATGTGGGACTAATACATGGAGAGAGAAATGAGAGAAAACATGGGCCCTTAATTGGGCTTTTCTAACAACTAGATTTAGAACACTTTACTTATGATAATAAGATGTTTTAGTAGATTTACGAGGAGAATAATGAGATGGCTTCTATGTTCATCGGGAACATTCAATTGCATTTATCTGTACTTCCAAGTGGCATTCACAACCAAGTTACCCAAAGCAATGTTTAGGCGGCAGACTTCTGCATAATCCATTCCATATATATATATATATATATATATATATATATATATATATATATATATATATCTGCATAGCGTGTTTTAAAGCAAGCTCTACATGGCCCAATTACAGTGGCCCGCAACAATACACGTAAGGGCTAGCAAGCCAGTTGTGAAAATGGGCGGCTCTGTTAACAATACACATATTATATGCAGGTTATTGAGCTTCCAATCAAACATTCAGAGTTATTTGAGAGCCTTAGAATAGCTCAACCGAAGGTATTGGGTCAATACATGATCTGCATAGTTATTTTTTTTTGTATGTTGATTGACTAACAAGTGAATATTTCCTTTCTAGGGAGTTCCGTTGTATGGGCCACCAGGGACTGGAAATACTTTACTGGCGAGGGTTATTACGCATCATACCGACTGCACCTTTATTAGGGTTTCTGGCTCCGAATTGGTTCAAAAGTACATCGGAGAGGGCTCGAGAATGGTTCGAGAACTATTTGTTATGGCAAGGTATAATACTCGTCATTCTTGTTTTACTTATTTGGTATGTGTTTACATTCACTGTAGAAGCAGCATAAGAAAACCTGTTGTCCCTCATCGTGCATAAATATAGTTGAGCAAACTCAGGTGCATAGTCGGGTATATTTTGGAATAAGCATCTTAGTTAAAGTCTTTCTAAGGACTTCTCTCTTTAGTTTTAGTGTTGCAGTCACTAGACCTGATTCAGGAGCCCATGAATTGAATGTCATAAGTGTATGTGAAAGCTTGAGTTTTTTATTTTGACCTATCCTGGAGCAAGAAATTCTCTTCCCTTCAAAATCTTCGTTTTGAAAATCAATCATGCTAAAGGGTTTATTTTCGTTTTAAAATGCAGCACTCTGTTCCAAATGGGTGAAAATTCTGAGGAGGCAAAGTTTTTGAGAATTACAGCAACCTATGATCCAGTAGTTAATTCCTACATCAAAGAATGTGAAGAAGGATTAGATCTTTGTGGGGCATAAGATTGCTTCACAAATTTTGATTTATAATACAATTTTGTTTTTTCATCAGAAGAGCTAGGATGCTTTGTGTGCCCTTGTGGTGGGACTTTTAGCAGGGCTCTTGCTGTGGGTCACGTGGGGGGATGCTCTGTGCACTGGGCTGCCCTTTATTAGAATGGCAGAGTAATATAATGCTAGAGTCAGATTTTTTGTTGTATTAATAATAAGTATGCTAAGATCTGGAATTATAATACTTTCCTGTTGAACACAACCTATAATTATTCTCTCTTTTTTCCTGATATGTACACTTTTCCTGTTTGACTATATTTACGACGTTCTCAATGTTTGTTCATGAATGGGTAAGGTAAATTAAATATCTAGTGAGGGATTTGAATGAGTCTGCTTCAACTTTCTCTTCTTCATTATTTGGGTCTAATACGATTTACCGTGTATCTCGTTAATTTACAGTTGTAACAATTTGCAACTGTATTACAATATTTTGAATGTGTTTTTTTTTAAAACATAAATTAGTATTTGCCAGTGCTTGTAACTGTGGCAAATAGTTTTTTTTTAAATGATGAGTTCACTTTTAGCCAGGGTTTCATACCGTGGCTAATAGTTAACTTATTTGCCACGACATTTTTTACCATGGCTAATATTATATGCTACGGCCAATTCGTGGCTAAAAAGTTTTAGCCACGCTGACTTTAGCCACAGATTTTTCCCGTGGCTAGACCGTGGCTAAAACTTTTTAGCCCAGGTTTTTGACTGTTTGCCAGGGAAATTTGCCCTGGCACAAAGTCTATTTTCTAGTAGTGTTATCATCTCGACGAATCCTACTTAGATTACACGAGTTCACTTGACTTCTCAGGAACATTCGACGAATATGCATAGAATAAATTTTACAAATCTTCAAATCCAAAATTTCAAACACCAAAAAGACAAAACACGTTCCTCTTGGATCTTAACAAGAAAGAAAAAGAAGGGAGAAGAACACTAACAACAAAGAAAGAGGGGTAGACTGTCACTTGCCTAAAATCTCGACAAAATCGTCTCTACAGCACCCCAAGCCACGGATCGACAATAAGAAACACCCCAACGAGTAATTTTTGAAATATTTGGTGCAAAAACGAAGATTAGGGCTAACTGCTCCTACTCCAAAAATCCATGAAATCGAAAAAACTCGTCGCAGACTCGAAGATCTAGGCGAGAGCAGTCAGAATCTCAACTCCGATGATGATTTCCTTTAATCTTGCTACGGTGGCGGCGGATGGAAGACTTCTGAAAAGGGACTCCTCTTCTAATCGTGTGATCGGGTTCGACGGAAGAAGAAGAAGTTTCGTAAACCTAATTTCTAATGGGTTTGGCTTGTATAGTGGGGAGATTTTGTAATTAAATATATTGAAAATTGTTTTATTACCTTACATAATCGATGTTTTAAGAAGAAATTATCTGCGTACAAAACTCTTGAACTAACGTAATGCCCTTAAACTAATATTATGGGACTAAATTAATTATCGGAAATTTAGGGGAGTTACAGGCTCTGTGTGATCTAATGCCCGGCAGTAGCGATACTGCGGGGCGGTAGTGCCTATTTATTATAAATGGCGCGTTGATGTGACGCATCGCCTACCACGCGGCGGTAGTGAGGTACTGTGCGGCGATAGCAGAACAGTTACGGCACGGCCACGTGTCGGCGCGTGATTAAAGGTTTTGGGCGGTGGGCTTACAAAGAAAGACAACGTTTGGGTATCACGCGGCGATAGCTAGTTACCCAGCGGCTGAAGCTCGATTTAAGGCTGGGGAATTTAAGTTTCAACTTCATTTTCTCTCTTGGCATTCTCATTCTGAGTAGTAGAGAGAGGAGAGTGAAGGAGGGTAAGAGGAAGGAGATAATGCTGCCATTGGAGTTTTGGAGCTCCGAGTCGCGAGCCGATTTCACATCCGTAGAGGCAAGTCCATTGCAATCATATACATCCGGCTAGATACATCCCCATGGCACCAAAATGAACGTCAAGGGTAACGATCTTACTTCTTGGACATGTGAAGTCCTATATTTTGTCTTATAAAGTTAGATGCTCCACGAGCACATGGAAGCGGTTCTCCCGACGGGTCGATTGGTTGTATACCCATTAGCGTTGCATTTAGAATCCCAAATCGAAGTATGGAATAGGCATTCAATGTGAAGCCCAACCGGATCGGTTTGTTTGTATTGGTGATTATTGTTTTGTATGTCGGACAAGACTTTGTGGTAAGCATGTAATATTAGGAGTAGGGGGTGTGCAGGTTATTGCAGTCAGAGTACTGGAGAGTGTCTCCAGGAAAATACCCATTTTGGGGAAGAAACGATAGTCTATCCCTTGCCGCGCCGCGGTAACGCTATCCCCGACGGTAACTCCCAGTGAGCGATGCTTTGGAGGCCTATCTCCTGGGGACTTGGGGGCCTATATGTTTAGCTATGAGCTTAGATTGCTCCGCTACGGTGGTTGTGAGAGCCAACCTTGGAACATAACATAGTTATGTATTGTGTAAATAAGCATGGGAAGGCTGGCCCGTGTCGTGGCTTGCGAGCTTGACGGTTTGCGCAATAGGCTATGGTTGTCCTATACCCACCTTATAGTGTTCGCCTTAGAGTGAGTCATTGGCTTGAATCTCAGCATTAATTTACCGTAGTATAGGGAGATTCTGAGGCTTTTGGCCGGAAAGACTAGTAATGCTCAAGGTACCGTCTTAAGAACGGTAGTGGGGCATGAATCTCAGTGCATCGATAATGTGTCATGAGTGCACGAGACGTGTGACTGGCTATGTCGACACTTGTGGTGAATGGTGCTTAAATTGCATATTATATTACCATTATTTTACATGTTGTTCTGCCTATAGGGAAGGAGCACCGCCGCCCCAAGTGAGGAGCAGGGTCCTTATAATTTGGTCAGCTAATGTTGATCATTGCTTTGTTTTCCAATGTTGGGGTGGAATGCTTTTATATAGGTGCAGTTGAGCCAAGTGGGAAGTAGCGGGTTGAAGCTCTATTTGTTGTGCCGGCCCTCGAAGGCCAAGCGAAGCATGCTTTACTATTTTATGTGTGGTCGGCCTGTGCGTCGATGTCTGTTAAACATTTATATTTGAGGAAAAAGTCTTAAGGCCTTATGGCCATAACGATTTATGTATTTAAGTTATCATTCCTACTTTGGTTTAGTGGACATTCGTTTGGTTAGGTTCTAAGCAATTTAATTATCTTTCGCTAGAATGAACTCTGAGTTAAGATGCATAAATGGATTATGGTCTCAATACGTAACTCTGCTAAGTGTTTGTTGAATATGACGTGGGGCGCCGACCGGACCTTTTTTTATATCCTATGTGACAGATTGGGTGTTATAATTTGGTATCAGACTCTGGTGTTGGTATTTATTTTTCAAATTCGTGGACGAATTCTTTTAAGGGATGGTGAGTATGAGTGTGTGCGCTACAGTTATAACATGAAAGAACCCATGAATGTCTACTTAGGAATGAAAATAAATATGTTTGAGGAACCTGCGTGTTCCTATAATTTCTTTTGGGTAATATGTTTAGTCGCATAATTGTGTGTTTCACGATTATCGGTGACAAGGAGTGGTGCAGAGCAATCCCAACGGCAACACTCTACGGAGAGCAGTGCGCAGAATGACGTGACCGCAACCCCTCCTTTTGCTAAAACAATAAGGCTGGTAGCTGAAGCTGTGTTTGCCATGATAAATGCCCGGCCAGGGAGGCAAGTGCAACCTCTTGCCTCTGAACTGGGCCAAGTACGGCTTGGTCAAGTAACTATAGAGCCTATAGTGAAAAGAAGACCGACTGAGAAGCAGCTCAAGCATGTGATGAGCTTCAATCCTCAAGTGTTTATGGGTACTGGAACCCCAATGCAAGCCAAAGAATGGCTCTCTCGGATTAAGAGAGTCATGACAGTAATGGAAATGGAGGATTAGCAGAAAGTCACCATAGCCACTTTCCTACTGGACGGATAGGCAAGGTTATGGTGGGACGAATTGGAGTTGCATCACTTTGTTAGAAGGCAGCTCACAAATATCTCGATGGATGAGTTCTCATGAATGTTCTTCTCTTGAAATATCCCTTCAACGTAGAAAATTGCTATGGAGAATCAATTTTAGAGATTAACTCACACGAGAATAGTGTTGAAGACTACTTGCATAAGGTCACGAGATTGGGGAAATATTCGGGCTCCACCATTTTTGATGAGGAGAGCAAGACCAATCGGTTCTATTAAGGACTACGCGACGATCTGAGGTTGCTACTCTCAGGTCCAATGACATTGGATTTTCTAACCTTGGTTAATACAACCAGATCCCTAGAGCAAGATATAAAGCGCATATAACGTAAAATTGTCTCGACTTTATAGAAGCTAGAGTTTAAGGTACCGAACTCATCGAAGGCTTGGTACTGAAGGTGGAACAAGAAATCCAAATATGCTAGAATGGCTCATTCTTCTGTGGTGTCTGGATTGACTTCTGGGTGAGGCCCAATTCATTGCTACACTTGTAACAAACCGGGACACATAGCATGAAAATGTTGAAGCGGCCTCCGAGGATTGAGAAGAAGATAGGTGAGTCTTATGTGGCGAAAGGGAAAGCGTTGGAGTCAACTACCCCCCATTATGTTCCAGCCCAACCTAGAGTACACAACCTTGGCCAGCAGGAGGCCATTAAGCAAGGCAATGTCGTTATAGGTTTGTTTTAGACTTTAGCTTTATTGCTTTCTATACCTTACACCCTATGCATTGGTTGTATGACTATCTTGTATTAGGCTTTGTCTTAATCTTGGACTGTCCGGCGAGAGCACTATTTGATACATGAGCTTTGCACTCCTTTTTGTCTGAGGAAAACTTGTCGCATATCAGAGTGCATTCTTTAATGGCGAAGGATAGACTGGATGTGTTGCTTCCTAATGGACCTTCGATGGGAGCGGATAGAGTTTGTTGCATAAAGGTTCAGATAGAGAGTGAAGAGTTTTATTTGGAAGAATCTCTACTAATGATTGTGGAGTTTGATGTGATCTTTGGCATGGATTGGCTCTCAATGTAACGTGCGTACATCGATTGTACTCTCAAGCTGGTCAAACTGGGTCTTAATACGGGTCGTGAAACTACATTCTATGTTATGAAGGGATCAAGCAAAACGCTGATGTCTGTTCTCCAAGTAGTCAAAGCAGTTCGTGAGGGTGCGGAGTTATTCTTCACCCTATTATAGTCTAAGAAGCTCAAGTCCGGTTTGATTAGTATTTTCTCGTAGTATCAGAGTTTTCTGATGTTTTCCTTAAAGATCTCCCTGGAGCTCCACTTTAAAGAGAGATCGATTTCACCATTGAGCTAGTGTTAAGTGCCAAGCCCGTGTCATGCTCTCCTTACCGTCTAACACTAAGAGAGATGGAGGAACTGAAGGTGCAGCTTCAAGAACTGCTAGATCAAGGTTATGTGCATCATAGTTCGTCACCTTAGTGCGCACCGGTCCTTTTCATGAAGAGCAAGGATGAGAGTTTATGGCTGTATATATATTATCGGGAGTTGAACAAGCTGACAGAGAAGAATATGTATATGATTCTGAGAATCGATGATATGTTCGATCATCTAGTTCTATCGAATGTGTACTCGAAGTTGGATCTGAAATCTTGGTATTATCAACTGAGAATCAGGGAATGTGACATTCCCAAGACGACATTCAGTATACGTTATGGGCATTATGAATTCATGGAGATGTTGTTTGGGCTGTCGAATGCACTTTCCTGTTTATTGACTTGAAGAACCGGACGTTCAATGAGAAGTTGGACCAGTTCATGATAATCTTTATTGATGATATCTTGGTGTACTCTCAGTCTGAAGAAGAACATGTGGATAATTTATGCACTGTTTTGGAGACCCTGAGGAGGAGTCGGCAGTACGCCAAGTTCTCTAAGTGTGAGTTTTGTCTATCTGCGGTAGCATTCCTTGGTCATGTGGTTAGTGGAGAGGGAATTGCGGTGGATCCGGCAAAGATAGTTGTGATACGGGAGTGGTCTGTGATGTCTACTATGGCGAAAGTCCGTAGTTTTCTAGGGCTTTCCAGCTAATACAGGCGCTTCATAGAGAACTTCTCAAGGATAGCATAACCCCTCACTACCTTGACGAGGAAGGATCATAAGTTTATTTTGTCGTCGGCGTGCTCACATGCTTTTGAAGAATTGAAAAGTCATCTGACCACGACACCTATTTTGTAATCGTCATATGGTTTGAAAGCCTATGAAATTTACAGTGATGCCTCAGGGAGCGGCTTAGGCTGCATTTTACTTTAACGTGGGTAGGTGATAGCATATGGCTCGTGCCAATTGAAGTACACGAGAGGAATTATCCGGTCCACGATTTGGAGTTATCAGCCGTGATATTTGCTCTAAATCTTTGGAGGCACTACCTGTATGGCGTAAAGGTCGATATCTTTGTAGATCATAAGAGCCTTAAATATCTGATAGATCATAAAGTCTTGAATATGCGCCAGCGGAGGTGGATGGAGTTTCTTGGAGACTACACCTTCAAGATACATTATGTTCCCGATAAGGGAAATGTTATTGCGGACGTGCTAAGTCGTAGGGATCCTATACAGTCCAACTGGATATAGATGCATGATGAGCATCTTATTAGAGATTTAGAGGTCTTGGAGATCTCTTGTGTTGATGGGAGATCTAGTGTTAAAGTGTGTTTGGATTGGACGGAGGTGTAGTATGACCTCGCAGACTGAATTTGTCAAGCACTACAGTTGGATGATAGCATGAGACACTACTTGGCAGAGTCTTTGGATGGGTCAAATGCCCAGCTTACTGATATTGATGGCCTTTTGTGGAAGAACAGTTAATTCTGCATCCCAAATGTGGATAAATTACGGGAAGGGTTGATGTATGAGACACATTTCACAAAACACTCAATCTACCCAGGGAGCACAAAGATGTTCAAGGACATGAAATTGCTGTTCTGGTAGCTAGTATTGAAGAAGGGCATAGCTCTATATGTGGAAAAGTGTCAGACTTGGGCCCTAGTAAAAGACGAATGTCAGAAGCCTGGATGATTTCTGAAATGCTACCTATACCGGAGTGTAAGTTTGACGACAAATCTATGGATTCCGTGCACGGCTTGCCGAGATTGCAGAAAGGGAACGATGCCCTTTAGGTGATCATTGATCGTTTAATGAAGGAGTCACACTTCATTCCAAATAGGAAGGACGATTCAGTGGAAAAGCTGGTGAAACTTTACGTTGGCAATATCATATGATTGCATGGTGTGACCCGTAGCATCGTTAGTGACCGAGATGGGCACTTCACGTCTAATGATTGGAGGCTTATACATCAACTGTTGGGTACCAAACTGAAGTTTAGTACAGTCTTTCTTCCTCAGATGGATGGTCAGTCCGAGAGGGTAAACAAAATAATGGAAGATATGATTCACATGTGCGCCCTAGATTTCGAGAAGAGGTGGAAGGACCACCTTTATATGATCAAGTTCGCCTACAACAATAGCTATCAGGCAAGAATTTAGATGGCATCCTTCGATGCCCTTTATGGTAGAAAGTGTAGTACTCCCTTTACGTGGCTGGAGACGGGCGAAATGAAGTTGGTTAAGCAAATGGAAGTTGAAGATGCTACTTTGAATATACGTACAATCTGAGAGCGATTGTTGATTGCTTAGGATAGACATTCCAAATATTATAACGTTGTGCATATAAATGTCGAGTTTGCCATGGGCGACTGTGTTTATCAAAAGATCAAACCGCTCAAGTACGTATCAAGGATTCGACCCTTGAAAAAGCCAAGTCCGAGGTACCTTGGGTCATTTGAGATATTAAAGTGCATTGGCGAAGCTGCTTATTGATTGAAGCTTTTGGCTGAACTTTGTTGTCTGCATGATGTATTCCATATATCAGTATTATGGAAGTCGGTGCAAGAGCCTATGCAAGTGGTTACTATAGATCAAGCACCAATCGATTGTCGGTTGACAACAAAGGTCAAGCCCATTTGAATCAAAGATATGGAGGTCAAGTAGCTGCGGAATAATTCGATCAGAATTTTCAAGGTCTAGTGGGACAACTGCGGTCATAAATAGCTATCTGGGAGCATGAGCAAATGATGATAGCGGAGTTTCCCTAGCTGTTTCGTTGAGGTATGCATTTGTATTATTGATACTACTGTATTTTCCAACAACGCGTAATTTCAGAACAATATTTCTTTAAGTGGGAGAGATTTGAAACACCCCAAGTTTCCCGTAACATGGAGATTTGTTTTGTGATCTACCACCTAGCAGTAGTGTTAGCGCTGAAGGTAGCATTGTGGAATTTTTGCCTGAACTCTCTGAGAGATATCGCCTGACAAAAGGTTGATACCGTGTCTTGGTAACATTGACTGAGCTCTCGGTGAGCTAGCCTGGCGGTAAGGTTAACGTTTGTGGTAGCGTGGTCGATTTATTTAGCGTGTCTCTCTGAGCTACCACCCGGGGGTAGTGATACTGTCACAACCCGCATTTTTCTCCAGAAGAACAAGTATCATAGTATGAGAAAATGGGCGTCGTGATGCCACGTCAGGCAGGGAATAACTGCCGACGCTCAGGCAACGGAAACTATTACCATACAAATATTCATAAGTTTAATGTTTGGAAAGCTGTTTATATTTATAAGGGTCGTATCCCTCGGCTCAGTGGTTTATTAGCCCACTTAGAAGAAAACATATTTTACGCTGTGAAAAATACCTTGATTTAATTAGATTGACATTCTACATGAGTGCAAACGTCCTCGAAGGACATCCCATGGTATGTAAGACTCTAGATTTAGTATAAGTAAGGAATTACCTTTTATGCTAGTTGTAAAGTACTTCTTTTAAGTTTTAAGACATGAGGTGCATGCCATGTATTAGCAAGGTTTAATACTCAAAATAACTAACATGCATCCTAGCATAAAACATTCCCAAGAGACAAGTAACCTCTCCCAATTGGATAACCAAACAACATAGAAGAGTATACCATAGACTGAGAAAACAACCACCGAAGGGCGCAACAAACTGACACGAACCCCTCGGCGTACACAAAAGTCTGAGTCAATAAAGCAACTAAACAATCTCACCTAAAGTGAGAGAGACACTCCAACAAAGCGGTCAACCAAAACGCAGCTCCAAACAAGCTGCTCGGACGGCCGCAACCTGGACCTGAGGCATTCAAAGACAGAATACCTCAGCACAAATATAACAATGCAAGTGGCAAAAAGAGAGAAAAACTCGAAGTTTATAAAAGATCGACAAACAGGGAAGAACCAACCCTCAGCGAGCAAGCTGTCAAACTCTGCAACAAGTCAGTAAATGAAAGAGATCATAGCACACAAAGCATCAACAAAAACTGAAGGAAATGCCCCAAGTGCCTCGGGACAAAAAACCACCGGCTTCGGCTCAAACCTATTGGAGAAAAGCAAGAAATGGCAAACCAGCCAATATCCATAACAAGGATAGGAGCAATAGTCCAAGAATCAAGATAGGACAATCATTAACACTTAGTGATCCTCATCTTGGAGGAGTGGGTGACTTCAAAGGCATTAAATTTGCTTATAACGACCTGGCAAGCTAAATGGCACAGCGTCGCCCGGCCCACTAGCAACCCATGGAGGACCCATGGCGCTCCAATGGTGTAGCCGGAATCTACAAGACCTGTCACGGAAACCAACACCCACAGAACACCTCACAAAGACCTCGGCATCACTGCATGCTAGCAAGGCGATAACAACTGACTGTTCCCTCCACATTAACTTCTTACAACGTCTCCTGGACAAACTTTCGAAGGATTGGGGTCAAGACCCCAAAACAGGCCCCCAAGGACCTCACTCAATGGAAACAAGGGACAACAGACAATTCCTTCGGAATTCATCGAGTATCACCATTGATACTCGACGGATTCGTCGAGAATGGTCGACGAAGCCGACGGTAGTCGTCGAGTATCGCCGCGATACTTGACGATTTTCCCTAAATTCGTCGAGTATCGCAAATATACTCGACAATTTTTCCTGGGATTCTCGACGATTTGGCCTTCACTTCTCGACGACTCTACCTTGTCATTCTCGCCGATTCTCGCCGATTCTTGCCGATTATAACTTAGTGTCTAACGGTTAGTCCTAGCGATACTCGACGATCCCTCTATTGATACTCGCCGAATCTACCTAAAGATACTCGCCGACTATACCATGTCGTTCTCGCCGATTCTACCTTGTACTCTCGCCTAATATACCTCAGCAGTCTCGTCGATTGCCTTAGCATTCTCGACGAAAATGCCTCAATATTCTCGACGAAAATACCTTAGCATTCTAAGACGGTTAGGCCATGGGTAACACAGTACTCGTCGATTCCTCGAAGGGCTCTAAGTCTGCTTTCCTACCTTAGCCTAGATTTCTCATGGATACCAGCCCTATAACTTACACCTAGTCAAACCGGGAGCAAGAAAGGAAGATAATAGGGAAGAATGGAGCAAGCAAGGGAAGAAGTTCCACTTGCCTCAAAACCCACGGAAAAGACGCTGCCCGTCCCGGCCGCTTCCAGATCCGGCCACAAGGAGCACCGAGCAACGGTTCCTGAAACTTTTGGGAGCGAAATCAAGCTAAAACCCCTAACCCTAACCTTCAAAAGTCAAGGAAACGGACAAAGCTTACCTCTACCGAGAAGCTCTTGCCGAGAGCAGCCCAAAAATCCACTCAGACAAGGAAAACGAACCCTCCAGCTCCGCACACTGCCGACCAAAGCCCCGCCGAGTCCGCCTCTCCCAGATCTTTCGCAAAAACGAGGATGCCGTAGGGTGCGGGAAGAAGAAGATACCGACCGGCCCCAAACCCTATCTATCCTATTTATACTCTAATAAAACCTAATATATTATATAATATAAATATATATAATAACACACAATCTTAATACAATGCCCAACACAAACGAACTCGGAAACGAGCGAAACTCGCGCCGCAGCCAGAAACCAACGCTACGAATGCAATGAACGAGGTCGAGATCCTAATCCGATTGGTAGAACTCAGGCAAACACCTACCAAAGTCAAAACACAAGCGGCTCCGCCGAGTCACCAAAAAAGACACAGCTCGCTAGGGAAAACTAGCCAACAGGCCAAGATACCACCCTACAGAGAACTCAAGGAGCCAAGATCATGCTCTAACCTCGGCACATGTCAAACACGTGCAAGGGTAATTATTATGACGTCAAAACCCGGACAACTATAGAATATCGGAAAATCAGGTGCGTTACAGTCACACCCCCTAAAAAGAAGTTTCGTCCCGAAACTTGGATCACGAAGTGAAGAAGAAGACAGAAGAAAAGGCACAACAGGAGAATTCTTAAATGAAAATACTAACCTGAGAAGACTAAGAGAACAACTGGGGATGCGAATAAAAGAGCCTCTCTTAGATCCTCTCGTAGGCCCTTATAGAACCTCTTGATGTATTGATGCATAAAGATCACGGCAGTGAACCGGTCACACAAGTAATATAAAATGGGCGAGTTTTCCCAAGTATCGATCTCACAAGGAACACAGTAAGGTGGAGTTAATTTCGAGGAGGACTTGAGATTGAAGTCCTTAGGTCGACGGTAACGATGGGGGTTTTGATTGTTGCGGTAAAAGAAAATAAAACACTATCAACTACTCCTATGCAACGCCGCTATGCGAAGCTTCGCCAGGCGGGATGGAAGACTAGTCGGGCCGCTATGCACCGAATCACTAGGCGGATGGGCGAGTAGGCTTGCAGAATGAGGGTCGAGAGCACCTCTTCGCAACGCACTCCACAAGCAATTGCTAGTGCGGCAAGGGTGGATGGTGGATGGAATATGGCGCATCTCAAGCGAAATATAACGAAAGTACAAATCACATAGACATGATTTCATTTAAACGTTTTACAACTAAGCACACATCATCAATAAATGAAGTTTACAACAACACATAAACAACAATAAAGGAAGAACAAGGCAAGAGATCGACCGAATCCAAAGTCTTGCTGAGGATTCACGGTTGGAGTTGTCGGGTTGTCAATCCGCGTCCAAGCTCGGCCCTCAACTGCGTCCGGGGTAGAGAAGGGCTGTCACCACCTTCCAATGGCCCGTCTTCTTCGTGTCACGATAGCAGAAGAAGGTTGCAAGCTTCCCCTTGCTTGGTGGATATGGCATTGAAGCTTGAAATAAGCCCAAGAGATGATGGAGGAGGCCGAGAGGAAGCTCTGGCTTGGATTTGGAGGTGAAAGCTTGCCCGGAGCCTCTCCCTAAGGTGGAGGATGAAGGGAAATGGCGGAACCCTTCGTCGGGGACGAAAAACGGCGGAAGAAATCACAGATTTTTAAATTAGGGCGAGACCTGCGCTATTTATAGAAAATAGAAGTAAACACTGCGCACGATCACAGGCGCACGACTAGTGGTCGTACGCGCTATGGCCCGTGATCGTGCGATATGGCGGCAGAACTTGCACAAAAGTGGTCATGACTGCGCACGATCGGCAATGCACGAGCAGTGATCGTGCGCGGTATAGCTGGTGATCGTGCGATATGGCGGGACAGAACTTTCACAAAAGAGGTCATGACTACGCACGACCGATGATCGTGCGCCTGAGAGGTCGATGGTCGTGCGTGGTTAAAAACGCACGACCATTGACTCTTTTGCCAAAAATGGTGAAAGCCCAATCCCGGACGCCCACACGATCCCCGAACTTGCAAGAAAACTGGACGGGTTGTCGATCATGGCAGTCACAGACATTAATAAAATGCAAGCAAAAAGGGGAAATACACACACGCATAGAAATAGGCTAAAAAGGTGCACAATACGTGGAATGTCGTAGCGAACAAAAAGGAGTGCTAATTGAGCTTAATGGTAGTGCAAAGACATGCACATGAGCCCAGATGAGTCCGAAATTAAGTATAAAATATGGACTCATCATGTATCCTGCCTTATCCAGCTGATAAGAATCCGCAAACCGGGCTAAATGTTTGAACTCCCGATGGTACTCCACCACTGTCTTGTATCCCTCCCTCAACTACAGGAACCTATCTTCCAGCTCATCTCTTGCCGACTGTGGAACAAAGTGCTCCAATAATGAAGCCCTGAACTCCTCCCAAGTAATGTCAGCAACCACCTTTTCCGTAAATGTCGTGTCCAGCAGTGTCTTCAACCATCTCTTGCCATGGGACTCCAAGTAAGAGACAACCAAAGGTACCCTCTCCTCCCATGGGCACCGTATCCCGGTCAGCATCTCGTACATGATGTCGAGCCACTCCTCTATCAGTACATCCGACTTTATCCCAAAGTAAGATGGGGGAGAAAGTCCTCAGAAGATGCTCAACCAATGTGCCCCCGGGTTTGGCTGCGGAGCAGGAACCTGCTGGGTCCTGAAAGCCTCCAGAATGGCTGTCAGAGTCTACTCCACCTTCGATTGTAGAAACAGAGTGGGAGTAGGCGGAGGTGGCGCAACATTCAGAGTTTGTTGGACTCCACCCTGTGGTGTGGGATGTGTTGGAGGCTGCATAACAAAGACCATTGTGAGAAATTAACCCAAACCTAGTTAAAAGTGGACAATTACATATGATCCCTCATATGGGCACACCACTCTTCCGTTGCTTAGTTTTTCCCCAAACTAAACTCGAGCGGGGGTGACCCAGGGTTAGTGGACTGCTACTTTTTTGATCGAGGTCTCCTCTAATCCCACTTGTAAGACCCCTTTTTTTTAAATCCACGGGGTCTTATGTTGGAGTTACCATGGTGATCTAGAAGTGGTCAAACATGTAATCTCACTGCCAACGCGATATGAGCCTGTAGGGTCGCACATAAGAGCATGTGGAGAAATTGGTAGATTGACTGTGTTGGTAAGGGTTACCAATCACCTCGTAAGATGGAGTCGGGCAAACGTTGCCAAAGGAATTTTGTCGAGAGTCGTTGAGTTTGACTCGACGACTAAGGCAAATTCATCGAGAATCGTCGAGTATGACTCGACGAATCTCGACGAGTTCGTCGAGAATGATTCATCGAGAATCGTCGAGTATGACTCGACGACTCTCGACGAGTTTGTTTAGAATCACTCATCGCTAATGATTCGTCGAGAATCGTCGAGTGATACTCGACGACTCTCGACGAATTCGTCGAGAATCAAAAGTGTTTGATTCCCGGTGATTGGTGATACTCGACGAATCTATCCCCGATTCTCGACGAATCAGCAGATGATTCTCGCCGAATCTGTCTGCTAATTCTCGCCGAATCCGGATTTGATTCTCGCTGAACCTGTGCTGATTCTCGCCGAATGACTCTGAAACCCTAACTTGGGTGGTCTGCGGATAGCGGTGTTCTTTGGACTGTTTATGCCTTTGGTATAAATAGGGGACTTAGGGTTTTGGGATTTAGAGATTATCTATCATCGGGATTTTCCTGTAGCCGGATCGTAGCCGACGGCAGAGTTCCGTCGATCTCCCGATCCGCCGAATCCCGACACCGCAGGACGGAAACGTTCCGCCGACGGCTATTCGCTCCGTCGTCGACCTCATCTCCGGCGATTGTCGCCGGTCTTGCTTTCCCTGGCGCGGACCTAGCAGTCCGTGGGAAGTGCAAAGGTGCGGTTGGACTTCCTCCCGACCCTTCGTGCGATGAAGCTCGGGGTTCTCCCGCTCGTGTGGATTTCTGTAGAGACGTGACGTTATTCCACGCAGAACTCACCACCGATGAGGACACGAAGCTTGGAGAATCTCCATTGAGTTGTGACGCAACGCCGCTAAGGTAATTGTTGCCTAGTTGTTTGTTAACTTCTTGATTCAATTTTCATGGCCCGATCCCATATCTTTTGGGTTGTCTTGATGTTTTATTCCTTCTGCTGCGTGCACAAGCGTTGTGCCATCCTCACAGAGAAACCCAATAGTGGTATCAGAGCGAGGTTGCGGCCATGATTGTTGTATTGGAAGTTAGGTTATTCAAGTGCGTGTAAACCTAGGGATTTAAAAGTGTTCTAAATGTCTAGATTTATTCCTGGTACATCAATTATTGATGGTTTTTCTAAGGGAAATCGGTGGGCTCATAACCCACAGGTTAGGGGCTCTGCCCCTTGGAACCCGGCCAGGAACGTCTGGGATTTCGTGGTAATTTCTAATTGATAGAAATTGTTGTCTCCTTAGCAGTAACCGTCCCTCGAATGGTTAGTGGACCAGTTTATTGTTTTGGATTTTTCATCCAATAATAAGATACGAGCTTGTTTACTGCTTTAAGTTGAGTTGTCTTTGCTTTTGTCCAATGCATGTAAATCTGAAGATTTGGAAGAGTCCGGATGTTCAGATTTAGCCCTTCCTTTCTATCAAATGTTGATAGTGTCAGGTTGTGCACATAAGGGATGCATGTGGATTTTAGAAATTGTTTTTCTGTGGATGTGCACAATGATCAAATGTTTATAATGGTTAATTGTTAACCCATAATCAAAATACCTTCCTCTAATATTAATTGTTCAGATGCCTTCCGATGGATGACACTCTTCCTGCCTCGATCGATGAAGTGTGGGCTTGCCAAAGCAAGGTGCATTAATCTATCTTGGTAAGGGTGCGAGCGGATAATTGTGATATCCCACTGTCGACATCAGGTCTAGCTTAACTAGGCGACCTCAAAGATTGAGTGCCTAGAGGCATAGGGTTTGCATACACCATATGATGGATGCGAATAAGGAGTTATTCACCAACCATACAAGAATTGCATGAGGATGCAATTGGCAAGCGTTGCCTACCTAAATAACCGCATTATGAGAGGAAAGCCAAAGCTGACTCATTGTGTTGGTGATATACGGATCTTGTCCACTAAGAGAGTAGCTCGCATGAACTCTCCTAATTGATAGTGAGGGCTATTATTTCGAATAAAATAGTGGGAGTTTTAATTGAAGTCCAAATTAAAATAAATTGTATTTGAAATTTTGGTACTGATATTATTCTGCATGAATTCTTGTAGAATTCCATGGCAAGTGGTTCACACTCCACTCTGTCTCTGGAAGCCATCCTTTAGAAGGATAAGCTCAGTGGGACTAACTATATGGACTGGTACAGGAACTTGAGAATTGTTCTCAGGCAAGAGTGAAAGCTCTATGTCTTGGAAGAAGAAGCCCCCGAGGTTCCGACCGGGAATTCTTCCCGTGCTGACAAAGATACTTATAAGAAGTATACTGATGACGCCTTAGACGTCGAATGCCTTTTGCTTGCCACCATGAACTCTGAGCTTCAGAAGCAACATGAGAACATGGGGTGCAAGGAGATTGACGAGCATCTCAAGAAAATGTTTCAAGGGCAAGCTCGGTAAGAGAGGTTTTACGTCACAAAAGCATTGTTTCAGTGCAAGATGGGAGTTCGAGACTCAGTAGGGACTCACGTACTCAAGATGATTGGGTATATAGAGAACATTGAAAGACTGGGTTTTCCTCTGGGTCAAGAGTTGGCCACAGATCTGATCCTGCAATCGTTGCCGGATAGTTACGAGCAGTTTGTCTTGAACTACAACATGAATGAAATAGACAAGACACTACCCGAGCTCCTAGGCTTGTTGAGAACTGTCGAGATCAATATGAAGAAGGTCAAGCCTTCCAGCCCCATACTGATGGTGCATAAGGGCAAGGCCAAGGCCAAGGGCTCTAAGAAGACGAAGGTGGGACCTAAGTCACATCTCGGGCCCAAGTCTTCTACAATTATGAAAAAGAAGAGCACGGTGAAGGAAGGGAAATGCCACCACTGTGGCAAGGCTGGTCATTTGAGGAGGAACTGTCCTTCTTATATTGAGGTTCTACAGAAAATGAAAGGAGGTATGACTTCCGCTTCAAGTATTTACGTTATAGAGATAAACCTTTCTGCTCCTTCATCTTGTGTATTGGATACCGGATGTGGTTAATACATTTGTATAAATGTGCAGGAACTGGGAAGGAGAAGATTGCTGAGTAAAGGGGAGGTGGACCTGCATGTCGGCAATGGAGCAAGAGTTGCTGCTGTAGCCGTAGGGGTTTACCGTCTTTCTTTGCCCAGTGGGCTTGTAATAGAACTAGATAACTGTTATTTTGTTCCGGCCATAACTAGAAACATTATATCAATTTCATGCTTGGACATGATTGGATTTTCTTTTATAATTAAGAACAACTGTTGTTCTATATTTAAGAATGATGTTTGTTATGTTGTAGCCCAATTTTTTAATGGTCTTTATGTTTTAAACTTGGACCATCAGATCTATAATGTAGAAAATAATAAAAGACTAAGAACAAATGACTCAAACCCTACATATCTCTGGCATTGTCGTTTGGGCCATATAAACGAGAAGTGCATATCCAAGCTCCATAAAGATGGACTTTTGGACTCATTTGATTATGAATCATTTGAGCGATGCGAATCTTGTTTGTTAGGCAAGATGACTAAAACCCCTTTCACTGGTTATACTGAGAGGGTTGAGGATCTCTTGGGTGTTGTACATAGTGATGTATGCGGACCCATGAGCTTCATGGCTAGAGGTGGGTATTTCTACTTCATTACATTTACTGATGATTTCAGTAGATACGGATATGGATATCTTATGAAGTGCAAATCAAAAACCTTTGAAAAGTTCAAAGAGTTCAAGAATGAAGTAGAAAACCAGTTGGGTAAAAGGGTTAAAGCACTCTGATCTTATCGAGGTGGAGAATACCAGAGTCATGAGTTCCGTGATCATCTGAAAGAGTATGGTATTGTATCACAGCTCACTCCACCTAGAACACCACAACATAATGGTGTGTCTGAGAGGAGAAATCGTACTTTGTTAGACATGGTACGTTCGATGATGAGTCATGCAGACTTGCCTGTTTCCTTTTGGGGTTTTGCTTTAGATACTGCTGCAATGACACTGAATCGCACTCCAACGAAAATGGTTCTGAAGACACCATATGAGATATGGACTGGGAAGCGTCCTAGTATGTCGTTCATTAAACTTTGGGGCTGTGAGGCATACGTACGACGTCAAATGCCTGACAAGCTGGAACCCAAATCGGATAAATGTTATCTGGTGGGATATCCTAAGGAAACGAAAGCGTATTACTTTTACCTACCGTCCGAGGGCAAAGTGTTTGTCGCAAGGACTGGCGTCTTCTTCGAGAAAGAGTTCTTATCAAGAAAGACTGAAAAGGTAGAACTTTAAGAAGTTCAAGAACCACAAGTAGTGAATGAACCGGAATTGGATTTTGAGACAGGACTACAAGATGTTGTAGCTAGAGAACCTGCTCAAGAAACACAAGTCCTACGTAGATCTGGTAGACCGAGGTTTGAGCCTGAGAGATATGGATTTATCATGTCTCAAATAGGTAATGTGTGCTTATGGATCATGATGATGAACCAACAACCTACCAAGAGGCTATGAATGGACCGGACTGTAACAAATGTCTCTAGGCTATGAAATCTGAAATGGACTCCATGTATGCAAACCAAGTTTGGAACTTGGTGGAACCACCTGAAGGGGTATGACCCATAGGGTGCAAGTGGGTCTTCAAGAAGAAGACCGACATGGATGGGAATGTACAGACATTCAAAGGGCGACTGGTGGCTATGGGTTTCAAGAAAATTCATGGTATTGACTATGATGAGACCTTTTCCCCTATTGCCTTGGTAAAGTCTATAAGGATATTACTTGTTATTGCTGCGAATTATGGCTACGAGATCTGGCAGATGGATGTCAAAACGGCTTTCCTTAATGGAAACCTCCTTGAGGAAGTGTACATGACACAACCCGAGGGTTTTGTTTCCCCAAATGAAGCCACTAAAATATGCAAGCTTATTAGGTCCATCTATGGACTGAAGCAGGCCTCTCGAAGTTGGAATCTTCGTTTTGATGAGAAAATCAAAGAGTTTGGTTTCATCAAGAATGAAGATGAGCCTTGTGTTTACAAGCGAATCAGTGGGAGCATTGTTGTCTTCCTGATATTGTATGTAGATGACATATTGTTGATTGGGAATGACATTCCTACCAAGAAAGTTGTTAAGAATAACCTAGGCAACTTCTTTTCTATGAAGGACTTGGGTGAAGCGACTTATATACTTGGTATTAAGATTTATAGAGATAGATCGAAGAAGTTGCTGGGTTTGACCCAGAGTACATACATTGAGAAGGTGTTGAAGCGGTTCAACATGCTTGAGTCCAAGAAAGGATTTTTACCTATGTCTCATGGTGTGAATCTCTCTAAGGACCAGTGTCCAAAATCTTTTGAAGATAAGGACCGCCATAAGTTGATTCCATATGCTTCAGAAATTTGATCAATCATGTATGCAATATTATGTACTCGACCTGATGTCTCCTTTGCTTTGACCTTGACAAGCAGGTATCAGTCAGACCCCGGTGAGTGTCACTAGATTGCAGTCAAGAATATCCTAAAGTACTTGAGAAGGACAAAGGATGTGTTCTTGGTGTATGGTGGAGAGAAAGAGCTCGTTATAAGTAGTTACACAGATGCTAGCTTCCAAACTGATAGGCACAACTCAAAGTCTCTGTCAGGTTTTGTGTTTTTCCTTAATGGAGGAGCTGTGAGCTAGAGGAGTTCCAAGTAAGAGACAGTTGCTGATTCTACAATAGAGGCTGAGTATATCACTGCAGCTAACGCAGCGAAGTAGGCTGTATGGATTAGGAAATTCATCGGCGAGCTTGATGTAGTTCCTAACATTGTTGGTCCCGTAGTTCTCTACTGTGATAACAATGGTGCAATTGCACAATCTAAGGAACCTAGATCCCATCAGCGCCCCAAGCACATACTTCGGCGGTTCCATCTTATTCGTGAGATTGTCGAACGAGGAGATGTGAACATTTGCAGAGTGCCGACTGAGGAGAATATTGCGGATCCATTAAAAAATCCTCTCGTACAGAGAAAGCATGATTGTCATACTAGATTAATGGGTATATGATACCTAAATGATCAACTCTAGTGAGAGCCTTGTGGGTTGCATGTAAACATATATTCTGTTGGCTGTTTATTGTTTATTCATATGATGAATTGTGTACCAATATTTTTCTTTTACAATTAATGACCAGTTTTTTTATTATGGTTTCTCTATGCGATAGTTAAATGTTAACATAATAAATACCCTTAGAATGTTTGCTTCCATAGGACATTAAGTACGAGACTTGAATGTGAGAACCTATGATTTATTTGAAGCTTCATTCTTAAAAGGTCCCTGGTCGTTGTATCATCATAGAAGCTTAGGGTGACGATGATACCTTAAGACTAGCACGTGCGTTGACTGATGACCAGTTCTCAAAGGTCATGATATTGTGATATCAAGTCATCACGTGGGTACTTGTTACTGAACAAGTTGTACTGGACAGACCCAACCTGAGACTACTCTGTGGATTATTATCTAAATGTGTCACGAGTAGGTCTCAATTGACAATGGTGTTGTGGTCCTTTGACCTGAAGTCACAACATTCATCAAGTAAGGAAGAGCGTGCTTTGATGCCATGTAAAGTCTTCCTTGAGAAAGGTTGATGATAAGGGTGGTTGTTGGGAACATTACGAATCATTTGGGTGTTTGTATGTGAGCATATATGGGATTTGTCCTCCTATATGACAGGAGTTGCATCCATGGGCTCCTTGATGGAACTTGACTGAGAAATGCATGGCCATGCTTGGTTGAGTCAATATGTGATATAGGACTCACCATTCTCTGGAAGTCCATTCTAGATCAAGAAACTTGGATTGAGCTATTATGAGGGTGACATAGTCCATGCCTCTAGTTATTTCCGGATGTAAGGGACAAAGGGACAAAGACAACGCTGGGACATTGTTCATAAAGGCTTATGAGTTATGAACTCTTATTGCTTGGGGAGAAATGATGCATTGCTAGATGCCGCTCATTGTTTGTGAGGTTTTTGGTTTGATACTTTCAAGATCAAGTGGGAGACTGTTGGAGTTACCATGGTGATCTAGAAGTGGTCCAACATGTAATCTCACTGCCAACGCGATATGAGCCTGCAGGGTCGCACATAAGAGCATGTGGAGAAATTGGTGGATTGACTTTGTTGGTAAGGGTTACCAATAACCTCGTAGGATGGAGTCGGGCAAAGGTTGCCAAAGGAATTTCGTCGAGAGTCGTCGAGTTTTACTCGACGACTAAGGCAAATTCGTCGAGAATCGTCGAGTATGACTCGACGACTCTCGACGAGTTCGTCGAGAATGATTCGTCAAGAATCGTCGAGTATGACTCGACAAATCTCGATGAGTTCGTCGAGAATCATTCATCGCGAATGATTTGTCGAGAATCATCGAGTGATAATCGACGACTCTCGACGAATTCGTCGAGAATCAAAAGTGTTTAATTCCCAGCGATTGGTGTTACTCGATGAATCTATCCCCGATTCTTGAAGAATCAGCAAAGGATTCTCACCGAATCTGTCTGCTAATTCTCGCCGAATCTGGATCTGATTCTCGCCGAACCTATGCTGATTCTCGCCGAATGACTCTGAAACCCTAAATTGGGGGGTCTGCGGATAGCAGTTTTCTTTGGTTTGTTTATGCCTTTTGTATAAATAGGGGACTTAGGGTTTTGGGATTTAGAGATTATCTATCATCGGGACTTTCCTGTAGTAAGATCGTAGCCGACGGAAGATTTCAGCCGATCTCCCGATCTGCCGAATCCCGGCCCCGCCGGACGGAAACGTTCCACCGATGGCTGTTCGCTCCGCCGTCGACCTCATCTCCGGCGACCGTCGCCGGTCTTGCTTTCCCTAGTGCGGACCTAGCAGTCCGTGGGAAGTGCAAAGGTGCAGTTGGTCTTCCTCCAGACCCTTCATGCGACGAAGCTCGGGGTTCTCCCGCTTGTGTGGATTTCTTCAGAGACGTGAACGTTATTCCACGTAGAACTCGCCACCGACGAGGACACGAAGCTTGGAGCATCTCCGTTGAGTTGTGACTAAACGCCGCTAAGGTAGTTTTTGCCTAGTTGTTTGTAAACTTCTTGATTCAATTTTCATGGCCCGATCCCATCTCTTTTGGGTTGTCTTGATGTTTTATTCCTTCCGCTGCGTGCACAAGCGTTGTGCCATCCTCACAGAGAAACCCAACATCTTAGGCCCAGAACCACCACTTTGTGGTGACACCATCATGCCCGAGTAGGTTATCACTACAAAACGCCGATCCTACCGGCCATATCGATCACAAAATTGTAGCAAAAGTATGAGAGTACATGAAATAAGAACTCTAACACATGTCCAAAATAATCACATATATAGTAATAATTCTCCACGAAGGGAGAGTCCACAACAATAATAATAAAAGTACTGGAAATAGGGCTCATGCCCGATACATCAAAGTCCTCACTACAATTCACTCATCGCGGAAACAAATCTATAACAACTACTAGCGAACAGGACTCACTGTCCCAGCTGTCTGAACTCCGGTACTAGACTGTCCCATCTCCAAGCATGCCGACCTCCGGAGTTGCTCCTCCAAGTTGGGCTCCACGATCCCCTAAAATGATTTGGTCCGAAAACCGTTAGTTTAAAAGACTAAGTCCTATCATCCCCCACCCCTCGCCAATGGCTCTTAGGTACCGAGCGGGGAGAAGGAAAGGAAAGTTAATGAAGGTGGAGAATAGCAAAGGTAACAGGTGGCGGCGGAACTAGTCTAACAGTAACAAAAATATGTAAGATAATTATGAAATATATAACCTTAACTTATATGAATGCTAACACAAACATATAAGATAAGGGGTCTTCTGCAAGGCTCCTATCGTATAAAAAGTCTCATACCAATTTATACGATTGGCTGTCGGTTTTCAAGCAAGCAATATATAATATCCATAGAATAATAACCTCGGCTTATAAGCACGTTCACACAAGTTATAAACTAAGGGGTCGTTTTGCAGGGCCTATTGTATAAAGAGTCCCAAACCAATTTATACAATAAGTGTCAAGGGTTATATGCAATGGTTATGCTATGTCTTACAAGTATGTCATAGTATGATCATGCAAATGCAACACACCCACCCAACTCTGTGCACATAGACCTTTAGATCCCCCTTTCTGGATCCTAACCTCCAAGGATACCTCCGTAGTAGCAAACAGAAGTGGTGGGTTGGGCCTCTCCAACCTTAAACAGGTAATTGTACTACCAGTCAAACCTATCGTACGCCTCAATGCTGGTGCACTAGGTAGAGCACCTACGTATGTTTGAGTTACCATGGTGATCTATAAGTGGTCAAACATGTAATCTCATTGCCAATGCGATATTAGCCTGCAGGGTCGCACATAAGAGCATGTGGAAAAATTGGAAGATTAACTGTGTTGGTAAGGGTTACCAATCACCCTACAGTATGGGGAGTCAGGCAAATGTTGTCAAGGGAAAATCATCGAGAGTCGACGGGAGTCGTCGAGTATGACTCGTCGACTATGGCAAAATCGACGAGAATCGACGGGAGTCGTCGTGTATGTCTCGCCGACTAAGGCATAATCGTCGAGAATCGAACTGTTCGATTCTCGCAGATTCTGCGTCTGATTCTTGCCGATTATGCGATTGATTCTGCGACTGATTCTCGCCGAATCTGGAGGTGATTCTCGCCGACTGATTCTCGCCGAATCTGGAGGTGATTCTCGTCGAACGGTCCAGAAACCCTAACTTGGGTAGTCTGCGGATAACGATTCCTATGAAAGTTTTATGCCTTTGGTATAAATAGGACACAAAGGGTTTTGGGGATATTATCGACCAACATCGGGATTTCTGTAGGCGAACGGAAGCCGACGGAAAGAGTTCCGCCGATCTCCCGATCCGCCGAATCCTGATTCCGCCGGACGGAAATGTTCCGCCGCCGCCTGTTCGCTCCGCCGACGACCTCATCTCCGGCGACTGTCGCTGGTCTTGCTTTCCCTGGAGCGGATCTAGCAGTCCGTAGGAAGTGCAAAGGTATGGCTGATCTTCTTCCCGACCCTTCGTGCGACGAAGCTCGGGGTTCTCCCGCTCGTGTGGATTTCTGCAGAGACGTGGACGTTATTCCACGTAGAACTCGCCACCGACAAGGACACGAAGCTTGGAGCATCTCCGTTGAGTTGTTACTCAACGTCGCTAAGGTAATTTTTGTCTTATTATTTTGATAACTTCTTTATTCAACATTCATGGCCCGATCCATTTCTCTTTGGGTTGTTCATGTTTTATTCCTTCCGCTGCGTGCACAAGTGTTGTGCCAACCTCCATAGAAAACCCAACAGTGGTATCAGAGGGAGGTTACGACCATGATTGTTGTTTTGGAAGTTAGGTTATTCCAGTACGTGTAAACCTAGGGATTTAGAAGTGTTCTAAATGTCTAGATTTAATCTTGTCACCCCGCCGGGAACGTCTGGAATCTTGTGGTAATTTCTAATCGTTAGGAATTACTGTCTCCTTAGCAGTAACCATCCCTCAATTTTGTTTTGGATTTTGAATCCAACAAGGAGAGATGAGCTTGTCTACTGCTTTAAGTTGAATTGCCTTTGTCCCTTGTCCAATGCATGTAAACCTGAAGATTTGGAAGTGTCCAGATGTTCAAATTTATCCCTTTTATCTATCAAATGTTGATAGTGTTCTGTTGTGCACATAAGGGATGCATGGGGATTTTAGTGAAGTGTTTTTCTTTGGATGTGCACATTGATCAAATGTTGATCATGGTTAATTGTTAACCTATAATCAAAATCCCTTCCTCTAATATTAAGTGTTCATATGCCTTCCTATGGATGACACTCTTCCTGCCTCGATCGATGAAGTGTGGGCTTGCCGAAGCAAGGTGCATTAATCTATCTTGGTAAGGGTGCAAGAGGATAATTGTGATATCCCACTGTTGACATCGGGTCCAACTTAACTAGGTGACCTCAAAAGTTGAGTGCCTAGAGGCATAGGGTTGGCATGCACCATATGATGGATGCGAATAAGAAGTTATTCACCAACCATACAAGAATTGCATGAGGATTCAATTGGCAAGCATTGCCTACCTAAATAACCACATCGTGAGAGGAAAGCCAAAGCTGACTCATTGTGTTGGTGAAATACGGATCTTGTCCACTAAGAGAGTAGCTCGCATGAACTCTCCTTATTGATAGTGAGGGCTATTATTTCGAATAAAATAGTGGGAGTTTTAATTGAAGTCAAAATTTAAATAAATTGTATTTTGAAATTTTGTTACTGATATTATTCTGTATGAATTCTTGTAGAATTCCATGGCAAGTGGTTCACACTGCACACTATCTCTCAGAGCTATCCTTGAGAAGGATAAGCTCAATGGGACAAACTACATGGACTGGTACAGAAACCTGAGAATTGTTCTCAGACAAGAGCAAAAGCTCTATGTCTTGGAAGAAGAAGCCCCCGAGGTGCCGACCGGGAATTCTTCCCGTGCTGATAAAGATACTTATAAGAAGTATACTGATGACGCCTTAGACGTCGAATGCCTTATGCTTGCCACCATGAACTCAGAGCTTCAAAGGCAATATGAGAACATGGGGTGCAAGGAGATTGACGAGCATCTCAAGAAAATGTTTCAAGGGCAAGCTCGTCAAGAGAGGTTCGACGTCACAAAAGCGTTATTTCAGTGCAATATGGGAGTTCGAGACTCAGTAGGGACTCACGCACTCAAGATGATTGGGTATATAAAGAACCTTGAAAGACTGGGTTTTCCTCTGGGTCAAGAGTTGGCCACAGATCTGATCCTGCAATCATTGCCGGAAAGTTATGAGCAGTTCGTCTTGAACTACAATATGAATGAAATAGACAAGACACTTCTCGAACTCTTAGGAATGTTGAGACCTGCCAAGATCAACAAGAAGAAGGCCAAGCCTGCCAGCCCCATACTGATGGTGCATAAGGGCAAGGGAAAGGCCAAGGGCTCTAAGAAGACGAAGGTGGGACCCAAGTCATATCTCGAGCCCAAGTCTTCTGCACTGATGAAAAAGAAGAGCACGGTGAAGGAGGGGAAATGCCACCACTATGGCAAGGCTTGTCATTGGAGGAGGAACTGTCCTTCGTACATTGAGGGTCTGCAGAAAATGAAGGGAGGTATGACGTCCGCTTTAAATATTTATGTTATAGAGATAAACCTTTCTGCTCCTTCATCTTGGGTATTGGATACCAGATGTGGTTCTCACATTTGTACAAATGTGCAGGAACTGGGAAAGAGAAGATTGTTGAGTAAAGGGGAGGTGGACCTGCGCGTCGGCAATGGAGCAAGAGTTGCTGCTGTAGACGTAGGGGTTTACCGTCTTTCTTTGCCCATTGGGCTTGTAATAGAACTAGATAACTTTTATTTTGTTCCGGCAATAACTAGAAACATTATATCCATTTCATGCTTGGACATGATTTGATTTTCTTTTATAATTAAGAATAACTATTGTTCTATAATTAAGAATGATGTTTGTTATGTTGTAGCCCAATTGTTTAATGGTATTTACGTTTTGAACTTGGACCATCAGATCTATAATGTAGAAAATAATAAAAGACTAAGAACAAATGACTCAAACCCTACATATCTCTAGCATTGTCGTTTGGGCCATATAAACGAGAAGCGCATATCCAAGATCCATAAAGATGGACTTTTGGACTCATTGGATTATGAATCATTTGAGCGATGCGAATCTTGTTTGTTAGGCAAAATGACTAAAGCCCCTTTCACTGGTTATACTGAGAGGGCTGAGGATCTCTTGGGTGTTGTACATAGTGATGTATGTGGACCCATGAGCTCCATGGCTAGAGGTGGGTATTTCTACTTCATTACATTTACTGATGATTTCCGTAGATACGGATATGTGTATCTTATGAAGTGCAAATCCGAGACCTCTGAAAAGTTCAAAGAGATCAAAAATGAAGTAGAAAACCAGTATGGAAAAAGGGTTAAAGCACTCCGATCTTATCGAGGTGGCGAATACCTAAGTCATGAGTTCCGTGATCATCTGAAAGAGTGTGGTATTGTATAACAACTCACTCCACCTAGAACACCACAGCATAATGGTGTGTCTGACAGGAGAAATCGTACTTTGTTATACATGGTACGTTCGATGATGAGTCATGAAGACTTGCCTGTTTCCTTTTGGGGTTTTGCTTTAGAGAATGTTGCAAAGACACTGAATCACGCTCCAACGAAAACGGTTCTGAAGACACCATATGAGATATGGACTGGGAAGCGCCCTAGTATGTCGTTCATTAAAATTTGGGGCTGTGAGGCATACGTGCAACGTCAAATGCCTGACAAGCTGGAACCAAAATCGGATAAATGTTATCTGGTGGGATATCCTAAGGAAACTAGAGGGGATTACTTTTACCTACCGTCTGAGGGCAAATTGTTTGTTGCAAGGACTGGTGTCTTCTTGGAGAAAGAGTTTTTATCAAGAAAGACTGAAAAGGTAGAACTTGAAGAAGTTCAAGAACCACCAATAGTGAATGAACCGGAATTGGATTCTGAGATAGGACTACAAGATGTTGTAGCTAGAGAACCTACTCAAGAAACACAGCTCCTACGTAGATCTGGTAGACCAAGATTTGAACCTGAGAGATATGGATTTCTCGTGTCTCAAATAGGTAATGTGTTGCTTATGGATCATGATGATGAACCAGCAACCTACCAAGAGGCTATCAATGGACCGGACTCCGACAAATGGCTTGAGGCAATGAAATCTGAAATGGACTCCATGTATGCAAACCAAGTTTGGAACTTGGTGGAACCACCTGAAGGGGTTCGACCCATAGGGTGCAAATGGGTCTTCAAGAAGAAGACCGACATGGATGGGAATGTACAGACATTCAAAGGGCGACTGGTGGCTAAGGGTTTCAGGCAAATTCATGGTATTGAATATGATGAGACCTTTTCCCCTGTTGTCATGGTAAAGTCCATAAGGGTATTACTTGCTATTGCTGCGTATTATGACTACGAGATCTGGCAGATGGATGTCAAAACGGCTTTCCTTAATGGAAGCCTCCTTGAGGAAGTGTACATGACACAACCCGAGTGTTTTGTATCCCCAAATGAAGCCACTAAAATATGCAAGTTGAATAGGTCCATCTATGGACTGAAGCAGGCCTCTCGAAGTTGGAATCTTCGTTTTGATGAGAAAATCATAGAGTTTTGTTTCATCATGAATGAAGATTAGCCTTATGTTTACAAGCGAATCAGTGGGAGCATTGTTGTCTTCCTGATATTGTATGTAGATGACATACTTTTGATTGGGAATGACATTCCTACCCTGAAAGTTGTTAAGAACAACCTAGGGAACTGCTTTTCTATGAAGGACTTGGGTGAAGCGACTTATATACTCGGTATTAAGATCTATAGAGATAGATCGAAGAAGTTGCTGGGTTTGACCCAGAGTACATACATTGAGAAGGTTTTGAAGCGGTTCAACATGCTTTAGTCCAAGAAAGGATTTTTACCCATGTCTCATGGTGTGAATCTCTCTAAGGACCAGTGTCAAAAATCTTGTGAAGATAAGGACCGCATGAAGTTGATTCCATATGCTTCGGCAATTAGATCAATCATGTATGCAATGTTGTGTACTCGACCCGATGTCTCCTTTGCTTTGAGCATGACTAGCAGGTATCAGTCAGACCCCGGTGAGTGTCACTGGATTGCAGTCAATAATATCTTGAAGTACTTGAGAAGGACTAAGGATGTGTTCTTGGTGTATGGTGGAGAGGAAGATCTCGTTGTAAGTGGTTACACGGATGCTTGCTTCCAAATTGATAGGGACGATTCAAAGTCTCAGTCAGGGTTTGTGTTTTTCCTTAATGTAGGAGCTGTGACCTGGAAGATTTCCAAGCAAGAGACAGTTGCTGATTCTAAAACAGAGGCCGAGTATATCGCTGCAGCTAACACAGCAAAGGAGGCTGTATGGATTAGTTATTCATCGGCGAGCTTGATGTAGTTCCTAGCATTGTTGGTCCCGTAGTTTTCTACTGTGATAACAATGGAGCAATTGCACAATCTAAGTAACCTAGATCCCATCAGCGCTCCAAGCACATACTTTGGCGGTTCCATCTTATTCATGAGATTGTCGAACGAGGAGATGTGAACATTTGCTGAGTGTCGACTGAGGAGAATATTGCGGATGCACTAATAAAGCCTCTCGCGCAGAGAAAGCACGATGGTCATACTAAATCAATGGGTATGCGATACCTAAGTGATCAACTCTAGTGGGAGTCTTGTGGGTTGCATGTAAACATATATTATGCTGGCTGTTTATTGTTTATTCAATGATGAATTATCTACCTAGATGTTTCTTTTTATAATTAATGGAAAGTTCTTTTATTATGATTTTCCTATGTGATAGTTAAATTGTAACATAATAAATACCTTTAGAATGTTCGCTTCCATAGGACATCAAGTACGTGACTTGAATGTGAGAGCCCGTGATTTATTCGAAGCTTCATTCTTAAAAGGTCACTTGTCGTAGTATCATAATAGAATCTAAGGGTGATGATGATGCATTAAGAATAGTACGTGTGTTTACTGATGACCAAACTCACAGGTCATGATATTGTGATATCAAGTCATCACGTGGGTACTTGTTAATGAACAAGTTGTACTGGACAGACCCAACCTAAGACTACTTTGTGGATTGTTATCTAATCGTATCATGAGTAAGTCTCAATTGACAATGGTGTTGTGGTCCTTTGACCTGAAGTCACAACATTCATCAAGTGAGGAAGAGCGTGCTTTGATGCCATCTAAAGTCTTCCTTGAGAAAGGTTGATGATAAGGGTGGTTGTTGGGAGCATTACGAATAATTTGGGTGTTTGTGTGTGAGCAGATATGGGATTTGTCCTCCTATATGATAGGAGTTGTATCCATGGGCCCCTTGATGGAACTGTACTGAGAAATGCATGGCCATGCTTGGTTGAGTCAATATGTGATATTTGACTCACCATTCTCTGGAAGTCCGTTCTAGATCAAGAAACTTGGATTGAACAATTATGAGGGTGACACGGTCAATACCTCTAGTTCTTTCCGGATGTAAGGGACATAGGGACAAAGACAATGCTGGGACATTGTTCATAAAGGCTTTTGAGATATGAACGCTTATTGCTTGGGGAGCAATGATGCATTGCTAGATGCCGCTCATTGTTTGTGAGGTTTTCTGTTTGATACTTTCAAGATCAAGTGGGAGACTGTTGGAGTTACCATGGTGATCTAGAAGTGGTCAAACATGTAATCTCACTGCCAACGCGATATGAGCCAGCAGGGTCGCACATAAGAGCATGTGGAGAAATTGGAAGATTAACTGTGTTGGTAAGGGTTACCAATCACCCTACAGTATGGGGAGTCAGGCAAATGTTGCCAAGGGAAAATCGTCGAGAGTCGACGGGAGTCGTCGAGTATGACTCATCGACTATGGCAAAATCGACGAGAATCAACGGGAGTCGTCGTGTATGTCTCGCCGACTAAGGCATAATCGTTGAGAATCGAATTGTTATATTCTCGCCGATTTTGCGTCTGATTCTCGCCGATTCTGCGATTCATTCTGCGACTGATTCTCGCCGAATCTGGAGGTGATTCTCGCCGACTGATTCTCGCCGAATCTGGAGGTGATTCTCGTCGAACGGTCCAGAAACCCTAACTTGGGTGGTCTGCGGATAGGGATTCCTATGAACTGTTTATGCCTTTGGTATAAATAGGACACTTAGGGTTTTGGGGATATTATCGACCAACATCGGGATTTAGGTTGCCGAACGGAAGCCGACAGAAAGAGTTCTGCCAATCTCCTGATCCGCCGAATCCCGATTCTGCCGGACGGAAACATTCCGCCGCCGCCTGTTCACTCCGCCGACGACCTCATCTCCGGCGACCGTCGTTGGTCTTGCTTTCCCTGGCGCGGATCTAGCAGTCCGTGGGAAGTGCAAAGGTGCGGCTGATCTTCTTCCCGACCCTTCGTGCGATGAAGCTCGGGGTTCTCCCGCTCGTGTGGATTTCTGCAGAGACGTGGACGTTATTCCACGTAGAACTCGCCACCGACAAGGACACGAAGCTTGGAGCATCTCCGTTGAGTTGTGACTGAATGCCGCTAAGGTAATTTTTTCTTGTTATTTTGATAACTTCTTGATTCAACATTCATGGCCCGATCGATTTCTCTTTGGGTTGTTCTTGTTTTATTCCTTCTACTGCGTGCACAAGTGTTGTGCCAACCTCCATAGAAAACCCAACAACATATTCTTTGCCAGCTGGTCCACCGGACTAAATTCGGTGAAGTGCTAAACCACACTTGCCGAGTAAATATATTGGCGTCGGTGCATAGACCCTCCAACACCGAAGACCCACCACCTTATATTTTATGCACATGCAATCTTGATGTATAAACCAACGATACGAAGATCCCCGGACTAACTCGTCTGTCACAACCAACAACCGAGCCAAAGCTCCCTTGACTATCCTGTCCATCACAATTATCTACCAAACCATCTGCTCGTCGGGTTAACCTGCCCATCACCAAAACCACAGAGCCCACCGCGCGTGTGACCCAACCTAACTTCCCGAGACAATGGGGTGTGTGAAAGTGAACCCTAGTTATACTAGTTACTCTTCAACATTGCTTGTTCTTATGGCTTACGTTAAACTTGGACTGCCAAGGGCATTCCCCGTGAAGGGATCTCGAGGGCACTAGGAACTACGATGGGCTGCAGCCCAAAGCTCCCTTTCGCAAAGCACTTATTATTATTGGTTAATACCCAATTCCCGATCCCTTTTAATATTATTCTGGATCTAATCCTAGTGTGTTATGACCTTCTCTCTCTCCCTTCACGTGAAAGACGATCTTTCATCGATCCCGAGCATCCCTAATCCTAGTCAAACCAACATTTTCATCATCACAACTTCCAATGATGAACTTAATCTAATTTTACCCTAACCAGCAAACTATTAAACCCAAGCCATATGCCCAACTCAAATGCTATCACATTTTCTGCAGTTTTACTATATGCATACGAACCTATACTATATGATGTACATGATAGGAGGTACTCCAAATTTTCATCCAAATGCCCTAAGATACTTAATGGGGGTATATCATGACATGATTAGTCTAAATACAAAAACCTATAACTTTCCTAATTATTTTGGTATTTAATCAATTTTTTTCAAGGTTAGGCCATGGGTAATTTGAACATGAAGTATAATATTTTCTCAAGTAATGGCCACCCAAAAATTATGAACACTAGATAATATAGGAATAACAGTAAATACAAAATTTCATGATTTTTCCAAAGATGATATTGCCTCTAATTAATTAATCCATTAATAAGCCATTAATTATGGGTAAAGAAGAAAGTACTAAAGTTAATCATCAGAAAATCGTATAAAAAATACTGAATCTCAAGGATGAACAGAACATGCCTCTGACCAAAAATCATATTTTATTATGCTTAGTAATTACCAAAATAAGTTCAATTACTTTTACTTAGAAAACAACACCTTGTGAAACAACCCCTATAGATAGACTTCTAAAAATTTTATAAAATTTCACAAAGCTTTAGCATGTCAATAAAGGTCTTTTTACTAAATTTCAAAAGTTCTTATTGAGTGGTTTGTTCATAAGAAATATCCAAGTTGAAGGTGCAACTTGATGGGTTGTGAATGATGTACTTTATTTAATGATCTAAAATTCATATTAAAAATTCCTAAGGCTTGCTATAGTCTTAAAACATAGTTTGACTAAATATCATCCAAAGACAAGGTTAGGAAGTCACATAATAAAATTATTCAAGACAACTTATGATAGTGCACTTTTCAAAGGAACCCACTTGTAAACTCATCCAAACAATATGTAGTATATTTCAGTGGATAATATGCTTATGAAAATGACCTATACCAAAATGTCATGCAATTCCAAAGTCATATAAGCCACTAGAAATTCCCTAAGGTATATGGACCCAAAAACATACCCAGTTGTTTAAGTTGTGTGCATGTGTCCAAATCCCACCATATCCCTCCCTTGGACTTATCACCACCCTAGGATCATATGGACTAAACACCAAGTCCAGACAAGGGAATTTCACCACTTGCCATTCACAAATCCCCAAAATCAAACCTTAGGGTTTGAACTTGGGTCCTTGGGCAAATCTACCCTATTCCACCCCAAATTCCATGTGAGGGTGTCTCGCATCATATCAAACTAGTGGCCCAAGTTTCAGACTGAGTTGAGGTGATTTGTCCACTTAAACTCACAAGGAACACCTTGACCTAAATACCCCCCTTTAGGACAAGGCTAGGGTTTACAAAAATTCAACCCAAATCATCTCCAAATGAGATGAAATTCTTTCCAGAGCCTTAGAATGTCCCCAAAGACCACTCACCAAAATTTGGCAGGGTTTGGAGGTCATTATGTCCGCTAATTAAATTACCCTAGGATTATTAAATTATTTCAGAAACTATAGAAAATGTATCTTCAAAAAATCCCATTTTGGGACATGACCTAGGTATTGGTGAGGTTAAATCCCAATCCAAATTTCAGATCATTTGGACATGTGGTAAAGTGGGCCACACATTTAAATCTCTGACTAGCCCTAGGTTTAGTCCTCCACAAAATGGGTGCGCCGGTCAAATCAGGTATCCAAATTGGTTCAAATCAATTTTAAATTAAAGTACACCTATAGGGCTGCAATTTACATGTTGACCACTTTCTCTGTACAAGCCTCTAAGTATTTCAAATAAATAAAAACATTAACAGCAATTTATGCGACAGAATTCATATGATATGAAATATTTAATCCTAAGATTAAAAATAAAGCAACATGAATCTTGACGCAGAAGGACGGCATCTGGTCATCTTCAAGCTCCAGCCGACGGCCAGGATTCATTCTTCATGGAGCTTATTCCATTGTCATTTCCCGGCCCCCAGCCACCTCCCTAGCCGGCCACCGCCACCACCGCCTCCGTCGAGGTGGTGGCTGTCGGCAGGCGGCGGCACAGCTGCTAGAGGGGCGGATTACGGCGATCTCGCAAACATGTTTTTCTCGGAAAAACCAGGAAAACGAAGGCTTTGATCTTGCTCAATTGAGCCTGATTCTCAATCTAAATGAATCATTTGATCTACCCATAGAAGAAGGAGCAAGGGAAGACCTGAGTCGCGACCTGTGAGCAGGTGACATGCCTCCTTGCCATTTCCAGCCGCCGATTTTGGCTTTTCTGCAACCTCCATAGCAACAGTAAGGGAATTGATATTAGATCGAGGGAAACGCCGTCTCTTGTCCCGGTGAAGGTTTTTGAAGAAGGAATTGGGGAGGTGAGGCTTGTAACTCTCCAATTTTGGAAATCTCCATTAATAGCCATTAAACCTAGTTTTCGGTTTCAGACAAATTGAGGGAGCTGAGCCACCCCACTGGTCGGCTACCTCCAGGAAACTCTTCCCCTACCTCTAAGGAGTAAAAGCCCCATCAAAGTGAGGGGTTATAAAACCTCCATGGCCATGATGGCTATTAAGCCCCCATTTTCTCTCTCCTCCAAAATGGGTAACTCCTTGCTATCTCTCCTAGTCATCACTCTCTGAATTTGGTGGGCCCAAAATATGTCTCTCCACTTCTTAGACTAATGGGCCACACCACTTGGGCTTAGCACACTTGAATTGGGCTAGGTTAACATAAGTTGACCACATTGACCCATGAGTTGACTTTGGTCAACATGACCATTTGGGTTTACCCTAAGGTGTCCTTGGTGACCCCTTGGCTTCCCCTAAGATCTAGGAAGGGTTGTGTAGGGTTGACTTGGCACCTTGGTAGTCACTTGCCCCTCAGTTAGGGCACTTTGACAACTTTAGGGATAGGGTTGACTTGGGTCAATTCAGCCTCTAAGGTTGACCCCAATGGGTCTTTGGTGACCCATTAACTTCATCTTAGGTCTAGGAAGACCTAGGTAGGGTTGGTTTGGCACATTAGAGGGAACATTGCCCATAGTTAGGGCACGTTGCCTTGTTTAGGACTAGGATGATCCTAGTTCAACTTAGCAACCCTGGGTTGACTCCAATGGACCCTTAGGGCTCTAATGGACCTTCCAAGAGGTTGGTGAGGTTTTGGTGGGGTCTTGGAGTCTTGGTGAAGCCCCATGATCATCCTAAACTAGTGTTTAGAAACCTACTACGTAACGCCCCCGGTTTTTCTGCAATTTATTTGGCGTTACGTTGACACGTTTTGGCTTGTGCCATTTGTTGGAGAATGGTCTTAGATCTTTAGGTTCCTTGTGTGGTTGTTTGTAGCCTATTAGGAAGTATTCCCTAGCAAGAAGGGTCTAGTTTGGTGACTCGGTGAGGCCTCTCGGAGGATGCTTGTGTTTTGGCTTTGGGTGGAGATAACCCGAGTTTTGTTCGTCGAAAGTTGATTTCGACTTCGTCGTTGTGTTCGTAGCGTGGATATTTTGCTACGGTGCAAATTTCGTCAAATTCCGAGGATGTTCGGTTTTCGCGTCGTTTTGTATTTTATGTAAAATAATACTCTTTACAAAGTATTTTATTATTTATTATTTTAGAAGGTGGTGGGCGGTTATGAATTTAGGTATCATAATTATATTATTTATTTATTAGTATCTAGGAAATGGATCCTATAAATAGGATAGTTTAGACTTAAGAAACCGCTATTCATCTTCCCCGCCTGCGCCTGTTCGCGAAAAGCAGAGGAAACTGCCAATCCCGCTGGCTTCGGACGGCGATTTCTGGATCGTTTATGGACGGAATTCGATTTTGAAGGAGGATTTGGATAGCTCTCGCCTAGAACTTCACTCCTTTGATGAGTTTTTCTGGAATCGTAGCCTTGCTTGTGGTCTCAAATTTCGGATTTTTGACTTTTTTCCGTCGGCAATGTCCAGAAGTTTTCGTCTTGTGTTGTGATGCTTCTGCCGAGTGAGAGAAAGGGGCCGACAAAACTTCGCTGGAATTTGAAGCAAGTGGTGCTCCTACCCTTGCCATGATTTTCTCCTTTTCATGTTCATATTTGCTGTTATCATTCATTTTTCCGAGATCGTTTATTTTGCTCTGTTTTCCCGTCAAAATCATGTGGATCTTGAACCCTTAGGCCTATTCCAAGCTTACTGAACATCAGATTTTGAACCTTGCTCCTTTATGTTTTTTTTCACTTTCTCAAGTCTTGAAACTCCATGTTTTTGGCCGGGCTACTGTATCCTTGTCTTTTATCAAATTGTTCTTTATTAATCTCGGATTGGGTAGTATTTAGTCTATCAGCCCTAGAACTGTAGCAGTGGGTTTTCATATTTTTTTTGCGAGCTATAGGATTGAATTAGGCTAAGAGGAGTGGTAGGAAATTAAATAGGATGTACAGGATTGCTGCCCACAAGAACGGTTCACTGTAAGCACGACCACAGGTCGTGTGCCACTGTCCGTGCACATTGCCAGATCTATTTTGTAGTTCTGTCTGGCCTATCGCACGATTAGTGTATAAAGTGCGCATGACCTCTGGTCGTGCATCACCGATCGTGCACTGTTTTGGAGTTTGTGTGTGTGCAGGTGAGCACGCACGACCTCTGGTCATGCGCCGCTGATCATGCGATTTGTTCTTTCTGAGCAGTCCGCTGGCTCGACAGCATTGAGTAGTCGAGACCACTCAACGTTGTCGAGAAGTCCGCTTTCTCTACAGCGTTGAGTAGCCGAGACCGCTCAACGTCGTCGAGCAGGTTGCTGTCTCGATAGCATTGAGTAGCTGAGTGCACTCAACGTCGTCGAGCAGGTTGCTATCTTGACAGTGTTGAGTAGCTGAGTGCACTAAACGTCGTCGAGCAGTAGGGTCTGGCGTTGAGGGAATTGAAGCCGCTCAACACCTCGTTGAGTGATCTCAACGATTTTCCCTCTGTCTCCCCTTATTTTCCTGAGTGAATCCCGTTGGGTTTGGGGTTGTTTGTCGGTTTTTTTTCTTAACGCCGAATCGTGGGTTATGCCTAGTAGGGGTGGTTTTTAGCTCTTAATAGGGGTGGAGTTACGTGTTGAGCCGTGGCCGCCACTGTTTTTCCCAGGTATGGGCTAGGTGTATGTGGTATGAAGGTCCTTAGTGCTCTCACTGTGCGACCCTTGAGCTTATTTTATTTTGGTGAGGGTTGTTTGGGGGACTGCGTTTGCCTCCAACCCAGATCCATGTGGATTTTACTACTGCCATTAACTCACAAATTATGATTGTTAGGTGTTTCTTCCTTGAAGAATGCCACATTTTGTTGGCATGTTTTTGCCTTTTAGCCTCTGCAGGATTTGAGCAGGGCTTGTCACTGTTTCCATGTACCTGGTGTACTTTTTGGCTCACTCTTGGATAGTCTTTGTTTTTTTTACAGTCATATTTCTTGCTTTTACTAGTTCCTCTTGAATATTTTTGCTCAACTTCAGCTTTTGTTTTTACTTGCTGAGGTATTCCTTCTTTTGAATGCCTCAGGTTCTGGATAGTAGCCGATTAAGTGGCTGAGGTTTTATGGTGTTGTTGTGGTGTTGTTGGTGGTCTCTTAGACTTTAGAGATGCTTTTTGCCTTGGCTAGTGAGGTAGTTTCGTTGTTTACTTTCTTACAGATATACATGTTTGCCAGAGGGTTCGTGTCAGGTTGTTGGCGCCCACTTGTAGTTTTACCTTCTATATTAGATATGTTATCTTTTTGCTGCTATCTTTTCTGGAGTTAGTCTACTTGCTCTTTGGATGATTTATGCTAGGTTGCTAGTTACTTTAAAACCTATAAAAACTACTATATGTATATCATAATCAGCATGTTTTAAAAAGCTCAAACACTATTTTCTAAAGGCGTAAAAGATTAATTTTCTTATCCATTATATACTAAATCTAGAGTCTCGCATAAGTATAAGTTGTCCCCTTTGGACACTTATTCACTCTCGTAGGATATCAAAAAGCTAATTAAACAAAGTATTTTTTCGCTACATATAAGAATAGTTTTGAAGTATGGACTAGATGATCCACAGAGTCGAGGGATACGGCCTTTAATCATAACTTTATTTAAAATCATTTAACTTATGATTTTCATAAACTAGAGTAGTTAGAGTTTTTCCTGAGCATCGGCAGTTATCCCCTGCTTGACGTGGCATCACGATGCGTGTTTTCTCATACTCTGATAATCCTTAATTTGGAGGAAATGAGGGTTGTGACATACTATTTATAGACCATAGTGATCTCACCTATATTCCTAGGTCCACTTGGTCTTCTTGAGATTCCTAGGTTTTTTTCATGACCTAGTCATAACAAAACCATTACTAGGGGTCTAGTTGTCTGAGGGATGTTACACGTTGAGTGAGTAAGCATCACTCAACGCCAAAACACTTAAACAAATTCACTGTCTATTGGCATTGAGTGAGTAACCTTCACTCAACGTCAAACTACTTAGAATATAAATCTGATTCTAGGTGTTGATTGATTCAGCTCCACTCAACAATAATCTTGCTTTATCAGCTTTCAACTACTTGGCATTGAGTGAGTAAGCATCACTCAACGCCAAACTCAGACAAAAATCTATCTACACTAGGTGTTGACAGCGTTGAGTCAGTAATCTCCACTCAATGCTTTTTGCCTTAACAAAATTTCTGCTTATTCAGCAATATAAGCGATGAGAGCGTTGAGTGAACATGCTTCACTCAACGCTTTCTGCCTTAGCTAATTTTCTGCTTATTCAGTAGCATGGAGTTGAGTGAGTTGTAAGACCCCATTTTTTTTAAACACTGGGGTCTTAGGCCCAGAACTGCCGCTTTGCGGTGACACCTTCACGCTCTGAAGGTCATCACCGCAAAATGCCGATTTTTCCGGCCGATTCGATCACAGAAATGCAGCAATAGTAGAGTAAACAAAAAATATAGTAAAACTCTAGCCATAAAATACACAATAAAAGTCACATCAGAGTAATAAAATCTCCACAAAGGGAGTATCCACAGAACAATATATCAGAGTACTAAAATACGGGCTTATGCATCAGAACGACACCCATACCCTGATAGGAAGCATCTGTATACACCTGGAATCCCTCCTTCCCTGATGGAAGAGCAAGGATGGGAGCCGAGGTGAGATGATCCTTCAGCTCCTGGAAAGCAGATTCGCATCGAGGCGTCAGGATAAAAGGGGACTCCTTCTTCATCAGAGACGTAAGAGGGAGGGCAATCTGAGAGAACCCCTTTAGGAACTTCCGGTAGTAACCGGCAAGTCCCAAGAAACTTCGAACATCCGAGGCCAAATTTAGTGGTGGCCAATCCCGTACTGCCTGGACCTTCGCCGGATCCACTGCCAGACCTGCTCCACTGATGACATGGCCCAGAAAGGCCACCTCCTTTAGCCAGAACTGGCACTTGCTGTACTTGGCATACATCTCATGCTCCCGCAGCTTCCCCAAGGTCAAGGCCAGATGTCTCGCGTGCTCCTCCTCTGTCCTTGAATAGATAAGGATGTCGTCGATGAATACGATGACGAAGACGTCCAGATACTCCTCGAACACCTGATTCATCAAGGCCATGAATGCGGAGGGTGCATTCGTGTGCCCGAACGGCATCACGGTAAACTTGTACAACCCATATCTACTGCTGAAGGCCGTCTTCGGGATGTCCTCCTCCCAAATGCGAAGATGGTAGTAACCTGACCTCAGATCCAGCTTTGAGAACCAATGGGCTCTCTCCAATTGGTCAAATAGCTCGTCTATCCTTGGTAAGGGATAAGTATTCAGGGCCGTCAACCTGTTTAGGGCCCGGTAATCTATGCACAGTCGAAGGGTCCCGTCCTTCTTCTTAACGAACAGCACCGGAGCTCCCCTTGGTGAAGAGCTAGGCCGAACGAACCCGGCCTCCACTAACTCCTGAAGCTGGCTTCGGAATTCCACCAACTCCTTTGGGTCCATTCGATAGGGAGCTCTGGATACCGGCTTAGCCCCCGGTATGAGCTGAATCTGGAAGTCCTTCTCTCGGTGCGGGGGTTGCCCTGGTAGCTTCTCCGGAAACACGTCGGCGAAGTCCCGCACTACTGGAATATCTGACATGGAGTCCTTGGCCACGACTGCCTCAAAAAGGACCCGATAAACTTCTCCCCTTATAGGTGGGCCTTAACGGCCTGCACAGACGATAATAAGGTACGAGGTGCTTGTATAATACCTTTGATGATAGTGAAGGAGTCGTCATGCCTCACAGTGATCCTCTTCACCACACAGTCGATCTGGGCATGGTTCCAGCACAGCCAAGTCATGCCTAGGATCAGATCGTAATCTGGCATCTTCAGAATCGTCGCGGGTGCCTCAAATTCCTTCCCGCCGATCCTCGCTTCCATATTGCAATGAGCAGAGGTCATTATCTCTGACCCATCGGGTAGGCGCACCCTAATCATATTCCCGGTGAATGGCTCCACACCTTCCAGTCCTTTCACGAAATCCTCCGACACGAACGAGTGTGAAGCACCAGTGTCGAAGAGGGTGTGAGCGGGCTTGCCGCTAACGAAGACAATGCCTGGGGTAATTAAGTGTCTTAGTATTTTTTTTATATAGTTATCTTCTCTTAATTTCTAACTAGGTTATGTCTAGAATACTAGTTTATATGAAGAAAACTTAAAAGTACTGCCATACCTGCGATAACCTGCTCCGGGTTTCGAAGCTGTGTCAGGTCTAGAGCATACACCTGCTCCCTCTCTGGCCTGAGGCCTCGATCCTAAAATCCTCGTCCTCGGTCCTGTCTTCGTCCGCCAAACTGCCGGGTAGGTGGAGCGCCCTGATGTGCTAGTGGGGGTGCTCGCCTCATAGGGAAGTTCCTCTTGATATGCCCCGGCTGGTTGCACTAATAGCATACCGGTGGCTGCTCTGCTGTCCTTGGCATTTCTAGCATCTGTATAGGCTGGGGAGCCAGTACTACCTGACTCCTCTGCTCCTGCCCAAACTCCTGACAAGGCTGATCCCTGTTCCTTCTCTCCCCAATAACCTGGCCCCGAGGACGGTCTCTACGACCTTCAATCACTATATCATCAGCCGGTCTCTTACGGCTCTTCACTGTAAGCTGATCCGCCTCTCTATTCTTAGCCATCTCTAGAATCCTTGCCAGACTCCCCTCTGAGACGAAAAGGAGGGCCTGTCTCATGTCGTCTTGTAGCCCCTTATAAAACCTCCGGGCATAGCCAGCATCGTCTAACTGATAAAGGTCCGCATAACGGGCCAGGTCAGTGAACTCCTGATAGTACTCCTCTACAGTCCTGTTCCCCTGCCTCAATCGTAGGAACCTATCCTCCAGGTCATCCCTCGCCGGCTGAGGTACAAAATGTTCCAGGAGTGCTGCTCTGAACTACTCCTAAGTAATATCAGCGCAATCCATCCCTGCAAAGGTGGTGTCAAGCTGAGACTTCCACCACCTCTTTCCGTGTGACTCTAGGTAGGAGACTGCCAAAGCAACTGCCTCCTCAGTGGGGCATCGAATCCCTGCCAGCATCTCGTAAATGGTGTCCAACCATTCCTCCGGACGTACTGCAGACTCCGTCCCCTGATAAGCTGGAGGGGAGAGTCCCCGGAAGACAGTCATCCAATTGGCCCCGAGGTTTGGCTGTGGAGCCGGGGCTTGCTGAGCTCTGAAGGCCTCCAAAATGGCCGTCAGTGTTTGCCCCATCTCTGTATGCTGGAACTGAGCTGGAACCGGCAGAGGTGGGACCACATTTGGAGCCTGAGGTGTCCCCTGCTGTGATGTAGGGTTCGTCGCAGGCTACAAGTAAAAATTCCAATTATTAGAGAGCGAATGAATGAAATTTTAAGAAGGGTTAGGATGGAATCTCACGTGTGATTTCCCTTGTGGGCACACCACTGCTTCTACTACTAGTTTGTCCGCAAACTAAGCTTGCACGGGGGTGGCCCAAGATTTTGTGGACTACTTCTCTTTCGATCGAGGTCTTCTCTGATACCACTTGTAAGACCCCATTTTTTTTCTTTTTAAACACCGGGGTCTTAGCCCAGAACTACCGCTTTGCGGAGGCACCGACTCACGGGAAGGCCGCCACTACAAAACTCCAATTCTGCCGGCCCTTTTCGATCACGAGAGAGAGAAGTAATTATACATAAATGTAAACAAGTCCAAACAAGCATGTAAATAAAAGTGAAATCACATCCAGTCCATCAGTAGATAATAACAGGAAATAGATAATAGAAGTACTGCAAGATACGGTTCAGATGAAATATAGATAAACGGGCTCGAGCCCGGTACATTAGAGTCCTCACTACAAATCACTCATCGTAGAAACTATAAAAGTACTAAACACTCACGGAGCTGGTCGCAAGTGCACCGGTGCTAGACTGACCCACCTCCATGTGCACCGTACTCCGCTGGTGCTTGTCCCTGGACTACTGGTCCCTGTCTCCCATCCGGAGCTCTTATAATGTTGTGGTTCGAAAACCATTAGTCATAAAGACTAAGCCCTATCATCCCCTACCCCTCCCGCTACGGCTCCTAAGCACCGAGCGGAGAGGAGGAAAGGGAAGCTACAAAGGTGGAGAATAATCAAGCAGGTGACAGGGGGGTTATTCTAACAACTATCTAGAACAAAGTACAACTAGCAATCCTATGGTAGTAAGTGGTAAAGAAGAGAAGTAGTAAGTAGCAATTGCATAAAAAGGCAGCTAGAGAATAGTAAGTAAACAAGCAAGTAAATAAGCAAGTAAGTAATTAAGTAACCTTAACTTATATGAATGCCCATACAAACTTATAAGTTAAGGGGTCTTCTGTAAGGCTCCCATCGTATAAAAAGTCCCATACCAATTTATACGTTGGTGTGTCGGTTGTATGCAAATATGAGTGTAGTGATATGCTATGCCATGATTCATGCAAGTGCAACTCACGCACACGACTCTATGCGCACAGACCTTTAGTTCCCCCTATTCGAGCAGCTAGCTTCACTCCCAGGAACCTCCGTAGTGTCAAACGGAGACAGTGGGTCGGGTCCCCCACTCCTAGGCGGGTATCCACACTACCGGGCCTAGCCCTTCCGTACGCCCCTAGAAAAACACAACCTAGAGTATCCGCATACTACTGCTGGCTATACCCACCAGACTTTCTTTGGCTAAGTGTCCCACACCGCCGAGTCAACGTACCGATGCCGGTGTGAACGACAATCAGATATCGAAGACCCACCACCTTTATTCTGTACTCCAACCCTCGAGCCCTCGGCTCCCCGGACTGTCCCGTCTGTGCATCTACCTTCAGAGCTACAGTCTGAATGGCAACCAAACCAATTATTCTACCTTCCTAGCTATCGGGGTGTATGTGTGTGCAACCCTAATTATACTAGTTGCTCTTTAGATTATTGATTCTACAGTTTACATTAGCCAAGGACTGCCCCCGGTATTCACCGTGAAGGGCTCTCAAAGGGCACTAGGAACTATGATGGTAGCTGAAGCCCACCGTTCCCTTTCGTAAGGCACTTATTGTTATTGGTTGATACCCATTACCCGATCCCTTTTTAAGTTACTTTAGATCTGGCCCTAGCGTATTAAGACTCTTCCACTGCTACTCGGGGTGGATGATCTTTCGTCGTTCCCGTACGCCCTTATCCTTAACCAGTCTCGCACTTTACCTATCCTGACCCCAATAATGGACTTAAACTTAGCATGCCCTAACCAACCGGAAACTACCAAAATTCCATCTCCCAAAGTTCATTATCCGCTCTAGTTCAGTTTCCGTGGTTTTACTATATGCAGCCCATCCTAAGATACGTGAGGAGTATAAGGGGAGGTACTCCAAATTGTCTTCCAAATCTCCTATAATATTTACTGGAGGTCTATCGTGACATAATATAGCTAAGACCAAAATTTCCAAATTTTCCTATTTATCGGGCATTTAATTTATTTATTCTAAGATTCCAAATGCCCTAGTATGAACATGAAGTGCACTAATGAGCCAACAATAAATCATCATAAAATCAGTAAAAATCCTATGAAACATTTAAACAGCAATTCCAAGTTTTGAGAAATTCCAGAGGTGTTTAGGCCTATATTTTCTAATTTACCATTGTAGGCCATTTCTACTATATTATGAAGGAAGTACTATAAATATATATCCAAAAATCCCAAGAAAATTATATAAGCTTTATGGTGACCTAATACTAACATAAACCAAGTCCCATAATTTTTCTCTAATATTTGGAATCTGAATATATTTTAATGTAAAACACTAATTTTCCTAGCTTAAAGAAGGAGGCACTATTTGTAATCATCTAAAATTCCAAATAAATTTACAGGATGACTATCTTGGTCTAAAACACCCACTGACCAAATTTAATAATTTTCCAAATAATAAATGGGCATTATTTGTATTTTTGACTACATATCACAATTGGTACATTAAAGAAGCAAGTATCCAAAATAATCAGATAAAACGTCCAAGAAAAATACAGAAGGTATAACATGCTATAAGATGCCCTAATCCAAGATTTCATAATATTCTAGTGAACAGGAATTCCATAATCATTAAAATAAATATCTAGGGCACAACTAGGGTTGTAAATGAAGTACTGTATAAATTAACCCAAAAATCTCAACAAAATTATAACATGGCCATTTAGATTAGAAAATCACCCTACTCCAATTTTACTTGATTTGAAGTTCATTTGATAGTTTAATAATTCAAATTAAAGTTGGTGACCTAAACTAGGGTTAGAATTTTAGGTGGCCTAGCTATCTCCAAATACCCTAAACTTTTGTCCAGGGAACTATACTGGCCCTATGGTTCTCTCCACCAAATTTTAAGTCAGTCCAAGGTCATTTGACCCCATGACCTTCACAACCCCAAAAACCACCATTATGGGATTTTCCCTAGGGTTCTAGGGCTACCCTACACGAAACCACCCCAAACTCCCTTGGAGGGTGTGTCAAGCCCTAAACAGCCTGTGGACAAAATATCAGCCTCTGTTGAGGTGATATGACCACCCAAATACCAAGGGGGTGTTTGATCCTAAATTATCCTATAAGGACAACCTAGGGTTGGATAAAAACTTAATCAAAACATCTCCAAATGAGATGAAATTTTTACCAGAACTTTATGATAAACCCAGGGACCACTCACTAAAATTTGGGAGGGTTTGGAAGTCATTTAGCCATCTTATTAAATTATGCTAGGATTATTGAATTTGAAAGTGATGATAGATACAACTCTAGAGGGGGTGAATAGAGTATTCAAAAATTAGGACACCCTACTCAACTCCCTTAGAGTTAATTTGCGGAATGAGTTTATAGATATTGATAACCCTAGAGCTTAACACAAAGTGAAGTGCACTAGAGAAGGGAACTGTAATTACAGTTGAGCTTTGAACCTATCACAGCAACTAGCAATCCTAGTTATTTCTACTCACAACCACAGTGCAATAAATTAAGTAAGCAGCACAGACGACACAAGAAATTTTATAGTGGTTCCCTCTAAATAGGTACGTCCACTCTTCTACCACCCTGGTAGGAATCCACTATAGGTTTTTGTTCAGGTGCCCTGCCACCAACTGATCTGCTTCAGGTAGATCAAGTGGACCCTTTGAGCTTTTGATCAGGAGCTCAAAATCCAACACAGGTTTTTGATCAGGTGCCCTGCCACCAAGGGTTCACTTTTGAAGGGAGTAATAACCCTTTGTACAGGAGGTTGAGAGAGTTAAAGTTTCTTCTCTATTGTTAAACAGATTAGAGAAGCTAGTGGATTGCACAGAGCTAGATAGCTCTAAATAATCAAGGCTCCCCCTAGCTTAGAGAATATCCAGGAAGGAGTCTTGCTTCAGGGTGCAGGAACTCTTCTGAACTAAGACAAAGAACTGTCTTGGGGTTCTGAAGGAGAAGCTTGAAGAAGACTCTTGATTTGGAAAAGGTGTTCTTCTTCAAACAACTTCCTTTCTTCTTCTTCTTCTTCTAAAAGCCTCTGAGTGAAAGTCTTCTTGTGAGCAGGATGAACTCAGGATGAAGAAGAATGCTGAAGAGATTTGATCTTCTCAGTTGAATGTGAATTTCTGAGAGCTGTAGAACTTTCTTGCTTTCTCTCTTTCTCTATGCTGCTATGTATATCTGTAAGTTCTTGTGTATATATTATTTTTTCCTTTCAAAAGAAACTCTTTATATATGGGCCTTTTCAAAGGCTCTAATTTGAGTTTGAATCTTGTCTTCATCTGGAATCTGCAATCTGGGCTGCAAAAAGCATAAAGCAAAAACAAATCCTGCAGACAGACATGCTATAATGGGATAAAGCTTTCTAAGAAGCTGCATATCCAATCTTATAAAAGGGTACTAGAAAAAGTCACATCAGAAAGAACTCTTTACGGCCAGAGAAGACTTTCTGAGTCTAACGGCTATAAAGGACAACCTGGCAGATAAAGCAGAAAATATATTTCAACTAATAAGACAAAACACTTTGTCAGATAAAGATTGGATCATGCATAAGGAATGGAGCAGAGATTGCCTGGAAATAATAGCATAAATTTACTGAAATAATCTTTTATAAAATATGCAAAATAAATATGAAATAAATCATAGAATATATGAGGACAAAATTACTAAAGACATACAGCAGAACGTCGAACGACCCTCGGAGATCGTCGACCGAAGCACAGAGATCGTCGACCTATCAAACAGATTGTCGAATGATATAGATTGTCTAACTACCAAAGTAGATAGTCGAACTACCACAACAGATAGTCGACCTATCAGAACAGATAGTCGAGCTATCAAATAGTCGACCTATCAAGATAGATAGTCGAACAATCAAGCAAAACAAATAGTCGACCAATCAAACAGATAGTCGAATTATCAAACAAAACAGATAGTCAACCTATCAAACAGATAGTCGAACTATCAAACAAAACAGATAGTCGAACTATCAAACAGATAGTCGAACTATAAAAAAAAATAGGTAGTCGACCTATCAAACAGATAGTCGAACAATCAAAGAAAACAAATAGTCGACCTATCAAACAGATAGTCGAACTATCAAAGAAAATAGATAGTCGACCTATCAAACAGATAGTCGAACTATCAAAGAAACAGATAGTCGACCTATCAAACAGATAGTCGAACTATCAGATAGTTGAACTATCCAAGCAGATAGTCGAACTATCAAACACAACAGATAGTCAACCTATCAAGACAGATAGTCGAACTATCAAGCAACACAGATAGTCGACCTATCAAACAGATAGTCGAACTATCAGATAGTTGAACTATCCAAGCAGATAGTCGAACTATCAAGAAATCTGTCTGGTCAAAAGAAGTCGAGCGGGGTTCGACGATCGGCGAGGCAGATTCCACAGAATGTCGAGCTAACAAGAGTTGAACTAACTCAGAGACAGACGATCTACTGACAGACAAACATCGACCAACTGATAGACGATCGTCGAACAGTCGATAGACGATAGCCGAGCGGCGTTCGACCATAGTCGAACAAAAAACAACTTAACCAAATTTTCATCTGGATAAGTGACAACTCTAAAACTAGAGCAAACTAACTAAACAACTAACCTTTGACCATAGATAACTCTTGGGTCAAGAGACTAAAAGAGAGGACTGAACTCAAATCCAAACTAGGGTACCAACAATCTCCCCCTATTTGAGTTAAGTCTCTCAACAACAAAACACACAAAACAAACTACTGGAAATAAATAAAATACAAGAAGGGAAATATCTAAGCAGCAGAGAGCATCAATCAAACACAAAAATAAATAACTGTTAATCAATGAAATTTAAGAAGCTTTAGAATTTGGTTTAGATTCAGAGGAACTAGGAATAAAAGAAATTTTCCTGAAAGGGTCTAAAGCTTTTTTCTTCGATAGCTTTAGATCTTGCTCTCCAATAATTCTAGATTCTGATGTCCTTGGAACAACTGCTTCAGGATGCTTTTCCATATATTTTGAACGGTCAAAGACTTCAGGTCTAACCTGGAATTTATCAAGCTCCTTCTTTCAGAATTTAGACATTGTCGTTAATCCTGTAGTATCTTTTCCTTCAGCTTTGGCTTTCCTAATCTCGGCTGATCCAACCAGTTTAAGAAATCTAGCCATCCTGAAATCAGGATCAAGCTCTTGAGTTTCATACACATTTTCACAGGTTGGATCTACAGGATTCACAACTTTAAATTTAATAGAAAGATCTAACAGGCTTTTAGCTGGCTCTTTATTTTCCTGAATAACTAGAGAAGAAGGAGGAGCAAACTCAGTAAATTTCTTACTCGATTTTTCAGAGAAAATAACTCTTTTACCTTTTGAAATAGTTTTCTTTGCATGATCTGGCTTTGAAGAAGATATGCTCTTGGTTTCTTTGGAAGGAGGAGGAGAAAAGGTTGGTTTCTGATAGACTACCTCCTTCACTTGTTCTCTTGCATCAGCATCATGCCTTTGGTATCCAGATTGGGATTTGCTTTGATATCCTTGATTGCTTTTCTTTTGAAAAGATTGGGATGGAGTAAACCTAGCAGACGGGGCAGAAGGATTTGCAGACAAATTGCCAGAAGCTCCTGCACTGGGAGGTGGAGGAGGAGGACCTCTAGGGGTCCATTTTGGAGCAGGATTGTCATACCTTTTAGATTTCTTTCTTAACTTCTGCTGATTCTTTGAGAATCCCATCTAATGCTGAAACTCTTTGGACTTGGGATCAATTCCTTTTAAGATATAATAAGGAATATCATTGTCAGGGTTAGGAGGAGGAGGAGCAACAGCTTTTCTTTTCTTTTTGGCAGATTTCTTTCTCTTAGATTCTTCAGATTCATCAGAATCATCCTCATCCTCAGAGTTTGATGATGGAGGATGATCATAGGGATCAAACGCTTCTTGCACAGCTTTTTCTTTTTCTTTTAGAGCAGCTTTTTATTTCTCTTCTTCCAAGGCATCCTGTGCTAGAAGAGTGTCTAGTTCCAGTCCTGGGGTGTCATCCCAGACTGTAGATTTTTCCACTTGAGTTTCTGAAACATTCTCTTGTTAATCTGTAACTATCATGGAGACCAGTTCTTTTTGCACAACTATCTGAGCTTGTTGAGGAGCCTCAGGATCTTGAACAAGTGGTTCTGGATCAGGTTGAACTTCTAGAGCAGGTTGATGAACAAGTTCTTGGACAGCTAAAACTTCTTCCACTAAATCTGTAGTATCAGGAACACAGATGTGCTAAATGCAATTGTATCATTCCTTCTAGGTATTCCCATACTAACATGTCAGTTATCAAGTCTAGAAAATGAGTGAAAGAAATACCTTCAGGAGACTCTTCAGAGCATTCTATTTCCCATATGTCATCTAGAAAGGAGGTAATGACTCCTTCTAGGAAACGAGCAACAAGGGGAGTAGAAGCTACTTCGAGACAAGCTTTAAATGAAAATTCTGCATCCATTATAACATCAGAAGGCTTGAGAGCTAGAGCTGGAACTGCAGAGGATGTTGCAATTACAACTGGAGCTTCTGCTACATCTTGAATCTGAGCTAGGGGCTCTACTGGGCGAGAAACAAGAGGCAGTCCAGAGGCATCTTCCTCGGGCATCTCCCCCTGTATGATTTCAGTAGAAACTGAAGTCAGGCCCCTAACAGAAGATGGCTCAGCAGATTTTGAGATGGCAAGAATGGAAGATGATAATGTAGAGATGGAAGAAACGAGAGGAGCAATTGCTTCTTTAATCATGATTTGGATTGAAGGAGTAATTAACTCCAATATGCTTGAGATGAAGGCTGGGGTGATTTCAAATGATGGTGGGGGAATCACAGTAGAAGGATGAACAGCAGGGATGGTGTACTGCTGATGAGATGGAGAGTGAACTGGAGATAAATGGGTGGATGCAAGAAGATCAATATGATCTGAATGAAGAATTGGTGACTGAGGAGGAGTGGATAGCTCAGAAACCAATAAATCAAAAGTAGGATGAGAGATCCTAGCAAGATGAGGAGGGAGAGGAGATTCTGGTGATGATGCATGGAGAATTGTGGAGGAATCAAGAAGATGAGATGCAGAAGATGGTACTTCAACTGAAGTAGATGGAACTGAAGTAGATGGTGGCACTTCAGTAGAGGTGGATGGTAATGCAGAAGAAGTGGATGGAACTGAGAGAATGGCTGAGCCCGCTTCTTGAAGGAGGGGAGTGACTGAGGCAGTCCTTGTGCTCTCAGATGCAACTAGAGCTACCCCTGCTGGAGCGGGCTTCAGAAGCTCCTTTTCCATTTGACAAACAGGGTTGGGTCCATCTTTTTGCTGGCATTGATGGATGTAGAAACTGAAACCAACCAATGGGGATATTTCTCTTTTAGAAATATCCCAAGCACCCTACCCAGGGTGACTTCCTTCTTGCTATTCTTTTTCCTTATCAAATCAAACCAAACTCCTGCCCAGTTAATCTGTTTCTTGTTCACAATGGCACACATCAGGGCAAACTGTTGCCTGGTTATATTATCATGGGCAGAGTGCTTTCCCAGAAGCACTTTTCCGACAAGTTAAGCCAGGAACTTTATCTTCAACGGAAAGTTCACCTTTAGAAGCTTAGAAGGAATGTCGTTGGCATGTCCTAATTCAGTCAACATTCTCCCAAATTCTGGGGTATCTTGCTCATAATCCTCTTCCCCATTCAATAATCCAAAAATATCAGTCAAAACGGCGGGAGTCAAAATTACCTCTTCTCCGCCTATCGTTCCAGTCATAGATTCGTCATTGGAGGACGAAGTGAAAGCCCATTCTTTAATCTCTTGAACGTTTATCTTTATTCTTATGGACATGAACTTTTCAATCCTTGATCTTTGCAGAGGTTGAGGATTTCCACTATAGCAGACTCGCAGGAGCTGAAAGAATCAAAGTCTACGTTGAAACTAGCATCGAACTTCACAACGGACAGGAGGGCTGGAGCAATTGCCATCGAAGGGGTTGGAGAAGGCGAGAGAGACGGCGAAGGTCGAAATGGCAGAAATCGCGAGACAGGGAGCAAGCAGAAAGACGGAATGCGAAAAGTCGCTCTCCGTCGACGATAAAAAGAACGATCTCTTAACCTAGGTCGACCATCGGTTTTATATTAAAACAGCAATCGTCGATTAATTTTAAAAGATACTGGAGACGATGGTCGAACGATCGTTCGACGATCGTTCCTGAAGCAGAGTAGTCGATCAATCGTTCGACTATTTCTGTCTTCACAAACAACAAGCTGTCGTCAACCATAGATCGACGATAGGCTCGACCTGTTCGACGATCTGCGAACGTCGGTCGACGATCTTCAAGCAGATAAGCCATCATCAACCATAGGTCGACGATAGGCTTGATCCGATCGACTATCTTCGAACGTCGTTCGACAATCTTCAAACAGGTTTCAACAAAGGCAGACGTCACACTTAGTCTTTTCCATTAATCATGCCTAGTTGAACCAAAAAGAACAGATGCTTCTTTTGATCTAAAGGCTTGGTGAAAATATCACCTCTCTGAAGGTCAGTGGATATGAACTCAAGGCTGATCTTGTTGTTTTCCACACAATCTCTCAGGAAATGGTGTCTAATCTCAATGTGCTTGGTTCTAGAGTGGTGCACAGGATTTTGTGCAATGGAGATAGCACTGGTACTATCACACATGATTTTTGTGTTCTTGTGTGTGTACCCATAATCCAAAAGCTGGTTTTGAATCCACAGGATCTGTGAACAACAACTAGCAGCTGTTATATATTCAGCCTCTGTAGTTGAAGTTGAGACAGAAGCCTGCTTCTTACAGAACCAAGAGACCAATCTCTCTCCCAAGAACTGACAAGTTCCTGAGGTACTTTTCCTGTTAACTCTACAACCAGCATAATCAGAATCAGAGTATCCAATTAACTCAAATTCTGACTCAGCTGGGTACCATAGTCCTAGATTTGGACATCCCTTCAGGTATCTCAAGATTCTCTTGAGAAGAATCAGATGAGATTCCTTGGGGTTGACCTGGAATCTAGCACATATGCATGTAGCAAACATTATATCTGGTCTACTTGCAGTTAAATACAATAGGGAACCAACAATGGCCCTATAATTCTTTTGATCAACTGGCTTACCCTGATCATTAGAATCTATAACTACATTAGTAGCCATAGGTGTATGCATTGCTAAAGCATCAGCCATCCCAAACTTCTTCACCAATTCCTTGGCATATTTGGATTGGGAGATGAAGATGCCATCAACATCTTGCTTTACTTGGAGACCAAGAAAGTAAGATAGCTCACCCATACTACTCATCTCAAACTTAGAATGCATCAAGTCAGAGAACTTTTTGCACAGTTTGGGATCAGTGGAACCCAAAATAATATCATCCACATACACTTGAACTAACAGGATTGTGTCCTTGTGGTGCTTGACGAAAAGGGTTCTATCAACTACTCCCCTAACAAAGTTGTGCTCTAACAGGAAACTAGCTAGAGTCTCATACCAGGCTCTGGGTGCTTGTTTAAGTCCATAATGAGCTTTTTGCAACTTGAAAACATGTGAGGGCTGAGTTGAAGAGACAAACCCAGGAGGTTGTTCAACAAATACCTCTTCCTTTAGCTCACTATTTAGAAATGCACTTTTGACATCCATCTGAAAGACCTTAAACTTCATATAGGCTGCATAGGCTAGAAAGATCCTTATTGCCTCTAGCCTTGCAATAGGAGCAAAGGTTTGGTCATAATCTATACCTTCCTCCTGTCTGTAGCCCTGAGCTACAAGCCTAGCTTTGTTCCTTACAATAATTCCATTTGCATCCAACTTGTTTCTAAACACCCACTTGGTGCCTATGATCAGTTGGCCTTTAGGTCTTGGAACCAAAGTCCATACTTTACATCTTTCAAACTGATTGAGTTCCTCTTGTATAGCAATGATCCAGTGGGGATCTAGCTCAGCATCTTTAATGGTGAGGGGCTCAATCTGTGAAAGGAAACAAGCATGCATCACATCCTGTCTTAATTGATGTCTTGTTTGTACACCAGCTGATATGTCTCCAATCACTTGAGATATAGGATGATCTTTAAGTGTGACAATATCAGCAGGTGGGATGTGATCTTCAGCAACAGTTGGGATAATTCCTCAGGAGGAATTGGATCAACTGTTGGTGGTACAACAACAGCTTCTACAAAGTCTTCATCACTGTCTGAATTAGTGATGTGAAGAGTTGATAGATTGAGAATCTCTTGAGTGACATCTTTCTTGACTTCTGGTACCTGCAATGAACTTGAGGAAGGAGAAGTTTCCTTCTCCTTATAAAACATCTGAGATTCATCAAAGGACACATGCACAGATTCCTCAATTTTAGAAGTTGATTTATTAAAAACCCTATAAGCTTTGCTTACTTGGGAATATCCAAGAAAGATTCCCATTGAAGCTTTTGCTTCAAACTTTCTAAGGTATTCTCTGTTATTCTTATGAATGTATACTACACAACCAAATACTCTAAAATAATTTATTTTAGGTTTCTTTCCTTTAAGCAACTCATAAGGAGTTTTACACTTAAGCTTGTGTATGAGACTTCTGTTCAGAACATAATTAGCTGTGCTAACAGCTTCTGCCCAATAGGAGAGAGGCATATTAGCATCTGCCAACAGTGTTCCTGCAGCTTCAATCAGGGTTCTATTTTTCCTTTCCACTACCCCATTTTGTTGGGGAGTTCTAGGAGCAGAGAAACTATGTTTGATACCTTCTTTCTCACAGAATTCTTGCATGAGAAGAGACTCAAACTCAGTACCATGATCACTTCTGATCAAGGCAACATGAGTAGAATACTCAGTCTACACACAGAGTAGAAAATCTGTAAGAACTTTGAAGTTATCAGCCTTAGTTCTCAAGAAGAACACCCAAGTGAACCTAGAGAAATCGTCTACAATTACTAAAGTGTAATACTTCCCTCCTAGACTCTGTACATTTATTGGGCCAAAAAGGTCCAAATGTAATAGATACAGGATTCTAGGTGAATCACTTTTATTTACAGATTTAAAGGAATTTTTGGTCTGCTTGCCTAATTGACAAGCCTTGCATAGGCTCTCCTTCTTGTAGGGGCAAGAAGGTAAACCTCTAACAAGATTGTATTTAGATAACCTAGATATGTTCTTGAGGTTAACATGGCTAAGCCTTTTATTCCATAAGGTGTTGTTATTTGTTACTTCATTAAATAAGCAGATTTCAGAATGGGTTGAATTAAAATCTACTAAATAAATATTACCTTGTCTAATACCTACTAACACAACATTACTATTTAAAGTAATATTACAAAGAGTGTTAGTGAACGATACCTGATATCCTGCATCACATAACTGACTTACTGAGATAAGGTTATGCTTCAGTCCAGTTACATATGCAACCCTTTTGAAAGTTACTGCTCCAATGGTAATCCTACCATATCCTTCAGTTTGACCACAGCTAGAATCCCCAAAGATCACCTTTGGTCCAAGCTTGGTCTTGAACTTTGACAGATTTTCTTTGTTCCCTGTCATATGTTTGGAGCAACCACTATCCAAATACCACTTGTCCTGAGTGATAGGATAGGTCTTCACCTGCAGTGAGTTAAGTTAAACATTGTGGAACCAGGTAACCTTGGGTCCATTATTCTTCATATAATGAAAACTAGAAATAAAAGAATAAGCAGGTTGGGGTTTATATCCTAAAGGGTAAGATCTCCTATGTGGGATGCTCCATGCAGTTAATAGGTCCACAAACCTAGGGTTTCTATTCATATTAAGGTTTCTAAGGTTCTGGTGGTAATTTTGAAATTCATATTCAAAACGTCGATCGGCGTTCGACGATGGATGCACAGATCGTCGAGCTTCGTTCGACCACTGATCCTGCGATCGTCGAGCAGCGTTCGACGCTTTTTGTAGTTCTTTAAACTTTTGCTTTCTCTTTTCTCTCTTAGCTTTGTTTGAGGCTTGATTAACTTATTTTACTTGCTCAGTGTTCTTTATTCCATCAGCTGAAATAAAGTTCACTGGAGTTGAAAGATGATTTTTAAGAATAATTGGGGGTTCACATGATGAAGCTCCTAAGCCTAGCTTATTATTGCCTGACCTAGTGTTTGTCACGCTGGTGATTTCTAGCAACCTAAGGCTTCTACCATTTAATGATTCTTCCAATCTCTTGGACTTTGCTAGTTCATTTTTAAGAAACTCTATTTAATCACTAGATTTAGTGAGTTCTACTTCTAACCTAGCATTTTCAATGGAGATAGATTCTGATTCAGCTAACTTATTTCTAAGTTCCTTAATCTCCTTTTTGAACTAATTAAATCTAAGCAAAGTGATTTAAACTCAGTTTTAAATTCAGAAGAAGAAAAGTCATATGAAGATAATACCTGATCTTCTGTAGGCATCTCTTCATCATCATCAGAACTCTCTGCAGCTGAGTGATTGCTGCAGGCATTAATAGCCATAAGGCAGATTTACTTTGCCTTCTTCTCTTCCTCATCCTCACTTGAGCTTGAGGAGGAAGATTCCTCATCTGAATCACTCCAAGTTTCAGCAACAAATCCTTTCTCCTTTTTCTTGTTTTTGTAGGAGGAGGACTTGGAGTGTTTCCTGTGATGTTCTTTTTCCTTTCTCTTTTCTTTGCTCTTTTCCTCTGGACACTCTGGTAGAATGTGTCCAGGTTTCTTGCAATCATAACAAATGATTTCTTTAGCAGGAGATCTATCATACCTTGGTTTATCTTCATATCTTGAAGATTTCTTTCTGAAGTCTTTTCTTCCCATCTTGAGAAACCTTTTGGCAAAGAGTGTCATCAGCTCCTCATTAGATTGGCTTCCTTCAGAAGCATCAGCAGCTTTGAGAGCAAGTGTTTGCTCTTTTCTTGCTAGAGTTGGAGTCTTTGCTTCAGCCTCAGCTTTCCTGGTCTTCAGCACTTGCTCAAAAGACTTGAGCTTGCCAAGGAGAGCTTCTGTTGAGATTTCAGTTGTACTTCTGGCCTCCTTGATAGGCCAGATCCTAAGATCCCATGTGCTGGGGAAGCACATCAGTATCTTATCATTGACCTCTGTCAATGTAATTTCCTTATCAAGAGTTCTCAGCTCATTGATGATTGAGCTGAGTCTGGTGTACATGGCTTCAACTAATTCAGTTTCAGTTTTCTTGAAGTTTTCATACTGGGATATAAGGTTGGACCTTCTGTCCTTCCTTTCATCAGCTGAACCAGCTACAATCTGGTTCAGTGAGTACCACATGGAGTTTGTAGAGGTACAATCAGCCACTTTCTGGAAAATTTCATCAGACATGGTCTGAGCCAGAATGTTCATAGCTTTGGCATCAGCTATCTTTGCCTTCTTATAGGCATCATTGTAATCTGGAGGAGGCACTGCACTTAGATTTGTAGATGTTGTAGCAGTGGTTGCAGCAGGAGGTGCTGGAGGTCCTGTCAAAATAGAGGAGAAAATGTCTTCATCAATAGAGTTCATAAATAATCTTATTCTTGCCTTCCAGATGCTAAACTTAGCTAAGTTACATGCTGGAGATCTGGTGTTAGAGTAATCCTTGGACTGGGCCATGAAGTGAATATCTATAAGCTTGGTATCTATCAGGATCTTGTGACTCAGGTGTTAGCCTGTACAGTCAGTCAACCTCCCTTTGATACCAATTGAAAGTGATGATAGATACAACTCTAGAGGGGGGGGGGTGAATAGAGTATTCAAAAATTAGGACACCCTACTCAACTCCCTTAGAGTTAATTTGCGGAATGAGTTTATAGATATTGATAACCCTAGAGCCTAACACAAAGTGAAGTGCACTAGAGAAGGGCAACTGTAATTACAGTTGAGCTTTGAACCTATCACAGCAACTAGCAATCCTAGTTATTTCTACTCACAGCCACAGTGCAATAAATTAAGTAAGCAGCACAGACGACACAAGAAATTTTATTGTGGTTCCCTCTAAATAGGTATGTCCACTCTTATACCACTCTGGTATGAATCCACTATAGGTTTTTGTTCAGGTGCCCTACCACCAACTGATCTGCTTCAGGTAGATCAAGTGGACCCTTTGAGCTTTTGATCAGGAACTCAAAATCCAATATAGGTTTTTGATCAGGTGCCCTGTCACCAAGGGTTCACTTTTGAAGGGAGTAATAACCCTTTGTACAGGAGGTTGAGAGAGTTAAAGTTTCTTCTCTATTGTTAAACAGATTAGAGAAGCTAGTGGATTGCACAGAGCTAGATAGCTCTAAAGAATCAAGGCTCCCACTGGCTTAGAGAATATCTAGAAAGGAGTCTTGCTTCAGGGTGCATGAACTCTTCTGAACTAAGACAAAGTACTGTCTTGGGGTTCTGAAGGAGAAGCTTGAAGAAGACTCTTGATTTGGAAAAAGGTGTTCTTCTTCAAACAGCTTCCTTTCTTCTTCTTCTTCTTCTAAAAGCCTCTGAGTGAAAGTCTTCCTGTGAGCAGGATGAACTCAGGAAGAAGAAGAATGCTGAAGAGATTTGATCTTCTCAGTTGAATGTGAATTTCTGAGAGCTGTAGAACTTTCTTGCTTTCTCTCTTTCTCTATGCTGCTATGTATATCTGTAAGTTCTTGTGTATATATTATTTTTTCCTTTCAAAAGAAACTCTTTATATATGGGCCTTTTCAACGGCTCTAATTTGAGTTTGAATCTTGTCTTCATCTGGAATCTGCAATCTGGGCTGCAAAAAGCATAAAGCAAAAACAAATCCTGCAGACAGACATGCTATAAGGGGATAAAGCTTTCTAAGAAGCTGCATATCCAATCTGATAAAAGGGTGCTAGAAAAAGTCACATCAGAAAGAACTCTTTACGGCCAGAGAAGACTTTCTGAGTCTAACGGCTATAAAGGACAGCCTGGCAGATAAAGCAGAAAATATATTTCAACTAATAAGACAAAACACTTTGTCAGATAAAGATTGGTTCATGCATAAGGAATGGAGCAGAGATCGCCTGGAAATAATAGCATAAATTTACTGAAATAATCTTTTATAAAATATTCCAAATAAATATGAAATAAATCATAGAATAGAAGAGGACAAAATTACTAAAGACATACAACAGAACGTCGAACGACCCTCGGAGATCGTCGACCGAAGCACATAGATCGTCGACCTATCAAACAGATAGTCGAACGATACAGATAGTCGAACTACCAAAGCAGATAGTCGAACTACCACAGCAGATAGTTGACCTATCAGAACAGATAGTCGACCTATCAAGACAGATAATCGAACTATCAAGCAAAATAGATAGTCGATCTATCAAACAGATAGTCGAACTATCAAACAAAACAGATAGTCGACCTATCAAACAGATAGTCGAACTATCAAACAAAACAGATAGTCGACCTATAAAACAGATAGTCGAACTATCAAAGAAAACAGATAGTCGACTTATCAAATAGATAGTTTAACTATAAAAGAAAACAGATAGTCAACCTATCAAACAGATAGTCGAACTATCAAAGAAAACAAATAGTCGACCTATCAAACAGATAGTCGAACTATCAAAGAAAACAGATAGTCGACCTATCAAACAGATAGTCGAACTATCATATAGTTGAACTATCCAAGCAAATAGTCGAACTATCAAGAAATCTGTCTGGTCAAGAGAAGTTGAGCGGGGTTCGACGATCGGGGAGGCAGATTCCACAGAACGTCGAGCTAGCAAGAGTTGAACTAACTCAGAGACAGACGATCTGCTGACAGACAAACGTCGACCAACTGATAGACGATCGTCGAACAGTCAATAGACGATAGCCGAGCGGCGTTCGACCATAGTCGAACAAAAAACAACTTAACCAAATTTTCATCTGGATAAGTGACAACTCTAAAACTAGAGCAAACTAACTAAACAACTAACCTTTGACCATAGATAAATCTTGGGTCAATATACTAAAAGAGAGGACTGAACTCAAATCCAAACTAGGGTACCAACAGAATTTTTCTAAAAACTATAGAAAAGCATTTTCCAAAAATTCTAATTTTTGGATAGCACCTAGATATAAGTAAGATTAGGCCACACCCCAAATTTCACGTCATTTTGATGACTGGATTGGAGTGGGGAATTTTTCTAAGGTCAAGACAGCCCTATGGATAGACCTCACCAAAAAGTGTGTTGTGGTCTAACCAGTGCTCCAAATCGAGTGAAATCAATTTTGAATTAAACTAAACTTCAAGGGCTACATTTTCTATGTTAACCACTTTTTAGGTTTCAGCCCCTACAGGCTATAATTTTAAGTTTCAACCTAGTATACAGTAAAGAGAATTAATTCCTAACTATACATTATATAATATAATTAAATGCTACTGTTCACCTTCTGCTTTACCCGAACTCGAACAACATCAGAAAAACAAACACTTCCTGTAGCTTTTCTAAAGCTATTTCCCGGCCACCCAGCCGTCTCCCTTGCCGGCCACCACCCCCACCACCTCTGTTGAGGTGAGGGCTACCGTCGGGCAGCGGCACGGCCGCCGGAGAGTCGGTTTCCGGCGAACCCGCCATCATGAAATTTTTGGAAAACCATGGAATCGCTCACCCGATCCGACTCTTTTGAGCCCGATATCTCTCCTAATGTTTTCGAAGATCTATCCGCAGAATAAGAGAGAGGGGAGGACCTTGTTCGCGGGTTGGAGGCGTGCAGACCGTCGTGAAGCCATTTGCGCGGTGGCGACATCGCCGGAAATTCTTCAATAGCAAGGGGAGGAATCTGAATCCGTTTGATCGAGCGTGTAACCTTCTCCTCTTGCTCTAAGGAGGCTGTTATAGATCTCCAAGTGGGGAGGGGAAAGGATGAAACATTCATGGCCATGAATGTTTCTCTTAATAACGTTTCAGTTATGATGTAGGGAAGAGGAAAACGTGGGAGATGAAATGGCTGATCCAGGTGGCGATTTTCTATTGGACCTCACTCTCTCTTTCTATTAAATAATTAGAGACGGAAACGGCGCATAAATATTCCTGTTGTGCATTCCCATAATCGAAAATGATTATGACGTCGGTTACCGAAATTTCCAGTCTGGCTGACGTTTCGGCCTTGGTCACGGGCGTGACACATAGGTCACGGGCGTGACAGGCCCGGGTGGGCAATTCTGAGTTCGACGATCATCGAACTTAGATCGACGATCGTCGAAGGGTGGTCACGCCCTAGGTCACGGGCGTGACACATGGGTCACGGGCGTGACAGGGTCATCAGGCAAATCCCGAGCTCGGCGATCGTCTCGCTGAGATCGACGATCGCTGAAGGGGGTCACGCCCCTGGTCACGGGCGTGACACCTAGGTCACGGGCGTGACAGGGCCATGACGCAAATTCTGCGCTTCGACGATCGTCCTGCTGAGGTCGACGATCGTCGAAGGGGTCACGCCCTAGGTCACGGGCGTGACACATAGGTTACTGGCGTGACAGGCTCGGGTTGAAAATTCTGCGCCCGACGATCGTCTACCTGAGATCGACGATTGTCGAAGGAGTCACGCCCTAGGTCACGGGCTTGACGAGTCGGTCACGGGCGTGACCAACCCGTGACCCCAAAATCTCGATTGATGTATTTCAATTTTTGGGCTTCCTAGCGTTCTGTCACAACCAACCGACTCCTAGGGGTCTTGCCGGAAATGGGATGTTACAAATCCCAATAAACAAAACAAAGATTTCGTCCCCAAAATCAAGGTTAAGCCTACGGGACTCTAATCGAAAAAAAAGCTTGTAACATCCCATGAGAATTGAAAGATTACATCTCTACGTTATGTTTGCTTTGTGCGGTTTCAAATCTAAGATTAATTCGCCAATTAACTAGGTATATACACCCCAATAAACAAAAGTTTAGCCCTATTCTTGAAATTTCAATCTTATTGGTTTAAAACAGGATAGCAAATTGATTGTTCAGAGGGGTTGTGAGGTATACCTGACAAAAAAAGTTCCGGGTATTTTTGCCGCATCAAGTCCTGTGGCTCCCATGTATGCTCCTCCTGCCCATGATTGTTCCACAGAACCTTGACTAACAGAACCTTCTTATGTCGCAAGACCCGCACTACTGTTTCGTCAATCTTGATAGGCTCCAAGTTGACTGACCGATCCGAGGCCACCGGGCCATCTGCCGAGGAAATCAGCTGCTCAGGGCGTTGCAGAGCTCTCCGAAGTTAGGAGACGTGGAAGACATCATGCAATCCCGCTAACTCTGGTGGTAGCTCTAGTCTATAGGCTAAGAGGCCGATCCACTCCAGGATCCTATAAGGCCCCATATATCTCGGGCTGAGCTTCTTCCGCCCGCGAACCCGCGAGACTCCGTGCATCGGCCGTATCTTCAGGAAAACTCGGTCTCCCACCTGGAACTCCACTTGACGATGCCTCGCATCGTAGTATTTGGACTGTCTGCTCTGGGCTTCCAATATCCTATCCCGGATCAATCTAATCTGAGCATCTATATCTCCCACAAACTCCGAGCCTAGTGCATGCAGATCCTCATCCTGAACCCATGATAGTGGGGTCCTGCACCTCCTTTCGTACAATGCCTCGTATGGAGCCATGCCTATGCTGGCCTGATGGGCGTTGTTGTACAAAAACTTGACCAGTGGCAGCAACCTCTCCCAAGGCTCGCCATGGTCCAAAATACACAGTCGCAACAGATCTTCTAGTGTACGGTTGGTGCGCTCTGTCTGCCCGTCGGTCTGAGGGTGAAAAGCTGTGCTAAATGTCAACCGAGAACCCAGATGGGCCTGGACTGACCTCCATTCCCTGGATGTAAACCGCCCATCCCGATCCGAAACGAGAGTCTTGGGCACCCCATGATAACGCACAAACTGCTCAATGAACCTCCGTACTAATACACTGACCGGTGCGTCCTTCTCCACTGGAATGAATCTGGCCACCTTCGTTAGCCTGTCCACTATCACCCAGATCGAGTTATTCCCCGCACGGGATCGAGGTAGCCCATGTATGAAGTCCATGGCTATATCCTCAAATTTCCACTCCGGCACCGGAAGCGGCTGCAGCAAGCCTGCCGGGTTCCTACACTCCGCCTTCAAGAGCTGGCAGGCCTCGCAATGCGTTACAAAGTACGTAATATCTTTCTTCATACCCGGCCAGTACATCGTCCTCTTCAAATCCTTTACCATCTTGGTGATCCCCGGGTGTACCGAATACCTGCTGTAGTGAGCTTCCGTCAAAATGTCCTCCTGGATCCGTCCTCCTGCTGGTATGTAGACTCTGCCTCGGAAACACAGGAGACCATCCCTCAAAGAGTAATCTCCTGTCATGCCTTCCTCTAAGGCACGGAATATCGGCTCAGCTCTCTCATCCAGCATCTGCCCATCTCTGATGCGGTCTCGAATATCATCAGTAGTAACCATCGACCCCAGCGACTCCATGTATAGCTCCGGGTCATCCTCAGACACTAGTGAAATCTGCATCTCCTCAAATGATCTAACAAACTCCAAGGCCATCAGCTGCGGGCCTACTCCTGTCGTACTCGCTCTCTGGCTCAGAGCATCCGCGACCATGTTCGCCTTCCCCGGATGATAGTGTATGGTATACTGGTAGTCCAACAGAAATTCCACCCAGCATCTCTGCCTGATGTTTAACTCATTCTGGGTGTCGACGTACTTCAGATTCTTGTGGCCGGAGAAGATATCGCAATGTACCCCGTAGAGATAGTGTCGCCTTATCTTAAGAGCAAAAATAACTGCCCCCATCTCCAAATCGTGCACGGGGTAGTTCTGCTCGTGCTGCTTCAACTGACGGGAGGCATAGGCTATTACGTGCCCGTTCTGCATCAGAACGGTACCCATCCCATGATAGGAAGCATCTGTATACACCTGGAATCCCTCCTTCCCTGATGGAAGAGCAAGGATAGGAGCCGAGGTGAGACGATCCTTCAGCTCCTGGAAAGCAGATTCGCATCGAGGCGTCCAGATAAAAGGGGACTCCTTCTTCGTCAGAGACGTAAGAGGGAGGGCAATCTGAGAGAACCCCTTTATGAACTTCCGGTAGTAACCGGCAAGTCCCAAGAAACTTCGAACATCCGAGGCCGACTTAAGTGGTGGCCAATCCCGTACTGCCTGGACCTTTGCCGGATCCACTGCCAGACCTGCTCCACTGATGACATGGCCCAGAAAGGCCACCTCCTTTAGCCAGAACTGGCACTTGCTGTACTTGGCATACATCTAATGCTCCCGCAGCTTCCCCAAGGTCAAGGCCAGATGTCTCGCGTGCTCCTCCTCCGTCCTTGAATATATAAGGATGTCGTCGATGAATATGATGACGAAGACGTCCAGATACTCCTCGAACACCCGATTCATCATGGCCATGAATGCGGAGGGTGCATTCGTGAGCCCGAACGACATCACGGTAAACTCGTACAACCCATATCTGCTGCTAAAGGCCGTCTTCAGGATGTCCTCCTCCCGAATGCGAAGCTGGTAGTACCCTGACCTCAGATCCAGCTTTGAGAACCAATGGGCTCCCTCCAGCTTGTCAAATAGCTCGTCTATCCTTGGTAAGGGATAAGTATTCTGGACCGTCAACCTGTTCAGGGCCCGGTAATCTATGCACAGTCGAAGGGTCCCGTCCTTCTTCTTAACGAACAGCACCGGAGCTCCCCATGGTGAAGAGCTAGGCCGAACAAACCCAGCCTCCACTAACTCCTGAAGCTGGCTTCGGAATTCCACCAACTCCTTTGGGGCCATTCGATAGGGAGCTCTGGATACCGGCTTAGCCCCCGGTATGAGCTGAATCTGAAAGTCCTTCTCTCGGTACGGGGGTTACCCTGGTAGCTTCTCCGGAAACACGTCGGCGAAGTCCCGCACTACTGGAATATCTGACATGGAGTCCTTGGCCACAACCGCCTCAAAAAGGACCCGATAAACTTCTCCCCCCTGCAAGTGGGCCTTAACGGCCTGCACAGACGATAATAAGGTACTAGGTGCTGGTATAATACCTTCGATGACAATGAAGGAGTCGCCATGCCTCACAGTGATCCTCTTCGCCACGCAGTCGATCTAGGCATGGTTCCAACACAGCCAAGTCATGCCCAGGATCAGATCGTAATCTGACATCTTCAGAATCGTCGCTGGTGCCTCAAATGCCTTCCCGTCGATCCTCGCTTCCATATTGCAAAGAGCATAGATCATTATCTCTGAGCCATCGGGTAGGCGCACCCTCATCATCTTCCCGGTGAATGGCTCCACACCTTCCAGTCCTTTCACGAAATCCTCCGACACGAACGAGTGCGAAGCACCAGTGTCGAAGAGGGTGTGAGCGGGCTTGCCGCTAACGAAGACAATGCCTGGGGTAATCATGTGTCTTAGTATTTTTTTATATAGTTGTCTTCTCTTAATTTCTAACTAGGTTATGTCTAGAATACTAGTTTATATGAAGAAAACTTAAAAGTACTGCCATACCTGCGATAACCTGCTCCGGGTTTCGGGGCTGTATCAGGTCTAGAGCATACACCTGCTCCCTCTCTGCCTTGAGGCCTCGATCCTGAAATCCTCATCCTCGGTCCTGTCCTCATCTGCCAAACTGTCGGGGAGGTGGAGCGCCCTGATGTGCTGGTGGGGGTGCTCGCCTCATAGGGCAGTTCCTCTTGATATGCCCCGGCTGGTTGCACTGATAGCATACCAGTGGCTGCTCTGCTGTCCTTGGCATTTCTAGCATCTGTATAGGCTGGGGAGCCAGTACCCCCTGACTCCTCTGCTCCTGCCCAAACTCCTGATGAGGCTGATCCCCGTTCCTTCTCTCCCCAATAACCTGGCCCCGAGGACGGTCTCTACGGCCTCCAATCACTGTATCATCAACCGGTCTCTTCCGGCTCTTCACTGTAAGCTGATCCGCCTCTCTCTTCTTAGCCATCTCCAGAATCCTGGCCAGAGTCCCTTCTGAGAAGAAAAGGAGGGCCTGTCTCATGTCATCTTGCAGCCCCTTATAAAACCTCCGGGCATAGCCAGCATCGTCTAACTGATAAGCGTCCGCATAACGGGCCAGGTGAGTGAACTCCTGATAGTACTCAACCACAGTCCTGTTCCCCTGCCTCAATCGCAGGAACCTATCCTCCAGGTAATCTCTCGCCGACTGAGGTACAAAATGTCCCAAGAGCACTGCACTGAACTCCTCCCAAGTAATATCAGCGCAATCTATCCCCGCAAAGGTGGTGTCAAGCTGAGACTTCCACCACCTCTTTCCGTGTGACTATATGCAGGAGACCGCCAAAGCAACTGCCTCCTCAGTGGGGCATCGAATCCCTTCCAGCATCTCGTAAATGGTGTCCAACCATTCCTCCGTACGTACTGCAGACTCCGTCCCCTGGTATGCTGGAGGGGAGAGTCCCCGGAAGACAGTCATCCAATTGGCCCCGGGGTTTAGCTGTGGAGCCGGGGCTTGCTGAGCTCTGAAGGCCTCCATAATGGCCGTCAGTGTTTGCCCAATCTCCGTCTGCTTGAACGGAGCTGGAGCCGGCGGAGGCGGGACCACATTTGGAGCCTGGGGTGTCACCTGCTGTGATGTAGGGTTCGTCGCAGGCTACAAGTAAAAATTCCATTTGTTAGAGAGCGAATGAATGAAATTTTAAGAAGGGTTAGGATGGACTCTCACGTGTGATTTCCCTTATAAGCACACCACTGCTTCCGCTGCTAGTTTGTCCGCAAACTAAGCTCGCACGGGGGTGGCCCAAGATTTTGTGGACTACTTCTCTTTCGATCGAGGTCTCCTCTTATACCACTTGTAAGACCCCATTTTTTTTCTTTTTAAACACCAGGGTCTTAGCGCAGAACTGCCGCTTTACGGTGGCACAGACTCACGGGAAGGACGCCACTACAAAACGCCAATTCTATCGGCCTTTTTCGATCACGAGAGAGAAGTAATTATACATAAATGTAAACAAGTCCACAGAAGCATGTAATTAAAAGTGAAATCACATCCAGTCCATCAGTAGATAATAACAGGAAATAGATAATAGAAGTACTACAAGATACGGTTCAGATGAAATATAAGTAAACGGGCTTGAGCCCGGTACATCAGAGTCCTCACAACAAATCACTTATCGTAGAAACTATAAAAGTACTAATCACTCACGGAGCTGGTCGCAGGTGCACCGGTGCTAGACTGACCCACCTCCATGCGCACCGTACTACGCTGGTGCTGGTCCCTGGACTGCTGGTCCCTGACTCCCATCCAGAGCTCCTGTAATATCATCCCCTACCCCTCCCCCTACGGCTCCTAAGCACCGAGCAGAGAGGAGGAAAGGGAAGCTATAAAGGTGGAGAATAATCAAGCAGGTGACAGGGGAGTTATTCTAACAACTATCTAGAACAAAGTACAACTAGCAATCCTATGGTAGTAAGTGGTAAAGAAGAGAAGTAGTAAGTAGAAATTGTATAAAAAGGCAGCTAGAGAACAGTAAGTAAACAAGCAAGTAAATAAGTAAGTAAGTAACCTTAACTTATATGAATGCCCATACAAACTTATAAGTTAAGGGGTCTTCTACAAGGCTCCCATCATATAAAAAGTCTCATACCAATTTATACGTTGGGGTGTCGGTTATATGCAAATATGAGTATAGTGATATGCTATGCCATGATTCATGCAAGTGCAACTCACGCACATGACTCTATGCGCACAGACCTTTAGTTCCCCATGTTCGGGCAGCTAGCTTCACTCCCAGGAACCTCCGTAGTGGCAAACGGAGACAGTGGGTCGGGCCCCCCACTCCTAGGCAGGTATCCACACTACCGGGCCTAGCCCTTCCGTACGCCCCTAGAAGAACACAACCTAGAGTATCCGCGTACTATTGCTGGATATACCCACCAAACTTTCTTTGGCTAAGTGTCCCACACCGCCGAGTCAACGTACCGATGCCGGTGTGAACGACAATCAGATATTGAAGACCCACCATCTTTATTCTGTACTCCAACACTCGAGCCCCCGGCTCCCCGGACTGTCCCGTCCGTGCATCTACCTTCAGAGCTACCGTCTGAATGGCAACCAAACCAATTATTCTACCTTCCTAGTTATCGGGGTGTATGTGTGTGCAACCCTAATTATACTAGTTGCTCTTTAGATTATTGATTCTACAGTTTATATTAGCCAAGGACTGCCCCTGGTATTCCCCGTGAAGGGCTCTCAAAGGGCACTAGGAACTATGATGGTAGCTGAAGCCCACCTTTCCCTTTCGTAAGACACTTATTGTTATTGGTTGATACCCATTACCTGATCCCTTTTTAAGTTACTTTAGATCTGGCCCTAGCGTATTAAGACTCTTCCACTACTACTCGGGGTGGATGATCTTTCGTCGTTCCCGTACGCCCTTATCCTTAACCAGTCTCGCACTCTACCTATCCTGACCCCAATAATGGACTTAAACATAGCTTGCCCTAACCAACCGGAAACTACCAAAATTCCATCTCCCAAAGTTCATTATCCGCTCTAGTTCAGTTTCCGTGGTTTTACTATATGCAGCCCATCCTAAGATACGTGAGGAGTATAAGGGGAGGTACTCCAAATTGTCTTCCGAATCTCCTATAATATTTACTGGAGGTCTATCGTAACATAATATAGCTAAGACCAAGATTTCCAAATTTTCCTATTTATCGGGCATTTAATTTATTTATTCTAAGATTCTGAATGCCCTAGTATGAACATGAAGTGCACTAATGAGCCAACAATAAATCATCATAAAATCAGTAAAAATCCTATGAGACATTTAAACAGCAATTCCAAGTTTTGAGAAATTCCAGAGGTGTTTAGGCCTATATTTCCTAATTTACCATTGTAGGCCATTTCTACTATATTATGAAGGAAGTACTGTAAATATGTATCCAAAAATCCCAAGAAAATTATATAAGCTTTATGGTGACCTAAAACCACCATAAACCAAGTCCAATAATTTTTCTCTAATATTTGGGCTCTGAATATATTTTAATGTAAAACACTAATTTTCCTAGCTTAAAGAAGGAGGTACTATTTGTAATCATCTAAAATTCCAAATAAATTTACAGGATGACTATCCTGGTCTAAAACACCCACTGACCAAATTTAATAATTTTCCAAATAATAAATGGGCATTATTTGTATTTTTGACTACATACCACAATTGGTACATTAAAGAAGCAAGTACCCAAAATAATCAGATAAAATGTCCAAGAAAAATACAGAAGGTATAACATGTTATATGATGCCCTAATACAAGATTTCATAACATTCTAGAGAACAGGAATTCCATAATCATTAAAATAATTATTTAGGGCACAACTAGGGTTGTAAATGAAGTACTGTATAAATTAACCCAAAAATCTAAACAAAATTATAACATGGCCATTTAGATTAGAAAATCACCCTACTCCAATTTTACTTGATTTGAAGTTCATTTGATAGTTTAATAATTCAAATTAAAGTTGGTTACCTAAACTAGGGTTAGAATTTTAGGTGGCCTAGCTGTCTCCAAATACCCTAAACTTTTGTCTAGGGAACTATACTGGCCCTTTGGTACTCTCCACCAAATTTTAAGTCAGTCCAAGGTCATTTGACCCCATGAGCTTCACAACCCCAAAAACCACCATTATGGGATTTTCCCTAGGGTTCTAGGGCTACCCTACACGAAACCACCACAAAACTCCCTTGGAGGGTGTGTCATGCCCTAAACAGCCTTTGGACAAAATATCAGCCTCTGTTGAGGTGATATGACCACCCAAATTCCAAGGGGGTGTTTGATCCTAAATTATCCTATAAGGACCAACCTAGGGTTGGATAAAAACTTAATCAAAACATCTCCAAATGAGATGAAATTTTTACCAGTACTTTATGATAAACCCAGAGACCACTCACCAAAATTTGGGAGGGTTTGGAAGTCATTTAGCCGTCTTATTAAATTATGCTAGGATTATTGAATTTTTCTAAAAACTATAGAAAAGCATTTTCCAAAAATCCTAATTTTTGGATAGTGCCTAGATATAAGTAGGATTAGGCCACACCCTAAATTTCAAGTCATTTTGATGACTGGATTGGAGTGGGGAATTTTTCTAAGGTCAAGACAGCCCTATGGATAGACCTCACCAAAAAGTGTGTTGTGGTCTAACCAGGGCTCAAAATTAAGTGAAATTAATTTTGAATTAAACTATACTTCAAGGGCTACATTTTCTATGTTAATCACTTAATAGGTTTCAGCCCCTAAGGGCTATAATTTTAAGTTTCAACCTAGTATACAGTAAAGGGAATTAATTCCTAACTATACATTATATAATATAATTAAATGCTACTGTTCACCTTCTTCTTTACCCGAACCCGAACAGCATCAGAAAAACAAACACTTCCTGTAGCTTTTCTAAAGCTATTTCCCGGCCACCCAGCCGTCTCCCTGGCCGGCCACCACCACCACCACCTCTGTTGAGGTGAGGGCTACCGTCGGGCGGCGGCACAGCCGCCGGAGAGGCGGTTTCCAGCGAACCCGCCATCATGAAAATTTTGGAAAACCATGGAATCGCTCACCCGATCCGGCTCTTTTGAGCCCGATATCTCTCCTAATGATTTCTAAGATCTATCCGCAGAAGAAGAGGGAGGGGAGGACCTTATTCGCGGGCTGGAGGCGTGCAAACCGTCGTGAAGCCATTTGCGCAGTGGCGGCGTCGCCGGAAATTCTTCAATAGCAAGGGGAGGAATCTGAATCCGTTTGATCGAGCGTGTAACCTTCTCCTCTTGCTCTATGGAGGCTGTTATAGATCTCCAAGTGGGGAGGGGAAAGGATGAAACATTCATGGCCATGAATGTTTCTCTTAATAACGTTTCAGTTATGATGTAGGGAAGAGGAAAAGGTGGGAGATGAAATGGCTGATCCAGGTGGCGATTTTCTATTGGACCTCACTCTCTCTTTCTATTAAATAATTAGAGACGGAAACGGCCCATAAATATTCCTGCTGTACATTCCCATAATCAGAATTGATTATGACGTCAGTTACCAAAATTTCCAGTTTGGCTGACGTTTCGGCCTTGGTCACGGGCGTGACACATAGGTCACGTGCGTGACAGGCCTGGGTGGCCAATTCTGAGTTCGACGATCGTCGAACTTAGACCGACGATCGTCGAAGGGTGGTCACGCCCTAGGTCACGGGCATGACATATGGGTCACAGGCGTGACAAGGTCATCAGGCAAATCCCACTCTCGGCGATCGTCTCGCTGAGATCGCCGATCGCCGAAGGGGGTCACGCCCCTGGTCACGGGCGTGACACCTGGGTCACGGGCGTGACAGGGCCATGATGCAAATTCTGCGCTTCGACGATCGTCCCGCTGAGGTCGACGATCGTCGAAGGGGTCACGCCCTAGGTCACGGGCGTGACACATTGGTCACGGGCGTGACTGGCCCGGGTAAAATTCTGCTCCCGACGATCGTCTCCCTGAGATCGACGATCGTCGAAGGAGTCACGCCCTAGGTCACGGGCGTGATGAGTCGGTCAAGGGCGTGACCAACCCGTGACCCCAAAATCTCGGTTGATGTATTTTAATTTTTGGGCTTCCTAGCGTTCTGTCACAACCAACCGACTCCTAGGGGTCTAGCCGGAAATGGGATGTTACCGCATATCCCGTGAAGGGCTCTCAAATGGCACTAGGAACTATAATGGTAGCATAATCCCATCGTTCCATTTCGCAAGGCACTTATTGTTATTGGTTAATTCCCTTTACCCATTCCCTTCTCATATTACACTGGGCTAATCCTAGGGTGATTTTGACTCTTCCTCTCCTCAGGGAAGACGATCTTTTGTCGAACCCGAACACCTCTAGACTCTAGCCAAACCACTTCTCACTACTCTTCCTATCCCTCAATAGTGAAATCATCCATATCAGTCCACCCAGCTAAAATGACTTACTCCAACAACTATCCCAGATCATGTCCTATTGCAATTTAACAATTTTGCTATATGCAGACTAACCTAGGCTATATGTCGAACCGGATAGGAGATAATCTAGATAATCACCCAAATGCCCTAATTTATTTACTGGAGACTTATCATGACACAAATAGACTAAATCCAAAAAATTGCAATCTTCCTTATTTATCTGGCACTTAATTAATTTCCTTAAAGCTTCTAAGGGCTACCAATAGAACATGAAGTGCACTTTTCAGGTATGTATAAAACTTCATAAAATCATGATAAATACTAAAGAGCAATTCTACTGTAAATCCAAGATATAAGAATTTTTAGAATGGTTTAGGCCCCAAAATCATAATTTAGAACATAAGGTTAATAATACCATTTTAAGAATCAAAGGTAAGAAATATTGTTCCAAAAATTATAGGAAAAATACAGTAAGATCATCAAGGCCTAAAAACACTCTAGAAGGATTCTCCCAAATTTCTAGTGAACAGTAACTCCTAATTTAATTTTACAATTGTAATTCCATACTCTTGGGTTATTGAAGCAAGTACTATAAATAGTTACCTAAAAATTATGAGAAAATTCCACATCTATTTATGATCAAAATTCCATAATTCATAATTTATGAATCAAGTACCTAAAATAATCATCTTAAATTTTCAATAAAAATACAGAGGGGGTTGTCATGATGTAAAACTTCCAAATGCAAAATTTCACAACTTTTCAATTGACATAACTTTCATAATAAGCAACAAAAATTTAGGGGCATTGCTAGGGTTATAAAGGAAGTACTGATTTTATTAGTCTAAAAATTCCACCAAAATTATTTTAGGACAACTTCATATCACTAAACTACCCTGCCCAAGTTTCAAGTTATTGTGAGGTGTTTTGATTGCCTAAACCCAATTATTGGTCTTTTTTCCCTTAATCTACGGTTAGGGATTTGAGGTGGTTAAATACTTTCAAATTCAATGAAACTTCAACAAGAGGACCATATACACCCTATGGTCCTCTCCACCAATTTTCAGGTCATCCCAAGGTCATTTGACCCAATGACCATCAGACCCTAAAAAAATCCCATAAAGGGCCTACTCTAGAGTTCAAGGGCTACCCTGCCCCAAACCACCCCAAATTCCATTAGAGGGTGTGTCATACCATAAAAAGTCAGTGACAAAAATTTCAGCTTCTGTTGAGGTGATTTGACCACTCAAAACCCCAAGGGGGTGTTTTGACCTAATTAACCCTATAAGGGTCAACCTAGGGTTGGATGAAAAACCTAATCAAAACATCTCCAAATGAGATGAAATTTTTACCAGAGCCTTAACATGCCCTTTAAGACTACCCACCCAAATTTGGGGGGATTTTGAGGTGTTTATGATACCTAATTAATTTATACATGCTTTAAAAAAAATTTCTAAAAACTATAGAAAAATATTCTCCAAAAATTCCCATTTTTGGACAGGCCCTTGGTATAGCTAAGGTAGACGCCCTGACCAAATTTTAGCTTATTTGGACAAGGGATGAAAGGTGGGCATCCATTTGAATCTCTGGATAGCCCTAGGTATATGTCCAACCAAAATGGGTGCTCTGGCCCAACCAGAGGTCCAAATTGTCCAAATCAATTTTGGATTAAAGTAGACCCTTAGGGCTACACATTTAATGTTGGTGACATTTCCATTAGATGAGCCGAAGTATTTTTAAAAATTAAAACCTAATGCTGCATATAGTGTGACAGAGTTATATGAAATCTAAATAATTGAAATCCTGAATTATTCTGCACGAATCCTAAAGCATCAAAACCGACGGCATCGGGTTATCTCCTTCCTCCAGCTAACGGCCCAGATCGTCCCATCCTGGAGCAGCTTGCGGGCCGATTTCCCGGCCACCCGGCCACTTCCCCGGCCGGCCACCGCCACCACCATCTTCGTGGAGGTGGTGGCTACCCCCAGCCGGCGGCACGGCAGACGGAGACGACTGTTCTTGAGAACTTGGGAAGTTAATTTTCTCCTAATTTTCATGTATTTGAAATCCTTGATCGGGCTCAATTGAGCCCGATCCTTGCCCTAATCAATTCCTAAGATCTACTGTCACAACCCGCATTTTCTCCGAATTAAGAATTATCAGAGTAAGAGAAAACACGCGTCATGATGCCAAGTCAAGCAGGGGATAACTGCTGACGTTCAGGCAAAACCAACTACAATCTTTATGCAAGAAAATCATGTGCTTAATGAATAGAAAATCAGTTATGATTAGAGTCCGTATCCCTCGGCTCAGTGGATCATCTAGTCCACAAATGAAAAACTATATTAATACGCTGCGGAAAAATACTTTATTTAGATTTGACATCCTAAGGAGCACATAAGGGTCCCAAGAGAACCACTCATGCTATGCAAGATCCTACATTTAATTTATATAATATATAAGAAAACGGTCTTTATACGTGATTTGGAAAAAATGTGATTACGCTTTATAAAACATGCTGATCAAGAGCTTTATTTATAATAACAATTATAGTTTAAAAATAACTAGCAACCTAGCATAAAACCTTCTCAGAGCAAGTAGACTATCTCCAGAAAATGGTAGCAGCAATAGTACATATATCTAGTACAAGGTAAAAACTACCAGTGGGCGCCAACAACCTGACACGAACCCACTAGCACAAATATATGTCTGTAAGAGAGTACTGAAAACAACCTCACTAACAAGGTAAACAGAACTCCAAGGTCCGGGAGTCCACCAACAACACCACCTCCAACTAGCCACCAGACTGGCTACAGCTCAGAACCTGGGGTATTCCAAAAGAAAACAGAATACCTCAGCAAGCTAAACAAGGAAAAACTGCATGAAAGAGTCAACCAAAGGACAAAGTAACAGAAAAACATGCAGTAGAAAGAGTCACAACTGTCCACAACAGGACCACAAGAAATGCACAACGTGCAAAGCAACAGCAACGACCCAGCCCAGGAACCACATCCTGCAGGGCCTACTAGGCTACCAAGTGCCAGAATGTTGCAAACTACCAAAGAAGAAACTTCTAACACCCTAAACTGTGGGAAGTGATAGTAGCAAAAACAACAACGAGGAACCGGATCGAAGGCAACCGCAGTCCCCCAATCCACCATGTCCAAGTCAAAAGCTCGAGGGTAAACACGTGAAAACACAAGGGACCTTCCACCCGACATGCCCAGCCTGTACCTGGAGCAAGAAAACATGGGTGGCCTTGGCTATATCACTCAACTCCACCCCCATAAAGAGCTACAACCACCACTACTAACCACGACCCACGATTCGGCCTTTAGGAAAATAAAGAAAACGGCCGACAAGGAAAACCCAGAAATACAACTGGAAATCCACTCGGAAATGAAATACAAGGTAAAGGAAGAGTGTTGAAATAAACCAACACGACTAGGCGTTGAGTGAAACCCACTCAGTGCCTACCTAAACTTTGGCGTTGAGCGAGCTAGCCTCACTCGCCGCCAAAATAATACCACTACCCACAAGCCCACTAAAGAATACGGAGCTCGACGATAGTCGAACGACCAAGGCAGAAGATCCAGAACTCGAGTAGTTCCTGCCACTTGAGTATCTAAACTCCCGCACTCGAAACCATCTAAATTCGCCTAGCAACAGAAAATATACAAAGCGCACGATCAGTGACGCACGATCAGTGGTCGTGCGCACTCATCGGCTGATGATCGTGCGAAGCGAACCTGGAAAACCTGACAGAAAACCTAGCAACTGCGCACGATCAGTATCGCACGACCACTGGTCGTGCGCACTGTTGCCAGCACTCGTGCGATTTTCCGAGACAGAACTTTGGAAACTGAAAGACAGCCGCGCACGAGCAGAGGCACACGACCAGTGGTCGTGCGCCCTAACGGTTGATGACCGTGCGCGGTCAACCTGCACCGTTTGGAATTTCCCGAACGACACCGGAACGCGCACACGACTCACGCCACTGCAGTAGCAGCAGACAACTATCAACGTCGCGCACCACTACCATACGAACTATGCCTAATCATTCGAGTAATACCATAACGAAAATCGGCAACCACACCCCCCTCCTAACTCTCCCTCTCGGCTACACCCGAACCAGAGCAACAATCAAAATAAAGGAAAACAACGGCTCCACGCTGACAATTTGGATTCCAATCATCACAAAAATAGGAGGGTTTCCGTAGGAAGAACTAAGCCCTATAGTTAGCAAGAAAATGAGAACAACAAGGCCTCTAACCTGGGCTAACCGGGATTTCAATTTCATCAAGAAAATTCAAAAAAAAGGAAAACTTGGCAAGGGCAAGAATACCACTTGCCTCAATCACAGCGAAGCTTTGGACTGCTTTCCTCCTCTTCGCACGGATCAAAACGGCCGCAACACCTAAAACAAAAACTCGGCCATTAATGGCGGAAAACTTCCAAAACCGAAAATTCCAATCCTCCCAGAACTCCACGAAAATCGAATTTCTTACCGCAGGAATGAAGGTCTTGAAGAGAGCAATCCAAATCCACTCTCGGAATCGAATTCCGTCCACAAACGCTCCGGGAATCGGCGTCCGAAGGCAAGGGTAGGCGGTTTCTCCGTTTCCTCGTACAGGGCCGGCGGTTTCAAGCGTGAAGAAGATGATCGGGGGTTTTATTCTCTCTCTCTATATATATATAATTATATAATTATATAATTAATTACAAAATTACATAAAGCACCACATCGACGCGAAAACCGAACTACCTCGGAATTCGACGAAATTCGCACCGTAGCTAAATACCCACGCTACGAACACAACGGCGAAGTCGAAATTACTTTTCGACAAACAGAACTCGAGTTATACCCAAATAAAGCCAAACACCAACATCCCCCCGAGAGGCCACACCGGGTCACCCAAAACGACTCGGCTTGCTAGGGAGATCTTGCCAACAGGCTACAGAATAGGGATCCCAGTTCTAAGGAGCTAAACCACACTCCACAAATGGCACAAGCCACGGAAACGCGTCATCGTAACGCCAAACGAGAATAAAAATAATCGCTGAAAAAACGGGGCGTTACAGTCACCCCCCCTAAAAGAAAGTTTCGTCCTGAAACTTTACGCACAACCCTCCTACAAAAGAAGGAAAAGTAACAAACAGAAGTTACAAAGGGAAACATACCGATCAAATCAGCGAAATAGGTGAGGGTACGCCCTCTTCATGGCCGACTCTAGCTCCCAAGTCGCGCTCTCGAAATCCTGATTTTTCCATAGAACTTTCACCATCGGTATGGACTTCTTTCGCAGCACACGCTCCTGAGTATCCAAAATACGAACCGACACCTCAACAAAAGAGAGGTTGGGCTCCAACTGGGGCACAACATCCAAGAGTTTCCCACTGCTGCGCACACACTTCCGCAATTGGCTAACATGAAAAACATTATGAACACCAGGGAAGTTCGCTGGCAAATCCAATCTATATGCAGACACACCAATCCGCTCCAAAATCTCGAACGGGCCCACATAACTTGGGTCCAATTTCCGATTTTTACCAAATCTCTTCACACCAACCATTGGAGAAACCTTGAGGTATACATGATCCCCTACTAAAAACTCCAAAGCAGACCTACGCCGATTGGCGTTCTTTCATACCTCTCCTGAGCTAACCGAAGCTTCTCCCGAATAAGCTTCACGGCGACTTCCATCTCTTCCAGAGCATCTGGACCCAACAAAGGCTTCTCACCAGCCTCAGCCCAAAACAACGGAGTCCTACAGCGCCTCCCATACAACGCTTCGAACGGAGCCATCTGCAAGCTTTCCTGATAACTGTTATTATAAGCAAATTCCATGAGTCGCAGACGCTCATCCCACGCTCCACCGTGGTATAAAATATAGCACCTGATCATATCCTCAACAATCTGATTGACCCGCTCCGTCTGCCCATTGGTCTGAGGGTGGTACGCAGTAGAATACCTCAGATCCGTACCCAAACCCTCCTGCAGACTCTGCCAGAAACGAGAAGTAAACCGGGAGTCTCGATCAGAAATGATGCTAACCGGCACACCGTGGAGTCGGATGACTTCATTCAAGTACAACTCCGCTATCCTCCTCATCGGGTAATCAATCTTATAAGGCACGAAGTGAGCACACTTCGTCAATCTATCCACTATAACCCAAACAGAATCAAATCCTCTCGGGGATTTTGGCAAACCCGTAATGAAGTCCATAGATATACTCTCCCACTTCCAAGTCGGGATCTCTAGCGGAGTCAACTTACCACCAGGCCTTCCATGATCGGCCTTCACACGCTTGCAAGTGTGACACTCAGCAACATATCGGGCTATATCTCATTTCATACCATACCACCAAGCAATTTGCCTTAAGTCACGGTACATCTTCGTAGATCCTGGATGGTAGGCAACGCTGGAACCATGAGCCTCACTGCAAATCATACCTCTAATGTCCCCAACAGCGGGAACGCAAAACCTGCCACGCTACTTCAAAGTACCCTCATCATCAATAGTAAAATCTGGCAACTCTCCCTTCTCTGTCCTGGTAAAAAGGTGCAACAGATCCGGATCGTCCTTCTGATGCAGTCTAGTCAAAGAAATCCAGGACGGCTCTGCCACTGACAAACTACTCTGCAAACCACAGCATCCCACTGAAATATCCATAAGGAGGAACTCCTCAACTAACCGATCGGCGGAGAGGTTAAAGATCTTTCCCGTCTTTCGGCTCAGGGCGTCGGCCACCACATTGGCCTTGCCCGGATGATACTGGATTTCTACGTCATAATCCGCCACATACTCAAGCCACCGCCGCTGACGCAGATTCAACTCCTTCTGCGTGAACACGTACTTCAGGCTCTTATGGTCAGTAAAAATCTTGCACTGAGCCCCATAAAGTAAGTGCTTCCACAATTTCAACGCATAGATAACCGCTGCAAACTCAAGGTCATGCGTAGGATAATTCTTCTCATGAGTCTTCAGCTGCCTTGACCCATAAGCGAGTACTTTTCCATCCTGCATTAATACGCATCCCAGTCCTATATGCGAAGCATCCACATACACATCATAATCCACGCCCTCAGTAGGAAGGGTCAGAACGGGAGCAGTACACAATCTCCTCTTTAACTCCTGAAAAGCTTCTTCGCACTTCTCGCTCCAAACAAAAGCCACATTCTTCTGAGTCAGCTTGGTCAAAGGTGCGGCTAGAGAAGAGAAACCCTCCACGAATCTCCTGTAATAGCCAGCCAACCCTAAGAAACTTCTGATCTCCTTAGGAGTGTTCGGCCTACTCCAATCCATCACTGCTGCAATCTTTTCTGGGTCAACCGAGATCCCATCCTTGTTCACCACGTGGCCTAGAAAAGAAACTTGAGGCAACCAATATTCGCACTTGCTCAACTTAGCGAATAACTTGTGGTTCCTCAACTCTGATAGGACCAAACGCAAATGCTGCTCATGCTCCTCAGCACTGCGAGAATAAACCAACACGTCATCGATGAAGACCACCACGAACTTGTCTAGGAAATCCTTGAATACCCGATTCATCATGTCCATGAAAGCTGATGGTGCGTTGGTCAAACCAAACGACATCACCAAAAACTCGAAGTGTCCATGCCTCGACCTAAACGCAGTCCGTGGAATATCTGCCTCACGGATCCTGAGCTGATGATAGCCCGAACGAAGATCGATCTTGGAGAACACCGTGCTACCACGCAACTGGTCAAATAAATCATCGATCCTCGGCAGAGGGTACCTGTTCTTGATAGTGACCTTGTTCAACTCTCTATAGTCGATGCAAAGCCGCATCGACCCATCTTTCTTCTTTACGAATAAAACAGGAGCACCCCAAGGCGACGAACTCTGTCTGATAAAACCTTTAGCCAACAACTCATCTAACTGAATTCGCAACTCCTCTAACTCATGAGGGGCCATCCGGTACGGCGCCTTAGCAATAGGACGCGTACCCGGCTCCAAATCAATAACAAACTCCACATCCCGCTTAGGAGGGATACCAGGAAGATCATCAGGAAAAACATCGGCGAAACTACGAACAATAGGAATCTCCTCCAAGCGTGGCACGCTAACAACGGTTCCAACCGCCGAGACTAAACAAACACAACAATCAGAAAGAAACAATCTCTGAACACATACCGCAGAGAGAACAGGAGAATCCTGACACGGATCAGCATACACGCTGCCGGGCTGACCGTCGTCCCTGATGAAGTCCAAGCGCTTTCCTTTGCACTGAATGACCGCATCATACCGAGAGAGCCAGTCCATTCCCAAAATGACATCGAAGTCCTCTAGATCAATCATCTTCAGGTCCGCCTTCGCAAGAAAATCCCCCAACAAAACCGGGCAATCCAAAATACCCAAATCTGACAACACAGATTCACTAGAGGGAAACTTGACACGGAAGGAATCCCGAACACGATCTAGAGACAACCGATGACGCTCCACAAAGGCTCTAGCCACGAACGAGTGGGTAGCGCCGGAGTCAAACAGAACACGCGCCCAACGGTTCTTCACCTTAAATTTCCCTATAGGAGCGCACAAAGCTAAGGAACTAGCACAACAGTACCGCAAATAATCTAGCAACTAAACTACCAGGCTAGAAAGAAAACAACAAACAACTAACCTGAGATCACTTGGGTCGAAGTCTGAGCCTCCTCGGAAGAAATCACGTTCAGCTTCCCTTTTCCCTTGTCCACACGCTGAGGTGGAGGTAAAGCCTGTAACGGAACTGCAGGAAGAGCTGGCTGAAACTGAGGACACCTCGACTTAATGTGACCCTTCTGCCCACACTGAAAGCAGATTTTATCCTTGGACCAACACTGGGCCGCATCATGGCCGGATCGCTTGCAAACTGAACAGGAGACATCTCTCCTAGGAGCACCCTGAATCGCATGAACCTGCTCCTTCTTCTGAGCTGCCGCCTTCTTGAAACACCTCTCGACAGGATGGCCTGACCGGCCACAAAAACTGCACACCACCCTGCTCCTCTTTCCCGGAACAGCATCGGGTACCAGGGGTTTCTTCTCCTCTACCAACTTCCTCTTATCCTTCTTCAACTGCTGGCCTCTGCTCTTCGCCGTCTCAATAGCCTCCACCTTCACAGCAGCCTCTACTACACCTGCATAAGACACTGACCCATAAGCACTGGTCAACTGCTGCACCTCACTCCTCAAACCACCGAGGAATCGCTTAACTCGATCAGCCTCAACGCTGACCAATCCAGGGGCAAAACGGCTCAACTTGCTGAACTCTATCTCATACTCACCCACCGTGAGTTGCCTTTGCTTCAGATGGAGGAAGTCATTCATGAGGCGGTCACGCTCGACCGAGGGTAAGAACTTCCTCAACAGCATCTCCTTGAACACTTCCCAAGAGCATCCGGCTACCAGGCTCTCCTTCTCTCTCAGCCACCAACTCTTAGCCAAACCTTTAAGCTGATAGGCGGCTATCATCACCCTCTGATCATCTGCAATCCCTGAGTACGAGAACATCTCCTCCATGGAGATCAGCCAGTCGTCTATCACCATGAAATCTGCCTTCCCATCATAAGTGGGAGGGCTCAGCCTCTGAAACTGCGAGATGAAGGCCATCTCTGCTGGCACCACCACTGGAGGCCTCAAGGGTGCAGGAGGAGGAGGAACAGCTAACCCCCCTGCAGGAACTTGCGCACCCTGAGCCTGCCCTGCCACAACCGCCACCAAAGACTGAATCTGGGCTTGCACCTCCTCCAACTGCCTGCCCATAGCTTCGCTACTCTGACGCAGACCCTCGATCACCGCATCGTTCTGAGCTCCAGAAGATTCACCCTCAGACAGGGGAGTCGATCGAGTCGCAGGACGCCTAGCCATCCTAAAAAAAATCATTACAACGCAAATCAGATCCAAATCCCACGACTAGAACCGATTACCAGTACAGACAATACATATGTAGATATAGACTTAAAGCTGCTAAACTTGCTCTGAGAGTTTATCTTCTTCACAATAATTAGATGATATGCCCTATCCTATGATGGTTAACCACCACCTCACTAACTCTTGTTCCTAGATCGGATGCATGAACTTATGTTAATTTGAAAACTCATGTGTGTACATATGTCATCCTGCAAATCTTTAGCTCGGCGCGTTGTGCTTATGCAATGATATGATATGCATGATTGTGCTATGCATTCTAAAAAAAGGCCCTAATGCATGCTATGAGCGGCGTACGCATGAAAATGTTATGCATCCCATACTACATAACATTTCCATGCAACGAAAAAGAAACGTGCTAGTTGCAGTCATGTGGTGAGGTTATGCATCCCATACTACATAACCCTCACATGTAGCCCCTATGGTGGATCCATATACGAACACATATTATGCATCCCATACTACATAATATGCCCCGTATACTTCATGTTATGCTATGAGTGTAGTGTTCGTGCTTTAGCCAAGACGTGCTGATGACATATCGGTGTGTGAATGACATGATGCAGAACTACTAAAAGCGAACAAAGGAAGGTTGCTCAACTAACTTGTCAAGCAACCTCCCTCTGATACCAACTGTCACAACCCGCATTTTCTCCGAATTAAGAATTATCAGAGTAAGAGAAAACACGCGTCATGATGCCACGTCAAGCAGGGGATAACTGCTGACGTTCAGGCAAAACCAACTACAATCTTTATGCAAGAAAATCATGTGCTTAATGAATAGAAAATCAGTTATGATTAGAGTCCGTATCCCTCGGCTCAGTGGATCATCTAGTCCACAAATGAAAAACTATATTAATACGCTGCGGAAAAATACTTTATTTAGATTTGACATCCTAAGGAGCACATAAGGGTCCCAAGAGAACCACTCATGCTATGCAAGATCCTACATTTAATTTATATAATATATAAGAAAACGGTCTTTATACGTGATTTGGAAAAAATGTGATTACGCTTTATAAAACATGCTGATCATGAGCTTTATTTATAATAACAATTATAGTTTAAAAATAACTAGCAACCTAGCATAAAACCTTCTCAGAGCAAGTAGACTATCTCCAGAAAATGGTAGCAGCAATAGTACATATATCTAGTACAAGGTAAAAACTACCAGTGGGCGCCAACAACCTGACACGAACCCACTAGCACAAATATATGTCTGTAAGAGAGTACTGAAAACAACCTCACTAACAAGGTAAACAGAACTCCAAGGTCCGGGAGTCCACCAACAACACCACCTCCAACTAGCCACCAGACTGGCTACAGCTCAGAACCTGGGGTATTCCAAAAGAAAACAGAATACCTCAGCAAGCTAAACAAGGAAAAACTGCATGAAAGAGTCAACCAAAGGACAAAGTAACAGAAAAACATGCAGTAGAAAGAGTCACAACTGTCCACAACAGGACCACAAGAAATGCACAACGTGCAAAGCAACAGCAACGACCCAGCCCAGGAACCACATCCTGCAGGGCCTACTAGGCTACCAAGTGCCAGAATGTTGCAAACTACCAAAGAAGAAACTTCTAACACCCTAAACTGTGGGAAGTGATAGTAGCAAAAACAACAACGAGGAACCGGATCGAAGGCAACCGCAGTCCCCCAATCCACCATGTCCAAGTCAAAAGCTCGAGGGTCAACACGTGAAAACACAAGGGACCTTCCACCCGACATGCCCAGCCCGTACCTGGAGCAAGAAAACATGGGTGGCCTTGGCTATATCACTCAACTCCACCCCCATAAAGAGCTACAACCACCACTACTAACCACGACCCACGATTCGGCCTTTAGGAAAATAAAGAAAACGGCCGACAAGGAAAACCCAGAAATACAACTGGAAATCCACTCGGAAATGAAATACAAGGTAAAGGAAGAGTGTTGAAATAAACCAACACGACTAGGCGTTGAGTGAAACCCACTCAGTGCCTACCTAAACTTTGGCGTTGAGCGAGCTAGCCTCACTCGCCGCCAAAATAATACCACTACCCACAAGCCCACTAAAGAATACGGAGCTCGACGACAGTCGAACGACCAAGGCAGAAGATCCAGAACTCGAGTAGTTGCCTGCCACTTGAGTATCTAAACTCCCGCACTCGAAACCATCTAAATTCGCCTAGCAACAGAAAATATACAAAGCGCACGATCAGTGACGCACGATCAGTGGTCGTGCGCACTCATCGGCTGATGATCGTGCGAAGCGAACCTGGAAAACCTGACAGAAAACCTAGCAACTGCGCACGATCAGTGTCGCACGACCACTGGTCGTGCGCACTGTTGCCAGCACTCGTGCGATTTTCCGAGACAGAACTTTGGAAACTGAAAGACAGCTGCGCACGAGCAGAGGCACACGACCAGTGGTCGTGCGCCCTAACGGTTGATGACCGTGCGCGGTCAACCTGCACCGTTTGGAATTTCCCGAACGACACCGGAACGTGCACACGACTCACGCCACTGCAGTAGCAGCAGACAACTATCAACGTCGCGCACCACTACCATACGAACTATGCCTAATCATTCGAGTAATACCATAACGAAAATCGGCAACCACACCCCCCTCCTAACTCTCCCTCTCGGCTACACCCGAACCAGAGCAACAATCAAAATAAAGGAAAACAACGGCTCCACGCCGACAATTTGGATTCCAATCATCACAAAAATAGGGGGGTTTTCGTAGGAAGAACTAAGCCCTATAGTTAGCAAGAAATGAGAACAACAAGGCCTCTAACCTGGGCTAACCGGGATTTCAATTCATCAAGAAAATTCAAAAAAAAGGAAAACTTGGCAAGGGCAAGAATACCACTTGCCTCAATCACAGCGAAGCTTTGGACTGCTTTCCTCCTCTTCGCACGGATCAAAACGGCCGCAACACCTAAAACAAAAACTCGGCCATTAATGGCGGAAAACTTCCAAAACCGAAAATTCCAATCCTCCCAGAACTCCACGAAAATCGAATTTCTTACCGCAGGAATGAAGGTCTTGACGAGAGCAATCCAAATCCACTCTCGGAATCGAATTCCGTCCACAAACGCTCCGGGAATCGGCGTCCGAAGGCAAGGGTAGGCGGTTTCTCCGTTTCCTCATACAGGGCCGGCGGTTTCAAGCGTGAAGAAGATGATCGGGGGTTTTATTCTATATATATATATAATTATATAATTATATAATTAATTACAAAATTACATAAAGCACCACATCGATGCGAAAACCGAACTACCTCGGAATTCGACGAAATTCGCACCGTAGCTAAATACCCACGCTACGAACACAACGGCGAAGTCGAAATTACTTTTAGACAAACAGAACTCGAGTTATACCCAAATAAAGCCAAACACCAACATCCCCCCGAGAGGCCACACCGGGTCACCCAAAACGACTCGGCTTGCTAGGGAGATCTTGCCAACAGGCTACAGAATAGGGCACTCAGTTCTAAGGAGCTAAACCACACTCCACAAATGGCACAAGCCACGGAAACACGTCATCGTAATGCCAAACGAGAATAAAAATAATCGCTGAAAAAATGGGGCGTTACATCTACCCATGAGGAGAGGAGTGGAGGAGGACCTTTCCGGCGGCCTGTAGGCGAGAGGAGAGGCGGGACACTATGGTTGATGGCGGCAGCGCTCGGCTTCTGCAACAACACAGTAGGGCGGCTTGATCCTTCCAGGTAAGAGTTCGAAAACGCTCCCCTCAGCCCACTGATGATGTTTAAATGGTCAATTGGGGAGGGGGCGGCTGGTTTTTCAATGGCCATCAAAGCCATTAAAGCATGGCTCGGGTTGAGAGGAGGGGGGCTGAAACTTCCCCTTGGTGGTCAGGAAATGGCTTGAATCAACTCCTCTCCCCTAGAGGAGTTGTTTGCAGCCATAATGGGTGGCTGTTGGCCTCCTTTGGCCGGTCCCCACACCATTCCTCTTCCCTCCATTTTCTCTCTCCACCATTACCATAGAATGAAGCTCCCTTTCTCTCTCCTAGTCATCCAAGTTGACTGGTCAATCCCCATAGGATATATGCAGCCATTCTACTCATAATAATTATGAGAAATGAAGTTTGCCTAAGGGAAACAATGGCTTAAGCTTGGGTTAGCCCATTTGGGCTAAGTTGACCCAAACATAAACTAGGGTTGACCCTAGCTAATTTGACCATTTGGGTTGACCCCAATGGGTCCTAGGTGATCCTTTGGCCTCCCCTAGAGTCCAAGTATGGTTGGGTAGGGTTGATTGGGCACCTTAGAGGTCACATGACCCTTAGCAAGGGCACTTGACCAAATTGGGACTAGAGTTGACTTGAGTCAACCTAGCCACTTGAGTTAACCCCAATGGGCCCATATGGCTCTAGTGGGCCCTCAAATGGACTAGGGGTGTAGTGGTGGGGTCATAAAGCCATGGTGAGTCATAATAGTCCTCCTACACTATTTTTTATGCATTTTACTATCTGCAGACCAAGGTGGCCTTCAGATTCCTATCTGAGCTCACTTGATCTTTTTGGGCTTCCTAAGGTTTTGTCATGACCTAGTCATGACCAAGACCACTCTTAGGGGTCTAGTTGGAAATGGGATGTTACAAATCCCAATAAACAAAACAAAGATTTCGTCCCCGAAATCAAGGTTAAGCCTACGGGAATTCCTATCATAGGAGAAGAACCTTGTAACATCCCATAAGAAATGAAAGGTTACATCACGACGCCATGTTTTGCTAGGTTAGATTTAAAGAGAATTTAAATCTATGATTAATCCGCCCAATTGTCAAGGCCAAGACCCCAATAAACAAAAGATTAGCCTCTACTCCTCCTAGAACAGTCCTACTAGTTTAAAACAGGAAAGTAAATTGCACGTCGTAAAAAGTTGTGAGGCACACCTGACTAAACAGCTCTGGGTACTTTTATCGAATCAGGTCCTGCGGTTACTGATGACTAGTTTTAGTCATCGTTTTTGGGGTAATTTAGTAGCCTAAATACCTTAGTATATTTATAGTTTATGCTTGTTTTAATATCTTTCTATAACATATTAAAATTATTAGTTTTATTATAGTTTTATTGTTTTGTCGCAATTTTATTTCATGTTATTATATAAAAATATATATAGTCTTATTATATGTTATGTAATTATAATTAATATTAGTTTATGTTTTGTTTTAATGTTCTTGATGTGTTGTTATTTCATTTTAAATGTTTTAATGTTATTATGTTATTTTTACTTTATGATAATTTATGTTTGCTATATAACTAATATTATGTTTTATTCTATTTGTTTGTAGGTGCAGCCCATGCATGATGAAGCCCACTTTAAGAGCAGCCCGACCTCCTCCATAGCATGCTACCCGAGCCCAAGTCCATTTGGAGCAGCCCACTTCATCACCAAGACCTACCCGAGCCCCCTACATGGAGCAGCCCATCACTAAGCCCAACCCAAGCCCACCAAGATCCTCCACCTATGTCGCCGGCCACTCTCATGCATGCATTCTCCCCCCTCTCTCCTCTTTACTTCTTATTCATTCCCCTTGCATTTTCTATTTTTTTATTTCTTTTAAATAACATGCATGCACCTTGCCATCCACATTCATCTCTCCCCCCTTTATTCTTTTCTTCTACACACTTCCATTCATCTCCCCTTCTCTTTATTTTATATTTTCCATTTTATTTCATTTAATATAATACATTGCATCCATGCATTCTCTCTCCCCTCATTTAAAGCCTTGCATGAACCAATTCCCCCTCATTTCTCCCTCTCCTATAAAAGGAACCCCTCCCCCTTTGTTTGAAGTTAAGTAGTTTGAGTTTCAAGTAGTTTGAGTTTCAAGTAGTTTGAGTTTCAAGTAGTTTGAGTTTCAAGTAGTTTGAGTTTCAAGTAGTTTATGTCAAGTAGTTTTAGTTTGAAGTTAGAGAGCAAGTGAGATAGTTTATTTTCTTCTTTCTTTGTTGCTAAGTAGATCTTTTTTTTGTAATAGTCTTTTTATTAGTATAACATTTTCTTGTCTTTATTATTGTGTACCTCTTTTATTATGCAATGAAAACATTTTCTTCTTCTCTTATTTTGGTTTTCTTTTCCAACAAGCGTAGCTAAATAGTTTTTGTGCCCGATCACGATGATCTTTGCAATAGAATAACTCATCTTAAATTTTATGTTTGCATTTTGTATTTTTCTATTTTTGATCCTTCTTTGATCTATTTCGTGTCGACTCCGTATTCCGGTATGCGGTAGTAGGCATTTGATCTCATTTCATAGAAGTCGAGAGACTCATTGATTTGAAAGATCACTCAAGGAAGGAAGGAGTTGAACGCACCCCTAGAGATAGGATGATGTAAATCCTCCAGATTGGAGTCAAATCCAATAGTGCGGGTCACTTCGGTAATGCGACTTTAGGCCATTTTGATTTGAAAGAGATTTCGGTCAAAACGTCTATAAGTTAGGGGATTTAATGCTCTAGCGAGATTACTTCCTAATTTCGGATCCGTCACGGTCTTAATAGATTTGCAAATGTTAAACTATTTTATTTCGTTATTTTATCTCAAAGTGAATCGTCGATCGAGCACTCTTTTTCAATAGTTATTTCTCTTTTTAATTAAACTTAGTTTATTTTCATTTTCAAAACTCATTAATCGTTCGGTAGGATAATCGATTCGTTGTGAGTAATAGTACTTGCCTGCCCCGAGTTTTTATACGACCTTGATATTTTTCATATCCTATACTATATTTCGATAGGTACACTTGCCTTAATCGAGTATAGATTGGAGAATATGATTTTCTCTATCAGTTACCAGGTATGCTCCTCCTACCCATGGTTCGTCTACAAGACCTTGACCAGTGGGACCTACTTGTACCGCAAGACCCACACCACTGTGTCATCTATCCTGACCGGCTCATCTTGTTACCGATTGATCAAAATCTGTTGAGCCATCTATGCCAAGAACCTGTTGTTCCGGCCATAGTAGAGCCATCCTGAGAAAGGAGATGTGGAATACATCGTGCAAACCCGCTAACTGCGGAGGTAGCTCCAGCCTGTAAGCCAATGGGCTGATCTGCTCCCGGATCCTGTAACAACCCATATTCCATGGACTGAGCTTCTTCTGCCAACGTACCCGCGAGACTCCTTACACCAGATGTATATTCAGGAATCATGGTCTCCATCTTGAGACTCTACTTGGAAATGTCGCGCATCGTAATATTTGGCTGGTCTGCTCTGGGCCTCCAGCATCCTATCGTGAATTTGTCATACCCAAGTGTCGGGGTTCTTCATAAATTCCGAGTCGAGTGCCTTTGGATCCTCGTCCTAGATCCATGACAGTGGAATCCTGTACATGAAAATCCCTAATTATACCCTCAAACGTCTACTCCAACTTTGGCAGTGGCTGTAATGGTTCCCCAAAAACTCCTTCACATAGCCTACATCAACTGAAGGACATTACCGTGCATCACCAAACCCATGAAACCTTTCTTCACCCTGGGGGTACATGTTCTAAGATACACTATACTTCTGATGATACAACATAGCGATTAAATTTTTACCTTCTAAGATATCCTAAATCTTTTTATCCGTCATCTAATTTTACATGATAAAAGTTAATCCTCGAAATTACTGCGTCTTATTACAATGTCATTGTCTTTGTAATGCTACAGGTCAATATTCAATACATGTTTTTACAAAATCTTATCGTCGCCTGAATAACGTCGAATTATATCGACTTCAACCTCACTATGTTTGTTACGCCGCATTCTCTAAATTAGGTCTAAGGAAACCCAAGTCAATACTAATTTGCCCAATAAACAAAGGACAAGTCCCCAATAAACAAAAGATAAGCCCCCAATAAAAAATAGATAAGCCCCTACCTACCTGTGGCTAAGTATCTTTGATATTACCATGCAATATCAGTCCTAGCTGTGTTCACAAACCCTAGGGAATCAATCTTCGACTTGGGGTTCCACCCTGAAACTCGTCAATATACTCCATACTTTAAACTCTATGAGTCACATTTATGACGACCTTATCGGGGTCAAAATGTTCCCAATCCCAAATGGGTTTCTTCCGAACTTGAATTCCTATCCGACCCTCAGTGTTTGTCTCAGTGGTTGCCTCCATGTAATTTTGTTACTAGTACGAGGGTCGAGTTAAAATGACTTATGCCATTCTACTAAGAGATCATTGGCCTCAATTCTCCTTAAGGACGTTCTACCAGTTTGAGTAATCATTGATTGGGATAGTAGGGGCACCTGAGTTTACGTTTTAGGTAGTCATTCTCGTGCTAAACTCCTCCTTTATTATCTTTGGGTATCTCCTTACCTTAACCAAGTTCATACCCAAGGTCCATTTTGAACTAGGGCATACTATAAGTCATCATTGTTAGGCGTAAGTCCTAGTGGGTTGAGTCTAACTCATTGGTTAGAGAATTATAAGATGAGATCTTTGCAGTCGGAGGTGCTCCCTGCTGGGGGCAGGGTTTGTCGCAGCCTACAAAGAAGAATTACAATTAATGATGAAGTGGACTTTTATATGTGATTTCCCTTATGGGCACACAACTGCTTCCGCTGCTAGTTTGTCCTCAAACTAAGCTTGCGCGGGAGTGACCCAAGGTTAGTGGACTTCTACTTTTCCGATCAAGGTTTCTTCTGAAACCAGTTGTATGACCCCATTTTTTTTTCTTTTTAAACACCGGGGTCTTAGTCCCAGAACCGCCGCTTTGCGGTGACACCTTCACGCTCTGAAGGGTCATCACCGCGAAACGCTAATTCTGCCGGCCGATTCGATCACAAAAAAGCAGCAGTAGTAGAGTAAACACAAAATGTAGTAAAACTCTAGCCATAAAATCCACAATAAAAGTCACATCAGAGAAATAAAATCTCCACGAAGGGAGTGTCCACAGAACAATATATCAGTGTACTAAAATATGGGCTTATGCCTGGTACATCATGTCCTCACTATAAATCACTCATGCGGAAGCAAACTATAACATCTACTATAAGTCGGGACTCACAGTCCAAGCTGTCTAAACTCCTGATCTAGACTTCCCTATCTCCAAACGGGCCGACCTCGGGGGCTGCTCCTCTATGCTGGACTCAGCGATCCCCTAAATGATGTGGTCCGAAAACTGTTAGTCTATAAGACTAAGTCCTATCATCCCCCACCCCTTCCCCCATGGCTCCTAAGTACTGAGGAGAGAGGAGGAAAGGGAAGGACATGAATGTGGAGAATAAATCAAAAGCAGGTGACAACGGACCTATGCTAGCAATTCTATAGCAAATATGATAGAAACAGAAAGTAGGAAATGTAACCTTAACTTATGTGCGGAAGCACCTAAGCCAAGGGATCTTCTGCAAGGCTCCCATCATATAAAGTGTCCCATACCACTTATATGTTGGGGTGTCGGTTATCAACAGCAATATATATATATATAAAGAATTGGCCTTAATTTATAAACTTGCCCACACAAGCTTATAGACCAAGGGGTTGTTTTGCAAGGCCTATTGTATAAGCGCCCCATTCCACTTATACATTAGGTGTCAGGGGTTAAATGTAACAGCTATGTTATGACATGCTAGTGGGTAAGAATATGAACATGCAAGTGCAGTTCACACACCCGACTCTGTGCACACAGACCTTTAGTTCCCCTTTTCGGAGCCGTTTCCTCCCAGGATACCTCCATAGTGGCAGACGGAAGTGGTGGGTTGGGCCTCGCCCACCTCTAAACCAGTAAAGCACTACCGGTTAGACATATCGTACGCCTCAACGTTTGGTGCACGAAGCGGACTCCTGTGTATTCTTGTCGGCTGGCGCACTGGACTTCTGTTGGTGAAGTGTTAACCACACTTACCGAGTCAGCGTATTAGTGTCGGTGTATCGAACCTCCAATACCGAAGACCCACCACCTTTTTCTTTCCTGAATATGCACATGCAATATTTATCGTATCAAACCAATCGAGCCGAAGCTCCCCGGACCATTCCGTCTATCTCTTAACCAATCGAGCTGAAGCTCCCCGGACCATTCCGTCCGTATCTTAACCAATCAAGTCGAAGCTCCTCGTACCATTCTGTCCGTCTCTTAACCAACCGAGCCGAAGCTCCCAATAATCTTCCTGTGCTAATAATGTTTTGTGAAATGTGAAACCCTAATTACTAAGTTACTCTTATCAGTTTGTTAATACTATTTACGTTAACCCAGGACTGCCCCCGACATACCCCGTGAAGGGCTCTCAAAGGGCACTAGGAACTATGATGGTAGCTGAAGCCCATCGTTCCCTTTCGCAAGGCACTTATTGTTATTGGTTGATTACCTTAACCCATTCCCTTCTCATATTACCGTGGGCTAATCCTAGGGTGATTTTGACTCTTCCTCTCCTCGGGGAAGACGATCTTTCGTCGAACCCGAACACCTCTAGACTCTAGCCAAACCACTTCTCACTACTCTTCCTATCCATCAATAGTAAATCATCCACATCAGTCCACCCCGCTAAAATGACTAACTCCAACAACTATTCCAGATCATGTCCTATTGCAATTTAACAATTTGCTATTTGCAGACTAACCTAGGCTATATGTCGAACCGGATAGGAGATAATCTAGATAATCATCCAAATGCCCTAATTTATTTACTGGAGACTTATCATGACACAAATAGACTAAATCAATAAAATTGCAATCTTCCTAATTTATCTGGCATATAATTAATTTCCTTAAAGCTTCTAAGGGCTACCAATTGAACATGAAGTTCACTTTTCAGGTATGTATAAAACTTCATAAAATCAAGATAAATACTAAAGAGAAATTCAATAGTAAATCCAAGATATAAGAATTTTTAGAAAGGTTTAGGCCCTAAAATCATAATTTAGAACATAAGGTTAATAATACAATTCTAAGAATCAAAGGTCAGAAATATTGTTCCAAAAATTATAAAAAAATCCAGTAAGATCATCATGGCCTAACAACACTCTAGAAGGATTCTCCCAATTTTCCAGTGAACAGTAACTCCTAATTTAATTTTACAATTGTAATTCAAAACTCTTGGGTTATTGAAGCAAGTACTATAAATAGTTACCTAAAAAATATGAGAAAATTCCAGAACCTACATATTGATATTAAACACGCACTGACCAGATTTCATAATTTTTATAATAATATTAAGCTCCACATCTATTTATGATCAAAATTCCATAATTCATAATTTATGAATCAAGTACCTAAAATAATCATCTAAAATTTTTAATAAAAATACAAAGGGGGCTACCATGATGTAAAACTTCCAAATGCTAAATTTCACAACTTTTTAATGGACATAACTTTCATTACAAGCAACATAAAATTTAGGGGCATTGTTAGGGTTATAAAGGATGTACTGATTTTATTAGTCTAAAAATTCCACCAAAATTATTTTAGGACAGGTTCCTATTACTTAATTACCCTGCCCAAGTTTCAAGTTATTGTGAGGTGTTTTTTTTCCTAAACCCAATTATTGGGTTTTGTGCCCTAATCTAGGGTTAGGGATTTGAGGGGTTAAGGACTTTCAAATTTTATGAAACTTCAACCAGAGGACCATATACACCCTATGGTCCTCTCCACCAATTTTCAGGTCATTCCAAGGGCATTTGACCCAATGACCATCAAACCCTACAAAAATCCCATAAAGGGCCTACCGTAGTGTTCTAGAGCTACCCTAACCTAAACTACCCCAAATTCCATTGGACAGTGTGTCATACCATAAAAAGTCAGTGACCAAAATTTCAGCCTTTGTTGAGGTGATTTGACCACTCAAAACCGCAAGGGGGTGTTTTGACCTAATTAACCCTATAAGGGTCAACCTAGGGTTGGATAAAAAACCTAATCAAAACATCTTCAAATGAGATGAAATTTTTACCAGAGCATTAACATGCCCTCAAAGACTACCCACCCAAATTTGGGGGAATTTGAGGTGTTTATGACACCTAATTAATTTATACATGGTTTATTAAATTTTTCTAAAAACTATAGAAAAATATTCTCCAAAAATTCCCATTTTTGGACATGCCCTAGGTATAGCTAAGGTAGACCCCCTTGACCAAATTTTAGCTCATTTGGATAAGGGATGAAAGGTGGACATCTATTTGAATCTCAGTATAGCCCTAGGTATAGGTCCCACCAAAATGGGGCTCTGGCCCAACCAGAGGTCCAAATTGGGCCAAATCAATTTTTGATTAAGGTAGACCCTTAGGGCTACACATTTCTTGTTGGTGACTTTTCCATTAGATGCAACTAAGTATTTTTAAAAATTAAAACCAAATGCTGCATATAGTGTGACTGAGTTATATGAAATCAAAATAATTTAAATCCTGAATTATTCTGCACGAATCCTAAAGCATCTACACCGACGGCATCGGGTTATCTCCTTCCTCCAGCCGACGGCCCAGATCGTCCCATCCTGGAGCGGCTTGCGGCCCAATTTCCCGACCACCCGGCCACTTTCTCGGCCGGCCACCGCCACCACCACCTTCATGGAGGTGGTGGCTACCCCCAGTCGGTGGCACGGCTGCCGGAGACGACTGTTCCGACGAACTTGGGAAGTTAATTTTCTCCCGATTTTCATGGATTTGAAATCTGGGATCGGGCTCAATTGAGACCGATCCTTGCCCTAATCAATTCCTAAGATCTACCCATGAGAAGACGAGTGGAGGAGGACCTTTCCGGCGGCCTGAAGGCGAGAGGAGTGGCGGGACACCATGGTTGACGGCGGCGGGGCTTGGATTCTGCAACAACACAAGGGGCGGCTTGCTCCTTCCAGGTAAGAGTTCGAAAACGCTCCCCTTAGCCCACTGATGATGTTTAAATGGTCAATTGGGGAGGGGGGCGGCTGGTTCTTCAATGGCCATCAAAGCCATTAAAGCATGGCTCGGGTTGAGAGGAGGGGGGCTTAAACTTCCCCTTGGTGGCCGAGAAATGGCTAGAATCAACTTCTCTCCCGTAGAGGAGTTGATTACAGCCATAATGGGTGGCTGTTGGCTTTCTTTGGCCGGTCCCCACACCATTCCTCTTCCCCTATTTTGTCTCTCCACCATTACCTTAGAATGAAGCTCCTTTTCTCTCTCCTAGTCATCCAAGTTGACTGGTCAAAACCCATAAGATATTTGCAGCCATTCTACTCATAATAATTATGAGAAATGGAGTTAGCCTAAGGGAAACAATGGCTTAAGCTTGGGTTACCCCATTTGGGCTAAGTTGACCCAAACATAAACTAGGGTTGACCCTTGCTAATTTGACCTTTTGGGTTGACCCCAATGGGTCCTAGGTGATCCTTTGGCCTCCCCTAGAGTCCAAGTAGGGTTGGGTAGGGTTGACTGGGCACCTTAGTGGTCACATGACCCTTAGCAAGGGCACTTGACCAAATTGGGACTAGAGTTGACTTGAGTCAACCTAGCCACTTGAGTTAACCCCAATGGGCCCATATGGCTCTAGTGGACCCTCAAATGGACTAGGGGTGTTGTGGTGGGGTCATAAAGCCATGGTGAGTCCTAATAGTCCTCCTACACTAATGTTTAGCATTTTACTATCTGCAGACCAAGGTGGCCTTCAGATTCCTATCTGAGCTCACTTGATCTTATTGGGCTTCTTAAGGTTTTGTCATGACCTAGTCATGACCAAGACCACTCTTATGGGTCTTGTTGGAAATGGGATGTTACATGAGTTGACTTCACTCAATTCTTGTGGACTAAGCTATATTTTAGCTCATTCCAACTTCAGGCTTTTACTGATATAGCCTATCTCACAACCTTTTGTTGTATGACGTTGAGTGAGTTGACTTCAGTCAATGCTGTTGGAACCCCTAGTTTATTTGGGCTGGGTTCTCTTCTTAGGTTGTGACTCATGTTGTATAGAAGGGTCAAATTTTATGTATTTCTAGAGTTTAGGCCATGTCCTTAGAGTCAACAGTACAAAGGACCAGCCTCCATCACTGCTAGAGACTCAAGACTTAGAGAAATCAAGATTTAGAAAAAGAGATCTACGTTCGTCGATCTCAGGTCGAAGATAGTCGTACTCAGCTCAACTAACTCAGAAATAAAATTCTCTGAACTGAGTTCGACGATCTCTGTTCTCAGGCCACTAATTCTTCATCTCTCAACGCCAAAGATCACTCAGCGCCATAATGGACTCAGCGACATAATTCACTCAAAGCTAAAGCTTCTCTCAGGTCAACGAACTCAGAGTACAGAATCATTAAGTTTATGCAGTACAGTTGTTCGCAGAGCTCAGGTCGACAAAATCACAGGTCGACAAAATTACAGGTCGACGAAAGCTGATCAGATATCGACGAAAGCTGATCTCAGGTCGACGAAAACTGTAAGACATTTTGTTATTTATTCTTTCTTTTTCTGTCTCATCACTTTATATCAATTATAGGCTATTAATTCCCTTGTAAATCAATGCACTTATATTGTCTGAATAGAGCCGTTACTAGCAGCATTGATTTCTAATATCCTCTATAGAATTAATTTCTTATATCTCGGGACAGACATGGAATAGAATAATTGACAGCATTCTTGCCGTTTTTCATTCCCAAGATTTTGGCTGCACATTTATTGCAGAGTTTTTGAAATTCAACCAAGTTGCAGTTATCTGATACGCATCTCCCTGAAAAGAAAACAACAAGAGATAGAACATATACACAGAGACGGCAATCCATCATCAACAGAGTTACAAAAAAGAAAACATACAAAAGTGCAGTGAAAAGATCTCTAGGAATTTTTGACTGCTCTCAAGAGAAGAAGAAAGAACAACCATCACCATCAAGAGTCTTTCTTCCTCTCTTTCTTTGTTTTCAAGGATCTCAAGTGACATCAACATTCAAATCAGTCAAGGCCTACTCACCCTTTTTCAAAGCTTCCACTCCTGAACCATTCAAGATCTCAGGAGGAGCTTTATCATCAATAATAACAAATCCACATAGTCTTCTCACTGTGTTTTGAGAAAAGAAGACTTTCATCAAACTCACTTCCCCACCTCTGTATAGGGTTTTAATTCCCTTCAAAATTATTCTGGTTTCAAGTCTCCTTCCAAAAGACTTGAGAGTTAGTTTTTGAGCACTTAATCAAAAGCTTATTGGTGGCAGTCACCTGATCAAAACCTATAGTGGATTCCTACCTAGGGTGGTAGAAGAGTGGATGTACCCAAGTTTAGGTAACCACTATAAAATTCTTGTGTTTTCTGTGTTTGCTGTGATTTTTCTTTGTGCTTGTGTTGTGATACATATGTGTTATGTAGATTAGATACATATCTCTAGTTATCTGCTGCACCTGTACACTTATACACTTATAGTATAATAACTTATTTTATTTTATATTCTTTAATACATCAAAAATTTAAAAAGGTTTCAATAATTCTATTCCCCCCCCCTCTAGAGTTTTCAGAGCTTACCCTATCTTTCAATTGGTATCAGAGGAAGGTTAATCATATCATACATGCTCCACCTTGATTAACCAAGATCCTCAGGATAAACTCTGAATAAGCTTTAGCAGTCTCTCTGATTATTTTTTTTATTTTCTGTTATCATGGCACAAAACAAGGATTATGCCAGCACTAGACCTCCAGTTTGTAACTTGCAAAAGTTTGGAATCTGGAAGGCAAGAATCAAGCTGTACATGAACTCTATTGATGAGGATATTTTCAATTTTATCTTGACAGGACTACCAGATCCAGTGGCCTCTACCTCAACTTCTGTAAATCTCAGTGCAGTGCCTCCTCCAGATCAAGTTGATGCACATAAGAAGGCAAAGATTGCTAATGCCAAAGCTATGAATATACTGGCCCAAACTATATCAGATGACATATTTCAAAAGATTACTGATTGCACATCTGCCAAAGCCATTTGGGATTCCCTTAACCAAATGGTAGCAGGCTCTGAAAATGAGAGGAAGGATAGAAGATCAAATCTCATCTCCCAATATGAGAACTTCAGGAAACATGATGTAGAATTTGTAGAAGCAATGTACAACAGGCTGATCTCCATCATAAGTGAGCTCAGAACATTAGATAAAGAAATCACTCTAACTGAGGTCAATAAAAAGATCCTCATGTGCTTTCCTAGCACATGGGACTCCAGAATCTGGCCCATCAGAGAAGATAGAAGCATGGCTGAAATATCAACAGAATCTCTTCTTGGAAAGCTCAAATCCTATGAGCAACTGATCAAGTCAAGAGAAGCTGCAGTTGAACCAAAAGCTTCAACACCTACCAGGAAGGAACAAAGTTTAGCACTCAAAGCTGCAGAAGAATCTCCCAGCTTATCAACCAATGAAGAACTTATGAGTCTCTTTGCTAAGAGATTCTATAAGATGGCAAGGAAGGACTTCAGGAGGAAGCCTTCAAGGAATGAAGATAAATCCAGGTATGATAAGACCCCTTCTAAAGAAGTTGTCTGTTTTGGATGCAGGAAACCTTGACATTTTATCTCAGAATGTCCAGAAGATCAAAAGAAAGACAAAAGGCAAGAAAAGGAGTCAAGAAGACATAAGCACAACAAGGCCTCCTCCAGCAAATACAAAAAGAAGGAGAAGGGCTTTGTGGCTGAAACCCTGAGTGATAATGAAGATAAAACATCCTCCTCCAGCTCCAGTGAGGATGATACAGAGGAAAAGAAGGCAAGGAAGTTTGCCTTATGGCAATAGATGCTGGAAGCAATAGATCAGATTCTGAAGGATCAGAAGATGAAGAATCCCTCTCTGAAGAGGATCAGGTAATTGCATCATATGATTTTACATATAAAGAATTTCAATCTGAATTTAAACTATTGTGTTTAGACCTAATAGGATCTGAGAAGGAAATCAAACTTCTCAGGGAAAAACTATTAGAACAAGAAAAAGTCATTGCTGATAATAAAAAATTAACTTAAGAACTAAACCTAGCTAATCAACAAATAGTGTTCTTAAAATCTTAATTAAGTAAGGCTAAGGAAGTAGAAGAAACTTTAAATGGTAGAAGTTTACAATTGATAGACATAACTAGTACAGTTAATACAAGATCTAATAATAACAAACTTGGATTAGGAGCCTCATCTAGTGAACCAATCCTCATTCAGAAAAATCAACTATCAAAACCTATTAATTTTATTTCTGAAAGTGGTAAGAAGAATACTGAATAGGTAGACAAAGTTAATTAAGTTCTTAAACAATTAGAAATTAAGAAAACAAATCAGAAAAAGAAAAACAAACAATATAACTATGTTCAGCAAATTTCGCCGAACTCGGAACGACGAAATGGGTATGGTTCGTCGACCTCAGAACGACAAACTCTGAACGCAAATAATAATGTAATATATTCTTCGAACTGGGATCGACGTATCCAGTATGGTTCGTCAACCAGTGATCGACGTTTCTGGGGCTCTTAGAATGGATATCTCCATTCTTCGAGCAGAGATCAAAGAACTCAACCCTGATCGTCGATCTCAGGTCGACGAACATACTCAACTTTGTATGATCCAGTTCATAACAAGAGTAACCTAAAAGCTAATAAATCACTTAATCCCTTTAGTCAGTGGGTCATACCTCCAAGAAGGTATCATCCCTTAGGTTATAAGGATCAACCTGAATGCTCATTTATTTCAAGCTTCAGCTATGTTAAACAACAAAGACCCATAGTAACCTGGGTCACAAACTGCTAATCCTCTTTTAAGGTAGAAGAGAACCCTGTCACTCAAAACAAATGGTACATGGACAGTGGTTGCTCTAAACATATGACAGGTTGCAAAGAATGCCTAATCAACTATAAAGCCAAGATTGGATCTAAAGTAATCTTTGGGGATTCAGGCTTTGGATTGACAAAATGCTATGGTGACTTCAACTGTGGAGCTGTCATATTAAAAAAGGTGACTTATGTAAATGGTCTAAAGAATAACCTGATATCAGTTAGCCAACTAATTGATACAGGCTATCAAGTAAGATTTACTAACTCCTTATGCATTATTTCTCTAAACAACACAACTATTTTAACAGGAATTAGACAAGGCAACATCTACTTAGAAAATTTTGAATCTGCTAATTCTGAAATTTGTCTATTCAACTCTGTTAGCATTAAAACTAGCTTATGGCACAAAAGACTAGGTCAGGTAAACCTTAAGAATATAGCTAGGTTATCTAAGGATAATCTTGTTAGAGGTTTACCTTCTGGTCCCTACAATAAGGAAGGCCTCTGCATGGCTTGTCAACTAGGCAAGCAAACTAAATCTAGATTCAAATCCATTAATAAGAGTGATTCACCTAGAATTTTGTATTTGCTACATATGGACCTTTTTGATCCTATTACTGAACAAAGTCTAGGAGGAAAGTCTTATACATTAGTTATTGTAGATGACTTCTCTAGATTCACATGGGTTTTCTTTTTGAGAGCAAAGTCAGATACCTTTCAAGTTCTTACAGATTTTCTCAAGAACATACAGATTGAGTATTCTACTCAAGTTGCATTCATCAGAAGTGATCATGGCACTGAGTTTGAGTCTCTTCTTATGCTAGAGTTCTGTAGGAAAGAAGGTATAAGACACTGCTTCTCGGCTCCCAGAACTCCTCAACAAAATGGGGTAGTTGAAAGGAAGAATAGAACACACATTGAAGTTGCAGGTACATTACTTGCAGATACTTACTTGCCTCTATCCTATTGGGCAGAAGCTGTAAGCACAACAAACTATGTCCTGAATAGAAGCCTTATACACAAACTAAAGCTCAAGACTCCCTATGAACTACTCAAAGGGAAGAAACCTATAATCACCTATTTAAAAGTATTTGGATGTATATGCTATATTCACAATAATGACAAGAAACATCTTAGAAAGTTCAAAACTAAGGTTGCAATGGGAATTTTTCTAGGATATTCCCAAGTCAGCAAGGCATATAGGGTGTTCAATAAATCAACACTAAAACTTGAAGAATCCATGTATGTGACATTGGATGAATCTATCGTGTTTTACAAGGAGAGAGATATCTCTACCAATAGTTATTTGCAGGTACAGAATTTTTGTGAGAGCTTGGGTGATCTAAACCTTACCTCAAAGGTTGAATCACGTCCCTCTCCACAAGCTCTATCAGAAGCTAAAAGTGAAGAAGAAACTGTGGAAGCAGTCCAACTTCCTTCAACAATTGATATAATTCCACAAGAGGAATTAAATCAAATAACTGTCTTTGAACCAACTTCTCTTAATGATTTTGTCACACTTAGGGATCACCCTAGATCTCAAGTAATTGGAGACATATTAGCAGGAGTGCAGACAAGGCATCAACTCAACCCTGATGTGATGCTTTCCTGCTTTCTCTCTCAAATTGAGCCTCAATCCATATCTGATGTAGAGCTAGATCCAAACTGGATCATTGCAATGCAAGAGGAACTCAACCAGTTTGAGAGGTGTAAAGTTTGGGACTTAGTTCCAAGGCCTAAGGGCTATCCAGTAATTGGGACTAAGTGGGTATTCAAAAACAAACTTGATGCCCATTGTGTGATTGTGAGGAACAATGCAAGACTTGATGCTCAAGGATACAGACAAGAGGAAGGGATTGATTATGATCAATCCTTTGCACCCGTTGCAAGGCTTGAAGCCATCATAATCTTCTTGGTCTATGTTGCTCGCAAGAAATTCACGGTATATCAAATGGATGTCAAAAGTGCCTTTCTCAATGGGGAACTAAAAGAAGAAGTATATGTGGAACAACCACCAGGTTTTATCTCTTCAACTCACACCTCTTATGTTTTTAAATTTCATAAGGCTCTCTATGGTTTAAAGCAAGCTCCAAGAGCTTGGTATGAGACCTTAGGCAGCTTTATTTTAGAGAATGGTTTTTCAAGAGGCATGGTTGATAGAACTCTTTTTACAAAATTGCATCATGATAAAATTCTATTAGTACAAATATATGTAGATGACATAATATTTGGATCTACTGATTCAAATCTGTGCAAAAGATTTTCTGATTGAATGCACTCAAGGTTTGAGATGAGTAGCAAGGGTGAGTTATCATATTTCCTTGGTCTTCAAGTGAAACAAACCCCTGAAGGAATCTTCATCTCTTAGTCTAAATATGCTAAAGAGCTTATTAAGAAGTTTTGGATGAATGATGCCTCCTTCATGAAAACTCCCATGGCTGCCAATACTGTTATAGATGCTGATGAATCTGGAAGACCAGTTGATCAGACCAAGTATAGGGCCATTGTTGGATCCATACTGTATCTAACTGCAAGAAGACCAGACATTATGTTTGCCACATGTCTTTGTGCTAGGTTCCAGGTGAACCCTAAAAAATCTCACTTTATTTTCTTAAAAAGGATTTTAAGATATATAAAAGGTTGTCAAGATCTAGGCCTCTGGTATTCAACAGAATCAGCATTTGTGTTGACTGGATTTTCTGATGCTGATTATGCTGGATGCAGAGTAGACAGGAAAAGCATCTCAAGAACTTGTCAGTTCCTTGTTGATAGACTTGTATCTTGGTTCTGTAGAAAGCAAACATCTGTTTCAACCTCCACTGCTGAAGCTGAGTATATGGCTGCAGGAAGTTGCTATTCACAGATCTTGTGGATACAAAACCAACTACTGGATTATGGTGTCAACTTAAATAATTCAACTATTCTTTGTGATAATACAAGTGCTATCTCAATTGCACAAAATCCAGTATTGCATTCTAGAACCAAGCATATAGACATTAGATATCATTTTATTAGAGATTGTGTTGACAAACATAAGATTAAACTTGAATTTATCTCTACTAATTTGTAAAGAGAAGACATATTCACTAAGCCATTGAACTAATCCAAGCATCTGTTCTTTGTCAATCAGCTTGGTATGATAAATGGTCAGGACTTAATCTAATGCTCTGTCTGTAGTCAAAGAATTTCTTCTGTTCATCGACCTGAGATCGACAAACTGATAAATGTTCTTGAAGACTTTTCGTCGACCTTAGATCGACGAAATCTCTTAGTTGAGAGTATTCGTCGACCAGAGAAAGACGAATTCTGTCTCTGAAAGTTTTCTATAAACGATGAAAACTTTCCCTCTCTTCGTTCTTAGATCGAAAAATTTCTCCTGAATGAAATTTTTCGTCGACTTGAGATCGAAGAATCTTGTGTTTTTTTGTCGGATTGAGATTGGCGATTCATATTCCGAAAACCTTTATTAAGGCTTTCTTCTTCGACCCCAAACCCGCGCTTTAAAAATTCCCCTCCTGCACTTGATCTTATGTTTTCTCTTGCAGGTGTGCTCTTTCTCTCCCTCATTTGATCTTAACATCGCAAATGGCCGCTACTGGATCAACCAGTATGAAGTTCGATCATGGTTTCGATATTGATTTTGAATCTTTCCAACAGTCATATCAAATTTTCATAGATATTCTATAGCTATTAGAGGAACAAAATCTAAAGCAGTTTATGTCTGAAAGAATCATGATTCCTATGATGGAAATCAAGGAATGGGTTGGCTCTTCTCCTTCAACAGAGACTTAAATGACTGGGACTGTCAGTGGTAATCAGGTGATTCTTTCTCCCTCCGTTCTCTCTGAACTTTTCAATTTCAAAACTGGACAAGATGATCTAGAAATGGACGACAATGAATATGAGGATATACTGACTGTTATGGGTCACTTCAGCGAAAACCCTAACAAACTGTTTAAGAAAAATTTCTCCCCGACATATAAATTTCTTGCGGATGTCATTGTGAAGGTGCTGTTTGCTAAGCATACAGAATATGACTATATTTTCAGGCAACAGTTCCTGGTTATGGCTGCGTTGGTCAGTAAGAAGAATGTGAACTGGACGCAGATCTTCTTTGATCTAATCAGGAAAAAGAATAGAAAAAAGGAGGTTTGTTATGGAAGAATCCTGGGCTTGTTTCTGAAAGCCAAGGCCAATGAACTACTGCTATCTCAGACAACATGCATTTATGCATCTAAGAAGCTCACATCTGCCCTCTTTTGCAGATGGGAGAGGACTATCATAAAGCCATCAAAGGGCAAGTCCTCTTCCTCTAAATCTTCTGAAAGTACAAAGGTTGCATCAGCCACTCCTCATCACTCTGAAGAGATTCCATCCACCCCTCCACCTCCTCCTGATTCTCATGCTCCATCTCAGCCTCAAGTTTAACAAACCCCAGCCTCAACTTCTATTCTAATACATACCCCCACACCACCAGCATCTCCAATTCCTTCTTCCCCTACACATATTCCATCCAATCCTCCCTCTCCTAGGCCTGATACATCCATCCCTACTCCTCCCCAATCTTCTTTTCCATCTCATCTTACTGATATCCCCCTCTCCAATCTCTCTTCAATCCCATCCTTTAATTTACTTTCATCTCCTCTGAACACTCCTTCTCCTCAACCATCTCCTCAACAAGACGCCCTTACAGACACTTCCAATCAACCATCTCCTCCAGCAACTATCATCACTACCTCTATCCCTTCTCAACCACCTCCTGCCCACACATCTACCTCTACATCTTTGAATCCCTCAATCATCCAGCCACTTCTTGAGCTCCTCAAGACTATCCTCCAAACCATCATTGCAGAGGCTATTTCCCCTCTGTCTATCTCCATATCATCTCACTTTGCTAAAATCTCTACCCTCACCTCTACCCTCTCTTCATCTGGGGGCATGGCTTCAGTCCCTACTGAAACCAGGCAGGGGGAGATACTTAATGATGATGCAGCAACAACAAAACCAGCAGCAGCAACAGGAACAAATGTTGACATAGAAACAGATTTTCAAAATTTTCTTGATACTGGTATGGAATCAGATGATATAACGATAATTGACTAAGTAGCAGATGTAGATAATCAATGTACATATATTGTAGTATCCATCGCTCAAGAGACCAGCTTGCCAGAAGTTCTTCCTGGAAGAGTCTACTTTATTAAATAAAAAGTAAATCTACATACTTTGCTGAAAATTTTTGGATCTTATATTCATTTTTGCCTCTCCTTTCCCACTCAATCATCAAGAGCATTTGTGTGCTAGACCTCCCCTGCAAGTTAAGAAGTATTAGATATTATAAAGAAAAGTCTGATAGCTCCTCCAGTATTATATGAACAAAAATCTAGCCCTCATCTGCCAACTTATATCATGGATGACAGCCCCATTCCTAATCTGGATGATCTTATAAATCAGGATATGGCTATGGAAGCTAAAGCAGCTGAAGTTGTTCCCACTCCAGCTAGTAAAGAGATTTCCCAAGATGTATTAAGTCAGATTGATGCTATGTATGACAATCCTTTGTCTTCTAATGATGAGAGTAATAATGGTGATCATTCTGATGATGCTCCAAAGAGGAAGCAAATCTCCAAGAAAAGGAAAGCGCCTCCTCCTCCTGCTCCAAAGCCTAAGTCTACAAATGATACTCCATACTATATTCTGCAAAACATAACTCCTTATAAGGGTATGCCAGCTTGGATGTGGCTATCCAAGAATGAACAAAAGCATATAAAGAAAAGCAAAAGGTACTCTTCTCCATCTAAGAAATTCAAAAGGGACCCTCCTCCTCCTATTCCTTCTCCTCCAACTACAGGAGCCTCAGAAACCTTATCTCAAAGTACAGAAGCATTCTCCAAGCCTAATCTTACTAAAACATACCAAAGGCAAGGAAGACCAATTCAATCTTCTAGAGGTAGTCAGCATCAACATAGACATCAAATGTCCTCTAGAAGTTCTTACAGTGCTTAGAAGTCTGCTCCCAAGCCAAAATTTTCCCCTCCTCCATCTCCTGGCAAAGCTAATAACCCTGAAGAACCTCCAATTCCAGCTTATGATCCTGAAGCTAGTCCAACTACAAGAATGGCTAAATTTAAGGAATCTATGGCTCTTTCTCAAATCAGGCAAGCCAGAGAAAAAGGCCAAGATCCTTCTCAGTTCTCTACCATGTCAAGCTACAGAAAGAAAGAGTTTGAAAGATATCAAGTAGGGAATCTGTTCAATGCTGATGAATACATGAGTCTACATCCTGAAGCTGTGGTTCCAAGAAACACCTCTCAAAATTCTCTTGGGGATGCTGATATAACCATGACTATGAAGCAAGCTCAAGATCCAAACATGATAATAAAATTTGCTAAGTCTTCTGATTCTCACAAGAACATTTAAATTGTTTATTTTCTATTTTTTCTGTGAACAATCTGGGTACAGAGCTTTATAAAGGTACTTATAGCTTATTTATTCTATCAGTTTTCTCAGTTTTCATGCTATGTTTACTTCATTTGGTCTTGTGATCTCTATTTTTTTGGTTTTGAAGTAACCTCACCCAAATAGGGGGAGATTGTTGGAACCCCTAGGTGATTTTGGCTAGGTTCTCTTCTTAGGTTGTGACCCATGTTATATAGAAGGGTCAAATTTTATGTATTTCTATAGTTTAGGCCATGTCCTTAGAGTCAACAGTACAAAGGACCAGCCTCCATCACTGCCAGAGACTCAAGACTTAGAGAAATCAAGATTTAGAAAAAGAGATCTACGTTCGTCGATCTCAACTCAAAGATAGTCGTACTCAGCTCAACTAACTCAGAAATATAATTCAATGAATTGAGTTCGACGATCTCTGTTCTCAGGTCGACTAATACTTCATCTCTCAATGCCAAAGATCACTCAGCGCCATAATCACTCAGTGCCATAATGGACTTAGCGACATAATTCACTCAAAGCCAAAGCTGATCTCAGGTCAACGAACACAGAGCACAGAATCATTCAGTTTATGCAGTACAGTTGTTCGCAGAGCTCAGGTCGATGAAATCACAGGTCGATGAAAGCTGATCAGATGTCGATGAAAGCTGATCTCAGTTCGACGAAAAGTGTAAGATATTTTGTTATTTATTCTTTCTCTTTCTGTCTCATCACTTTATATCTATTATAGGCTATTAATTCCCTTATAAATCAATGCACTTATATTCTCTGAATAGAGCCGTTACTGGCAGCATTGATTTCTAATATCCTTCATGGAATTAATTGCTTATATCTCGGGATTGACATAGAATAAAATATTTGACAGCATTCTTGCCATTTTTCGTTCCCAAGATTTTTGCTGCACATTTATTGCAGAGTTTTTGAAATTCGACCAAGTTGCAGTTATCTGATACACATCTCCCTAATAAGAAAACAACAAGAGAGAGAACATATACACAGAGAAGGCAATCCATCATCAACAGAGTTACAAAAAAAAACATACAAAAGTGCAGTGAAAAGATCTCTCAGAATTTTTGACTGTTCTCAAGAGAAGAAGAAAGAACAACCATCACCATCAAGAGTCTTTCTTCCTCTCCTTCTTTGTTTTAAAGGATCTCAAGTGACAGTAACATTCAAATCAGTCAAGGCCTACTCACCCTTTTTCAAAGATTCAACTCCTTAACCATTCAAGATCTCAGGGGGAGCTTTGTCATCAACAACAACAAATCCACATAGTCTTCTCACTATGTTTTGAGAAAAGAAGACTTTCATCAAACTCTCTTCCCCACCTCTGTACAGGGTTTTAATTCCCTTCAAAATTATTCTTGTTGCAAGTCTCCTTCCAAAAGACTTGAGAGTTAGTTTTTGAGCACCTAATCAAAAGCTCATTGGTGGTAGTCACCTGATCAAAACCTGTAGTGGATTCCTACCTAGGGTGGTAGAAGAGTGGATGTACCCAAGTATGGGGAACCACTATAAAATTCTTGTGTTGTCTCTGTTTGCTGTGACTTTTTTTGTGCTTGTGTTGTGATACATATGTGTTGTGTAGATTAGATACATATCTCTAGTTATTTGTTGCACCTGTACACTTATTCACTTATAGTATAGTAACTTATTTTATTAAAGATTCTTTAATACAGCAAAAATTTAAAAATGTTTCAATAACTCTATTCACCCCCCCCCCCTCTAGAGTTTTCAGAGCTTACCCTATCTTTCAAATGCCTTTGGACTTAGCCATTTTCTCGGCTTGCCACTGCTTTGGCTTTTACTATATAGGCTTCACTCAGCGATATAAGTCATCTGGCGTTGAGTGACTGATCTTCACTCAATGCTTATGGACTTCGACAGTTTTTTGTTATCCCACACTATAGGTAAGTGTTTACCTATCATAGTCACTTAGGCTTCCTGACCTATCATAGTCATCTACAAACATGTGTATGTCATTAATAATATTATCTTCACTCAAATCCAGGACATTGCGGGCAATGGACCCAACAACCATGAATGTCCACTATATATATAACCAACAACATTTATATATGTCTCACAGGAATTTACACAAAAATACACAAAAGTGTTTTTCCTTAAGGCCTTACAATTAAACTTCATAAGCGTGGTTTACATACTTTGATACGTAGGCCGGCCACAAATGAAAACAGTAAAACTATTCCTCTTGGCCTTCAAGGTCTAGCAAAGCAGCAAGGGCTTCTGCCAGTTATTTACTGCTCGGCTCCCCAACACCTGCACAGAGACAATCCACCACGAGTGTGGAAAACAAGGAACCGATAAGCATTCAGCTGACCAATTTTTAACAACCCAACCACTTTCCCGGGGCAGTGGTATTCCTTCCATGCAGGCATAGTATTTTCATAAGAAGATATATTACAAAACAAGCACTCACGCACAGTTCAATATATCACAAACGTCGGTTGCACGACCCAACGCTCCGTGCACTGAGGGCACATTATCGGTGTATTGGAAAAAAGGGTCCCACCACCGTTCAGAGGTTCCAGACCCAATGGTAAACATTGAGCATACATGATCCACGGTGATGAGTCCTATTTATATACTGATTTTCGGACTCATCTGGGCTAGTTTTCTTTCGCAAGCACTTCATTTTTAGTTCGTTATTGTATATATTTCATCTTATCTTTATTTCCATAGGAAGTGCACCCTTAGGCTCGTGGTTGTTTATTTTTGTTACTTTTATGAATTGTACTTCTTATTGTGATTTCCTGGAATGTCTGCACATATCAGAGGTTTGTTTTTCCTTCTAGTACAATGTTCATGTGAGTGTTCCAGGATTATTTGGGAATGTTTTAAGACTAAGGGCCACTGATCATGCGTTTTTACACGCGCATGGTCAGTGGATTCCTTAGCGCACGACCACTAGTCGTGCGCGGCCTGTTCATCGAACCCAAAACGGTACAGGAACACTGCGCACAAACATTGGATCTTTAGCGCACGACCACTGATCGTGCGCCACTGATCTTGCGCGCTATTCTCTATTTTTCCAAGTTCCGTCTTGGGCAAATGCACTATCATAGGACACAGTGCGCACGACCACTGGTCGTGTGCCACTGATCATGTGCTTTGTTTCCAATTTTTACCAGGTTCTTCCATGCCAATACGCACGACCACTGGACATAGTGCGCACGACCACTAGTCGTAGGCCACTAATCGTGTGCATTATAATTTCAGGAATCTATAAATTCGCTGGTTTCGCCCTAATTCAGGACTCTGGACTTTTTCTCCGCCATTTTTGTCTCCAAGGAGGGTTCCGCCTTTGTCCTTCCTCCTCCACCGTAGGGAGTGGTTCTGGGAAAGCTTTCAATGACAAATTCAAGCCGGAGCTTCCTCTCGGCCTCCTCCTTCATCCTTGAGCTTCAAGAAGGGTTTGACCTAGCTTTCACCATCAAGCTCAGAAAAGTTTGTGTCATCCTCTACCGGATCGTGACATGAAGAAGACAGGTCCATTGGGAGTTTGTTGATAATACGTTTTGTTGTCTAAACTATTAGAGTATTTTTCTGGTTTTTAAAACGTGAATCATGTCTTGTAAGCTTATTTGTTGGCCTCTTTTTATATATATTATTGCCACTAATGATTTCACTTCCTTCTGCAGGTTTATAGAGCTTTCGGCCAAAAATAACTTTACACACCCTCTGACACGCCCTCCCTGGGCGCGTCACAGGCCGTGTAACCTGATCCCGAGGAAGATTGATGCCAGAACTCAAATCCCGAGAAAAACACCTGACACGCCCCCCTTATACGCCCTCCCTGGGTGTGTCTCTGGGTGTGTCACCCTCATCCCAAAGCCTACTGCCGCATTTAAAGATTTTCCATTGTTGTACGTCAACAGTAATGACACACCCCTCTACATGGGCGTGTCCCTGGGGCGTGTTCCACCTTTTTCATTGACTGACGGATTTCCAACCAATGATTGAGACTTGACGTACCTTACACGCCCCTCATACACGGGCATGGCCCAGGGCGTGTCCACCGACGTATAAAAGTAATCATCATTCCTGCCAGAATCCAGAGCCCGAGGTGCTGGCCTTTTATTTCTTAGTATTTTTCATGTTCTCTCTCTCTCACTCTTTCTTATTTTATGTCTTTCTTATCCCTAGATTAGTGTAATCTTTTGTTATAGTTTTTTGTAATTGCTTTAGTTGCTAAATGTAATGCTAGCTTAGGTTTCATTTCCATGAAAGTGTAATCGTTTATTTTCAAGTTAGTTCTCTTCTAGCTTTAATAAAAAGTGCACTTTTACTTTGTGTTCTTAATGTTCTTCTACTCATCCCTCCTCCTCCACTTCTCCATGATTAACTAATCCTCCTTGTACTCAATCTTGATGATTTAAGGTTCGAGTTGATTAAGTTATGATGCTTTAAATTTACTTTTTCTTTTTAGGGTTTAAGCCTTCGATTTACTCTTGATTATTCATGTTTAGAGTTATATCATCGATATATAATTTCCATTTTTGTTTTCACTCTTAGCTAACTGAGAGGCTCATAGTTTGAAGTGAACACTCAAGAGTAAAGATAGTGGCACGCATCCCTCGAGAGAGGCAGACGTTAAATCTCCCGGATTGGAGTGAAATTAAATAGTAGGGTTCACCGCGTAAAGCAAGCTTTAGGCCTCCGATTTGGACGAGAGTTCGGTCGGACCTTCCTAAACTCAATTGGGCACGACTTTGAGAGAAGCATATTCAAGATTTGGGAACCTCCACGGTCAAGGACCTTTACCCTATTAAGTTTAGGTTTTTATAGCATTTTTAATCAGCTATTGCCGAGGTAATTCTCGGTCGTGTGCTTTTCCATTTCATCGTTTCAACCCGTCGTTGTGATCGCTTTTAATAGCTCTTTATTTAACTGCAAGTAGTTCTCATTTAGCACAATATTTCTTTTCTTAATCGCAATTAGCTTTCACTTAACCCTAAAACTATCCTTTGATAATATTATAGCCTTCGTGTGAGTAGGTTTACTCAACAGTTCCCAGATTTCAATATGACACTTGGGTCCCCTAGCTACAGTTTGATAGGTATACTTGCCTAGTTGGATTGTTTGTTTGGATCTCTTTTCTCTAGCGTGAAAAGAGATCACCATTAGTGACAACCTCCTCTACCCCAGACGCAGTTGAGGACCGAGCTAGGAGTCGGATTGACAACCCAGCGATTCCTTCCATGAATCCTCAGCAAGACGTCAGATCCGGTAGATTTTGCACTCTCTTCTTCTTTTGTTGTTTATAGTGTAGTTTGATCTCTTTGTATTAGATGAAGTGCATTTAACTCGATATACGTTTATGTACAATAATGTCTATGTGATTTTATATTCACGTTATTTACTTGAGGTGTGTCATTATCCATCCTCCACTATATAGTGCCGCACTAGCAATTGCTAGTGTTGTGTGTACCAAAAAGGTGCTCACGACCCTTTTTCCCCATTCTCACCACCTCATCCGCAATCCTACTCGTCCATCCGCCTAACGATTCGGTGCATAGCGGCCCGTGGAAATTCCATCCGCCTGGCGAAGCATAGCACAGCGGCATTGCATAGGAGTAGTTTATTAGTATTTTACTTTCTTTTCCGTCGTTCTCACCACCTCATCCGCAAGCCTACTCGTCCATCTTCCTAGCGATTTATTACATAGCGGCCCGTGAAGTTTTCCATCCGCCTGGCGAAGCATTGTATAGCGGCATTGCATAGGAGTAGTTTGTTAGTGTTTTACTTTCTTTTTCCGCAAACAATCAAAACCCCCCTTCGTAAACACTGACCTAAGGACTTCAATCTCAAGTCCTCCTCAAAATTAACTCCACCTTACTGTGTTCCTTGAGAGATCGATACTTGGGAAAATTCGCCCGTTTAATATAACTTGTGCGACCAGTACACTTGCCGTAGGCTGCATCAAGTTTTTGTCACCATTGACGGGGAACACAGTCGTGTGAGTTTTTGGAGAGGGAGATAGGTGATTGAAGCCCTTTTTCATTTGTTCATTTCGTGTTTCTTCCTTGCTTTAGTTTTTAGAATTTTTTGATTATTTTTCTTTGTTCCTTTTCTAGTTTTAATTTTTCAGTAGCAGTCATTCCTTTTCTTTTATCTGCTAGTGTGTAGTTAATTTTTGCTTAGAATATATTTATTGGTGAATTCTTTCTTGTTGCACCATGTTTTCTCATATGAATATCTGTTGTAGATGGTGCGGGGATTATAGGCATGGTAGTGATGAGTGCCCCACTGAAGATAGTGAGCATAATTCTCATGGTTCACTGTATGGAGCATCGTCCTCTTATGGTACTACATACACCATACCCAAGTCCTATGGTCACTTCTCTTCTATGCCTTCACCTTTTTATTATTCCTCTCCGGTCCCACCAGGACTAAGGAGTAATGGAAAACGGTGTTTGTGTTGTCATAGCTCCGAGCACATGTTGAAAGATTGCGCAGAATTTCAGCGCAAGTTGGAGGAGGAAGATGAACCGGGTATCCGATTCGTTCTATCAACCTCTCAATTGGCTGTCCGTTCTGATTCTGATGATATATTCGCAGTACCACCTTGTCTATGGCGGACTGCTGTGGATATACCCATAGACTTTTTGCTTATCAGTGTTACGACATTGTGGTGCCGTCTCTCCCTATGCATTCTTCCCCTCTTTTGGATTCACCCCCGGAGGAACCCGCACATATTTTCTCGGATGTTGGTGTTCTTCCGTTTTTTTGCAAGAATTATCTACTCCATTTTTAGTGATTTGGTTGATGATGTTATGCCAGATAGTGATTCTGAGCCTGACGTTGCACTAATGTGGGACGAGGACATTATTCTCTCCAATGGAGAGTGTGACACCTTGGAACATGATGATGCACCGAGGTGGGTTGATGAGGATATCCTTTCTTATGAGAAAGTTTTCACTTCCTTGTTGGATGAGGAGGTCCAAACCACGACCGAAGACCTCGAGCTCTCGGATTCCCCTTGCTATGACTCACATGACACTGATAATGATCTAAACTAGGATTCTACTGGTAGTGAGACTGGGACCACTCCCCCTATTTTTTTTTTATTATTTTTGTTTTTCTTCTCCTTTATTTCTTGATCCCTTTTCGTTATCCGAGCCTGTGTGGGTTGTGTCTTCGCAGGTGTTTCAGGATGAATTGGAGCTTTCAGCTCGAGTCATTGATGATAACATCCTCTTTCACGAGGAGGTTGATTCCTCCTCTATTGAGGAAGCTCCATTTGTTGCTTTCTCCTCCTACCGTCTCCCTGTAGACAATACCTTGCTGGGTAAGGATATATTTTATGGTGAGATAAGTGAGGACCATCGCTCCTCCTCTTCTTACTTCTTATTTCCTCTACCTGTGTTGGGCAGGTATTATAATTTAGGTATAGGGGTAACTGCTTTATCTCGGTATCGGTACTCGCTACCTAAATGAATAATCGGTCAGTTACCTTTGCACCTTTTATTTTATAGGCCCATTACCTAGGACTTTTCGTTAGCCGAATAAGTCATGCTGGGAGGACAATAAGCCCAATAGTTATCTTACATTTCCTGCATTTTTATTTTTCATGTCTATCTTAGTTTTAATATTTCTTTGTATTTTGTCTATTTTTCTTTTGTTTTTGCGGAGCTCGCCCCTGCAGGTATTCATGGCAAATTCATATTGTCGGGGTTGTGATTCTTTGTTTGGCGGACGTGCTTCTATTTTTTTCACGCATATTCTTGTATGCTCACTAGCTGAGCATTGGGTAACCTTTCTCCTTATCTCTATCTTATTTTAATTTCAATATCATATACTGTGTAGCTTAGTTTAAGTCTGGGGGAGAGCCAGTATTTGTTAACTTTTACACGCGCACATTTCATTTGCTTAATAGAAGTTTTTATTATTTTATTTTGATTACTTCATTGCATCGCACACCACTGCACCTACGTGAGCGTGTGCTTAGCTGTTAGCGTGTTGCGAGTTAAACTTGTTTCTTTTGTATGATTTGGGAAAATTATTGTGCTGGCATTTGATTGTGAGACGGAGTAAAATGTTGACTCCTGCAGTGCTCCTAGTCGATTGCTCTCGTCTCCTGTAGAAATTGGAGTAGACTTAATTTTTCTGTATGCTTATAGTTTTATATTTTTCTAATTGCGTAAATACTATTTATTCAACTCAAAAATTAGTGAATCTAGTGTGAATTGAACGATAGTGTAGGGATGTGTGTAGCCGTCACTAGACTCATATTACTTGATTCAGGAGGAAGGATCATCTTTCTCGGTGGCTAAGAACTTTCCCCCAAGCTACTCTCGAAGCATTGGTGCATGTTAAGTCAAGCGTGAGCATGATGTAGGCCATCATTTTGGCCCGGTTGAGCTTTGTACCATTCCTAACGTCTTATCCTCGCTAGCCCCATTGTGTCTACCCCTTATTTTGATTCATCTCCATCATTATTTCACCAAATCCTCATAGCAGTTCCTAGTCACACACCCAAGTCGAGCATTAGTGTTTTACATTTTCATTTTGGGGTGTTGATGTGGTGATATTCTTTGTGAATATGTTGATGTGCTCCAAAGTTTTATTTGTTGAAATTGTTAAAATAAAAAGATGATTTGAAAAAACATATAAAAATTAATTGTGAAAAACAAAAGTGAAAAGAAAAAGTATAATTGAAAATTCTATTTGAGATGAGATTGTATTTGGAGTAGGCGGTGCACACACCCATATTTTAAAAAATTAAGTTTGGGGGTATGGTGTACCCGCATGTATTTTTGTTAGCGGATTGATTCTTTTTATGCTATCTCATTTGGGTTAGGTGCGTAGCCTTCTTATTTATCTTTGTTTACCTCACCGAAACCTAAGCCCCATCTCTTCACCTAAAGTCCTACGGATTCACTCTTGAGTCGAACTAGTATCGTGGAGAGAGTGTGAACGGGCAAGCATATGTTCCCCGATATTGATTGAATTCTTTGGAGGTGATCCTGAGCCCCGGTCTTTGTCAATGCTCACCTGAGTGGCCTTCCTACTTTCTCCCTACGCATGACCGGAAGATTCACCGTGATTCAATTTTTGAGTAGTAATAAAATATTGATACGCATTGTAAAAAGTAAAAACTATTTTGTATACTTAGAAATTTCCTTTATTATATTTTTACGCGCGCGAGCATGCGATTTCGCATGGTACTCCTTATCTCAATTTCTATGTTAGCTAGTTTACTTTCCATACTTGCATAGATTTTGTCTGCTCGGGACGTGAAAACATGTAAGTCTTGGGGTGTGATGGGTCCTATTTATATAGTTATTTTCGGACTCATCTGGGTTAGTTTTTTTCGCAAGCACTTCATTTTTATTTTGTTATCGTATATATTTCATCTTATCTTTATTTCCATAGGAAGTGCACTCGTAGGCCAATGGTATGTATTTTTGTTACTTTTATGGATTGTACTTCTTATTATGATTGCCTGGAATGTCTGCATATATCAGTGGTTTGTTTTTCCTGCTAGTACAATGGTCGTGTAAGTGTTCTGTGATTGTTGGGAAATTTTTTTAGCCTAAAGGCCTCTGATCGTGCATTTTTACATGCGCACGGTCAGAGGATTCCTTAGCGCAAGACCATTGGTCGTGCGCGGACTGTTCATCGAACCCCAAATGGTACAGGAACACTGCGCACGATCATTGAATCTTTAGAGCACGACCACTGGTCGTGCGCCACTGATCGAGCGCGCTATTCTCTATTTTTCCAAGTTCTGTCTGGGGCAAATGCACTATCATAGGACATAGTGTGCACGACCACTAGTCGTACGCCACTAATCGTGCGCCACTGATCGTGTGCTTTGATTCCAATTTTTTCCAAGTTCTATCATGCCAATACGCACGATCACTGGAAATAGTGCACACGACCACTAGTCGTGCGCCACTAATCATGTGAATTATAATTTCTACATTCTATAAATTCGCAGGTTCCGCCCTAATTCGGGACTCTGGACTTTTTCTCTGCCGTTTTCTTCTCCGAGGAAGGTTCCGCCGTTTTCCTTCTTCCTCTACCGTAGGGAGGGATTTCGGGCAAGCTTTCAATGCCAAATTCAAGCCGGAGCTTCCTCTCGGCCTCCTCCTTCATCCTTGAGCTTCAAGAAGGGTTTGAGCTAGCTTTCACCATCAAGCTCAGAGGAGTTTGTTTCATCCTCTACCGGATCGTGACACGAAGAAGACGGGTCCATTGGAAGTTAGTGGCATCCTCCTCTTCCCCAGATGCAGTTGAGGAATGAGCTAGGACGCAGATTGACATCTCGACGATTCCTTCCATAAATTCTCAGCAATACTTCAGATCCAGTCAATTTTGCGCTCTCTTCTTCTTTTGTTGTTGATAGTGTAGTTTGATCTCTTTGTATTTGATGAAGTGTGTTTAACTTGATATATGTTTATGTATAATCATGTCTATGGGATTTTATATTCACATTATTTGCTTGAGGTGCGCCATTATCCATCCTACACCACATAGTGCCGCACTTGCAATTGCTAATGGTGTACGTAGCGAAGAGGTGCCCACGACCCTTTTCCGTCGTTCTCACCACCTCATCTGCAAGCCTACTCGTTCATCCGCCTAGCAATTCGGTACATAGCGGCCAGTGTAGTTTTCCATCCGCTTGGCGAAGCATCGCATAGCGGCGTTGCATAGGAGTAGTTTAATAGCATTTTACTTTCTTTTCCGTCATTCTCACCACCTCATCTGCAATCCTACTCGTCCATCCGCCAAGCGATTCGGTGCATAGCGGGTCGTGTAGTTTTCCATCCGCCTGGCGAAGCATTGCATAGGAGTTGTTTATTAGTGTTTTACTTTCTTTTTCCACAAATAATCAAAACCCCCCTTCGTAAACACTGACCTAAGGACTTCAATCTAAAGTACTCCTCAAAATTAACTCCATCTTACTGTATTCCTTGAGAGATCAATAATTGGGAAAATTCGCCCAATTATATTACTTATGTGACCGGTACACTTGTCGTAGACCGCATCACACGGCCCATGACAAAAGACTTTAGTCTTGATGGAGTACAACCCAAGACTCTTATTATGTGATCCTAACGAACGCCAATAACTTAGGCACTCAAGTTAGACAACCATAACGTGGATACAATTCAGCCCTTGCCTGTTGCTCAAATCTCTAGTTCAATGTCTGGACTGACGCGGGTGGGCTTCCCCTTGTCCATTCGGTTCGATGGCCTTTAAGAGCTCGCGGCTCACAATATCCACACTGTCCTCCAAGGACTGGATTCACAAACAAAAAGGGAGTTAGTGTCAGCATTCGTCATGATCGCTTGGCGGGGCCAATAGAAGCTCTCTTTCTGCACCCAAACTCAATCCAAACCCTACAACATCCTGCAGTGTCAGAGACACTAGTATTTCCATGGAATACAACACATGAATTCCTAGGGTATTTTCCTGGAACTCCACTCCAGTACTTCCTGTCACTCCACTTCACAAGCACAACCCACAAACTCCGTAAAAAACCCGTTTATACGCGGAGTCTTCTCCGGTTAGCAAAATAAAGCCTCACCAATCCAGACCAACCTGTCTGGATAGGCTTCATACAGCACACCTATTCTATACTACACATTTCTGGATCTATATGCAATTTTATTGGGGATAACATGTATTAACCCATGGAATTCTCTTAACAGTTCCACCTTTTGGTGGAGGATTCCATGCACTTGCAAAACTAGGACTTCACTTGTCCAAGCAGGAGGTTGTTACTACAAAAATCCGCCTGGATTTAAGTTGAAAAGTCACCCTAACCGCTTTGACCAGCCAGCCGGTGCCGCTGTTACTCGAGAAATCCTTTCGACAATCGTTGAAAGGATACAACAAAACATTTGTGGACCTTCCCGAAATCTGTTCGACGTTTGCCGAAAGGATACACAGTATATAACAGAACAACATTCGTCGAACTCCGTTCGACGTTCATTGAACTCCGTTTTACGTTTTAGCCTGTTACGTCCTACTCTTTTTGGGGTGTTACAATCCTCCCCTTCTTACAAAAATTTCGTCCCGAAATTTACATACAACTATAAAAAACATAGCAACTAATATGTTACAACATATATTCTCTTCACAAAAAGTTTTACAACATTTTATACAAACAACTCGGGAAATTAAGCACGCATGGCTTTCTCCCACCCCCATGTTAGCTCCTCACGACTCAGTTGTCCAACGGGACCTTGACCATCTCGATTGTCTTGTTTCGTAGCTGTTTAACTATCTTATCCTCGATATGAATGAGCCTAACTTTTTTCGTTAGCCCAGATTTGACCGCTACTCGATCATCTGCAATCACTTGAGCTGGCTCTTTCACTGCTTTTCGAAGAACTGATATGTGGAACACATCATGCAAGCCACTCAGTTCTGCCGAAAGAGCTAGTCAATAGGCAGCTTCTACAACTCGCACCACTACTTCGAACGGATTTAGATACCTCGAACTTAATTTTTTCAAGCGACGAATCCAGGACACACCCTTGAATGGTTTGATTTTCAAGTACACCCACTCGCCAACCACAAACTCTACATTTCAGTGCTTGCCGTTGTAGTACTTCGCCTGTATATCTTGGTCTACTAAAAGCCGCTCTCGAATCAAACATATAGTCAAATTAGCATCTTTGACTTCCTTACGCTTAAACAACTTTGACTCGCCTGTTTCCGCCCAAGCTAACGGTGTATGACACTTCCTACTATATACTAGCTTGATAGCTATTATTTTAGGCGAATTTGATCATATGGAGATGGTCTTCCCACCTATTTCTGAAATCTTAGGCACACATACGGAGCATGTCCTCCATCGTCCTGTTGGTCCTCTCAGTCTGGCCATCCGTTTGAGTATTAAAGGCCGTACTGAACTGTAGCTTAGTCCCCAACAACTAATGGATCAGCCTCCAATCATTTGAAGTAAAGCGCCCATCTCAATCTCTTACGATGCTACGGGGTACATCGTGCAATCGTACGATATTATCCACGTACATTTTAGCATGTTTCTCAAATGAATCATTCTTCCTATTTCGGTATGAAGTGTGATACTTTTGTTAGCCAGTCGACAATCACCCACACGACATCATTTCCATTCTGCGATCTCAGCAGCCCATGCATGAAATCCATTGAAATGCCATCAAACTTCCATTCTGGAATAGGCAGCGACTTCAGGAAACCTCCAAGCTTCTAACATTCTGCTTTCACTAAGGCACACGTTTGACATTTTTCCACATAGAAAGCTATGACTTTCTTCATGCCCGGCCACCAAAACATCTTCTTCATGTCCTTGTACCTCTTTGTGCTCCCCTGGGTGAATTAAATACTTCATGAAGTGAGCTTCATACATCAATTCTTCTCTTAGCTTACCCATATTCGGGACGCACAAATGACCATCTTTCCGCAAAAGGCCATCATCCAAGGAAAACTGGGAATCTGACCCATCCGCTGCATAGCGTTTTAGACTCTCATCCTGTTTCGTTGTTCGCCAAACCCTATCTGCAAGGTCACACTGTACCTCCGTCCAATTTAGGCATGCATTTGTAGTGGAATTCTTGTCAACACAACAAATCTATAAAGCACCCAGCTATTGGATCAGGCGCTCATTATGCATCTGCAACCAATTTGCCCTTGCCAGAGTCCTACGACTCAAGGCATCTGCGATGACATTTCCCTTCCCTGGGAGTGTAATGAATCGCGAAGGTGTAGTCCCCAAGGAACTCCATCCACTTCCGTTATCACATATTGAGATCCTTATGATCCAATAGATATTTCAGGCTCTTATGGTCCGTGAATATCTCCACTTTCACGCCATATAAATAGTGACGCCACAGTTTAAGTGCAAAAATTATCGCCACAAACTCCAAGTCATTGAAGGGAGAGTTTCGCTCATGCACTTTCAACTGGCATGAGCCCTAAGCTATCACTTTACCAAACTGAAGAAGTATGCAGCCTAAGCCTCTCCCTGATGCATTGTTATACACTTCAAAGCCATCCACACCACATGACGAACTTAGAATTGGCGTCGTGGTCAAACGACTCTTCAGATCTTCAAAAGCTCGCACGCACTCCGTTGTCCAAACAAACTTCTGCTCTTTTCTCATCAATGTGGTGAGAGGCAAGGCTATCCGCGAAAAGTTCTCTACGAAGCGCTTGTAGTAGCCCGCCAGTCCAAGGAAACTCCAAACTTCGGCTACAGAAGACAATACCAGTCACTCTCGTATCGCAACTATCTTCGCAGTATCCACTGCAATGCCCTCTTAACTAACCACATGGCTAAGAAAGGCCACTGACGACAACCATATCTCGCACTTCAAGAACTTAGTGTAAAGCTTGTTTCTCCTCAGGGTGTGCAACACCATCAGTAAATGGTTCGCATGGTCTTCTTCAGAGTGGGAATACACTAATATGTCGTCAATAAAGATGATCACAAATAAGTCCAAGTACTCTCTGAAGGTTCGGTGCATTAGATCAATGAACACCAATGGCGCATTAGATAGCCCAAATGGCATCACAGTGAACCCGTAATGACTGTAGCATGTTCTAAACGTTGTCTTGGGAATGTTACATTCCCAAATCCTAAATTGGTAGTATCCAGACTTCAAATCCAGCTTCGAGTACACTGTTGATCCCACCAGTTGGTCGAACATGTCATCTATCCGTAAAATCGGATACTTATTCTTTTCTGTTAACTTGTTTAGTTCTCGATAGTCGATGCACAGCCGCAAGCTTCCGTCCTTCTTTTTCACAAAAAAACCGGTGTTCTCCAAGGTGACATACTTGGGCGTATATATCCTTGCTCTAGCAGCTCTTGCAATTGAATCTTAAGTTCCATCATTTCCTTTGGCGTTACTCAGTACGGTGAGCGGGTCATAGGTTTCACACCTGGAACAAACTCGATAGCGAAGTCTATTTTTTGTTGGGTAGCTAACCCCGAAAGATCCTTCAGAAACACATCTGCATACTCCGATACAATCGGAACATCACTCAAACTGGTCTTTGGCTCCACAGCATTTAAAACCGTGAAGAACAACTTCGCGCCCTTCCAAACAGCCTTGACTACTTTAAGAGCAGATATCAATATCTTGCGCGATCCTCGCATACCGGCAAATTTAGTCTCTAGCTTGGTATTCTGACCCAATTTGACTTCCTTTGCCTTGTAATCAATACAAACATGCTGCTCCGAAAGTCATTCCATACCAAAGTTCACATCAAACTCAGATATCAGCAGCAAGGATGCTTCCAACCTGAAATCTCGACTTCCTATCCGTATATCCACAAAGCAAGACCTATCTGCACCCATTACGCAGTCGTTAGGTAATAATACCTTCATATTATCTGTCTTCATGCGAGTAGGAACTCCGATCTTTGACACGAAGTCCTCAGATAGAAACGAATGTGAAGTACCTGTATCAAATAGTGCTCTCGCTAGATAGTCCCGAATAAGGTAAAAGCCTAACATAAACAATTCATGCATAAGTAACGCACAAGGTACTAAGTATGGTAAGCAGTAAAAATTGTATCTTAACTCATACCTATGACCACATTAGCATGTTTGATGTCCTCTTGTTGTCCAAGGTTGTACACCCTTGGTTGGGCTGGATCATACCGGGATGCAGTGGATTCCACTTCCTTTCAATTTTTTGCATAAGTAGCTCCTGCCTTCTTCTCAACCTTTGGCGGACCAACCTGATAGTCAAGGGCTAGATGACCCACCTTTCCACATGTATAACATGCACGGGGGTCTTTCCTACAAGTTGCTCTAGACGCAACTATAGAAGGAGCATGTCTAGAAAACTTGGACCTCTTACCCCATCTCTTATGGTAGCCCGACTTTTCAAGACGTGGTGCTTTGAACTCGGACTTTATCACTGCTAAGTCCCTCTTGCCCTGTACCCTCTTCATATCTTTTTCTAATGCACGGGCCGTATATACCAACGCTTGAAATTCTTGGTTCACAAAACTTGAGAGCAGAAATATCAGCTCATCCTGTAGTCCTTCCTAGAACCTATTGGTTTTATGCTCTTCTTCCGCAAAAATAGACCCCGCATAGCATCCCAATCATATAAACTCATGTAAGTAGGTATCAACGCTACTTTCTCCCAGAGTTCGATGCTGTAACTCATTTTCCATGGCTATGTGTTGTGCCGACGGCAGATTCTTTGCCAAGAATAGTCTCGAAAACTCCCCTATCGAGACCTCCATTAGTTGTTTGCCTGCTAAGTTGTGTAGCTCTATTTCGTCACACCAAATCCGAGCCTCTCCTTTCAATAGGAAAGTGGCCAAGGTGACTTTCTGTTCCTCCTCAGTTTGTAATGCTGTCAAAATTCTTTTGACTCGGGCAAGCCAGTCCTCTGCCTGCATTGGGGATCCTTCCCCGTGAACGTAGGAGGACTGAAACTCATGAACTACTTCATTTGCCGTTCCGCTGCTCGTACATCTACCACAACCTCCACAGGTTCTTTCCTCAGACCAACCTGTTCTGACACTATTTCAAGTTGCGCCTGCCCAGTAGGTTATGTGTGGATCATTGCAAACAATGCCTCAGCAACTAAATGCACTTTCTCCGCAGAAGGAGGAGGTGTGGGCACCTCAGTTGGTGCCACACTTTCAACAAAATGTTGGAGCTCAGACGGCCCCGCACCACTTCGAGTCACCTATAAGCGTACAAGACCTAATTTAGCGACCTTGCAAAAGCAACAACGATGAATAGGAACGCACAGGTTCCACAAACAGGTGTATTTTCATTCCAAAGTGGACATTCTTGAGTTCATTTATGTTAATGGCTACACATACACGTGCTCACCACCCCGCAAAAGAATTCGACCACAAATTTGCAGGAGGAAGACCAAGACAAGTTGATACCAAATTGTAACACCTCTGTCTGTCACATGAAATATAATAGAGGGTCCAGCCGGGGCCCCATGCCATATTCCATAGACAGTCAGCAACATTAAGTATTAATATCAAAAACTACAACATGCATCCTAACTCAGAGCATTCTAGCGAAAGCTTTAAGGGTTATTACTTAACTCATCAACCATGAATGCCCACTATATATATATAACCAACCATTTTTATATATATCTCACAGGAATTTACACAGAAATACACAAAAGTGTTTGGCCTTAAGGCCTTACAGTTAAACTTCACAAGTGTGGTATACATACTTCGACGCGCAGGCCGGTCACAAATAAAAATAGTAAAACTATTCCTCTTGGCCTTCGAGGGCTAGCAAAGCAGCAAGGGCTTTTGCCCGCTATTTCCCACTCATCTCCCTAACACCTACACAGAGACAATCCACCACGAGGGTGGCAAAAAAGGCAACGATTCAGCATTCAGCTAACCAATTTATAATAACCCTACCCCTTTTCCGGGGCAGTGGTATTCCAACCCTGCATGCATAGTATTTTCACAAGCAGATATATTACAAAACGTGCACTCACGCACAGTTCAATATATCACAAACGTCGGTTGCACGCCCCTACGCTCCGTGCACTCAGGGCACATTATCAGTGTATCGAAAAACCAGGGTCCCACCACCGTGCAGAGGTTCCAGACCAAATGGTAAACATTGAGCATTTATGCTCCACGGCCCACGGCCGGAGACTTTAGTCTTGATGGCGTACAGCCCAAGAATCTCATTAAGTAATCCTAACGAATGCCAATAACTTAAGCAATAAAGTTAGACAACCATAACGCGGATACAGTTCAGCCCTTGCCTGTTGCTCAAATCTCCAGTTCAATGTCTAGACTTACGCGGGTCGGCTTCCACTTGTCTGTTCGGCTCATTGGCCTTTAAGTGCTCGCAGCTCACAATAGACACACTATCCTCTAAGGACTGGATTCATAAATAAAAAGGGTGTTAGTGCCAGCATTTATCACGATCGCTTGGCGGGGCTAACAAAATCTTTCTTTCTGCTCCCAAGCTCAACCAAAACCCTGCAGCATCCTGTAGTTCCAGAGACACTGGGCTTTCCATGGAATACAACACATGTATTCCTAGGGTATTTTCCTAGAACTCTACTCCAGTACTTCCTGTTACTCCACTTCACAGGCACAACCCACAGACTCTGTAAAATAATTGTTTATATGCGGAGTCTTCTACGATTTTAAAAATAAAGCATCACCAATCAAGACCAACCTGTCTAGATGGGCTTCACACAGCATGCCTATTCCGTACTACATATTTTCAAATCTATATGCAATTTAATTGGGATAACACGTATCAACCCATGGAATTCTCTTAATAGTTCCACCTTTTGGTAGAGTATTCCATGCACATGCAAAATTAGGACTTCACTTGTCCAAGCAGGAGGTCGTTATACTTGTAGTTCTCTTCGGAGCCATGACAAAGAATTTCTACGCGGATAGAAATGAGTGCCTCACTTCCATTCGCGAATCTAGCCTCGGATCTTTCTTCTGATGAGGGTGTAAGACCCCATTTTTTTTCTTTTTAAACCACCGGGTCTTGTGTCCAGAATCGCAGTTTTGCTGTGACACCAACACTCGGGAAGGTCGTAACTACAAAACGTCGATCCTGCCAGCCTTTACCATTGTAAGACCCCCCTTTTTTTTCTTTTTCAACCACCGGGGTCTTAGCCCAGAATTGCCGCTTTGCGGTGGCACCGACATCTCGGGAAGGCAACCACTACAAAACGCCAATTCTGCCGGCCCTTTTCGATCACAAGAGAGAGAAGTATTTATACAAAAAATGTAAACAAGTCCACAGAAACATGTAAATAAAAGTGAAATCATAACCAGTCCATCAATACATATAATAGGAAAATAGATAAATGGGCTCGAGCCCAGTACATCAGAGTCCTCACTACAAGTCACTCATCGCGGAAGCTAAGAAAATACTAATCACTCACGGAGCTGGTCGCAGGTGCACCGGTGCTAGACTGTCCCACCTCCATGCGCACCGTACTCCGCTGGTGCTGGTCCCTGTCTCCCATCCGGAGCTCCTGTAATGTTTGGTTCGAAAACCATTAGTCATAAAGACTAAGCCCTATCATCCCTCTACCCCTCCCACCACGGCTCCTAAGCACCGGGCGGAGAGGAGGAAAGGGAAGCTACAAAAGTGGAGAATAAACAAGCAGGTGATGGTGGACCTAACTAGCAAGTTATAATAGGTGAACAGTGTAAATGTTGTAATAGGTAGAACAATTAATAAATAGCAAATTGTATAAAAGGCAGCTAGAGAATAGTAAGTAAGTATGTAACCTTAACTTATATGAATGCCCATACAAACTTATAAGTTAAGGGATCTTCTGCAAAGCTCCCATCGTATAAAAAGTCCCATACCGATTTATACGTTGGGGTGTCGGTTGTATGCAATTATGAGTGTAGTGATATGCTATGCCATGATTCATGCAAGTGCAACACACGCACACGACTCTATGCGCACAGACCTTTAGTTCCCCCTGTTCGGGCAGCTAGCTTCACTCCCAGGAACCTCCGTAGTGGCAAACGGAGACAGTGGGTCGGGCCCCCCACTCCTAGGCGGGCATCCAACACTACCAGGCCTAGCCCTCCCGTACGCCCCTATAAGAACACAACCTAGAGTATCCGCGTACTGCTGCTGGATGTACCCTCCAGACTTTCTTTGGCTAAGTGTCCCACACCGCCGAGTCAGCGTACCGATGTCGGTGTGAACGACGATCAGGTACCGAAGACCCACCACATTTATTCTGTACTCCAACCCTCGAGCCCTCGGCCCCCCGGACAGTCCTGTCTGTGCATCTACCTTCAGAGCTACCGTCTGAATGGCAACATGTCCTATTATTCTACCTTCCTAGCTATCGGGGAGTGAGTGTGCAACCCTAGTTATACTAGTTGCTCTTTTAATTTATTATTCCTATGGTTTACGTTAGCCCAGGACTGCCCCGGTATACCCCGTGAAGGGCTCTCAAGGGGCACTAGGAACCAAGACGGCGGCATTACGGCCCGAAGTTCCCTTTCGCAAGGCACTTATTATTATTGGTTGATCTCCCTTAACCTGATCCTCTTTTAGTTACCTTAGTTCTAACCCTAGAGTATTAAGACTCTTCCTCTTCTTCCCGGGATGGACGATCTTTCGTCGTTCCCGTACTCCCATATCCTAACCAGTCCCACACTCTACTTATCCTGACTTCTAATGATGAACTCAATCTTAACTTGCCCTACCAACCATCAATTACCAGAATTCCGTGGCTTTACTATATGCAGACCATCCTAAACTATATGAGGTACCCAAGGGGAGGTACACCAAGTTATCTTCCAAATCTCCTATAATATTTACTGGTGGTCTACCATATCATACTTTGCCTAAAACCAGAAACTTATAACTTTCCTAATTAATCTGATATTTATTTAATTTTCCCAAAGGACGTGCCACGGGTCATTTTAAACATGAACTACATGATCTTCCTAAGTAATGGTTACTCAAAAATCATGATCATTAAATAACAGCAAGATAACCTCAAATACAAATTCTCAGAATTTTATAGAAAGTATTTAACCTCTAAATAATTTATTCAGTATAATCACGTTAATTCTACGTAATGAAGGAAGTACTGAAATTATTCATCTAAAAATTATAGAAAAATCACTAGTCAGTAGTATGATATATAAAAGATCTTTGTGCAGAGAATCATAATTTTACTAGCTTGCTAAACACCACTAAAGATTTAATCAAATAATCAAGGTAAAACATACTTAATGAAGCAAGCCTTAGAATAAATCTTCCAAAAATCCCATAAAAATTCACAGAGATTTAAAATCATAATAAACGTTCTCTGCTTAAATTTCATCACTTTCCAGAGAGTGTGTATTCCCTAATAAATTTTCTAAGCAAATCATACAACTACTAAATCATTAAAGGAAGTATCCAAAATAATGAACATAAAATTCATAGAAAAATATCCAGAGCTTGTACCATCCCTATAATTCACTCTCCCCAAATCTCACCACTTTTCAATGTGATTTAGTGTCATTTCCTATCTCTACAAGTTTTGCGCCCTAAACTAGGGTTAGATTTTTAGGTATCCCAACGGTCTCCAAATTTACTAAAATTTCATCCAGAGAACTATATTGGCCCTATGGTTCCCTTCACCCAATTTCGGGTTAATCCAAGGTCATTTGACCACATGACCTTCACAAACCACCAAGATCCATCCTTAGGGTTTGGCCTTGGTCCTTAGGGTAAACTTACCCCGATCCACCCAAACTCCATGAGGGGGTGCTAGAGAATATTACTAGCCAGTGGTAAAAATCTCAGCCTCTGTTGAGGTGATCTGACCACTCAAATTCCAAAAGTGCACTTTTAACCTAAGACCCCTTATTAGGGCAAAACTTAGGGTTGATCATTTCTAATCCAAACCATCTACAAATGAGATGAAAAATTATACAGAACCTTATGGTGACCCCAGGGACCACTCACCAGAATTTGGGAGGGTTTGGAAATTATTTAACTATCTAATTAAATTCGGCTAGGATTATTGAATTTTTCTAAAAACTATAGAAAAATATTCTCCAAAAATTCTCATTTTTGGATAGCACTTAGATATATGTAATGATTAGACCACACCCAAATTTCAAGTCATTTGGATGACTGGACTGGAGTGGGGAATTTTTCTAAGGTCAAGACAGCCCTCTGGATAGATCTCACCAAAAAAGGTGCTGTGGTCTAACCAGGATTCCAAATTGAGTGAAATTAATTTTGAATAAAACTAGACTTCAAGGGCTACAGTTTCTATGTTGACCACTTTTCCTGTAGGAGCCTCTAGGTATTTTTCCCAAATTATTTAACATGACAGATAAATTCATTCAGAAATTGTTTTAAAAATAGAATCCAATTTTCATGGCACTGTTCATCTTCTTCAACAGCCCGAACCAGAGGCCTAAAAACCTAATTTCCTGTAGCTTTTCCAAGCTATTTCCCGGCCATCCAGCCATCTCCCTGGCCGGCCACCACCACCACCACCTCCGTTGAGGCGAGGGCTATCGTCGGGCGGCGGCACGGCCGCCGGAGAGGCGGTTTCCGGCGAACCCGCCACCATGAAATTTTCGGAAAACCACAAATACGCTCACCCGATCTGGCTCTTTTGAGCCCGATATCTCTCCTAATGATTCCTAAGATCTATCCGCAGAAGAAGAGGGAGGGGAGGACCTTGTTCGCGGGTTGGAGGCGTGCAGAGCGTCGGGAAGCCATTTGCGCGGTGGTGGCGTCGCCGGAAATTCTTCAACAGCAAGGGGGAAGTCTGAAACAGTTTGAGGGAGTGTAACCTTTTCCTCTTGCTCTTAGGAGTCTTTTATAGATCAGCAAATGGGGAGGGGAAAGGATGAAACGTTGGAGATGAAACGTTCGCGGCCATTAATAATTCCCTTATGACGTTTCGGTTATGGCGAATGGCAGTTGAAACGCTGGAGATGAAGAGGTGCTCGCCAGGTGGCGATTTCTTATTGGACCAACATTTCCTTAATTATTTAAATAATTAAAGTAGGAAACGGCCCATAAATACACTTGGTTTTCATTCCCTTAATCAGATTTTATTACGACGTCAGTTACCGAAATTTCCAACCTGGCTGTCGTTTCGGCCTTGGTCACGGGCGTGACACATAGGTCACGGGCGTGACAGGCCCGGTTAGCCAGTTCTGGGTTCGACGATCGTCGAACTGAGATCGACGATCGTCGAGCGGTTGTCACGGGCGTGACACCTGGGTCACGGGCGTGACAGGCCTGTGCGGCCAATTCTGGTTCGACGACGTCGAACTGAAATCGACGATCGTCGAGCGTGTCACGCCCTATGTCACGGGCGTGACATTGTGGGTCACGGGCGTGGCGTGCCTGGTGACTAATTCTGGTTCGACGACGTCGAACTGAAATCGACGATCGTCGAGCGTGTCACGCCCTATGTCACGGGCGTGACATGGCGGGTCACGGGCGTGACATGCCCGTGGGGCCAATTTTGGGTCGACGACCGTCGACCTGGAATCGACGATCATGGTCACGCCCTATGTCACGGGCGTGACATGGCGGGTCACGGGCGTGACATGCCCGTGGGGCCAATTTTGGGTCGACGACCGTCGACCTGGAATCGACGATCATGGTCACGCCCTATGTCACGGGCGTGACGGGTCGGTCACGGGCGTGACCAACCCGTGACCCGATTTCTTGGTCGATTTATTTCAAGTTTTGGGGCTCCCTAGGGTTCTACCACAACCAACCGACTCCTAGGGGTCTAGCCGGAAATGGGATGTTACAAATCCCAATAAACAAAACAAAGATTTCGTCCCCGAAATCAAGGTTAAGCCTACGGGACTCTAATCGGGAAAAATAAGCTTGTAACATCCCATGAGAACTGAAAGATTACCTCTCTACGTTATGTTTGTTTGTGCGGTTTCGAATCTAAGATTATTTCGTCCACTTAACTAGGTATTTACACCCCAATAAACAAAAGATTAGCCCCTATTCTTGAAATTTCAGTTCCATTGGTTTAAAACAGGAAGGCAAATTGATTGTCCAGAGGGGTTGTGAGGTATACCTGACGAAAAAGTTCCGGGTATTTTTGCCGCATCAAGTCCTGTGGCTCCCATGTATGCTCCTCCTGCCCATGATTGTTCCACAGAACCTTGACTAACGGTACCTTCTTCCGTCGCAAGACCCGCACTGCTGTATCGTCAATCCTGATAGGCTCCAAATCGACTGACCGATCCGAGGCCACTGGGCCATCTGCCGAGGAAATCAGCTGCTCAGGGCGTAGCAGAGCCCTCCGAAGTGAGGAGACGTGGAAGACGTCATGCAATCCCGCTAACTCCGGCGGTAGCTCCAGTCTATAGGCTAAGGGGCCGATCCGCTCAAGGATCCTATAGGGCCCCATATATCTCGGACTGAGCTTCTTCCGCCCGCGAACCCGCGATACTCCGTGCATCGGCCGTATCTTCAAGAAAACCCGGTCTCCTACCTGGAACTCTACTTGGCGACGCCTCGCATCGTAGTATTTCGCCTGTCTGCTCTGGGCTTCCAACATCCTGTCTCGGATCAATCTAATCTGAGCATCTGTATCTCCCACAAACTCCGAGCCCAGTGCCTGCGGATCCTCGTCCTGAACCCATAATAGTGGGGTTCTGCACCTCCTTCCGTACAACGCTTCGTATGGAGCCATGCCTATGCTGGACTGATGAGCGTTGTTGTATGAAAACTCGACCAGTGGTAACAATCTCTCCCAAGGATCGCCACGGTCCAAAATACATAGTCGCAACAGATCCTCCAGTGTACGGTTAGTGCGCTCTGTCTGTCCGTCGGTCTGAGGGTGAAAGGCGGTGCTGAATGTCAACCGAGAACCCAGATGGGCCTGGACTGACCTCCATTCCCTGGATGTAAACCGCCCATCCCGATCCAAAACGATAGTCTTGGGCACCCCATGATAACGCACAAACTGCTCAATGAACCTCCGTACTAATACACTGACCGGTGTGTCCTTTGCCACTGGGATGAATCTGGCCACCTTTGTCAGCCTGTCCACTATCACCCAGATTGAGTCGTTCCCCGCACGGGATCTAGGTAGCCCATGTATGAAGTCCATGGCTATATCCTCAAACTTCCATTCCGGCACCGGAAGCGGCTGCAGCAGGCCTGCCGGGTTCCTACACTCCGCCTTCACGAGCTGGCAGGCCTCACAATGCGTCACAAAATACGTAATATCTTTCTTCATACCCGGCCAGTACATTGTCCTCTTTAAATCCTTTGCCATCTTGGTGATCCCCGGGTGTACCGAATATCGGCTGCAATGAGCTTCCGTCAAAATATCCTCCCGGATCCGTCCTCCTGCTGGTATGTAGACTCTGCCCCGGAAACACAGGAGCCCATCCCTCAAAGAGTAATCCCCTGTCGTGCCTTCCTCCAAGGCTCGTAATATCGGCTTAGCTCTCTCGTCCCGCATCTGCCCATCTCTGATGCGGTCTCGAATGTCATCAGTAGTAGCCATCGACCCCAGGTACTCCATGTACAGCTCCGGGTCATCCTCAGACACTAGCGAAATCTGCATCTCCTCGAATGATCTAATAAACTCCAAAGCCATCAGCTGCGGGCCTACTCCAGTCGTACTCGCTCTCTGGCTCAGAGCATCCGCAACCACGTTCGCCTTCCCCGGATGATAGTGCATGGTATACTGGTAGTCCGAAAGAAACTCCACCCAGCGTCTCTGCCTGATGTTTAACTCCTTCTGGGTGTCGACGTACTTCAGATTCTTGTGGTCGGAGAAGATATCACAGTGTACCCCGTAGAGATAGTGCCGCCAGATCTTAAGAGCAAAAATGACTGCCCCCATCTCTAAATCGTGCACGGGGTAGTTCTGCTCGTGCTGCTTCAACTGACGGGAGGCATAAGCTATTACGTGCCCGTTCTGCATCAGAACGACACCCATCCCCTGATAGGAAGCATCTGCATACACCTGGAATCCCTCCTTCCCTGATGGAAGAGCAAGGATGGGAGCCGAGGTGAGACGATCCTTCAGCTCCTAGAAGGCTGATTCGCATCGCGGCATTCAAATAAAAGGGGACTCCTTCTTCGTCAGAGACGTAAGAGGGAGGGCAATCTGAGAGAACCCTTTACGAACTTCCGGTAGTAACCGGCAAGTCCCAAGAAACTTCGAACATCCGTGGCCGACTTTAGTGGTGGCCAATCCCGTACTGCCTAGATCTTTGCCGGATCCACTGCCAGACCTGCTCCACTAATGACATGGCCCAGAAAGGCCACCTCCTTTAGCCAGAACTGGCACTTGCTGTACTTGGCATACATCTCGTGCTCACGCAGCTTCTCCAAGGTCAAAGCTAGATGTCTCGCGTGCTCCTCCTCCGTCCTTGAATAGATGAGGATGTCGTCGATGAATACAATGACGAAGACATCCAGATACTCCTCGAACACCCGATTCATCAAAGTCATGAATGCGGAGGGTGCATTCGTGAGCCCGAACGGCATCACGGTAAACTCGTACAAGCCATATCTGCTGCTGAAGGCCGTCTTCGGGATGTCCTCCTCCCGAATACGAAGCTGGTAGTATCCTGACCTCAGATCCAGCTTTGAGAACCAATGAGCTCCCTCCAGCTGGTCAAATAGCTCGTCTATCCGTGGTAAGGGATAAGTATTCCGGACTGTCAACCTGTTCAGAGCCCGGTAATCGATGCACAGTCGAAGGGTCCCGTCCTTCTTCTTAACGAACAGCACCGGAGCTCCCCATGATGAAGAGCTAGGCCGAACGAACCCGGCCTCCACTAACTCCTGAAGCTGGCTCTGGAATTCCACCAACTCCTTTGGGGCCATTCGATAGGGAGCTCTGGATACCGGCTTAGCCCCCGGTACGAGCTGAATCTGAAAGTCCTTCTCTCGGTGCGGGGGTAACCCTGGTAGCTTCTCTGGAAACACGTCGGCGAAGTCTCGCACCACTGGAATATCCGCAATGGAGTCCTTGGCTACGACAGCCTCAAAGAGGACCTGATAAACCTCTTCCCCCTGTATGTGGGCCTTAACGGCCTGCACAGACGATAGTAAAGTACGGGGTGCTGATATAATACCTTCGATAACAATGAAGGAGTCGTCGTGCCTCACGGTGATCCTCTTTGCCACACAATCGATCTGGGCATGGTTCCAATGAAGCCAAGTCATGCCCAGGATCAGATCGTAATCTGGCATCCTCAAAACCGTCGCTGGTGCCTCAAACGCCTTTCCGCCGATCCTCGCTTCCATATCACAATGAGTAGAGGTCAATATCTCTGATCCATCGGGTAGGCGCACCCTCAGCATCTTCCCGGTGCTTAGCTCCACCCCTGCCAGTCCTTTCACGAAATCCTCCGACACGAATGATTGCGATGCACCAGTGTCGAAGAGGGTGTGAGCGGGCTTGCCGCTAACGAAGACTATGCCTGGGGTGATTAAGTGTCTTAGTATTCTTGTTGCAGTTTATCTTCTCTTACTTTATAACCAGGTTACGTCTAAAATAGTAGTTTATATGAAGAAAATTTAAAAATGCTGCCATACCTGTGATAACCTGCTCCGGGTTCCGAGGCTGTGTCAGGTCTAGAGCATACACCTGCTCTCTCTGGCCTACGACCTCGATCCTGAAATCCTCGTCCTCGGTCCTGTCCTCGTCCGCCAAACTGTCGGGGAGGTGGGGCGCCCTGATGTGCCGGTGGGGGTGCTCGCCTCACAGGGCAGTTCCTCTTGATATGCCCCGGCTGGTTGCACTGATAGCATACCGGTGGCTGCTCTGCTGTCCTGGGCATTTCCAGCATCTGTATAGGCTGGGGAGCCAATACCCCTGACTCCTCTGCTCCTGCCCAAACTCTTGACGAGGCTGATCCCCGTTCCTTCTCTCTCCAATAACCTGGCCTCGAGGACGGTCTCTACGTCCTCCAATCACTATATCATCAGTCGGTCTCTTCCGGCTCTTCACTGTAAGCTGATCCGCCTCTCTCTTCTTAGCCATCTCCAGAATCTTGGCCAGACTCCCCTCTGAGATGAAAAGGAGGGCCTGTCTCATGTCATCCTGTAGCCCCTTATAAAACCTCCGGGCATAGCCAGCATCGTCTAACTGGTAAGCGTCCGCATAACGGGCCAGGTGAGTGAACTCCTGATAGTACTCCACCACAGTCCTGTTCCCCTGCCTCAACCGCAGGAACCTATCCTCCAGGTCATCTCTCGCCGACTGAGGTACAAAATGTCCCATGAGCGCTGCTCTGAACTCCTCCCAAGTAATATCAGCACAGTCCATCCCTGCAAAGGTGGTGTCCAGCTGAGATTTCCACCATCTCTTTCCGTGTTACTCTAAGCAGGAGACTGTCAAAGCAACTGCCTCCTCCGTGGGGCATCGAATCCCTGCCAGCATCTCGTAAATGGTGTCCAACCACTCCTCCGTACGTACTGCAGACTCCGTCCCCTGGTAGGATGGAGGGGAAAGTCCTCGGAAGACCGTCATCCAATTGGCCCCGGGGTTTGGCTGTGGGGCCGGGGCTTGCTGAGCTCTGAAGGCCTCCAGGATGGCCGTCAGTGTTTGCCCCATCTCCGTCTGCTGGAACGGAACTGGTGCTGGCGGAGTCGGGACCACATTCGGAGCCTGAGGTGTCCCCTGCTGCGATGTAGGGTTCGTCGCAGGCTACAAGAAAAAATTCCATTTGTTAGAGCGCGAATGAATGGAATTTAAGAAGAGTTATGATGGACTTTCACATGTGATTTCCCTTATGGGCACACCACTACTTCCGCTGCTAGTTTGTCCGCAAACTAAGCTCGCGCGGGGGTGACCCAAGATTTTGTGGACCACTTCTCTTCGATCGAGGTTTTCCTCTGATACCACTTGTAAGACCCCCCTTTTTTTTCTTTTTCAACCACCGGGGTCTTAGCCCAGAATTGCCGCTTTGCGGTGGCACCGACATCTCGGGAAGTCAACCACTACAAAATGCCAATTCTGCCGGCCCTTTTCGATCACAAGAGAGAGAAGTATTTATACAAAAAATGTAAACAAGTCCACAGAAACATGTAAATAAAAGTGAAATCATAACCAGTCCATCAATACATATAATAGGAAAATAGATAAATGGGCTCGAGCCCAGTACATCAGAGTCCTCACTACAAGTCACTCATCGCGGAAGCTAAGAAAATACTAATCACTCACGGAGCTGGTCGCAGGTGCACCGGTGCTAGACTGTCCCACCTCCATGCGCACCGTACTCCGCTGGTGCTGGTCCCTGTCTCCCATCCGGAGCTCCTGTAATGTTTGGTTCGAAAACCATTAGTCATAAAGACTAAGCCCTATCATCCCCTACCCCTCCCACCACGGCTCCTAAGCACCGGGCGGAGAGGAGGAAAGGGAAGCTACAAAAGTGGAGAATAAACAAGCAGGTGATGGTGGACCTAACTAGCAAGTTATAATAGGTGAACAGTGTAAATGTTGTAATAGGTAGAACAATTAATAAATAGCAAATTGTATAAAAGGCAGCTAGAGAATAGTAAGTAAGTATGTAACCTTAACTTATATGAATGCCCATACAAACTTATAAGTTAAGGGATCTTCTGCAAAGCTCCCATCGTATAAAAAGTCCCATACCGATTTATACGTTGGGGTGTCGGTTGTATGCAATTATGAGTGTAGTGATATGCTATGCCATGATTCATGCAAGTGCAACACACGCACACGACTCTATGCGCACAGACCTTTAGTTCCCCCTGTTCGGGCAGCTAGCTTCACTCCCAGGAACCTCCGTAGTGGCAAACGGAGACAGTGGGTCGGGCCCCCCACTCCTAGGCGGGCATCCACACTACCAGGCCTAGCCCTCCCGTACGCCCCTAGAAGAACACAACCTAGAGTATCCGCATACTGCTGCTGGATGTACCCTCCAGACTTTCTTTGGCTAAGTGTCCCACACCGCCGAGTCAGCGTACCGATGTCGGTGTGAACGACGATCAGGTACCGAAGACCCACCACTTTTATTCTGTACTCCAACCCTCGAGCCCTCGGCCCCCCGGACAGTCCTGTCCGTGCATCTACCTTCAGAGCTACCGTCTGAATGGCAACAAGTCCTATTATTCTACCTTCCTAGCTATCGGGGAGTGAGTGTGTGCAACCCTAGTTATACTAGTTGCTCTTTTAATTTATTATTCCTATGGTTTACGTTAGCCCAGGACTGCCCCCGGTATACCCCGTGAAGGGCTCTCAAGGGGCACTAGGAACCAAGACGGCGGCATTACGGCCCGAAGTTCCCTTTCGCAAGGCACTTATTATTATTGGTTGATCTCCCTTAACCCGATCCTCTTTTAGTTACCTTAGTTCTAACCCTAGAGTATTAAGACTCTTCCTCTTCTTCCCGGGATGGACGATCTTTCGTCGTTCCCGTACTCCCTTATCCTAACCAGTCCCACACTCTACTTATCCTGACTTCTAATGATGAACTCAATCTTAACTTGCCCTACCAACCATCAATTACCAGAATTCCGTGGCTTTACTATATGCAGACCATCCTAAACTATATGAGGTACCCAAGGGGAGGTACACCAAGTTGTCTTCCAAATCTCCTATAATATTTACTGGTGGTCTACCATATCATACTTTGCCTAAAACTAGAAACTTATAACTTTCTAATTAATCTGATATTTATTTAATTTTCCCAAAGGACGTGCCACGGGTCATTTTAAACATGAACTACATGATCTTCCTAAGTAATGGTTACTCAAAAATCATGATCATTAAATAACAGCAAGATAACCTCAAATACAAATTCTCAGAATTTTATAGAAAGTATTTAACCTCTAAATAATTTATTCAGTATAATCACGTTAATTCTACGTAATGAAGGAAGTACTGAAATTATTCATCTAAAAATTATAGAAAAATCACTAGTCAGTAGTATGATATATAAAAGATCTTTGTGCAGAGAATCATAATTTTACTAGCTTGCTAAACACCACTAAAGATTTAATCAAATAATCAAGGTAAAACATACTTAATGAAGCAAGCCTTAGAATAAATCTTCCAAAAATCCCATAAAAATTCACAGAGATTTAAAATCATAATAAACGTTGTCTGCTTAAATTTCATCACTTTCCAGGGAGTGTGTATCCCTAATAAATTTTCTAAGCAAATCATACAACTACTAAATCATTAAAGGAAGTATCCAAAATAATGAACATAAAATTCATAGAAAAATATCCAGAGCTTATACCATCCCTATAATTCACTCTCCCCAAATCTCACCACTTTTCAATGTGATTTAGTGTCATTTCCTATCTCTACAAGTTTTGCGCCCTAAACTAGGGTTAGATTTTTAGGTATCCCAACGGTCTCCAAATTTACTAAAATTTCATCCAGAGAACTATATTGGCCCTATGGTTCCCTTCACCCAATTTCGGGTCAATCCAAGGTCATTTGACCACATGACCTTCACAAACCACCAAGATCCATCCTTAGGGTTTGGCCTTGGTCCTTAGGGTAAACTTACCCCGATCTACCCCAAACTCCATGAGGGGGTGCTAGAGAATATTACTAGCCAGTGGTAAAAATCTCAGCCTCTGTTGAGGTGATCTGACCACTCAAATTCCAAAAGTGCACTTTTAACCTAAGACCCCTTATTAGGGCAAAACTTAGGGTTGATCATTTCTAATCCAAACCATCTACAAATGAGATGAAAAATTATACAGAACCTTATGGTGACCCCAGGGACCACTCACCAGAATTTGGGAGGGTTTGGAAATTATTTAACTATCTAATTAAATTCGGCTAGGATTATTGAATTTTTCTAAAAACTATAGAAAAATATTCTCCAAAAATTCTCATTTTTGGATAGCACTTAGATATATGTAAGATTAGACCACACCCCAAATTTCAAGTCATTTGGATGACTGGATTGGAGTGGGAAATTTTTCTAATGTCAAGACAGCCCTCTGGATAGACCTCACCAAAAAGGGTGCTGTGGTCTAACCAGGATTCCAAATTGAGTGAAATTAATTTTGAATAAAACTAGACTTCAAGGGATACAGTTTCTATGTTGACCACTTTTCCTGTAGGAGCCTCTAGGTATTTTTCCCAAATTATTTAACATGACAGATAAATTCATTCAGAAATTGTTTTAAAAATAGAATCCAATTTTCATGGCACTGTTCATCTTCTTCAACAGCCCGAACCAGAGGCCTAAAAACCTAATTTCCTGTATCTTTTCCAAGCTATTTCCCGGCCATCCAGCCATCTCCCTGGCCGGCCACCACCACCACCACCTCCGTTGAGGCGAGGGCTATCGTCGGGCGGCGGCACGGCCGCCGGAGAGGCGGTTTCCGGCGAACCCGCCACCATGAAATTTTCGGAAAACCACGAATACGCTCACCCAATCTGGCTCTTTTGAGCCCGATATCTCTCCTAACGATTCCTAAGATCTATCCACAGAAGAAGAGGGAGGGGAGGACCTTGTTCGCGGGTTGGAGGCGTGCAAGCGTCGGGAAGCCATTTGCGCGGTGGTGGCGTCGCCGGAAATTCTTCAACAGCAAGGGGGAAGTCTGAAACAGTTTGAGGGAGTGTAACCTTTTCCTCTTGCTCTTAGGAGTCTTTTATAGATCAGCAAATGGGGAGGGGAAAGGATGAAACGTTGGAGATGAAACGTTCGCGGCCATTAATAATTCCCTTATGACGTTTCGGTTATGGCGAATGGCAGTTGAAACGCTGGAGATGAAGAGGTGCTCGCCAGGTGGCGATTTCTTATTGGACCAACATTTCCTTAATTATTTAAATAATTAAAGTAGGAAACGGCCCATAAATACTCTTGGTTTTCATTCCCTTAATCGGATTTTATTACGACGTCAGTTACCGAAATTTCCAACCTGGCTGTCGTTTCGGCCTTGGTCACGGGCGTGACACATAGGTCACGGGCGTGACAGGCCCGGTCAGCCAGTTCTGGGTTCGACGATCGTCGAACTGAGATCGACGATCGTCGAGCGGTTGTCACGGGCGTGACACCTGGGTCACGGGCGTGACAGGCCTGTGCGGCCAATTCTGGTTCGACGACGTCGAACTGAAATCGACGATCGTCGAGCGTGTCACGCCCTATGTCACGGGCGTGACATTGTGGGTCACGGGCGTGGCATGCCTGGTGACTAATTCTGGTTCGACGACGTCGAACTGAAATCGACGATCGTCGAGCGTGTCACGCCCTATGTCACGGGCGTGACATGGCGGGTCACGGGCGTGACATGCCCGTGGGGCCAATTTTGGGTCGACGACCGTCGACCTGGAATCGACGATCATGGTCACGCCCTATGTCACGGGCGTGACATGGCGGGTCACGGGCGTGACATGCCCGTGGGGCCAATTTTGGGTCGACGACCGTCGACCTGGAATCGACGATCATGGTCACGCCCTATGTCACGGGCGTGACGGGTCGGTCACGGGCGTGACCAACCCGTGACCCGATTTCTTGGTCGATTTATTTCATGTTTTGGGGCTCCCTAGGGTTCTACCACAACCAACCGACTCCTAGGGGTCTAGCCGGAAATGGGATGTTACAACCATCACCAAAGAAAGAGAAGCATATACATAAACCAGATATATCCAAGTCCACACATCACATATAAGATATATGTAAGGAAATCGCAGCAAGTCCACATGATAAAAGAAGTACTAAAATAAAATAGTACATAGTAATTTAAATGGGCTTAAGCCCGGTACATCAAATCCTCACCTGTACTAGACTGGCCCACCTCCATGTGCACTGTACTCTGCTAGTGTTGTATCTCCTGCTGCTGCTCCTTATCCCCCATCTGGAACCCCTGAAATGTTTTGTCCACCAACTGTTAATCAAAAAGACTAAGCCTTATTTACCCCACCCCTCCCTCAATGGCTCCTAGGCACCATGCGGGAGGAGTGATAGGAAAACTATGAAGGTGGAGAGTGGTCAAAGCAGATGACGGTGGACGTATTCTAGCAGGCATATAGTAAATCTATAGAGCTGTAAAAGTAAGGCAAGCTAATTGTTCTATAATAAGAAAACGGTAGAGTATAAAAGTAAAACAGAGCAGAGTATATGAAAAGTAAACTAAGAAATAAGTAACTTTAACTTATATGAATGCCCATACAAACATATAAGTTAAGGGGTCTTTGCAAGGCTCCCATCATATAAAAAGTCTCATACCAATCTATACGATGGGGTGTAAGGTTGTATGCAAGTATGAGTGAAGTGAAATGTTATGCCATGATTCATACAAATGCAATACACACACATAACTCTGTGCGCACAGACCTTTAGTTCCCCCTATATGGAAGTTAGCATCACTCCAAGGAGCCTCCACCATGGCAAATGGAGATAGTGGGTCGGGCCCCCCACTCCTAGGTGGGTATCCACACTACCAGGCCTAGCCCTACGTACGCCTCTAAAGAATACACCAGAGTCACCATATACTACGCTGAACCACTGCCAGACTTTTCCTTGGCTAAGTGTCCACCACACCCGCTGAGTCAGCGTATCAATGTCAGTGTGAACGACCATCAAATATCGAATACTCACCACTTTATGCACATGCAATCATGAATTTCTCGAGCCAACGGTTCCCCGGACTATCCTGTCTGTTACAACTACCTTCTGAGCTTTTAGCTTGCTGGGCTAACCCGCCCATTTCCACAACCACCGATCCTACCGCTCAGATAACCTAAACAAACTAACCAACCAAGTTATCGGGGTGTGCGAAAGTGAATCCATAGTTATACTAGTTGGTCTTTAATAATTATTCTTATAGTTTAGGTTAACCTTTGACTGCCCAGGGTATACCCGGTGAAGGGCTCTCATGGGGCACTAGGAACTATAATGGTAGCTGATGCTCATCGTTCCCTTTCTCAAGGCACTTATTGTTATTGGTATCAACCCAGGTCCTGATCCCATTTAATGTTATACTAAATTCTAACCCTAATGTATTTGACTCTTTCTCTCCACAGGAAAGACGATCCTTCGTCGATCCCGAGCATCTCTAATCACTAGGCAACCCAACATTCTCCTTATCATGACTCTAAATGAAGCTCACCTCTTCATATTACCAAATCAGCATACCACTACTCCCAACTTTCTATGACCATCCAACATATTATCACAAATCTACTGATTTACTATGTGCAGACCAACATAAGCTACATGAGGGTATGAAAGGTGACCCCTTAAAATATTCTTCAAAATGTCCTTGAATTTTTACTTGGGGTCTATAATGTCATATTTATACTAAATCTAGAAACTTGTAATTTTCCTAATTAATTTAACATTTATTAAATTTTCCCCAAAATTAGACCATGGATGGTTTTGAATATGAAGTACTAGATTTCCTTAGGTTATGGCCTTCCAAAAATTATGGCCACTATATGATACCAAAATATCAGAGAGTTATTCCAAGTTTTACAAACTTTCATAAATATATTAGCCCTTAATTAATCAATTCAAGATTTTTGTAGTAATTAAAGGTAAAGAAGGAGGTACCACTAATCATAATCCAAAAATTACACAAAAAATACCACAGCTTAAACATAATCATAAAATATTGTTGATTGGGTTTCATACAATTCCAAATTAGTTTAACCATGAATTTATCAAAATCATCAATAGGGGCAACAAAATGGTTATAACTACAAGTATGAGCTACTATCTTCCAAACACCATACAATAAATTTCAGAGACTCATAATGATATAAAAACTCTTCTACCAGAATTTCCTAAAGATCCAAGGTCATATGACCCTTCAATTTTTCCATAAAAGGTATTGGCCTAAACAATTCCTAATTGATTTAAGTTGTTTGCCTAAGTCTAAATGTCACCAAATTCCTTCCTAGGGCTATTCACCACCCTATGACCTCATGGACAAAACCCCAAGTTCATACAAGGACATTTCACACCATGTCCTTCACAAACCCCCAAAGTTCAACCTTAGGGTTTGAACTAGGGTCTTTGGGTAAATCTTCCCCTATTCATCTCAAACTCCATAAGGTGGTGTTAAAACTAACCTTAGGGCTCTGACCAAGGTCCCAACCCCTTTGGGTGAGTATTGGCCCCTCCATGCCCAAAGCACACTTTTGCCCTAATTTGCCCTTAAAGGGACACACCTTGGTCTCTCCAAAACTTAGTCAAACCAAACCCAATTGGGCTGAGATTTTGATTAGAGTCAAAATATGACCCTAAGAGACAGCCACAAAAATTTTGGTTGGTTTAGAGGTCATTAAATCCCTTAAATAATTCATACATGGTTTATTAAATTTTTACAAAAACTTTAGTAAAAGTTATTCCAAAAATTTCCATTTTTAGATATGTTATAGGAATAGTTAGGAGTGATACCCATCCAAAATCTCAGGTCATTTTGGATGATTGTTTTGATGGGGGCACTCAATTTAATTTCTAACAAGCCCTATGTATAGGCTACACCATTTGGTATGTTGTGGTCAGACCACTAAACCAAATTGGTTGAAACCAATTTTAAAATAAACTAGACATCAAGAGCTAACTCTTTCATGCAGACCACTTTCACTGTAGGGGAGCCTAAGTATTTTTAATATTAAATTCTATCTACTGCTAAAACTGTTATAGAATCAATGATTTAAATGAAATATATAAAATGAGCCTGCACGAATCTTGAAGCCTAACCGACTAAATCGGTTCATCTTCCCCAATGTGCCAATGGCCCAGATTATCCCTTCCTCGACCATTTTTGCTGGCGATTTCCCGGCCACCCGCGCATCTTCCCGGCTGGCCACCCGCGCATCTTCCCGGCTGGCCACCGCCACCACCACCTTCGTTGAGGTGGTGGCTGGCGAATAACAGTGGTTGGCATGCCGATCGTGGCCAGAACTGTGTTTTGTGCATGGAATTTAAAAGCTTGAAAATAAGCTCTCAGCCATGCCGATCTTGGGCCAATTGGCCCCAATTCCGCCAGCCGTCAAGAGTAGATCTACCCACTAGAAGAAAGGAGAGGGACAGGACCTTCTGGGAGGCGTGAAGCCTTGCCGATCGATTGGACGCCATTTCCGGATTTTGGAGCTTCGGTTGCTCTGCAACAACACATCCAACTGCTTCGAATTCTACAGGGGAAGGGTGGAAACGATTCCTCATAGCCTAGGGAAGCTTTTAAGATGGCTAAATGGGGAAGAGGGGGAGTATCACCAATGACCATTAATGGTCATTATGGTGAAATTGAGGCCATTGCAATTCTCCTCCCCTAGTCACTGTCATGGCCAGGAAAACCCTTGGCCTTCTCCTAACTAACCAAGGGAGATGATTCTAGCCAGAAGAGAGGGGCCCTTGGCCATCCAAGCCATGAATGGGCTTTACTCACCACTTTCTCTCTCCTCCATTAAAGGGAAAATGGAGCTTTTCTTTCTCCTAGTCATCAAGGCTGAATTTGAAGACTAATTCAGGCTAAAGGCACCCCACTAACCCATATTATTAATTTAAATAAGTTTAGCCTAAGTGGATTGGGCTTGAGCTTTAGTTAGCTTATTTGAGCTAGTTTGACCTAATACTAGAGTGGAGTTGACCTTTTGGGTTGACCCCAATAGGTCCTTGGTGACCCATTGACCTCCCTAAAGGGTTAGGAAGGTATGTGTGGGGTCCATTTAGCAAAGGGAAGGTCAATTGGCCCTATGTAGGTCAGTTTGACCTATTTAGGATTAGGGTGAACTTATGTCAACTTGACCACTTTCTTTACCCCCAATGGGTCCTTAGTGACCCTATGGACCACCCAAGGGGTTAGGGGTGTTGTGGTGGGGTCATGGAGTAAAGTTAAACCCCTAAGGTCAAATCCTAGGTCTGGTGGTGAGGTTGTGCTATAGGAAGACCAAGGTGATTTTCACCTTGTATCTTTTCCCACTTGGACTTTTGAGCTTCTTAGGGTTTTGTCATTACCTAATCATGACAAAACCACTCCTATGGTTTTACTTGTTTCTGGGATGTTACAAATCCCAATATATAAAAATAAAAATTTTTTCCCCGAAATTAAGGTTAAGCCTACGGGGTTTCTACTGAAGTAAAAGTATGTAACATCCCTAGGGCTTGAAGGTATACCAGAATCGAAGAGATTCGGGTACCTCTACTGTATCAAATCTCGTGGCTCCCATGTGTGATCCTCCTTCCCATGGTTCCTCCACAGTACCTTGACCAGCAGGACCTTCTTGCACCACAATACTTGCACCGTTGTATCATCGATCCTGACTGGCTCCATGCTAACTGATCGATCTGAAGCCACCGGGCCATCTGTAGTGGAAATCAACTGCTCAGGTTGTAGTAGAGTCCTTCGAAGTGAAGAGACATGGAATACGTCATGCAATCCCGCTAACTCCGATGGTAGCTCCAGTCAGTAAGCTAAGGGGCCGATCCTCTCTACGATCATGTATGGCCCCATGTATCTCGGACTGAGATTCTTCCGCCCACGAACCCACGAGACTCCAAACAACGGACGTATCTTAAAGAAAACCTGGTCTCCTACCTGGTACTCCACTTGACGATGTCGCGCATCGTAGTATTTGGCAAGCCTGATCTGGGCTTCAACATCCTATCCCGGATCAATCTCTCATGACCATCTGTGTCCTCCATGAACTCGGATCCAAGTGCCTTTGGATCCTCATCTTGGACACAAGATAGTGGGGTCCTTGATGATGCATATTTTAGCTTAATTTATTAGGGTAAAAATATATTATTTTCATTTTAAATATCTTTCTTTATGTATTTTTAGGTTTCTTTTTATGTAAATAATCTAACTTCGTTTATTTTATGTTTTTGCAGTTTTTTGAGCTTTCGGCCAAAAATGAAATGGCACGCCCTCCCTAGGAGTGTCACAGGGCGTGTAACCCGAACCCGAGGAAGTTTGCTGCCAGATACAAGATGCCGAGAAAAACCGCTGACATGCCCCCCTGACACGCCCTCCCTGGGCATGTCACAGGGCGTATCACCCTCATCTTGAAGCCTGCTGCCGCATTTAAAGATTTTTTGTTGTTGCATGTCAACAGTACTGATATGCCCCCCTACACGGGCGTGGCCTGGGGCATGTTCCACCTTTTTCAATGTCTGACAGATTTCCGACCAATGATTTTGACGTGACGTGCCTTACACGCACCCCCTACATGGGCGTGTACGAGGGTTTGTCCACCATCGTACAGAAGCAATCATCATTCCCGCCAGAATCCAGCACCCGAGGTCAACTTCGTACCTGTCACACCCCCCTAACATGCCCTCCCCAGGCATGACAGGGGGCGTGACCAACCCGAGAGAAAATTCTATAAATACCAAGCTATTCCAAGCATTCCAGACCAAGTTTTGGGGAGAGGGGAAATGCTGCTAGTTTCATTTCTAGGTTTTTATGTTTTTATCTTCTTGTTTTTTCTCTCTCTCTCTCCCTCCATTTCTAGCTTTACTTCCATGCAATGTACTTTCATTTCTTGTAATCACTTTTTATTAGTGTTGTAGTAGTGATTATCTCTCTTTTCATGCACATGTAATCTCCATTCCTCGTTGTAATCCGTTTTTTTTTGTTTTTAATGAAATTCTAATTAGCATTCTCTTTTTCTATTTCTCTCTCTTTAATTTTCATGCACCTTTATTATTTACCCCTCTATTTCTCTATTACCATGATTAAGTAATCCTCATTTGTACTCGATCGCAAAGATCTGAGAATGGTTTGATCAAGTTATGATGTTATAGCTTTATTTTTCTTCTTAAAGTAATTACCTTTTATTTACTATTGCTTTTTATTTAGTAGGACTAAATTGCCGGTATATAGTTTCCATTTGGGTTTTCATTCTTAGTTAGCCGAGAGCCTCGGAGATTGAATTGATCACCCAAGGGTAAAGAGAGTTGCACGCACCCCTCGAGAGAGGCAGACGTTAAATCTCACATATTGGAGTGAAATCCAATAGCGGGGTTCACCACTTAAGGAGAGCTTTAGGTCTTCGATTCGGATGAGAGTTTGATCGGACCTTCCTAAACTCAGGTGGTCACGACTTCGAGAGAAGCGCGTTCATGCTTCGGGAACATCCACGGTCAAGGTGTTTTACTTTATTTAGAAGTAGTTGTTATTTCATTTTGATTTTCTTATTTCAAAGTGATTCTTGATTAAGAACTAATCCTTTATCATTAGCTCTAACACTTTTTATTCTACAAGTAATTTAGTTGTCTTTTTAGCTTAGTAATTTAGTTCCGGTTTTTGGTTTAGTAAATTAATAGAAAAATCAATTGATAAAATATTAGCGATCTCCTCGAAGTAGAAGTAATCATTACGCCCTAGGGAAATACGACCTCTATATTAATCTTTAGTATCCTATACTATAAACGATAAGGTACACTGGTCTTTATCGGATATAGAATCGGAGAAAATTATCAACTTCCACCTTCTCTTCTCTTTAACCCCTCTTCACCACCTTTGTGAATTTCAGTATCAAGTTTTTGGCGCCGTTGCTGGGGAATAGTTTTGATATTTTAAAAAAAGGTTAGCTATTAATTTTATCGTTTGTTTTTTATCTCTCTCTCTTACCCCTCTTTTGCGGTTGATTTTTTTTTCATGGATAGTCTTTGTTTTTCTTATGGAGAGTTTGGTCACTTTCGCGAGGAATGTTGGGTAGGATACCCTTCATCCACCAATGATTTTATCCTTTCCGAATTGAATCAATTTGGACAAATTGATCTATCCGCGAATTTTTTTTCATGGGTTACGATGATTTTCAAACGCCTTCCTACCCTTCTCCTCTGAATTTTTCTGATTTTAATTTTTCCGTAGATTTCTTGAATGGACATTTTGATCCTAGCCCTACTTTGAACTACTCAGGGTGGTAACACCCTGATCATTCTTGGGGCCAAGGTGATCATCAACCCATTCCATCTCAAGATTTCTCCGCCTTTTCTCCGCAATTTTGCGCGCTCCCTGTTTTAGATTCTAGCGAAAATGAAATCATTTTTGATTCGGTAGCATTTGATGCTCGTATCAATGCTCATCTCAAAGTGATTTTTAACGCTTTAGCTTCTGAGGATGCAACTTTTTCTTCTCCTCCTCCTCTTATTTATCTTTTGAAAGATGAATCTTCGGATATTCCCCAGTGCCTTCAATCACTCGTGGATGATGATTATTCAGAAATTCCATTGTTCTTTCAACCTTTTGAGGAGGAAATTTCCCCCGATATCCCGATTTTTTTCAAGTTTCTGAGGAAGATGAACTTTCTTGTGTTCGATCTTCCGAGGAGATTCATTTTTTGGATATCCAAGTTTGCTCCCAATCTACGAAAATAATTGATATTAAAGTGGAGCAACTGGATTTTTTTATCATAATATTTTCGTGTGATCAACCGCCGCCATTTTCTTCTTTTTCTACTCTTCCCCTCCTTGCGAAAATTCCTCTTTCTTTTCTTCTTTAACTTTTCCTTCTAAATTAGCTTTTAGTTCTTCTTCTTCTTACCCTTCTAATAGTTTATTTTCTTTTACTAACAACTTTTCCTTTTCTAAATCTTTTTCTTTTTGGTTTTATTTAAATAATAAAAAAATTACAAAAAAATATTTTTATTTTCTTAAAAAAAGTTTTGGCACGCGCGTCGCAATGCATTTTACGCGAGCTGCCATTACATTTCTCTTTTTTATTTTCCATTTAGCTAACCACTAACGTCGAGCTCAATGACGTTTTAAACAAAGAGCGCTCTTGGGAGTCACCCCTTGCTTATCTTTTTTGTTTTTTTGTTTTTTATTTGGTTTTATGCAGGAATAAGCTCCCGCGCATTTGTGTCGCTTCTCGCCACTAAACTTGGACTCAAGCCGGTCTGATGTAGGCTTATCCTTTTGGGGCGTTATGGTGTTCGACGAAACAAATGTGATGCTCTCGAATAATTCTCACGTCACACTCAAGCATTTAACGTAGCAGCGGTTTAATTAATATTGTTACTAATTAAAAATTACAGGGGGGGTCGCAAGGCCCCTTAAGATAATACCAAGGCGATAGGTCAAGCTCCTCTCAAGCGAAAAGAACCCACATGGTTCGGTCGAGCGTGTTGTACCAAAATAGAAGCCACCGAAAACAAAAGATTCAGGCAAGGGTTGTTCTCTCCCAACAAAATACAAACGAGGGCCGCCAAGCCACACGAACTTAAACGAAAGAAATAAACACGACAATAACTAAAAAAAATTAGCCACGAAAATTCAAGCGTTACACAAGCTACGCAACACGCATATGCCACGAGATTTATCTAGAGAAGGGAAACACATTAAAGTGGAAATTTTCGTTACCCCAACCGGATTAGATGAATCCGGCTTTCTCTACCAAGATCGTTCTTCAACGGCACCACCAGAGATACGCCGGAGGGAGAGAAACTAGTTTCCGTATTCGTATCATGCTGTATTTGGAAAGCCCCAGATAAGATCTCCTCAATAGGTTAGTAATATCTCCACTTATGGTAGGAGAGAGAAAAGGTGGTAGGTTTTAGGATTTATTTATGGAAGGATATATTAAGATTTAGGGAGGGGATAAGAAGGGGGCCGGTTTGATTGTGAGGGTGATTGGAGGCTAGGCTTTGTGGAGGAGGGAGGGGCTCGGTTTTGGGGAATGGATGGTTGGTGTTGGTCAGGTTTGTGGTGGAGGGAGAGGGGTTGATGGCTAGGTTAGTTGGCCGGGTTGGACTAAGATGGGGTGGGGTTGGCGATTTTAGAGGATGGGCTTGGATTTGTTGAAGGAGGGGTGGTGGTGGTTTGGTGGTTTGGTGGCTCAGGTTTGCATGGTGGTGGGTGGCCGACTTGGTGTAGGGAGGGGGTAGATGGCTGATCTTGATGTCGCAAAGAGGAGGGGCTCGAGTATTAGAGGAGAGAAGGACGGGAAGGAGTGGAGGAAGACTATTGGATAGGGAGGAGGAGAGGGGAAGTGGCCGGCGGCCAAGACTTGAAGAGGAGGAGGAGGGGTTCGGCCAAGAGGAAGAAGAAAGGGGAGTTCTCAAGTTAGGGTTTTTTTCTCATTCATTCAATAATCAAAACAAAGAAGATACATGCCTATTTATAGGCTACACCACTCCATCTCCACAATACAAATTGAAAACACTCATTATGGCTACCCATCATGACATGAAATAAAACTATAGTTCGCACATGAAATAAAATAATGAGGATGGTTATAGGTCTCCATCTTACATGAAATTAAGACATGAAGTAAAATGATAATTTCGAAAAACAAATAATAAAATATATTATTACTCACTAATAATTTATTAATATATATTATTAATAAACTATAATTGGGTTTGCGCTCCAGACGGCTATTATGGTAACGCTTCCAAGGATCGGCCGTAAGCATGTTGTTACCATCTCCAAAGTGTTGCGGGCCGTAGACTCCATTCATATCTACCGGGTCACCATCATCGTCAGAGGTAGGACGTTTCAAAACAACAAGTCGAGGGAAGTCGGCTCCATCAATCCTCCCCCTCTTTAAAATACTCATCACTGATGAGTATGCTAGTGTGTACTCGCCTAGAAGTTCATCGGTGGGGAAGAAGGACCTGCATGGCAAAAGGTGGCCTTGGGGAGACCTCAAAAACGCGTTAGCCAAAGAAGGAAAAATAATTTCCACAACATCCAACAACATACCTCCGATGGAGACCGAGAAGGAGAACGATCCTAGGAAACTATCACCACCCAACCCAATAGAAAGCATAGTGGAAGATATATATATGGAGAGTTCGACATTTCAAGTGGCATAAAATCATAAAGCGTAAAATGTGAAATGATGAAAATAGGAGCTAAGCCCTAATCATTGGAAAATTTTAACAGAAATGTCATGTTACAAAACTTCCGTAAAATTAGTAAAAATTTGACTAGCTGATTCGTTAATATTTTTAAAGTTCCCGAGGGCATCCGTTTAGGGGTAAGACAATCCAAAACCAAATCATTCACATGACGGTGGTAGACTTTTCGACACAACCTAGCAAGTAATTTAATGGACGCATTTAGATGGATTAAGAAATTAAAAATGCGCCTAATTAAATTAAAACCATGAGGGGTGAACCCATGTGCCACATGACTTGAATTAATAGTACAAAATAACGGAATTATGTCTGGTGGCACGGGTGCTTTAAGTTCAAAGATTAAATCAGTGGATTCCAACGTTATAGTTTTAAATTTGGATTTAAATTTTGATTTAAAAGTATCATAATAAAAGTTTTTCAGAAAACGCTCGTCACCAACTATAGAGTTGGTCGCTCCCGAATTAAAAAGGAAATGCACGCGACACAACTCAACATACCCAACTATGTCTACCCACATCCATCTAAGTACGTCGAACGGGTAGGCGGGAATAATAAGCTTCTCTAGATGTACCGGGCTAGAAATGACTAGTTCGTTCCCTAAAAGTTCATCTACACGAGTTAAGTGAACCGGAGGGAGAGTCAACATTTTTGATTCCGTTGGGGGAGATAAGTTACTCAACGTCAAAACTTGGATTAAGCATCTAAGAAAACGCCTTCGGTTGCAAGCCACTAAAATCAAAGGAAAATTCGAACAGTTTATTCGTCCTCACTAAAAACTCATCCTCAGTTAAATATTTGCAACAGAATGGATCTACCAAATTAGCCGACATGTCTTCCAACGCATTAGATATTTTATTTAATTAAGATCCAGTGATCATCTCTAAGGTAGGAAATTTTATATCCGATAAAACTTCTAAACTAACTTGGGCCTCAGGCGAAGAAGCTATCATCAAAGAAAAGTCTATCGGGCCCTCAGTGTTACCGTCATCCAAAGATAAATTTTCCTCGTAGGGTAAATCTACAACAACATCAAATACTATATCGACCAATTCTTCCCATGAGGTAGGGACATCGTCTAAGTCAGAATATTTGGATGGACAAATTGAATCTCGGGGAGTATCAAAGTCAACTTGACCTTTAAGCAGCATTGATAACGTAAACGAACTAATTCCCGGATGTATCACACTAAGATTATCCCAAATTGACCAACCATCCCAAGGTGACTACCAATACCGTAGAAATATTCAACAAGCCTAGGTCAACCATAATAATGTCTGGTCCTAGCAAGTCATCACCTAAATCAGTAATAGATACGCTCTCAGCTTCGGATGACTCTACCGACTCTGCCAGAACGTCTTCTGACTAAGGGTCATCAGAAGACTCCCTGACAAAAATATCGTCGAAGGGGGGTGGAGATGAATCGTCAAGGGAGAAATTCTCATCCAAATCACTCGGATAAAAGATCTCCTCAAAGTCACTAAAAGCGTCAGTGAAACTTGCCTCATCCTCAGTAACGGGCTCAGTCCTAATCACATCCTCAGGTTCAACAGGAGAGTCAGGCGCTATCGTAAGTGAAGGAAGACTCTCACCTAGCTGATTAACTTCATCATCCAAAGATTCTATATCCACATAAGCATCCTCAGAGGTATCATTCACTATACCAGAGGGCTTAGATGTCGAGGCTAAAGAAGCAAGCACCCTAATAGTAACCTCTTTCGAGTTAAAATTTTTGGGTCTAAATTACTTATGTTCCCTATAGGTTGGACTAGGCACACTTTGGGTATTACTACCTCTCTGGGGATAGGATCTATCCGGAGGTATAGGGTCACTCCTAATAGCAGATACGGGTCTAGTGTCGTAACTATTCTTACTAACGGGTGTGGTGCAATTAGTGCGCAGGTAGGCGGGATCAAATTGATCCGAGAGGAGGCTACGCATGTGCGGCCAAGCATAATGATAGCTACAAACACGACGCTCTTCATTTAAACAAAATACTTGGGTCACCTACTAATCGCTCTCGAGCAAAGCTAACCTTTTCGTAGTCATCCCATAAGTGACAATTAAAATATTGTTCTAATCCCTTAAGCCAGTCTCTAAAAGTTTGGGGATACTCTAAACCGTCATAAGTAGGATAAATGTGGTGTGCCCTAAGGGTGTGTTTAGCCATATACTTAGCATAGGAATAGTCTAACTGGGTAGTATATATATTATATGCCATCCTAGAGAGAACAGGAGAGGACACTCGATCTCAATTTAGTGCACGTGCACAAAAAAGTGGTACCAGATCCACTAAACTCTAACGAAGATGGAATTGTTCCCGCCAAATATCAAAGGTTATAATTATATAAAATAGATTTTCTTGCTGGAAAAATATGAGGATTATTAGAAAAAAAATTTATTTTTGAATTTTGCTGAAAAAAAAATATAGGTCGCTATTTGCAGACTAACTATTAAATTTTTAAAATAACTTAATAAAAATAATGACTTAATGAAAAATAAATTTTTTTGATTTCTTATTAAAAATAAGATAGAGAATTTTCAGAATTTTTTTTTTTAGATTTTGAGAAAAATTTAAAATTTTAGGCCGCAATTTGCAGACTAAAAATTTAAAAATTGATTTTTTTTATGAAATACCATGCAACGAGTGAGTGCGTGTTAACGTGCCAAATAAGAGGGGGAGGGTGCCAATTAGGAAATTGACGTGAACCTCCCTCTGATACCAAATTGATGTAGGCTAATCCTTTTGGGGCGTTATGGTGTTCGACGAAACAAATGCGACGCTCTCGAATAACTCTCACGTCACACTCAAGCATTTAACGTAGCAGCGGTTTAATTAATATTGTTACTAATTAAAGATTATGGGGGGGGGGGGTTACAAGGCCCCTTAAGATAATACCAAGGCGATAGGCCAAGGTCTTCTCAAGCGAAAAAAACCCACACGGTTTGGTCGAGCGTGTTGTACCAAAAGAGAAGCCACCGAAAACAAAAGATTCGAGCAATGTTGGTTCTCTCCCAACAAAATACAAACGAGAGCCGTCACGCCTCACGAACTTAAACAAAAGAAATAAACACGACAATAACTAAAAGAAATTAGCCACAAAAATTCAAGCGTTACACAAGCCACGCAACACGCATATGCCACGAGATTTATCTCGAGAAGGGAAACACATTAAGGTGGAAATTTTCGTTACCCCAACCAGATTAGATGAATCCGGTTTTCTCTACCAAGATCGTTCTTCAATGGCACCACCAGAGATATGCCGGAGGGAGAGAAACTAGTTGTCTTCTTCGTATCACGCTGTATTTGGAAAGCCCCAGATAAGATCTCCTCAATAGGGTAGTAATATCTCCACTTATGGCAGGAGAGAGAAAAGGTTGTAGGTTTTAGGTTTTATTTATGGAAGGAGATATTCAGATTTAGGGAGGGGATAAGGAGGGGGCCGGTTTGATGGTTAGGGTGATTGGTGGCTATACTTTGTGGAGGAGGGAGGGCCTCGGTTTTGGGGAATGGATGGTTAGTGTTGGTCAGGTTTGTGGTGGAGGAAGAGGGGTTGACGGCTAGGATAGTTGCCAGGTTGGACTAAGATGGGGTGGGGTTGGCCGTTTTAGAGGAGGGTCTTGGATTTGTTTAAGGAGGGGTGGTGGTGGTTCGGTTGCTCGGGTTTGCAAGGTGGTGGGTGGCCGGCTTGGGGTAGGGAGGGGGAAGATGGCTGATCTTGATCTCGCAAAGAGGAGGTGCTCGAGTATTAGAGGAGAGAAGGACGGGAAGGAGTGGAGGAAGACTATTCAATAGGGAGGAGGAGAGGGGAAGTGGCCGACGACCAAGACTTAAAGAGGAGGAGGAGGGGTTCGGCTAAGAGGAAGAAGAAAGGGGAGTTCTAAAGTTAGGGTTTCTTTTCTCATTCATTCAATAATCAAAACAAGGAAGATACATGCCTATTTATAGGCTACACCACTCCATCTCCACCATACAAATTGAAAACACTCATGATGGCTAATTGCACCCATCATGAAATGAAATTAAAATATAGATCGCATATGAAATAAAATAATGAGGATGGTTATAGGTCTCAATCTTACATGAAATTTAGACATGAAGTAAAATGATAATTTCGAAAAACAAATAATAAAATATATTATTACTCAATAATAATTTATTAATATATATTATTAATAAATTATAATTGGGTTTGCGCTCCGGACGGCTATTGTGGCGACGCTTCCAAGGGTCATCCATAAGCATTCTATCGCCGTCTCCAAAGTGTTGCGGGCCGTCGTTTCCATTCATATCTATCGGGTCACCATCATTGTCATAGGGAGGACGCTTCAAAACAACAAGTCGAGGGAAGTTGACTCCATCACGGTCTTTAGCTCAAGTTTGGGGGGATGCATTTTTCAACTTCTGGGCATCAAGCACTAGGGAAGCATCTTTTCCTTTTCTTTGCATTTTTTCTTCTTTTCTCTCTTTTCCCAACTCTCTTTATACTTAACTTTAAACATTGGGGATAATGTTTAACTTTAAGTATGGGGGAGTGTTTCCTTAGTTAGTTTACTTTAGAAAAATCAAAAATGTATATATAATTTTTGAAAAATCCAAAAATATATATATAATTTTTTGGAAAAAATCCCAAATTAAATTGAGTTAATTTTTGCCAAATAAATTAGTACCCCGCTACTTTGCATTTTATTGTTTTTTTCTAAGCTCAAGTCTACTTGCTTAGTTAGAATAAATTAGATTAATTTTTTGTTTAAATATGTTAAGCGAGTAGTATGTTGACTCATGCAGTGTTCCTATTTAGGGTAGTATGTTTTATTTGAAAAATTTCATGAATCTTTTTCACTTTTCCTTAGCCTTCCTTTTAATTCTTTTACTTTTATAAAACCTATCATCCTGTATTTTTCCTTATTAAAATCTTTTTAAACCTTAATTAGTATTAAGTGTAGTAGACACAAACCGGTCTAGACGCTTATTAATATTGTTTTCATGAAAGCAAATTCTCTATTTTCTGTTTTTTGTGCTTATCCTATTTTGAAATTTCATAGCTTTACTTTGAGTAAATTTAGGAAGCATGAAAATGATTTAGGCATTTCTTTTGAAACATTTGAGCCTTTGCACCCCGCCTAACAATAATCATTGCTAGCCATTTTTTTGCCTTTTCCTTTCCTTTTTGTAGCCCCACTTTTTATTTCACCACGACCAAATAGCTTACTTATATGCACACTTTAAATTTGATTTTGAACTTTAATTGCTAATGTGCATCTTTTTGAAAAAATTTGTGGAAAATCCTTGTATAATCTTTTGCTACAAAATTGGAAATATTTAAGTATGAAAAATGAAAAAAATTTATTTGATGAAAAAAGTAAAAGAAAAAAAAAGTGAAAAGTATTTATTTTGGCTAGCTTTATTTTGGCAAAGCTCATTTCTTTTTGTTTTAAGTGTGCAAATACCCCTCGTGTTTATCTTTTTGAATATCGCACCCTTAAAGACCTAAGCCTAACTGTATGCCAAATTAAAGCCCTAGTGATTCATGCTTCCTATGTTTACTTTTTTGTATAGTAGCGAGAAACTAGATTTAATAAGTGTTTTTGATAGAAATATTGAATTTTGTCTTGATTGACTATTATTTTAATTTGTCTCTTAGACTTTAGTAGTGACTCAATGCGCTTTTTACTAATTACTTTACTAAATTTTAATTTTATAAAAATTTGGGATGATTTGTTTTTATATTTAGTAAAATTTATAAAATTCTATGCTAAGTTAAAGTCGGAGTTTTCAGTTCTATTTCAAAATTTCTCTACCTCTAAATTCCCGGCTTACTCATTTATAGCATTTTTAAACTTTTCAATTAATCATCTTTATTTTCCCTAACTCATAGTCTTTGCTTGAGGACAAGCAAAATAATAAGAATGGGGAATTTGATGATGCATATTTTAGCTTAATTTATTTGGGTAAATATATTATTTTCATTTTAAATCTCTTTCTTTATTTATTTTTAGGCTTCCTTTTATATAAATAATCTAACTTAGTTTATTTTATGTTTTTGCAGGTTTTTTGAGCTTTTGGCCAAAAATGACCTGACATGCCCCTTGACACGCCCTCTTTAGCTGTATCACAGGGCATGTAACTTGATCCCGAGGAAGTTTGCTGCCAGATCCAAAATACTAAGAAAAACAACTGGCACGCCCCCTGACACACCTCCCTAGGCGTGTCACCCTCATCCCGAAACCTACTGCCGTATTTAAAGATTTTCCGTTGTTGCACGTCAACAGTATTGACACGCCCCCTACATGGGCGTGGCCCTGGGGCGTGTTCCACCTCTTTCGACGACTGACGGATTTCTGACCAATGATTTTAACGTGATGTGTCTTACACGTCCCCCCCCCCCTACACGGGCGTGTCCACCATCATACAGAAGTAATCATCATTCCCTCCAGAATCCAGCGCCCGAGGTCAACTCCGTACCTATCACGCCCCGCTGATAGGCCCTCCCTGGGCGTGCCAGGGGGCGTGACCAACCCGAGAGAAAAGTCTATAAATACCGGGCCATTCTAAGCATTCCATACCAAGTTTTGGGGAGAGCGGAGGTGCTGCTAGTTTCATTTCTAGGTTTTTATGTTTTTATCTTATGTTTTTGCTCTCTCTCTCTCCCTCCATTTCTAGCTTTACTTCCATACAATGTACTTTCATTTCTTGTGATCACTTTTCATTAGTGTTGTAGTAGTGATTACCTCTATTTTCATGCACTTGTAATCTCCATTCCTATTTGTAATCCATTTTTTTGTTTTTTATGAAATTCTAGTTAGCGTTCTTTTTTTCTATTTCTCTCTCTTTAATTTTCATGCACCTTTATTATTTACCCCTCTCTTTCCCTATTACCATGATTAACTAATCCTCATTTGTACTCGATCGCGATGATCTGAGAATGGGTTGATCAAGTTATGATGTTATAGCTTTCTTTTTCTTCTTAAAGTACTTACCTTTGATTTACTCTTGGTTTTTATTTAGTGGGACTATATTGTCGGTATATAGTTTCAATTTGGGTTTTCATTTTTAGTTAGCTGAGAGTCTCGTAGATTGAATCGATCATCCAAGAGTAAAGAGAGTTGCACGCACCCCTCGAGAGAGGCAGACGTTAAATCTCCCGGATTGGAGTGAAATCCAATAGAAGGGTTCACCACTTAAGGCGAGCTTTAGGTCTTCAATTCGGATGAGAGTTCGGTCGGACCTTCCTAAACTCAGGTGGGCACGACTTTGAGAGAAGCACGTTCATGCTTCGGTAACCTCCACGGTCAAGGTATTTTACTTTATTTAGAATTAGTTGTTATTTTATTTTGATTTTCTTATTTCAAAGTCATTCTAGAATAAGTACTAACCCTTTATCATTAGCTCTAACCCTTTTTATTCTACAAGTTATTTAGTTTTCTTTTTAGCTTAGTAATTTAGTTCTTGTTTTTAGTTTAGTAAATTAATAGAAAAATCAATTGATAATATAATAGCGATCTCCTCGAAGTAGAAGTAAACATTATGCCCCAGGGAAATACGACCTTGATATTAATCTTTAGTATCCTATACTATAAACGATAAGGTACACTTGCCTTTATTGGATATAGAATCGGAGAATATTATCAACTTTCACCTTCTCTTCTCTTTAACCCCTCTTCTCCACCTTTGCGAATTTATGTATCATTTCAACACCTCCGGATGTATAATGCCTCATAAGGGGCCTGCTTATGTTGGACTGATGGCTATTGTTATATAAGAATTCGCTCAGCGGAAACAGTCTCTCCCAGGGCTTGTCGCGGTCCAAAATGCATAGGCGCAGAAGATCCTCTAGTGTCCGGTTGGTGCGCTCGATCTGCCCATCTTTCTAAGGGTGGAAGGTTGTGTTGAATGTCAACTGAGAACCCAGATAAGACTGAACTGACCTCCACTCCTTAGACGTAAATCATCCATCCCGATCTGACATGATCGTCCTAGGCACTCCATGTTAACGGACAAACTTCTCGACGAACCTCCTCACAAGAACACTGACTAAAGCATCCTTCCTAACTGGAATAAACCTGGCCACCTTCGTTAATCTATCGACGATCACCAAAATTGAATCATTCCCCGCGTGTGATCGGGGTAGCCCATGTATAAAATCCATGGCTATGTCCTCAAACTTCAACTCCAGCACAGGAAGTTGTTGTACTAATCGGTTCGGACTCTTGCACTCCGTCTTTACGAGATGGCAAGCCTCGCAATGCGTCACAAAGTATGTAATATCATTGCTTATTCCCAGTAAATACATCACCCTTTTCAGGTATGCTGCCATCTTCGTAATCCCTAGGTGCACTGAATATCTGCTGTAGTGTGCCTCTATCATGATATCCTCCTGAATTCGGCCACCTGCCAGTATATAAACTCTGCCTCTAAATATAGTCGCCCATCTCTCAAAGAGTATTCCCTTGTCATGTCTTCCTTTACGGCCCTGAATATCGGCTCTGTCCTCGCATCCAGCCTCTGCCCATCCCTGATGTGATCCCGAATTTCATCGGTGGTACTCACCAATGCCAGGTACTCCTCATATAGCTCTGGATCATCCCTAGACACCAGAGATATCTGCATCTCCTCCAACATCTGTACCAGCTCCATATCGATCAGCTGAGGCCTTGCTCCCTATATGGTGGCTCTCCGACTTAGAGCCTCTGTAACCACGTTTACTTTCCCGGGATGATAGTGCATGGTATACTGGTAGTCTGACAGGAACTCTACCCAGCGTCTTTGTCGGTTGTTCAGCTCCTTCTACGTGTCCACGTACTTCAAGTTCTTGTGGTCTGAGAATATATCACAGTGGACACCGTAGAGGTAGTTCCACCAGATCTTCAGAGCGTTGATAACTGCTCCCTTCTCCATGTCATGAACCAGATAGTTTTTCTCATGCTTCTTCAGTTGTCTGAGGGCATAAGCTATCACGTGCACGTTCTACATCAGAATGTCACCCATCCCCTGATATGAAGCATTTGTATAGAACTGAAATCCTTCCTTCCCAGATGGAAGGGCAAGGATAGGGGCCGAGGTGAGCTGACCCTTTAGCTCCAAGAAGGCAGCCTCACACTACAGCGTCTAAACAAATGGAGTCTCCTTATTTGTCAGAGATGTGAGCGGGAGGGAAATCCGAGAGAAACCCTCTACGAACTTCTGGTAGTAACCGACAAGTCATTGGAAAATCCTCACATCGGTGACTGTCTTTAGCGGTGGCCAATCCCTACTGCCTGAACCTTTGTCGGATCCACTGCCAGTTCTTCTACACTGATAATATGGCCCAAGAAGGCGACCTCCTTCAACCAAAAATAGCACTTGTTATACTTAGCATACAACTTGTGCTCTAGGAGCTTCTCCAGAGTCAATGCCAAGTGACGTGTATGCTCCTCCTTCGTCCTCGAATAGATGAGGATGTCATCAAAAAATACTATGATGAAGACATCTAGGTAGGACTTAAACACCCAGTTCATCAAACTCATGAATGCATATGGTGCATTCGTGAGCCCGTTGGGCATTAAGGTTAACTCGTACAACCCATATCTACTGCTGAAAGCGGTCTTAAGGATTTCCTCCTCTTGAATACACAGCTGGTAGTACCCTGACCTCAGATCCAACTTCAAAAATCAGTGTGCTCCCTCCAACTGATCAAAAAGCTCGTCATCCTCGGTAGAGGATAAGTGTTTCAGACTGTCAGTCTGTTCAGTGCCATGTAGTCGATGTACAGTCGAAGTGTCTCATCCTTCTTCTTCACGAATAGCTCCAGAGCTCCCAAATACGAAGAACTCGGCCTGACAAACCCAGCTTCTACTAACTCCTAAAGCTGGCTTAAAAACTCCACTAATTCCTTCGGGGCCATCCGGTTTGGATCTCTGGATGCCGGCTTAGCTCCCAGCACCAGTTGTATCTAAAATTCCTTTTATCGATGCGGCGACAACCCTGGCAACTTCTTTGGGAATACATCAGCAAAGTATCGCACCACTGGAATATTAGTAATGGAATCCTTGGCCTCGGCCAACTAGAACAGGACCTGATAGACTTCGTCTCCCTGCAGATGGGCCTTAACTGCCTAAATAGAAGAGAGTAGAAGATGGGAAGTTAAGATAATACCTTCAAAAGTCGGGTAAGTGTCATCGTATCTCAGCACGACCCTTCTTATTGGGCAATCAATCTGCGTATAGTTCCAGGCGATCCATGCCATGCCTAGGACGAGATCAAAATTCGGCATCCTCACGATCGTTGTCAGGGCCTCGAAGATTACACCATTAATGGTCACTCTCAGAATGTACTTGGTCGTAGACTGGATCTCCGTCCTATTAGGGAGGGGTACCCTCCTAATGACTCCCTCAAAGTTCTCGATCTATTCCAGGTCTCTAATGAACTCCTCTTAGAAAAAATTTTGTGAAGCCCCCATGTCGATCAAGGTGTGGGCAGGCTTTCCGTATACCATGACTACCCCTGGTTAGTTAAATGTCTTAGAAATCTAATTACAGTTTTTCCTTCCTATTTCTAGCAATTCTATATCCCTGTACCTAGCTTATAGAAAATAAAAGAAAAATTGAGTCACCGGCGTACCTGCTATCACCCGTTCCGGGTTCCGGGGCTAAGCCAGATCTTAGGAATAGACCTTCCCTCTATCCTGTCTGCGGTATCCATTCTGAAATCCACGTCCTCGGCCACGTCCTTGGCCACCAAACTGTCAAGTAGGTGGGGGCATCCTGAAGTGCTAGTAGGGGTGCTTCCCTCATGGGGCAGTTCCTCTTGAAGTGCCCCGGCTGGTTGCACCGGAAGCATGTCTGTGCCCCCTCCACTGCCCTCGGCATCTCCCGTATCTATAAAGGCTGAGAAGCTAAATTTATCGGGTTCCTTTGCTCCTGCCTGTTCTCCTGGTGGGGTTGATCCCCATTCCTCCGTTCACCAATGACACAACCTCTAGGCTAGTCTCTCCTGCCATAAATCACTGAGTTGTTGGTCGATCTCTTCTGGCCCTGAATTGTAAGATGGTCTGCCTCCCACCTCTTGTCCATCTCCAAGATCCTTTCCAAGCTCCCATCAAATACAAAGAGGAGGGCCTTCCTCATGTCTTCAGGAAGGCCCTTGTAGAACATCTTTGTGTAGCCTGTATCGTCCAGTTGATATGAGTCCGCAAAGCGGGCTTGGTGTGTGAACTCCCGGTAGTATTCCAACACCGTCCTACTGCCCTACCTCAATTGCAGGAATCTGTCTTCCAGTTCATCCCTCGTCGACTGAGGTACAAAATGCTCCAATAGATCTGCTTTGAACTCCTCCCTGATAATGTCTATGCAATCCACTCCAGCAAAGGTGGTGTCTAGCAGTGACTTCCACCATCTCTTCGCGTGCGACTCAAGGCAGGAAACTGCCAAAGTTACTGCCTCCTCCTTCGGGCATCGAATCCCTACCAGCATCTCATAAATAATGTCTAGCCACTCCTCGGTACAAACTACTGACTTCGTGCCAAGGTAGGATGGAGGAGAAAGCCCCCGGAAGGCACATAGCCAGTTAGCCCCGAGATTTGGCCGTGGGGTTGGAGCCTACTGAGCCCTGAAAGTCTCCAGAATGGAAGTCAATGTCTATGTAACATCCCATTTTCAACTAGACCCCTAAGAGTGGTTTTTGGTCATGACCAAGTCATGACAAAGCCCTAGGGAGCTAGAAAGGGCCAAGTAATTAAAGGCCAAGGTGAGACTCACCTTGGTCTGCCTATGGCACAACCTCATCACAATATCTAAGGTTTGACTTTAGGGCTTCACCATGCCTCCATGACCCCACAACAACACCACTAACCTATTATTGGATTCACTAGAGCCCTAAGGGTCCATGCAAGTCAACCCAAAGTGACCAATCTGACCTGGGACCACCACAGGCCAAATATTAGACAAGGTGCCCTAACTAAGGGCAATTGGCCTCTAATGTGCTCAAGGGACCCCACCATGCCTCCCTAAACTTAAAGTGAGGTCAAAGGGTCACCAAGGACCCATTGGAGTCAAGCCTAGTGGCTAAGTTGACCCAAGTCAACTCTAGACCCAGATTGGTTAAAGTGCCCTAACCAAGGGGAAGGTGAACTTCAATGGGCCAAGTCAACCCTACCAAACCTTTCCTAGACCTCCAGGGAAGACAATGAGTCACTAAGGACCCTTGTGGGTCAACCCAAATGGTCATGTGGACCAAAGTAAACCCAAGCCCATTTTGGGTCAACCTAGCCCAAATGGGCTAACCCAAGCTTTAGCCATTGCTTCCCAAGGCTAACTTCAATTCTCATAATTCTTATGAGTGGAATGGCTGCATATATCCTAGGGGGTTTGACCAGTCAACTTGGTGACTAGGAGAGAGAAAGGGGGACTTCATTTCATGGTAATTGTGGAGAGAGAAAATGGGGGGGGGAGAGGAATGGTATGGGGACCAGCCAAAAAAGGCTAACGGCCACCCTTTATGGCTGCAATCAACTCCTCTAGTGGAGAGGAGTTGATTCCAGCCATTTCCCGGCCACCAAGGTGCAGATTTAGCCTACCCCACCTCTCAACCCGAGCCACCCCTTTAATGGTTTTAATGGCCATTGAAGCTACAGCCCTTCCCCTCCCCAATCCAGCATTTAAACCCCATCAGTGGGTCAAGGGGAAGATTTCCCACCACTTAGCCGAAGGAGCCAAGCCAGTGCATAGTGCTGTTTTAGAAGCCGAGCGTCGCCGCCGTCAACCATGGCATCCCGTCATTCCTCCCGCATTCAGGCCGCCGGAAAGGTCCTCCTCCACTCCTCTCTTCATGGGTAGATCTAAGGAATTGATTAGGGCAAGGTTCGGGCTCAATTGAGCCCGATCCAAAATTCCAAATCCCTGGAAATCGGGTGAAAATTATCCTCCCGGGTTCGCCAGAACAGTCGCCTCCGGCGGTCGTGCCGCCGGCTGGGGTTAGCCCCCACCTCCCCGAAGGTGGTGGTGTCGTTGGCCGGCCGGGGAAGTGGCCGGGTGGCCGGGAAATTGGCCTGCAAGCCGCTCCAGGACGGGTCAATCTGGGCCATTGGCTGGAGGAAGGAGATAAGCTGATGCCGTCCAAAAGGGCGCTTTATGATTCGTGCTGAGATTATTATTAATCTTTATTTCCTTGATTTATTTAATTCTGTCACACTTTTTTACAGTATTTGGTTTAAATTTTTAAAAATACTAAGGCTCACCTAATGGAAAAGTCATCAACATGAAATATGTAGCCCTAAGGGTCTACATTAATCCAAAATTTATTTGGACAAGTTTGGACCACTGGTTGGGCCAGGGCACCCATTTTGGTGGGACCTATACCTAGGGCTATCCTGAAATTCAAATGGATGCCCACCTCTCATCCCTTGACCAAATGTCCTGTAATTTGGGCAGGGATTCTATCCTAACTATACCTATTGCTATCCTAAAATTAAAATGGATGCCCACCTCTCATCCCTTGTCCAAATGTCCTAAAATTTGGGCAGGGATTCTATCCTAACTATACCTAGGGCCTATCCAAAAATCAGAATTTTTGGAGAATATTTTTCTATAGTTTTTGTAAAAATTTAATAAACCATGTATAATTTAATTAGGTGTCCTAAACACCTCAAAATCCCCCCAAATTTGGGTGGGTAGTCTTAAAGGGCATGTTAAGGCTCTGGTAAAAATTTCATCTCATTTGGAGATGTTTTAATTAGGTTTTTATCAAACCCTAGGTTGACCCTCATAGGGGTAATTAGGTGAAAACATCCCATTAGAGTTTTGAGTGGCCAAATCACCTCAACAGAGGCTGAAACTTTGGTCACTGACTCTTTATGGTATGACACACCATCCAATGGATTTTGGAGTGGTTTGGGGCAGGGTATCCCTAGGACTCTAGGGAAGACCCTTTTATGGGATTTTTAGGGTTTGATGGTCAAATGACTTTGGAATGACCTGAAATTTGGTGGGGAAGATCATAGAGAGTATATGGTCCTATGGATGAAGTTTCATTTAATTTGAAATCATTTAACCCCCTCAAAAATCTAACCCTAGTTTAGGGCACCAACCTTATTTTGAATTATTAGGCTGTCAATTGAACTTCTAATCAAATTAAATTTTTGGCAGGGTGATGTTCTGGTCTAAATGGCCATAATATAATTTTGTTGAGATTTTTGGGTTAATTTATATAGTACCTTACTTCATTCATAAAATTATGAACTATGAATTTTGATCAAAAATAGATGTGGAGCTTAGCATTATTATAAAAATTATGAAATCTGGTCAGTGGGTGTTTTAAATCAATATGTAAGTCCTGGAGTTTTCTCATAATTTTTAGGTAATTATTTACAGTATTGCCTTCAATGACCCAAGAGCTTGGATTAACAATGTAAAATTAAATTAGGAGTTACTGTTCACTGGAAAATTGTGAGAATCCTCCTAGAGTGTTTTAAGGCCATGATGATCTTACTGGATTTTTACTATAATTTCTGGAACAATATTTCTGGCCTTTGATTCTTAAAATAGGTATTATGAACCTTTTATGCTAAATTATGATTTTTGGGCCTAAACCATTTTAAAAATTCACATGTTTTGGATTTACTGTTGTTTTGCTCTGTAAAATTTATCATGATTTTATGAAGTCTTATACTTACTTTAAAAGTGCACTTCATGACCAAATGGTAGCTCTTGGAACCCTTAAGAAAATTAATTAAAATATCAGAATATTTAGGAAAATTATTATTTTCTGGATTTAGTCTATTTGTGTCATGATAAGCCTCTAGTAAATAACTTAGGGTACTTGGATGATTATTTGGATTGTCCCCTATTCGGTTCGACATATAGCCTATGTTGGTCTGCATAGCAAATTGCTAAATAGAAATAGGACATGATCCGGGATAGTTGTTGAAGTTGTCATTTTGGCTTGGTGGACTAGATTGGATGATTTCACTATAGAGGGATAGGAAGAGCTGTGAGAAGTGGTTGGATAGATTCTAGGGGTATTTGGGTTCGACGAAAGATCGTCTTCCCCGAGGAAAGGAAGAGTAAAAATCACTCTAGGTTAGTATATCGTAACACGAGAAAGTAATGGGTAAGGGATTCAACCAATAATAATAAGTGCATTGCGAAAGGGAATGATGGGCTTCAGCTACCATCATAGTTCCTAGTGCCCTTTGAGATCCCTTCACAGGGAATACCGTGGGTAGTCCTGGGTTAACGTAAACTGTAATAACAAACTAAAAAGAGTAACATAGTAATTAGGATCTCAAATTTTACAAACACTGTTTGCACGAGGAGATTATTGGGAGCTTCGGCTCGACTGGTTAAGAGACGGACGGAATGGTCCGGGGAGCTTCAGCTCGATTGGCTACAAGACGGACATTTTGGTCCGGGGAGCTTCGGCTCGGTTTTTGTCTGATTACGGTTAAACTTGCATGTGCATAAAAGGAAAGGAAATTAAGGTGGTGGGTCTTCGTTATTTGAGGGTCGATGCACCGACGCCAATACGCTGACTCGGCAAGTGTGGTTAGGACTTCGCCAACAGAAGTCCGGTGCGCCAGCCGACAAGAGTACGCAGGCGTCCGCTTAGTGCACCAAGCGTTGAGGGGTACGATATGTCTTACCGGTAGTGCTTTACTGGTTTAGAGGTGGGCGAGGCCCAACCCACCGCTTCCGTCTGCCACTACGGAGGTATCCTTGGAGGTAACGGCTCCGAAAGGGGGAACTAAAGGTCTGTGTGCACAGAGTCGGGTGTGTGAGTTGCACTTGCATGTTCCATCATACCCACTTTCATGTCATAACATAATCGATTCATTTAACCCCTGACACCTAAAGTATAAGTGGAGTGGGACGCTTATACATTAGGACTTGCAAAACGACCCCTTTGTCTATAAGCTTGTGTGGGCAAGTTTATAAATTAAGGTTAAATTCAATATAAATATATGCTGTTGTTTGATAACCGACACCCCAACGTATAAGTGGTATAAGACACTTTATACGATGGGAGCTTTACAGAAGATCCCTTGGCTTATGCGTTTCCGCTCATAAGTCAAGGTTGTAATTCATACTTTACCTTACTGCCATTTATATTATAAACTGCTAGTATAGGTCCGCCGCCACCTGCTTTGTCTTATTCTCCACCTTCATGTCCATCCCTCTCATCCTCTCTGCTCGGTGCCTAAGGGCCATGGGGGAAGGGGTGGGGGATGATAGGACTTAGTCTTATAGACTAACGGTTTTCGAACCACATCATTTAGGGGATCGTGGAGCCCAACATGGAACAGCTGCCCCGGAGGTCGTCCCGCTTGGAGATGGGACAGTCTAGCTCAGGAGTTCAGTCAGCTGGGACTGTGAGTCCTGACTTATATTAGATGATATAGTTTTCTTCCGCATGAGCGTTTTGTAGTGAGGATATGATGTACCGGGCATAAGCCCGCATTTCTAGTACTCTGATTATTATTCTGCTGACACTCCCTTCGTGGAGATTTTATTTTTATATATGTGATTTACCAGTGGACTTACTTTTACATACTTCAATTATTGTGCTACCTTTCTGTGATCGAATTGGCAGGCGGAATCGGCGCCTTGTGGTGATGACCCTTCAGGGCGTGAAGGTGTCACCGCAAAGCAGCGATTCTGGGCCTAAGACCCCGGGGGTTTAAAAAGAAAAAGAAAAAAGGGGGGGGGGGGTCTTACAAGATGTATTAGATTGAAACATCGATCTGAAAAAGGTAGCAGTCCACTAACCCTGGGTCACCCCCGCTCGAGTTTAGTTTGGGGACAAACTAAGCAGCGGAAGCAATGGTGTGCCCATATGGGGATCACATATAAATTGTCCACTTTTATTAAAGATTTAACGTTTTCTCAGTATGGTTTTTTGTTAAGTAGCCTCCAGCATAGCTTAGCCACAAGGTGGAGTTCAACAGGCTTAGGATGTTGCACCACCTCTACCGGTCCCCACTCCTTTCCTTCAGTCATACATGGGACAGACTCTGACTGCCATCCTGGAGGCTTTCAGGGCCAAGCAAGTTCCGATCCCGCAGCCAAATTTGGGGGCCAACTGGTTGAGCATCTTCCGAGGACTTTCTCCCCCGTCCTACTTGGGGACAGAGTCGGCGGTTCAGACGGAATAGTGGCTTGATATTATGTACGAGATGCTGACCGGGGTACGGTGTCCCTAGGAGGAGATTATGGCTCTGGTTGTCTCTAGCCTGGAGTCCCATGCCAAGAGGTGGTGTAAGACGCTGTTAGACATGACATTTGCCGATAGGGAGGTTGCAGAGGTTACCTGGGAAGAGTTCTGGGCCGCGCTGCTGGAGAATTTCATTCTGCAGTCGGCCAAGGATGAGTTGGAGGAGCGATTCTTACAGCTAAAGCAGGGCACCCGTACGGTGGTGGAGTACCATCGGGAGTTCGACCATCTGGCTCGATACGCAGATTCTTACTAGCTGGACGAAGCAGGGTACATCAAGAAGTTCTATAAGGGCCTGTGGGAGGATTTGAGGGAGGCTTTGTTGTTTGTATCCAACAGGCCTATCTCCCGAATTTTGGAGATAGCAAAGAGGATTGAGGCTGATTGGCACACCACTCGGGGCCGGAAGAGTCCTGCAAAGGATCAGGGACGGAGAGTCAGAAATGATCAGCGGTGTGGTGCTATACCAGAGGGGAGAAGGACAGAGGACCAGCCTCGTCAGGAAGTGAGGCAGGAGCCGAGGGAGCAGGTGAGATTGGCCCCTCAACCTCTTTGGATGCAGGAGATGCTGAGACCCAGGGGAATGGCGTATCCCCCACCAGAGTGCTTCCTTTGTCATCAGATTGGGAACATCCGGAGGAACTGCCCCATGAGGGGGGCACCACCTATAGCACCACAGGGTGGCCCACCAGCTCAGCATTACGGAGGCCGAGGACGCAGCCACGGTCGTTGATACCAGGAGGGAGATCGTAGACAGGGAAAGGAGCAGGTATATTCTTTGGACCTTGCGCAGACTCGGAATTCGGAGCAAGTCATAGCAGGTATAGTCTTCATCAGCGGCAAGCCTGCCCGCACGCTGTTCGATACTGGAGCTACTCACTCCTTTGTGTCGGAGACATTCGTAGAAGGACTGGAAGGCGTTGAGCGATTCACGGGCTCGAATATGAGGGTGTGACTACCGGATGGTTCTGAGCTCCTTACCACAAACCACTGCAATATGGAGGCAGAAATTGGTGGAAAGGCGTTTGAGACTCCAGCGACGATTTTGAAGCTGACGGATTACCACCTGATCCTTGGCATGGTATGGCTACACTGGAACCATGCCCAGATTGATTGCCAAGCGAAGAGGATCACTGTGAGACACGGGGACTCTTTCATTGTCATCGAAGGTATAAGACCTGCCTCTCGTATACTCTTATCTTCGGTATAGGCCGTTAAGGCCTATCTGCAGGGAGAGGAGGTCTATAAGATTCTATTTGAGATGGCGGAAGTCAAGGAGTCGGTGACAGACATTTCGGTGGTGCGAGATTTCGCTGACATCTTTCAAGAGAAACTGTCAGGACTACCTCCGCAACGAGAGCAGGACTTTCAGATACAGCTTGTGCCGGTGGCCAAGCCGGCATCTAGGGCCCCTTATCGAATGGCCCCGAAGGAGTTGGCAGAGATTCAAACTCAGTTGCAGGAATTGGTGGAGGCAGGATTTGTTAGACCGAGTTCCTCATCATGGGGAGCCCCGGTCCTATTCGTAAAGAAGAAGGATTGGACACTTCGCTTGCGCATCGATTATCGAGCACTCAACAGGCTGACTGTCCGGAATACCTATCCGCTCCCACGGATAGACGAGTTGTTCGACCAGCTGGAAGGGGCGAACTTCTTTTCAAAACTGGATTTGAGGTCGGGCTACTACCAGCTTCGGATTCGAGAGGAGGATATTTAGAATACTGCTTTTAGTAGCAGATATGGATTGTTTTAGTTTACAATGATGCCCTTCGGGCTCACGAATGCACCTTCGGCGTTCATGACCCTCATGAACCAGGTTTTCAAGGAGTACCTGGATGTGTTTGTCATTGTATATATCGATGGCATCCTCATCTACTCGAGAACGGAAGAGGAGCACGCTCGCCATCTAGCACTGACCCTACAGAGACTGCGGGAGAATCACTTATATGCAAAGTTCAGCAAATGTCAGTTCTAGTTGAAGGAGGTGGGCTTTCTAGGCCATACTTTCAGCGGAGCCGGGTTGGCAGTGGATCCGGCAAAGATTCAGGCAGTTCGAGATTGACCGCAGTTGAAGTCAGGCACCGATGTACGAAGCTTTCTAGGACCTGCTGGTTATTACCGGAAGTTCGTGGAGGGGTTCTCCCAAATTGCCCTCCCACTCACATCTTTGATGAAGAAGGAGGCACCTTTCGTTTGGACCCCGCAGTGCCAGGCGGCTTTCCAGGAGTTGAAGGATCGACTCACCTCGGCCCCCATACTTACTCTCCCCTCGGGGAGAGAACGTTTTTAGGTCTACACCGACGCTTCCTACCAGGGTATGAGAGCTGTACTGATGCAGAAGGGCCATGTGATTGCATATGCGTCTCGCCAGTTGAATAAGCACGAACAGAACTACCCAGTGCACGACCTTGGGATGGGAGCGGCCGTTTTTGCTCTGAAGGTCTAGCGTCATTATCTTAATGGAGTCCACAGCGACATCTACTCCGACCACAAGAACTTGAAATACGTGTACACGCAGAAGGAGCTGAATATCAGGCAGAGGCGCTGGGTGGAGTTCTTAGCAGACTATCAGTATGAGATGCACTACCATCCAGGGAAGGCAAATGAGGTGGCCGATGCATTGAGTCGGAGAGCTGCCACTTCCGAAGCCGGGCCCCAGGTTATGTCCATGGAGCTAGTCCGGTCCTTCAGAGATATGCAGATATCCCTAGTGTCTGAGGATGATCCAGAGCTGTATAGGGAGTATCTGGCATCGATGGTGGCCATAGATGATATTTGGGACCGCATCCGGGATGGACAAAGGACAGATACATGGGCAGAGCCGATATTCCGAGCCTTGGAAAAGGGTTCGACAGGAGATTATTCCCTGAGAGATGGATTGCTATATTTCAGAGGCAGAGTATATATACCCGCAGGAGGCCGGATTCGGGAGGACATCATGGCGGAGGCGCATTGTAGCAGATATTCTATACATCCGGGGATCACCAAGATGACGGAAGATCTGAAGAAGATGATGTTTTGGCCAGGGATGAAGAAGGACATTACGTACTTCGTGACCCATTGCGAGGCATGTCAGTTGGTGAAGGCGGAATGCAGGAACCCCGCAGGACTTTGGCAGCCACTCCCGGTGCCGGAGTGGAAGTTTGATGGTATAGCTATGGATTTTATACATGGGCTTCCCCGGTCTCGGACGGGGAATGACTCGATCTGTGTGATTGTTGATCGGTTTACGAAGGTGGCCCGCTTTAAACCAATCAGTAAGGATGACTCGGTGGGAGTGCTGGTACGGAAGATCGTGGAGCAGTATATCCGATATCATGGCGTGCCCAGGACGATAGTGTCGGACCGCGATGGACGGTTTACATCCAGGGAGTGGCGGTAAGTGCAGGCATACCTGGGCACCCGATTGGCTTTTATAACGGCCTTCCACCCTCAGACGGACGGGCAGACAGAGCGCACCAACAGGACATTGGAGGATCTACTACGACTGTGTATACTGGACCGAGGGGAGCCGTGGGAGAAGATGTTTTCGTTGGTCGAGTTCTCATATAACAACAGCTACAAGTCCAGCATCAGGATAGCGCCTTATGAACCCTTGTATGGAAGGAAATGCAGGACCCCGCTTTCTTGGGTTCAGGACAAGGATCCGAAAGTGTTGGGATCGGATGTTTTTTGAAGACACAGAGGCTCAGGTGAGACTGATCAGAGATAGGATGTTAGAAGCGCAGAGCAGACAGGCTAAGTACTATGACGCCCGGCATCATCAGGTAGAGTTTCAGGTGGGGGACCGAGTGTTTTTGAAGATCCGGCCCATGCATGCTGTTTCACGGGTGCGTGGTCGGAAGAAGAAGCTCAGCCCTAGGTATATGGGCCCTTACCGGATCCTAGAGCGGATCAGGCCCCTAGCCTACAGGCTAGAATTGCCAACGGAGCTGGCAGCTCTGCACGACGTCTTCCACATTTCTTCACTGAGGAGGGCTCTACTACGCCCGGAGCAGTAGATCTTGACCACAGATGGGCCGGTAGCTTCAGACCGGTCTGTTCACTTGGAGCCGGTTCGAATTGACGATAGAGGAGTACGGGTCCTGCGTCGCAAGAAGGTTCCATTAGTCAAAGTTCTGTGGAGGAATCATGGCAAGGAGGAGCATACCTGGGAACCCCAGGACCTGATGCGACAAAAGTATCCAGAGCTGTTCAGTCAGGTATACCCCACAATCTCTCAGGACGTTAAATTTTCTTTCCTATTTTTAAACTAGTAGGACTGGAATTTCAAGAATAGGGGATAATCTTTTGTTTATTGGGGGAAAACGTTATCAATTGGGCAAATTAGTCATAGATGTAAGTTTTCCTGTTTAACCTCACTTAGCAAACATGGCATCGAGATGTAATCCTACACTTCTCATGGGATGTTACAAGTTTCTTTCCCTCTGATAGGAGTCCCCGTAGGCTTAACCTTGATTTCGGGGACGAAATCTTTGTTTTGTTTATTGGGATTTGTAAATCCCATTTTCAACTATACCCCTAAGAGTGGTTTTGGTCATGACCAAGTTATGACAAAGCCCTAGGGAGCTAGAAAGGGCCAAGTAATCAAAGGCCAAGTTGAGACTCACCTTAGTCTGCCTATGGCGCAACCTCATCACCAGATCTAAGGTTTGACTTTAGGGCCTCACCATGACTCCATGACCCAACCACAACACCACTAACCTATTAGAGGATCCACTAGAGCCCCAAGGTCCATGCAAGTCAACCCAAAGTGACCAATCTGACCTGGGACCACCACAGGCCAAAAATTGGACAAGGTGCCCTAACTAAGGGCAATTGGCCTCTAATGTGCTCAAGGGACCCGACCATGCCTCCTTAACCTTAAAGTGAGGTCAAAGGGTAACTAAGGACTAATTGGAGTCAAGCCTAGTGGCTAAGTTTACCCAAGTCAACTCTAGACCCAGATTGGTCAAAGTGCCCTAACCAAGGGGCAGGTGACCTTCAATGGGACAAGTCAACCCTACCCAACCTTTCCTAGACCTCCAGGGAAGACAATGATTCACTAAGGACCCTTGAGGGTCAACCCAAATGGTCATGTGGACCAAAGTCAACCCAAGCCCATTTTCGGTCAACCTAGCCCAAATGGGCTAACCCAAGCTTTAGCCATTGCTTCCCAAGGCTTACTTCAATTCTCATAATTCTTATGAGTGGAATGGCTGCATATATCCTAGGGGGTTTGACCAGTCAACTTGGTGACTAGGAGAGAGAAAGGGGGACTTCATTTCATGGTAATTGTGGAGAGAGAAAATGGGGGGGAAGAGGAATGGTATGGGGACCGGCCAAAGGAGACTAACAGCCACCCTTTATGGCTGCAATCAACTCCTCTAGAGGAGAGGAGTTGATTCCAGCCATTTGCCGGCCACCAAGGGGTAGATTCTTCCCCCCCCCCCCACCTCTCAACCCGAGCCACCCCTTTAATGGCTTTAATGGCCATTGAAGCTACAACCCTTCCCCTCCCCAATCCAGCATTTAAACACAATCAGTGGGTCAAGGGGAAGATTTCCCACCACTTACCCGAAGGAGTCGAGCCAGTGCATAGTGCTGTTGTAGAAGCCGAGCGTCGCCGCCGTCGACCATGGCATCCCGTCGTTCCTCCCACATTCAGGCCGCCGGAAAGGTCCTCCTCCACTCCTCTCTTCATGGGTAGATCTTAGGAATTGATTAGGGCAAGGTTCGGGCTCAATTGAGCCCGATCCAAAATTCCAAATCCATGGAAATCGGGTGAAAATTATCCTCCCGGGTTCGCCAGAACAGTCTCCTCCGGCGGCCATGCCGCCGGCTGGGGGTAGCCCCCACCTCCCCGAAGGTGGTGGTGTCGTTGGCCGGCCGGGGAAGTGGACGGGTGGCTGGGAAATTGGCCCGCAAGTCGCTCCAGGACGGGTCAATCTGGGCCATCGGCTGGAGGAAGGAGATGAGCCGATGTCGTCTAAAAGGGCGCTTTAAGATTCGTGCTGAGATTATTATTAATCTTTATTTCCTTGATTTATTTAATTCTGTCACACTTTTTTACAGTATTTAGTTTAAATTTTTAAAAATACTTAGGCTCACCTAATGGAAAAGTCAGCAAAATGAAATATATAGCCCTAAGGGTCTACTTTAATCCAAAATTTATTTGGACAAGTTTGGACTACTGGTTGGGCCAGGGCACCGATTTTGGTGGGACCTATACCTTGGGCTATCCTGAAATTCAAATGGATGCCCACCTCTCATCCCTTGTCCAAATGTCCTGAAATTTGGGCAGGGATTCTATCCTAACTATACCTAAGGCTATCCTAAAATTCAAATGGACGCCCACCTCTCATCCCTTGTCCAAATGTCCTGAAATTTGGGCAGGGATTCTATCCTAACTATACCTAGGGCCTATCCAAAAATAAGAATTTTTGAAGAATATTTTTCTATAGTTTTTGTAAAAATTTAATAAACCATGTATAATTTAATTAGGTGTTCTAAACCCCTCAAAAACCCCCCAAATTTGGGTGGGTAGTCTTAAAGGGCATGCTAAGGCTCTGGTAAAAATTTCATCTCATTTGGAGATGTTTTGATTAGGTTTTTATCCAACCCTAGGTTGACCCTCATAGGGGTAATTAGGTCAAAACACCCCATTAGAGTTTTGAGTGGCCAAATCACCTCAACAGAGGCTAAAACTTTGGTCACTTACTCTTTATGGTATAACACACCATCCAATGGATTTTGGAGTGGTTTGGGGCAGGGTATCCCTAGGACTCTAGGGTAGACCCTTTATGGGATTTTTAGGGTTTGATGGTCATATTGTCAAATGACTTTGGAATGACCTGAAATTTGGTGGGGAAGATCATAGAGTGTATATGGTCCTATGGATGAACTTTCATTGAATTTGAAATCCTTTAACCCCCTCAAAACTCTAACCCTAGTTTAGGGCACCAACCTTATTTTTAATTATTAGGCTATCAATTGAACTTCTAATCAAATGAAATTTTGGGCAGGGTGGTGTTCTGGTCTATATGGCCATAATATTATTTTGTTGAGATTTTTGGGTTAATTTATATTGTACCTTATTCACAACCCTAGTTGTGCCCTTGATATTTACTTTGATGATTCTGGAATTTCTGTTCCCTGGAATGTTATGAAATCTTGGATTAGGGCATTTTATAGCATGTTATACCCTCTGTATTTTTCTTGAGAGTTTTATTTGATTATTTTAGGTACTTCATTCATAAAATTATGAACTATGAATTTTGATCAAAAATAGATGTGGAGCTTAGTATTATTATAAAAATTATGAAATCTGGTCAGTGGGTGTTTTATATCAATATGCAAGTCTTGGAATTTTATCATAATTTTTAGGTAATTATTTACAGTATTTGCTTCAATAACCCAAGAGCTTGGATTAACAATGTAAAATTAAATTAGGAGTTACTATTCACTGGAAAATTGTGAGAATCTTCCTAGAGTGTTTTTAGGCCATGATGATCCTACTAGATTTTTGCTATAATTTATTGAACAATATTTCCGGCTTTTGATTCTTAAAATAGGTATTATGAACCTTATATGCTAAATTATCATTTTGGGGCCTAAACCATTTTAAAAATTCACATGTCATGGATTTAGTGTTGATTTACTATATAAAATTTATCTTGATTTTATGAAGTCTTATACTTACTTTAAAAGTGCACTTCATGACCAAATGGTAGCTCTTGGAACCCTTAAGAAAATTAATTAAAATATAAGAATATTTATGAAAATTATTATTTTATGGATTTAGTCTATTTGTGTCATATAAGCCTCCGGTAAATAACTTAGGGCACCTGGATGATTATTTGGATTGTCCCCTATTCGGTTCGACATATAGCCTAGGTTGGTCTGCATGTAGCAAATTGCTAAATAGAAATAGGACATGATCCGGGATAGTTGTTGGAGTTGTCGTTTTGCCTTGGTGGACTGGTGTGGATGATTTCAATATAGAGGGATAGGAAGAGCTGTGAGAAGTGGTTGGCTAGATTCTAGGGGTATTTGGGTTCGACGAAAGATCGTCTTCCCCGAGGAAAGGAAGAGTAAAAATCAGTCTAGGTTAGTGTATCGTAACACGAGAAAGTAATGGGTAAGGGATTCAACCAATAATAATAAGTGCCTTGTGAAAGGGAACGATGGGCTTCAGCTACCATCATAGTTCCTAGTGCCCTTTGAGATCCCTTCACAGGGAATACCGGGGGCAGTCCTGGGTTAACGTAAACTGTAATAACAAACTGAAAAGAGTAACATAGTAATTAGGATCTCATATTTCACAAACACTGTTTGCACGGGGAGATTGTTGGGAGCTTCGGCTCGACTGGTTAAGAGACGGACGGAATGGTCCAGGGAGCTTCGGCTCGATTGGCTAAGAGACGGACGTTTTGGTCCGGGGAGCTTCGGCTCGGTTTTTGTCTGATTACGGTTAAACTTGCATGTGCATAAAAGGAAAGGAAATTAAGGTTGTGGGTCTTCGTTATTGGAGGGTCGATGCACCGACGCCAATACGCTGACTCGGCAAGTGTGGTTAGCACTTCGCCAACAGAAGTCCGGTGCGCCAGCTGACAAGAGTACGCAGGCATTCGCTTAGTGCACCAAGCGTTGATGCGTATGATAGGTCTGACCGGTAGTACTTTACTGGTTTAGAGGTCGGTGAGGCCCAACCCACCACTTCCGTCTGCCACTACGGAGGTATCCTGGGAGGAACGACTCTGAAAGGGGGAACTAAAGGTCTGTGTGCACAGAGTCGGGTGTGTGAGTTGCACTTGTGAAGGATCAAGCGCATACCCAACTGCACCAAAAGCCCGGACTGTTGGAGAGGGCGCTACTTAATTTTTTATATAAGTAGCAGAGCGCCACGGGTCAAGTGAAGGAACGCTGGACCCAACAATCCCCCCCGGTGTCCAGCACAACCCGTCGGCTCAGAGGTGGGGTTACCACATGGCCTCACACGGCTCAGAGATGGGGTTACCACATGTCCACGGTTGCCTGACCCACCGGACCCACACAGGTAGAAGGGAAAAATCAGGATTTAATAGCGCCCCCCGGTCTTGAATCTGTTACCTCCTCTGATACCAATTGAAGGATCAAGCGCATACCCAACTGCACCAAAAGCCCAGACTGTTGGAGAGGGCGCTACTTAATTTTTTATATAAGTAGCAGAGCGCCACGGGTCAAGTGAAGGAACGCCGGACCCAACAACTTGCATGTTCCATCATACCCACTTGCATGGCATAGAATAATCGATTCATTTAACCCCTGACACCTAAAGTATAAGTGGAATGGGACGCTTATACATTAGGACTTGCAAAACGACCCCTTGGTCTATAAGCTTGTGTGGACAAGTTTATAAATTAAGGTTAAATTCAATATAAATATATGCTGTTGTTTGATAACCGACACCCCAACGTATAAGTGGTATGGGACACTTTATACGATGGGAGCTTTGCAGAAGATCCCTTGGCTTATGCGTTTCTGCTCATAAGTCAAGGATATAATTCATACTTTACCTTACTGCCATTTATATTATAAACTGCTAGTATAGGTCCGTCGCCACCTGCTTTGTCTTTTTCTCCACCTTCATGTCCATCCCTCTCATCCTCTCCGCTCGGTGCCTAAGGGCCATGGGGGAAGGGGTGGGGGATGATAGGACTTAGTCTTATAGACTAACAGTTTTTTAACCACATCATTTAGGGGATCGTGGAGCCCAACATGGAGCAGCAGCCCCAGAGGTCGGCCCGCTTGGAGATGGGACAGTCTAGCTCAGGAGTCAGTTAGCTGGGACTGTGAGTCCTTACTTATATTAGATGATATAGTTTGCTTCCGCATGAGAATTTTGTAGTGAGGATATGATGTACTGGGCATAAGCCCGCATTTCTAGTACTCTGATTATTATTCTGTGGACACTCCCTTCGTGGAGATTTTATTTTTATATATGTGATTTACCAGTGGACTTGCTTTTACATACTTTAATTATTGTGCAACCTTTCTGTGATCGAATTGGCCGGCGGAATCGGCGCCTTGTGGTGGTGACCCTTCAGGGCGTGATGGTGTCACCGCAAAGCGGCGATTCTCGGCCTAAGACCCCGGTGGTTTAAATAGAAAAAGAAAAAAAATGGGGTCTTACAAGTGGTATCAGAGCGAAACATCGATCTGAAAAAGGTAGCAGTCCACTAACCCTGGGTAACCCCCGCTCGAGTTTAGTTTGGGGAAAAATAAGCAGCGGAAGCAATGGTGTGCCCATATGGGGATCACGTATAAATTGTCCACTTTTATTAAAGATTGAACGTTTTCTCAGTATGGGTTTTTGTTACGAAGCTTCCAGCCCAGCCTACGCCACAAGGTGGAGTTCAACAGGCTAAGGATGTTGCACCACCTCCACCGGTCCCCACTCCTTTCCTTCAGTCAGACATGGGACAGACTCTGACTACCATCCTGGAGGCTTTCAGGGCCTAGCAGGTTCCGGTCCCGCAGCCAATTCCGAGGGCCAACTGGTTGAGCATCTTCCGAGGACTTTCTCCCCTGTCCTACTTGGGGACAGAGTCGGCGGTTCGGACGGAAGAGTGGATGGATATTATGTACGAGACACTCGGGGCCGCGCTGTTGGAGCATTTCGTTCCGCAGTCGGCCAGGGATGAGTTGGAGGAGCGGTTATTACAGTTGAAGTAGGGAACCCGAACGTTGGTGGAGTACCATCGGGAGTTCGACCATCTGGCTCGATATGCAGATTCTTACCAGCTGGTCGAAGAAGGGTACATCAAGAGGTTCTAAAAGGGCCTGCGGGAGGATTTGAGGGAGGTTTTGTTGTTTGTATCCGACGGGCCTATGTCCCGAATTTTGGAGATGGCAAAGAGGAGTTAGGCTTATTGGAACACCACTCGGGGCCGAAAGCGGCCAGTAGAGGATCAGGGATGGAGAGTCAGAAATGACCAGCGGCGAGGTGCTATACCAGAGGGGAGAAGGAAAGAGGACCAGCCTCGTCAGGAAGTGAGGCAAGAGCCGAGGGAGCAGGTGATATTGGCCCCTCAACCTCTTCGGATGCAGGAGATGCCGAGACCCAGGGGAATGGCGTATCCCCCGCCAGAGTGCTTCCTTTGTCATCATATTGGGCACATCCGGAGGAACTGCCCCATGAGAGGGCACCACCTCCAGCACCACAGGGTGGCCCACCTGCTCAACATTACGGAGGCCGAGGATGCGGCCACGGTTGTGGATACCAGGAGGGAGATCGTAGACAGGGAAGGGAGCAGGTATATGATTTGGACCTTGCGCAGCCTCGGAATCCGGAGCAAGTCATAGCAGGTATAGTCTTCATCAGCGGCAAGCCTTCCCGCACGCTGTTCGATACTGGAGCTACTCACTCCTTTATGTCAGAGACGTTCGTAGAAGGACTGGAAGGCGTGGAGCGATTCACGGGCTCGAAGATGAGGGTGCGACTACCGGATGGTTCTGAGCTCCTTACCACGGACCACTGCAATATGGAGGCAAAAATTGGTGGAAAGGCATACGAGACTCCAGCGACGATTTTGAAGCTGACGGATTACGACCTGATCCTGGGCATTGTATGGCTACACTGGAACCATGCCTAGATTGATTGCCAAGCGAAGAGGATCACTGTGAGACACGAGGACTCTTTCATTGTCATCGAAGGTGTAAGACCTGCCTCTCGTATACTCTTATCTTTGGTACAGGCCGTTAAGGCCTATCTGCAGGGAGAGGAGGTCTATCAGATTCTATTTGAGATGGCGAAAGTCAAGGAGTCGGTGACAGACATCGCGGTGGTGCGAGATTTCAGTGACATCTTTCCATAGAAACTGTCAGGACTACCTACGCACCGAGAGCAGGACTTTCAGATACAGCTTGTGCCGGGGGCCAAGCCGGCATCTAGGGCCCCTTATCGGATGGCCCCGAAGGAGTTGGCAGAGTTTCAGAATCAATTGCAGGAATTGGTGGAGGCAGGATTTGTTAGACCGAGTTCCTCGCCATGGGGAGCCCCGGTCCTATTCATGAAGAAGAAGGATGGGACACTTCGCTTGTGCATCGATTATCGAGCAATAAACAGGCTGACCATCCGGAATACCTATCCTCTCCCACAGATAGACGACTTGTTCGACGAGCTGGAAGGGGCGCACTTCTTTTCAAAACTGGATTTTAGGTCAGGCTACTACCAGCTTCGGATTCGAGAGGAGGATATTCAGAAGACTGCTTTTAGTAGTAGATATGGATTGTTTGAGTTTACGGTGATGCCCTTCGGGCTCACGAATGCACCTTCGACGTTCATGACCCTCATGAACCAGGTTTTCAAGGAGTACCTGGATGTGTTTGTCATTGTATTTATCGATGACATCCTCATCTACTCGAGAACGAAAGAGGAGCACGCTCGCCATCTAGCACTGACCTTACATAGACTGCGGGAGAATCACTTATATGCAAAGTTCAGCAAATGTCAGTTCTGGTTGAAGGAGGTTGGCTTTCTAGGCCATACTATTGATGACTAGTTTTAGTCATCCTTTTTTGGGGTAATTGAGTAGTCAAAAGTCCTAAGTTTTGTTATAATTATGTGTTTTTGTATGCTTGTTATGATATTCTTTATAATATAAAATTTTATGTTATGTTTTGTTGTTATTTTATATTTTATGTTTAGTTTTATTTATAAATATTATTATGTTTGTTATAGTTTATATGTTATGTTTAATTTAATGTTCTATATTTAATTTTATGTTATATGTTTAACTTGTGTTTTATTTTAATAATTATATAATGTTATGTTATGTTATGTTATGTTTTATTATATTATGTATTATGTTATTTATATGTTTTATGTTTTATTTATATTATGTCTTTTGTTTTATGTATTTTTATTTGTGTTATATATAATCATTATCTAATGTTTTGTCTTGTTATTTTGCAGCCCGGCCACATGGTGCAGCCGGCCCTCAACTTGGAGCAGCCCGGCCTCCATTACAAGCCCAACATGTGCATGGCCGAGCCTTGTCCAAGCCCCTCCCTTGGTGCAGCCGGCCCTTCATTTGGAGCAGCCCAAGCAGCCATCAAGTCTACCCGAGCCCACCTACAAGCAGCCCAAATAGCCCATTTTTACCCATGCTTGGCCGGCCACATATATTTTATGCATGCACCTTGCCACCTTCCTCCCTCTCTCCATATTTAATATATTTCATTCATGCATCCTCCCTTACATGGCCGAACCCCCCTCTACTTCTCCTCCACATTCATTCTCTCTCCCTTCTACACACTTCCATTCATCCCCCCTTATTTATTTTATATTTTTATTTTTCATTCCCTAAAATACAATGCATGCATGTAGCCACCTCTCACTCCTTCCATTTATTATCATACATTGCATCCATGACTCCTCTCTCCCCTTCAATTAAAACAATGCATGAACCTCTCTACATATGTGGCCGGCCACCCCTATGTCTCCCTCATCTAGAACATTCCTCCCTCTCCTATAAAAGGAACCCCTCCCCATTTGTTTAAAAGTTAAGTAGTTTATGTCAAGTAGTTTTAGTTTTGGTAGAGAGTGCTAGTTCAAGTGTTCTTCCTTCATTGTTGTAATAGTCTTTTTTTGTGCAATATTATCTTGTCTTTTTAGTATTATTATTTTGTAACCCTTTTTCTATTAATGCAAATGAAATTTCTTTTTCTTATTGTTGTTATTTCTCTTTCAATCATGCGTAGCTAAATAGTTTTTGTGCCCGATCACGTGGATCTTTGCAATAGAATAATATCTTTCATTTTTATGTTTGCATTTTGTATTTTTCTATTTTAATCCTTCCTTGAATTATTTTGTGTCGACTCCGTATTCCGGTATACGGTAGTAGATTCTGATCTCATATTTGAGTAGCCGAGAGGCTCGTGAATATGAAAGATCACTCAAGGAAGGAAGGAGTTGAATGCACCCTTAGAGATAGGATGACGTAAATCCTCCGGATTGGAGTCAAATCCAATAGTGTGGGTCACTTCGGTAATGCGACATTAGGCCTTTTTGACTTGAAAGAGATATCGGTCAGAACGTCTATAAGTTAGGGGATTTAATGCTCTAGCGATATCGGATCCGTCACGGACTTAATAGAATTGCAAATGTAAACTAATTATTCCGTTATTTTATTTCAAAGTGAATCGTCGATCGAGCACTCTTTTCGCAATATTTTATTTCTCTTTTAATTAAGTTTAGTTTATTTTAATTTTCAAAACCAATCAATCGTTCGGTAGGATAATAGAGTCGTTGTGAGTAATAGTACTTGTCTGCCCCGAGTTTTTATACGACCTTGATATTTTTCATATCCTATACTATATTTCGTTAGGTACACTTGCCTTAATCGAGTATAGATTGGAGAATACGATTTTCTCTATCAACTATCAGCGGAGCCGGGTTGGCAGTGGATCCAGCAAAGATTCAGGCAGTTCGAGATTGGCCGCAGTTTAAGTCAGCCACCGATGTACGAAGCTTTCTAGGACTTGTCGGTTATTACCGGAAAGTTCGTGGAGGGGTTCTCCCAAATTGCCCTCCCACTCACATCTTTCACGAAGAAGGAGGCACCATTTCGTTTGGACACCGCAGTGCCAGGCGGCTTTCTAGGAGTTGAAGGATCGACTCACCTCGGCCCCCATACTTACTCTCCCATCGGGGAGAGAAGGTTTTTAGGTCTAAACCGATGCTTCCTACCAGGGTATGGGAGCTGTACTAATGCAGAAGGGCCATGTGATTGCATATGCGTCTCGCCAGTTGAAGAAGCACGAGCAGAACTACCCGGTACACGACCTTGAGATGGGAGCGGTCTTTTTTGCTTTGAAGGTCTGGCGTAATTATCTTTATGGAGTCCACTGCAACATCTACTCCGACCACAAGAACTTGAAATACGTGGACACACAGAAAGAGCTGAATATCAGGCAGAGGCGCTGGGTGGAGTTCTTAGCATACTATCAGTATGAGATGCACTACCATCTAGGGAAGGCAAACGTGGTGGTCGGCGCATTGAGTCGGAGAGCTGCCACTTCCGAAGCCGGGCTCCAGGTTATGTCCATGGAGCTTGTCCGGTCCTTCAGAGATATGCAGATATCCCTAGTGTCCGAGGATGATCCAGTGCTGTATAGGGAGTATCTGGCATCGATGGTGTCCATAGATGATATTCGGGACCATATCCGGGACGGATAGAGGACAGATGCATGGGCAGAGCCGATATTCCGAGCCTTGGAAGAGGGTTCGACGGGAGATTATTCCCTAAGAGATGGATTGCTACATTTCAGAGGCAGAGTATATATACCCGCAGGAGGACGGATTCGGGAGGACAACATGGCGGAGGCGCATTGTAGCAGATATTCTATACATCCGGGGATCACCAAGATGACGGCAGATTTGAAGAAGATGATGTTTTGGCCAGGGATGAAGAAGACATTACATACTTCGTGACCCATTGCGAGGCATGTCAGTTGGTGAAGGCGGAATGCAGGAACCCCGCAGGACTGTTGCAGCCACTCCCGGTGCCGGAGTGGAAGTTTTATGGTATAGCTATGGATTTTATACATGGGCTTCCCCGGTCTCGGACGGGGAATGACTCGATCTGGGTGATTGTTGATCGGTTTATGAATGTGGCCCGCTTTATACCAATCAGGAAGGATGACTCAGTGGGAGTGCTGGTACGGAAGTTCGTGGAGCAGTATATCCGATATCATGGCATGCCCAGGACGATAGTTTCAGACCGCAATGGACGGTTTACATCCAGGGAGTGGCGGTCAGTACAGGCATACCTGGGCACCCGATTGGCTTTTAGCACGGCCTTCCACCCTCAGACGGACAGGCAGACAGAGCGCGCCAACAGGATGTTGGAGGATCTACTACGACTGTGTATACTGGACTGAGGGGAGCCGTGGGAGAAGATGTTGTCGTTGGTCGAGTTCTCCTATAACAACAGCTACAAGTCCAGCATAAGGATGACGCCTTATGAAGCCTTGTATGGAAGGAAATGCAGGACCCCACTTTCTTGGTTTCAGTACGAGGATCCGAAAGTGTTGGTATCAGATTTTGTTGAAGACACAGAGGCTCGGGTGAGACTGATCAGAGATAGGATGTTAGAGGCGCAGAGCAGACATGCTAAGTACTATGACGCCCGACATCGTCAGGTGGAGTTTTAGGTGGGGGACCGAGTGTTTTTTAAGATCCGACCCATGCATGGAGTTTCACGGGTGCGTGGTCGAAAGAAGAAGCTCAGCCCTAAGTATATGGGCCCTTACCGGATCCTAGAGTGGATCGGGCCCCTAGCCTACAGGCTGGAATTGCCACCGGAGCTGGCATCTCTGCACGACGTCTTCCACATTTCTTCGCTGAGGAGGGCTCTACTATGCCCGGAGCAGCAGATCTTGACCAAAGATGTTCGGTAGCTTCAGACCGGTCTATTCACTTGGAGCCGGTTCGAATTGACGACAGAGGAGTACGGGTCCTGCATCGCAAGAAGTTTCCATTAGTCAAAGTTCTATGGAGGAATCACGGCCAGGAGGAGCATACCTGAGAACCCCAGGACTTGATGCGACAAAAGTATCCAGAGCTGTTCAGTCAGGTATACCCCACAACCTCTCAGGACGTTCAATTTTCTTTCCTATTTTTAAACTAGTAGGACTGGAATTTCAAGAATAGGGGCTAATCTTTTGTTTATTGGGGGAAAACGTTATCAATTGGGCGAATTAGTCATAGATGTGAGTTTTCTGTTTAACCTCACTTAGCAAACATGGCATCGAGATGTAATCCTACACTTCTCATGGATGTTACAAGTTTCTTTCCCTCCGATAGGAGTCCCCGTAGGCTTAACCTTTATTTCGGGGATGAAATCTTTGTTTTATTTATTGGGATTTGTAACATCCCATTTTCAACGAGACCCCTAAGTGTAGTTTTGGTCATGACCAAGTCAAGACAAAGCCCTAGGGAGCTAGAAAGGGCCAAGTAATCAAAGGCCAAGGTGAGACTCACCTTGGTCTGCCTATGGCACAACCTCATCACCAGATCTAAGGATTTACTTTAGGGCTTCACCATGACTCCATGACCCCACCACAACATAACTAACCTATTATAGGATCCACTAGAGCCCTAAGGGTCCATGCAAGTCAACCCAAAGTGATCAATCTGACCTGGGACCACCACAGGCCAAAAATTTGACAAGGTGCCCTGACTAAGGGCAATTGGCCTCTAATGTGCTCAAGGGACCCCACCATGCCACCCTAACCTTAAAGTGAGGTCAAAGGGTCACTAAGGACCCATTGGAGTCAAGCCTAGTGGCTAAGTTGACCCAAGTCAACTCTAGACCCAGATTGGTCAAAGTGACCTAACCAAGGGGCAGGTGACCTTCAATGGGCCAATTCAACCCTACCCAACCTTTCCTAGACATCCAGGGAAGACAATGAGTCACTAAGGACCTTGGGGGTCAACCCAATTGGTCATGTGGACCAAATTCAACCCAAGCCCATTTTGGGTCAACCTAGCCCAAATGGGCTAACCCAAGCTTTAGCCATTGCTTCCCAAGGCTAACTTTAATTCTCAACATTCTTATGAGTGGAATGGCTGCATATATCCTAGGGGGTTTGACCAGTCAACTTGGTGACTAGGAGAGAGAAAGAAGGACTTCATTTCATGGTAATGGTGGAGAGGAAATGGGGGGAAGAGGAATGGTATGGGGACCGGCCAAAGGAGGCTAACAGCCACCCTTTATGGCTTCAATCAACTCCTCTAGGGGAGAGGAGTTGATTCCAGCCGTTTCCTGGCCACCAAGGGGCAGATTCAGTCCCCCCCCCCACCTCTCAACCCGAGCCACCCCTTTAATGTCTTTAATGGCCATTGAAGCTACAACCCTTCCCCTCCCCAATCCAGGATTTAAACCCCATCAGTGGGTCAAGGGGAAGATTTCCCACCACTTACCTGAAGGAGCCGAGCCAGTGCATAGTGCTATTACAGAAGTCGAGCGCCGCCGCCGTCGACCTTGGCATCCAGTCGTTCCTCCCGCATTCAGACCGCCAGAAAGGTCATCCTCCACTCCTCTCTTCATGGGTAGATCTTAGGAATTGATTAGGGCAAGGTTCGGGCTCAATTGTGCCCGATCCAAAATTCCAAATCCATGGAAATTGGGTGAAAATTATCCTCCCGGGTTCGCCGAAATAGTCGCCTCCGGCGGCCGTGCCGCCGGCTGGGGGTAGCACCCACCTCCCCGAAGGTGGTGGTGTCGTTTGCCGGCCGGGGAAGTGGCCGGGTGGCCGGGAAATTGGCCTGCATGTCGCTCCAGGATGGGTCAATCTGGGCCGTTGGCTGGAGGAAGGAGATGAGCTGATGCCATCCAAAAGGGCGCTTTAATATTCATGCTGAGATTATTATTAATCTTTATTTCCTTGATTTATTTAATTCTGTCACACTTTTTTACAGTATGTGGTTTAAATTTTAAAAAATACTTAAGCTCACCTAATGGAAAAGTCGTCAACATGAAATATGTAGCCCTAAGGGTCTACTTTAATCCAAAATTTATCTGAACAAGTTTGGACGACTATTGGCCAGGGCACCCATTTTGGTGGGACCTATACCTAGGGCTATCCTGAAATTCAAATGGATGCCCACCTCTCATCCCTTGTCCAAATGTCCTAAAATTTGGGCAGGGGTTCTATCCTAACTATACCTAGGGCTATCCTGAAATTCAAATGGATGCCCATCTCTCATCCCTTGTCCAAATGTCCTGAAATTTGGGCAAGGATTCTATCCTAACTATACCTAGCGCCTATCAAAAAATCAGAATTTTTGGAGAATATTTTTCTATAGTTTTTGTAAAAATTTAATAAACCATGTATAATTTAATTAGGTGTCCTAAACAACTCAAAATCGCCCCAAATTATGGTGGTTAGTCTTAAAGGGCATGCTAAGGCTCTGGTAAAAATTTCATCTCATTTGGAGATGTTTTGATTAAGTTTTTATCCAACCCTTGGTTGACCCTCATAGGGGTAATTAGGTCAAAACACCCCATTAGAGTTTTGAGTGGCCAAATAACCTCAACAGAAGCTGAAACATTTGTCACTTACTCTTTATGGTATGACACACCATCCAATGGATTTTGGAGTGGTTTGGGGCAGGGTATCCCTAGGACTCTAGGGTAAAACCCTTTTATGGGATTTTTAGGGTTTGATGGTAGAATGACTTTGGAATGACCTGAAATTTGGTGGGGAAGATCATAGAGAGTATATGGTCCTATGAATGAAGTTTCATTGAATTTGAAATCCTTTAACCCCCTCAAAACTCTAACCCTAATTTAGGGCACCAACCTTATTTTGAATAATTAGGCTGTTAATTGAACTTCTAATCAAATGAAATTTTGGGCAGGGTGATGTTCTGGTCTAAATGGCCATAATATCATTTTGTTGAGATTCTTGGGTTAATTTATATAGTACCTTATTCACAACCCTAGTTGTGCCCTAGATATTTATTTTGATGATTCTGGAATTTCTATTCACTGGAATTTATGAAATCTTGGATTAGGGCATCTTTATAGCATGTTATACCCTCTGTATTTTTGGGAGTTTTATCTGATTATTTTAGGTACTTTATTCATAAAATTATGAACTATGAATTTTGATCAAAAATAGATGTGGAGCTTAGTATTTTTATAAAAATTATGAAATCTGGTCAGTGGGTGTTTTATATCAATATGTAAGTCCTGGAATTTTCTCATAATTTTTAGGTAATTATTTACAGTATTTGCTTCAATAACCCAAGAGCTTGGATTAACAATTTAAAATTAAATTAGGAGTTACTGTTCACTGGAAAATTGTGAGAATCCTCCTAGAGTGTTTTTAGGCTATGATGATCTTACTGGATTTTTGCTTTAATTTCTGGAATAATATTTCTGGCATTTGATTCTTAAAATATGTATTATGAACCTTATATGCTAAATTATGATTTTGGGGCCTAAACCATTTTAAAAATTCACATGTCTTGGATTTACTATTGATTTGCTCTGTAAAATTTATCATAATTTTATGAAGTCTTATACTTACTTTAAAAGCGCACTTCATAACCAAATGTTTGCTCTTGGAACCCTTAAAAAATTTAATTAAAATATCAGAATATTTAGGAAAATAATTATTTTCTGGATTTAGTCTATTTGTGTCATGATAAGCCTCCAGTAAATAACTTAGGGCACTTGGATGATTATTTGGATTGTCCCCTATTCGGTTCGACATATAGTCTAGGTTGGTCTGCATGTACCAAATTGTTAAATAGCAATAGGACATGATCCGGATAGTTGTTGGAGTTGTCGTTTTGGCTTGGTGGATTGGTGTGGATGATTTCACTATAGATGGATAAGAAGAGCTGTGAGAAGTGGTTGGATATAATCTAGGGGTATTTGGGTTCGACGAAAGATCGTCTTCCCTGAGGAAAGGAAGAGTAAAAATCACTCTAGATTAGTATATCGTAACACAAGAAAGTAATGGGTAAGAGATTCAACCAATAATAATAAGTGACTTGCGAAAGGGAACGATGGGCTTCAGCTACCATCATAGTTCCTAGTGCCCTTTGAGAGCTCTTCATAGGGAATACCGGGGGAAGTCCTGGGTTAACGTAAACTGTAATAACAAATTGAAAAGAGTAACATAGTAATTAGGATCTCATATTTTACAAACACTGTTTGCACGGGGAGATTGCTGGGAGCTTTGTCTCGACTGGTTAAGAGACAGACGGAATGGTCCGGGGAGCTTCGGCTCGATTGGCTAAAAGACAGGCGTTTTGGTCCGGAGAGCTTCGGCTCGGTTTTTGTCTGATTACGGTTAAACTTGCATGTGCATAAAAGGAAAGGAAATTAAGGTGGTGGGTCGTCGTTATTGGAGGGTCGATGCACCGACGCCAATACGCTGACTCGGCAAATGTGGTTAGCACTTCGCCAACAGTAGTCCGGTGCGCCAGCCGACAAGAGTACGCAGGCGTCCGCTTAGTGCACCAAGCATTGAGGCGTACGATAGGTCTTACCGGTAGTGCTTTACTGGTTTAGAGGTGGGCGAGGCCCAACCCACCGCTTCCGTCTGCCACTATGGAGGTATCCTAGGAGGTAACGACTCCGAAAGGGGGAACTAAAGGTCTGTGTGCAAAGAGTCGGGTGTGTGAGTTGCACTTGCATGTTCCATCATACCCACTTGCATGTCATAGCATAATCGATTCATTTAACCCCTGACACCTAAAGTATAAGTGGAATGGGACGCTTATACATTAGGACTTGCAAAATGACCCCTTGGTCTATAAGCTTATGTGGGCAAGTTTATAAATTAAGGTTAAATTCAATATAAATATATGATGTTGTTTGATAACCGACACCCCAACGTATAAGTGGTATAAGACACTTTATACGATAGGAGCTTTGTAGAAGATCCCTTTGCTTATGTGTTTCCGCTCATAAGTCAAGGTTGTAATTCATACTTTACCTTACTGCCATTTATATTATAAACTACTAGTATAGGTCCGCCGCCACCCTTTGTCTTATTCTCCACCTTCATGTCCATCCCTCTCATCCTCTCCGCTCGGTGCCTAAGGGCCATGGGGAAGGGGTGGGGATGATAGGACTTAGTCTTATAGACTAACGGTTTTCGAACCACATCATTTAGGGGATCGTGGAGCTCAACATGGAGCAGCAGCCCCGGAGGTCGTCCTGCTTGGAGATGGGACACTCTAGCTCAGGAATTCAGTCAGCTGGGACTGTGAGTCCTGACTTATATTAGATGATATAGTTTGCTTCCGCATGAGCGTTTTGTAGTGAGGATATGATGTACCGGGCATAAGCCCGCATTTCTAGTACTCTGATTATTATTCTGTGGACACTCCCTTCGTGGAGATTTTATTTTTATATATGTGATTTACCAGTGGACTTGCTTTTACATACTTCATTATTGTGCTACCTTTCTGTGATCGAATTGGCCGGCGAATCGGCGCCTTGTGGTGATGACCCTTCAGGGCGTGAAGGTGTCACCGCAAAGCGGCGATTCTGGGCCTAAGACCCTGGTGGTTTAAAAAGAAAAAGAAAAAGGGGGTCTTACAAGTGGTATCAGAGCGAAACATCGATCTGAAAAAGGTAGCAGTCCACTAACCCTGGGTCACCCCCGCTCGAGTTTAGTTTGGGGACAAACTAAGCAGCGGAAGCAGTAGTGGTGTGCCCATATGGGGATCACATATAAATTGTCCACTTTTATTAAAGATTGAACGTTTTCTCAGTATGGGTTTTTGTTACGCAGCCTCCAGCACAGCCTACGCCACAAGGTGGAGTTCAACAGGCTCAGGATGTTGCACCACCTCCACCGGTCCCCACTCCTTTCCTTCAGTCAGACATGGGACAGACTCTGACTGCCATCCTGGAGGCTTTCAGGGCCCAGCAGGTTCTGGTCCCGCAGCCAAATCCGGGGGCCAACTGGTTGAGCATCTTCCGAGGACTTTCTCCCCGTCCTACTTGGGGACAGAGTCGGCGGTTCGGACGGAAGAGTGGCTGGATATTATGTATACGAGATGCTGACCGGGATACGGTGTCCCTGGGAGGAGAGGGTGGCTCTGGTTGTCTCTTGCCTGGAGTCCCATGCCAAGAGGTGGTGGAAGACGCTGTTGGACACGACATTTGCCGATAGGGAGGTTGCGGAGGTTACCTGGGAAGAGTTCAGGGCCGCGCTGCTGGAGCATTTCGTTCCGCAGTCATCCAGGGATGAGTTGGAGGAGCGGTTCTTACAGCTGAAGCAGGGCACCCGGACGGTGGTGGAGTACCATCGGGAGTTCGACCATCTGGCTCGATACGCAGATTCTTACCAGCTGGACGAAGCAGGGTACATCAAGAGGTTCTATAAGGGCCTGCGGGAGGATTTGAGGGAGGCTTTGTTGTTTGTATCCGACGGCCTATCTCCCGGATTTTGGAGATGGCAAAGAGGATTGAGGCTGATTGGCACACCACTCGGGGCCGGAAGCGGCCAGCAGAGGATCAGGGACGGAGAGTCAGAAATGACCAGCGGCGAGGTGCTATACCAGAGGGGAGAAGGACAGAGGACCAACCTCGTCAGGAAGTGAGGCAGGAGCCGAGGGAGCAGGTGATATTGGCCCCTCAACCTCTTCGGATGCAGGAGATGCCGAGACCCGGGGGAATGGCGTATCCCCCACCAGAGTGCTTCCTTTGTCATCAGATTGGGCACATCCGGAGGAACTGCCCCATGAGGGGGGCACCACCTCCAGCACCACAGGGTGGCCCACCAGCTCAGCATTACGGAGGCCGAGGACGCGGCCGCGGTCGTGGATACCAGGAGGGAGATCGAGAAAGAAAGGGAAGGGAGCAAGTATTATGCTTTGGACTTGCGCAACCTAGAATCCGGAGCAAGTAATAGCAGGTATAGTCTTCATCAGCGGCAAGCCTGCCCGCACGCTGTTCGATACTGGAGCTACTCACTCCTTTGTGTCGGAGACGTTCGTAGAAGGACTGGAAGGCGTGGAGCGATTCACGGGCTCGAAGATGAGGGTGCGACTACCGGATGGTTCTGAGCTCCTTACCACGGACCACTGCAATATGGAGGCAAAAATTGGTGGAAAGGCGTTCGAGGCTCCAGCGACGATTTTGAAGCTGACGGATTACGACCTGATCCTGGGCATGGTATGGCTGCACTGGAACCATGCCCAGATTGATTGCCAAGCGAAGAGGATCACTGTGAGACACGGGACTCTTTCATTGTCATCGAAGGTATAAGACCTGCCTCTCGTATACTCTTATCTTCGGTAAGGCCGTTAAGGCCCATCTGCAGGGAGAGGAGGTCTATCAGATTCTATTTGAGATGGCGGAAGTCAAGGAGTCGGTGACAGACATCCGGGTGGTGCGAGATTTCGTTACATCTTTCCAGAGAAACTGCCAGGACTACCTCCGCACCGAGAGCAGGACTTTCAGATACAGCTTGTGTCGGGGCCAAGCCGGCATCTAGGGCCCCTTATCGGATGGGCCCGAAGGAGTTGGCAGAGTTTCGGACTCAGTTGCAGGAATTGGTGGAGGCAGGATTTTTAGACCGAGTTCCTCGCCATGGGAGCCCCGGTCCTATTCGTGAAGAAGAAGGATGGGACACTTCGCTTGTGCATCGATTATCGAGCACTAAACAGGCTGACCGTCCGGAATACCTATCCGCTCCCACGGATAGACGATTTGTTCGACCAGCTGGAAGGGGCGCACTTCTTTTCAAAACTGGATTTGAGGTCGGGCTACTACCAGCTTCGGATTCGAGAGGAGGATATTCAGAAGACTGCTTTTAGTAGCAGATATGGATTGTTTGAGTTTACGGTGATGCCCTTCGGGCTCACGAATGCACCTTCGGCGTTCATGACCCTCATGAACCAGGTTTTCAAGGAGTACCTGGATGTGTTTGTCATTGTATTTATCGATGACATCCTCATCTACTCGAGAACGGAAGAGGAGCACGCTCGCCATCTAGCACTGACCCTACAGAGACTGCGGAAGAATCACTTATATGCAAAGTTCAGCAAATGTAAGTTCTGGTTGAAGGAGGTGGGCTTTCTAGGCCATATATAACAGCGGAGCCGTTTGGCAGTGGATCCGAAAGATTCAGGCAGTTCGAGATTGGCCGCAGTTGAAGTCAGCCACCGATGTACGAAGCTTTCTAGGACTTGCCGGTTATTACCGGAAGTTATTGGGGGTTCTCCCAAATTGCCCTCCCACTCACATCTTTGACGAAGGGAGGCACCTTTTGTTTGGACCCCGCAATGCCAGGCGGCTTTCCAGGAGTTGAAGGATCGACTCACCTCGGCCCCCATACTTACTCTCCCCTCGGGGAGAGAAGGTTTTCAGGTCTACACCGACGCTTCCTACCAGGGTATGGGAGCTGTACTGATGCAGAAGGGCCATGTGATTGCATATGCGTCTCGCCAGTTGAAGAAGCACGAGCAGAACTACCCGCGTGCACGACCTTGAGATGGGAGCGGTCGTTTTTGCTCTGAAGGTCTGGCGCCATTATCTTTATGGAGTCCACTGCGACATCTACTCCGACCACAAGAACTTAAATACGTGGACACGCAGAAGGAGCTGAATATCAGGCAGAGGCGCTGGGTGGAGTTCTTAGCAGACTATCAGTATGAGATGCACTACCATCCAGGGAAGGCAAACGTGGTGGCCGACGTATTGAGTCGGAGAGCTGCCACTTTCGAAGCCGGCCCCAGGTTATGTCCAAGGATCTAGTCCGGTCCTTCAGAGATATGCATATATCCCTAGTGTCCGAGGATGATCTAGAGCTGTATAGGGAGTATCTGGCATCGATGGTGGCTATAGATGATATTCGGGACCGCATCCGGGACGGACAGAGGACAGATGCATGGGCAGAGCCGATATTCCGAGCCTTGGAAGAGGGTTCGACAGGAGATTATTCCCTGAGAGATGGATTGCTACATTTCAGAGGCAGAGTATATATACCCGCAGGAGGCCGGATTCGGGAGGACATCATGGCGGAGGCGCATTGTAGCAGATATTCTATACATCCGGGGATCACCAAGATGACGGCAGATCTGAAGAAGATGATGTTTTGGCCAGGGATGAAGAAGGACATTACGTACTTCGTGACCCATTGCGAGGCATGTCAGTTGGTGAAGGCGGAATGCAGGAACCCCGCAGGACTGTTGCAACCACTCCCGGTATCGGAGTGGAAGTTTGATGGTATAGCTATGGATTTTATACATGGGCTTCCCCGGCTCGGACGGGGAATGACTCGATCTGGGTGATTGTTGATCGGTTGACGAAGGTGGCCCGCTTTATACCAATCAGGAAGGATGACTCGGTGGGAGTGCTGGTACGGAAGTTCGTGGAGCAGTATATCCGATATCATTGCGTGCCCAGGATGATAGTGTCGGACCGCGATGGACGGTTTACATCCAGGGAGTGGCGGTCAGTGCAGGCATACCTGGCACCCGATTGGCTTTTAGCACGCCTTCCACCCTCAGACGGACGGGCAGACAGAGCGCACCAAAGGACGTTGGAGGATCTACTACGACTGTGTATACTGGACCGAGGGGAGCCGTGGGAGAAGATGTGTCGTTGGTCGATTCTCCTATAACAACAGCTACCAGTCCAGCATCAGGATGGCGCCTTATGAAGCCTTGTATGGAGGAAATGCAGGACCCCTTTTTGTTGAAGACACAGAGGCTTAAGTGAGAACTGATCAGAGATAGGATGTTAGAGGCGCAGAGCAGACAGGCTAAGTACTATGACGCCCGACATCGTCAGGTGGAGTTTCAGGTGGGGGACCGAGTGTTTTTGAAGATCCGGCCCATGCATGGAGTTTCACGGGTGCGTGGTCGGAAGAAGAAGCTCAGCCCTAGGTATATGGGCCCTTACCGGATCCTGGAGCGGATCGGGCCCCTAGCCTACAGGCTGGAATTGCCACCGGAGCTGGCAGCTCTGCACGACGTCTTCCACATTTCTTCGCTGAGGAGGGCTCTACTACGCCCGGAGCAGCAGATCTTGACCACAGATGGGCTGGTAGCTTCAGACCGGTCTGTTCACTTGGAGCCGGTTCGAATTGACGACAGAGGAGTACGGGTCCTGCGCATTGCAAGAAGGTTCCATTAGTCAAAGTTCTGTGGAGGAATCACGGCCAGGAGGAGCATACCTGGGAACCCCAGGACCTGATGCGACAAAAGTATCCAGAGCTGTTCAGTCAGGTATACCCCACAACCTCTCAGGACGTTCAATTTTCTTTCCTATTTTAAACTAGTAGGACTGGAATTTCAAGAATAGGGGCTAATCTTTTGTTTATTGGGGGAAAACGTTATCAATTGGGCGAATTAGTCATAGATGTGAGTTTTCCTGTTTAACCTCACTTAGCAAACATGGCATCGAGAAGTAATCCTACACTTCTCATGGGATGTTACAAGTTTCTTTCCCTCCGATAGGAGTCCCCGTAGGCTTAACCTTGATTTTGGGGACGAAATCTTTGTTTTGTTTATTGGGATTTGTAACATCCCATTTTCAACTAGACCCCTAAGAGTGGTTTTGGTCATGACCAAGTCATGACAAAGCCCTAGGGAGCTAGAAAGGGCCAAGTAATCAAAGGCCAAGGTGAGACTCACCTTTGTCTGCCTATGGCACAACCTCATCACCAGATCTAAGGTTTTACTTTAGGGCTTCACCATGACTCCATGACCCCACCACAACACCACTAACCTATTAGAGGATCCACTAGAGCCCTAAGGGTCCATGCAAGTCAACCCAAAGTGACCAATCTGACCTGGGACCACCACAGGCCAAAAATTGGACAAGGTGCCCTAACTAAGGGCAATTGGCCTCTAATGTGCTCAAGGGACCCCACCATGCCTCCCTAACCTTAAAGTGAGGTCAAAGGGTCACCAAGGACCCATTGGAGTCAAGCCTAGTGGCTAAGTTGACCCAAGTCAACTCTAGACCCAGATTGGTCAAAGTGCCCTAACCAAGGGCAGGTGACCTTCAATGGGCCAAGTCAACCCTACCCAACCTTTCTTAGACCTCCAGGGAAGACAACGAGTCACTAAGGACCCTTGGGGGTAAACCCAAAAGGTCATGTGGACCAAAGTCAACCCAAGCCCATTTTGGGTCAACCTAGCCCAAATGGGCTAACCCAAGCTTTAGCCATTGCTTCCCAAGGCTAACTTCAATTCTCATAATTCTTATGAGTGGAATGGCTGCATATATCCTAGGGGGTTTGACCAGTCAACTTGGTGACTAGGAGAGAGAAAGGGGGACTTCATTTCATGGTAATGGTAGAGAGAGAAAATGGGGGGGAGAGGAATGGTATGGGGACCGGCCAAAGGAGGCTAACAGCCACCCTTTATGGCTGCAATCAACTCCTCTAGGGGAGAGGAGTTGATTCCAGCCGTTTCCCGGCCACCAAGGGGCAGATTCAGCCCCCCCACCTCTCAACCCGAGCCACCCCTTTAATGGCTTTAATGGCCATTGAAGCTACAGCCCTTCCCTCCCCAATCCAGCATTTAAACCCCATCAGTGGGTCAAGGGGAAGATTTCCCACCACTTACCGAAGGAGCCGAGCCAGTGCATAGTGCTGTTGTAGAAGCCGAGCGCCGCCGCCGTCGACCATGGCATCCCGTCGTTCCTCCCGCATTCAGGCCGCCGGAAAGGTCCTCCTCCACTCCTCTCTTCATGGGTAGATCTTAGGAATTGATTAGGGCAAGGTTCGGGCTCAATTGAGCCCGATCCAAAATTCCAAATCCATGGAAATCGGGTGAAAATTATCCTCCGGGTTCGCCGGAACAGTCGCCTCGGCGGCCGTGCCGCCGGCTAGGGGTAGCCCCCACCTCCCCGAAGGTGGTGGTGTCGTTGGCCGTCCGGGGAAGTGGCCGGGTGGCCGGGAAATTGGCCCGCAAGCCGCTCCAGGACGGGTCAATCTGGGCTATTGGCTGGAGGAAGGAGATGAGCCGATGCCGTCCAAAAGGGCGCTTTAAGATTCGTGCTGAGATTATTATTAATCTTTATTTCCTTGATTTATTTAATTCTGTCACACTTTTTTACAGTATTTTGGTTTAAAGTTTTAAAAATACTTAAGCTCACCTAATGGAAAAGTCATCAACATGAAATATGTAGCCCTAGGGTCTACTTTAATTCAAAATTTATTTGGACAAGTTTGGACCACTGTTGGTCCAGGGCACCATTTTGGTGGGACTATACTAGGGCTATCTTGAAATTTAAATGGATGCCCACCTCTCATCCTTGTCCAAATGTCCTGATATTTGGGCAGGGATTCTATCTAACTATCCTAGGCTATCCATTTCAAATGGATGCCCACCTCTCATCCCTTTTCCAAATGTCCTTAAATTTGGGCAGGGATTCTATCCTAACTATACCTAGGGCCTATCCCAAATCAGAATTTTTGGAGAATATTTTCTATAGTTTTTGTAAAAATTTAATAAACCATGTATAATTTAATTAGGTGTCCTAAACACCTCAAAATCCCCCAAATTTGGGTGGGTAGTCTTAAAGGGCATGCTAAGGCTCTGGTAAAAATTTCATCTCATTTGGAGATGTTTTGATTAGGTTTTTATCCAACCCTAGGTTGACCCTCATAGGGGTAATTAGGTCAAAACACCCATTAGAGTTTTGAGTGGCCAAATCACCTCAACAAAGGCTGAAACTTTGTTCACTGACTCTTATGGTATGACACACCATCCAATGGATTTTGGAGTGGTTTGGGGCAGGGTATCCCTAGGACTCTAGGGTAGACCCTTTTATGGGATTTTTAGGGTTTGATGGTCAAATGACTTGGAATGACCTGAAATTTTGTGGGGAAGATCATAGAGAGTATATGGTCCTATGGATGAAGTTTCATTGAATTTGAAATCCTTTAACCCCTCAAAACTCTAACCCTAGTTTAGGGCACCAACCTTATTTTGAATTATTAGGCTGTCAATTGAACTTCTAATCAAATGAAATTTTGGGCAGGGTGATGTTCTGGTCTAAATGGCCATAATATAATTTTGTTGAGATTTTGGTTTATTTATATAGTACCTTATTCACAACCCTAGTTGTGCCCTAGATATTTACTTTGATGATTCTGGAATTTTTGTTCACTGGAATGTTTATGAAATCTTGGATTAGGGCATCTTATAGCATGTTTTACCTCTGTATTTTTCTTGGGAGTTTTATCTGAATATTTTAGGTACTTCATTCATAAAATTATGAACTATGAATTTTGATCAAAAATAGATGTGGAGCTTAGTATTATTATAAAAATTATGAAATCTGGTCAGTGGGTGTTTTATATCAATATGTAAGTCCTGGAAATTTCTCATAATTTTTAGGTAATTATTTACAGTACTTGCTTCAATAACCAAGAGCTTGGATTAACAATGTAAAATTAAATTAGGAGTTACTGTTCACTGGAAAATTGTGAGAATCCTCCTAGAGTGTTTTTAGGCCATGATGATCTTACTGGATTTTTTCTATAATTTCTGGAACAATATTTATGGCCTTTGATTCTTAAAATAGGTATTATGAACCTTATATGCTAAATTATGATTTTGGGGCCTAAACCATTTTAAAAATTCACATGTCTTGGATTTACTGTTGATTTGCTCTGTAAAATTTATCATGATTTTATGAAGTCTTATACTTACTTTAAAAGTGCACTTCATGACCAAATGGTAGCTCTTGGAACCCTTAAGAAAATTAATTAAAATATCAGAATATTTAGGAAAATTATTATTTTCTGGATTTAGTCTATTTGTGTCATGATAAGCCTCCAGTAAATAACTTAGGGCACTTGGATGATTATTTGGATTGTCCCCTATTCGGTTCGACATATAGCCTAGGTTGGTCTGCATGTAGCAAATTGCTAAATAGCAATAGGACAAGATGGATAGTTGTTGGAGTTTGTAGTTTTGTCTTGGTGGACTGGTGTGGTGGATGTTTCACTATAGAGGGATAGGAAGAGCTGTGAGAAGTGGGTTGGCTAGATTCTAGGGGTATTTGGGTTCGACGAAAGATCGTCTTCCCCGAGGAAAGGAAGAGTAAAAATCACTCTAGGTTAGTATATCGTAACACGAGAAAGTAATGGGTAAGGGATTCAACCAATAATAATAAGTTCCTTGCGAAAGGGAACGATGGGCTTCAGCTACCATCATAGTTCCTAGTGCCCTTTGAGAGCCCTTCACAGGGAATACCGGGGGTGTCCTGGGTTAACGTAAACTAATAACAAACTGAAAAGAGTAACATAGTAATTAGGATCTCATATTTCACAAACACTGTTTTCACGGGAGATTGTTGGGAGCTTCGGCTCGACTGGTTAAGAGACGGACGGAATGGTCCGGGGAGCTTCGGCTCGATTGGCTAAGAGACGGACGTTTTGGTCCGGGAGCTTCGGCTCGGTTTTTGTTGATTACGGTTAAACTTGCATGTGCATAAAAGGAAAGGAAATTAAGGTGGTGGGTTCGTTATTGGAGGGTCGATGACCGACGCCAATACGCTGACTCGGCAAGTGTGGTTAGCACTTCGCCAACAGAAGTCGGTGCGCCAGCCGGCAAGAGTACACAGGGTCCGCTTAGTGCACCAAGCGTTGAGGCGTACGATAGGTCTGACCGGTAGTGCTTTACTGTTTAGAGGTGGGCGAGGCCCAACCCACCGCTTCCGTCTGCCACTACGGAGGTATCCTGGGAGGAGGTAACAACTCCGAAAGGGGGAACTAAGGTCTGTGTGCACAGAGTCGGGTTGTGAGTTGCACTTGCATGTTCCATCATACCACTTGCATGTCATAGCATAATCGATTAATTTAACCCCTGACACCTAAAGTATAAGTGGAATGGGACGCTTATACATTAGGACTTGCAAAACGACCCTTGGTCTATAAGCTTGTGTGGGCAAGTTTATAAATTAAGGTTAAATTCAATATAAATATATGTTGTTGTTTGATAACCGACACCCCAACGTATAAGTGGTATGGGACACTTTATACGATGGGAGCTTTGCAGAAGATCCCTTGGCTTATGCGTTTCGCTCATAGTCAAGGTTATAATTCATACTTTACCTTACTGCCATTTATATTATAAACTGCTAGTATAGGTCCGTCGACCTGCTTTGTCTATTTCTCCACCTTCATGTCCATCCCTCTAATCCTCTCCGCTCGGTGCCTAAGGGCCATGGGGGAAGGGGTGGGGATGATAGGACTTAGTCTTATAGACTAACGGTTTTCGAACCACATCATTTAGGGGATCGTGGAGCCCAACATGGAGCAGCAGCCCGGAGGTCGGCCCTGCTTGGAGATGGGACAGTCTAGCTCAGGAATTCAGTCAGCTGGGACGTGAGTCCTGACTTATATTAGATGATATAGTTTGCTTCTACATGAGCGTTTTGTAGTGAGGATATGATGTACCAGGCATAAGCCCGCATTTCTAGTACTCTGATTATTATTCTGTGGACACTCCCTTCGTGGAGATTTTATTTTTATATATGTGATTTACCAGTGGACTTGCTTTTACATACTTCAATTATTGTGCTACCTTTCTGTGATCGAATTGGCCGACGGAATCGGCGCCTTGTGGTGATGACCCTTCAGGGCGTGAAGGTGTCACCGCAAAGCGGCGATTCTGGGCCTAAGACCCTGGTGGTTTAAAAAGAAAAAGAAAAAAGGGGGGTCTTACAAGTGGTATCAGAGCGAAACATCGATCTGAAAAAGGTAGCAGTGCACTAACCCTGGGTCACCCCCGCTCGAGTTTAGTTTGGGGACAAACTAAGCAGCGGAAGCAGTGGTGTGCCCATATGGGGATCACATATAAATTTTCCACTTTTATTAAACATTGAACGTTTTCTCAGTATGGGTTTTTGTTACGCAGCCTCCAGCACAGCCTACGCCACAAGGCGGAGTTCAACAGGCTCAGGATATTGCACCACCTCCACCGGTCCCCACTCCTTTCCTTCAGTCAGACATGGGACAGACTCTGACTGCCATCCTGGAGGCTTTCATGGCCCAGTAGGTTCTGGTACCGCAGCCAAATCCGGGGGCCAACTGGTTTTGCATCTTCCGAGGACTTTCTCCCCCGTCCTACTTGGGGACAGATTCGGCGGTTCGGACGGAAGAGTGGCTGGATATTATGTATGAGATACTGACCGGGATATGGTGTCCCTGGGAGGAGAGGGTGGCTCTGGTTATCTCTTGCCTGGAGTCCCATGCCAAAAGGTGGTGGAAGACGCTGTTGGACATGACATTTGCCGATAGGGAGGTTATGGAGGTTACCTGGGAAGAGTTCAGGGCCGCGCTGCTGGAGCATTTCATTCCGCAGTCATCCAGGGATGAGTTGGAGGAGCGGTTCTTACAGCTGAAGCAGGGCACCCGGACGGTGTTGGAGTACCATCGGGAGTTCGACCATCTGGCTCGATACGCAGAATCTTACCAGCTTGACGAAGCAGGGTACATTAAGAGGTTCTATAAGGGCCTGCGGGAGGATTTGAGGGAGGCTTTGTTGTTTGTATCCGACGGGCCTATCTCCTGGATTTTGGAGATGGCAAAGAGGATTGAGGCTGATTAGCACACCACTCGGGGCCGAAAGCGGCCAGTAGAGGATCAGGGACGGAGAGTCAGAAATGACCAGCAGCGAGGTGCTATACCAGAGGGGAGAAGGACAGAGGACCAGCCTCGTCAGGAAGTGAGGCAGGAGCCGGGGGAGAAGGTGATATTGGCCCCTCAACCTCATCGGATGCAGGAGATGCTGAGACCCGAGGGAATGGCGTATCCCCCACCAGAGTGCTTCCTTTGTCATCAGATTGGGCACATCCGGAGGAACTGCCCCATGAGGGGGGCACCACCTCCAGCACCACAGGGTGGCCCACCAGCTCAGCATTACGGAGGCCGAGGACGCGTCCGCGGTCGTGGATACTAGGAGGGAGATCGTAGAAAGGGAAGGGAGCAAGTATATGCTTTGGACCTTGCGCAACCTCGGAATCCAGAGCAAGTCATAACAGGTATAGTCTTCATCAGCGGCAAGCCTGCCCGCACGCTGTTCGATACTGGAGCTACTCACTCCTTTGTGTCGGAGATGTTCGTAGAAGGACTGGAAGGCGTGGAGTGATTCACGGGCTCGAAGATGAGGGTGCGACTACCGGATGGTTCTGAGCTCCTTACCACGGACCACTGCAATATGGAGGCAAAAATTGGTGGAAAGGCGTTTGAGACTCCAGCAACAATTTTGAAGCGGGCGGATTACGACCTGATCCTGGGCATGGTATGGCTGCACTGGAACCATGCCCAGATTGATTGCCAAGCGAAGAGGATCACTGTGAGATACGGGGACTCATTCATTGTCATCGAAGGTATAAGACCTGCCTCTCGTATACTCTTATCTTCGGTAAAGGCCATTAAGGCAAATCTACAGGGAGAGGAGGTCTATCAGATTCTATTTGAGATGGCGGAAGTCAAAGAGTGGGTGACAGACATCCCGGTGGTGCGAGATTTCGCTAACATCTTTCTAGAGAAACTGCCAGGACTACCTCCGCACCGAGAGCAGGACTTTCAGATACAGCTTGTGTCGGGGGCCAAGCCGGCATCTAGGGCCCCTTATCGGATGGCCCCGAAGGAATTGGCATAGTTTCGGACTCAGTTGCAGGAATTGGTGGAGGCAGGATTTTTTAGACCGAGTTCCTCGCCATGGGGAGCCCCGGTCCTATTCGTGAAGAAGAAGGATGGGACACTTCGCTTGTGCATCGATTATCGAGCACTAAACAGGCTGACCGTCTGGAATACCTATCCGCTCCCACAGATAGACAAGTTGTTCGACCAGCTGTAAGGGGCGCACTTCTTTTCAAAACTGGATTTGAGGTCGTGCTACTAACAGCTTCGGATTCGAGAGGAGTATATTCAGAAGACTGCTTTTAGCAGCAGATATGGATTGTTTGAGTTTACGGTGATGCCCTTCGGGCTCACGAATGCACCTTCGGCGTTCATGACCCTCATGAACCAGGTTTTCAAGGAGTACCTGGATGTGTTTGTAATTGTATTTATCGGTGACATCCTCATCTACTCGAGTACGGAAGAGGAGCACGCTCGCCATCTAGCACTGACCATACATAGACTCCGGGAGAATCACTTATATGCAAAGTTCAACAAATGTAAGTTCTGGTTGATAGAGGTGGGCTTTCTAGGCCATACATTCAGCGGAGCCGTGTTGGCAGTGGATCCGGCAGAGATTCAGGCAGTTCGAGATTGGCCGCAGTTGAAGTCAGCCACCGATGTACGAAGCTTTCTAGGACTTGCCGGTTATTACCGGATGTTCGTTGAGGGGTTCTCCCAAATTGCCCTCCCACTCACATCTTTGACGAAGGAGGCACCTTTCGTTTGGACCCCACAATGCCAGGCGGATTTCCAGGAGTTGAAGGATCGACTCACCTCGGCCCCCATACTTACTCTCCCCTCGGGGAGAGAAGGTTTTCAGGTCTACACCGACGCTTCCTACCAGGGTATGGGAGCTGTACTGATGCAGAAGGGCCATGTGATTGCATATGCGTCTCTCAAATTGAAGAAGCACAAGCAGAACTACCTGGTGCACGACCTTGAGATGGGAGCGGTCGTTTTTGCTCTGAAGGTCTGGCGCCATTATCTTTATGGAGTCCACTGTGACATCTACTCCGACCACAAGAACTTAAAATACGTGGACACGCAGAAGGAGCTGAATATCAGGCAGAGGCGCTGGGTGGAGTTCTTAGCAGACTATCAGTATGAGATGCATTACCATCCAGGGAAGGCAAACGTTGTGGCCGACGTATTGAGTCTTAGAGCTGCCACTTCCGAAGCCGGCCCCAGGTTATGTCCAAGGAGCTAGTCCGGTCCTTCAGAGATATGCATATATCCCTAGTGTCCGAGGATGATCTAGAGCTTTATAGGGAGTATCTGGCATCGATGGTGGCTATAGATGATATTCGGGACCGCATCTGGGACGGATAGCATGGTCAGAGCTGATATTCCGAGCCTTGGAAGAGGGTTCGACAGGAGATTAATCCCTGAGAGATGGATTGCTACATTTCTGAGGCAGAGTATATATACCCGCAGGAGGCCGGATTCGGGAGAACATCATGGCGGAGGCGAATTGTAGCAGATATTCTATACATCCGTGGATCACCAAGATGATGGCAGATCTGAAGAAGATGATGTTTTGGCCAGGGATGAAGAAGGACATTACGTACTTCGTGACCCATTGCGAGGCATGTCAGTTGGTGAAGGCGGAATGCAGGAACCCCGCAGGACAGTTGCAGCCACTCCCGGTATCAGAGTGGAAGTTTGATGGTATAACTATGGATTTTATACATGGGCTTCCCCGACCTCGGACGGGGAATGACTCGATCTGGGTGATTGTTGATCGGTTGACGAAGGTGGCCCGCTTTATACCAATCAGGAAGGATGACTCGGTGGGAGTTCTGGTACGGAAGTTCGTGGAGAAGTATATCCGATATCATTGCGTGCCCAGGATGATAGTGTCGGGCCGCAATGGACGGTTTACATCCAGGGAGTGGCGGAAAGTGCAGGCATACCTGGGAACCCGATTGGCTTTTAGCACGACCTTCCACCCTTAGACGGACGGGCAGACAGAGCGCACCAACTGGATGTTGGAGGATCTACTAACGACTGTGTATACTGGACCGAGGGGAGCCGTGGGAGAAGATGTTGTCGTTGGTCGAGTTCTCCTATAACAACAGCTACCAGTCCAGCATCAGGATGGCGCCTTATGAAGCCTTGTATGGAAGGAAATGCAGGACCCCATTTTGTTGAAGACACAGAGGCTTAAGTGAGACTGATCAGAGATAGGATGTTTGAGGCGCAGAGCAGACAGGCTAAGTACTATGACGCCCGACATCGTCAGGTGGAGTTTCAGGTGGGGGACCGAGTGTTTTTGAAGATCCGTCCCATGCATGGAGTTTCACGGGTGCGTGGTCGGAAGAAGAAGCTCAGCCCTAGGTATATGGGCCCTTACTGGATCCTAGAGCGGATCGGGCCCCTAGCCTACAGGCTGGAATTGCCACCGGAGCTGGCAACTCTGCATGACATCTTCCACATTTCTTCGCTGAGGAGGGCTCTACTACGCCCGGAGCAGCAGATCTTGACCACAGATGGGCCGGTAGCTTCAGACCGGTCTGTTCATTTGGAGCCGGTTCGAATTGATGACAGAGGAGTACGAGTCCTGCATCGCAAGAAGGTTCCATTAGTCAAAGTTTTGTGGAGGAATCACGGCCAGGAGGAGCATACCTGGGAACCCCAGGACCTGATGCGACAAAAGTATCCAGAGCTGTTCAGTCAGGTATACCCCACAACCTCTCAGGACGTTAAATTTTCTTTCCTATTTTTAAACTAGTAGGACTGGAATTTCAAGAATAGGGGATAATCTTTTGTTTATTGGGGGAAAATGTTATCAATTGGGCGAATTAGTCATAGATGTGAGTTTTCCTGTTTAACCTCACTTAGCAAACATGGCATCGAGAAGTAATCCTACACTTCTCATGGGATGTTACAAGTTTCTTTCCCTCCGATAGGAGTCCCCGTAGGCTTAACCTTGATTTTGGGGACGAAATCTTTGTTTTGTTTATTGGGATTTGTAACATCCATTTTCAACTAGACCCCTAAGAGTGGTTTTGGTCATGACCAAGTCATGACAAAGCCCTAGGGAGCTAGAAAGGGCCAAGTAATCAAAGGCCAAGGTGAGACTCAACTTTGTCTGCCTATGGCACAACCTCATCACCAGATCTAAGGTTTTACTTTAGGGCTTAACCATGACTCCATGACCCCACCACAACACCACTAACCTATTAGAGGATCCACTTGAGCCCTAAGGGTCCATGCAAGTCAAACCAAAGTGACCAATCTGACCTGGGACCACCACAGGCCAAAATTGACAAGGTGCCCTAACTAAGGGCAATTGGCCTCTAATGTGCTCAAGGGACCCCACCATGCCTCCCTAACCTTAAAGTGAGGTCAAAGGGTCACCAAGGACCCATTGGAGTCAAGCCTAGTGGCTAAGTTGACCCAAGTCAACTCTAGACCCAGATTGGTCAAAGTGCCCTAACCAAGGGGCAGGTGACCTTCAATGGGCCAAGTCAACCCTACCCAACCTTTCTTAGACCTCCAGGGAAGACAATGAGTCACTAAGGACCCTTGGGGGTCAACCCAAAAGGTCATGTGGACCAAAGTCAACCCAAGCCATTTTGGGTCAACCTAGCCCAAATGGGCTAACCCAAGCTTTAGCCATTGCTTCCCAAGGCTAACTTCAATTCTCATAATTCTTATGAGTGGAATGGCTGCATATATCCTAGGGGGTTTGACCAGTAAACTTGGATACTAGGAGAGAGAAAGGGGGACTTCATTTGATGGTAATGGTAGAGAGAGAAAATGGGGGGGAGATGAATGATATGGGGACCGGCCAAAGGAGGCTAACAGCCACCCTTTATGGCTGCAATCAACTCCTCTAGTGGAGAGGAGTGGATTCCAGCCGTTTCCCGGCCACCAAGGGGTAGATTCACCCCCCCCCACCTCTCAACCCGAGCCACCCCTTTAATGGCTTTAATGGCCATTGAAGCTACAGCCCTTCCCCTCCCCAATCCAGCATTTAAACCCCATCAGTGGGTCAAGGGGAAGATTTCCCACCACTTACCTGAAGGAGCCGAGCCAGTGCATATTGCTGTTGCAGAAGCTGAGCGCTGCCGCCAACGACCATGGTATCCCGTCGTTCCTCCCGCATTCAGGCAGCCGGAAAGGTCCTCCTCCACTCCTCTCTTCATGGGTAGATCTTAGGAATTGATTAGGGCAAGGTTCGGGCTCAATTGAGCCCGATCCAAAATTCCAAATCCATGGAAATCGGGTGAAAATTATCCTCACGGGTTCGCAGGAACAGTCGCCGCCGGCGGCCGTGCCGCCGGCTGGGGGTAGCCCCCACCTCCCCGAAGGTTGTGGTGTCGTTGGCAGTCCGGGGATGTGGCCGGGTGGCCGGGAAATTGGCCCGCAAGCCGCTCCAGGACGGGTCAATCTGGGCTATTGGCTGGAGGAAGGAGATGAGCCGATGCAGTCCAAAAGGGCGCTTTAAGATTCGTGCTGAGATTATTATTAATCTTTATTTCCTTGATTTATTTAATTCTGTCACACTTTTTTATAGTATTTTGTTTAAAGTTTTAAAAATACTTAAGCTCACCTAATGGAAAAGTCATCAACATGAAATATGTAGCCCTAAGGGTGTACTTTAATTCAAAATTTATTTGGACAAGTTTAGACCACTTGTTGGTCCAGGGCACCCATTTTGGTGGGACCTATACCTAGGGCTATCTTGAAATTTAAATGGATGCCCACCTCTCATCCCTTGTCCAAATGTCCTGATATTTGGGCAGGGATTCTATCCTAACTATACCTAAGGCTATCCTGAATTTCAAATGGATGCCCACCTCTCGTCCCTTTTCCAAATGTCCTTAAATTTGGGCAGGGATTCTATCCTAACTATACCTAGGGCCTATCCAAAAATCAGAATTTTTGGAGAATATTTTTCTCTAGTTTTTGTAAATATTTAATAAACCATGTATAATTTAATTAGGTGTCCTAAACACCTCAAAATCCCCCAAATTTGGGTGGGTAGTCTTAAAGGGCATGCTAAGGCTCTGGTAAAAATTTCATCTCATTTGGAGATGTTTTGATTAGGTTTTTATCCAACCCTAGGTTGACCCTCATAGGGGTAATTAGGTCAAAACACCTCATTAGAGATTTGAGTGGCCAAATCACCTCAACAAAGGCTGAAACTTTGGTCACTGACTCTTATTGTATGACACACCATCCAATGGATTTTGGAGTGGTTTGGGGCAGGGTATCCCTAGGACTCTAGGGTAGACCCTTTTATGGGATTTTTAGGGTTTGATGGTCAAATGACTTTGGAATGACCTGAAATTTTGTGGGGAAGATCATAGAGAGTATATGGTTCTATGGATGAAGTTTCATTGAATTTGAAATCCTTTAACCCCCTCAAAACTCTAACCCTAGTTTAGGGCACCAACTTTATTTTGAATTATTAGGCTGTCAATTCAACTTTTAATCAAATGAAATTTTGGGCAGGGTGATGTTCTGGTCTAAATGGACATAATATAATTTTGTTGAGATTTTTGGGTTTATTTATATAGTACCTTATTCACAACCCTAGTTGTGCCCTAGATATTTACTTTGATGATTCTGGAATTTTTGTTCACTGGAATGTTACGAAATCTTGGATTAGGGTATCTTATAGCATATTTTACCCTCTGTATTTTTCTTGGGAGTTTTATCTGAATATTTTAGGTACTTCATTCATAATATTATGAGCTATGAATTTTGATCAAAAATAGATGTGGAGCTTAGTATTATTATAAAAATTATGAAATCTAGTCAGTGGGTGTTTTATATCAATATGTAAGTCCTGGAAATTTCTCATAATTTTTAGGTAATTATTTACAGTATTTGCTTCAATAACCCAAGAGCTTGGATTAACAATGTAAAATTAAATTAGGAGTTACTGTTCACTGGAAAATTGTGAGAATCCTCCTAGAGTGTTTTTAGGCCATGATGATCTTACTGGATTTTTGCTATAATTTCTGGAACAATATTTCTGGCCTTTGATTCTTAAAATAGGTATTATGAACCTTATATGCTAAATTATGATTTTGGGGCCTAAAGCATTTTAAAAATTCACATGTCTTGGATTTACTGTTGATTTGCTCTGTAAAATTTATCATGATTTTATGAAGTCTTATACTTACTTTAAAAGTGCACTTCATGACCAAATGGTAGCTCTTGGAACCCTTAAGAAAATTAATTAAAATATCAGAATATTTAGGAAAATTATTATTTTCTGGATTTAGTCTATTTGTGTCATGATAAGCCTCCAGTAAATAACTTAGGGCACTTGGATGATTATTTGGATTGTCCCCTATTCGGTTCGACATATAGCCTAGGTTGGTCTGCATGTAGCAAATTGCTAAATAGCAATAGGACAAGATCCGGGATAGTTGTTGGAGTTGTAGTTTTGTCTTGGTGGACTGGTGTGGATGATTTCACTATAGAGGGATAGGAAGAGCTGTGAGAAGTGGTTGGCTAGATTCTAGGGGTATTTGGGTTCGACGAAAGATCGTCTTCCCCGAGGAAAGGAAGAGTAAAAATCAATCTAGGTTAGTATAACGTAACACGAGAAAGTAATGAGTAAGGGATTCAACCAATAATAATAAGTTCCTTGCGAAAGGGAACGATGGGCTTCAGCTACCATCATAGTTCCTAGTGCCCTTTTAGAGCCCTTCACAGGGAATACCGGGGGCTGTCCTGGGTTAACGTAAAATCTAATAACAAACTGAAAAAGAGTAACATAGTAATTAGGATCTCATATTTCACAAACACTGTTTTCACTGGGAGATTGTTGGGAGCTTCAGCTCGACTGGTTAAGAGACGGACGAAATGGTTCGGGGAGCTTCGACTCGATTGGCTAAGAGACGGACGTTTTGGTCCGGGGAGCTTCGGCTCGGTTTTTGTCTGATTACGGTTAAACTTGCATGTGCATAAAAGGAAAGGAAATTAAGGTGGTGGGTCTACGTTATTGGAGGGTCTATGAACCGACGCCAATACGCTGACTCGGCAAGTGTGGTAAGCACTTCGCCAACAGAAGTCCGGTGCGCCAGCCGGCAAGAGTACGCAGGCGTCTGCTTAGTGCACCAAGCGTTGAGGCGTACAATAGGTCTGACTGGTAGTGCTTTACTAGTTTAGAGATGGGCGAGGCCCAACCCACCGCTTCTGTCTGCCACTACAGAGGTATCCTGGGAGGAAACAGCTCCGAAAGGGGGAACTAAAGGTCTGTGTGCACAGAGTCGAGTGTGTGAGTTGCACTTGCATGTTCCATCATACCCACTTGCATGTCATAGCATAATCGATTAATTTAACCCCTGACACCTAAAGTATAAGTGGAATGGGACGCTTATACATTAGGACTTGCAAAACGACCCCTTGGTCTATAAGATTGTGTGGGCAAGTTTATAAATTAAGGTTAAATTCAATATAAATATATGTTGTTGTTTGATAACCGACACCCCAACGTATAAGTGGTATGGGACACTTTATACGATGGGAGCTTTGCAGAAGATCTCTTGGCTTATGCGTTTCCGCTCATAAGTCAAGGTTATAATTCATACTTTACCTTACTGCCATTTATATTATAAACAGCTAGTATAGGTCCGTCGCCACCTGCTTTGTCTTATTCTCCACCTTCATGTCCATCCCTCTAATCCTCTCCGCTCGGTGCCTAAGGGCCATGGGGGAAGGGGTGGGGATGATAGGACTTAGTCTTATAGACTAACGGTTTTCGAACTACATCATTTAGGGGATCGTGGAGCCCAACATGGAGCAGCAGCCCCGGAGGTCGGCCCGCTTGGAGATGGGACAGTCTAGCTCAGGAGTTCAGTCAACTAGGACTGTGAGTCTTGACTTATATTAGATGATATAGTTTGCTTCTGCATGAGCGTTTTGTAGTGAAGATATGATGTACCGGGCATAAGCCCGCATTTCTAGTACTCTGATTATTATTCTGTGGACACTCCCTTCGTGGAGATTTTATTTTTATATATGTGATTTACCAGTGGACTTGCTTTTACATACTTAAATTTTTGTGCTACCTTTATGTGATCGAATTGGCCGGCGGAATCGGCGCCTTGTGGTGTTGACCCTTCAGGGTGTGAAGGTGTCACCGTAAAGCAGCGATTCTGGGCCTAGGACCCCGGTGGTTTAAAAAGAAAAAGAAAAAAGGGGGGTCTTACAAGTGGTACCAGAGCGAAACATCGATCTGAAAATGGTAGCAGACCACTAACCTTGGGTCACCCCCGCTCGAGTTTAGTTTGTGGACAAACTAAGCAGCGGAAGCAGTGGTGTGCCCATATAAGGATCACATATAAATTGTCCACTTTTATTAAAGATTGAACGTTTTATCAGTATGGGTTTTTGTTACGCAGCCTCCAGCACAGCCTACGCCATAAGGTGGAGTTCAACAGGCTCAGGATGTTGCACCACCTCCACCGGTCCCCACTCCTTTCCTTCAGTCAGACATGGGACAGACTCTGACTGCCATCCTGGAGGCTTTCACGGCCCAGCAGGTTCCGGTCCCGCAGCCAAATCCGGGGGCCAACTGGTTGAGCATCTTCCGAGGACTTTCCCCCGTCCTACTTGGGGACAGAGTCGGTGGTTCGGACGGAAGAGTGGCTGGATATTATGTACGAGATGCTGACCGGGATACGGTGTCCCTGGGAGGAGAGGGTGGCTCTGGTTGTATCTTGCCTGGAGTCCCATGCCAAGAGGTGGTGGAAGACGCTGTTTGACACGACATTTGCCGATAGGGAGGTTGCGGAGGTTACCTGGGAAGAGTTCAGGGCCGCGCTGCTGGAGCATTTCGTTCCGCAGTCGGCAAGGGATGAGTTGGAGGAGCGGTTCTTACAGCTGAAGCAGGGCACCCGGACGGTGGTGGAGTACCATCGGGAGTTCGACCATCTGGCTCGATACGCAGATTCTTACCAGCTGGACGAAGCAGGGTACATCAAGATGTTCTATAAGGGCCTGCGGGAGGATTTGAGGGAGGCTTTGTTGTTTGTATCCGATGGGCCTTTCTCCTGGATTTTGGAGATGGCAAAGAGGATTGAGGCTGATTGGCACACCACTCGGGGTCGGAAGCGGCCAGTAGAGGATCAGGGACGGAGAGTCAGAAATGACATGCGGGGAGGTGCTATACTAGAGGGGAGAAGGACAGAGGACCAGCTTCGTCAGGAAGTGAGGCAGGAGCCGAGGGAGCAGGTGATATTATCCCCTCAACCTCTTTGGATGCAAGAGATGCCGAGACCCGGGGGAACTGCGTATCCCCCACCAGAGTGCTTCCTTTGTCATCAAATTGGGCGCATCCAGAGGAACTGCCCCATGAGGGGGCACCACCTCCAGCACCACAGGGTAGCCCACCAGCTCAGCTTTACGGAGGCCGAGGACGCGGCCGCGGTCATGGATACCAGGAGGGAGATCGTAGACAGGGAAGGGAGTAGGTATATGCTTTGGACCTTACACAGCCTCGGAATCCGGAGCAAGTCATAGCAAGTATAGTCTTCATCAGCGGCAAGCCTGCCCGCACGCTGTTTGATACTGGAGCTACTAACTCTTTTGTGTCGGAGGCATTTGTAGAAGGACTTGAAGGCGTGGAGCGATTCACGGCTTGAAGATGAGGGTGCAACTACCGGATGGTTCTGAGCTCCTTACCACGAACCACTACAATATGGAGGCAAAAATTGGTGGAAAGGCGTTCGAGACTCTAGCAACGATTTTGAAGCTAACGGATTACGACCTGATCCTGGGCATGGTATGGCTTCACTGTAACCATGCCCAGATTTATTGCCAAGCTAAGAGGATCACTGTGAGATACGGGGACTCATTCATTGTCATCGAAGGTATAAGACCTGCCTCTCGTATACTCTTATCTTTGGTACAGGCCGTTAAGGCCTATCTGATGGGAGAGGAGGTCTATCATATTCTATTTGACATAGCGGAAGTCAAGGAGTCGGTGACAGACATCCCGGTGGTGCGAGATTTCGCTGACATCTTTCCAGAGAAACTGCCAAGACTACCTCCACACCGAGAACAAGACTTTTAGATACAGCTTGTGCCGGGGGCCAAGACGGTATCTAGGGCCCCTTATCGGATGGCCCCGAAGGAGTTGGCAGAGTTTCAGACTCAGTTGCAAGAATTGGTGGAGGCAGGATTTGTTAGACCGAGTTCCTCGCCATGGGGAGCCCCGGTCCTATTCGTGAAGAAGAAGGATGGGACACTTCGCTTGTGCATCGATTATCGAGCACTAAACAGGCTGACCGTCCGGAATACCTATCCGCTCCTATGTATAGACGAGTTGTTCGACCAGCTGAAAGGGGCGCACTTCTTTCAAAACTGGATTTGAGGTCGGGCTACTACAACCTTCAGATTCGAGTGGAGGATATTCAGAAGACTGCTTTTAGTAGCAGATATGGATTGTTTGAGTTTACGGTGATGCCCTTCGGGCTCACGAATGCACCTTCGGCGTTCATGACCCTCATGAACCAGGTTTTCAAGGAGTACCTGGATGTGTTTGTCATTGTATTTGTCGATGACATCCTCATCTACTCGAGAACAGAAGAGGAGCACGCTCGCAATCTAGCACTGACCCTACAGAGACTGCGGGAGAATCATTTATATGCAAAGTTCAGCAAATGTTAGTTCTGGTTGAAGGAGATGGGCTTTCTAGGCCATACTATCAGTGGAGTCGGGTTGGCAGTGGATCTGGCAAAGATTCAGGCATTTCGAGATTGGCTGTAGTTGAAGTCAGCCACCGATGTACGAAGCTTTCTAGGACTTGCCGGTTATTACCGGAAGTTCGGGGAGGGGTTCTCCAAAATTTCCCTCCCACTCACATCTTTTACGAAGAAGGAGGCACCTTTCGTTTCGACCCCGCAGTGCCAGGCGGCTTTCCAAGAGTAGAAGGATCGACTCACCTCAGCCCCCATAATTACTCTCCCCTCGGGGAGAGAAGGTTTTCAGGTCTACACCGACGCTTCCTACCAGGGTATGGGAGCTGTACTGATGCAGAAGGGCCATGTGATTGCATATGCGTCTCGCTAGTTGAAGAAGCACGAGCAGAACTACCCGGTGCATATGCGTTTGGCGTCATTATCTTTATGGAGTCCACTGCGACATCTACTCCGACCACAAGAACTTGAAATACGTGGACACGCAGAAGGAGCTGAATATCAGGCAGAGGCGCTGGGTGGACTTCTTAGCAGACAATCAGTATGAGATGCACTACCATCCAGGGAAGGCAAACGTGGTGACCGACGCATTGAGTCGGAGAGCTGCCACTTCCGAAGCAGGGCCCCAGGTTATGTCCATGGAGCTATTCCAGTCCTTCAGAGATATGCAGATATCCCTAGTGTCCGAGGATGATCCAGAGCTGTATAGGGAGTATCTGGCATCGATGGTGGCCATAGATGATATTCAGGACCACATCCGGGACGGACAGAGGACAGATGCATGGGAAGAGCCGATATTTCGAGCCTTGGAAGAGGGTTCGACAGGAGATTATTCCCTGAGAGATGGATTGCTACATTTCAGAGGCAGAGTATATATACCCGCAGGAGGCTGGATTCGGGAGGACATAATGGCAGAGGCGCATTTTAGCAGATATTCTATACATCCGGGGATCACCAAGATGACGTCAGATCTGAAGAAGATGATGTTTTGGCCAGGGATGAAGAAGGACATTACGTACTTTGTGACCCATTGCGAGGCATGTCAGTTGGTGAAGGCGGAATGCAGGAACCCCGTAGGACTGTTGCAGCCACTCCCGGTGCCGGATTGGAAGTTTGATGGAATAGCTATGGATTTTATACATGGGCTTCCCCAGTCTCGGACGGGGAATAACTCAATTTGGGTGATTGTTGATCAATTGACGAAGGTGGCCTGCTTTATACCAATCAGGAAGGATGACTCGGTGGGAGTGCTAGTACGGATGTTCGTGGAGCAGTATATCCGATATCATGGCGTGCCTAGGATGATAGTGTCGGACAACGATGGACGGTTTACATCCAGGGAGTGGCGGTAAGTGCAGGCATACCTGGTCACCCGATTGGCTTTTAGCACGACCTTCCACCCTCAGATGGACGGGCAGACAGAGCGCACCAACAGGACGTTGGAGGATCTACTACGACTGTGTATACTGGACCGAGGGGAGCCGTGGGAGAAGATGTTGTCGTTGGTCGAGTTCTCCTATAACAACATCTACCAGTCCAGCATCAGGATGGCGCCTTATAAAGCTTGTATGGAAGAAATGCAAGACCCCACTTTCTTGGGTTCAGGACGAGGATCCGAAAGTGTTGGGATCAGATTTTGTTGAAGACACAGAGGCTCAGGTGAGACTGATCAGAGATAGGATGTTAGAGGCGCAGAGCAGATAGACTAAGTACTATGACGCCCGGCATCGTAAGGTGGAGTTTCAGGTGGGGGACCGAGTTTTTTTGAAGATCCGGCCCATGCATGGAGTTTCACGGGTGTGTGGTCGGAAGAAGAAGCTCAGCCCTAAGTATATGGACCCTTACCGGATCCTAGAGCGGATCGTGCCCCTAGCCTACAGGCTGGAATATCCACCGGAGCTGGCAGCTCTGCACGACGTCTTCCACATTTCTTCGCTGAGGAGGGCTCTACTACGCCCAGAGCAGTAGATCTTGACCACAGATTGGCCGGTAGATTCAGACCGTTCTGTTCACTTGGAGCCGGTTCGAATTGACGACAGAGGAGTACGGGTCCTGCGTCGGCAAGAAGGTTCCATTAGTCAAAGTTCTGTGGAGGAATCAAGGCCAGGAGGAGCATACCTGGGAACCCCAGGACCTGATGCTATAAAAGTATCCAGAGCTGTTCAGTCAGGTATACCCCATAACCTCTCAGGACGTTCAATTTTCTTTCCTATTTTTAAACTAGTAGGACTGGAATTTCAAGAATAGGGGCTAATCTTTTGTTTATTGGGGGAAAACGTTATCAATTGGGCGAATTAGTCAAAGATGTGAGTTTTCCTTTTAACCTCACTTAGCAAACATGGCATCGAGATGTAATCCTACACTTCTCATGGGATGTTACAAGTTTCTTTCCCTCCGATAGGAGTCCCCGTAGGCTTAACCTTGATTTCGGGGACGAAATCTTTGTTTTGTTTATTGGGATGTGTAACATCCCATTTTCAACTAGACCCCTAAGAGTGGTTTTGGTCATGACCAAGTCATGACAAAGCCCTAGGGAGCTAGAAAGGCCAGTAATCAAAGGCCAAGGTGAGACTCACCTTGGTTTTCCTATGGCACAACCTCATCACCAGATCTAAGGTTTGACTCTAGGGCTTCACAATGACTCCATGACACACCAAAACACCACTAACCTATTAGAGGATCCACTAGAGCCCTAAGGGTCCATGCAAGTCAACCCAAAGTGACCAATCTGACCTTGGACCACCACATGCCAAAAATTGGACAAGGTGCCCTAACTAAGGGCAATTGGCCTCTAATGTGCTTAAGGGACCTCACCATGCCTCCCCAACCTTAAAGTGAAGACAAAGGGTCACCAAGGACCCATTGGAGTCAAGCCTAGTGGCTAAGTTGACCCAAGTCAACTCTAGACCCAGATTGGTCAAAGTGCCCTAACCAAGGGGCAGGTGACCTTCAATGGGCCAAGTCAACCCTACCCAACCTTTCTTAGACCTCCAGGGAAGACAACGAGTCACTAAGGACCCTTGGGGGTAAACCCAAATGGTCATGTGGACCAAAGTCAACCCAAGCCCAATTTTGGGTCAACCTAGCCCAAATGGGCTAACCCAAGCTTTAGCCATTGCTTCCCAAGGCTAACTTTAATTCTCATAATTCTTATGAGTGGAATGGCTGCATATATCCTAGGGGGTTTGACCAGTCAACTTGGTACTATGAGAGAGAAAGGGGGACTTCATTTGATGGTAATGGTGGAGAGAGAAAATGGGGGAAGAGGAATGGTATGGGGACCGGCCAAAGAAGGCTAACAGCCCCCCTTTATGGATGCAATCAACTCCTCTAGGGGAGAGGAGAGTATTCCAGCCATTTCCCGGCCACCAAGGGGCAGATTCAGCCCCCCCCCCCCACCTCTCAACCCGAGCCACCCCTTTAATGGCTTTAATGGCCATTGAAGCTACAACCCTTCCCCTCCCCAATTAAGCATTTAAACCCCATCAGTGGGTCAAGGGGAAGATTTCCCACCACTTACCCGAAGGAGCCGAGCCAGTGCATAGTGCTGTTGCAGAAGCCGAGCGCCGCCGCCGTCGACCATGGCATCCCGTCGTTCCTCCCGCATTCAGGCCGCGGGAAAGGTCCTCCTCAACTCCTCTCTTCATGGGTAGATCTTAGGAATTGATTAGGGCAAGGTTCAGGCTCAATTGAGCCCGATCCAAAATTCCAAATCCATGGAAATCTGTTGAAAATTATCCTCCCTGGTTCTCTGTAACAGTCGCCTCCGGCGGCCGTGCCGCCGGCTGGGGGTAGCCCCCACCTCCCCGAACGTGGTGATGTCGTTTGCCGGCGGGTGAAGTGGCTGGGTGGCCGGGAAATTGGCCCGCAAGCCTGCTCCAGGACGGGTCAATCTGGGTCGTTGGCTGGAGGAAGGAGATGAGCCGATGCCGTCCAAAAGAGCGCTTTAAGATTTGTGTTAAGATTATTATTAATCTTTATTTCCTTTATTTATTTAATTCTGTCACACTTTTTTACAATATTTGGTTTAAATTTTTAAAAATACTTAGGCTCACCTAATGGAAATAGTCATCTACATGAAATATGTAGCCCTAAGGGTCTACTTTAATCCAAAATTTATTTGGATATGATTAGACCACTGGTTGGGCCAGGACACCCATTTGGTGGACCTATACCTAGGGCTATCCAGAAATTCAAATGGATTCCCACCTCTCATCCCTTGTCCAAATGTCCTGAAATTTGGGAAGGGATTCTATCCTAACTATACCTAGGGCTATCCTTAAATTCAAATGAATGCCCACCTCTCATCCCTTGTCCAAATGTCCTGAAATTTGGGCAGGGATTCTATCCTAACTATACCTAGGGCCTATCCAAAAATCAGAAAGTTTGAGAATATTTTTCTATAGTTTTTGTAAAAATTTTAAAAAACATGTATAATTTAATTAGGTGTCCTAAACACCTCAATATACACCCAAATTTGGGTGGGTAGTCTTAAAGGGCATACTAAGGCTCTGGTAAAAATTTCATCTCATTTGGAGATGTTTTTATTAGGTTTTTATCCAACCCTAGGTTGACCCTCATAGGGGTAATTAGGTCAAAACACCCCATTAGAGTTTTGAGTTGCCAAATCACCTCAACAGAGGCTGAAACTCTGGTCACTGACACTTTATGGTATGACACACCATCCAATGGATTTTGGAGTGGTTTGGGGCAGGGTATCCCTAGGACTCTAGGGTAGACCCTTTTATGGGATTTTTAGGGTTTGATGGTCATATGGTCAAATGACTTTGGAATGACCTGAAATATGGTGGGGAAGATCCTAGAGAGTATATGGTACTATGGATGAAGTTTCATTGAATTTGAAATCCTTTAACCCCCTCAAAACTCTAACCTTAGTTTAGGGCACCAACCTTATTTTGAATTATTAGGCTGTCAATTGAACTTTTAATCAAATGAAATTTTGGGCAGGGTGATGTTCTGGTCTAAATGGCCATAATATAATTTTGTTTAGATTTTTGGGTTAATTTATATAGTACCTTATTCACAACCCTAGTTGTGCTCTAGATATTTACTTTGATGATTCTGGAATTTCTGTTCACTGGAATGTTATGAAATCTTTGATTAGGGCATCTAATAGCATGTTATACCCTCTGTATGTTTCTTTGTAGTTTTATCTTATTATTTTAGGTACTTCATTCATAAAATTATGAACTATGAATTTTGATCAAAAATAGATGTGGAGCTTAGTATTATTATAAAAATTATGAAATATGGTCAGTGGGTGATTTATACCAATATGTAAGTCCTGGAATTTTCTCATAATTTTTAGGTAACTATTTACAGTATTTGCTTCAATAACCCAAGAGCTTGGATTAACAATGTAAAATTAAATTTGGAGTTACTGTTCACTGGAAAATTGTGAGAATCCTCCTAGAGTGTTTTTAGGCCATGATGAACTTACTGGATTTTTGCTATAATTTCTGGAACAATATTTATAGCCTTTGATTCTTAAAATAGGTATTATGAACCTTATATGCTAAATTATGATTTTGGAGCCTAATCCATTTTAAAATTCACATGTCTTGGATTTACTGTTGTTTTGCTCTTTAAAATTTATCATGATTTTATGAAGTCTTATACTTACTTTAAAAGTGCACTTCATGACCAAATGATAGCTCTTGGAACCCTTAAGAAAATTAATTAAAATATCAGAATATTTAGGAAAATTATTATTTTCTGGATTTAGTGTATTTGTGTCATGATAAGCCTCCAGTAAATAACTTAGGGCACTTGGATGATTATTTGGATTGTCCCCTATTCGGTTCGACATATAGCCTAGGTTGGTCTGCATGTAGCAAATTGCTAAATAGCAATAGGACATGATCCAGGATAGTTGTTGGAGTTGGAGTTTTGTCTTGGTGGACTAGTGTGGATGATTTCACTATAGAGGGATTGGAAGAGCTGTGAGAAGTGGTTGGCTAGATTCTAGGGGTATTTGGGTTCGACGAAAGATCGTCTTCCCAGAGGAAAGGAAGAGTAAAAATCACTGTAGGTTAGTATATCGTAAAACGAGAAAGTAATGGGTAAGGGATTCAACCAATAATAATAAGTGCCTTGCGAAAGGAATGATGGGCTTCAGCTACCATCATAGTTCTTAGTGCCCTTTGAGAGCCCTTCACAGGGAATACCGGGGGCAGTCCTGGGTTAACGTAAACTGTAATAACAAACTGAAAAGAGTAACATAGTCATTAGGATCTCATATTTTCCAAACACTGTTTGCACGGGGAGATTGTTGGGAGCTTCGGCTCGACTGGTTAATAGACAAACGGAATGGTCCGGGGAGCTTCGGATCGATTGCCTAAGAGACGGACGTTTTGGTCCGGGGAGCTTCGGCTCGGTTTTTGTCTTATTACGGTTAAACTTGCATGTGCATAAAAGGAAAGGAAATTAAGGTGATGGGTGCTTGTTATTGGAGGGTCGATGCACCGACGCCAATACATTACTCAGCATGTGTGGTTAGTGTAACATCCCATTTCCGGCTAGACCCCTAGGAGTCGGATGGTTGTGGTAGAACCCTAGGGAGCCCAAAACATGAAATAATCGACTAAGAAATCGGGTCACGGCTTGGTCACGCCCGTGACCGACCGTCACGCCCGTGACGAAGGGCGTGACACGCTCGACGATCATCGATCCCAATTCGACGATTGTCGAACCAAATTCGGCCCCACGGGCATGTCACGCCCGTGACCCGCTATGTCACGCCCGTGACAAAGGGCGTGACACGCTAACGATCGTCGATCCCAATTCGACGATCGTCGAACCAAATTCGGCCACACGGGCCTGTCACGCCCGTGACCCTCCATGTCACGCCCGTGACAAAGGGCATGACACGCTCGACGATCGTCGATCCCAAATCGACGATCGTCGAACCAAATTCGGCCCCACGGGCATGTCACGCCCGTGACCCGCTATGTCACGCCCGTGACAGAGGGCGTGACACGCTCGACGATCGTCGAACCAAATTTGGCCGCACGGGCCTGTCACGCCCGTGACCCGCCAGTCACGCCCGTGACATAGGGCATGACACGCTCGACGATCGTCGATCCCAATTCGACGATCGCCGAACCAGAGTTGGCCTCCACACCTGTCACGCCCGTGACCCAAGTGACACGCCCGTGACCTCCCTTCGACGATCGTCGATCTCAGTTCGACGATCGTCAAACCAAGAACTGCTAACCGGACCTGTCACGCCCGGTGACCTATGTGTCACGCCCGTGACCAAGGCCGAAACGTCAGCCAGACAGGAAATTTCGGTAACCGATGCCTTAATAAATTCTGGCTGTGGGGATGAAAACCAAGAGTATTTATGGGTCTTTCCCTACTTTAAGTGTGTTAAAAGAATGACAAAAGTGGGTCCAGTAGGAAATTGCCACCTGGCAAGCACCTCTCATTCCCAACTTTTCAACTGCCATTCGTCATAACCGAAACGTCATAGGGGAGTTATTAATGGCCGCCAACGTTTCATCTCCAACATTTCACCCTTTCCCCTCCCCATTTGCTCATCTATAAAAGATTCCTGAGAGCAAGAGGAAAAGGTTACACTCCCTCAACTGTTCAGACTTCCTCCTTGCTGTTTGAAGAATTTCCGGCGACGCCACCACTGCGCAAATGGCTTCCCGACGCTCTGCACGCCTTCAACCCGCAAACAAGGTCCTCCCCTCCCTCTTCTTCTGCGGATAGATCTTAGAATCGTTAGGAGAGATATCGGGCTCAAAAGAGCCAGATCGGGTGAGCGTAATGGTGGTTTTCCGGAAATTTCATGGTGGCGGGTTCGCCGGAAACCACCTCTCCGGCGGCCGTGTCGCCGCCCGACGATGGCCCTCGCCTCAACGGAGGTGGTGGTGGTGGTGGCCGGCCAGGGAGATGGCTGGGTGGCCGGGAAATAGCTTGGAAAAGCTACAGGATATTAGGTTTTATGCCTCTGTTTCGGGCTGTTGAAGAAGATGAACAGTGGCATGAAAATTAAATTCTAGTTTTTAAATCCATTTCTGAGTGAGATATCTGTCATGTTAAATAATTTGGGAAAAATACCTAAAGGCTCCTACGGGAAAAATGATCAACATAGGAAATGTAGCCCTTGAAGTCTAGTTTAATTCAAAATTAATATCACTAAATTTGGGATCCTGGTTAGACCACAGCACCCTTTTTGGTGAGGTCTATCCAGAGGGCTGCCTTGACCTTAGAAAAATTCCCCACTCCAATCCAGCCATCCAAATGACTTGAAATTTGGGGTGTGGTCTAATCTTACATATATCTAGGTGCTATCCAAAAATGAGAATTTTTGGAGAATATTTTTCTATAGTTTTTAGAAAAATTCAATAATCCTAGCCGATTTTAATTAGATTGTTAAATAATTTCCAAACCCTCCAAATTTTGGTGAGTGGTCCCTGGGTTCACCATAAGGTTCTGTTAATTTTCATCTCATTTGGAGATGGTTTGGATCAGAAATGATCAACCCAAGTTTTGCCCTAATAAGAGGCTTAGGTTAAAAGTGCACTTTTGAAGTTTGAGTGGTCAAATCACCTCAACAGAGGCTGAGATTTTTACCACTGGCTAGTATTATTCTCTAGCACTCCTCATGGAGTTGGAGGTGGATCGGGGTAAGTTACCCTAAGGACAAGGCCAAACCCTAAGGATGGGTCTGGTGGTTTGTGAAGGTCATGTGGTCAAATGACCTCGGATTGACCCGAGATTGGGTGATGAGAGACCATAGGGCTAATATTGTTCTCTGGATGAAATCTAGTAGATTTGGAGATCGTTGGAATATCTAAAAATCTAACCCTAGTTTAGGGCGCAAAACTTATAGAGTAGGAAATGACACCAAATCACATTAAAAAGTGATGAGAAATGGGTAGAGTGATTTAGGGTAGTACAAGCTCTGGATATTTTCTATGAATTTTATGATCACTATTTTGGGTACTTCTTTAATGAATTAGTAGTTGCATGATTTGCTTAGAAAATTTATTAGAGAGTACAAACTTCCTGGAAAATTGATGAAATTTAGGCAGAGAACCTTTATTATGATTTCAAAACTCTGTGAATTTTTATGGGATTTTTAGAAGCTTAATTCTAGGGCTGCTTTATTAAGTATTATTTATCATGGATATTGGATTAAATCTATTTTGGTGCTTAGCAAGCTGATAAAATTATGATTCTTTGCACAATGACCTTTTCTGTACCATACTATTAAGCAGTAATTTTTCCATAATTTTATGAAGAGTAATTCAGTACTTCCTTCTTTACATGAGAATAATGGGATTATAATGGATAAATTAATTAGAGGCTAAATATCTTTTGTAAATCCTGCAAATTAGTATTTGATGATACCTTACTGTATTAGTGATCACAATTTTTGGGTGGCCATAACTTAAGTATATCATGTAGTTCATGTTAAAAATTACCCATGGCCAATCCTTGAGAAAAATAAAATAAATATCGGATTAATTAGAAATTATAAATTTTCTGGATTTAAGCTAATTAAGTCATGATAGATCTCCGGTAAATTTTATAGGAGATTTGGAAGATAATTTGGAGTACCTCCCTTGTGTACCTCATAGTTTAGGATGGTCTGCATTTAGTAAAACCACGGAATTCTGATAATCGATGGTGGTAGGGCAAGTTAAGGTGGAGTTCATTATTAGAAGTCAGGATAAGTAGAATGTGGGACTGGTTAGGGTAAGGGAGTACGGGAACGACGAAAGATCGTCCGTCCGGGAAGAAGAGGAAGAGTCTTAATACTCTCAGGGTTAGAACTAAAGCAACAAAGGGGATTGGGTTAAGGGTAGACAACCAATAATAATAAAGTGCCTTGCGAAGGGAACTTCGGGCCGTAATGCACCGTCTTGGTTCCTAGTGCCCCTTGAGAGCCCTTCACGGGGTATACCGGGGCAGTCCTGGGCTAACGTAAACCATAGGAGTAATAAAATTAAAAGAGCAACTAGTATAACTAGGGTTGCACACACTCACTCCCGGTAGTTAGGAAAGTAGAATTATAGGATTACTTGCCATCAGACAGTAGCTCTGAAGGTAGATGCACGGACAATACTGTCCGGGGGCCCGCGGGCTCGAGGGTGGGAGTACGGAGAAAAGTGGTGGGTCATCGGTACTAGGCGATCGATCACACCGACAGCGGTACGATGACTCGGCGAAAAGTCTGGAGGGTACATCCAGCAGCAGTACGCGGATACTCTAGGTTGTGTTCTTCTAGGGACGTACGGAAGGGCTAGGCCTGGTAGTGTGGTTACCCGCCTAGGAGTGGGGGGCCCGACCCACTGTCTCCGTTTGCCACTACGGAGGTTCCTGGGGGTGAAGCTAGCCTCCCGAACAGGGGGAACTAAAGGTCTGTGCGCATAGAGTCGTGTGCGTGGGTTGCACTTGCATGAATCATGGCATAGCATATCACTACACTCATTTTGCATACAACCGACACCCAACGTATAAATCGGTATGGGACTTTTTTATACGATGGGAGCCTTGCAGAAGATCCCTTAACTTATAAGTTTGTATGGGCATTCATATAAGTTAAGGTTACTTACTACTTACTTACTGTTGCTTACTTTCTATTCTCTAGCAGTCTTTAATGCAATTTGCTATTATAATTGTTCTACTATTACAACATTTATATTGTTCACCTGATATACCTTGCTAGTTAGGTCCACCGTCACTTGCTTGACTACTCTCCACTTTTGTAGCTTCCTTTCCTCCTCTCCGCCCGGTGCTTAGGAGCCGTGTGGGAGGGGTAGGGGATGATAGGGCTTAGTCTTTATGACTAATGGTTTCGAACCAAACATTACAGGAGCTCCGGATGGGAGACAGGGACCAGCACCAGCGGAGTACGGTGCGCATGGAGGTGGGACAGTCTAGCACCGGTGCACCTGCGACCAGCTCCGTGAGTGATTAGCATTTTCTTAGCTTCCGCGATGAGAGACTTATAGTGAGGACTCAGATGTACTGGGCTCGAGCCCATTTATCTATTTCCCTGATGTTATGTATTGATGGACTTGATATGATTCTCTTTTAATACATGTTTTCTGTGGACTGTTTACACTTTTGTATAAATGCTTCTCTCTCTCTTGTGATCGAAAAGGGCCGGCAGAATTGGCGTTTTGTAGTGGTTGCCTTCCCGAGATGTCGGTGCCACCGCAAAGCGGCAATTCTGGGCTAAGACCCGGTGGTTGAAAAAGAAAAAAAAAGGGGTCTTACAAGTGGTATCAGAGCTGACCTCGATCGAAAGAGAAGTAGTCCACAGAAACCTTGGGCCACCCCCGTGCGAGCTTAGTTTGCGGACAAACTAGCAGCGGAAGCAGTGGTGTGCCCATAAGGGAAATCACATGTGAAGTCCATCATAACTCTTCTTAAATTCCATTCATTCGCTTTCTAACAAATGGAATTTTGCTTGTAGCCTGCGACGAACCCTACATCGCAGCAGGGGACACCTCAGGCCCCGGATGTGGTCCTGACTCCGCCAGCACCCGTTCCGTTCAGCAGACGGAGATGGGGCAAACATTGACGGCCATCCTGGAGGCCTTCAGAGCTCAGCAAGCCCCGGCCCCACAGCCGAACCCCGGGGCCAATTGGATGACTGTCTTCCGGGGACTATCCCCTCCATCCTACCAGGGGACGGAGTCCGCAGTACATACGGAGGAGTGGTTGGACACATTTACGAGATGCTGGCAGGGATTCGATGCCCCACGGAGGAGGCAGTTGCTTTGGCAGTCTCCTGCTTAGAGTCACACGGAAAGAGATGGTGGAAATCTCAGCTGGACACCACCTTTGCAGGGGTGGATTGTGCGATATTACTTGGGAGGAGTTCAGAGCAGCGCTCTTGGGAACTTTGTACCTCAGTCGGCGAGAGATGACCTGGAGGATAGGTTCCTGCGGTTGAGGCAGGGGAGCAGGACTTGGTGGAGTACTATCAGGAGTTCACTCATCTGGCCCGTTATGCGGACGCTTACCAGTTAGACGACGCTGGCTATGCCCGAGGTTTTATAAGGGGCTGCAGGATGACATGAGGCAGGCCCTCCTTTCGTTTCAGGGGAGTCTGGCCAGGATTCTGGAGATGGCTAAGAAGAGAGAGGCGGATCAGCTTACAGTGAGGAGCCAGAAGAGACCGGCTGAGGACACAGTGATAGGAGCGTAGAGAGACCGCCCTCGAGGCCAGATTATTGGAGAGAGAAGGAACGGGGAGCAGCCCCGTCAGGAGTTTGGGCAGGAGCAGAGGACTCAGGGGATATTGGCTCCCCAGCCTATACAGATGCTGGAAATGCCAAGGACGGCAGGGCAGCCACCGGTATGTTATCAGTGCAACAGCCGGGGCATATCAAGCGGAACTGCCCTATGGGGCGAGCACCCCCACCAGCACATCAGGGCGCTCCACCTCCCGACAGTTCGGCGGACGAGGTCAGGACCGAGGACGAGGATTTCAGGATCGAGGCCATAGGCAAGAGAGAGAGTAGGTGTATGCTCTAGACCTGACACAGCCCGGACCCGGAGCAGGTTATCACAGGTATGGCAGTACTTTTAGCATTTATTTTTCTTTATATAAACTACTATTTTAAACATAACCTGATTAGAAATTAAGAGAAGATAAACTACAATAGAATACTAAGACATTTAATTACCCAGGCATAGTTTTCGTTAGCGGCAACCCGCTCACACCTCTTCGACACTGGTGCGTCGCAATCCTTCGTGTCGGAGGATTTCGTGAATGGACTGGCAGGAGTGGAGCCATTCACGGGAAGATGATGAGGTTGCGCCTACCCGACGGGTCAGAGATATGACCTCTGCTCATTGTAATATGGAAGCGAGGATCGGCGGAAGGCGTTTGAGGCACCAGCGACGGTCTTGAGGATGCCAGATTACGATCTGATTCTGGGCATGACCTGGCTGTATTGGAACCATGCCCAGATCGATTGCGTGGCGAAAAGGATCACCGTGCGGCACGGCGACTCCTTCATTGTTATCGAAGGTATTATATCAGCACCCCGTACTTTACTATCGTCTGTGCAGGCCGTTTAGGCCCACCTGCGGGGAAAGAGGTTTATCAGATCCTCTTTGAGGCGGTCGTAGCCAAGGACTCCATTGTAGATATTCCAGTGGTGGGGGACTTCGCCGACGTGTTTCCGGAGAAGAGCTACCAGGGTTACCCCCGCACCGAGAGAGGGACTTTCAGATTCAGCTCGTACCGGGGCTAAGCCGGTATCCAGAGCTCCCTATCGAATGGCCCCAAAGGAGTTGGTGGAATTCGAGTCAGCTTCAGGAGTTAGTGGAGGCCGGGTTCGTTCGGCCTAGCTCTTTCACCATGGGGAGCTCCGGTGCTGTTCGTTAAGAAGAAAGACGGGACCCTCGACTGTGCATAGATTACGGGCTCTGAACAGGTTGACGGTCCGGAACACTTATCCCTTACCACGGATAGATGAGCTTTTTGACCAGCTGGAGGGAGCTCATTGGTTCTCAAAGCTGGATCTGAGGTCAGGATACTACCAGCTTCGCATTCGGGAGGAGACATCCCGAAGACGGCGTTCAGCAGCAGATATGATTGTACGAGTTTACCGTGATGCCGTTCGGGCTCACGAATGCACCCTCCGCATTCATGACTTTGATGAATCGGGTGTTCGAGGAGTACCTGGATGTCTTCGTCATTGTATCATCGACGACATCCTCATCTATTCAAGGACGGAGGAGGAGCACACGAGACATCTAGCCTTGACCTTGGAAAAGTTGCGTGAGCACGAGATGTATGCCAAGTACAGCAAGTGCCAGTTCTGGCTAAAGGAGGTGGCCTTTCTGGGCCATGTCATTAGTGGAGCAGGTTGCAGTGGAGCGAATCCGGCAGTACGGGGATGGCCGCACACTAAAGTCGGCCACGGATGTTCGGAGTTTCTTGGGACTTGCGTTACTACCGAAGTTCGTAAAGGGGTTCTCTCAGATTGCCCTTCCTCTTACGTCTCTGACGAAGAAGGAGTCCCCTTTTACCTGGACGCCGCGATGCGAATCTGCCTTCCAGGAGCTGAAGGATCGTCTCACCTCGGCCCCCATCCTTGCTCTCCATCAGGGAGGGAGGGATTCCAGGTATATGCAGATGCTTCCTATCAGGGGGATGGGTGCCGTCCTTATGCAGGAATGGGCACGTAATAGCCTATGCCTCCCGTCAGTTGAAGCAGCACGAGCAGAACTCCCCGTGCACGATTTGGAGATGGGGGCAGTCATTGCTCTTAAGATTCTGGGTGCGAACTATCTCTACGGGGTGCATTTTGATATCTTCTCCGACCACAAGAATCTGAAGTACGTCGACACCCCAGAAGGAGTTAAACATCAGGCAGAGGACGCTGGGTGGAGTTCCTTTCGGACTACCAGTATACCATGCACTACCATCCGGGGAAGGCGAACGTGGTTGCGGATGCTCTGAGCCGGAGAGCGAGTACGACTGCAGTGGCCCGCAGCTGATGGCCTTGGAGTTGAGTTAGATCATTCGAGGAGTGCAGATTTTCGCTAGTATCTGAGGATGACCGGAGCTGTACATGGAGTACCTGGGGTCGATGGCTACTACAGATGACATCCGAGACCGCATCAGAGATGGGCAGAGGCTGGACGAGAGACTGAGCCGATATTCCGAGCCTGGAGGAAGGCACGACAGGAGATTACACCTTGAGGATGGGCTTCTGTGTTTCCGGGCAGAGTCTACATACCAGCAGGAGGACGGATCCGGGAGGACATTTTGACGGAAGCTCACTGCAGCCGGTATTCGGTACACCCGGGGATCACCAAGATGGTAAAGGATTTAAAGAGGACGATGTTGGCCGGGTATGAAGAAAGATATTACCAATTTGTGACGCATTGTGAGGCCTGCCAGCTCGTGAAGGCGGAGTGTAGGAACCCGGCAGGATTGCTGCAGCCGCTACCAGTGCCGGAGTGGAAGTTTGAGGATATAGCCATGGACTTTTATACATGGGCTACCTAGATCCCGTGCGGGGAACGACTCGATCTGGGTGATAGTGGACAGGCTGACAAAGGTGGCCAGATTCATCCCAGTGGCGAAGGACACACCGGTCAGTGTATTGGTACGGAGGTTCATCGAGCAGTTTGTGCGTTATCATGGGTGCCCAAGACTATCGTTTCGGATCGGGATGGGCGGTTTACATCCAGAGAATGGAGGTCAGTCCAGGCCCATCTGGGTTCTAGGTTGACTTTCAGCACAGCTTTCCACCCTCAGACCGACGGACAGACAGAGCGCACAAACCGTACACTGGAGGATCTGTTACGACTGTGTATTTGGACCGTGGCGAGCCTTGGGAGAGATTGTGCCACTGGTCGAGTTCTCGTACAACAACGCTCATCAGTCTAGCATAGGCTTGGCTCCATACGAAGCGTTGTATGGAAGGAGGTGCAGAACCCCACTATCATGGGTTCAGGATGAGGATCCGCAGGCACTGGGCTCGGAGTTTATGGGGATACAGATGCTCAGATTAGATTGATCCGAGATAGGATGTTGGAAGCCCAGAGTAGACAGGCGAAATACTACGATGCGAGGCATCGTCAAGTGGAGTTCCAGTGGGGACCGAGTTTTTTTGAAGATACGGCCGATGCACGGAGTCTCGCGGGTTCGCGGGCAGAGGAAGCTCAGTCCAAGATATATGGGGCCCTACAGGATCCTGGAGCGGGTCGGCCCCTTAGCCTATAGACTGGAACTACCGCCGGAGTTTGAGGATTGCATGACGTCTTCCACGTCTCCTCACTTCGGAGGGCTCTGCTACGCCCTGAGCAGCTGATTCCCTCGGCAGATGGCCCGGTGGCCTCGGATCGGTCAGTCAACGTGGAGCCTATCAGAATTGACGATACGGCAGTGCGGGTCTTGCGGCGAAGAAGGTCCCGTTAGTCAAGGTTCTGTGGAACAATCATGGGCAGGAGGAGCATACATGGGAGCCACAGGACTTGATGCGGCAAAAATATCCGGAACTTTTTCGTCAGTATACCTCAAAACCCTCTGGACAATCAATTTGCCTTCCTGTTTTAAACCAATGAATTGAATTTCAAGAATAGAGGCTAATCTTTTGTTTATTGGGGTGTATATACCTAGTTAGGTGGGCGAATCAACCTTAGATTTGAAACCGCACAAACAAACGTATGTAGGGAGGTAATCATTCGGTTCTCATGGGATGTTACAAGTTTATTTTTCCCGATTTGAGTCCCGTAGGCTTAACCTTGATTTCGGGGACGAAATCTTTGTTTTGTTTATTGGGATTTGTAACATCCATTTCCGGCTAGACCCCTAGGAGTCGGATGGTTGTGGTAGAACCCTAGGAGCCCAAAACATGAAATAAATCGACTAAGAAATCGGGTCACGGCTTGGTCACGCCCGTGACCGACCCGTCACGCCCGTGACGAAGGGCGTGACACGCTCGACGATCGTCGATCCCAATTCGACGATCGTCGAACCAAATTCGGCCCCACGGGCATGTCACGCCCGTGACCGCTATGTCACGCCCGTGACAAAGGGCGTGACACGCTCACGATCGTCGATCCCAATTCGTCGATCGTCGAACCAAATTCGGCCACAGGGCCTGTCACGCCCGTGACCTCCATGTCACGCCCGTGACAATGGGCGTGACACGCTCGACGATCGTCGATCCCAAATCGACGATCGTCGAACCAAATTCGGCCCCACGGGCATGTCACGCCCGTGACCCGCATGTCACGCCGTGACAAAGGGCGTGACTCGCTCGACGATCGTCGATCCCAATTCGACGATCGTCGAACCAAATTTGGCCGCACGGGCCTGTCACGCCCGTGACCCGCCAGGTCACGCCCGTGACATAGGGCATGACACGCTCGACGATCGTCGATCCCAATTCGACGATCGCCGAACCAGAGTTGGCTTCCAGACCTGTCACGCCCGTGACCCAAGTGACACGCCCGTGACTCCTTCGACGATCGTCGATCTCAGTTCGACGATCGTCGAACCAAGAAACTGCTAACCGGACCTGTCACGCCCGTGACCTATGTGTCACGCCCGTGACCAAGGCCGAAACGTCAGCCAGACAGGAAATTTCGGTAACCGACGCCTTAATAAATTCTGGCTGTGGGATGAAAAACCAAGAGTATTTATGGGTTTTCCCTACTTTAAGTGTGTTAAAAGATGAAAATGTGGGTCCAGTAGGAAATTGCCACCTGGCAAGCACCTCTCATTTCCCAACTTTTCAACTGCCATTCGTCATAACCGAAACGTCATAGGGAGTTGTTATTAATGGCGCCAACGTTTCATCTCCAACGTTTCACCCTTTCCCCTCCCCATTTGCTCATCTATAAAAGATTCCTGAGAGCAAGAGGAAAAGGTTACACTCCCTCAACTGTTCAGACTTCCTCCTTGCTGTTGAAGAATTTTCGGCGACGCCACCTCTGCGCAAATGGCTTCCCGACGCTCTGCACGCCTTCAACCCGCGAACAAGGTCCTCCCCTCCCTCTTCTTCTGCGGATAGATCTTAGGAATCGTTAGGAGGAGATATCGGGCTCAAAAGAGCCAGATCGGGTGAGCGCTAATGGTTGGTTTTCCGGAAATTTCATGGTGGCGGGTTCGCCGGAAACCGCCTCTCCGGCGGCCGTGTCGCCGCCCGACGATAGCCCTCGCCTCAACGGAGGTGGTGGTGGTGGTGGCCGGCCAGGGAGATGGCTGGGTGGCCGGGAAATAGCTTGGAAAAAGCTACAGGATATTAGGTTTTATGCTCTGTTTCGGGCTGTTGATGAAGAAATGACAGTGGCATGAAAATTAATTCTAGTTTTTAAATCCATTTCTGAGTGAGATATCTGTCATGTTAAATAATTTGGGAAAAATACCTAAGGCTCCTACGGGAAAAGTGATCAACATAGGAATTGTAGCCCTTGAAGTCTAGTTTAATTCAAAATTAATTTCACTCAATTTGGGATCCTGTTAGACCACAGCACCCTTTTTGGTGAGGTCTATCCAAGGGCTGCCTTGACCTAGAAAAATTCCCCACTCCAATCCAGCCATCCAAATGACTTGAAATTGGGGTGTGGTCTAATCTTACATATATCTAGGTGCTATCCAAAAATGAGAATTTTTGGAGAATAATTTTTCTATAGTTTTTAGAAAAATTCAATAATCCTAGCCGATTTTAATTAGATTGTTAAATAATTTCCAAACCCTCCCAAATTTTGGTGAGTGGTCCCTGGGTTCACCATAAGGTTCTGTTTAATTTTTTCATCTCATTTGGAGATGGTTTGGATCAGAAATGATCAACCCAAAGTTTTGCCCTAATAAGAGGCTTAGGTTAAAAGTGCACTTTGAAGTTTGAGTGGTCAAATCACCTCAACAGAGGCTGAGATTTTTACCACTGGCTAGTAATGTTCTCTAGCATCCCTCATGGAGTGAGTTGGAGGTGGATCGGGGTAAGGTTTACCCTAAGGACCAAGGCCAAACCCTAAGGATGGGTCTTGGTGGTTTGTGAGGTCATGTGGTCAAATGACCTCGGATTGACCCGAGATTGGGTGATGAGAACCATAGGGCTAATATTGTTTCTCTGGATGAAATCTTAGTAGATTTGGAGATCGTTGGAATATCTAAAAATCTAACCCTAGTTTAGGGCGCAAAACTTGTAGAGATAGGAAATGACACCAAATCACATTAAAAGTGATGAGAAAATGGTAGAGTTGATTATAGGGGTAGTACAAGCTCTGGATATTTTTTCTATGAATTTTATGATCACTATTTTGGGGTACTTCTTTAATGAATTAGTAGTTGCATGATTTGCTTAGAAAATTTATTAAGAGAGTACAAACTTTCTGGAAAATTGATGAAATTTAGGCAGAGAACCTTTATTATGATTTTAAAACTCTGTGAATTTTTATGGGATTTTTAGAAGCTTAATTCTAGGGCTTGCTTTATTAGTATATTATCATGGATATTGGATTAAATCTATTTGGTGCTTAGCAAGCTGATAAAATTATGATTCTTTGCACAATGACTTTTTTAAACCATACTATTAAGCAGTAATTTTTTCCATAATTTTATGAGAGTAATTTCAGTACTTCCTTCTTTACATGAGAATAATGGGATTATAATGGATAAATTAATTAGAGGCTAAATATCTTTTGTAAAAATCCTGCAAATTAGTATTTGATGATACCTTACTGTTATTTAGTGATCACAATTTTGGGTGGCCATAACTTAAGAATATCATGTAGTTCATGTTAAAAAATTACCCATGGCCAATCCTTGAGAAAAATAAAATAAATATATCGGATTAATTAGGAAATTATAAATTTCTGGATTTAAGCTAATTAAGTCATGATAGATCTCCGGTAAATTTTATAGGAGATTTGGAAGATAATTTGGAGTACCTCCCCTTGTGTACCTCATATAGTTTAGGATGGTCTGCATTTAGTAAAACCACGGAATTCTTGATAATCGATGGTTGGTAGGGCAAGTTAAGGTTGAGTTCATTATTAGAAGTCAGGATAAGTAGAATGTGGGACTGGTTAGGGTAAGGGAGTACGGGAACGACGAAAGATCGTCCGTCCCGGGAAGAAGAGGAAGAGTCTTAATACTCTAGGGTTAGAACTAAAGCAACAAAGGGGATTGGGTAAAGGGTAGACAACCAATAATAATAAGTGCCTTGCGAAAGGGAACTTCGGGCCGTAATGCACCGTCTTGGTTCCTAGTGCCCCTTGAGAGCCTTCACGGGGTATACCGGGGGCAGTCCTGGGCTAACGTAAACCATAGGAGTAATAAAATTAAAAGAGCAACTAGTATAACTAGGGTTGCACACACTCACTCCCCGGTAGTTAGGAAAGTAGAATTATAGGATTACTTGCCATCAGACAGTAGCTCTGAAGGTAGATGCACGGACAGTACTGTCCGGGGGGCCGCGGGCTCGAGGGTGGAGTACGGAGAAAAGTGGTGGGTCATCGGTACTAGGCTGATCGATCACACCGACAGCGGTACGATGACTCGGCGAAAAGTCTGGAGGGTACATACAGCAGCAGTTACGCGGATACTCTAGGTTGTGTTCTTCTAGGGGCGTACGGAAGGGCTAGGCCTGGTAGTGTGGTTACCCGCCTAGGAGTGGGGGGGCCCGACCCACTGTCTCCGTTTGCCACTACGGAGGTTCCTGGGGGTGAAGCTAGCCTCCGAACAGGGGGAACTAAAGGTCTGTGCGCATAGAGTCGTGTGCGTGGGTTGCACTTGCATGAATCATCATGCATAGCATATCACTACACTCATATTTGCATACAACCGACACACCCAACGTATAAATCGGTATGGGACTTTTTATACGATGGGAGCCTTGCAGAAGATCCCTTAACTTATAAGTTTGTATGGGCATTCATATAAGTTAAGGTTACTTACATACTTACTTACTCGTTGCTTACTTTCTATTCTCTAGCAGTCTTTAATGCAATTTGCTATTTATTATTGTTCTACCTATTACAACATTTATATTGTTCACTGATATACCTTGCTAGTTAGGTCCACCGTCACTTGCTTGACTATCTCTCCACTTTTGTAGCTTCCCTTTCCTCCTCTCCGCCCGGTGCTTAGGAGCCGTGTGGTGGGAGGGGTAGGGGATGATAGGGCTTAGTCTTTATGACTATTGGTTTCGAACCAAACATTACAGGAGCTCCCGGATGGGAGACAGGGACCAGCACCAGCGGAGTACGGTGCGCATGGAGGGTGGGACAGTCTAGCACCGGTGCACCTGCGACCAGCTCCGTGAGTGATTAGCATTTTCTTAGCTTCCGCGATGTGAGACTTGTAGTGAGGACTCTGATGTACTGGGCTCGAGCATTTATCTATTTCATGATGTTATGTATTGATGGACTGATATGATTCTCTTTTAATTACGTTTTCTGTGGACTTGTTTACACTTTTGTATAAATGCTTCTCTCTCTTGTGATCGAAAGGGCCGGCAGAATTGGCGTTTTGTAGTGGTTGCCTTCCCGAGATGTCGGTGACGCCAGCAAAGCGGCAATTCTGGGGCTAAGACCCGGTGGTTGAAAAAGAAAAAAAAAAGGGGGGTCTTACTGTTAGCACACTTCGCAACAGAGTACGGTTGCGCCAGACGGCAAAGAGGACGCAGGCTTTTGCTTAGTGCACCAAGGTTGGAGGGTTACGATAGGTCTGACCGGTTCTGCTTTACTTGTTTAGAGTTGGGCGAAGGCCCAAACCACCGCTTCCGTCTACAACCTACGGAGGTATCTGGGAGGTAATGGCTCCGGAAAAAGGGGTAGAAGAGGATATCAAGGTCTGTGTGCACAGCTGTCGGCGATGCTGTGGTGGTTGCAACTTGCATGTTCACATCATACCACTTGCATGTCTTTAGGCCATTAATCGATTATTTAAACCTGACTCCACCTAAAGTATAAGTGGAATGGGTACGCTTATACATTAGGAATTGCAAAACGACCCCTTAGTTATAAGCCTTTTGTGTGGGGGGAAGCAAATATTTAAATGAGGTTAAATTAATATAAATATATTGTTGTTTATAACCGACACCTAAAGTTTAAGTGGTATGGGACACTTTATTCGATGGGTGCTTTGTTAGATGGATCCCTT